>OW964823.1:72248711-73716836 GCA_943142095.1 Ophonus ardosiacus | reverse complement strand
GAATTTTCATTGCAAATAACATCATAAAACAATTCAATTTATTTATTAAATTTATAATTAAAGAAATACAATTTCACTTATTAATATTAAATCAGCAACATTAACACTTTCTTAAATATTCATTTTTAAATAATATTGAAAAAAGACCCCCACTCCTCAACTGAGATGAGACACTTAACAAGCATCACCCCGCTAGGTAGCTCAGTATCGGCAAGGGGGGAGGAATCCGCCTCACTTCATCTCATCTCAGTTGGGACAAATAGAACTGTCAAAATTACTGAGACAACTGAGGTGAGCTGTGATGAACTGAGATTGTGTGTAAAAAGAATGCACCTATTGAGTACGGGTCATAATGACCCCGAAACGCATTGCACAATAGACAGAGTAGGAAACAAATAAGCCCCGTACCGCACAACAAAATCGACCACAAAATGTAAAGCCGCAGTGAACGTGGTAATAAAATAAAAAGAAATTGTGTTTAATTTATTAATTAAGCCCCATATTGTGTAGGTTTTAATTCTGAACAACTTTTTTATTTACAACTTTTCTCTAAAATTAATAAGTCAGAAACTACAGCAACCAGACACGGCCACGTGACTGAATAGTTCTCAAAATGTCCGCCAGGGTGTAGCGCTTATCTGGACCTGGAGTTGCCTATACATAAAGTCACTAGATATATAAAGTACCGCAATTGGCCGCCATATTGTGTCGAGCTTCGGCGCCAAATTTAAAATGGATTATCTTGAAACGAGTGCGTTATTACAAAGAAAATAATCGGCAGTGAATAAATCTATGAAGGCAAGTAATTAATATTAATTTTATGTTCACAATTTTTATAATATGCACACATATAAGTACAAAACATAACTGATCAAAATTATAAAGAAAATAAAAAATAAATACAATTAAGGTTAGTTTTCTTCAAGTCGTTTGACATGATGACAGCATTGACGCTAAAGTCCCCAGATATAGTGACTTTTACAGGCACAGCCAACTACAACTAGATCCTGATGTGACCCTGATTGGCCTGATTCCGCCATATTGTGTCTAAAAATCGTTCTTCTCTCTCTAATACATTGGTACAATGAATTGCGGTACTTTATATATCTAGTGACTTTACCTATACACGGTCTAATCTGTGGTAGTGATGAAACGAAAACAAATATGTTCATCAAAGCACTAAAGAGCGAATTCAAAATCACAACAGGTTTTCTGAATAACTTTCTGAGAATGCAAATAGAATGCCGAGACAGTGGAACTATCTTCGTCCACCAAGAGCGGTATACGAAGAAAGTATTAGAGAAGTTTGGCATGGCAGAAAGTTACACAGTGTCAACACCTAGTGATCTCAGTAACGGTGGAGAAGATACATGTGATTCATCAGCATAAGATCCATACTGGGAAGCAGTCGGTTGCATTTAACAATAGCAACTCGGCCAGACTTTGCATATGAGGTTAACAAGGCTGCACGAGCTGTTGAAAATCCATCACCAGCAGATTGGTTAAAGGTAAAAAGAATTTTCAGGTACCTACGAGGAACTGCGAGCTATGGATTAGTTTATCGGCAATATAACAGATTATTAGAAGCATTTAGCGACGCAGATTTCACTGGCGACAAACCACTAGACCTTTACTATAGGAATAGTTGTAAAATTTGCAAGTTGTATGAGAAAGTCAACTCCAGAAAATGGTAACATTGTCTCTACAACTAAAGCGAAATTCGTTACTGCCCCGGAAGCTTCGAAGGAATTAATATGGTTGGTACATCTTTGAAAGACTTAACTAATATTAAAATACCACCAACTTTGTATATTGATAATGAAAGAGCTGTAAAGTTGAGTAAAAACCCTGAATTTCACAAGAGGTCAAAATATGTTAATGTAAAATGGTATTTTGTACGTGAAAAGTTCTTAAATGGGGAAATTGATATAGAACATATCAGTGGTACAAAGCAAATAGCGGACATTTTTACCAAACCACTAGATCGGAATCGAGTTACCAATTTAAGAACTGATATAGGTTATAAATATAATACAATAATAAGATCAAAAAGGTTGGGAGGAAGTATTAGAAATATAACAAGCTTCTTGATGCTTAATTATATTTATACATTGTAAAAATCTAATAGTTATGTTTAGATTTTTGACCACTGATCTCTATTTATATCTGGATAGCGTGCAGAAGCCAGGTTAAATACAGCGTTTTGTGACTATTTGAACGCCGCCATGTTGGAGGATTTCAGCTCAATTTTAGTTGGAGATAGAAATCTTTAGTAGCTACTTTAAAGTTAAAAGTTACGTGATCTTATAGGAAATTTTCCAACAAATTTAATGGTGTTATTCACAATGTTCTATCTCTTTGCGAACATTTGAGAATTCATATATCTTGAAAGAATCATCTCAATTAAATGTCTTCACAATTTTGAACTTTAACTTCTCATATCTTTGTAGTTATTGAAGATATCGTTCTGACTTTTTCAGATTATTATTTATTTATGTTTTGAGAATGTGCTTATGTAATAAAAATATCATATTTGTTTCTAAAATGGTAAGAAAAATAATAAAAACTAGCATTCGATAGGATAGTTGCGAGTCTTACTGACATCTGATCTCTAGTTAACTATTTATTTTGATTACAATAAAGTCATTAGTTATTTTGTTACTTAAAAAATTGCGAGAAGTCAGTCAATGCACATTCATGTCTATATAATCACAAATTCCTTGAAATATTTGTTATTTTTCTCAGTGTGACAGGCGTGACAACTAACCACACATTTTGCTACAAAAACTCATCAAATCGTCACAAATCCTTGCTTCCACGCTCTTAATTTTTTTTTTTTTTATGGAATATCGTTATTTATTGAGCAGTACTGTAAGTATAAAGTGTACATTTTATTATTTTTTATGGTGGAGGACCCCCTGGGGCGACTGTAGAAAAAATCTTGTGTGTGTTTCGAGCGTAAATGGACATTGTCGATCGACAATGTCGCATTTTGCGCTCTTAATACACAAATAGCTATTTCTTATCATTTTAGAAACAAATATGATGTTTTTATTACATAAACACATTCTCAAAACATAAATAAATAATAATCTGAAAAAGTCAGCACGATGTCTTCAATAACTACAAAGATATGAGAAGTTAAATTTAAAAATTGTGAAGACATTTATTTGACATGATTCTTTCAAGAAATATGAATTTTCAAATGTTCGCAAAGAGATAGAACATTGTGAATAACACCATTAAATTTGTTGAATAATTTCCTATAAGATCACGTAACTTTTAACTTTAAAGTAGCTACAAAGGTTTCTATCTCCAACTAAAATTGAGCTGAAATCCTCCAACATGGCGGCATTCAATTAGTCACAAAGGTTTAACATTGCGTTCGCTATCCAGATATGTATAGAGATCAGTGTTTTTGACAAATGCATTGTTTTTGTGTACTGGCAGTTAATGTATGTTATCTATATATGTGTAATATAACATATTTTGGATATTGCTTAGTTTTATCTTTCATTTGAAGTACGATTTACTAATCCACTAACTCCAATAGTTGTAAATAATAGAGAGTCAAAATATTTTTTATGAAGTTTTATTCCTGAATATATTATAAACAATATCATATTTGAATTCAGGCTACATTACATTATGAATAAATAATTATTTTCAAACTTTCTAGAATGGCATAGGTAAGCTAAGTTTAATTGTTGTAAATAAAAGAGAGTCAAAATAATTTTATGTACTGAGACTGAGATATAGTTGTCCGTGTTCCGCACTAGGCGGCCACGCAATAGGGTTTATTCCAGTATTACAGACCATAATAATTCGAATTCTATAAAACCTTATTTGAACATAGATCAAGAACACCATAATAAAATAATTAATAATATGCGTGGCAATACCTTTACAGTATTGAATACAAATATGTCTTCTGCAGCTATATTAAATTTTACTAACTGTACTTTTAATAATTGTGTTATAAATTAAAAATTATAAAATATTATTCTATTATTATTACTATTACATGTACGTATAATAAAACTGAATGTACCTTGCCTTCTCGTTGGGTGAATGTCAATCTTATTATCACTACACATTTCACGCTGAACATATTCATAGCTACTACTGACATCTATTGGGTGATTTTATAATTATAAAATTCTGCTAAATACAAATTCTTCGTAAATTTAATTAAAATTGCAAAAATATTTATCACCGAATACCTCTCGATCATTAATAAATACTTAATCACGTTTAGGTAACATCCCTCCGCCTTTGGTGTTGGGCGGTTACCAAGCAACGCGCTTTCGGCAACTGTCATAAATTATTTCGTAATTATCAATGTCCTCGGGATATTATTATATAGCTGATAATATATAAAAATCCAAGGTCCGGTATTATAAACGTCTATTTAAATTTAGTTTCAAAGTAAATTTAATGCAGTGACAAATTCGAATCATTTTCTATGTTCTTATGACATTTATATTGTTGCTGTCAGAAATTCACGTTGCATTTGTTCGTTTAATTAAATTTACTATGGAAATAAATTTAACTGGACGTTTATAATAGCGGCCCTAAAATATTGTTGAAAATGCGGTGTTAAAAGTCGAATGAATAAACGAGATAAGAATTTTTGAATTATTATGCTTCTCAAACAGTTAATTCTAGGAGTATCTGCATTGTCTGCATTAGGCATATATTTTCATTTATTTTTGATAAATCTTCTTTCATAATAAATAATAATAATAATAATAATAATAAAAATAATAATAATACTGATAATAATAATACTAATAATAATAATACTACTACTAATAATTAATAATAATAATAATACCTAATAATAATAATTAATAATAATAAAATTAATAATAATAATAATTAATAATAATAATAATTAATAATGAAAGTATTCTATCGTGAGGGCAAAGTTATAAAACTAGAAAAAATGTTCGTAGGGAATCGCTCAAAACAGCTGCAGACACGTGTTTCGTGTTTCGCTCTTATTAGAGCTCATCAGTACAGCATAGTTAGTTAATAGGTGGACATTAACTAAAAGTAAAAAATCCGACAACTTGTAAAGTACCAGCAAGCAGCCAAATACACAATTGTTGCATACGGTCAGCATTTCCACGAATTTGTGGAATAAATACGATGGAGCAGCGGCGGTAATTTATAACCACCCTCCAGAGCCGTTACTTGGACCCTAAGGTAAATATATGAAAGTATTCTATCGTGAGCGCAAAGTTATAATACTAGAAAAAATGTTCCTAGGGAATCGCTCAAAACAGCTGCAGACACGTGTTTCGCTCTTATTAGAGCTCATCAGTACAGCATAGTTAAGAGCGAAATTCGTGTCTGCAGCTGTTTTGAGCGATTCCCTAGGAACATTTTTTCTAGTTTTATAACTTTGCGCTCATGATAGAATACTTTTATATATTTACCTTAGGGTCCAAGTAACGGCTCTGGTGGGTGGTTATAAATTACCGCCGCTGCTCCGACGTATTTATTGGAAATGCTAACCGTATGCAACAATTGTGTATTTGTCTGCTTGCTGGTACTGTTACAAGTTGTCGGATTTTTTACTTCTAGTTAATGTCCACCTATTAACTAACTATGCTGTACTGATGAGCTCTAATAAGAGCGAAACACGTGTCTGCAGCTGTTTTGAGCGATTCCCTATGAACATTTTTTCTAGATTAATAATAATAATTAGTAATAATAATAATAATAAATAATAATAATAAATTTTTTAATTGGAATAATACTACCTTTTTTAGTTTAAGTTCTGTATTTATTTACTATTAAAACCCAACGTTACGGCACCATAAACTGGTGCCTTCTTATTTCTGGTACCTTATTTGAAGATTCAAACGAACTTTATTCGCCTACTCAAGGAGGTGTCGAGAAGAGGGATAATTCATATTCACAATTCTCCTTGTTTTAAAATTTATTTGGACGTTTCGGAGGTCCAAAGACCTCCATCTTCAGCATTATACATGTTGTTGGCTAAGTTTTACGTTTCTTTTATTTTATTTTTTGAAAAACTGTGTTGTCTCACACAACCCCGCATACTTGAAAAAAGGAGTCCATCCTGTTATTTTGAGGGATTAAAGCGTGAAAGTTAGAATTTGAGAGTGAAAGGTAGGTACTGTGTTACCTCGAACGCATGGTAACAATGTTATCAAAAAAAAAAAAAAATAAAAGAAATGTAAAACTTAGCCAACAAAATGTATACCTAATGCTGAAGATGGAGGTCTTTCGATCTCCGAAACGTCCAAATAAATTTTAAAACAAGGAGAATAGTGAATATGAACTAAAGTTCATCATTTTGAATAATAATAATAATAATAATAATAAAATAATAATAATAATCTGGTCAAATTAATTAGTAATGAATATAGAAATAAAATATCTGATGTGGACACCACATGACTTCCTTGTACGCCTGTTACACTGTACATATTTTGTTAATAATTAAAATATGTATTATAACAGACCCAATCATAAAATTGCACGTATTTTTTGTCCTAATTCATAGCAAACTTAATTACAGAAACCAAAAAGTACTTCATTTTTAAATTTACATATCTCGCTTATACAAAGAGCTAATTTAATCATACTTGATGTTTTCGACGCAGAATTCAATTCTCTAAAACTTTTATTTAAATAAAAGTGTTATATATCAAATTTGAAAAGTTTTGGATTATATTTTAATATAGTTTTTTATTTAAATCTATTATATGCTTCAAGTAAAGTACCACTTCCGGGCAGACCATTTTAACTAAAATCTATTATGTTATTCCCATTGACATAAGAGTATTATATCCCAAATTTGAAAATTTTGGATTATATTTTAATATATATTTTCATTAAAATCTATTATAGGCTTCAAGTAAAGCACCACTTCCGGGTAGACCATTTTAACTAAAATCTATTATGTTAATTTCATTGATATAAAAGTCTTATATACCAAATTTGAAAAGTTTTGGATTATATTTTAATATATATTTTCATTAAAATCTATTATAGGCTTCAAGTAAAGCACCACTTCCGGGTAGACCATTTTAACTAAAATCTATTATGTTATTCCCATTGATATAAAAGTCTTATATACCAAATTTGAAAAGTTTTGGATTATATTTTAATATAGTTTTGCATTAAAATCTACTATAGGCTTCAAGTAAAGTACCACTTCCAAAAGTTAGGTAATGACCAAAAAGGGAGGTGCACAACTAGATGTTATAACAGTCATAAATACAAAATTTTAACTTTCTACGGCTTCCCGTTTTTCAGTTATGCGAGATACGTACGTACGTACAGACGTCACGACGAAATTAGTCAAAATGGATTCAGGGATGGTCAAAATGTATATTTCCGTTGAAATCTGGAAACCGAAATTTTTCGCGATTACAATACTTCCTTTACTTCGTACAAGGAAGTAAAAATATCTTTAAAATAAATATTATTTCAATCTATTACATGAAATATTTGACAATGTCATTAGGAAGACAATAGTGTTGCTATAGTTCTTAATTTGAATTCAAACAAAAAGAAATACAATAATAATAATAATCATCGATTGATAGGCTCGGGGCGTCCCCAGGGACTCTTAATTTAACATATGCTACCTTATAATTATTGAAGTTTACCATTTCTTGGTAGAATACCTCATTTTAAAAAGAAATTTCAAAATTTTTGTTAATTTGTTTTAGTTTAAAAAGTAAAAAACTAGAAGTGTGAAACAACTTCACGAGTCCCAAAATGACTAACAACTAGTTGCAAGCAACTAGTTGCTTTTACTTTTTAAAACTTGACTATAAAAATGTAACAAAATTCTTTTTTATTATTATTTTTTAATGTAAATTGCATACATGCTTAGTAATGGCCAGGATCTTGGCCGAAATGTCGCATTTTATTAAAGGAAATATACAATAAAGCCAGTAATCCAACTAAAGGAAGTTTTACTTTCCATTCCAACTACTCCAATTCGGCTTAATAAACTTTCCAAAAAAAAAGTTTAGTAATAATATTTACTTATGTAAATAAAATAACTATCCCAACGGGGAATCGAACCCCAACCAAAAATTTTAGATGCAACTGTTATAACCACTGCACCCCCGAGACATTTACAAATATTTTGATATTGCATAATAAAAAAGTGAAACAATTATTTATTTGACAATTTTTACAATTTATTGTAAGTTTTGCAATATTATTAAAGTAATTAATATTAAATAATGTACAAGATGTAATGTACTATTATCATGTTCAATAGCATGGCTTGATTTATTGCCAGACCTTTGTATTTACCAAAAACTGCTTTCCATGTTAAACGCCTATGTTTACTCATACTCAAAATAAACGCTTCAATACATTGCTGTCAAACATTCATATCGTAACTATGGCAATGATATACCCTAAGTTTACTGATAAAATAAACTCCCGGTATCTTGATTCTTTGGTTAGTTCAAAATAATCAAAACAAATGAGCAAAAATTATGACAGGTAAATATCAAAATATTTTCTTAAGCGGAGGCACAATGTTATTGTAAGCTAATAATATTTTCCGGAAAAATAAAATTTAAAATAGCATTCAAATTTAAAACCTTAAAGATGAAAGATTATTTCGCTTCCGGCGAAATCGATAGTAGAATTCAGGATATTTTTACACCAAAAAGTGACCTTTAATTTCGCCCTCAACTTTGTAATTTAAATTATAAAAAATATCTATTTATCCTTGTTGTTTTAAGCACCTGTATATGAAATGGAAAACGTATGTTTATAAATAAGCATAGAATAAATTGATAAGGCATTTATTTAATATAAAAATATAATTCGCAAGAGGTAGATAAAAAAAAACAATAAATAATTATAAAGGTAGTAAGTAACAGTAACGGACAGAAATAAATTATGGAAAACCTTCAGCTATTTTAATAAATTCAAATCATGTATACGTATACCCCTATAAAGTACACGCACGCATGTAATTATCATTAAAAATTTTTTCCATAAAAAATTACAATTTTAATTAGAGATGTGTACCCAACATGTGTTAGTTGCTATAGAAGTGCAGGGGTCAGGTGAACGTTTGTGTTTTCACAGACTTTCAGGTGGACCAGGATCAACCAACTACACATGTTAGAAAGAGAGAGAGAGAAATGCATTGCAAGCACGTGGCAAGTCACGATGTTGTTCCAGACATTTAATGCAGATAAAGGCACGTGGATACCCATGCAGTCACACTGCCAGTGCTGTTCGTTAGAAAGGAGCATAAATTATTTTATCACAAAAACAACATGTAGGAATTAATGGCTGAAGGGTATTGCTAAATAAGAAAGTGCTGGTAATTCATTATTATTTTAATTTGTCGAGTCAAGAAGGATCAACTGGAATATCGTGGATAAAGCGGAAAAGGCCTTGGTGATCCAGAATTTCTTTATTTTTAACATTTGGACGTTTCGAACCTGTAGTGGTTCATCCTCATCACATTTACAATTTTTTACCTTCCGTCACCTTTAGGTAAGGAAGGTATATTGTCTTTGGTCAAAAAATTCGGTGGTGAGTTTTTAATGAATAAGCACATTTTAGGGTCCCTACTATACGAATATACTATTTTTAAGATGATGTCTGTATGTGTGTGTGTGTGTGTGTGTGTGTGTGTGTGTGTGTGTGTGTGTGTGTGTGTGTGTGTGTGTGTGTGTGTGTGGGTGTGGGTGTGTGTGTGTGTGTGTGTGTGTGTGTGTGTGTGTGTGTGTGTGTGTGTGTGTGTGTGTCCGTGTGTGACAATTTTTTCTCCGACGATAACTCCAATACTACAATTCTAAAAATTATAATTCTTTCGTATTCCTCTTCTGTACATCCATATGAAGAGTTGATTAGATTTTGGTTATAATTGATTCACCGGAAGTACCTTTATTTGAATTTTTTAACTGTTTTTCTTAAAAAAACGCAGTTAAATATTATTTTTTGACATTTTGTTATTATATATATTAAAGAAAATACTCTTCTCTACACAGTTTGATTATACATTTTCCTTCATATTCAATAGAAGTAAATTTAAAGCATTATAAAGAAATTAATTTTCAAAAATTAGTCAGCTTTGCTATTTGTCATGGAAACAGCTGACATAATTATTCAAAAAAAATTAATTGACAGATGTCAGTTGCAAGTGCAAAACCAAATATGGAAAAAAAGTATAGGATCTAAAATTGGTATGTCATAGTGTTGCTCGCAAGTGACACGCAGAGAAAGGCCAAAGAGAAGATGGAAGGACATTACTTAGTGTAGTTTATGTTATAATTTTATTGGATTTATAGAACCTTCTCAAATGAAATTTTGGTACGGAATTTGTAAAAAATAGTATGTGTTTTTACATGATATTATATAGAATCTGTTCCAAGGACCTTTTGGTATGGGATTTGTACAAAATACATGGAATTGACGGAAGGTCTTGTGCTGGCCACAACAGATTTTTTATATATTATATAAATATAATAAATGTATTAAATATGAATAACATCTTGTCAAGAACTTTAGTTAATAAATAAAATAAAAGTAAAATGCAATGCAACTTGTCTTGTACCGATAATTAAATAAAATAAATAAATATATCATCACGGCATATTACCCATTTCTGGGTGTGCCAGTATCTACAACACATGTAGACATCGCAGTAATGATGACGATATATTTTACCGTGTGGGCGCTTACCAGACGTCACCTCACGGGCACTCATAGGTGGTGTGGAGAGTGCACGACAGGGGCCACTTTTGTGCCATTTAAAATTGGAAAATATTTGGCGTCTGTCGGGATCGAACCCGGTTCCCCCAGGTTCGCGACCAGACACTCAGGCACGCGGCCACGGGACCGATAATTAAAATTTTATATAAAAAAAATCTGTTGTGGCCAGCAGAACACATACTATTTTTCATACCAAAGTTCCTTTAAAAAGACTATAAATCCAGTAAAATTATAACATGAACATACACTATGTAAATAGCACTTGACACTTCCTTCTTTCTTCTTCAGCTTTTCCCTATTTTATTAGGGGTCGCTGTTTCTTACTCTTCTCTTCCACTCATTCCCGTCCAACGTATCTTCTTCACACAGTTCTTCCTCTCTCAAGTCTTCTGCGACACAGTCCTTTCATCTACTCCGTGGCCTTCCTCGTACTCCCGGCATTAAAAGTTCCAATCCTGAGGCGAGGCTGCAACTGCATGTCACTTGCGAGGAACACTATGACATACCACTTTCTGATCCTATACTTTCTATCCTTGGTTTTGCAATTGAGACTGACATCTATCAGTTAGAATATTTTAAATATGCCAACTGTTTCCATGATTATACCAAAGCTGACTAATTTTTGAAAGTTAATCTCTTTATAATTCTTGAACTCTATATCTATTGAATATGAAGGAAAATGTATAATCAAATCGTATAGAGAAGAGCATTTTCTTTAATATTTATAAAACATAAAATGTCAAAAAATAATATTTAACTGCGTTTTTTAAGAAAAACTGTTAAAAACTTCATATAAGGGTATTTACTGTGGATCAATTATATAATCACCTCTTCATATGGATGTAAAGAAGAGGAATATGAAAGAATTATACTTTTTAAAATTATTGTAGTATTGGATTTATCGTCGGAGTAAAATTTGTCACACACCGACACACACATATACAGACATCATATTAAAAATAATAAATTTGTATAGTAGAGACCCTAAAGCGTGTTTATTCATTAAAAACTTACCACCGATTTTTTTGACGAAAGACAATGCCTTTCTTAAGGTGACGGATGGTAAAAATTTAAGTTAATCTATACATATCTTGAAATCTTACAAATAGAAAAAATATTTTTATACGTCACTGTATAGACACATTTTTCCCGATAATAGGTACATTTACAAAATGCAAATTATTTATTATTAAACATGTTTAAAATTTTGTAATGTTTTATTTAGATTTTTAGATTTATGTTTTTAATGTGATACTAACAATTTTTTACTGTATATAGAGTGACTCAATAGTGACGCTTGCTTATGCTTTGGGATTTTGTTCAGGAGGCTAAAACAAATCGAAAATTAAGAGTATAAAATTTTCTAATTGTCCTTCGTTATCGTGTTATCGAAAAAAAAATCTGTTGTGGCCAGCACAAGACCTTCCGTCAATTCCATGTATTTTGTACAAATCCCATACCAAAAGGTCCTTGGAACAGATTCTATATAATATCATGTAAAATCGAACAGGAACACATACTATTTTTTACAAATTCCATACCAAAAGTTCATTTGAAAAGGTTCTATAAATCCAATAAAATTATAACATAAGCTACACTAAGTAATGTCCTTCCATCTTCTCTTTGGCCTTTCTCTGCGTGTCACTTGCGAGCAACACTATGACATACCAATTTTAGATCCTATACTTTTTTCCATATTTGGTTTTGCACTTGCAACTGACATCTGTCAATTAAATTTTTTTGAATAATTATGTCAGCTGTTTCCATGATAAATAACAAAGCTGACTAATTTTTGAAAATTAATTTCTTTATAATGCTTTAACTCTACATCTATTGAATATGAAGGAAAATGAATAATCAAACCATATAGAGAAGAGTATTTTCTTTAATAAATATAAAAACAAAATGTCAAAAAATAATATTTAACTGCGTTTTTTTAAGAAAAACTGTTAAAAACTTCAAATAAGGGTACTTCCGGTGGATCAGTTATAACCAAAATCTAATCAACTCTTCATATGGATGTACAGAACAGGAATACGATAGAATTATAATTTTTAGAATTATAGTATTGGAGTTATCGTCGGAGAAAAATTTGTCACACACGGACACACATACACACACACACGGACACACACACACACACACATACATACAGACATCATCTTAAAAATAGTAAATTCGTATTGTAGGGACCCTAAAACGTGCTTATTCATTAAAAACTCACCACCGAATTTTTTGACCAAAGACAATACCTTCCTTACCTAAAGGTGACGGAAGGTAAAAAAACAAATATTAATTACAATAAAAATTAATAATCAGGGGCGGATTAACAGTTTTGCCGCCCGTAGGCACCCAGAAAATTGCTGCCTTTTTTCAGAAATTTGCCGCCTTTTCATAATTTTAAAATATATTTCTAACAGATCAATAATGTAATTTTCAAATATTAACCAAAGATAATATAGATATTTGAATATCAGAAATGTTAAAATATATCTTTTTTAATGTTTAAACTTTTCGCATGTTTTCTTTTTTTAAAAATATAATAGGGGCTTACATAGGTAATTTTAAGTCTGGAATACCCAACCCTCAAGAATTTTATTTTGATGGTTATATATAGTTGCAAAAGCATTATAAACACAAAATTTCACAAAAATTATGACGCGGAAAGCAATATTTATAGTGATTTTGGCATTTTTTCTGAAAAAAGGTACGGATAATTTCCTATAAATTGAATATAACCATCCGAGTTACGTCAAATTGTGTTCTGTGATTTGGGATATCATTACATTTAAGTATTTATTGAAAATTTTGAAGCGAAATGTCACATTTTTTACAAACACAGCCTAGAAACTAGTAATCGTTTTGTCACGAAATGCATTCAATCACTCGAACATATAACATTTATTTACATTACATTATATACCCGAATTTCGTCAAATTGAGTTTTATTCTTTTATGCGTTAGGTTTCCGTTATATTAAAGCATTTTTTGAAAATTTGCAAGCGAAAAAGTCATAATTTTCACAAATATAGCCTTTAGAATAGGTAAAGTCGGATTTTTTTTGCAGAAAAACATACATGCTTCCGCGTTTTAATTTTGCATTTCTTTATTTATTTTAGCTAAAAGAAGGCATAACAAAATGGAATTTCAAGTAGTTATTCTACAATCCAATCCAGGCAATTTTAATAAATGTATTATAATTATCGATAGCATAATAATAAAGAGAATCTCAAAATAAAGTCTGAAACATGAGTTCAATTACTTGGACATTTGTTGAAAATAGAGTGCATATTCCATTACCTAGTACTATAGGAAAACAGACGATAATTACAAATTGACCGGAGTAATAATAATATTCCTACAAAAAAGCTTTACTTTATATAAATTTGTTTCAGAGATCATCGATATAAATGTTTTCGTCGCGCCTACTGTGCCTATGCGTAAATCCGCCACTGTTAATAATACTAGAAAAGAATATATTTTCCACATTTGTTATCACAAAAAAATGTGTTCAAATAGATTGCCTGTTATTTGAAAGCAAAATACTAGCATGATTTATTATGGATGTATGACGACGCTCTATCGCATATTTTCGACTATTAACGTCACTTCCAACGCAGTATGAAGACGGACATTGCCATAGCCACCTAATTGATTTTTGTTACAAAACTTGTTGCTTCTATGATAAATCGTGCGAATATTTGCCTTCAAGTAAACACAGCATTTTGTGACAACGGATGTGGAAATAGTTATTTTCGTAACAAGTTACGAAAAATACTAAATATCATGGGAGTGTAAATTGACGCAGGACGCGTAGCGGAGTGCAAGTCAATACACACGAGCTAAGATATTTGAATTTCATACAAGTTATGAACATTATTTTTTAGACGAGCATAAATAAATTTTACTTTTTTTTCAAAACTGAAATTCAGGTTCAAATGTACGGACAACTGACAAATGAATAATGTATACATATAGCCAGAAAATAATGACATAGTAACCTAGCAACCGTGTCAACTATTACGATATGAAATATATCGTAACACTAATGTCATAAGTTCAACTTTCAGTGTTAGGATACTACGTTGATATGTCATACTTATTACAATGGTCGTCTAAAAATATTTTATTTCGTGTTCGCTATTAACCCGCGATCGGTACCGGTGTTAGATTTTTTCTAACATTTTTATATTTATCCATATTTTTTTAAAACAGTTAGCCCTACATCTCAGGCCGTCCTGCTATGCCTCCCTCAGAACCTCCCTCAGTTATCCCCAGTACCAGTTTATTTGAAAATTTCAGCGTACGTGATCAGTTCATATTTTTTCCAAGTCGTGTCAACATGTTAGACAAAATCTAACGCGGTACCTATCGTATAATTGTAAGTTAGTTACTATTTTTACATTGAAAACTTTAGTTTTTTGACAACATTGTTTAGTAATAGTATGGTGATGTCGTACGAACAGGAATATAAACATTTGCAAGCTCTTTGGAAGGAAGCTTTTCTTTTTGCATTTGCTTTTTTTTGTTTACATTATGTATATTTTAGTTGACATTTTCGCATAATATAAAAATAAATATAAAAATCGTTATGTTAGAAAAAATCTAACGCGTTACCGATCGCGTAATTATAGGAGGCGGTACCGATCGCGGGTTAAAAAATGTTTAATTGTTAACATTTTGATACAGAACAATCAGAAAACTTTCAGCTTTTAATTTTCAATTAGTATTAGTTACAAAAGTACGCGGGCAACATTTTTAAAGTACGTACCTACTCTGTATTTTTACCTCTCGCTAAGAGAGGTATCATGCTAAAAAATATTTAACTCCAGTTCCTCAATCTGACATTCCTGGGAAGAGCTGATTAGATTTTGGTAACAATTGTACAACCGGAAGTAATAGTTTCTTTAAAAAAATCTTCTAAATATAATTATTTGGAAATTTTTGTTATTACCACATATATTGAAGAACATGAAATTCTCCATATAATACACATAAAATTTTTATTATACCTTGTATAGATTTAGATAGGGTTGTGCCGTGGACAATGGGCTACTTGCGTGGTACTGAAAATCCGATTTCTGTTACTATATACGTAATGTTATATTGAAAACATATATAAAAATATAAATTTTATTTTAAAATAATTATTTGTTTTTTACTAAATTAAGCAAGAAAATTTTCTGTGACGTCTTTATATTGAACTGGGGGAGGGGAAGCTTGTTTAAGAATGTTATCAGTAGATGGCACGGCGTGCGAGAAAGTTTTAATTTGAATTTGACATTAGTTCATTTTTCTCTCTCTCTGGTCTCTCAAATACATTAATTACTTTATAAATAAACACATAGGTAATTACATGTAATTTAAAATATCGATACCAAAAAGATAAACTAAAATACTAACCTCCAAACTATTGTTGAAACGTCAAACAGGTGATGTACATTACCCGCACAAACATACCATTAGTATGGGACGGCACCACGCTGTGGCTTTATGACTATTCATTGGTGCGGCGTAATTCTATGTCATACATGGCGGGAATTAAAATAATCAAATTTCATTATTTTTTTTCTGGCTAATTAATAAAAATTTTGTCAAAAGAAAAAATATGGGTAGCAAGTTTTTACCTTCTCTTCAAAAATATTAAATAAAAAAAAGGTACGCAAGTAGCCCATTGACCGGTCAATTGAACGTCAATTGACACAACAATATTTGACGGTCCAGTCAAATAATCTAAATGATACCACCACGACATCTGTTGTTAAATAAAAGTAGTTATGTACTAGTTGCAGTGGTTGCATGAATATACCTAGTTTGCAGATAACTATATGATGTGCTGTTATTTTACTATTATTTAATAAAATAAATACATATTTCATTGCACTTTTTACTTTACTTTCCCCTTTTTTGAATTTTTAGTGGGTTTGTTCATTAGTTGTTGATCGTTTTTCATTTTCAGTAATATTGAATGTAGTAAATATTTGGTAGTATTCAAATAAATGACAACTTTAATTTTTAATTGTAATGTTTAATAAAAGCTACCTTGTTCAATTGACGGCTAAATGACCGTCAATTGACCGAAAAATATTTGACCAGTCAAATGCACAACCCTAGATTTAGAGATAAAACACTATAATATATAGAATAATCTAATATAATACATCGCAGAAGCTATAAGGCACTAAGGATAAGGAAACCATTTGGCCAATTCAAATGTTTATAACAGAGTTTGTAAATGACAGTTTTAGTGTCATTCTGAAAGCTTTTTCTGGGAAATACATAATCTTTCTTATTGTTTTATTAATTAAATTGTAGGTAAAATGCATATATCCATCAGAAATACCGCCAATCTTGTTAATGAATTGGAAGAATCTCTGACATTTAGGAACTTCCTCATACAATCAAAAATAGATATAATTAGAATTGTACGTGTGCAGAAGATATGTTAAATACAATAAAAACAATATTTGGGTAAAGTTCTGTATTTTTTTTGCTATAAAACGACGGTTCGATAGCGAAGTGCAATACAATACTTCTACATATAACATAAAATGGAAATGGCGAGAGGTATTGTGCTGGTCACAACAGATTTTTGATAATTAATTTCGTAAAAAATTAAAACATTTTCAAAAGCAAGCTGTAAAAGTTTTATGCTCATAATATTTGAAAAATGATGTTCGCAGAATCCGCATCCATACATTCACTTACAGAAATCAATAGAAGAATGTGGAAAAATAATGACTTCTCAAATTGCTAGTTTTAGCACAATCCATTTACTTCCTTTCTGTAGGATAGGCGAGAGGTAAAATTTACTGGAATATTTCATTATAAAAGTATGTGAAGTATGTGCTTGCAACTTGCAAGTCGTACGAACGGTAGTGTACAAACGTGGTAAATATTAAGTGAACTTCGAGATGTGCAGTGTGCATAAGTATCAGACTTTTTCAATATGATGATTGACTGAATGGAGTGTAATCTCCAAGGTCGCGAATTCGAATCCCGGTTGGTCACGTTGAAGAAATGGGAACACAGGTGTTTGGCGAGAGGAGTGGTTGATTTTTATTCGCTTTTTACTACATACATGCTTCTTTTTTATTTCACTTGCAGGAGGAATTTTTTTAAGAGTGAACATAATTATGAATAATCGCAAACATTATACTATGAATAATATAGTAGTAAGATATAATGTTATGCTTATATTACACTATAAATCAAATGACTTACGAAACGATTATGGTTATGTTTGTTCAAATTTGAAATATATACAAATTCATCATACTAGAAGTAGGAAGTAAATTTTCGATAAAAATTATGCACAAATTGGGCCACTGGGTGTCGGTACGCGACAATGGAGGATTCTAGCTCAAAGGGCATTTAGTAAAAAAAAAACACGAAAGTACATGCTTAATAATGAATATTAATAAGAAAATAATATGATATAAATTTGAAATACTTCGGGGGATTTTTTGTTATAGCGGCTCAACACGAATATGAATTAATTATACAGAATGTCTGAATTTCGAAAATTTCGACATGTAGTGCGCCTTTATTGGACCATCTTAGATGTGTTTTTGTTTTGCCAAAAATTCTCATAGGTTACTAGATAATGGCGAAAAACTGAATTTGGTCAATTTTTACCACCTTTAGGTAAGGAAGGTATTATGTTTGATAAAAAAATTCGGTATTTTCAATAAATAAGCACGTTTTAGGGTCCCTAGAGTACGATTTTACTAGTTTAAAGATTCTGTCTGTGTGTATGTGTGTGTGTGTGTATGTTGAAGGGACTGTGTCTCAAATTCTATAAGACTAAAGACCAATTTAACTACATATTCCTTAATCTGACATTAATGGAAAAAGCTGAAAAGGTTTTGGTAACAATTGGACAACCGAAAGTAGTAGTTGCTTAAAAATTTTTTTATATATTATTTTATTGGAAATTTATGTTATTACAAATATTAAAGAATATAAAATTATCTATCCGATACATTTTTATTATATCCTCTATAGATTAAGAGATAAAGAATTATAAATATTAGAAAATGAAATTATAATGAAAAAGCCCAAATAACTCCATGGAAACCAAATGAAAAATTAAAATGTTTGTAATTGACAGAAAAATGTTAATGTTAAAAATCCAGATACATACATTACTGAAGTACATTTAATATTTATTTTATTATTAATTAAATATTTGAAATTATAGATACATATATTACATATCAGTGCAAATAGACTTATAAGTGTTAGGGATAAAAAAAAAAAAACTGGAAAGAAAGAGCACGGGACAGAATAGAGGAAGAATATTACAAGAGAAACCATGGGCCTACACGACCTGTAGTACTGTGTATTATTATATTACATATACGCATCAGAAATACCGCAAATCTCGTCAATTAATTTGAAGAGTCATTTGCTGGGACTAAAATGAAATACACAGCCTAAATGCGAAAGGAAATATACACAAACCCTGTGAGAACTTTGAGAAGTCAGTGACCAGGTTTACACTTTTATTTATTCTTTGAGTTAAAAAAAAAAAATCTGTTGTGGCCAGCACAAGACCTCTCGCCATTTCCATATTAGGCTATATAAGTATTGTATTGCACTTCGCTTTCGAACCGTCGTTTTACAACAAAATCTTACAGACCATTACCCAAATATTGTTTCTTACTATATTTAGCATGTCTTCCGCACACATATAATTCAAATTATATGTATTTTTCATTGTATGAGGAAGTATCTAAATGTCAAATATTGTTCCAATTCATTAACCAGATTGGCGGTATTTCTGATAGATATATGCATTTTACCACAATTTTACCTATAATTTCAAATATTTAATTAATAAAACAATAAGATAAGTTAAATATACTTCCCAGAAAAAGCTATCAGAATGTCACTAAAACTGTTGATATTTGACAATGACATGTGTCATGTTATAAACATTGGAATTTGTCAACTGGTTTCCTTAGTGCCTTGGCCTCTGCGATTAGTTTACTCTATAAATTATAAAGTCTTTATCTCTAAATCTATACAAGATATAATAAATTTTTTAAGTGTATTTAGAAGATTTTTTCTAAGAAACTACTACTTCCGGTTGTTCAATTGTTACCAAAACCTTTTCAGCTCTTCCCAGGAATGTCAGATTGAGGAAACTGCAGTTAAATATTTTTTAAGTCTTATAGTTTTTGAGGAATCGTGACTACAACATCCAGACATACATACATACACACACACACACACACACACACACATCCACACACACATCCACACACACACACACACACACACACACACACACACACACACAGACATCATTTTAAAAATGTTATAATCGGATTGTAGGGACCTTAAATCGTGCTTATTCAATAAAATCTGGATATGCGAATTTTAGCATGAATCCAATACCTCTCTTTTAAATCACAAATGAATTCTGTCTGTACTGAACTCTCCTCAGCAGTTTTGGATGCTTGTACGGTAAGGCAGTTCACCGCTTAAAGGTACAATAATTTTATAGGAATCAACGAATAAAAGCACGCGACTCCATATTTTATTTATTTATAACCAAAAATGGTATCCAAAAGTATCTATAAATTTTAAATATAAGACAGGAGCACAGTCGATGCCGAATTAAGTACCGGGGCAATTTCCCTGGGCCCCATGCATTATATGGCTTCACTTTTCGGATCTTTCACTTTCAATTTAAGGCCTAAGTACAGACGGACATTCAACAATAAGCCAGGAACAATTTTAGGACTTGCGTTATTTTTTCTGATGTCATAGAAAGTTTATCTATGGAAGAGGCCACAGTACAATAATTTTAATCTTTTTATTAAAATTGAAATTAATTTCTTTTCGCTATCTTTAGTGTTTTTTTTTTGTTTGTTTAATTTTTTTTTTTTTACTAAATTGTAATCCGATTTTACTTTATAATATTTTTAAAAAAATCTTATGTGGCTATCTCATGACCTCCCGTTAATTCGATGTTTAAAATAGCAATGAGCTTTAAGTTATCACTTCCGATTGATCGTTTGTAAACAAAATTTGTTCTTCCAATAAATACAAAAGTCTGTGATACGAAATTATGGATTGTATATTATGTATTACTTTCTTTACTCGAAAATTTGTAAATACATATACAGGGTGTCTCTTAAATAGGGCGACATGGCTTAACCACAGATTCCTGAGGCTAAAATAAGACGATTTAACTAAACTTGCTTCTACCGGAAAGTGTGCCATTTAGCCAGAAATCTGCTTCAAAGTTCTTCGAAAAATAATTAATTTTGCTTATAATAACAGAACATACGATTTGGATGAAATTTGGTATGACAGTATGGTTATAACTCATCTTTTAAATAAAATAAATAAATATAAATATATCATCACGGCATATTACCCATTTCTGTGTGTGCCAGTATCTACAACACATGTAGACATCGGTAATGATGACGATATATTTTACCGTGTGGGCGCTTAACAGGCGTCACCTCACGGGCGCTCAAAGCTGGCGTGGAGAGTGCACCACAGAGGTCACTTTTGTGCCATTTAAAATTGGAAATATTTGGCGTCTGTCGGAATCGAACCCGGTTCCCCCAGGTTCGCGACCAGACACTCAGGCACGCGGTGTTTGACATATGGATAGACTGCTAGATTAAATTTATTTTTAAAAAAATCACGGTGCAGTCACTCAGGTTTTATTTTTTTCTGTCTGAACCGTAACAGATATCACAAACTAAACAGAGAGAGCAAAATTTACTATTGAATGCATCTTTCTGAAAAAAATAATTTTATGTTATCGGCGTGGCCATTAAAAAGTTACGGTCTAATTAATGTTGGGACACCTAAGTTTCATACACTAGTGGTTCACTAATAATAACAAGAATCACCTTAAAAGATGAGTTATAACCATAAGAACTGTCATACCAAATTTCATCCAATAAATTGTTCTGTTATTATAAGCAAAATTATTTTTTTTTCAAAGAACTTTGAAGCAGATTTCTGGCTAAATGGTACACTTTCCGGTAGAAGCAAATTTAGTTAAATCATCTTATTTTAGCCTCAGGAATCTGTGGTTAAGCCATGTCCCCCTATTTAAGAGACACCCTGTATATTCGGTTTATCACAAAAATCAAATTTCCAATTATCAGTATTAAATAGCAAATTTGAGAAGTTTTGTATCAGTTTTTAATACATTTATGTAAGAAAATCTATTTAGAGCTAAAGCACCACTTTCGGTTTATAATTTTAGCAAAAATCTAATATGTCGTTCTCATTAACATAAAAGTCTTAAATACCAAATTTAATAAGTTTTGGATTATATCATAACATATTTTTTCATTTCCGGTTTACCAATTTTAACCAAAATCTAATATGTTGTTCCCATTGATATAAAAGGCTTAAAAACTAAAATTAAAAAGTTTTAGATTACCTATATTTTAATATAGTTTTTCTATTTTGCGTTTGTAAAAAAGCTATTACAGCACCCAAAGGAGTTCGTTAATAGCTCATTTGAGTGCAATAATAGACTAGTACAATTTATTTTTGTAAGGTTGGTGGTTAAGAATTACAAAAATATCAAATGTCAAATCTCAAATAAACGAACACAAACGATTGTTAAGAATTTTATCTTTATATAATTTTGAATTTAAAACAAAGAATAAGAAGAAGAGAAGAAATAGAGTATTAAAGTTATCATGAAATAGAAAATATTGTATGGTGTTACAAAAATAAGGTTAGGGTTGTCAAATGAATTTTCAAACGTCACCAACTGACAAAATTCTCTAAATTTGGACATTACTATTTTTCATTTAAAAAAGGCATAGGAAGTGCAAAATAAAAAAAAATAGTATGAAGAACTCATGTCATAAACGTCGATTATTTTGTTCGAAGGGTTGGATCACATAAAAGACAATTATGACATTTATTCTTTAATATACTATTTTCATTAAAACTGTAATGGGCTGCAAGTAAAGTACCATTTTTGGTTATCCAATTTTACCTAAAATTTAATCAACTATTTATATAATTGCAAAAAGCTTAAATACGGAAAATAGAAATTTTTGGAAGTTTGATATAAGAGTTATAGTGGACGAAAATATCGTGACACACATTCACACATAAACACAGTCAGACATAATTGTTAAAATAGTAAAACCCTGTTGTGGAGACTCTAATTCGTGCTAATTTACCGAAAAGTCACTATCGAATTACATATTACCCCTATGAATGTAGGTTGGCGGGAGGTAAAAAAATATTTAATGGACTCCCCAGTTTTTCTTTGCACTTGTCCCCGAAAATATTTCAACCGGCTTTGAGGACAATATAAGATGATTCTCGATTTTTAGTGGAAAAACCCAACCTTATAATCGGACCATACGATATGACATTTTAGTGAAACAAGAGAAGTGACATGTAAACGTAAAATTGAAGAGAGAGAAAGCACGAGTTCGCGATCACGTGGGAGAACACGTTACAAGGAACGTGACTTTATCAGTCACCGGTCATGTGCGCAGACGTCACAGCACCAGCAAGTCCTATCATCGACTTACGTTCCAATTAAGGAATATCAGTTTTCTTCTCACACACACACAACACAAAAACGTAGGATTATACTCAATTCTTCAATGACAATAGTGTTTTCTATTCGATAATTTGAATATAGTGTGTACGAATTATGAGATACTTTGTCCTAGAAATTATTATTCATTGTCGGTGTTGCAGATCAATCAGACGAAACGATATTGCTATCTAGTTTCGAGCTGAATTATTCAATATCTTTCAACACTAAAAGTTATCTCTTTATGTAGAGTGTCATGTATTGAAAGAGTAATGATTCTAAATTTAAATATGAGAACTACCGTTTTAAACGGCTTAACATATGTCATTGTTTAGTGATTGAATAAACATTTATGTACTAGTCATGCTTTGAGATATATCCGATAACAAATAAATTTAAAAATTGATCCTATGGCAACAATTTGACAGATGAAACTTGAAATAAGATTTATTTTGATTGTTATCTTCAAATTATTGTATTTAGTTCGTCCTTTGTCATTGATACTTCACTTATTACTGGAAAATTCTGGTTTTCAACTAGAAAATAAAATTTCGTAATTTTAGAGTGATATTTATATTATGGGTCGTGAGTTCATATTAATAAATTCATAGAAAAATGTAATGTTTTAATAACATAATAACAAACATTTCTGACAAATTGAAAAAAATCTATTATTTATCACATCTAATGTAAATGTAATAATTAAATATCAATCTTAATTTTATAGACATACATAAATTATTTTCATTTATACCCTATTACTATTACTAATTACTATTACTATTATTAATACTTTAGCTTTGTATTTTTAAATTTGTTTAACTTTACGGCTTATTCTTCTACAATTTGTGTTTGTTTATATATATCTTTCGTGAAATTAATAATTAGTTAAGTTCACTAGATTTTTGGAACATATTTATGCGTGTATATATATTTATCATAGCTTAAATTAATAACTTAATTTAGTTTAGTTTATTCTTTGTTATACGGTATTGTATGAATTTTTGAATCTTTGTTTCATAATTGTTTTTGGAATATTTTTGTAATTTTTTGGTTAGGTGGTAGAACAGCCTTGGCTGAACCTCGCCTTTGACGTTTGTCAATAAAGTTTTTTATTATTATTATTATTATTATTATTAAAAAATATAATACTTCAAAACGACATTAGGGAAATGGGACGATATGTATCAAATCGAAGTGTATACATAATTTAAAATTAAAATTTCATGTTCAAGTATTCCGTATCAGTATTTTCCCATAATATACTTCTTCGCAGACAAACAAATAAAAAACAACAGACATTAATGTAAAATTCTTTTATCACCTTTTAGTGATATGAAAAGTGTATCAATAAGTAGATAGTCATTATTACCTCTCGCTAAGAGAGGTATTGGATTCAAGCTAAAATTCGCATTTCCAGATTTTATTGAATAAGCACGTTAATCCGATTATAACATTTTTAAAATTATGTGTGTGTGTGTGTGTGTGTGTGTGTGTGTGTGTGTGTGTGTGTGTGTGTGTGTGTGTGTGTGTGTGTGTGTGTGTGTGTGTGTGTGTGTGTGTGTGTGTGTGTGTGTGTGTGTGTGTGTGTGTGTGTGTGTGTGTGTGTGTGTGTGTGTGTGTGTGTGTGTGTGTGTGTGTGTGTGTGTGTGTGTGTGTGTGTGTGTGTGTGTGTGTGTGTGTGTGTGTGTGTGTGTGTGTGTGTGTGTGTGTGTGTGTGTGTGTGTGTGTGTGTGTGTGTGTGTGTGTGTGTGTGTGTGTGTGTGTGTGTGTGTGTGTGTGTGTGTGTGTGTGTGTGTGTGTGTGTGTGTGTGTGTGTGTGTGTGTGTGTGTGTGTGTGTGTGTGTGTGTGTGTGTGTGTGTGTGTGTGTGTGTGTGTGTGTGTGTGTGTGTGTGTGTGTGTGTGTGTGTGTGTGTGTGTGTGTGTGTGTGTGTGTGTGTGTGTGTGTGTGTGTGTGTGTGTGTGTGTGTGTGTGTGTGTGTGTGTGTGTGTGTGTGTGTGTGTGTGTGTGTGTGTGTGTGTGTGTGTGTGTGTGTGTGTGTGTGTGTGTGTGTGTGTGTGTGTGTGTGTGTGTGTGTGTGTGTGTGTGTGTGTGTGTGTGTGTGTGTGTGTGTGTGTGTGTGTGTGTGTGTGTGTGTGTGTGTGTGTGTGTGTGTGTGTGTGTGTGTGTGTGTGTGTGTGTGTGTGTGTGTGTGTGTGTGTGTGTGTGTGTGTGTGTGTGTGTGTGTGTGTGTGTGTGTGTGTGTGTGTGTGTGTGTGTGTGTGTGTGTGTGTGTGTGTGTGTGGTGTGTGTGTGTGTGTGTGTGTGTGTGTGTGTGTGTGTGTGTGTGTGTGTGTGTGTGTGTGTGTGTGTGTGTGTGTGTGTGTGTGTGTGTGTGTGTGTGTGTGTGTGTGTGTGTGTGTGTGTGTGTGTGTGTGTGTGTGTGTGTGTGTGTGTGTGTGTGTGTGTGTGTGTGTGTGTGTGTGTGTGTGTGTGTGTGTGTGTGTGTGTGTGTGTGTGTGTGTGTGTGTGTGTGTGTGTGTGTGTGTGTGTGTGTGTGTGTGGATGTGTGTATGTGTATATGTATCTGTGGATATTGGAGGGACGATTCCTCAAAAACTGTAACACTTAAGACCAGTTTAACTATGAATTCCTCAATCTGACATTCCTGGGAAGAGCTGAAAAGGTTTTGGTAACAATTGAACAACCGGAAGTAGTAGTTTCTTAGAATAATTCTTCTAAATATAATTTTCTGGAAATTTTTGTTATTACAAATATTGAAGAACAAAATTCTCCATCTAATACACTTAAAATTTTTATTATATCTTGTATAGATTTAGAGATAAAGACACTATAATATATAGAATATTCTAATCGCAGAGGCTAAGGCACTAAGGAAACCTCTTGACAAATTCAAATATTTATAACATAGTTTGTAAATGACATATGTCAGTGTGTCAAAAATCAACTGTTTTAGTGACATTCTGGGAAGTATATTTAATCTTTCTTATTGTATTATTAATTAAATATTTGAAATTATAGGTAAAATGCATATATCCAGAATCAGAAATACCGCCAATCTGGTTAATGAATTGGAAGAATCTCTCATATTTAGGAACTTCCTCATACAATGAAAAATAAATATAATTAGAATTATATGTGTGCAGAAGACATGTTAAATATAATAAAAAACAATATTTGGGTAAAGTTCTGTAATTTTTTGTTATGAAACGACGGTTCGATAGCGAAGTGCAATTCAATATAGCCTAATATGGAAATGGCGAGAGGTTTTGTGCTGGCCACAACAGATTTTTTACCTCCCGCTACCCTTGGTAAGGGAGGTAAGGGATCGTGCTAAAACTCACATATCGAGATTTTAGTAAATGACCACGTTTTAACGTCCTTAGAATCCAATTTTAACATTTACACGATGATGTCTGTATGTGTGTATGTGTGTGTGTGTGTGTATGTGTACGAATTTTGTTTGCACTCTAACTCAAATACTATCATTCATAAAATTCTGAAACCTTGTATTTCTACACTATTCTAATAGGAATAGAAGCCATTAAATTTTGGTGTAAATCGGATAAACGGAAATGGTACTTTACTTGAAGCTCATAATGGTTTTTCTTCAAAAAATACCATTAAATGCCATTTTTTCGCATCTAATGTCATTGGAGAATTGTAGATTATTGAATTTTGTACAGGTATACATTAATACTTTTTCTATATATTTTACAGATAAATTTAAAAATCATTTTTTTTTTTTAATCCCGAAGCCTAAGAGAAACACAATTCCTTTGTTACACAGTTTATTTTTCAAATGAATGTAACTGACAGGTAAACGTCATTGTCAAAATAGTAATCACTTCAAATTAATAATAGTGACATTAAATAATAAAGAAAATCGTAAATAAAGCAATAGTTATATACAATAGAACATAATATAGTTTGAAGCATTTCTAAATACGTAGGTATGTATTTGAATTAATAAAAATTAAATAAAGGGAGGTTTTGTGTTGGCCACATCAGATTTTTTAACTCTCCAGAACATGCACTAAATTTTGACACACAAGAGCACCCACCAATCTGAGAGACTATTCGGCCTGATCGACAAAATAAGCCCCAGTAATTGTTAAAGACTATAAAGGAATGTAAATTATGTTTTAGTTTTTATAATTTATTATTACATTCTTTTTAATTCACACTTGTGATTAAATTTTAACTATCATTGATTTTGGTCTCTGAGACCGAGTGCGTGTACTAAAGGGTTGACGTAGGTGAGGTAGACGCGTGAGTAACCTTGCGTTCACAATTATGATAACGCACGCTTGAGTCACGTTCCAGGCACGTAATTGTTTAAATTGAAGCCAATTGTGTACAGTTTCGTGTAATAGCAAAATAATTTTTAAACAAAAATAAAACCAATCGATGACACATTTTGACATAATATTTACTATGTATAATATGAAATTAAAACTAGAATTGTTCTGATCAAAAATAGGAGAAAACAAATTACTTCCGCCCTATAAAATTTCAACCACGCCCGATCACCCACGCACACGATACGTTTTTATTCCCTCACGCTCACGTCCAGTCACGGCTCAAAATTAAAAATATATTTTCAAATTCAGCAAAGGATAAAATATTATGTAATTACTATATTTCGTATTTATTGACTTTTTATAACTGAAAAATTTCTCAATCAAATTTAATGAATTACTGGAAAAATGTTATAGGCCGTGACCAGACATGTGACTCGAGCCTTGAGCAACCTTGATGTTATTAAAATCCACGTGTCACTTTGAGAAAAAAATATGCAAAAAATAAAACATTTTCCAAATCGTTTATTTATGGATTTCATAGTAGAATTGAATAGTTATTTATTAATGAGCATGAACAGGGCGAGTGGCAAAGTTTCCTTAGTGATTATTATATATTTCACAAGAGCGTAATACAACGTTTTATCCAACATTTTTTTTTTTTTAACTACTTAAATCATTTTTATATTTTCGTTCATCGTTTGGCACTGACTTGTTAATTGATATACTATTTTAATTTATAAAGAAGCCATTGAATGGTTACGGTTTTATGTGAAAAAAGTGCCATAACGTTTCCTTATTACACTCGTTTTCGTCAAAAAACTGCACTTTTTCACACTTTTAAAAAAAGACATACTTTATAAACTCGTTTTAATGAAAAAATCGTACTTTTTTAACAGACGTAAAAAAAATAATTTTATAAATTGGTATTTATTTATATTAATAAAATGGAAAAATCAGAAATAATTCCTCCCTGACTTCTTAAATATTCTCTCACGGAGTGAATAATGTATATTATGGGCCATCCAGCGAATCAAGCGGTTTACGTCATAAATTCAATATCACTAGAACCAATGACGTCATATGTTAAAAAGTTTACATGAACATGTAAAACGGATTAAAATATGATCTATGGGTTGCCTTCATAAATCCAAGTCTTTCTGAAAAAGGTAACACGTCTGGTATCATTTTTTTTCAGCGAATTCCAATTTTATTTAAAATATTCTGAACAATACTGCTTACGCCGTTATAAATACTTCATTCTTGTAGTATATGCAACAAACTATCTACTATTATGTGAGATCCTTAAAAAATACAGAATACCGCATACCATACAATTTCTCACTGTTTCTGTACATTGCGTATAGCGTTTGCCACACGCTGTACATATAGATTTAATTTTCAAATTATTACTAACAAATAGAACGAAATATTACCTCAATATTACAATTCAGTGAAAGAAAGAGCACACCAATCTATTTTACATTTTCAAAATAAGTTAATAAATTAACTACAAGCTCTTGAATTTGGCATGACAGAGCATTTGACATTTTGTCAATGAACAACGAAACCAAAAACAAAATGAAATCACAATACAGGTTGAAAAGTATAATATAGACATATAATATTTAGTAATATACATGTTCAGAATTTCAGAATTACCAATATTAAAAAAATATAATCAAACGTCATTTTGCAAAAATTTACAAAATTTTACTTAATAATAATATATCCAAATACAATTATTTCTATTAAATGTGTCAAATACATAATAATAATAAAAAAAAAAACCAATAAAATACCGTTAATAAAATATATTTAAAAAAATAAAGAAAATTTCAAAAATCCCTAAACGATGACGTAAACCGCTTGATTCGCTGGATAGCCCATAGTTATTTCAAATAACCATAGTAACTAGTATATTATAAACCGTTTATTAATGATATTTAAAGGCTGGTGTATGTAAGCTGTAAACTTAAGAATTTACCTTAGCATTAGCATTATGACTTTGCATTAATAATTCAAGTATAGACAAATTCGTGCTGCGGTACATGTAGCTATAACCTTAACTTTAGCATTATGTCGTTACCCTAGAATATGACAATTTCTAAATTTTAAGTCATAATGCTAACGCCGACCAATCAGAAGAGTATATGTTCGTGGACGACAGCTTGATTCTGGCGGTAGTTATGACTGTTAGTTGACATCTCTCATCATTTTGTTATTTTTGAATATTTCTGTCACATTGGGCGCGTTCAGCACCCCGGCAGCGATGAGCACTGCTGCGTGCCGATGATTGCCGAATGCAATTGCTGGACCAATTACATTCGTCCATCGTCCATTCATTGTGTTCGTTAAACTTTGGAGGTCTGCGATGCCAGCGATCAGAGGTGCTGAACGCGACCATTGTCTTGACTAAACATGAGTGTCACTGAAAAAATGTCCAACTAATACTGTTAATTGAATAATGTAGATACAGGTGTCTCTTAAATAGGGGGACATGGCTTAACCACAGATTCCTGAGGCTAAAATAAGACGATTTAACTAAACTTGCTTCTACCGGAAAGTGTACCATTTAGCCAGAATTTAGCTTCAAAGTTCTTCGAAAAAAAATTAATATTGCTTGTAATAACAGAACGCTTTGTACGATTTGGAAATTTGGTATGACAGTTCATATGGTTATAAGTCATCTTTTAAGGTTATACTTGTTATTATTAGTGAACCACTAGTGTATGAAACTTTGGTGTCCCAACATTGATTAAACCGTAACTTTTTAATGGCCACGCCGATAACATAAATTTTTTTTTTTTTTCAGAGAGATACATTCAATAGTAAACTTTTCTCTCTCTGTTTAATTTGTGATATCTGTTACGGTTCAGGCAGAAAAAAAATAAAACCTGAGTGACTGCAACATGAATTTTTTTAAAATAAATTTAATCTAGCAGTCTTTCCAAATGTCAAACACCTAATTTTTAATGACAGAAACGAGTTGTCAATCTTCTCAACTTGTTTAGGAGTAAGCTTACATATTTATTCGTGTTATTTATAATAATGGTAGTAAAATACTATTAAGCCGAACAAACGGATGTTATTAGTTTCTGAATATTGCGAAGAAATTTTTTGAAAATCCATAACCAATTGTTTCTGTCATTAGAAATTAGATGTTTGATATTTGGATAGACTGCTAGATTAAGTTAATTTTAAAAAAATTCACGATGCAGTCATTCAGGTTTTATTTTTTTCTGTCTGAACCGTAACAGATATCACAAATTAAACAGAGAGAAAAAAGTTTACTATTGAATGTATCTCTCTGAAAAAAAATAATTTTATGTTATCGGCGTGGCCATTAAAAAGTTACGGTCTAATCAATGTTGGGACACCTAAGTTTCATACACTAGTGGTTCACTAATAATAACAAGTATCACCGTAAAAGATAACTTATAACCATATGAACTGTCATACCAAATTTCATCCAAATTGTATAAAGCGTTCTGTTATTACAAGCAAAATTAATTTTTTTTTTTGAAGAACTTTGAAGCTAAATTCTGGCTAAATGGTACACTTTCCGGTAGAAGCAAGTTTAGTTAAATCGTCTTATTTTAGACTCAGGAATCTGTGGTTAAGCCATGTCCCCCTATTTAAGAGACATCTTGTATATTTATGATAAAAAGATGTGTCGATTTTACAAAAATTGACATTACCGGCCTGCTCTTATTGGTTTGCCTTAAGAAGTACATGAACCGGACAGAGTAATGTAAAGTTTAATGCAAAGTCATAATGCTAATGCTAAGGTAAATGCATAAGTTTGCAGCTTACATAATACCAGCCATAAAAATGTATGATTTTCTATCAATAATCGATTAGTGTATGTAATAATAGATATCAACAATCTCCCCCTAGTCTGTAACTCAATTGATAATAGATATCGATCGTTAATAATTTTTGACAAATAGAAACAAATGAATCATCTGCAGGATCATCTGCTTGTCTTTTGTCTTATTTTTTATTCAGTCTCATGCGATAAAATTATATTTTCTCCAATTTAATAAGATAGGATCAACGGAAAAACAATGGCCCGTATTACGAATCTACTTTTATAGAGTGCTTTTGTTAAACGTGATGTTTAACCTCATAAGAATATAATATAAAAACGCGCTTCATGACAGCGTGATTATTATAATATTGCGTTCGTAAGAGTGGCCATGTCTCAATTTTCAATTATTAATCGCCTTTGTTAACATATTTGATTTGAGCTAAATAACATGTAACACGTATTATTGTAATCTATTATTCCAGATTTTTTTTAGCTTTGTGTAATATATTATCTGAAACTTGCAATTCAAAATCAAAACACTCTTCTTGCCAAAATGACCAGCGCACTAATTTCAGCTGATCTTGAGCATTACAAGGTCGCTCGCGTAGCCAGTTTGCTCGAACCCTATAATTGAATAACCTTAAACGAATTTAGTATTTATTATTATTAGTTCAAATCTAAATAATAATAGAATATACTGAAAATCCAATAAAATACTTTTGATAATATTTTAAATTTTTTGGCGCCCTATTATACGCCTTTTCAAAGTTAACAACGTGATTATAGTTAACATTGTTTTATGTAACTGGGCTTAAGTTGTAGGTATATGATGTATATTGACAACTGTAGAGAATCGATATGACATCTGGTGAATAAATTTTAAACTAGTGCATGACGGTAGGTGCGAGCAAATACAACTTATGTTAGCATACATTTTTTGAAATTATTTCTTTTATACGAAAATGAATGTTGCAAAACGCGGTAAAAGCAACATTATGTGTTGCGTATAGGGGTGTCATTCGCTTATGAGTAGGGAAACTCATTTAAGTTTCCACATTGTTCCAAAAATAGGTAAAAATAAAGTGACTATAAATGCAGGCATTCAACAAACATTAGATAGATTTCAAGATTGGAAGTATGTTTTACGTTCTGGAAAACAAATTTCCAAGTATATAAGAGTATGTTCGAGACATTTTAAAGACAGTGGCTGGTAGCACAAGCCTTGTTTTAACTAAAACACTGTTTGAAAAAATGTCAAATTCAAATTTAATTTCACCCTTATGCGTATAGAACGATTTTTTTTTAAATATTTGTTTGAATATAAACTATGTTCTGCTTTAAAATTATATTTTGATAAATTTGATATTATTTATTTTTATTATTAAATAATGAAATTTGACATTTCTTAAAACAGCGTTTTAGTTAAAACAGGGCTTGTGCTACCAGCCAATGACTTTATTATTACAGGTATTATTATTAATAATTATATTTCAAACATATTTATGATTATTTAAATTTTTAGATATTCCTTCTCAACGGAGAAATTAAAAAAAAATGCTGTACCATATTTGTGACGACAGAGCATTTGCTTGAAGACAGAGTGATATTACATTTACATGTGGAGAAGAAAATAAAGTAATCGGAAACTGCAGTCAGTACGGTACCATGTACCATTACAATAGTCGAAACGTAGGTTCAAATCAAAATAAAACCGTACTGACTGCAGTTTCCGATTACTTTATTTTCTTTTCCACACATCAATCTCCAGTCGATCATCGTTACTCCAATTACATTTATAATTTCTCGATAACTTCTTCGTCTGTTTACAAGATTAATATTTTAAATAAAGTAGTAAATGAAAATTATATACAATCATACCTTCAACAATATTCCTAGAATGATCAGTAGCCTTTAGAAAGTCAAATATCTGAACAATACTTAGCTTCAATTTCAAGAAACACAAGCAAAATTGTATCATATGACAGTAACAGATTGCATCCGCCATATTGAAAATGCTTGCAGCGCCTCTATCGGTTATTTCAGTTGAGAATAACATATTATGTTATTAAATTCAGTTGTGGTCTATGACCTCTGTTATTTTATACCTTCTGATAATATTTCTAAGGTTCCTTATTGATACGACATCAAACAAAATGTCACCAAGTCATTAAACGGCCCAGCCAGAATTAAATGCAAGTTCGGCTTTGATCGGCTAATTCCGTCATAAATGTCAAGAATAGCCGCATACGTCATCAGAAATATTCAAATACACACTCGAACATATTTCTCTGTTATTACAAACTTTCAGACAAAAAATAAAAGAAATGGTTATCGAACCCAGCAAAAAAAGAATTTCACATTAAGCAGATATATTGTTTTATCTTTTTGATGTATAGAAATGACCTTTAAAGTGGTGATCCTCTATTTAATGACATGTTGTATACTCAAAAAAACATTTCATAAAAAGAACTAATATTTATAAATAGATTCGCAAATAAAAAATATACCGTATTTATGTAAAAAGTTATCCACGCCACTGAGAAAGTATCAAAACATATTTATGTGGTGCACAATTTAGCAAACACATCGGTCACTGCGCAAGTGGGACCTTAAAACCGGGCGAATCTCTTCCGAATATGTCTTCTCCATGTGTTAAACGAAGACAGAAACATGAGTATGTCTGCACTCGATCGTCGGCAGCTCACGTGTCTACCAACGCGCGAGTCAACCGCTACTTGGATCAGTGTGCCGGAAATTGTTTGCTGTGCAAGACGTTGTTTAACGATATGTCATAGAAAAAACAGTGGACAATCGTAATGACCAGTGTCAAATATCACGACTGTGCCAATCAAAATATTTATTTAACTAAAACCCGAAGTTTCATGCATATAATGCAGACAGTGTTAGTTTCATATGCGCTTTCAATGTGCAATAATTGAAATAACAAACAGTTTTGTCGAATATTTAAAGCTTGAAAAATATGTTTTGAGCAATGAATGTTATAAATATTAATGTATTAAAGACATATTTTGTGCTTTTCATTTAGTCACGTAGGCATCTTATTTTCTCTGTTGAAAATATTTAGAAAGAAAAATATTGAAATATTACGTCATAATATCAAAATACTAAAATATTTTGAAAAATTGGAAGTCAGCTTACCCACTTAAATTGTTTCGAAAGTGTGGCATTGACTTCTAAGTTAAGAAATAATGTAATATTTTTTGAAATATATAACATTAAATTTGACAGAAGATAACGATTGTAATCAATTATTACGTTTATTTTAACAGACGTATCATCCTTTGCTGTAACCTTTAATACAATGTAACAAATTTATCGTCGTGTTAAATAATTTATTCTGAAGATAAAAATGTATATTTATTACATTTAAATGACTTTTTGTTAAAATAACAATAATTACAGTTGTGCTGCAGATTATTAATATATAAAAAAGAACTGTTTAAGTGAGTGAGCATGTGACCTTTTATTGTGAATGATAATAGATAGTGACGTGTGTAAATCGTGAATAAAACGAATAAAAATGGACATTAATCATTCTTATTGGGAGGAAAATTCGAATATTCATCAACTGAAATACGAAAGGTGAGATTATTGAACAGCTTTTATACTTAGTTATAGTAATACCATAATGCCGGTTTTATAAAGAAATTTAATTTTCACTTAAAATTTATTTCCACTTACATAATGAAATGAAAAAATGCAGCGCGCTTTTTTTGACAATAATGATACAAATGTCATAAGGACAGAAAAATTGATTCGAATTTGTTCACTTCATTAAATTTGCTTGATAAGTAAATAAATTTTAAGTGAAGATTAAATTTCTTTTAAAAACCGACCCTAAATAATTTATAAATGGATATAATTCCTCGATATTATTATAAAAAATAAAAAAATAATAATATCGACTTATTAATTTACTATCCATTGCTGGGTACAGGTCCGGATTAACTATTAGACAAAAATAATTATTGAACATTATGGAGTCCAAGAAGGCTAATATAATTGATAACAAAATTTAAAATTACCTATAGGTTAGAACCTTAAAATTAAGTAAAAATAAATACCATATTAAGAGGATAAACAGAATTTATTCAACATGTCACCTATGCCAGAGGCCCTCAAAGTGTGATTAAAATTACTCAACTTGTAAGCCACTCTCTGAGAAAAGAGCTATTAGTTAGGACTTCTGAAATTGTTGCATGTTGAGTAATCCTACTTTCTCATTGCCCTTAATACGGCCATCCACCACTGTAAGATTTTTAATATTTAGACATAAATTACTTTTTATTGCACCTAAATATTTCTGAAAAAAATGTAAACAATGTTTTTCGCATTCGTATAAGCTTACAATTAATTTATAAGTAATTCACTCATTTGCCGGCTTTTGGTTACTACGTCACGTTCCCTATAATAGGAAAGTGAGACAAACTTAGTAAATACTGTACTGACTGTATACAGTGTGTCCCATTTAGAGGTGCCACCATTGGGATCTCGAGAACTGTAAAAGATACGATGTCGGTTAAATGGAACTTTTAATGCGCCTTTGGGAGGCCACCTCAGATGCGCTTTTATTTTTCCAAAAATTCTTATAGGGCACTAGATAATGACGAAAAACTGAATATTGTTGATTTTTTCTTTTTCAAATAACTTCTAAACTATTAATAATTGAGAAAAAAGTTTCAAATATAAAAGATAGATATTTTTAGTAACTAACCAGTGGCGTACGAAATAAATTTTTATATCTGTAAATTTTTGAGATATAACACAAACTTATATTTTTTTAAATGGAACCCATATCTGATTTTAGTCTCAAAAAAATAAATATTTTTTTCTCTTTTCAACGATGTAAGTGTTATTATGTTTTATATTTGTTTTGCCTTCAAAAATTATTATTTTTTCCTTATTTTTTATTAAATTTACAATTATTTTGAAAATATTGGTAGATTTCTATTTGTAAATACTCCTTGTATTTAAATAATTTATTTCCTTAAAAATATTTGCTCAAAATTCGTATCAAATTAATTTTTATAATATTTTGTATCAGGTCGCCCTTGGCACATCATAGTGTAATTTGTAATTATGAGTCTAGAATAAAAATATTAAGTAATAAAGGCATAATACAAATTATTTTGATCAAATACAATATAATTAATAAAAATAATAATGTTTTTTTGGGAAATAATTAGAAAATTCAGGAAAATAAAGAGAAAAATTAAATTTTACGAGCAAAACAAATATAAAACATAATATCCCTTACACCATTGAAAAGAGAAAAAAATATTGATTTTTTTGAGACTAAAATCAGATATGGGTTCCATTTAAAAAAATATAAGTTTGTGTTATATCTCGAAAGTTTACAGATATAAAAATTTATTTCGTACGCCACTGGTTAGTTAATAAAAATATCTATCTTTTATATTTGAAACGTTTTTTTTCAATTATTAATAGTTTAGAAGTTATTTGAGAAAGAAAAAATCAACAATATTCAGTTCTTCGTCATTATATAGTGTCCTATGAGAATTTTTGGAAAAACAAAAGCACATCTGAGATGACCTCCCAAAGGTGCACAAAAAGTTCCATTTAACCGACATCGTATTTCTTATAGTTCTCGAGATCCCAATGGTGGCACCTCTAAATGGGACACACTGTATATATAGTGTGGCCAACCGCCGCCATATTTAGGCAAAATGCGCGGGAAATTTGAATTAATATGATGTGATAACTAAACAAAATTCGATAAGCAATTCATGAAAGAGCATATTAAATGGAAACAATATTTATTTTCATTTTAAATCCTTTCGAAGAACTGTTTTCACAACCAACCGCCACGCAACCAGGCATCTAAAACATATACCTTAATATTAGACATTTTTAGTAATTTTGACAGTTAACCTAAAAAAGATGTTATGTTAAAAAATATGTATATATTACTTTGAGTTATAAATATACAAATACACGTGTAATTTAATTATTTGCACTATCTAAAATATAAATATAATATAATTACCTTCAATTCACGTATAATTCACGTAACAAATCTCAAAATGTCACTTTTTCGCCATAATATCCGCCATATTTAGGCAAATTCTCGCCGACCAATCAAAATCGATCCCCCACTATGTATATACAGTCACTATAGTAAATACTATAGTGACTGTATATACATAGTGTGGCCAACCGCCGCCATATTTAGGCAAAATGCGCGGGAAATTTGAATTAATATGATGTGATAACTAAACAAAATTCGATAAGCAATTCATGAAAGAGCATATTAAATGGAAACAATATTTATTTTCATTTTAAATCCTTTCGAAGAACTGTTTTCACAACCAACCGCCACGCAACCAGGCATCTAAAACATATACCTTAATATTAGACATTTTTAGTAATTTTGACAGTTAACCTAAAAAAGATGTTATGTTAAAAAATATGTATATATTACTTTGAGTTATAATTATACAAATACACGTGTAATTTAATTATTTGCACTATCTAAAATATAAATATAATATAATTACCTTCAATTCACGTATAATTCACGTAACAAATCTCAAAATGTCACTTTTTCGCCATAATATCCGCCATATTTAGGCAAATTCGCGCCGACCAATCAAAATCGATCCCCCTATTGGCCACACTATGTATATACAGTCACTATAGTAAATACTAAGAAAGATAGAGAAATATAGTGGAAATAGGTGTAATCATATCACCATTTTAACTACTTTTGACGTTTGGTTCTTGGTTAGAGGTTGTATTTTGTGATTGTGATCTGGCACTCTGGCAGAAACTTGTATTTATTGTAAATTAGTCTTTTATTATTCGAATATCAGCATTTAATAAGTTTGTATTGTAATAATATATTTACTATATACATATATTATTCTTAGTTTTCACGTTTCTAAACTTCTGCACTTATGTAGTTTGCATTGTTTGCGAAATAATTATTCATGATAGCAATATCAACAATAATTGGTAAATTTCCTGAATCAGCCTTACAAAAGTTAGTTTCCATTTTCCAATAAATTAAATATCGTGACATTATAACTTATAACATAAACACTATCTTCCAAGTATGCACGTGTTTCCACAAGTTGTAAACGTAAACAAACAAGCTTTTATCGCTGCTCCCTTGGAGGCGCTAGTGTTTGAAACAGTTTTCTCTCTTTCCGGTCTCAGGGAGAATGACGTCGAACGAAATTTGAATTTTGTATCACATTTTAATTATTAATTTCTCATATATTACAAATTATTTTTGAGTAAAACTATGATTTATATACTATAATTCTTCTAAACTTCCATAATATAAAATTAAAAAAAAAATAAAAAATGGTGGATAACTCCATTAAGGTCAAGGGTAATTTCCAATTTTATTATCAAAAAAGATAAAGTGTATGACCCGTTATTAAGAGGGGTCCGATTCGACCTCAAAAAAAAAAAAAAAAATGAAATTAATTAGCAAAATGTTTTTATTACGTGACATATTGTTGAAATTACATAGTAAAATGTTGACATCAACTGAAAAAAATTGTCGTAAGTCGAGTTACGTCACAAATATTTTATGACTTTTGCCCTTCATCTATGTTTCTTAATGAAGTATTGTACTGTACAAACTCAAAAATTGTGATTTTGCAGGTCACAATTTTAATATTTATAATACGATAATTACTTAAAGATGCGAAATGCCAGACTAAACGTAATTTTTTTCAAGGTCAAGTTTTACTTGGTTATAATTTGGTAAGACATCACCTTTTTTAAATTAAATTAAATTTTTGTGAAACAACTTACTTTAATTACCTTCTTATTTATCAGGCAATTCACATAACCTATCTTCTCAACAAGCAAGCATTGAAAACATGAAAACAGCGAGAATGCGCCTGCCAAAAGTAAATAGATTGGTCTTCATACGTTTACAAGGGAAAAATATCAGTTTAGCTACTTCGGTTAGGTACTAGCTCCGAAACGCACCTGAATATACTGGTGTCCCAGCATTTACACGAAGGCTGCTAAACTAAATAATATTAATATAGTCATAATTTAGTGTTTGGTTAGCTTAGCAAGATATCGGTGTTATCCGGGCCATTGTTGCGAATAAATAAATATACCATCACTGCTCATTCTCCGTTAACGGGTGTACAGGGATGGGCACGTAAAATACGTCACGTATTATACGTTATCTTTTACGCGTAAAATAGTATATTATGTGGCAAGTGTGTGAAGCTGAAATTTTTACATGAGGGTGGAGATTGCGACACGAGCCAAAGGCGAGTGTTGCAAACCACCCGAATGTAAAATAGGCTTCACACACGTGTTACATACTATACTTTTTCTACGACCTTGCAATAAAATATATTTTTTCTTCACATTGTCATTCTTTTAACGTAAAGCCTGTATTATCGACTTGTGTAACCATGGTTACCAACGTTACGTGTGTTTAACAGCTTTGTTTTATTAAAATACAATTCAGTTTGTAATTTTTAAAATAATGAACGGTCGTGAAATGTTACTTCACGCACAGTGTGCGTGAAGTAGCACTTCACGCACCGTGTGCAAAAACTCAAACTTCACACATAAAAATTGATACGTGAAGTACTCTCTTCACGCATGGCAGTAGAAAAAATTATTTTTTACATTGACAATATTTGAGAATTTTTTACGTAGATAATGTAAAATATTATTACCATGAGTATATTTTTTTTATAGAGGTATTTACTGTAATGAATATTTTAGAACAAGCAGTCCACGTGACATCAAAATGGTTTTTTGATTCAGACAAACAATTAGGTACCTTCAAACTATCAACAATCAGATTAGTTGGAAATATATTCCTGAGACATAACCTCAAACGTCAAACTTTAAACACATTTTACGTCAAAAATAGACTAAATACGTAAATTTGAAGCTTGTTGTATTATATTTTTTAAAAAAATTATATGTTTTATGTAAATTTTAGTCAGTTTTGTAAAGAAATAAAATTTGAAGACATTTAAAAATAGACGGCGAATAAAAAAAATTTCAAAACTAAAATTTCACTTTCAGTTTCAAATAATTTGAAATAGATTTAAATCATTAGCTCAAAACTTTTTGAAAATAAATTTTATGCAAATTTTATGTTAATTTATCTATAGTTTCAGAATGTTTTTTTTAATATTTTACAATAATTTCAGTCTCTGTCTTATAAACTTATCATAGTTTCAGTCGTTTTAGAATATATTTATGATAGGATTAATGAAAGTTTATGTAATGTGACATTTGTAAACAGCAGTGTCATGAAGAACTAAAATTATACATTATCTACGTTTTCTACTTATTTAACATTTTTTACTCATTTTTTACCCGTAAACGTAAAAAATTATTTTTTACGCGTAAATGCACATCCGTGCGGGTGTGTAATGACGATGTATTGTATCGTCAAGCGTCACCTTACGGACACTCAAAATTGTTGTGGAGTGGGCATAACTTTTGTGTAATCATTTTCAAATTGATTTTGGTCGAAATGGAACCCACCGCCAGATACACAATCGCTCACTTAATGCTCTTAGTTACGTGCCACGTGCCCCATAAATAAATACATGAATATTTATAAATAAATATGCATTTTCGTAAATATACTCGTATTTTACATTTTATAAGTGTCCTCATATTTTGCACGTGTTTCTGATTGTACTGTTTTGTTATTTTGTAAACCAAGGCACGCCTAGAATCGTGTTCAAAATTAACACCAGTTACTCGCGCCTTCATTTGTTCAAACAAAAACTATAATCTGCAATCGGAATTTAGACAGGTGGAATTCAGTAAATCACAACTGTGGTTAAACATCTGTTATTATTTTTATATTTGCTGTTTTTTTGCAAACATAAACCGTTATATCAAAATGTTACTGTTTATTGTAGTGGAACATACACTACTGCTCAAAAGTTTATACACACCTGCATTTTCGTACTATTCATAGGCGCCGCAAGAATTTTTTCTAGGGATGGGCAAAAGTAATACACCTACATCATGTATTGAAAAATATACCTACAGGTACCATAATTTCTAAAAAATAATAAAACAACAATCAAGAAATAATAATAGTATATTGGGCTTCCAAAATTACAATGCGCCACTGGTGTCAGATTTCTGAACTGAGTGAAGTGTACATGTACAAAGGAAGTTGTTTTATTCAGGGATCGTATTTATTTGTATACGAATTTTAATACGCTTTTATCTTCGGCTATTATTGTTTTATTCTTAGTAGGATCTGAATTACTGCTAATATAACAGGTAAGTTTTTGATTTTTAAAAAATTAATGAACAAATTAGGAGATATGCAATTTATAGGTTAAAGTTACGATGGAGTTTTCTCCGAAAATATTTACCACATAATATTATGTGGCCACTATTTATTACTTGCTGGCCTTCCACCATATTTCTAGATGATACACTACAATTCCTAAATCTATAAATAGTATCTAAATCTAAGCAAAGAAAATTGTTCATTATGAAAGAAAAACAATTAAATAAAAGTAAAGCTATGTAGATAGAAATTAATATATGTACAACTACGGCGATGAAATACAATCTAAATAAAGGAAATCAAATGTTTTTTTATTAAAAAAACTAATATACTGTTAATTAAAATATGACTAAAATACTCTTACCCTACAAATACTTACTAAAATTAACCCTATTAACTAAAATATTATTAAAACTATCACAAAATTGTTACTACAAGAAAGATCAAACTCAATTCTACCGAAATTAACAAAAAAAACACTATACCAAATCCGAAATTAAATTAAAAACTACGAAAATTAGTCTCACACCAATTGTACTCTTATGGAAGCCAGCGAAAAATGTACCATTCGTTTGAATTTTAACGTTTGACGTCAGCGCTATCTCTTGCTAATTTGGAAGCCCAATTTTATCCAATCTACTTTGTACACAGATTTCGGTAATGATGATATATTAGTACCGTGCAGACGGTTACCGGACGTCACCTCACGAGCACTCATTGCTGGCGTGAAGAGTGCACTACAGGGATCGCTTCTGCGCCATTAAAATTCGAAATATTTCTTTTGGTGTCAGTCGGGATCGAACCCGGTTCCCCAGATTTGCAACCAGACACTCAGGCACGCGGCCATGAGACTCCAATCAAGTAATGAATCTTTATAATGAAAATCACGTTGAAGAGAAAAAGAAAAATAAAAAAGGCTAAAATAAGCAACATCGTGTGGATTCATGACTATATAAGTTAAAGTTCGAGTTTCAGCTTTCATAGAAGGCCGGGATTCACTTTCATGCGAGAGATAGTGATCTTAAATATTCATCCATGTTATGCAAAAAATTTAAATGTCAGATATGTTCATACATTCGTGTTTATTTATGAAGAAAGTACTAGACAGGTTATTTTTACTATTATTTTCAATTTTTAAGTATTTTACGAGCTATTTTACCTCGTAATATAACTTTATTTATTATTTATGGTTGTGGATGCATTCAACTGATGTGTAAATAAGTAAATAACCAATACACTGTTCCAGCTCAATCGAATTAACAAGTTATAGCATCAGTCGCGCCACTGACATTCTCAAATAGTTTTTTTTTCAATACCTACGCCGAAAGTGCCACTTTTCGTGCCTGTTTTGAGGGACGAAAGTGGTCATTTTCAGCTGAACGAGTCTTTGTTTCCCTAGTGACTCAAAGTAATGACGTAGCGGGATGCAATAGGATGTATGTCACTCAAGGTGGCATTTTCGGCGCAGGTATTGAAAAAAATATCGTGTGCGCTACGGGACGAAAACATTTCGCGACTCGTCGCAAAATGCCTCTTTCGTCCCTAGTTGCACAATATACTATTATATAGGGTGTTCTGAAAATGGGTGAAAAGCTTCAGGTAGAACGATATTTTGATTAATTCGTCGATAATACTAATGAAAAAAAATTGGACGGCCCTTCGTACAGCCACACGAGCTACTTAAAAGAAATGTAAATTTGGCAACACCGAATCAAACTGTTATAGTAGTTATCAGGTAGCTATGCAAATCAGTATGAATTTTATGTCAACATTATTTTGACATAGGTACACTCAGTGGAAATTCAAATTGGGAATTGAATTTATTTACTTGAGATACCAGCTTTGCTTTATTAATTAAAAAAATCTGATGTGGCCAACACAAAACCTCCCGCTATTTAATTTTTATTAATTTAAATATATACCTACGTATTTACTAATGCAGCAAACTGTTCCATTGCATAAAACTATTGCTTATTTTACTATTTTCTTTTTAAAATGTCACTATTATTAATTTGAAGTGATTAGTTTTTTGACAGTGACATTTACTGTCAGTTACATTCATTTGAAATATGAACTGTGTAACAAAGGAATTGTGTTTATCTTAGGCTTCGGGACTCATAAAAAAATTATTTTTAAATTGATCTGTAAAATATATAGAAAAAGTATTAATGTATTCCTGTAGAAAATTCAATAATCTTTAATTTTCATAATGACAAAATGCGAAAAAAGGCATTTAATGGTATTTTTTTGAAGAAAAACCATTATGAGCTTCAGATAAAGTGCCATTTCTGGTTATCCGATTTACACCAAAATCTAATGGCTTCTTTTCTTATTAGAGTAGGGAAGAAATACAAGGTTTCAGAATTTTCTGAATGATAGTATTTGAGTTGGAGCTAAGACAAAATTCTTACACATACACACACATATACATACACACATACACACATACAGACATCATCGTGAAAATGTTAAAATTGGATTCTAGGGACCTTAAAACGTGGTCATTTACTAAAATCTCGATATGTGATTTTTAGCACGATCCCTATACCTCCCTTACCAAGGTTAGCGGGAGGTAAAAAATTCAATGTAAACGATATTTTGAATATTTATGTAGTAATAAAAATAACAAAAATAATAATAATTATAATAGTCAATAATAAGATTCGCGAAGTCGCTGATCTAATATTCCAAATGTGTTCGAACATGGGTGCCGCCGGTTTGGATATCGTGCTTCATATTCTTCTTTTGCCAAGTTCGCATTCCCGTTGTAAAATCCATATACATATCAGCGTATTCGTTAAAGGTATACATTCAAATTATCCAATGTTTCATTCACCATACAAAAAGAAATAAATTATAAAATCAAACATCAACTGATAAACGTCAAAATTTGACAAATTATTTATTATTTCTGTTTCAAACAAAAAACTGTTTTATACATGGTTGTTGTACGTATTCAAATTAAAAAATCTACTTTAGAAGAGTTAAAATTTTAAAGATTTGATATCAAACGTTTAGCTACGTACATCAAATTTTACACAATTCTTCTAGAATGTAAAGAGCAATGATATTATATAAAAGATTTTTAAAAAATCGCTTAGTTCTAGTTGCACATTTACAAGTTTGATGGCTTCGTGCGGCTTTACGAAGGGCCGTACAAATTTTTTGCATTAGGATTATCGACTCAGAATTAATCAAAGAATCGTTCTACCTGTAGCTTTTCACCCATTTTCAGAACACCTGTATACAACCGGTAAATAATGTTAACTTTATTCTTATCAAAATCATAACTTAATATGCTTCATTATTTATGGAGGGAAATAAAGTACTCCCTTAGGAAATAAAGTACTCCCTTAGGAAATAAAGTACTCCCTATGGAAATAAAGTACTCCCTAGGGAAATAAAGTGATTCAAGTCCTTTGTTAAATGATATTGATTAACAAATAAGGAATATTATCAGCTATAATATCCCAAGGACATTGATAATTACGAAATAATTTTATGACAGTTACCGAAAGCGCGTTGCTTGGTAACAGCCCGACGCCGAAGGCGGAGGTGGTGTTACCTAAAAGCAACGTGCTTGAGGAAGTGTGATAAAATTATAAGTATTTATCAATGATCGAGGGGTATTCGGTGAGAAAATTTTTTGCAGTTTTAACATTAAATTTGCCTAAAATTTGTATTTGACAGAATTTTTGTGTCTAACATAGGCTATGTTACATAGCCCAGTAGGTGCCACTAGTAGCTATGAACGTGAATGTGGCTGTGAATATGTTCAGTGTGAAGTGTGCAATGAGAATGAGACCTCTTTGAGTGAGACCAAAGAGAAGAAGAAAAGACATATTAAAGTCCATAAATATTCTGCACGTTTAGTTTTTTATTTAATACAGTATTTTTTGATGTGTTTTCTTCTATAATTTTGTTGATTAAATCATCATTTTCATTGACAGCCTGAAAATGACATTTCTAAATTAAAACAATTAATCTTTAATTATATGTCAAAAACTGTTTGTTACTTAGCAACTTAGTGACATAAGTGATAATTGTCTTAGGATAATTATCAGTGTAAGTTTGTTTTGATTGGTTACTTTCGCACACGTGGTCAGCAATAAAGGGATTCAATTGGATAATTTTTTAACCAAAAAATTTTCAATTATATTTATTTTGGAAATTTTAGTTCCAAATTTCGCCACCAAGTTCGCATTCTTATTTACATATCCCAATAGCTGCGAGTGCGCAAACGGACGAATGCTTGAATGTAACAAGTGTTTTATACTAACTCTGTTTCGGCTTTCATTTACATTATTGCTTTATAAAATAGTTGTCAATTTCCATTAAGGGAAAATTTTGACAGAATAGTTAGGTTGGTGACAGTGATTTGTGTTTTTATTCTGTCTGTTGCCAAGATATTTAGTGCAGTCATACCAATCCCAAATAACAAAAATGTCACCAAATATTGTTCAAGAGTGAAGCTCCTTCTTGCATCAATAAGCGTGCTAGAATCTGTCATTGTAATTCCGAAACAGAGAAAAACTGTTAAAGATGGCAAATTATAAAAGTTCTTTTGCATATATCTTTTGCTTTACATGATCTATTTTATTAATGTGTAGTTGTAAACTAATATTTGACACTTTGATAACACGTACGTATTCACAGTTGTTTGATTTTTAGTACTGCAAACATATCAAATTTACATCGAACCATTTTGTACATCTAATATTTATGCTCGTATTTATGTATGATGGAAAATATATTATTTTTACTAACCTTAATTTCATTAGACTTAATACAATCTTCTTAACTCAGTTTCATTATTAATTTTAATGTAATTGCTTCCTGACAGTGACATTTGCTTAAATATGTAAAACTTGTTATTAAATTATTTTTTTTTTGTTTGACGCATAGGCAAGATGATGTACAAAAATAAATTATTTTATAATTTAATGTGTAAAGTTATTTCAAGTTATTTACTAAATTTTATTATCGTAGAATAATTGAGATAATTTTTATTAGTAAAAGTTGCTAAAAAAATATATTCAATGATTTTTTACAAGAAAAACTGTTAAAAGCTTGTATAAATGATACTTCCGGTTATCCGACATATACACTAAAAACTAATGAGCTCTTCCCACATTAGTATAGAATGCGGGTATACAAAATTTCAAATTTTTCTGACTGATAGTAATTGAGTAATCGTGTACACAGGATCCACACACACACACACACATACATACATACATACATACATACATACATACATACATACATACATACATACATACATACATACATACACGCATACATACACGCAAACATACATACAGACATTGTAAAAATGTTAAAATCGGATTCTGGGGACATCAAAACGTGCTTATTCACTAAAATCTCTGCATGCGATTTTTTTAGCATGATCCCTATACCTCCCTTACCTAGGGTAGCGGGAGGTAAAAAACTACAATATTTACATTTTCTTCAATATCTAGTGACCTGTGCATATTTTTCCAAATAAATAATACATTATTAAAATGGTCTTCTAATGGGGCTATGGGGCAATTTTGTCTAATTTAACCTCATTTCGTATCTTATACATCTCAAAATCTTCATGCAGGTCGCGGTATTTGTGATATTGTTCAATGTTGAATTTGCTGTGCTTTAATATTTTAGCTTAGCAAATGTTCCACTTTACACACTAATCGGTTGGTAGATTAAAATAGAGGTATCGCATGTATATTGTACCAGTACATGGGTTAACGCGAGTTTACGACAATAGCTTATTTATTATTAATTACATATTATTTATTTATATACCGTGTAAATGAATTATTGTCGTATGTAGGCGATTTGAAACCCAGCACCTGTATTTATAAAGTATGCAGAGTGAAAAACAGCACGTGTATAAAGACAAACCTTGAAAATTCATAATTAGGGTTAGTCATATGTTTTTATTTATTTATCTATATCACTTGTCTGCAACTAGAAGTTGTTTTACATATTTACATTTTAATGACTAAAGAAAGATAATAAATCGCAGATTCCATTACGCTAAAAATAGTGTGCAATCAATTTTTAAATCACTGCTAGTATATACAAAGCGCTTTTCATAGAAAATCGTTTATAATTGACCTTATTAATGATTGATTTTCTATTAGTAAACAATTTTATTATAAGTACCTAAACATAGATACAACTTCTAAACAATTAACCGGGCCTATTCTGTAACTCAGTGGTTAATTTTTAACAACTGGTTAAAAATGTATCCAATAGCTACTGATTTTTTTTGTTATATATCAACATACTTGATTGGTTAAAATTTTTAACCAGTTGTTAAAAATTAACTACTGAGTTACAGAATAGGGTCGAATGTCAAAACCTTAGGTGCCAAATATTACTTAATACCAATTTTAGTAAGATACGATCACCGGAAAAATATTGTTATATATTATTAATTGCTCTTATTATTAACTCATTTAATAGTTAAACGTAGTTTAAATAACTATTTTTAGGATATTTTTTACAAGTGCTATTTTCATAAAACTATATATTCTGAGTATGTAAATAAGTATAGTTTTATTTGTATTACAAATTTGTCTTAAACGAAGTATGCAACTCAGTAAGTGATCAAATTTTTTTAATCCATTTAATTATAGAGATAAAAAAATGGTAATTTTTTAAATTAGATACTTAAATATTAATATAATTCGAGATTAAGCGAGTAGAAAATACAGTTAGTGAAAAAAGCAAAAAAATGGCAGGCTTGCACTGCTAACGTCAGATGTTCCCGATATGGTTAATAGTATTAATAAATATTACTATTAAATAATATTATTTAAGTTAATTTACAGAGTTTATATGGTAACAAAAACGGTTATATTTTAATAATACGAGAATATAAATATTTTCACTAAATTTAATGAAGATCACATAAGTATATCCAGTATATTTTAAAATTAACAATTCAAACATTTTAGATAATAAATAAATTTGGGAATTCATAGTAACTGTCAATTCTTTATATTATTCGTTTTCATTAATATTCTACTTAAATTTTACATTTTTATATTTTTTTTCCACATTTCCCATTTGAAATCCCCAAGTTATTTTTACCTCCCGCTACCCTAGGTAAGGGAGGTATAGGGATCGTGCTAAAAATCGCATATAGAGATTTTATTGAATAAGCACGTTTTGATGTCCCCAGAATCCGATTTTAACATTTTTACAATGATGTCTGTAGGTATGTATGTGTGTATGTGTGTCTGTGTGTGTGTCCGTGTGTCCGTGTGTGTGGATCTTGTGGACACGATTACTCAAATACTACCAATCAGAAAAATTTGAAATTTTGTATACCAATTCTATACTAATATGGGAAGTGCTCATTAGTTTTTAGTATATATCGGATAACCGAAAGTATCATTTATACAAGCTTTTAAAAGTAAAAAATTCATTGAATATTATTTTTTAGCAACTTTTACTAATTAAAATTGATTAATGGTACAATCTTCAATTGTGGTCCGGATGCGGTTATTCGCTACCGAAAATCGGTCACATTAATATGTTCTTTGTATGAATGTTATGATGATTTTGGGAAAGGCGAAAGATGAATGTTTTTAAAGAGTTAAGTGATTCAGTGGAGCTCTTACTTTCATCCATTTTCTTATTATTTTCAGGTTTTTGCTAACCCACTAAGTGGGAAACGCGTGATTTTACGTATGTATGTATGTATCTTCAATTCTACGATAATAACATTTAGTAAATATCTCTAAATAACTTTAAATATGAATATATAATATAATTTATTTTCATGTATCACCTAGCCTATGCGTCAAACAAAAACATAATTTTAATGACAGTTTTGACATATTTAAACAAATGTCACTGACAGGAAGCAATTATATTAAAATTAACAATGAAACAGTGTTAAGGAGAATATAATAGTAAAATATTTAATTAAGGTTTGTAAAAATAATATATTTTCCATCATACATAAATGTTAGATGTACAGGATGATCTGATTTAAATTTGCTAATTGCTATTTTTGCAGCACTATAAATTAATATTAATTTACAACTACACATTTACGAAGTGGATCATGTACGGCGAAGAATTTACAAAGATTGCGTTTGCGTAGAAGATGATGCTGATTTTTATAAGAATATATAATTTGAAACAACATATTAGATTTAAACCATATATGATAAATCGGATGTAGTACTTAATTTGGAGCTCTAACAGATTTTTGAGGAAAAACAATAAAACAATCCAAAATTTCGTATTACAGGCATTTTTATTTATTGGACAACAAATTAGATTTTATTTACAAACGATTAACCGGAAATGATACTTTACTTAAAGCTCACTGCTATTTTAAACATGGAATTGGCGGGAGGTCATGTGTTGGCCACATCAGATTCTTTTATTTTTTATTCGAAATTTAAAAAATTCCGTATTTTTTTATTTTGTAAAATAATGCTTAAACATTGGATGAAATAATTACTTAAGTGTTAGCGTGAAAGTCACTGCAGCTAGAGAGAACCGAAATACGTTCCCGTTGAAATATGTCACAAGCTTCGGTGTAGATTTCACTTGTCATTACTAACAAACTTCAGTCTCTTGTTTATAAAGTTTACACGTACTGCAATGACGTCGACGTCACTAGTTTACATGAACATTTTAATTGGAACATATATATGTATGTATATAAAAATACAAAAAAAACTATAATAGTTACGTATTCTATAAAAGGGATAAATAGTATTTATTTGCTACTCGAAGACGTGTTTGCCATCCGAGCGTAACGAGGGATGGCGTGGACCCATTGCACAGTACAGTGCGGGAAACATCTCTCATTTTGTGCAATGGGTCCATCATGTCCGAGACTGGTCAAAGATATTTACCTCACGAGTTGCTTATAAAATTTTTGTATTTTACCTGTTCATTTTTACTGCCAGAAATGTGAAGGAATACCGTTGAATGTTGGTACATTGAAACAAAGGATCTTAGTATTAGTATTACATGACAAATTTAAGAAGAAGAACGCTGTCATCTGTCACATTTGACACGTCAATGGTAAACTTTAAAAGGAAATATTTATGAAATGAGGACAATTTGAAAGAAATTCAAAATCAAAAATTATAAGAATGAACAAATATACGATACAAGTTTAAAATAACAGTTGGTATTTCACAAAGAAGGTAAGTGAACTGCATAGGGATGTACTGTAGTCTGTAGTTACATCCCATCGTTAATAGAAACAGACACCGTGGCGTTAAATAAACATAGGTACATCCCTCAGAGAGAAGGAAAATTTTTTTTATTTGAAATCGTCACTAAAATGCACAAAAATAGTCATTAACAGCCCCATTCACAAGAAAGTTTAAGCTAATCCTCATTTTTGGATTAGTGAATTCTATTCTATTCCGGTATTTAAAATTTAATTTTCATGATATTATCAATAAAGGTAGATACTAGGAATAGATTAGACTATATTTTAAGATATAAACTGTCAAAATTAGAGTATAATTCGCTAATTCGAAAATGAGGATTAGCTTAAACTTTTGTGAATCGGGCTATAAAAGTTCAAAAATCGCCACTAAGGTAATCCATTATACGACGATATTAAGCAAATGCAATGTTGCCACCCTTATAACAATTATTGTATATACATATAAGATAAGTTGGGTAGGTGTACATTACATAATAGTAAATAAGTACGTAAAATGACAAAAAATATGTGCAACAAGAATGAACTAAGTAATTCATATGAAGAATATTGAAATAAAACATAATATTGTGTGTTCTTTACGATAATCTCAATGTTCGGAATGTTAGCTACATTGAGTTTCAGACTGACACTTACATAATCTATAAAAATAAAATATTTCCAAAAAATTTCGATTTCAAATAAAATTTAATATGTTCCTCGGCACAGAAGTTCCATTTTATCACTCATGGTTTATTTTTCTCAGCCTGACGGCCTTGGCAAATAAATTCCATATTCGTGATAAAAAGTAGAATTTTAGTACCTTGATACATAAATAACTACTAATTTAATTACCTATGTAAATAATTAAAAATCCTTATGCAATATTTATTGTAATTTTCCATATTAATATTTATAAATTTTATTGTAAACAATTAGACGTTACTTGCCAGACTGTTTTTGAAATATTTTTGAATTAATAATTAAATTATTGTAATAATTCTTTTATGTTCTTCTAATTAAATTTCTATGAGTGCGTTTATTAAAGTCATTGCAATGCACATTGGAAATTATTCCTCTTTACGAAAAAGGAATATTTATTTTTTGTTTTTTCTAAGATTTGATTATAACAACATTGAAGAGTTAGCGCATGAACTATACATTTCATTGCCAGTTTTTTTTTTTTTTTTTTTTACTTATACAGTATTAAAAATATTCTTTATTTATATTAGAAAATACACGAATCTTGTTTTTAAAGATTCTTGTGTCAGTATGGTTTATTTATTTATTAATACGACTACCCAACAGGCTAAACCCAAATTAAGGGTAGGAAAATAGTACATATTACACAAAGATGTGGCACATTCTGTGAATAGGTGACAACATTAAACACTTAGTTCGAGCTAAGGGCAAGTAAAATGTAAAACTACTTCTGATACGGACAATGGGAGTATGAAAATGAAGGGAAGAGAGAGAGCGAGGATCATCAACACAATAATTAATTACTTTTGACAAGTGTAGAACAAGAGCATTTTCACGACGTTCAAAAAGACTCCTAAAATTAAACATAACCAACAAATAATGTTGATACGTTATTGAATATACTGGGTACCTGTTATGAACTTTGTAATAAAGATATTTTAAGAATTTCTTTTGAACAGACTCGAGTAAATCTTGATGGACTTCATATATAGGGTTCCAGATAATATGGCAGTATTCAAGTTTAGCCCGAAAAAATGAATAGTATAGGCTTTTAATAGCTGAAAGATTTTGGAACGATTTACTGTTTCTAATTACAAATCCCAGCATTCTCATGGCTTTATTGTACGTGTCTTCTATATGGGGAACAAACGGAAATTTATTATCAAACTTTATCCCAACCCAAGATCTTGTACAGTTGCTGAACGTGATATGATAACATTATTGATACTATAACTATAATTAAATGGAGTCAATTTTCGTGTAAAAGATATTGTTATACATTTGTTTAAATTAAGATATAATTAATTAATTGAACGTCATTGATAAAGACGTACCAAGTCTTCTTTACAAGTAAACGATAAATTTGAGAGGAATGATCAGAAAAAACCATTATCTATAGTGATCTATAGTGCGGGACATGAAAGAAATGCTCATATCGTGATATTCCATAAACGCCATCAAATAATAATTATTACAGTAACTTTGTACTTCTAACTCAGTTGTGTACGCTTATGATCCTAATGGGCCCGAGTGTAAACAAGACAGGAACTGAAACGAACAGAAAATTATTACGGCTTAACAATAAATAAAGACTTTCTAAAATTACATATCACTTTCAGTTTAGATGAAGTTTCATAAAGAAATATAGAAAAATATGTTGTAGCCAGCAAAAGACAGGTAACCAATATTTGCGTACCTTTTTTTACCTCTCGCTAAGAGAGGTATTGGATTCATGCTAAAATTCGCATATCCAGATTTCAGTGAATAAGCATGATTTAAGGTCCCTAGAATACGATTATAACATTTTTAAAATGATGTCTGTCTGTCTGTGTGTGTGTGTGTGTGTGTGTGTGTGTGTGTGTGTGTGTGTGTATGTGTGTGTGTGTGTGTATGTCTGGATGTTGTAGACACGATTTCTCAAAAACCATAAGACTTGAGAATTGTTTAACTATGGATTCCTCAATCTGACATTCCTGGGAAGAGCTGAAAAGGTTTTGATAACAATTGAACAACCGGAAGTAGTAGTTTCTGAGAAAAATTCTTCTAAATATAATTTTTTGGAAATTTTTGTTATTATATATTGAAGAACATAAAATTCTCCATCTAATACACTTAAAATTTTTATTATATCTTGTATAGATTTAGAGATAAAGACACTATAATATATAGAGTAAACTAATCGCAGAGGCCAAGACACTAAGGAAACCAGTTGACAAATTCCAATGTTTATAACATAGTTTTTAAATGGCACATGTCAGTGTCAAAAATCAACAGTTTTAGTGACATTCTGATAACTTTTTCTGGGAAGTATATTTAATCTTTCATGTTGTATTATTAATTAAATATTTGAAATTATAGGTAAAATACTTATATTCATCAGAAATACCGCCAATCTGGTTAATGAATTGGAAGAATCTCTGCCATTTAGAAACTTCCTCATACAATGAAAAATAGATATAATTAGAATTATATGTGTGCAGAAGACATGTTAAATACAATAAAAAACAGTATTTGGGTAAAGTTCTGTATTGTTTTTTTTTTTTTTTTTTTGTTATAAAACGACGGTTCGAAAGGGAAGTGCAATTCAATACTTATATAGCCTAATATGGAAATGGCGAGAGGTCTTGTGCTGGCCACAACAGATTTTTATTTAATATTCAATACCTATGTGTTATTTATAAAGTAATTAATGTATTTGAGAGACCAGAGAGAGAGAAAAATGAACTAATGTTAAATTCAAATTAAAACTTTCTCGCACGCCGTGCCATCTATTGATAACATTCTTAAACATGCTTTCCCTCCCCCAGTTCAATATAAAGACGTCACAGAAAATTTTCTTTCTTAATTTAGTAAAAAAAAATTATTTTAAAATAAAATTTATATTTTTTTATATGTTTTCAATATAACATTACGTATATAGTGACAGAAATCGGATTTTCAGTACCACGCAAGTAGCCCATTCGAGACAAACACAATTATTCCCGCATGAGATTATTTAAAAACTAGTTTTTATAAGAAAAATATTGAGATAGTTACGTACAAATTGTATGGCTCTTCCACCTCATGTTCAATATTTGCTAGTAAATGTAAAGCAGTATTTTATGTCAAATGGAAAGGTTTAAAAAATCTAATTCGTCAACAATAGTTATCCCTGTTTTCGCGGAAATCCATTTTTTATTATTCTAATGTATCTAAATCATCGTCGTCTTCTATTATATTAAATTTAAAATCCATTTTGTAAATAGGCTATTCCACGACATTTTTTTAAATTTTTTTCTTGAAATACATAAAAATATAAGACCACATGTGAAAGTCCGAGTTAAAAATTCCTCCAAATAAGCGAGATATTAAGGTCCGAATTTTAAATCTGCTTTGTGACGTAGGTAATGTGGATATACCAGAAGTAAACAAACAGTGGTTCACAAACCACGAAAAATTATTAAACAAATTATAAAATAATGTATATTTAAATTGTAATATTATAATTCATTATTAAAGACAAAATAAATTATTTCACTTAATTTATTTCACTTTTTTTCTCATTTTATAAAAATAAAGAAATTATAACGTCACCCGAACAGCAACCGAACAGATCTGACACACCCGAAGAAGTATATTCTTAGTTAGGGCGGGGCTTCTCAAAATCGGAGGTCATACTTGGATCCTATTTGCTCAAACACTCGTGCACATGTCCTGCATCATCAAAAGAAAAACTCCCCGTGTCTTCTAGAAGGAATAATTTATAATAAAAGAAATATGGTTTTCCTTATCCTTTAACTATTATCATTCTTATTTTCAATAAACTTTTACTATTTTTGATTACTGTGGAATAGCCTATTGAACCTTACTATCAAAAGCTATATAACATTTTGTTGAAATACAAATGTGAAGTAAAAATTATTCGACGCATGCGTATGAGTAGGTTTTAGCGTAAGGGAGACAGATGACCTATCGCTTAACACAAGGGCATCTATTTGCAATCTAAGGGGCCATTAATAATTGGTACAACGTATTTTTATTTTTAAGGTGTACTTAATGTTTAAGAAGAACCGGTGCAAATGGCCGTTATTAGTATATATCCGGGTATCGGTGGATATATCCGAATATACAGAACCCCTGAAACTAATCATGCATAATTTCGTAGTATTTCACACAATTTGACTGAAAACGCATATTCATTCAACATTATTGATTAAATAATACTTGTAGGAAGATTGGCAACGCAATAATAAATTTGCGTATCACAATTTTGTGCTGGAGAAGTGAGCGCCATCTCTGTAATACAATTACTACATACATGTGTCGTACTCGCTGTATGGTAGCAGCATTATACTGGGAAATTTAGTTTTTAATTTAATTATAAATTTCATGGTACTCCTTATAATTTATACGAAATACGAGTACATTATGTTTCTGTTTCTTTATATTTTGTAATGACATGATATTCATAACTATAATATTTTTCACGTAAGAATGTAATTGCGTCAAAATGTTACGTTTAGATATAGGGCGATTAATAGTTATTGAGATCATTGAACGACAATTGACACACGTGTTAGTTATATTATTTTTCCGTTGTCCGTATCTTACTAAATTGGAATAGTATATTCTATAACTTATAGGATTTTCGCGCGAGAGAAAAGTTTGTAGGCCAAACCGTAGGCGAGATCTACGGTTTCGCGAGTGGCGGAAATACTATTCCATACGAGTTTTGGACTATATTTTCTCTAACACTATTAATAAAATATAAAAAATAATTATTTATCCGTTTTATTAGTTACTAATTTGACAACTGAGGAAACAAAATCACAGAAACGATACACATTGCAAAGCCAACTTAATTTTGGAAACAATTGCGTTTTCCCATGTATTTTAAATGGGTGAATTAAAAAACTAGTGGGCATTGACTAAAACTGTTACGGAATATTATTCCGTAACAGTATGCCAGAATCTATACAGTCTGTAACAGTTTTCAGTTACAGAATGTGTAAATTCCATAGTAATGTTAGAGAAAATCTATTTTCATTTCATGACAAAAATTTGTAGGTTAGTAACGTCTGACACATAAGTTTTGAAAATTGTTGGTATGTGGTATCTATATTGTTACCCGTTAAAATCGTTAATTAATAAAAAATCATGTATTAATATGACCCATTAATGATTTTCTATATATTAACCTAACCTATTAATAAACAGTCAACGGAAAAAATAGTATATTTGACGTAACAGCTTATCGAAATGGACTGAAACAGGAGACAACGTTTCTTACAGTGTCTCTTTCACAACTAGTGCGCTTGGGAGGTTCAGGAGAGAGTATTGAGCTATAGTTAAGTTATACATAATAACTTAACTACACTATTAAGTTAAAAATATCGTGCTGCTGGTGTTAGACATTGTCATGTCATATTTATTTTGAAAAAAGTGTTAAAATTTATCGCAACAGATCAGATACAGCGACATCATTTAACTTGTGTTTGACTCAGGGTTGTTGTAATTTTGCCCGATCCAAAAAAACCCATCTAAAAAAACCCAAAAAAACCCATCTAAAAACCCACTTTTATGAAATCATATTTTATTAATTAAATATGATACATACTTATATGGTAGGTACACACATATATACATAAATTTTTGTCACCGTTTACGATCAATTTCATTTTGTGTACTTCGTGGTTGATCATTTTTAATACATTTTTGCACTGCGAACTTTGCACAGTGTTTCTTTTATATTTGAACAACTCCAATCCTTGTGTCAGCATTTTCATTATTTTTTGAGTTGTGTATTAAACATATTATTTGTTTAACGCGATTATAACAACTACTGAGATAACTTACACACTTGGATCTAATTCTTGTACACACTTGCATTGCGCAGACTTGCAACTATTAATATTAATTCGTCACTTGTACGCATGTACACTCTCTAGTTAATTTATTGTTTATTTCATTACAGTCTTAAAAAAAAATTAATAATATTAATATCTATTATCTATTACGATACTTGTGTATGTGTATTAAGATAGGTACTTTATAAAACTAAAGTTCGATATTTGTCAATAAAACCCAGGTATTATTAAAAAACCTAGGTGGGCTGGGTTTTTTATAAAAAATCCGGGTTTTTTTTAACCCTGGTTTGACTACAAATTCCGGTATAGGCAATTAATTTTGCGTTTTGCGAATGCATATATATGCACCATTTGTAAACATCTCTGATAATGACATTGAATTTCGAACTTCATACGAAATGCAAGTATATATGTACAAGAGTACAAGTATATTAACTTCCTTTGTAGCTCAAAACTGCAAATGTCAGAATCAGCAAGTAGGCAGCAGGCAGTTTCTAAATACGTAATTCACTCAAAGTGGAATCCATTCCTTGGAAATATCTTCTATATTTCTCTTTTGTTGTGGGTGTAATGTGATAATAATTCCCACGCAAAATAATTAACTTTATTCTTTATGCAGAACAATTCAACGCACACGCACCCCCAACTTTAGACCGTGGGTGAGTGGAAAGATAGATTTATTGATTGAAACATAATAAAGTGTGCAGTGTTCCTTGTGCCAGTCACGTCATAGTTCCTTCCTTCGACGACATAAATATTTGTTGGTTTTCAAGTTATGATATCAAAGGTGCCATCGTTTTCTTATGGACGTTATAGGATCAAGTAACACAAGCGGAAATTATAACCATTTTTTTTTTCAAATTCAAATTTATAATTTCTCGACCCGAGTTTTTTGTTAGGTTAGCTTATATCTGCATCATAGAGGGTCGTCATGGTTTCACCTACTACGTTTTTAAAACAAAAATATTTACATAAAGTGCTTCATATCATGCGTCAGCGTCATGCAGTGTCGCCATGGTTTCATCTATTACGTTTAACTGCCCGATTGCATCGCGAACATATCGTTTCCAAATGAAATGTCAAGTGAGAAATTGAATATTGCTATCACATTTTCAGTCGTAGATTGTTTAAAAATTAACAGCCCGATTCACAAAAAAGTTTAAGCTAATCCTCATTTTTGGATTAGTGAATTCTATTCTATTCCGGTATTTAAAATTTAATTTTCATGATATTATCAATAAAGGTAGATACTAGGAATAGATTAGACTATATTTTAAGATATAAACAGTCAAAATTAGAGTAGAATTCGCTAATCCAAAAATGAGGATTAGCTTAAACTTTTTTGTGAATCGGGCTGTAAGTGTTGGCAGTGCAACTGGGCAAGTTCAGACTGAGTTCATGGGGTTAAATTTGGTTTTGCGTTTTAGCATGTACTTATATATTTCATATTACACATACGTGTTCTTAGAAATTTCGTTTGATTTTAAGACAATCGTACCTTTTGACGATAATTTTCTATAACTTTTTATGTAATTCAGTGTTAGTATTATTATCTTAACATCACTCTGAAGAAGCCGGATTTGCCGACGAAATGTTTCAAAGCGATTCATTTGTCATTGATAAATAAATAAATAATATTTTTTTTAAGACTGACTCCTTTATTTTTAGTGATTCTGTCAAGACGAGATATTTCTCGATTCTCGTCTCGTCTCCTACTCGAGATTTCTTCTTAACAATCAAGTAACTGTTAAATGTCATTTGTGGTTATATTTTCGATATATACATATAGTGTTATAAGCGATCGATTAAATATACTTGTAAGGTCACTTATAAAGACATTTTTCAAATAAAAACTTCATCGTGTAATCCAGGCTTTAGCTAAGATTTTTAGCGTTATTTTCTTTTTAATGTTTTATAACAGATTAAAAAATGCTAGATAAATATTAAATTAATAAAATTTTTGTTCAAATTATTATTAATACAAAATTAATAATTACTTTATGGGACCAAAATATACATATATTAAATTTCCGTCGAGCATCTCGGCCGAGACAAGACTCTATTAAACGAGACGAGAAAAATTTCGAGACGAGACATAATTTTATGAATTTGAAACGAGACGAGACAATGAATTTCTCGTCTCGTCTCGTCTCGACCGAATCACTATTTATTTTCGTACAATTATATCTATCCAATCGAGTAAGGTTTACTCCATCTTAAAATATTTAAGTTTATAAAATTAAACATAATTAGAATGTTTGCAAATAACATAAGTTGGAAATGTTCCACATGCTAATACAATTTTCTTTGACATAGTACCAAAACATTGAGAATTTTTTTCTCTTTCAATATGTAACGTTCGTGTTACTGGATATATTTTTCCAAGGAACTTTGGTATGGGATTTGTATAAAATACATAGAATAAACAATTATTAAGTATTTACCTCACATGCTGAACGCGACCTCTGTTATAAACATTGGAATTTGTCAACTGGTTTCCTTAGTGCCTTAGCCTCTGCGATTAAAACACTCTATATATTATAGTGTCTTTATCTCTAAATCTATACAAGATATAATAAAATTTTTAAGTGTATTTAGATGGAGAATTTTATGTTTTTCAATATTTTATAACAAAAATTTCCAAAAAATTATATTTAGAAGAATTTTTCTCAGAAACTACTACTTCCGGTTGTTCAATTGTTACCAAAACCTTTTCAGCTCTTCCCAGGAATGTCAGATTGAGGAATCCATAGTTAAACAGTTCTTAAGTCTTATAGTTTTTGAGAAATCGGGTCTACAACATCCAGACAGACATACACACACACACATCATTTTAAAAATGTTATAATCGGATTCTAGGGACCTTAAATCGTGCTTATTCACAAAAATCTGGATGTGCGAATTTTAGCATGAATCCAATACCTCTCTTAGCGAGAGGTAAAAAATTGAATTTTGGTTACATTTTTAGGTTTTGACAATAAAAAATGTAACCAAATTAATTTTTTTTATATTTTTGTAGAATTACACATATGTTTGACAATGGCTAGGATATTGGCCGAAACGTCGCAATTTAAATAAAGAATACAACATACAATAAAGCCAGTAATCCAATTAAAGTAACGTTTTACTTTCCATTCCAATTCGGTTTACTAAACCTTACAAAATTATTTATTTTTGTTATTAAATAATGAAATTTGACATTTTTTAAAACAGCTTTTTAGTTAAAACAAGGCTTGTGCTTCCAGCCAATGTCTTTTTAGAAATAAATCAGACATTTCTGTATAAAACACCCTTTATTAAATAATAAACAGAAAAATTCTATGAAAACTGCTAGTTGATTGGTTACCTTTTAAGGTCTTGGTAGGGTCTTTACGTTTTATTCAAAATTAGTTATGTGTCAAATACCTGCTTTTGTATCTATACGCTTCAAATAATGTTTTCATATCTTAAAAGAATAAGAACATACCAAAACTTTCGCTGTAACTTTTGTTATTACAATGGAAGTTTTTACCTATGTGTATTAATGTTTTATTCCAAAGCACGTTTGAAAATTCCACTCCTCATACGAGTACATTATATTCCGTAAGTATATTTATTTATGAACCTCTATCTCTACATATGGATTTCAACTACGTTTGTTTTTGTCGTCTAAAATATTTATACAATTAACAGAATTGGAGGTATTTTCAGTCTCTTATAACCATGTATCCTAATTTTAATTTAAATGACATTATATTTAGTTTGTAATTATTGCTCTTTCAGAATTGGTACTTTTCTGATGTCATATTTATAAATCATCTAATGATCTATTTTTAATAGTATATTATGTGGCAAGTGTGTGAAGCTGCGAACCACCCGAATGTAAAATAGGCTTCACACACGTGTTACATACGAGTACTATACTTTTTCTACGACTTTGCAATAAAATATATTTTTTCTGCACATTGTCATTTTTTTAATGTAAAGCCTCTGTATTATCGACTTGTGTAACCATGGTTACCAACGTTACGAGTGTTTAACAACTTTGTTTTATTAAAATACAATTCAGTTTGTAATATTTAAAATAATGAACGGTGTGTGAAGTGCTATTTCACGCACAGTATGCAAAAAATCAAACTTCACACATAAAAATTGATACGTGAAGTGCTCACTTCACGCATGGGAGTAGAAAAAATAATTTTAATTATGAGATCAACATGAAATTTAACATTTAAATAGTATGTAGTGGAAGAGAAGGCGACGACTTGATTAAACAAAAATGGGATTTGTAAATAAATTTTGATTTTTACTTATATGATACCAAAAACTAGACAAAAAAGTAAAATATCCTTTTTATCGATTAATTTTGTAGTTTATTTACTATTACAATTTTCTTTTTAAAACGTTACCATTAATAATTTGAAATGATGGTTCATTTGACAGTGACATTTACCTGTCAGTTGCATACATTGGAAATCTGAACTGTGTAACAAAGGAATTGAGTTTACCTTTAAAACATATGCAATTTTATACCATTGTTTACAATTTTAGAGATTGTAATAATAATTAATGAAGTGATAATGTAAAAATGGTATTCGCAATAATTTTTATCGTTATAAAAAAACATTGACGTAAGTAGGAAGACAGGAGAATGAATATTGCGTAATAAGTTTTTTGCATATTCAGCAAATTTCAGTTGAATGAATCACAAGCACAACAAAACTGCGACATAATTTATGACATTTCATGACATAGAACGTCGCTGTGATAATTCGATCATAAAATACCTACACGAGACATTAATTTGTCACAAAATAATTTATTCAGATTCTTAAACTTTGCAGTAATTCGTAAAATAATTACAAGTCATTATATTAGTTATATTTACTATGATTTATTATACAATCTATGTGAATTCATATTAGCTGTAGTTATACATACTTGTGTCAGTATGAATGAATAAATTCGTATATATGTATATATTTTTATTAATTGTTTTTTCAGGACCTCGAAAAAAATATACCCAACATGATCTGATAGTATCACTTTCTGGTCTTATTACGTAAATTACTATTTTATGCTTATTAATTGTAAAAACGGAAAAAAATCATGCAATGAACGATTTTAAAATTAGTTTTTTTTTTGTTTTCTGAAAATTTGAACTTTTTGACGTTCAGGTTTTATTTAAAAAAACTCATATTTTTTTCGACCTAGGCAGAAATTCGTTTTCTGTGATACCTAAATCATGACTGAAACAACACTTTTTTTTCTCCAGTAAAAATGACATTATAAATTTGCGAATTTATGAATAATAGAATAATTTAATCATTTTTGGGGAATTTTATACGTATTAGGTCAGAAAATTGTCTACAGGCTTAGGATCATAGGTAAACGTTTGCCTTATGATCTAAATTCACAGGACTTTGACAATATGACATAAAATGGAAATGTCGAGAGGTACTGTGCTGGCCACAACAGATTTTTCATCCTTGATTGGGGCGCGTGACTGAGCGCGTAATGTGTCCGGATGTAGTTTCCAACTTCCAAATAATACAAAAGTGACTTCTTTGGTACTCTTTCCAAAATAGCTTTGAGGTCGTAAGGTATCTCTTGGGAAGCGCCTTCAGTTTTAGAGAAATATCGTCATTATCTAAATCTTGAGTTAATAGGGGATTCCACTCATATCGAATTTTTATATAAATTATATACATAATTATTTCTTCTCATATAACTGTGTTATTGACGCAAATTTCTTTTCTATATGTTCAATCACTTTTTTATAAATGCTAAAATATATTACACACTTTCAAAACGCTCGGATTTTTCTGGGCTTGATAACGCAACTGAACCCGCCTCTCTTTTATTGGACGACACTGTAAGTAGGCGTTCCCATCATAAAACCAGTGACCGCCAAACTGTTCCACTGGAGTATTTGGTTCTGGGGTTATGTGGCTACACGTTATTATTTTTACCATGGAGGTATGAAACAAATATGGAGGTAGCTTATGCGAACTCAAATGAAGCCAACTGCTCCCCACTACCAGTCGGGACCATCTGTCATTTTGTGTCGTGTACAGTAAAGTAATATATTGTGGACTATTTTTATTATTGTTACTTCTTTATTAAAAAGGTGTTTACAAAAAATTAGAGTAGAATTCGCTAATCCAAAAATGAGGATTAGCTTAAACTTTTTTGTCAATCGGGCTGTAAATGTTTTAAAAAAATGTATAAATACAGACATTTTTTTTTACTTTGCATGAACATTGTTTTGAACATGGGCCCCTGGAAAATCATATAGTACATTTAATTAAATCTATATGTCATAATTATTTTGAAGTTAGTTTGCATTTTTTAACAAAATCAAATATTGATAAATCCCAAAATATTAGAATTTGAAATAACAAAATGACATTGTTTACAAGCTACTAAAAGACTGGTTTTTTATAATAAAAATGATCTAGATCAATTGTTTATTTTTTAATGTACTCTTATACCTTTTCCATTTAATTTAGACGTAACATATTTTATGTAACTTAATTTTTATAAATTGTAGTGAATAAAAGATTAGTAATTATTTACTACTGTAATTTAATGTCTAGTATATATTTGAAGTAACTTTTTACAATTTAATATTTCCAAATAGTTTTAAATTTATTTTCATAAGAAATATAATTATCAGTAAATCCCTTTTTTTCAAAAAAAAGTAATGATATTGTTTCAGTTACACGTTTTTCGCATTTCGTACTTCAAAAATACCGCGAGAGCCCCACTCTAGCTCGGGACCAATACTTGTATGCGTCCGTCCCCACTAGGCTTCACTCCTCTCGCCCATAGTATCGCTTTACGCTCCCTCCATATTTTTTTCATACCTCCATGATTTTTACAAATACTTAAATATTAATAAACTATAACTACATTATACTAAATTTAAGAACAAAATGAAATTTTCATATTTAAGAGCTGCACAACATTGCCAAATGGTATAGAACCTCTAATAACAACAGCCAAGACAGCATCTGCTGAGAGAGAAAGCACGATATAATGTCATTGTTCTCCATCACTGGGTTTGCTTACGTCATAAGGCGAGAAACGCTGGATACCAAATATTTGCCTTTTTTTCTTGTTGTTGTATGTGCCCAAATGATTTAAATTTGAAAACTTAAACAGAAATGCAGATCATTGGAGTAAAAATCCCAATACGACTAAAATAAAATTACGATGGATTAGTAATGCTTTTATTATGTCGTTGGAAACGCATTAATTTCACTGAGCCCAGTAAAAAATATTAAAAGTGTTATCAGCAAAAATTGATTTTCCACGTTAACCCTATTTTTAAACTATGAGCAGTAAATTCAAAAGTAGGATTTATAGCAATAAAATAACTAATTAAAATATACTTGCAATAAACATAAGTTACTGAGCTTTCTAATTAATTACTCGTAATTACACACTTAATTTTTATAAGGACAGGAAAAATAAATTCTACCCTCTGATTTGTTAGAATGCACACCTAGTTCACAAACGAAAAATATTTAATTTGTCAGCTGTCAGTTATCAAATGAAATCGACAGAATTACGTGATATTTCATCATATTTTTTGTTTCGATTTTTTTAATATTCAGGTATGATATGGTTAGTGATGCCCCGAAATCTCGCATTTTCGAGATCTCGTCTCGAATTTCTCGAATTTTCAAGACGAGATTAACTTTATTCTCGTCTCGAGATATCGAGACGAGACGAGAGTAATGCTCTCGAGATTTGCGCGTGACGAGAGTAGAAATTCGAGATCTCGATTGTATGATTTTTTATATTACATAAATATTTCTAATAAAATATTGAGATTAACCTTATTCTCGTCTCGACATCTCGAGACGAGACGAGAGTAATGCTCTTGAGATTTGCGCGTGACGAGAGTAGAAATTCGAGATCTCGATTGTACGATTTTTTATATTACATAAATATTTCTAATAAAATATTCAAAATAAACAAAATATTTGTCGGTATAAATAAAAAATTTAATTGCCTCTTCATTTACATTCATATTTATTTATTAATTTTAGATTTATTGGGTTTTAGTAAAAAGAATATGCACAAAAGTGACATGTGGTATATTCTGCACGCCAATTTCAAGTGCCCGTACTATACGAATATATGATCATAATTACCAATATTAGTGTATAAAGATTGCTACACCCAACAATGGGTAATAAAACCATGATATTGTAGAGTAACTATTTTTACCTCTCGCTACCCTTGATAAGGGAGGTACAGGGATCGTGCTAAAAATCACATATCGAGATTTTAGTAAATGACCACGCTTTAAGGTCCCCAGAATCCATTTTTGATATTTTCACGATGATGTGTGTATGTGTGTGTGTGTGTGTGTGTGTGTATGTGTAGGAATTTTGTCTTCGCTCTAACTTAAATACTATAATTCAGAAAATTCTGAAACCTTGTATTTCTACCCTATTCTAATACGAAAAGAAGCCATTAGATTTTGGTGTAAATCGGATAAACAGAAATGGCACTTTACTTGAAGCTCATAATTTTCTTCAAAAAATACCATTAAATGCCATTTTCTCGCATTTTGTCATTATGAAAATTATAGATTATTAAATTTTGTACAGATATACATTAATACTTTTTCTATATATTTTACAGATAAATTTTAAAATCATTTTTCTTTTTTTAATCCCGAAGCCTAAGATAAACACAATTCCTTTGTTACACAGTTTATTTTTCAAATGAATGTAACTGACAGGTAAACGTCATTGTCAAAAAACTAATCACTTCAAATTAATAATAATGACATATTAAATAATAAAGAAAATCGTAAATAAAGCAATAGTTATATGCAATGGAACATAATATAGTTTGAAGCATTACTAAATACGTAGGTATGTATTTCAATTAATAAAAATTAAATAGCGGGAAGTTTTGTGTTGTAAAATAATATTTTAATCAGAAGTACTCGTTTATTATATTCATGTTACTTTTAAAGTTAATTTATTTACTATTTCTAGTTATAAATTCGAGACTCTGGAGTCGAGATCGAGAGAAAGTAAGGAAAAATATGACGAGACGAGATTCAGGGAAATCTCGTCTCGAATCTCGTCTCGCGGCATCACTAGATATGGTACATTTTTACAATATATACGATATAGTATTGACAAAATTTGGTTTCACTAATTTATAATTATTTATTTAATGCATTTATTATTTTCTTACGTGAAACAATGAAGTTATATTTCAGAATGGAAAAAAAAATTGTGTTTTGGTGCAAATATGGTTGAGCAATGGCCAATCACGACATATAAATTTACTTTCAAAAAGTAAATAAAATTTTCTCCTTTAAATGGTCAAACATATACATGCCATAAAATGAATGAAATTGATTCAAATAGGTTAATTTAAATAAATTTACTATGGAAGTAAATTTATTCTGCCCTTTATAAAATCGGAAGTTAGTTTGAAAGCGGACTATAATTCAACTAGTTTAATGACAATTTTAATATGTATAATATACATATGACTTTAATATTTCATTAGATTTATTAAAATAACTAATAAGTCTGGAAAACAGACGTGAACTGTTAAAACGTTGTTATTTTCCTGTAATTTATAATACATAATATGTTTTCAAGTCAATATAATATATTTACTTTTTATGTGTTTTTCCATTAAAAATATACAATAAACAAGTATATTATTCTATGGAGATAATTCGAAATTATTTACTGGATAATGGCACCAATTCAGATAAAAATAATTTTAACGTAACCGATATCTTATGTCTTGTTATTTAAGAAACTCATTTTAATATATCGTCCAACTTTTTGCCGGTTCAAGTTTTCTGACATCTTGCCAAAATTTTTTGTTGAGGGCGTTGCCAGAACAATAAAAATCTATTCTTATCTTTAACCTCAAAACGAAATCGTATTTTAATCATTGAAAATTAATTATTGACTTGCTATATTTCCTGTAATTTTTCCTATATGTGCCCATTTTGACGAACGCTACTGGAGGCCAGACACCAGACTGCAACCCACATCTTTACGTCACGAGACCTAAAAATACGTGCAACAGCTTATAGTATATATATTTTGGTGTCAGTGAATTGCTAAATTTAAAATACTGTTACACAAGTCAAGTTGGTCGTGCACGTGTCCGATTCAGATCGCATTTCCGATGTTATCGATTGGAAAAGTTGACTATCGTAGACTTGTTTCAATTTGCGTGACCGCAGATATAAATAAATGAAGTAGATGGACGTAGTGTTTTATATAAATTTTATTTTTTATGAAACGTGAGAAACATGTGACCTCTCTATTCTAACTTCGAACATTTGTTTTTGACATGCTTAATACTATTATAGTAGGTTCTTGCAAAATAAATACGAGAGTTTATTAAAAAGTTCTTAGAAAGTTGGTCATATAGTACTATGAATTAATAAAACTCGTACAGATGTACTTATAACTTATTAAACTTCATTTCTTTTTCATCCTCATGAGAGAATCTGTAAAAAAATGTGTGTGGTTAAGACCGCACGTCCGACGTGAAAACATAAGTGGTTGATATTTGGTTCGTACAGTAATGCCATCTCTTGACTGCTCCCGGAAACTTTATAAACTTAAATTTTGAAGCGTGCTGGGCTTATTCATATTTTTTATAAGATATCAAAATCCTGTGAGCATTCTAACCAAATTCTAATAAAATTTTCAAGAAATAATTTTAATTTTTTTAGGAGAAGGCTGGGAAACAACAAATTTTATTTTAAAATCTGACCAAAAACACAAGAAACTCTAGTTTTAAAACCGGTGTCGAGGGCGCAATTTTGTTGTCATTTAAATGCCATTTTTAGACTTTCAAAATACCAAATATCATGCGAGTCTAAATTGACGCACGACACGTAGTGGAGTGCAAGTCAATACACACGAGCTAAGATATTTGAATTTCATACAAGTTATGAACATTATTTTTTAGACGAGCATAAATAAATTTTACTTTTTTTTCAAAACTGAAATTTAGGTTCAAACGTACGGCCAGCTGACAAACGAATAATGTATACATATAGCCAGAAAATAATGACATAGTAACCTAGCAACCGTTTCAACTATTAAGGCTCATTCACAGCTTCGAAATTAAGAAATACAGAGAGTTTATTTTAAAATGCAACATTATAAGTTCATCACTTCCATGGTTACTCACTATTGTCAAAAATGACAGCAATGTAATATTTGTCCATTTTAAAATGCAACATTATAAATAGTATTGCAGTACAGCAGATACCTCCAAAACACATCACAAATGGTGTCAATTCTTATTACGACCGACTAGAATATTGCCTCAGAGTGATTGGGGGTATTTTTTAACATTTATTACATGAAAATTATGAATTTTTGTAAGCTAAAGTTTGTTAAGATGTACAACATTCATGTTTTGATTATTTGTTAATCGTATGTAGGCTAATTTATTGGAAATTAGTTTTGATAGTACAAAACTACAAATTTTGTATTTTGCATTTTAAAATGGACAAAAATTACATTGCTGTCATTTTTTGACAATAATGAGTAACCATGGAAGTGATTCGCCATATGTTGCATGTTAAAATAAATTCCCTGTATAAATAAAATTATAAATAAGACTTTATGGTTGGTGTTCACAGCTTCGAACATAAAACATCAAGTGTCAATTAATACATTTATAATTAAGAAGCAATAATAACAACTCTATACCTTTTAAAGCACTATACGCAATCATATATGAGAACCTTTGTCTTAAAACAGCTTTTTAAAATTATATTTAAATTGAAATCCTTTTGCCAGATCGTAAAATGACAGCTCAAATGACAGTTGTTATGTATGTGCTTATTTTTGTAAAATATTTAACATTTGCAAATCCTTGTGTTTATGTCTTACGTTTAATTTTATTTTCGAAAGCTGTGAACACTTTCATAAGAATCTATTGTTTATATCGTTATTTTTATTTTTATGTATAATTTTATTTTTGTTTTCGGAGCTGTGAATGAGGCTTTACGATATGAAATATATGGTAACACTAATGTCATAAGTTCAACTTTCAGTGTTAGGATACTACGTTGAAATCTCATACTTATCACAATGGTCGTCTAAAAAATCAATTTAGCGATTGGAATCGTGTTGTAAGGATGTCAATACGTTTTTTCAAAATTATAAACAAATAAAATCTACAACAAATACAAATGTAAGTAATATTTTATTTATTTATATATAAATAACTATATCGCGGCATAATTACCCATTGCTGGGTGTGCCAGTCTGATTTGTACACAGATGTCGGTAATAACAGAAGTGACAGCAAGAATGTTACGCTAATATGACAAGTTTGGATCTAGAATTTCTTTTTGACATATTGTGATGTTTCCCAGCCTTGTATTAATAACGTAACGTACGCTATGACCCGAATTAACGTGACGTTACGTTCGGCTCTCGCCGAGTTTATCCGAATGACCGCGACGCGTCTCGCTTGACGGATCTGTCTGTATATAAATACAATAAAAATTGACAGCAACCCTATAAATAAATATTGTTGTACACAGAAAAAAATAACTATCTAAATTGTAGTTGAATTAACTAAACAAATCTGTAATTTTCAGCCTACTAATATGTTTTCATTAAATTGTCTAAGTTTATTTAGTTAAATTTTCTAAAATTATAGTAAAATTAAATACAAAATTAGATTAAATAACTACATTTAGTATTGAACTGAACATAAATAAAGAGATTAACTAAATATATATTTAAATTTTCTATTTACTTACCTAATTCATTAGATAAATCACCGAAAATTGTAGGACAAAAATAATGAAGCCAAAATATAGTAAAATTAAATAAAATAAGTAATTAAAATAACTATTTGCATATTTAAATTAACGATTTTTTACAAAATATTTATTATCTATTTTGGATTAGTTAAAATGCTAAATTAAGATTTGTAAATTATACTAAATAATTAGATATATTGCCTAATAAAATAATATCTAATTATAATTAGACAAAATTTCAATTCTTTTTTTTTTTGTGTAACAATAAAAAAATGTTTAATTTAATTCCTATTTTATTTATTATTTTTTCTAGGACAGAACAGGATCTAACCCTGTGCAAAACTTGAGAAACCAGTGATAGTGTTTACATTTTTATTTATGGTAGATAAAATTTAAGGTTTCTTTGTGAACGTAATTGAGGGGTGTGTAAACGGTTTATTATGAAATCTCGACTTCTGGTGACAAACTATAATCTCAGATTAAGTGCAATGTGAGATCCAAGGTGTGCAATGGTGTAATTTTAGTTCACGTGTGCACTGTAGGGTTAAACAAGGCAGTAAGTAAGTACTAGCCTATCAGAAGCTTAGATTGTACTTTTACATACTTGATTTTTACTTCCTTGTACGAAATAAAGGAAGTATTGTAATCGCGAAAAATTTCGGTTTCCATATTTCAACGGAAATATCCATTTTGACCATCCCTGAATCCATTTTGGCTAATTTCGTCACGACGTCTGTACGGGAAACCGCAGAAAGCTAAAACTTTGTATTTAGAACTATTATAACTAGGGTTGTGCATTTGACCAGTCAAATATTTTTCGGTCAATTGACCAAGGAAGCATTTATTAAAAATTACAATTAAAAATTAAAATTGTCATTTATTTATATATATATATATATATATTTATTTATGTTTACTACATTCAATATTATTGAAAATGAAAAACAATCAACAACTAATGAACAAACCCACAAAAAAATCAAAAAAAGGGAAAGTGAAGTAAAAGGCGCAATGAAATATGTATTTATTCTATTAAATAATAGTAAAATAACAGCACAGCATACAGTTATCTTCAAACTATGTATATTCATGTTAATACTGTAACTATTATATAGCTACTTTTATTTAACAACAGATGTCGTGGTAGTTTCATTTAGATTATTTGACTAGACCGTCAAATATTGTTGTGTCAATTGTCCACGGTACAACCCTAGTTATAACATCTAGTTGTGCACCTCCCTTTTTGGTCATTACATAACTTTCGGAAGTGGTACTTTACTTGAAGCCTATAATAGGTTTTAATGAAAAACTGTATTAAAATATAATCCAAAACTTTTCAAATTTGGTATATAAGACTTTTATATCAATGGGAATAACGTAATAGATTTTGGTTAAAATGGTTTAACCGGAAGTGATACTTTACTTGAAGCTGTTATCAGTTTTTCTTGAAAAAAAATGGTATTATTTTGATTTTAGAAATAAATGCTTTAAAGTTTTAGAGAACTGAATTCTACGTCTATCGCATCAATTATGATTACATTAGCTCTTTATATAAGCGAGATATGTAAATTTAAAAATTATGTACTTTTTGGTTTCTGTAATTAAGTTTGCTATGAATTGGGACAAAAAATAACAAAAAAAAAATAAAGAATTTAATGTTAATGTCAAATTATGTCAAATACGGGCAATTTTATGATTGGGTCTGTTATAATACATATTTTAATTATTAACAAAATTTGTATAGTTTAACAGGCGTACAAGGAAGTCATGTGGTGTCCACATCAGATTTTTACCTCTCGCTAAGAGAGGTATTGGATTCATACTAAAATTCGCATATCCAGATTTTATTGAACAAGCACGATTTAAAGTCCCTACAATCCGATTATAACATTTTTAAAATGATGTGTGTGTGTGTGTGTATGTGTGTATGTGTGTGTGTGTGTGTGTGTGTGTGTGTATGTATGTATGTATGTATGTATGTATGTCTGGATGTTGTAGTCACGATTCCTCAAAAACTATAAGACTTAAAAAATATTTAACTGCAGTTTCCTCAATCTGACATTCCTGGGATGAGCTGAAAAGGTTTTGGTAACAATTGAACAACCGGAAGTAGTAGTATCTTAGAAAAAATCTTCTAAATATAATTTTTTGGGAGTTTTTTTTATTAAATATTGAAGAACATAAAATTCTCCATCTAATACACTTAAAAAAATTTATTATATCTTGTATAGATTTAGAGATAAAGGCTCTATAATTTATAGAGTAAACTAATCGCAGAGGCCAAGGCACTAAGGAAACCAGTTGACAAATTCCAATGTTTATAACATGACACATGTCATTGTCAAATATCAACAGTTTTAGTGACATTCTGATAACTTTTTCTGGGAAGTATATTTAACTTTTCTTATTGTTTTATTAATTAAATATTTGAAATTATAAGTAAAATTGTGGTAAAATGCATATATCCATCAGAAATACTGCCAATCTGGTTAATGAATTGGAAGAATCTCAGACATTTAGAAACTTCCTCATGCAATGAAAAATAGATATAATTAGAATTATATGTGTGCAGAAGACATGTTAAATACAATAAAAAACAATATTTGAGTAAAGTTCTGTAATTTTTTGTTATAAAACGACGGTTCGAAAGCGAAGTGCAATACAATACTTCTACATCCTAATATGAAAGGGCGAGAGGTCTTGTGCTGGCCACAACAGATTTTTTTTTGTTACGACTGTTTTCAGTTGAGTACACATGTACTAAATATTTTGCTCAATATTTTGCTATTTTATTTTTCTGAGAAAATATGGAAAACGGTTATTTTGAAAAAGATAATATATAACAAACAAACAGAATATTCATTTGACTGTATAATATTCAAATTGCATTATTCAAATAAAGTATGCTTTGAAAATAAATATACTCGTATATACTTGTAAAATGCGTATTACACTACGTAATATGTTATTTTAGATTATATTTTTGTTTAGAAACTCAACAACAAATATTTTAAAATATACAATTAATTTAGTAGCATCACAGCATCTTACTTCAATAATATTGAGACGGTCAGTAAAAAATGAAAGTTAGTCACAATGCTCTACGAAGACGAAGTAAACAACTTCTTCCTGTCTGGGAAATAAACACGCAGAAAAACAAGAGAGAAGAAAGTAGTCCATATAAAAAATCTTTGTGTTAAACAAAGACAGACGACAACTTGTTCATAGTTACAGCCATCTTTGTAGACGTAGGTTCCTGCAACAATGAACAAACAAGTAACGTAACCATAGCGAGAGTTGATAATTTTAATCTAACACTAACTAATCCATAACCTACGTCAAGGTGGAATATGTTTGTCCACACAGCTTTTGCGCAGTAAATAATTCTAAACACAGACGAGCTCAATGTATTTGTTACTACGCATCTGTCTTCCACGGCATACTGGGAAAATAACTAGTAAGTGTAAACAACACTATGTAATTGTTTTTGTGTATCAACAATTTGCCAAGGACGAATGACATCTCGTTTGTATTGGGAAGTTAACTTTAAAAGTAATAATAAATTAAACACTGTTGTCATACCGTGAGTATTTTTTAACGTGAAACATTGGGTTTGTGAAATCCATGGTTACGACTTGACATTTGATTGACAGCAATGTATTTGTGTGTCCCATTTAAAATGAAACATAGGGAACGAATTAGACATTTGACAAGACGTCAATAGAGGTTAATTTTGTTTAAATAATTGTACCTGCTTTCTAAATTAAATTTAGTTATAAAAAAAATATTGTGTGCACCTTGTGCCCTAGTGATTTTCTGACTTGGCTAAATTTCTTACAATATTTAAATATAATACTTCTGTCAAATTCGTTCCCTATGTTTTATTTTAAATGAGACAGACAAATACATTGCTGTCAATCAAATGTCACATTGACAAGATGTCATTAGAGGTTAATTGTGTTTAAATAATTATACATGTTTTCTAAAAATTAAATGTAGTTTTAGAAAAAATATTGTGTGCACCTTGTGCCCGAAATATGTTTAGTGCTCTCGAGTGGTTTTCTGACTTAATTAAATTTCTTACAATATTTAAATATAATACTTCTGTCAAATTCGTTCCCTATGTTTCATTTTAAATGGGACACGCAAATACATTGCTGTCAATCAAATGTCGTAACCATGGATATGACAAACCCAATGTTTCACGTTAAAAAATACTCACGGTATGAATCTTGTGTTATCTGTTATCTCCTTTTATTGAAAATTGAATATAACAGATTAGCACACCTAGAAATGGGTAAATAATCGAGATAATAACATGTTATTCAACAGCCATGTAACTCAGGACAAAGTTTGAAGTTTGTGACACACTGACCTTTAAATTATGTTCTAGACTGATGGAAACTTACTTTATTTTGTGTCACATAAAATTTTCATGCAATCCACAAGATTGGAGGAATTCCCAGTGACTCAAATTGTTTCTAATAAATATTTTAGCTGTAATTTATATTTAGTGAGGTAACAAAAAAATACAAACTGTCGTAAATATTTTGTTTGTACAGTTAATGGGGTACCTATGTGAGTAAAACTTTTTAAAATTCATCTAATTATAGGGTTAAAAATAGCATAACCGGATTTTTAAATTACAAGGTTAAATATTAATAGAATTCGAGAAAAACGGGATTAAAATTAAAATGAGAGCGAAAGAGATAGATAGATCTACTCATTTCGCCCTTGTTGCTTTTATTATTTTGCATAGATGACGTCACAGAACTTTTAATGCCGTTTTTCTCAAATTCTATTAATTTTAAACAATTTTAATACTTGTCTGTTATTTTTAACTCTATATTAATATTATTATATTTTTTCTAAATTTGATGGTCACTATACCCAAATCGTTCAAGCAGCCAATGCACGTCATTAATAAAAATTGAATAAAAGCAACAAGATGTGTGACGTCATGTACTGGTACGTTTACATACGTTTTTGAATATTTACGAAAAGAGTTATACAGATTGCAATCTGTATTATCGACATGTTCATGACCTGTCACATCTACAAAATAAATACTATATTTTCGTCACTGTCCATTTCTATTTAAATTATTTTATAATACTAACCTTATTTATACTTATGTATGCTATATAAAGACAATAAAGAAAAGTGAGCCGAATTTCAAAGAAATATACCGAATTCTTCTGATTGATTAGAAGTGCTATCTTTGGCGTTTATTATATGTCAAAGATTTTGTGTTTGCCTTAACGGTCACGTTGCATTTAACGTTACTTTATTATAAATAGGCCTTTACAACGCTCAAAAATGTTTCAAACACGATACAAATATATTTCAAATTGTCAAATAATAACTTTGACAGTATGAACATACAATTTATCAATGTTGCCAACTATAGTAACGAATAAAATTAAGTAGATATACATTATTTATATATTATTCATGTTGTGATTCATGTCATATACGATGAGTAATGAACTCTAATATTCATCTTAATAATAATTATATAATGCTATACACTTTTTGACGGTTAAAAATTATTGAAATTTTATTTCATGTTTCACTATTAGTGTTTTTAATGCATTAAGGTTTTTACACTAAGTGATGACGTGCATTGGCTGCTTGAATGATTTGGGTATACTTTTAAATTAATTATTGGTATTACTATATTGTTAATTATTTTAAAATATCTTTCTAAATATTGAATACTAATTTAAGAAATTTGACTAAAAGATTTGTTTTATGTGATGTATTTTTAATAATATACATATGCTTATAAAGATTCGATGGAAGAGTAAAAACTTAGTTAAGATCCATGATGGCTGAATATCGTTTATTAGGAGACAACCTGAAGGCTGTTTTATGTCCGGTTCATATACTTCTTAGGGCAAACCAATAAGAGCAGGCCGGTAATGTCACTTTTTGTAAAATCCACACGTCTTTTTTATTATAAATATATCTACATTGTTCAATTAACTGTATTAGTTGGACATCTTATTCAATGACACTCATTTTTAGTCAAGACAATGTAACATAACTCTTCAAAAATAAAAAATCTGATGTGGCCAACACAAAACCTCCCGCTATTTAATTTTTACATACATACATAAAATCACGCGTTTCCCACATAGTGGGTTAGCAAAAACCCGGAAACAATAGTAACAATAAGAAAAGGGATAAGAATAAGAGCTCAGCTAACTCACTTCACTCTTTAACAACATTCTTCTTTCGCCTTGTCCACAATCATCATAGCATTCATACATAAGAACATATTAAAGTGAATGATTTCGGTAGCGAATAACCGCGTCTGGACCACAATAATAGTTACGCAACAATCATCCTTCCACACACATCCCTATCCATTTTTATTAATTTAAATACATACTTACTTATTTACTAACGCTGCAAACTGTTCCACTGCATAAAACTATTGATTTATTTACTATTTTCTTTTTAAAATGTTACTATTATTAATTTGAAGTGATTAGTTTTTTGACAGTGACATTTACTGTCAGTTACATTCATTTGAAATATGAACTACTTAACAAAGGAATTGTATTTTTCTTAGGCTTCGGGACTTGTAAAAAAAATTATTTTTAAATTTATCTGTAAAATATATAGAAAAAGTATTAATGTATTCCTGTAGAAAATTCAATAATCTTTAATTTTCATAACGACAAAATGCGAAAAAATGGCATTTAATGGTATATTTTGAAGAAAAACCATTATGAGCTTCAGGTAAAGTGCCATTTCCGGTTATCCGATTTACACCAAAATCTAATGGCTTCTTTTCATATTAGAATAGGGTATAAATACAAGGTTTCAGAATTTTCTGAATGACAGTATTTGAGTTAGAGCGAAGACAAAATCCCTACACATACACACACACATACATACATACATACATACACACACACATACATACACACACACATACACACATACAGACATCATCGTGAAAATGTTAAAAATGGATTCTAGGGACCTTAAAACGTGGCCATTTACTAAAATCTCGATATGAGATTTTTAGCACGATCCCTATACCTCCCTTACCAAGGGTAGCGGGAGGTAAAAAAGTCAAATTGACTGTCGCGAATATTGCCAGAATCAAGCTATCGTACACGAACATATACTTTTCTGATTGGTCGGCATTGGCATTTTGCATTAAAAATTTAGAAATTGCAATATTCTTGTGCCATAGCTACTATATGCAGCGAGGTAATGCTATCTGATTGGTCCATTCACAAATATAAAAGACAAGTGGAACCTGCCTTTAGTAAAGTCAAACGTATACGTTGTAAAATGAGCGACGCAAACGTAAACCGTTCGAGAATAGGATTTTTGGAACGCATACGTTTAGGCACTATACGTTAATGAACGCATACGAATGCGAACGAATAGTTTGGAGAATTGAGGCCCAGGAAATTTCATAAAATTAAAATCCTATTTTAAATCCCTATGTTCACCCCTAACCGCCACCACCCTGTATCAAGGTTGGCAAAAACCATGATTTCTTTAAAAAATCAAAAATCATTGATTTTTTAAATAATCAAATAAATCATGATTTTTTAAATAATCAAATAAATCATGATTTTTTGATTTTTATTTTTAAAGATCTGTTGGTATTATTGCAGTTTTTTAGTTTTAAAAGCAATATAAATATTTCATAAACGAAAACGAAATCTGTAATAAGCCCCAAAGGATGCATTTAAATTTTTGCTTAATGTATGTATGCAGTATACGCTTCCACGCGCTCGCGATTAAATCAAATAATTTAAATCATGCCAACCGTGCTCAATATATTATTATTTAGGGATAATTAGATTAGAGTTATTTATGTAGGTATAAATTAGGGTCCCGTGGCCGTGTGTCTGAGAGTCTGGTCCTGAACCTGGGGGAACCGGGTTCGATCCCGACAGACGCCTAATATTTCCAATTTTAAATGGCACAAAAGTGACCCCTGTGGTCCACTCTCCACACCAGCTATGAGTGCCCGTGAGCTGACGCCTGGTAAGCGCCCACACGGTAAAATATATCGTCACCATTACCGATGTCTACATGTGTTGTAGATACTGGCACACCCAGAAATGGGTAATATGCCGTGATGATATATTTATTTATTTATAAATTAATGTAATACTCGTAATGTAAACATGAAAACATGTAATTATATATGTAATCCATAAACTTAGAAGTAGTTCTGCACTAGATATCGGTATTTGATACAAATATTTAGTGATAAGTGCAATTATCAGACAGTATCTCAAGGGCAATATGAAGAGCGGTGAACAGGAAGTGCATTACATGGGATTTTCGCTATAACTAGAGCAGTAGGTGGATTCAATATAAAGTCATAAAACAATGTCTATTACCTAGAATTTTATCCTCTCGAAAACATATTCAATTAAATATTGTTATCTGAGAAACGTTGCCATACCTACACCGGGTGTCTATTTAAGATCCGTTATATAGGGAATACAATGTTAATTTTTTTTATTTTGCTGTAGTTAGTTACATATTAAATTTAGACAAATATGTTTCAAATGAAGGTAGCAAATAATTAAATTCTATATCTAAAATAATTAATTAAATTTTATTTCACTCGTTTTGTAATCCGTTAAATTGACACAAAATTATGAATAAATGCATAATGTTTGAATTGTCGGAAAAATTAGTTTATTAGGTTATATATATTAATATATTTAATTATGTTGTAAAAAGAGATTTCGTAATGATTGTATTATTATTCTTTGTGTATTGGTACTATTGCTTTATAAATAGAACGTTTTTATGAAGAATATAAGCTGCAAATAATTCAATGGAATTATTCTGACAGTTCAATCATTTGCGATTTTGTGTCAGTTCCATTGGTAATCTACAAACGTGCAAGATTCGTAAAATTTCAAATTCGATTTTACAGCTTGTAAAACGTACAAAATAAAATCTGATTCATGGTTAAAGTGTAGAATGGGCCCATAAACCATTTTTTAAAAATATTGTCACACCACACAAACTTCAGCCGCTTGCGAGCGCACTGTAATTAAGCTTATCTCACCATTTGTTTATAATTAGCTCGTCGACCGGTTGCAACGTGCCCGACCAGTGGCGTCGGCACGCTCGCACGCTACATTATGTACTTTAATCGGGTGACTTTGCTAGTCGCTTGCTTAGTCACACTTCGTCGGGTGCTCCGAAAACCAGTCAAGTATTTATTTGTAGGTTTATAACATAATAAGAATAAATTTTAACTTTAAAAACTTCTAAATAAATTTTGTCAACTCAAAATGAATGCGAAAAATAGCCAATTCCCCCACTAGTGTGTCATGATCGCCATACATAGTCGTTCTATTTGTTCTAATTTCTTATTATAAAGGACCCCATTATTGCTGAAATAAAATAGGTATAATAATACAAATGAAAACAAAAAATGTCACAATGAGGTCATGCACGACTTTTTTTATAACTTTAATCGACAGAGTGTAATTGAAAATGACATTTTTAAAAATGAGGCTGCTAGACCCCCGCTTCGCCCTTTGTCCATTGACGTCACAGAGTGAAAGGGACGACCATTTTGATTTTCACACTGTTTTTAAACGTCAAAGTGACATTTAAAGATAACCTGAAATTTATGAAAGTAAACATGTCGATGAAACGTTGTTTCGTGCCAAAATAAAGAATAAAATAATATGTATTGTATTCTGCAATATATTCAATGTCTCACATGCGTTTATAACCTTCCACCGTTTAATCCCAAATCAAAAGTGAAAGAAACATTTGATGTAACGTGTAGATAAGTTCACGCCAAATGAAAATTATATTTATAAAAGTGAACGGAACGATGTTATATTAATATATTATAGCATATTTATATATGTAATCCTTAATTTATAGTTTATATATATATTTCTTTTAGAAATTATGTGTCCATATAAAATGTCTGTTTGAAATGAGTCTGAACTTGGTTCGGAACGTTGTGCCGACACATGGCTGGTTTTTGCAACTTTTTAAAAATGTCATACTTTAAAACGTTTTATACAACAAAAAATGTAAATAAAAAAATATTTAATCATACTGAACGATAAATTAGACTATCCTTCTTCGATTTAAACAGAAAAAAGGTGAAATTATTTTTTTTTTGCATGACCTCATTCTGTAAATTATTATTTTCTCATAAAAATATTACTCGGAAAATATTTATTTTCCAATGATATATATTTATTTGCAAGAATTCTTAGAAGTGATATTTATAGCGTATAAAATTGGAAATGGCGGAAGGTAGCGTAAATATGCTATCACATCAGATTTTTTTTGCTACAAAGAGCGAATTACTTTTAAATAACCATCGATAATAAATTCTTATTTATAGAATTTATTAAATGCTAGACAGATACAAAACAACAACTGGTTTACTGCCTACGTTATTATAAATTTCGTTTTGTTGTAAACATGGCAACCTTATAAATAGAAAATTATTTTCATGAGCTGTTGTCCACGTTCATATATTTATTAAAGAGTTTGGAATATTTTAGACGCCACCAAAAGGAAAGTTTACATTTACACGCTTGACGCACGTCACGTGTTTCATTTCTCAACACGTGTCTTCGTTATCTGTTTCACAATATTAAGTGACAATTACGTGGCAAGTTCGGTCGAACGAATCACTGCAGTTTTATTTATTTTGCGCTTTTTATCATCATTATTTCAGTGTCACGAAATTGATAACTTGATCAAATATATCAGAAAATGTAAGATTGGGATTTGCGTCAATAATTTTATCAGTGAGTGGGGAACATATGTAAATAAAAAATCTGATGTGGCCAGCACATGACCTCCCGGCAATTCCATGTTTAAAATAGCAATGAGCTTTAAGTAAAGTTTCACTTCCGATTGATCGTTTGTAAACAAAATCTACTTTGTTGTTCCAATAAATAGAAATGTTTGTAATATGAAATTTTGGATTATATTTTATTATGTTTTTCCTGAAAAATCTGTTAGAGCTTCAAATTAAGTACTACATCCGGTTTATCATATATAGTCAAAATCTAATATGTTGTTTCAAATTATAGAAGAGTATTAAATACCAACTTTGCGAATTTTGGATCATTAACATATTTTAAAGAAAAATCGTTACACACACATTATTGTCAAGATCATCACCAACTTCCTTATGCTCTAAAACGCAATCTGTGTAAATTCTTTGCCGTACATTATCCATTTCGTAAATGTGTAGTTGCAAGCTATTATTTGACACTTTGAAATCACGTTCTGATTGTGAGCTGTTTGACATATAATACTGCAAACATCAAACTTCCATCAAATTATCCTGTATATCTAATATTTATATATGATGGAAAATATATTATTTTTACAAACCTTAATTTCATTAGAATCATATTTAAACTACTAAATTCTTCATAACACGGTTTCATTATTAATTTTAATGAAAACTGCTTCGTGACAGTGACATTTGTTTAAATATGTCAAATTTATTATTAAAGTATTGTTTTTGTTTGACGCAGAGGCAAAGTGATGTACAAAAATAAATTATTTTATAATATAATATAAAGTTATTTCAAGTTATTTACTAAATGATATTATCGTAGAATTGAAGATTGTGCCATTATATTCAATTTGTATTGGTAAAAATTATATTCAATGAATTTTTTACAAGAAAAACTGTTAAAAGCTTGTATAAATCATACTTCCGGTTATCCGATATACACTAAAAACTAATGAGCTCTTCCCACATTAGTATAAAATGGATATACAAAATTTCAAATTTTTCTGATTGATAGTATTTGAGTAATCGTGTCCACGAGATCCACACACACACACACACACACACATACACACACACACACACACACATACATACATAAATACCTACAGACATCATTGTAAAAATGTTAAAATCGGATTCTGGGGACATCAAAACGTGCTTATTCACTAAAATCTCTATATCCGATTTTTAGCACGATCCCTATACCTCCCTTACCTAGGGTAGCGGGAGGTAAAAATTGATGTGGCCAGGACATTATCTCTAGCAATTACTTTTATTATTTTATTTTTTTATAGAAACATATTTTAACAGCCGCAAATATGTTTAAATATTAAATCAGAAAGAACATATTAGTTTGAGGTAGATACAGGAAATTTTATAAATAACCACAAAAATAAGTCTTGATAATCAGTAAAATGACCTTTTGCGTCACTTATTTTTAGTAATAATTTATGTATTGAAATCCCGTTGCTATAACAAATACCTATTATTACCAATTATCAAAATTTGATTGATAACTAAATAAATAAATGGGGTATTCTATCATTGGAAAGAAATAGTAAACTTTAATAATTATAGGCTAGCATAGCATACGTTAAGAGTTTTAGTTAAAAGAAATGATGCTTGTTACTTTGTTGTAATAAAAATGCTTAATTATTGTAAACGTGACGTCATAGTCCCTGAGGTCGCCCCGAGCCTATACAGTGTCCCACACTCTATCTTCAGTGTGGCAGAGATAGCCAATGTTATTCTTATGGAGGTTTTCTGTACCATGTTGCCAATTTTTCAATGTAATGTAATATTGAAACATTCATAAATTTTCATTGCTAAACCAAAATTAGTTAACACTGTACAATTTAAGTTTTATAAGGGTCTCTTATTTTACCCAAGGGCTTATTGTATACACCCAATATTTGTCTAAATAGTTTTATATATAGGTCTATTTGTACCTGTAATAAGTAATATTTCAATACAATATTTTAAAACCGCCCAGCATACTAATCTTGATTAAATGCATTAGAAATTAGAATTTTAAAATATTATAAATTCAAATTGGAGATTACAAAGAAAGAATAAAGACTTATGAACTATGTAAAATATATGCAGTATTTCTATCAAGCTTAAATATTAGTAAATTATCATATAAGAAGATATAAATTAAATAAAAAATATGTATTATTAAACTGACCAGTGTGTTATTCAATTTCATTTTTTTTTCTTCGCACCTATGCTATTTTACATCTATATTTTGTACTCATATATGTATTAATTTTATATCTTTTCGTAGAATGGAAATATGTAACATAGGGAATTTATATTGTTGACGACGATTGTAAAATGTCCAATTAAGTACAAAAATGTTTTATATTATTTACTTTAAATTGACTAGAGTTTATATGTTATTTCATTTCATTTACCTACGCTTATTATAATTTTATATCCTACTTACATTTTGTATTTGTATTATTTTATATTTTTTGTAAATTATTAAACTGACCAATTCATTATTTAATTTAATTTTTTTTCTTTGCACCCACCTGTTTAGATACACTGAAAGTACATCAGTCATAAATACATTCAATGAAGTACCCAGAATATTTCATCTCTTTTTGGGCATCTATTTTGCTCTTTCTATCTTGCAGATTTACAGCAGGTAAATATGGCAACATGGTACTCCATAAGACCCTATACTGAACAGAGTGTGGGACACTGTTTATAGTAATCGGTTATTATTGTAAAACTTCGGATGAATTCGGGTGAACTAAACCTATTATTCGTTGTTTTAAGAACTATAGAAACACTGCTGAGATTCTAATCTCAAAATGTTTCATGAAATAAATTAAAATACTATTTATTTTAAACATTTCTGTATTTCCTTATTTCTTTACTAATTATTTGACAAGGGAAAATAATTTTTAATAAAAATAAATGAAAATAAATGCCTAATGCAGACAATGCAGGTATCCTTAGAAATAACTGTTTGAGAAACATAAACAACTCGGGATTATGACGTCACAAATAATTTCAGACATTCAAAAATTCATATCTCGCTTATAACATTGCGTTTTTACCAATATTCGTATATTTTTATGTATTATCCAGAAAAAATATAAAAAAATCGTTATAATACCTCATTCTGAAATAGATATGTATGTTGCATTTTAAAATGTACAAATATTACATTGCTGTCATTTTTTGACAATAGTGAGTAACCATGGAAGTGATGAACCATAATGTTGCATTTTAAAATAAATTCTCTGTAAATAGCTATAAAGTTATATTGGCATGCAATTTTTATTTTACTAGACTAATGTAAGTAATAAACCGAAAAATCGACCAGTGGTTTTCAAAATACTCTACCTAAAGTATATAATGAGGTCATGCACGACTTTTTTTTTATAATTTTAATCGATAGAGTAGTGAAAAATAATAGACCCGTATTTTTTATTTTTTCTCAAATCGATCTTTAATCATGAAAAAATTGTAATTGAAAATGACATTCTTTAAAATGCGGCTGAAGACCCCCGCTTCGTCCCTTGTCCTATGACGTCACAGAGTGAGAAGCACGATCATTTTGATTTTCACATTGTCTTAAACGTCAAAGTGACATTTAAAGATAACCTAAAATTTATGAAAGTGAACATGTCGATGGGACGTTGTTTCGTGCCAAAATAAAGAATAAAATAATATTCTGGAATATATTCAATGTCTCATATGCGTTTATAACCTCCTACCGTCTAATTCAAAGATTCAAAAGTGAAAGAAACATCTGATGTAACGTAGATAATTTCACGCCAAATGAAAATTATATTTATAAAAATAAATAGAACGATATTATATTAATATAAAATAGCATATTTAGATATGTAATCCTCAATTTATAGTTTATATATATTTTTCTTTTAGAAATTATGTGTCCATATAAAATGTCTGTTTGAAATGAGTCTGAACTTCGTTCGTAACGTTGTGACGACAAAACATGGCTGGTTTTTGCAACTTTTTAAAAATACCATACTTTAAAACGATTTTATACAACAAAAAATATAAATAAAAAATAATTCAATCATACTGATCGATGAATAAGACTATCCTTTTTCGATTTAAACAGAAAAAAGGTACAATTATTTTTTTTTGCATGACCTCATTCTGAATTTAATGATAAAACTATTATACGAGTAATATCAATGAAAATGAAAACATAATTTTTTTCATACATTTGAACGCTATGAATTACTTTTAAGTCAAATCTAATTTAAGATAAGTTTATGCATACATCCTTATCATTAAAGTACTAGTTTTCATTAAAGTATTACCTTAGTAACATGGTTTCAGTAGATAGTGCCATAAAGAAAAAATAATAGTGGTATTTATTTGTCAATTACAAACATTTAAATATTTATTCTTGAACGTTTTATAAAAACGTTTAATCGTACATAACCTTAAAATTTGTACATAGACACATACATCCAATAAATATGAAGTGAAAAATTAAAATTTCAATAGGTATCGCCCTTATCTATACATAAGATGAGCCAAATTTCAAGTGCAATTAAATAATGGTATATTAAATAATACATGTTATAGAGGGCAATCTATTCAAGCACAAGTTTAAAAAATTCAGACACGAGCGCGCAGCTGCGAGTGTGCGAACGGAGGAGAATTTAAATATCATTCTGTAATTAGTGTTTTATACTATTTTCTCTATTGCGGCTTTCAATTTCATTATTTCTTCATAAATATAGTTGACATTTTCCAATAAGGGAAATTTTTGACAAAATAGTTAGGTTGGTAACAAGGATTTGTGTTTTGATTTCATTTCTGTCCGTTGCCAAGATATACTGTTTATTTAGTGCAGTCATACAAATCCCAAATAACAAAATATCACCAAAAATGGTTTAAGAATGAAGGTCGTTCTAGCATCCATAGCGTGCTAAAATATGTCATTCTAATTCCGAAATAGAGAAAAATTTATTTGAGCGTTTATCGCACCTTTCATTTTAATTTATGATATCAGGAAAAATGTGACTCCTGAAAGGTATTGTATTATGTATATCACGTTTCACAATTTTTCCGCCTTCAGCATATTTTACAAAAAACGTGAATAATTTCAGAAAAGTAACAAATGCAACGAATCGCAAACGTATGTTGAACAATTCAAATTTCATTGTTTCTGTCCTTTTCTGAATATACAAGTAATTACGATGTGACGTAGGTTCATTAAAATCGTTAAAAATAAATGTAACAGTAATTTAAACTTTTAATTGCGATTTTAGTTTTATTGTTTTATTTATTTTTGAGAATATTTTATTGTAAAATTTATACGAGCTTAACTGCTAAACTTCTCCATTTAATGTGTAATTTCATATTTTTCTCTGTATTATTAAAATGTAATTATTACACATGCGATTCTATTTCATATATTTTAATTAATTTCTGTATTTTAACTTTACATATACGATTATATTAATAACACGTAGGTAAATACATGTTTGTATTTTACTTTTAATAGTTTTAGATTTATATGTTAAAGCATGCAATGGGGTCCTCTACTCAATTTTTTTTTTTTATTATTATTATTATTATTATTATTATTTTTATTATTATTTTAAATGAAAGTTCGTTTAATTTTGAAGCTATTCGTAGTATTAAAAAGTCTTAATTGTCTTTAGTTTAACTGCATTTGATTTTTAATATCAATATGACGTCACGGCGACACTCCTATTTATTATTATTATTATTATTATTATTATTATTATTTTATGGTCTATATACTGACAAAGGCAAAATTTTGTTCGATCATTAGCCTTGTTATTTTTCCTTCGATTCTAATACAAAATGGCCTCTTTCTCGTAAACAGTTGAAAATCAAACCCATGTTGATTAAAGAAGAGAAATACGAAATAATTATAATTTTTAGAATTGGAGTTATTGTCGGAGACACACACACACACACACACACACACACAGAGACAGACAGAGAGAGAGAGAGAGAGAGAGAGAGAGAGAGAGAGAGAGAGATACAAACTAGTAAAATCGTATTCTAAGGACCCTAAAAAGTAGTTATTCATTAAAAACTCACCACCAAATTTTTAGACCAAAGACAGTAGTACCTGCCTTACCTAAAGCTGACGGAAGGTTATTTCACGTTCCTTGAAAAGCGTGTCCAAAGCAGGGATGGTAACCATAAAAAAATATCGGTTTGGGTTACGGTTTCGGTCATCGTGAAAATAAAAATTCGGTTTTGATTTGGGTTTCGGTTTTTATACAGCAATCGGTTTTGGTATACCGGTTTTATTAAAAGGGTTTCGGTTTTGCAAAAGTAATTTACGAGAATAATATTATTAATTTTGAACAATTAATTATTATAGATGCAAAAATTGTCCACAAATACGTATACAAATTTTTATAACATTCAGTTTTAATGGGAAGCAAATATTCAAAATATTCTAATTTCCCAAGTTAAATGCCCATGTAAGTAAATGTAACATGTAACGGATTTCGAGCGCCACCCGATTGAGGTACTACGTACTACGTTGAAAATTGAAATAATTTTCGAGAAAAAAAAAATAGAAAATAAGTTTATGTTTATACTTTAGTATATAATGCGGTTAACCGATAAATAAAAAAAGGTTTTGTTTTGTTCCGGTTTTGTATCTGTTTCGAATTTCGGTACAGGTTTCGGTTCCGGTTCTAATTTTTTTTTCGGTTAATGGTTTCGGTCCGGTTTCAGTTACCATCCCCGGTCCAAAGTGTTTCGTTGCATTTTCAGATAGAGGCGCAAGGCGCAACTTGATAACAGCTATCATTCGTCATTTTGAATTTTTTTAATATCTTATCAAAAATGTATATAACGTATATTATGAGGTATTTATTTTCGTGATAAAAACTAGTATTTTTTTTTTTTTGTAATTTAAAGCAAAATATTAAGTAAATTGAGAAAAAATCTACATAAGTTAAGCTACATAAAGTGCAATTTACATAGCATGTGTAAGAAATTTTGTATAATAAATTTATATAATATATTTATATGAAATCGATGGGACATTATTAGCGCTTTCTTGAAATAGAGACTAAAAACATGTATAATGTAAAACATAGATGTGACCGTCCAAGGGCGGACTCGAGTTCGTAAGAGTAGTGCAGCATTCAGTTTTGAGCACGTGTTAATTTCACGTCTCTCGGGTTCGTAATGTGTTCTCAAAATTTTACTTACTTAGCCTAACCTTATCTAACGCACAAGAAGCACAACCGCAAAAACACTCAAAAAACTTCTATAACGGCCCGAGTTTCCTGGGCGTAAGTTTTGTGCATTAAATTAGGTTATGAAGTGAGGGTATGTCGGGTACCTATGTTTAGAAAAGTTGCGAGCTAAAATTGTCCATGTATTGAGAAAAACAGCAAATGAAATGTGCCGAAGCATCTTCATTAAGAACCCGTGCGGTATTCGAGGCCATGCGACGTGAAATTAACACGTGTTCGGAAGCGAATACTCATTACAAACTCGTGCGGGTTTCGAGACTCCGACGTCTCCTACTAAACACGTGGGGCAAGCGGCCGAACGATTTGTATTGTAACAATTAATGATATAAAATCTAAATATTATGTATAAACAATAAAAAAAAATCCTTTACTTCGTACAAAGAAGTAATAATACCGAAATAAAATTATATTTAAATTCTATCTAAGAGGTCATGCCAATACTTAACAATAGGTGCGTTCAACCAGCTTGCTACGCTAGCGAATTGTATATGACGTTATAAGTGACGTCATATTTAATGCTTTGCTAGCGAGAAATGCTAGCGCCGATTACTTCGCTAGCTTGATCTGCTAAGTGCTGCTAGGACACCAAATTTAAAATGGAATAAAAAATAAGTTTTTAAATCACGTTTTAAATGAAGACAATAGCTAAATGTAGGAAAATAACAATTATATTGGCATCACAGCAGGTATGTTTTGACATTTGTGGTTATGTTGAAGTAAATCTAAATTTGTTGTAAAATGTTTTGATGGAGAATTAATAGAAAATGAGAAGGATAATGAAAATCCATTTTAAAAATAAAGCACAGTGGGCCATTCAACGTAGCATTACATTATCTGGACAACACAACCATAAAAGAACAAACGTCAAATATTCATATTCGCGCCAAAGTTACCGTTCAGTAAACGTTTTGCTAACTTTATTTTGCTACTTCGCTAGCGCTAGCTTGCTAACTCTATTGAACGCATATAATCTCTTTTTTCGAGCTTGCTGTCTTTTCTAAAGAGGTTACTTCAGAACTCATTTAGATGGAAACAATAAAATTCTAAAATCATAAGTCCCCATTTAGCTGACAGTTACCAGACAATTTAACCAGAGATGAAAATACCGGGCCTACATAGATTAAAAATATTATCAGATAACATTTTTGGTATTTTTCCCGTTCGCCGCCTATGGTTTGTGGTGTGATAAAATTGGAGCTGTTGGCTTCGCGAGCAAGATCACGGCAAGGTCAGACGCAACACGCGGCAGCGACAGCGCACGTTTCACAACACACCACCGCACACACACTCATACACTCTCCTCATTCACTCACACGCACACAATATAGCCAAATTGATTGAATTATGCCTCATTGCAATCGTAACGAGGGTAAATAAATAAATAAACAAATAAATAAATTGTCACTCTCATAGAATATATAGGACAGCAGTGTCACGCGATGCAAATTTTCCAATCATTCATTGTGGAATATCCCACAATATCGCATTGTAATTTCACAATTAAGAGAGTACGTGCATTTTTGCTATACACAACAATAAATATGTAGATAAATGTTAAATTAATGTCATTTCATGTAAATAACAACAAATTATCTTTCTAATGAAGTCAGTGCCTGACTATTATGACTGATGACGCTGTAATAATAAACAAAAAAAAAACCTGATATAGTCCAACACAATACCTCCCACTATTTAATTTTTATTAACTTAAATACATTTGTATTTACATATTTACTAATCTTGCAAACTATATTAAGTTCCTATGCATATACAAGGTGTAAATTTTAAAACGGGTCATAGGGCTATAACATAGAAAAACAGTGTTTTGGACGCCAAAAGTTTCTATATTAATTTATTGAAAAAATAATTAGTGTATATTATAAAGAAAAAAATTACGAATTTTTTGATACCAAACATATTACATTTCTGTTTCATATAAAGCCAGAAAATAAATTTAAAAATTTGCACAATTAAGAAAAATTATCAATAGCCGTGAAACTGACAGAAACAAAACAAAACAATTGTTGACTTTATACGCTCATTAATAAACGTTTCTTACACTTTATTTGTTAAATTATTATTATTATTTTCGTTTTATTAAGAAGAAATCATGAACAATTTGACTCATGAAGAAAAATTACAAATTATTAATGCTGCGCCTGCGCCACTCGCGCACTTATGACAAATTTTCGAACCTAACCTATGAAAATGTACGACGATGACAACAAAGTTCCTGCAGAAAAGAGCGACGAAATACTAATTAGACTTGTTCAACAAATTGTTTACCTTTATTTTTTTATCTTATATAAATATAATGTATTGCAATTGCACCTATAAAAGTTAGATTATACGAAATGTCAAACATAAAATTCTGAATTTTAATTTACTGCATAAACGACGTTATTTTAGTTTAGTTTCTTAATTTAGTAGCTTAATTTAATTTCATAATTTATATGCTGCATAAACCCAGCATAAATGATTTTAATTTGCTCCCTTGTAGTTTGCAGTTTTTCTCGTTTCTTATAACTTATTTCTTATTACATGTAGATCATCTTTAGTTTGTAAATACCTATTACAATAAATAATAATTGTTTCTGATATAAATATCCTAGTTTTTACTTTATTTTGTGTTATTTTGTATTGGTTCATAAGTTAATAACTTTAATCTTTAATTGTTCCCTATCATGACAATGTTTTGTTACTGTCACTTTCATGGCTAATGATATTTTTTCTTAATTGTAAAAATTTTTAAATTTAATTTCTGGTTTTATATGAAACAGAAATGTAAGGTGTTTGCTATCAAAATATTCGTAATTTTTTTCTTTATAATAGGCACCAATTATATTTTCAATAAATTAATATGGAAACTTTTGGCGTCTAAAAACCTGTTTTTCTATGTTATAGCCCTATGACCCGTTTTAAAATTTACACCCTGTATGTATCTATTGTTTTACATGATCCATTTCGGTAATATGTAGTTGTAAACTAATATTTGACACTTTGATAACATGTCCTTATTGACAGCTGTTTGATTTATAGTGCTGCGAACATAGCAAACATAAATCGGATCCTCCTTTACATGTAATATTTATGTATGATGGAAAATATATTATTTTTACAAACCTTAATTTCATTAGAATCAATACAATCTCCCTTAACACGGTTTCATGATTAATTTTAATGTAATTGCTTCCTGACAGTGACATTTGTTTAAATATGTCAAAATTGTTATTAAAATATTATGTTTTTGTTTGATGCATAGGCAAAATGATTTACAAAAATAAATTATTTTATAATTTTATATTTAATGTTATTTCAAGTTATTTTACTAAATCGTAGAATTAAAGATGTATAAGTGATAGGTACTTCCGGTTATCCGCTATACACTAAAAACTAATGAGCTCTTCCCACATTAGTATAGAATCGATATACAAAATTTCAAAATTTTCTGATTAATAGGTAGTATTTGAGTAATCGTGTCCAGACGATCCACACAGACCCACACCCACAGATATCATTGTAAAAATGTTAAAATCGGATTCTCGAGACATCAAAACGTGCTTATTCACTAAAATCTCTATTTGCGATTTTTAGCACGATCCCTATACCTCCCTTACCTAGGGTAGCGATAGCGAGAGGTAAAAATTGTATGCAGAAAAATTCAGAAGTTAATTACAAATGTAAACTAATAATTTTTTTTTTTCAAAATCTGCTTTTCTCTTTCTATTCTATCTTGTTACCTAAAACAACATTTTATTATTCTTTAGAACCAGTTCTTTCAACTGTGCGGACTTTGTATGTCCTAAAAATATAGAAAATATTTTTTGTGCCTCCGTCTGGTTAAGTTGTTTTACTCTAAATCGTCCAGAATACTTATTTACAGGCCTCAGCCGATAAATTAAAGGAGGTTGGAGCAAATCTCTTGTAAAAATTAATTTCCAACTTTATGGTTTCAAATTTTGTAATTATCACGAAGGATGTCTTCTCCAACTATTCTAAAAATTAAAAAACAATCCAACGTCTAGTTTTTTAACGCTTATAAAATTTACATTTTCAACGTTCTAATACATAAGCTCTTATGGTAGAAACATTTCCGTAGATACTTCTTTTTCATTGTTTTACATTGATCTTTCCAACTTTAATGAACAAAAAACAAGTGTAATAAAGTTGAAGACTCCTTGTATATTATAAGAGGTTTATAATACCTTCTTGACGTTCAAATTAACCTGAAAATTAATGTTAAACATTGGTTTTTCATTTTTTGTTTAATAGTAGCGGAACAGATGAAAAAGGACGGAACAGTTGATATAAAGGAAAAATATAGGTATACAGAATGTTTCACGGATATGGGACACCCCAATTATTTTCTTAATTATTAGGAATAGAAGAAAATCATTCAAATAAAAGTTGCAGTAGATCAAGGGGGACATTCACTTATTGAAGAAAAAAAAATTAAACCAGTGGTTCTCAAGTTACAAACCAAAGTTATATTTTTTTAAATGGGATATTATAAATTTTTTAGGCTCATTCGACAGAGTATTTTTTTCTGAATTCAACCATATAAATATTTTATCTTCTTGCATAACAAAAATATTGAGAAAAATTCATTTGAAAATTAAATAAATTTTATTTAACATAACACAAAAAAGCAGGCCATGATTAATAACAAAAAATTAACTTATACTAAACTGCTATTGTTATTTGTTTTTTGGGTCGGGCAAAATTACAACAACCCTGTCATAATGTGATAATGATATTATTGATTAGGAAAACTTACCATACAAGTTTTGCGTTTCAAGCTATCGATATTTCTATGTATCCTTTTGGTTACAGTTGGTTTTATTTACACTATTTTCATCCTATTAGTAGGTATGTAATGTTCAAATGTGGTATAGATTTAAATGTTAACAAAATACTCGAAATCTCTGTCATACAGCATTTTTATTGTAACAAAGCCGACGTTTCGGTCTTTCGGTACTTATACCTTCTTCACTGTCACTTTAATTTTAATAAACCAATTTTCTGGAACATACTATTTTCATCAATTCTATATAAAATTTTACTGCTATTTTGTCCACTTATTAAAAATATCTCGTTAAAAATTCAATGAAGTATGGTATTTTAATTTTTTGCAGTAATCAATTATTGAATGAATGGAAAATAATTTGAAAGGAAAAAACATAAATTAATTTTGTTAAAACGTCATTTTTTGTAATATAAAATCAATAAAATCAACTTAACTACATTAATAAATGAATAAAGAGATAAAATAAGTGTACAATATTATTATTAAGAAATGATTCAATGGTGTAAAGTAGAAACCTTGAACTAAATATTGTTGGGCTCTTGAATAACGAGTTTCCACAAACCACAAGTAGTTTAATCTTTTTTGAGCCTTTTTAACTCAATTTTAAAATTTAGTAACAGGAATAAATGAATAATTTTTGATAAAATGGTAATTTAATTTTTCGTATTTTGTACAGTAATGTACTATTTTAATATACTCAAAATCGTACAGTAATAGGTTACAACATAGCAACCGTTACTGCATAGTAACAGTTTCCTCATTAAAATACATTTTGACACAAGGAATTGTTTATTTTTATTTTTTATTGTTTATCTTCTAAATTGTTTTCCATGTTCTTTTCATCATCTAGATCGTTTTGCAAATCGATCTTCGAAAATTAATTTGTTTGGAAGTTGTAAGGTACAAAAAACAATAACTGTCAAGGTACTTTGTTACTGAGAATTAGACTACTATGTTTTTTTTAGATGTTTTTAATTCAGTATATTATGCCGCAAAAATAAAATCAAATTTCAATACTAATTAAAATACTAAAAAAATAGTGTACGCACCGCGTCAGAAAAGTGATTTTACTGTACTTATATGGCATTTAAGTACTCGCTATTGATCGTTCTTAAACTTGCCACTCGTCTGGTAAAATATCACTTTTCTTAACTTGGAACGTAATATACTATTAATATCATTTTTACCTCCCGCTACCCTTGGTAAGGGAGGTATAGGGATCGTGCTAAAAATTACTTATCGGGATTTTAGTAAATGACCACGTTTTAAGGTCCCTAGAATCCAATTTTAACATTTTCACGATGATGTCTGTATGTGTGTATGTGTGTGTGTGTGTGTGTATGTGTGTGTGTGTATATGTGTAGGGATTTTGTCTTCACTCTAACTCAAATACTATCATTCAGAAAATTCTGAAACCTTGTATTTCCATCCCGTTCTAATATGAAAAGAAGCCATTAGATTTTGGTGTAAATCGGATAACCAGAAATGGCACTTTACCTGAAGCTCATAATGGTTTTTCTTCAAAAAATACCATTAAATGCCATTTTTTTGCATTTTATGTCTTATGAAAATTAAAGATTATTGTATTCTCTACTGGAATACATTAATACTTTTTCTATATATTTTACAGATAAATTTAAAATTAATTTTTTTTATTAGTCGCGAAGCCTAAGATAAACACAATAATTCCTTTGTTACACAGTTCATATTTCAAATGAATGTAACTGACAGTAAATGTCACTGTCAAAAAACTAATCACTTCAAATTAATAATAGTGACATTTTAAAAAGAAAATAATAAATAAAGCAATAGTTTTCTGGAATGGAACAGTTTGCAGCGTTAGTAAATACGTAAGTATGTATTTAAATTAATAAAAAATTCATTAGCGGGAGGTTTTTTGTTGGCCACATCAGATTTTTTAAATTCACATGTTACATATCAAATTCAATTATAGAATTAGAAAATTGCAAAATTTCTGCTTTTTATTTACTGTTTAACCCTAGCGACGCTTAATGTTTTGAAGTTTTATAGGAATATAGGTCACGAGCAGACACGTGACGCCAGCGACCTTGATATTCTTAATCAGCTGAATTGAGTGCACTCGTCACTTTATGGGGAAAAAAGAATTTAAATATTATAATTTATTATTTACATGTTTTTAGCTTCATGTTTATATTGGGCGAAATTTGTAAAATAATAACTTTTTAGCAACTTAAATTCATAATTGTTGAAAACAATGTTCATAATATAAACTTGTTATTTGGGCTGGCAACGGATTCGGATTTTAAAATATCCGGTATCCTGATATTTTTAATCTTGCAATTCCGAATACCCGATTTATCCGGATTAAATCGAAATCCGGTTATTATCGGAAACCAGAAGCAATCGGAATTCGAATCCGGATGAAACCGGAAATCGGATGAAATCGAAATCCGACTAAAATTAGACAATTTATAGGGACCTTTATAAATAATTAATAAAATAACATAATACATATTGAACTAAATCAATGTTAACTGAGATGCGGATAGGTCAAGAATAAAAATCGATGATAACAGAAGTTTATTTCCTACCCACCGGTAGGCAACCCACGCTCCTTGTTTGTGACGCAAGCGGTCTGCAATGCAAGGTGAAGTTACATATTTACAAAGTTATGTTGTTAATCGTGAAATTGATAATTATCTGCTCGTAATTGGCATTGAAAATGAAGCTTAGCTTATAGTAAAATGTAAATGATTTGTAATTATAGTTATTAAGGTATAGGTCAGTAAAACATTTTTCAACTTTTTCAATTGCCAGTTGACGTCATAATTGATCACTATAGCTGTCGAGTAACAAAAGACTATCACGTGAAAATACTCACGCAAGTGACATTGTTTATCAGATGTTTTAGCTTAATTGAATATCACAAGGTTCCTTGTTTTTTTTTTTTAATTTTTAAATATTTTATCTGCAAGTATATGTATATTTCCGTTGTGATATATTCAGTTGATAATGTTTACATGACCTATTTTATTAGGTATCAGTTGTGCAAGCAAATAAAAATGGTATGTGCAATAAAAAAAATAATATGTTCACAATGTGAACATTCATATTGATAGTCTATTTACTATACAAGAGAAACAAACAATATTTATTCTACGTAAACATACAACAATAAATTGATAATTTAATTTAAAAGAGAATGTTGTGCAACTGACAGATTTTCAAATGATTTTGTGTACTAATATTTGATTTTGATATTTACCCTAAAATATGTATATATTAATATATCGAGGACTTCATAATAAGGGCTTATAGCAAAAAGTTAGTTTTGCGTTTCGTAAATTGTAAATAAGTTTCATTAATAATTTTTTTCTACTCCTGTTTAAAATATATCCCCATTATTTTAATTTTATTTGATTAATTATAGTAGCCACAATTCACAATGAATTCAAAATCATGACAAGAAATCAATTATTAACATTTATTTTAATTTTTCCGCTATCACCTTTCGGACGGCAGTTCATAGTTTTGTGATTGTCATTGTTGTTACTAGTCATTTTGTATTTTTGTGTTTCCGTTATTCATTAGATTTCTAACGTTGAAGAGAACTTTACAACGCTAGAAATACTTCAGTGAGAATTTAAAAGTGGATATATTACCACACCGAATCTTACACTAAGGCCCAGTTTTACAATCTCTGATTAAAATTGTAACTTTCAGTTAAATAAACAAAATTGAATCGAAATGAAATGTTAAATGACAAATTGATGTGAATGTATATATTTTCATGTGAAAAAATTAACTACAATTACTTTAAATAAATTAAAAATGCGTTAGATATAATATGTTCGACTTTAAAATAGTTGTAAATTTAATTAAAATGTACTTTTTTTATAGTTTGCAAAAAATATTTATTTTCTTCATTTTTCCTAAATATAGATAACTATCATCCGTCATTATTACAGTTAATACAGAATTAAAAAAAAAATACTCACATGTTTTACAAGATTTCAACATCTGGAAAATGACCGAGAGGTTGATTCAGATACTGAAATCTTGTGAGATATGGTGAGTATTTTTCTAATTCTTTATTAGATCATTTGTTTCACTTAGAGTTCGCTATTGTAATTTTATTATTACAGTTCTTTTTCATTTTGTAATGTTTTGATAACGTCCTCTCCTATATACAGTATGTCCAAGGATCGAGTTCCAAAGAGGGAAAACTTTTTTATTTTACAAAAAAAAATATTCTTGATAAAAGCATGTCCCGAAACGGACAATTCAGTTTTAACCACGATTTAAAATATACTGGTTGTGCCACTGTGCACAAAACGAGGGTCCAAAGCGATACGTGTTTCCTCGTTTTTTCCGCTAGAGGCGCAACGTGAAAACGACCCAACTGACACCTGCCACTTGCATGTCATTTTGAAAATATTACATGTCATATCTTATAGAAAGGTAAATAAAACAGGTTTTGAAGTACATATTCTTATTATATGTAATGTAATATAAATATTTTGTTGAAAGATATTGCAATTAATGCAAAATGAAGAGAAAATTAAATAGAAAATGTTTCATTCCTGGATGTGAAACCAGTTACAAGAAATCCACGGAAATGAATCTCTGTTTGCAGCTCCATTCGATACATCACTTTTTAAAAAATGGCAATGTGCAATTAGTAGAGATGATCGCGAATTAAGATTGAATGATGTTTGTCGAAAACATTTTCGGGAAGAAGATATTATTACCGAATGGAAATCTGGAAGCGTACGGTTCTATCAATTTATTTAGTCTTTCCAATTTTAAATTCTAACAATGTATTGATTTAGGTTTCCATTAAATATATAAATTTATATTAAAAATAAATTCATTATGCATTTCATTTTTTATATTTTTTGAAAAAAAAAAGGTTGCTGTGGTAGGGTCGTTCTCACGTAGCGCATCTAGCGGATTATTCAAGGAAACACGTATCAAGCGGACCATCAGAAACAATGAAAAACATGACAAGTGGCATAACCAGTATATTTTAAGTCGTGGTTTTAACATTTTCAAATATTCTTTTAGTCTCAGATAAAAATCGAAAATTGGTAGTCCCAAAAAATAAGTTTGCGTTGTCATGGTAATTGCCGTTATTTATTTATTTTTATTAACTGACAGTTAAGAAAATCAACCATAATCATTGTCAAAAGATGAACGAGTTTACCTAATTCGATGCTATGGCAAAGGTAATAAAGCGATCCGTCGAGTTGTCGAAGAATTTAATAAAATGTTTCCGGATATTTACATCTCAAATAGAGATGCACGAAAATTGGTCAAAAATTTCTATCAACTGGTTCCATACTAGATGTAAAAAATCTGATGTGGCCAACACATGACCTCCCGCCAATTCCATGTTTAAAATAGCAGTGAGCTTTAAGTAAAGTATCACTTCCGGTTGATTGCTTGTAAATAAAATCTAATTTGTTGTCCAAAAAAGTCTGTAATACGAAATTTTAGATTATGTTTTATTGTTTTCCTCAAAAATCTGTTAGAGCTCCAAATAATGTACTACATCCGATTTATTATAGGTATATGGTTAAAATCTAATATGTTGTTTCAAATTATATATGAGTTTTAAATACCAAATTTCAGAAGTTTCGGATCATATTTTAATAGACTTTAAGGAAAAATCGTCACACACACACACTTTCTTATAAAAACAGCATCAACTTCTAGGTGCTCTAAAACGCAATCTTTGTAAATTCTTCCCCGTACATAATCCATTTCGTAAATGTGTAGTTGTATATTAATATTAATTTATAGCACTGCAAAAATAGCAATTAGCAAATTTAAATCAGATCATCCTGTACACCTAACATTTATGTATGATGGTAAATATATTATTTTTACAAACCTTAATTTCATTAGAATTAAATATTTTATTCTTATATTCTCCTTAACACGGTTTCATTATTAATTTTAATGTAATTTCTTCTTGTCAGTGACATTTGTTTAAATATGTCAAAATTGTTATTAAAATTATGTTTTTGTTTGACGCATAGGCAAAATGATATAAGAAAATAAATTATATTATATATTCAATTTTAAAGTTATTTAGAGTTATTTACTAAATGTTATTATCGTAGAATTGAAGATTGTACCATTATGTTCAATTTTAATTAGTAAAAGTTGCTAAAAAATTATATTCAATGAATTTTTTACAAGAAAAACTGTTAAAATCTTGTAAAAATGATACTTCCGGGTATCCGATATACATTAAAAACTAATGAGCTCTTCCCACATTAGTATGGAATGGGTATACAAAATTTCAAATTTTTCTGATTGATAGTATTTGAGTAATCGTGTCTACACACACATACATACCTACAGACATCATTGTAAAAATGTTAAAATCGGATTCTGGGGACAACAAAACGTGCTTTTTCACAAAAATCTCTATAAGCGATTTTTAGCACGATCCCTATACCTCCCTTACCTACGGTAGCGGGAGGTAAAAAACCAAGATAGTACCATAACAACGCAAATTTATTTTTTTCAACTAAAACGACCAATTTTCGTTTTTTATCTGAAACTAAAAGAAAATATGAAAATGTTAAAACTGAAATGGCCGTTTCGAGATATGCAAAAACTTTTATAAAGAATACATTTTTTTGTAAAATAAAAAAGTTTTTTCTCTTTGAAACTCGATCCGTGGACATACTGTGTAAAGTTTATTGATCCATTTTAGAAAAACTTAAAATTCTCGAAATGAAAAATTAATATTTTTTTAAAACATGAGCCAGTATTGTCAAGGTGTTATGAATCCCCCTGAATATTCGGTTATACTCCTCTTTCCATTGGTACACCTTGTAAAACGACGGATCTTACCCGGCTGGAAAAGTTTACCCGTTACTCGGCATATTTATGCCGACATCTAACATACCGACCACGTTAATTTTTCTTGTTTGAAATTTGAATTAATTCAGGGATAGATTTTTTTAATTAATAATTCAGTAACTACCTACTAACTCAATTAATTATCGACAAGTACAAGTATTTTAAACAAAAATAATGTTGATAATATTCTAATTAACTCAAGAGCAATAATTTACTTACATTGTTGACTTGCTAATTTGCATAATTTATTTCTGCGTAACAATAAAATACAACATTATTAATTATCTCTTTAGCAGCGTGAAAAATTCCTTCTGTTCTACTCTACCAGGAAGAAATAAAATTATCATTGATTACAATAATGCATGGAATCTCGTGAAACCCTGAGAAAATGGATTCCACTTTGCTATTCAGTTTCATTCGACTATGCAAACATTATACGGCACGTGTTCGTAAAATGTGGAATAACAATTGATTATTTTGTTGTTTCCAGTTGCAACTCGAATGATGGCGAACATCCCCGGCTGAAGGACGAGCCTATTTACCGGTGCTGTGATAGGTGAGATTAGTGACGTTATTTGTTTTTAAGAAGCGTGTGTTTTTTTTTTATATAAAGGAAGGAAAATACACAGGTGTTCATTTTAAATAAGCCAACATTGCTATCTCGAAAAATATAAGAGCTGTAAAAATTTTTAATTGGCAAACAATTTTTCTTTTACCGCCATACTAAAGGCTGGTTTTTGTAAACTGTAAACTTAGGAATTTACCTTAGCATTAGCATTATGACTTCGCATTAATAATTCAAGTATAGACAAATGTTTGCTGCGGTACATGTAGCTATAACCTTAACCCTTAACCTTAACATTATGCTGTAACCCTAGAATATGACAATTTCTAAATTTAAAGTCTTAATGCTAATGCCGACCAATCAGAAGAGTATATGTTCGTGGACGACAGCTAGATTCTGGCGATATTTACGACAGTCAATTTACAACTGTCATCATTTTGTTATTTTTAGATATTTCTGTCACATTGTCCTGACTAAAAATGAGTGTCATTGAAAAAGATGTTCAACTAATATAGTGAAATGAACAATGTAGATATATTTATGATAAAAATGACTTTACCGGCCTGCTCTTATTGGTTTGCCCTAAGAAGTACAAAAACCGAACAGTTTAATGTAAAGTTTATTCTTTGTACAAATTAACGAACATGATTTGTTTAATTAGTACGCGTCAACTTTAAGGTATAGTGTGCTCCTGTAAAACCCTAAAATCTAATTCCAAAAATCCTAAATAATCACTAGATTTGGGGCATATAAATTTAGTATTTAGATATTAGGGTTATAAAAGTGCAACATCGGACACAGCGTAAGGTAAATGAATAAGTTTATAGCTTACATAAACTAGCCTTTATATAACGAAAATTTTCGAAATTTAGGACCTAACTTTATTATTTCAAATTAGAATATACATTTTTATTTGCTTATCTGTTAGAGAATTTAATTCTGAATATAATATTTTAATGAGTCGGTTTCACATTTTTTAAAGTATTTTAAATGAAACTTTATGCAATATTTTTTAATAGTAATAATAAAAATAATAACATTGTTATTTTCGTAAATAATTCAATAAAAAGATTGGCGCCTGAAATGAACAACAACCTCAAAAATAATATCTTTTAAAATTTAATACTTAGAAGTCATTAAAAATTCTTGCAACAGCTCTATTCCTTTGTTCCCTTGCATAATTATTTTTATGAGAAAAGTGCACATAAAGTTTTATATTTATTTTATTTAATTATCACTGCTATTTTGAGGAGGGATGGATTCAACTTGTTAAAAATCTTATCCAATAGACATTGATTAGACAACTAAAAATCCAGTTTTTTGTTATGTATCAACATACTTGACTGGTTAATTTTTTTAACCAGTCGTTAAAAATTAACCACTGAGTTACAGAATAGACCCGATTATATACAAGACGATTGAAAATTTTCGATAATACGAAACGTGTTACCTGGGCAATAATAACTATTAACACGTTTCGTTGTATAAAACTCGTGTTTTCTTCAAGGCAACCATAAAAGTTATATCATTTTTATAATTGTATTTGACGCGCTTTATTATTGAGGTCATTTTAATCGATCATTAATTTATTAACTGGGAATATTACCAAATTAAGACGAAGGATTAATAGACCACTAGAACAAAATACTGTTATGTAACAAGGAGGATAATTTTATTTAATTGCTTAAAAATTTATCCAAAAGATTTGACAACTAAAGATTCAATTGTTTATCTTTAAATTTATGAGCGACTAAAACTTATGAGGAAAAATAATAATAATAAATTTATTTTCAGCAACTTAAACTTCGCTACAGCGACGTTTAATGAAGATGATACCGAGTTCAGTCAATACAAGAAAAGCAGCAAAGTGTCAAGAGTAAGTACCTATTAATAAGTATTTTATTTTTTAGTAAGTACATTAAAATACAGGTTTCATAAGACGTAGTTTTAGCGCACTTGTTTTCTAAGGAACAATGGCGCTAAAACTTACGAGACGTGTATTTTATACGATTTTTTTTCTATTTTGTTTCTTTCATCAAAAAATATTTAAAATTTAAAAATATTCGTTATTTCATTTTCTAATTTATGAACACTGATTAGGTATATTTAATTTTTTATATGATTGTTGGTAACAATGATTGACATTTACTTATATTATTACTTCATTTCAATGGTAGGTCTTCTAGAAATAATATTTACTTAATTAAGTTTGAGTTCTTTAAAGAGGTACTTTATGACATCTAAATGAGTTTCATAAAGTACATATTAAACAACCTACAGTATATTTTGCTGTCTGCTATCATAATTTTAGGTTAGATTACTGTTTCATGGTGTGAAGCGTAAATGTGTATATGTGTGTGAGAGAAAATTGTCTTTGTGTGAGTATGAAACTGTGTCGTCACAAATTTAGTCCGTATTTAAAAGCGCGAAAGTTTATTAGGAAATTTATAAATGAAAAGACGCATATTTCAAATTATTATCTATTACTATATTTATTAATTGAGATGAATTTCATGATTTTATAAAAAAAATCGACCATTTTTTTTTTTTTTTTTTTTAATGACCCCATTGCGCGAATGCGTGGAAGACGTCGTCATACAATTGGTTTGTATAATATTTTTTGTTCGAGCACTGGTATTTAAAAAAAGTACATCACTAATTCAAAATCTTTATTTTAAAGTAAAATTAAGTAGGCAATGTTCATTTGTTTTACTAGAAATATTTGTTTCATTTGACATTTGTATTTTTTGGAAGAATTTTATTATTTTACTCCTATTTATTTAACTTTTAATCAAGGAAAATCCATGTAAGTCGTATTTTATAAACTAAATTTTGTTATTATCAAGACCGTTTTATTTTAAAATGTCCCGAAGGGCAAATGTATTTTACAATTTTAACATTTCATTCGAACGAGAAGCAGCTGTTCCTGGTTGAGTGTTGCATGTTGAATTTTGAAGATTACGAGTACAAAAATATTTTTTTCTTCAAACATTAACACATTTTAGAACTCCATAGAAACAATGAGGTCATGCAAAAAAAAAAAATAATTACACCTTTTTTCTGTTTAAATCGAAGAAGGATAGTCTAATTTATCGTTCAGTATGATTAAATTATTTTTTATTTACATTTTTTGTTGTATAAAATCGTTTTAAAGTATGATATTTTTAAAAAGTTGCAAAAAACAGCCATGTTTTGTCGTCACAACGTTCCGAACGAAGTTCAGACTCATTTCAAACAGCCATTTTATATGGACACAATTTCTAAAAGAAAAATATATATAAACTATAAATTGAGGATTACATATCTGAATATGCTATAATAAATTAATATAACATCGTTCTATTTATTTTTATAAATATAATTTTCATTTGGCGTGAAGTTATCTACACGTTACATCAAATGTTTCTTTCACTTTTGTATTGAGATTAGATGGTAGAAGGTTATAAACGCATGTGAGATATTGAATATATTGCAGAATATTATTTTATTCTTTATTTTGGCACGAAACAACGTTCCATCGACATGTTTACTTTCATAAATTTTAGGTTATCTTTAAATGTCACTTTGACGTTTAGATCAGTGTGAAAATCAAAATGGTCGTGCCTCTCACTTTGTGACGTCATTTGACAAGGGACGAAGCGGGGGTCTAGCAGCCTCATTTTAAAGAATGTCATTTTCAATTACAATTTTTTCATGATTAAAGATCCATTTGAGGAAAAATAAAAAATACGGGTATATTATTTTTCATTACTCTATCGATTAGTTATAAAAAAAGTCGTACATGACCTCATTGAATTTTCTGACCGATACTTTTTGTGCCGCTGTTAATTTGCTGTCACCGATTATGCAATAAAATTTCTTCTCATACGAGTAAATAAACATTTAATTGATAATATTTTAATGTAATGAAAATATTTTAGTATTAATATACATATACTTTCGCATTTCAAAAATACAGCTATTACGAGTATATGAATCTATTTAGAATAATGTTGAGATTTTGTAATTTGTATTCCTCCAAATATTATATTTTTTTGTGGTGTTAGTCAATACAAAACTTAAGTTGTTGATAAGTATGAAACATGACATCAACTATTTAAAAAAGTTTTGAGTAACATGACCGATAATTTTGTAATGTATTTGAAATATTCGAACTATAAATATAAATATAATAAAATATAAATAAATGTCTAGAGAATTTTAACAAATCTCAGATATATGAGTGTTCCATTTTAAAATCTCCAAGTTTGCATAAATTTATGAATGTCCTGCATTTAAATCAAAAGTAGGGCATCTTCGAACACGTGAAGATGTACATTCATTGTTCTCTACTTCTTTGTCTGGGTATATGTTTATATCGCTGTCACAATTACATACATTAACATGTTTATTTATTCATTAAAGTTATTGAAACAGATTAATAATTAAATATAATAGTTTTCACTCTCTTTCTCTGTCTGCCTTCATATAATTGCGAAGTATAGTACATAATATTTTAGAAAAACATAAAACTATACTGAGTGATCAAATATAGCTGAAGGTTACGTGACAACTTGTTCCAAAATAATGTCAAAATTATATTTCAATTCTCCATAATTCATCAAAACTATATTCCACATATGACAGATCATCATTTGATTATTATTGCCGTACGTTGGTTCATTTGATATTTCCCATACTTTCGTGAAAAATCTGTAAGTAATTTATTTTCATTGTAGCTTTTAATGAAAAATGTGACAAATTTCTTCTTCAAACACATTTTTACCTCTCGCTAAGAGAGGTATTGGATTCTTGCTAAAATTCGCATATCCAGATTTTATTGAATAAGCACGATTTAAGGTCCCTAGAATCCGATTATAACATTTTTAAAATGATATCTGTGTGTGTGTGTGTGTGTGTGTGTCTGGATATGTGTGTGTGTGTGTGTGTGTGTGTATGTATGTATGGATGTTGGAGGGACGATTCCTCAAAAACTATAAGACTTAAAATATATTTAACTGCAGTTTCCTCAATCTGATATTCCTGGGAAGAGCTGAAAAGGTTTTGGTAACAATTGAACAACCGGAAGTAGTAGTTTTTTAGAAAAATTCTTCTAAATATAATTTTTTGGAAGTTTTTTTTTTATTAAATATTGAAGAACATAAAATCTCCATCTAATACACTTAAAATTTTTATTATATCTTGTATAGATTTAGAGATAAAGGCACTATAATTTATAGAGTAAACTAATCGCAGAGGCTAAGGCACTAAGGAAACCAGTTGACAAATTCCAATGTTTATAACATAGTTTGTAAATGACACATGTCAGTGTCAAAAATTAACAGTTTTAGTGACATTCTGAATTCTGATAGCTTTTTCTGGGAAGTATATTTAATCTTTCTTATTGTTTTATTAATTAAATATTTGACATTATAGGTCAAATTGTGGTAAAATGTGTATATCCATCAGAAATACCGCCAATCTGGTTAATGAATTGGAAGAATCTCTGACATTTAGCAACATCCTCATACAATGAAAAATGGATATAATTAGAATTATATGTGTGCAGAAGACATGTTAAATACAATAAAAAACAATATTTGGGTAAAGTTCTGTAATATTTTGTTATAAAACGACCGTTCGAAAGCGAAGTGCAATACAATATTGCCTAATATGGAAATGGCGAGAGGTCTTGTGCTGGCCACAACAGATTTTTTGTTTGGGTGAACGTAAAAAATGCGGTTCTTAGGATGTTTATTCTTATGATAGCTTGTAAAATTAGAAAGATACGTTCATAGATTAGTAATTCTGTCATACTATACTGTATTCTAGATAAGAATGGAGTTGGTGGCGCTGCGGAGCCAGCCTGTTTTACACAAATAAAACTTATGAATTAGTTTTGCTTCATGTAATTTATACTTAAAAGTGACAGCTCGAAACGTCAACTTTTTTTGTTTTGATATTGTCTGATCCCACAGAATACTATTTCACATGGATATTGCTTGTCTACCTTGCATATTTCTGTCTTTAATTTGTGCTACGACGTTCGCACCACAGGTTCGCACTGACTACAACTCTGTCAGCTGACTGAAACGTTTTGTCACAACTAAAGAAAATCCCCTTAACCTTAACAATAAATTTAAAAACTATATATGTATTTCGAGAACTAAGTTCTCATCATCAGTAGAAACTACAAAGTAAAAACAGAGAAGTTAAGATTACTTAGCATGTAAACCATGCCAGAAGTTAAAACAGCACTGTTTTTACTTTGTAGTTTCTACTGATGATGAGAACTTAGTTCTCGAAATACGTATATAGCTTTTAAATTTATTGTTAAGGTTAAGAGGTTTTTTCTTTAGTTATAACTTTACTTTAAGACTCCATTTTAGTTTTATAGTTTTGTCACAAATTTTTCGCTATTGTAAACTTGGTTCCCGTTTAGACCAATCAAAAAACTGAAGCCCCAACTCCATTCTTATTTGGAATATAGTATAGCAACAATGATTAAATAATATGTATAAATTGGCAATCTTAAGAGCATTTGCGTAACACTCTGCAATAAGTGCATTAGCTACCGATCCCACAGTATAGAGAATATATACAGTAGCGACAGTCTTGTCGAAACCTTTGATGTTTCGTTCCAAGCTGCTCGGTGTGCAGGGGGAAATAATGAAGACCGCGATATTTGACGAAAACTTAAAAATATATATTTAATATTTGTTATTTAATATCAAATGATAAATTGTGATATGGTAAAAAAGAATAAAATTAAAGTATAAATATGTAAAAAATGTATATTTTATGCTCAGTTGCACCAACAAGGCTTAAATTTTAAACTAGGCTTAAACAAAAGAATGTGAATCGAAATTTTGACAGCAATATATTCTAATTCATTTGACATTTCATTTCGATGCAATACTCTCAATTTAAGATAAGTTTAATATTTATGTTACGTTGGTGCAACCGGCCATAAAGAAAATATAATAAATAATTAAATAATAACCAAGTAATAAATATTTAAATAAACATTATACATAAAAAGGTTTGACATTTTAGATGTGTCGATGTCATTGCTATGTTATGTATTTAAATTTATGATAGAGTGAATTATTTTCGAAACCTGATAATAATATTAAAATACAGGGTTTTATGTAAGTAAGTATACTACATTTAACCTTTTGTAGAACTGTCCCCATAGATAGTAAATCTGCCAATAATTTTTTTACCTCTCGCTAAGAGAGGTATTAGATTCATGCTAAAATTCGCATATCCAGATTTTATTGAATAAGCACGATTTAAGGTCCCTACAATACGATTATAACATTTTTAAAATGATGTCTGTGTGTGTGTGTGTGTGTGTGTGTGTGTGTGTGTGTGTGTGTGTGTGTGTGTGTGTGTGTGTGTGTGTGTGTGGATGTGTGTGTGTGTGTGTGTATGTATGTATGTCTGGATGTTGTAGTCACGATTCCTCAAAAACTATAAGACTTTTTTTTTTAACTGCAGTTTCCTCAATCTGACATTCCTGGGAAGAGCTGAAAAGGTTTTGGTAACAATTGAACAACCGGAAGTAGTAGTTTCTTAGAAAAAATCTTTTAAATATAATTTTTTGGGAGTTTTATTAAATATTGAAGAACATAAAATTCTCCATCTAATACACTTAAAATTTTTATTATATCTTGTATAGATTTAGAGATAAAGACTCTATAATTTATAGAGTATACTAATCGCAGAGGCCAAGGCACTAAGGAAACCAGTTGACAAATTCCAATGTTTATAACATGACACATGTCATTGTCAAATATCAACAGTTTTAGTGACATTCTGATAGCTTTTTCTGGGAAGTATATTTAACTTTTCTTATTGTTTTATTAATTAAATATTTGAAATTATAGGTAAAATTGTGGTAAAATGCATATATCTATCAGAAATACCGCCAATCTGGTTAATGAATTGGAACAATATTTGATATTTAGAAACTTCCTCATACAATGAAAAATAGATATAATTTGAATTATATGTGTGCAGAAGACATGCTAAATATAGTAAGAAACAATATTTGGGTAATGTTCTGTAAGATTTTGTTATAAAACGACGGTTCGAAAGCGAAGTGCAATACAATACTAATATGGAAATGGCGAGAGGTCTTGTGCTGGCCACAACAGATTTTTTTAACATGGTTTCTAAAAGAACTGTAGTCGTAGCACGCACTTTAGAATTCTATCAAATGAGGCATTTGTTTTCGCAATTCGCTACGAAGCGAAAATTTGGTAGCATGCGTGTCTCAAAATATTCGCCTGCAAGCGTACGGCTTGAGGCGAAAGTGTCAAAGTAACGTCATTATTTTGCCACAGTTCTATTCAAAGGCATTTTATATATAATTTATACATTTATTATATACAACTGTCATAATATTTCTTATTTTAATAGTATAAAATCCAATAATTTCCGAATCAAAAAGTGAATATAGAATTCTAAAGTGAGTGTTGCCAAGATTCGTAAAAATAAAATCGTATTCGCCTGCTTTCTATGATAGAATTCTAAAGTGCGTGCTACCACTACTGGAGACCTTCAAAACTGACCAATCACGTCAAAATTTTGTAAAAAAGTAAAAATCAGTGATTTCTCTGAAAAAATATTGATTATCAAAACTGACGTTAAACCTTTGTTAACCCACAAAGTTGGATATGCGTTATGTATGCATGTATGTTTTCTAGACATTTCAACAAAAAATATTTTGAATTATTTTGTACTTATCAATTTTATTTATTTGTTAGTCCAATTACTTATAATCATTGCTCATAAACATGCATGTAGTTTTTCACTACGAAAATCTGAAATATGTCGCGACGCCAATGATCTTGTCATTTGTGTGTCATTTGTGACAGGCAACCTTTGGAAACTTATATGGAGAGTGCCGGGCCTTCGCCATTAGTACTCAATTCCAGTCAATAGATGTCGCGAACTATTGGTTCCCGTATTTTTTCTGAGGTGGGAAATAAGGATGCGTGGGAAACATTTGAATTTGACGTAAATTTATGAATTTGACATATTTTGAATTGTGTTTTCGATTCTATCACGGTTCTGTATAATTCACTTTGATTATTCATTGTAACATCTGTGTGTCTATTAGGCAAGTTTTTAATGTAACACTGTTTAATTTTATGTGTTGATAAGTTCATATAAGTAATTCAATTCGTGTTTTGTTAAACCGTTACAATTATTTCAATGAAGATGACATAAATCTATTTTGAAAATAAAATTTTATTATGTATAAATGAAAAAGTATACCTAATTAAACATTAAATTTGTGCACATACATTTTAATATCAAAATAAATTTGTATCAACAAACAAAACTACAATATTTTCCTAAAATTCAAAAACGGGTTGCCTAATTTACATTTTAGTTCTATTCCAATCACCAGGTGTAATGTTCAGTGTAAGTACACATAAGTTTCCAGTCTAAAGAGTATTATTTGTCTATGGTGACAGGTGTGACATTTTTTCCAGAGAACACACTGATTTTTACTTTTTTACAAAATTTTGATCTATGACACGATTGGTCAGTTTTAAAGGCCTCTAGTTCTTGTAGAAACATGTTAAACAAAAATTGCCAGATTTACTATCTATGGGGTCAGTTCTACCATGAGTTAAGCGTTGTACACTTACTTACAAAACACCCTGCATATTTTTTACAAAATTCTAACAAATATATAATTATTTTATTCACAATCATTATAGTAATATACAGATTCCTAACCTTTTGGAGGTTGGAAAATACGTCATTCCTAACTTTAATGACAATCTCTTGGGTTGGAAATAAGATTTCACTTCCATCTCTTGGGTTGAAAATGTTTATGTAGGGGTTGCCTAGCAACATTGCCGTAGATCCCCATAATTAAGTAGGCTAAACAAATTTTATGACAGCTGTCAAAATATTAATAAAATTAAAGGTTATAATTCATTGATTTATTTTGAAAATTATTGATTTAAAATGAGGATGATTGTGAATAAAATAGTATACATAACCTTGGTGGGAGTTTCATAACAGCCTCGCGCATTATCTCACCTCGAGGCTTCGCCCTCGGCTGTAATGAAACATCGCCCACCTCGGATGTAATATACTAATAAATACCATGAATCTCCACGTAATATATTTGAATGTGATTCAAATTTCGCGCTCCTCTTCCATTCGCACGCTTTACAACTCACAAATAGGTAATTTAGTAATATGGGAGTAGAAAAAGTAATTACGAGTACGTATTCATATATTGTTTGTAATAATAAATCATTTTGTTGACAAACTCGATACTTGTATCATATGTTAATGTCGCAACAGATAAATAATAGTTATTTACATTACAAATTACAACTACGTAAGCGTAAGTAAATTTTTAAATTGAGGAGGTAGTTTATAGAGCCCAGGTCTGTAAAATATCCGAATTAAATTAAAGTAACAAAATAAACTAAACATATTTTGTTTCAATTATCTGCCCATATTGACAAGTGTCTCTTCACATATGAAAAAGGTTAATAGGCTCTTCCACTACAGTATAATTTCACAGATTAAGTAAATATTTTCAAAAATTTACCTTTAAAAAAGTGATAATAAATACATAATTTCATTAAGCTGGGTTTATGCAGCACTATCATAGTCATTGTCATAGTGTAGTCTTAGTCTTAAAAATTTAAATATGTTTTTATAATAGAGCTGTTTAGACAACATCGTCACAGTCATAGTCAGTATCATGAACATAAGCATAATCAATAAATTGGATTAATTTTATGACTATGACTATGACGACTTACAAACTGCGCAGGCTTGAGAATTGTCAATATCAGGAAACATAACCTCTATATTGTTTATTACGAACAAACTAGCAACAACTATTTTTTCTCTACTATATTTTAACGTATCCATATTTATTTATTCGACAATTATAATATTTATTATAAGTAAAAGTAAATGAGGTTAGAAAGTGACATATTAATAATCACATCAAAAATACTGCATAAACGATCACCGATCTTAAGACTGTTCTTATGACTATAACTTAAGACTATGATAGTGACTATGTTATTGCTGCATAAACTCGGCTTTAGAAAACATATTAATTATTCTATTCTCAAGAATACAGTTGAAAACAAAAATATTAATTTTTTTTTTTTTTTATTGAATTACAAGCAATGCTATTTTACAAAGAGATTTTACAGGACTAGTCCGAAAAGTAAAACTTTCAAAATTAGTCTGATAAAGTACCAAAATCTTAAGTTAATTATTATGTTTACTATTTCTAATTATAAAACCAAAATTTTGCTAGAGTAAAAACAGTATATTATACATAAATAAACAAATAAATATATCATCACGGCATATTACCCATTTCTGAGTGTGCCACAATTTGCTTTATCGCAGATATCGGTAATGATGATGACATATTTGTACCAGGCGTCGCCTCGCGGGAACTCATTGCTGGCTTGGAGAGTACACCATAGTGGTCACTTTGTGCCATTTAAAAATCGAAATATTTGACATCGATCGGGATCGAAACCGGTTCCTTAGGTTACCGACCAGACACTCTGGCACGCGACAACGGGACCCCATTATACATAAAGGGAGAAAAAGAAAAACGTATGATTTTTTTTTTCGAGAAGCAAAATTGTGGCACGAGGGAAAAAACACACTTCGCTCATGCGAAGTATATAAATATTTTTATTTCCATAACTTCAATATTTAAAATCAATAATATTTTGAATAACATAAACATTTCCTTAAAATAGACATGTTTTTTATTTTTGTTCCGCGACAAACATCAAAATAATGTGCCTACAGGGCGTTGTGTAATGTGAAAATTGAAAATTCTCGATTACTTATACGAAACATGTTGTCTGAAAACACCACGAGACCGACTGTCGAGTGATATTTCCAACTCGTCGAGTATTTCGAGAATTTTCGATTGACGACTTGTATACAGGTAGACTATATCATGAATAAAAAAGAAATTAAAAAGTAAACAGGAAATTTATCGTTGGCCCGTAGTAATCTATTGAAATGCTTGTATTTAAAAATAATCTGGCGTTAGCAACAGTGTAGTTTCTGAAGTCGTGATTAAATAATTGTCTACTCGTCAAATTTTTATTTAATAATGTCTAACTGTCAAATAATTGATACGTTCAATTAATCGTTTCCGTGAACTCGGAGATGTCAGTGTCATTTCAGATGTCTACATAGAACACACAAAGCATGATTTTTCTCTTCAAAGTCAAATTACAGATTTATTTATGTTCTTGATACTGTGTTCAAAGGAAAATGATCATACTCTATACCCGTAAATAGATTTCAAAATGACACTGACAGTTCTGAGTAGATAAAACAAAATAACCAAACGCACCTATAAGTAACCAAACCATGGTGAACGAATAAACGAACCTTTGTATATTCGAATATACCAACATTCGTATACTCGTTTACCATATGGTTACTTATTAATAACCGCTGTAATATGTGGTAACTAAGGAAAATCACGCATTCCTATTGAGTTATAACTTATTTATTCAAATAAATAATTCTTATTGGTTCGTCTTAAAGTGCTTGTACAATAGACACACAATGGGCTACTTGCATGGTACTGAAAATCCGATTTCTATTATTATATACGTAATGTTATGTTGAAAACATATAAAAATATAAATTATATTTTAAAAAAATTATTCGTTTTTTAGTAAATTAAGAAAGAAAATTTTCTGTGACGTCATTATATTATACTGGAGAAGGAAACCATGTTTAAAAATGTAACGTATAGATGGCATGCCGTGCGAGAAAGTTTTAATTTGAATTTGACATTAGTTCATTTTTCTCTTTGTCTGAGCTCTCAAATATATTAATTACTTCACAAATAAACTCATAGATAGTTACATGTAATTTAATATATCGATACCAAAATGACAAACTAAAATACTAACCTCCAAACTATTGTTGAAACGTTAAAAAGGAGATCTACATTACTCGTATAAACAAACGCTATGGCTTTACGACCATTCATTGGTGCGGCGTAATTCTACGTCATACATGGCGGGAATTCAAATAATCAAATTTCATTATTTTTTTCTGGCTAATTAATAAAAATTTTGTCAAAAGAAAAAATATGAGTAGCAATTTTTTACCTGCTCTTCAAAAATAATAAATAAAAATCTGATGTGGCCAGCACATGACCTCCCGCCAATTCCATGTTTAAAATAGCAATGAGCTTTAAGTAAAGTTTCACTTCCGATTGATCGTTTGTAAACAAAATCTACTTTGTTGTTCCTATAAAAAGAACGGTTTGTAATACGAAATTTTGGATTATATATTATTATGTTTTTCCTGAAAAATCTGTTAGAGCTTCAAATTAAGTACTACATCCGGTTTATAATCTAATATGTTGTTTCAAATTATATAAGAGTATTAAATACCTACCAACTTTGCGAAGTTTTGGATCATTAATATATTTTAAGGAAAAATCGTCACCCAATTATTGTCAAAATCATCACCAACTTCCTTATGCTCTAAATCGCAATCTGTGTAAATTCTTCGCCGTACATTATCCATTTCGTAAATGTATAGTTGCAAACTATTATTTGACACTTAGAAATCACGTTCTTATTGAGAGCTGTTCGATATATAATGCTGCAAACATCAAACTTAAATCGAATTATCTTGTATATCTAATATTTATGTATGATGGAAAATATATTATTTTTACAAACCTTAATGCCATTAGAATCATATTTAAACTACTAAATTCTTCTTAACACGGTTTTATTATTAATTTTAATAAAAACTGCTTCGTGACAGTGACATTTGTTTAAATGTGTCAAATTTGTTATTAAAGTATTGTTTTTGTTTGACGCAGAGGCAAAGTGATGTACAAAATAAATTATTTTATAATATAATATAAAGTTATTTCAAGTTATTTACTAAATGCTATTATCGTAGAATTGAAGATTGTGCCATTATATTTAATTTGTATTGGTGAAAGTTGCTAAAAAATTATATTCAATGAATTTTTTACAAGAAAAACTGTTAAAAGCTTGTATAAATGATACTTCCGGTTATCCGATATACACTAAAAACTAATGAGCTCTTCCCACATTAGTATAGAATGGATATACAAAATTTCAAATTTTTCTGATTGATAGTATTTGAGTAATCGTGTCCACATGATCCACACACACACACACACACACACACACACAGACACACACACATACATACCTACAGACATCATTGTAAAAATGTTAAAATCGGATTCTGGGGACATCAAAACGTGCTTATTCACTAAAATCTCTATATCCGATTTTTAGCACGATCCCTATACCTCCCTTACCTAGGGTAGCGGGAGGTAAAAAAGCGCATCTAGCAGCAAAGCATGGAACTAAAGGTTGTTATGGTTCCCACTTCCAAACAAAGACCTGTCATCAGCCGTAGATCTCTACACTCCAGCCATTGTTTTAGTTGAATAATCGAATGATCTTCAATATTATTTATTTATTTATTTATTTATTTATTTATTTATTTATTTATTTATTTATTATTTATCATACAAAAAAGTTGATCTATGCACATCTTCTAGTTTTAAACTCATTTTTATTAAACACAACGAACAAATCACAAGAAAGAATCAGGTGAACATTGAATGACAGATGCAAATATAATGACAGATAGGATCAGGGAGCGAGACGTAAGACAACGAGGGGAGATTTGTTTGGAAGATGATCTTTATCTATCTCTTGCACGTGACGTCAATTCTGTGTCTATTGCAACAAGCACATTAGAAGAGAAATTATTTCAGATTACGATACATTGCAATTGCAACCTTGTTTATTAAGCGGTGACGTATGACACATTACTTACATAACACCCTGTATAATAATAAACAACATCAATTTGTTTCTAGTATAGACTTCTGTGTAAATACCTACATTTCATCAGGCAAGGGTAATTGTTTAGATTATTTCCCATGGGGCAAAAATGATTACTACTAGCCCTAGATAATTTTATTTGTTATTTCAGCCCTGATTTTGATTTAATAGAAACGGACGTTTTGCGTTGTGGATAAACCTTTTTTTCCGAAAACTGTCGGGAAAACTTAATTACCTTACAACTATAAAGACTCGAAATATAGCTTTTTATCTATGAAACGTAATAAACGCATAGAAGATGCAAAATTCATCTTTAAATTTTTTGATAAAGAAAGGGAAATGGTCAATGCAAAAGTAACATTTCGTAATCTAGAAATAACTATTTTGATGTTTACTAAATAATAGGGCTGTTGCAAGAATTTTTATATGACTTCTAAGTATTAAATTTGAAAAGATATTGTTCTTTAAAGACCCTCAAATTTGAAAATATCACGATATATCCGTTAGATATTTTACAATTAATTTTTGAAATTTGGATAAAATTTTGAATAAGTCACGTGATCTGAAACAGAATGTGACGTCAGAGTACATACATCTTCAGCGGTTCTAAGGTGTCAAGTGTATTGTCAAAGTTGTCAAACAAGTGTCAAATAAGAATCACGACCAGAACTTTAAAGTAAAATATATTATCAATTTATATAATAAATTCAATTTTTATATTTTATTTTACCTCAACTCTTTAACACCCGTTATTTCGGTAGCAGTAAAACAATCGTTCTGATATTAATTCAGCCATCATCCAGCTATCGACCTTCGGTTAATTGTCCGACTTAGCTTCAGTGTAATTTGAATTAGCCATTATTACTTTATTATTCATTTACAATGAGCAATGTCAGCGTCAAATGTCAAATTAAAAGATTTTGTTATTAACATGTGACAAACTTTAGCCTACGTTTATTTATATAAATAATATGAATACACGTAGGTGATGGAAAAACTATTTTCCTATTGGCTATTAATGATGTAATGTATGTGCTTCTACGTCACAGGAGTGGGAGGTAGTTTTTCAGGACGCCAATCTTTTTATTTAATTATTTCCACAAATAACAACAAATTATTAAAATAAAAATTATTACTCAGAAAATCATTCCATAAACTTTCATTTAAAATAATTTTTGAAAAATGTGAAACAGGCTCATTTTGGTAACACTCATTATTAATTTTGGCGCTCACTTAAGTAATTCCTCATAAAAGTCGCCCTTGTAAGTAGCAATCATGATCGTAAAAACTTGATTAAATTCGTAAATTAATTTATGTTTATTAATAGATTGTAATTAAGTGAGGAAATGTACATCAATCTACTGACAAGAATCCATAATGTGGTGAGGACAAAAGATGCTAAATGAATCCGTCTAGTCCAGGTCACGTTGTGCATGTTGTCGACAATGCACGCTGTACGCTGTCACCGCAAATAATCACATGGTTACTCTAAATAAATCGACAGCAAAACGTGAAATATCCAATCATAGCCGGCCATGAAATATCAATAACTCCTTTTTTTGCTCGGCGTGAGCCACCATCTTGGATTAAAGGTGTAAAAATGAAATTTGGCTATTTTCTCGAAAACAGTGGCCCGCATCAAAATTTTACAAGAATACAAAATTAAAGCTCGTATTTTTTGTACAAAAAGGAATCTTGCATTTTTTACCAAGGATGAACTCTCAAAGAATTATGTTTAAAAATATTTAATACTTAGTCTATAATAGGTTTTGTTATTTATAAGTAGTAGTAAAATTCTTCGGACTTACAGCCAACTAATAAAATTTGTTCACGCCAACGTTTCGACTATACAATATTTAATAAATAATAGTATTCATCAGGGCTAGAATGGTCCAGTTGTGAAAAGAAACCACATGAAAAACGGACATTTAAAATTATAAATGAATAAATAAATAAATAGTTAAAAACCTTATATCACAGAGTGAAAATCGTCAAAAATTAAATAAGTTGATTTTGATGGATACAATTAACATGGATTATTACAAATTAACACAGTAACGTAAAAAAACATTTATAAAAAACCAAAGCTGAGGACTAATCTGGATATTTTTAGATTATTTAAACTAATTTGGTTTTTTATAAATGATTAAGATTAATTAATCTAAAAATATCCAGATTAGTCCTCAGCTTTGGTTTTTCATTAAATGTTTTTTTCGTTTCTGTGTTAATTAAGTTTTTTAATTTTTGACGATTTTCACTCGGTGATATATGGTTTTTAACTATTTATTTATTTATTTATTTATATTTTAAATGTCCGTTTTTCATGTTTTGTTATCCACATGTGGTTTCGTTTCGCAACTTGACCATTCTAGCTCTGATGACAGGATTGTTGCAATTTTGCCCAACCCAAAAATACCCACCCGGGGTTTTTTAAAAAAAACACCTAAAAAACCCAAAAAAACCCATCTAAAAAAACCCCTTTTATGAAATCATATTTTATTAATTAAATATGGTACATACTTATATGGTACACACACATATACATAAATTTTTGTCACCGGCAACATTTTACAATCAATTTCATTTTGTGTACTTCGTGTTTAATCATTTAAAATATATTTTTCATTGCTGTGCGAACTTTGCACAGTGTTTCTTTTATATTTGAACAACTCCAATCCTGGTGTCAGTATTTTCATTATTTTTTGAGTTGTGTAACTTGTGTATTAAACATACTATTAGTTGTGACACTAGGATCTTATTCTTGTACACACTTGCATTTCACAGACTTGCAACTATTAATATTAATTCGTAATTTGTACGCATGTACACCCTCTAGTTAATTTATTGTTTATTACATTACAGTTTTTAAAAAAATATTAATAATATTAATATCTATTATCTACTACGCTGACTTGTGTATGTGTATTAAGATACTTTATAAAACTAAAGTTAAAAATGATAAATACTACATTTCGATGTTTGTCAATAAAACCCGCTTTTATTTAATAAAACCCGCTTTTATTTAATAAAACCCGCTTTTATTTAATAAAACCCGGGTTTTATTAAAAAAAAAACCAGGTGGGCTGGGTTTTTTATAAAAAAACCCGGGTTTTTTTCAACCCTGCCTGATGAAGACTATTGTATAGTCGAAACTTTGGCGTGAATAAATTTTATTCGTTGACTGCAAGTCCGAAGAATTTTACTACCTGTAACCATCTCCATCCCAACATAGTCGAAAATTGGTTTTTAACTTTGTTAATTATAACATTTACATTCGTCGTCACAACGAAAGAAGTAAATTATCGAGTATTTTTAAATATTTTTTGTCATTTCTTTCCAACAAATTCATCAACCACTCTGACCCGGTTAAAGATACGATACCGCAGTTTGAAAATTTTATTTCATCTTGGAATTCTCCTTCATGTCGTGAATTTAACGATTTTTGCTCCGGTGAGCGGTTTTGAGAGTTATTAACAATTTAAACTTACATGAAATATCTCTAAAATTTGAAACGTCTGCAAATTGGTTCAGATCAAATTTTTTTATTTGAAATTTCGACTCCTATTAAATGCGCAATAATATTTATCTTTATCATTTTTTGCACCTTTGACCCAAGATGGCGGCCCACGCCGAGCCTATCCAAGGCCACAAATATGAATTTTTCATCCCCGTCTCGACCCAAACAACATATGTTAAAATCGTTTTTTACCGAACCTTTTGTAAGGCAAAAGTCTCAGATTTGGTTAATTTTCGGATCAAACTAAATTTGATAAAAAAAAAAAATGTGATAAATTAAATTACAAAGATGTATTTATAGAATGACTGATAAATATTTATATTTTGTTTAAAATCGAAGGAATTTTATCTTAAAGTAAACTGTTTCCTTCAAAATAAACTTTTTATCAGGTACTGTTCTGTCACATGTTTAAACATGTGAATACAATATTATGATAGTAAACACGTCTACATACTCGTACAAACAGGGTGAACACGAGTATCCATGACATATGATTTAACATGGGTAAATAGTTTGTCTAAAATATTTTCTATCTCCTAGAACTTTATGCGATACTTTATAAATGTCTATAGTGAATGCGTTTGAAATATGGGGATCACAACAAACTGGAATATTGGAAAAATGCCAAATATAACATATAAAGTCAATACTGCGCTTAGCAAAAAAATACTCCAAACTATTATATAAAGGCGGATTTATGCAGCCATTTTCATTTACATTTAATTTAATTTACACCATTTTCATTTACGTTTTCAATTTATCTCTCATTCTCATTTATTTTTAAAGATGGCCAACTTTTATCTAATAAATGAAAATTATAAATGGCGCATGCGTGTACGACATGACAGGGACGAGAATTTGAGTTGATCAGCTGGTTGTCATTATGTATCTCCGATATCGTTTCTTTCTACGGTTTTTTATTGCAATAACACGTTTAAAACTAAACTCATAACTTCTTCGCTGTCACTATTGTTGAACATTTTTATTAATAAACTGTATTCCAATGAAAGTCGGGTTATGACATTCATCATCTGTCAGCGTATTTTTATATGTACGCATGCGTTCATTTTCATTTATTTTTGTTATATATTTTTGTATGAATAGGTACATTTAAAAATTATAAATGAGAATTAAATGAAAATTAAATTAAAATGTAAATGTAAATGAAAATGGCTGCATAAATCCGCCTTAAGACTAGAAAAAACAGGCGTAATGCCCGTTTCACACTAGTGGGTTTCGAAGCGGTTGGCGGGTGCGGGTACGGGTACGGGTGGCAGTTCTTGCAATCACACTGTGCGGTGCGGTTACCTCTCCCCCTCGCCACACCACCATATTTTATTCATTTTGACGTTTTATCGAAGGCGAAAACAGTTGGAGACGGCGGTGAACTCGTGAAAACAATGGATAAGTTAAAAGTTTTGCGAAGGCAGAGGAGATGCAAATTAGCAATGTCCTCTCTGTTAAATCTAAGACTAAAACAAATTTCCTTTCTAAAGAATATTATTTCAACTTTCTAAAGAAAACAGATTCTTCAATAAATCCAAAATGACAGAAAAATGCTGCACCGGCACAGATGAAAACATGAAAACACATGTCAAACCAAGGCAGTCATGTGATAGTATCGGGCTCTGTGATTGGCTGCGGCTGCGGTTGGCGGGTGAAAAAATAGCCTGTCGGCTATTCCTTCACCCGTAGCCGCTAGCCGCCATACTCCTATTGGTCGGGTAGTCACCCGCATCCGCACCCGCCTAACGCTTCAAGACCCGCTAGTGTGATACGGGCATTTGGTAATTGAGGTTCGGAAAATGAAACATAGGGAACGAATTTGACATTTGATAAGACGTCAATAGAGGTTAATTTTGTTTAAATAATATTATACCTGCATTCTAAATTAAAATTAGTTGTAGAAAAAATATAGTGTGCACTTGTGCCCGAGTGGTTTTCTGACTCGGCTAAATTTCTTACAATATTTAAATATAATATTTCTGTCAAATTCATTCCCCATGTGTCATTTTAAATGAGACAGACAAATACATTGCTGTCAATCAAATGTCAAATCATAACTTATAGGAAAATTCAACGGTTATATGTCATATTGGCAAGATGTCATTAGAGGTTAATTTTGTTTAAATAATTATACCTGTTTTCTAAAAATTAAATTTAGATGTACAAAAAATAATGTGTGCACCTTGTGCCCGAAATATGTTTAGTGCTCTCGAGTGGTTTTCTGACTCCGCTAAATTTCTTACAATATTTAAATATAATACTTCTGTCAGATTCGTTCCCTATGTTTCATTTTAAATGGAACGGGCAAATACATTGCTGTCAATCAAATATCAAGTCGTAACCATGACAAATCCAATGTTTCACGTTAAAAAATACTCACGGTATACTATCGGGCCTATTATGTAACAAAGTGGTTAATTATTAGCAACTGGTTAAAAAATTTGTCCAATAGATACTGATTTGACAACCAAAAATCCAATTTTTTGTTATATATCAACATACCTGATTGGTTAAATTTTTTAACCAGTTGTCAAAAATTAACCACTGAGTTACAGAATAGGCCTGTATTACAGTTAAAAAAATAAGTGTAACAATTTTTAAGGGTATACGAGGGGTCGTTTTTATATTTCCTGACTAGGCAGTATTCAATTTTAATGTAATTTTTCATTATATTGTTTTTTAATCACATTTGCCTTGGTAACGCGGATGACAATTTACAAAACAATTGCAGCAATATTATATCTAATATCTGTCAGTTTGTGTTGTCAAGCAAGGTGTCTTGTTGTTCCACGACAATGCACCAGCCCACAAGGCAAGACTTTCAAAAGCTGATGTTGCTGAATCGTAGCATTTGACTACCCTTCTTACAGTCCAGATCTAGCACCCTGTGACTATTTTTTGTTTCCAAATCTCAAAAAAACACTAACAACCGAATTCACCATCCCTGAATCAAATTTGATTCTCTGATCAACAAAATATGACAATGTTGCTTTGTTAAAACTGTTGATCTCCAAGGTAAAGCAGAACTTGATCAGATTAGTGTTGATCAGAGAATCAAGACTTGATTAACGGTTAGTGAATTTGGTGGTAAGGGAAAAAATTTATGGCCGATAACGAACTTATAGTGGCTGTTGAATGGCATTTTGCGGCTAAAACAAACGAATATTTTTATTATAATTATTAAAGATGTTATTGAAACGATGTAATACTTGTATCCAAAAGCCACTGGCTTATATTAAAAAATAAATTTTTATTGATATTCTAATCTTTTCTTTTCATGCCAAGTTCGAGAATATAAAAACGACCCCTCGTATAGTACTGACCAAAATGAGTAAAAATAGCTTAATCAACATGGGTCTCATACTCGTAAGGCAGTGAAAAATGAGTTTTTGCGGGATTTACTTTTGCTGTCCCAAAAACTGTTAAGAGTTACGACTTCGATAAGACTTTTTGTTTATTATGTTTAGGTCAACTTACATAGGCTTTATTTTATTAAGACAAATGTTGTGGCGACCATGGTTAATATTTAATTTTCAAATAACTTCATAAGTATTAGAAATTGAAAAAAATGTTTCATATAAAATTTTATATGGGGTAGCGTGTTGCCGTGTGCATATGTCTGGTTGCCAATTTGGTGACCCTGGTTCGAGCCTGGCCAGTGCAGGCTTTTAATCGCACAAAAGTGATCTCCACACCAGCTATGAGTGATACAGAATCACGTATATTTAAGTATACGTTAAAAGCACATCAAAATATAACAATAAAAAAATGACAACCTACACTTCCACACAAATGTCAAGTTAAATCATATGAAATTAGACACAGTTCCAATTCCAAATTAAGCAAAATGAAGTATGGATATGGATAACTTCATAGCAAATTCAAAGGTGCGTTCTGCGTTCCATTACCGATGTCTATATATATATTGTAGATACTGGCACACCCAATAAATGGATAATATGCCGTGATGATAAATTTATTTTATTTTATAAAAAAAAATATTGTTTTTTATATGCTATTTAATGACAGACAAAATTTGGTTCGAACACTATCTTTGTCAGTTTTTCTTCGATTCTAATACAAAATAGCCTGTTTCTCGGAAACAGTTGAATTCCCAGGGGGTTTCTTGAATTTTTTTACCTCCCGCTACCCTTGGTAAGGGAGGTATAGGGATCGTGCTAAAAATCACATATCGAGATTTTAGTAAATAACCACGTTTTAAGGTCCCTAGAATCCAATTTTAACATTTTCACGATGATGTCTGTATGTATGTATGTATGTATGTATATATGTATGTATGTATGTATGTATGTATGTGTGTGTGTGTGTGTGTGTGTGTGTGTATGTGTGTGTGTGTGTGTGTGTATGTTTTCGAATTTTGTTTGCACTCTTAACTCAAATACTATCATTCAGAAAATTCTGAAACCTTGTATTTCTATCCTATTCTAATGGGAATAGAAGCCATTAGATTTTGGTGTAAATTGGATAAACGGAAATGGTACTTTACTTGAAGCTCATAATGGTTTTTCTTCAAAAAATACCATTAAATGCCATTTTTTCGCATTTAATGTCATTGGAAAATTATAAATTATTGAATTTTGTACAGGTATACATTAATACTTTTTCTATATATTTTACAGATAAATTTAAAAATCATTTTTCTTTTTTTAATCCCGAAACCTAAGATAAACACAATTCCTTTGTTACACGGTTTATTTTTCAAATGAATGTAACTGACAGGAAAACGTCATTGTCAAAAAACTAATTACTTCAAATTAATAATAGTGACATATTAAATAATAAAGAAATTCGTAAATAAAGCAATAGTTATATGCAATGGAACATAATATAGTTTGACGCATTACTAAATACGTGTATGTATCACATCAGATTATTTTAAGTTATTGTCCGGGGGGTTAAAGTATGTGAATTTATCCAGGGATAATATATTATCTTGTTACAGAAAAATACTTATAAATAAAAAATATGAAAATGGAATTGATATTAGATACGTAAATGCGTTGTCCACGTGTCAGAATTTATATTTACATTATTAACTCAATTGAAAATCAGTATTTTATTCTATTTAAAATTACTCTTATTATTACCTTGATGAATATTTTCATTGTAGGAGCATCAGCATCGGATTCAATTATCCGTGCAATTATCTATTTTAGGTTTCCAATTAAATCTATATCCAGTCTGTTTGAAATTACCATCATCCCCTCTCTTGGATGGAAACCAATCAGATTCCAGATTGTTTTCATTTAAATTTCAAGTTGAGGTAAATATCCTTCTGTCAGCTTTGCGTCGACAGTGAATTCATGTCGTGTGTGCAAAAAATAAACTTACAGTGTAATATGGTAACCAACTCCACCTGTAATATGGAAAGTAACGTGAAATTTCTCAGAGAGGTAAGAGATTAAGATTCACACGAAATCTATTTTTAAAGCAACAGGTTTGATTCCTTAAATGTGTTTTAATCCTCCGCGTTTATAGATCGGGATGTATTATAAAAAATCTGATGTAGCTAGCACATTACCTCCCACCAATTTATTTTTTTATCGTATACGTATGTAACAGTAACAGTTTGCAAACAGTAAAAAATAGTATATTGTGTTATAAGGAGTAAAAGTTATACTTTTTGCGGCGAGCATGTAAGTTAATTGCATGCGAGGCACACAATGAATGACACTTTTTCTCCGCATGACGCATTGTATTTTTTCTTCAATCGTAGGCACATTTAAATAAAATAATTTCTTCTTGGCGTTACAATAATTACAAACATTTTACGCGAAGTACCTTTTGTTGATTTTAATTGCTCTGTTGCTATAGATACTTTCGTATTTGTTCAATTTTGTTATAAACATTCAAGTGAAAATTTTCACGTTTTGACGTTTAAATAAAAGCTATGAAATTTTATAACCTCCTTATGTGCAATTATTTCAGAATTTGAAATACCTATTGCAATGTAATGCCCCTGAACTTCAACACTATGGTTGAAGCGGGTTGAAAGATATGATATGTCAAGGAATCACTGAAATACAATATAAACTTTTCTTATCACTTTAATGGGCTACTTGCGTGGTACTGAAAATCCGATGTGTCACTATATACGTAATGTTATATTGAAAATATATATATATATAAAAATATAAATTTTATTTTAAAATAATTATTTGTTTTTTTTACTAAATTAAGAAAGAAAATTTTCTGTGACGTCTTTATACTGAACTTGGGGAGGGGAAGCATGTTTAAGAATGTTATCAATAGATGGCATGGCGTACGAGAAAGTTTTAATTTGAATTTGACATTAGTTCATTTTTCTCTCTCTCTGGTCTCTCAAATACATTAATTACTTAATAAATAAACACATAGGTAGTTACTTGTAATTTAAAATATCGATACCAAAAAGATAAACTAAAATACTAACCTCCAAACTATTATTGAAACGTCAAACAGGTGATCTACATTACCCTCACAAACATACCATTACTATGGGACGGCACCACGCTGTGACTTTACGACTATTCATTGGTGCGGCGTAATTCTACGTCATACATGGCGGGAATTCAAATAATTAAATTTCATTATTTTTTTTCTGGCTAATTAATAAAAATTTTGTCAAAAGAAAAAATATGGGTAGCAAGTTTTTACCTTCTCTTCAAAAATATTAAATAAAAAAAAGGTACGCAAGTAGCCCATTCTTAATGTCATTACGAGTATGTGTTAATGTGTTATTTTGTTAAATATAAACTATTTTTATTTCAATTTAGATTATCAGTTTGAATTTGACAGCTATTGGAAGCTTTTTCATTCTTAGGTTACCTAGTGTATTATAATAGTGCAATAGGGCCACATTACAGGTTATTTATTTCATTTCTACCTTGTGAATCAAGTCACAAAAGATGCCGTTTGAAAAAATAAATAGTTTTTTGGATTATTCCTACAAAATCTGAAATAAATGTGCGTTGCTAGGATGAATCAATAAAATGTACCGAATTTTGACAATTTTTGTGTTCAATTGAATCTTCCATCATAGTAACTAATAAGAGAGTTGATCATTTATAGACTGACTAGAGACTATACTAGATCTCAAACTGTATGAAAAGGACTATCAAAGTTTATATAAAGTTTAGTTAAAATATTCTAGTTTGTAATTTGTGAAATCTGAAATGCATTTTCAAGTAAATGAAGGCAGAAAATAACGAAATAACGAAATAATTAAATCATTCGTGCGGAAAATACGTGATATCACTCAATATGAATGCAGGAACTAGCGAATTCCCGCACTCGTGTTGTTATGAAAGCAATTGTCACGAATGGTATGTTATAAAAGCAATAATTTGTTGTTTGGCTTACCCTGTAATAAATTCCGGAAAGCGTAAAACAAAGCGTATAATTAGTTTTTGTGACAATTTCTTTTACAATTCGATAGTTCCGGTGACACGTAATTGCGTTTTCTCTGTATTTTAAATGGGCGAATTGAAAAACTAGTGTACTCATTCTGTAACAGTTTTCAGTTACAAAATTAGTGATTTCCATAGAAGTGTTAGAGAAAAATATTTTTAGTATCGTCTGGTATGATTTACAAAATATGTAATTCTCTTTGTTAGAAGTATGTACAAATCTGAATGTTTATTACATTTTTGAGACCTGAAAAAGTCGAATCAAGTTGTTTGAAAACTTGTCATCATAATTGCCATGATTTTCTTTCTTGGCATAGATATATTTTACTTCAAATTATTTATCAAGTTAATATGGTAATGATATTTTCGATTTACATTATTGATATTTAGGATAATTTGGAATTAGGAAATTAATTGGCTGTTTATTTTATTAGTAAAATTAAAACAACTTAATAATAAATAATGAATGAATAATAAATGTTCAATAAAGAACAATGGCGAGACAACTTATTGATCAATAAAGCCAAAATTACATTAGTCAACTTTGGTTAAAGACAACCTTTTTTTTCTCATGGTATTGTAACTTGAAATCCAGTAGTAATAAAAAAATGAATAGATATCGCCATTCGAAAGAGCATAAAAAAGAAGTGCAAATCAAAATCTGGAATTATTTCATACTTAGAAGTTTTTCAAAAACAAAAAAAAAACTGCAAAATTTACATGTTTGTCTGTATCTATCTAGTGACCTAGGCATTTTTGCTGAATAAACAATAGGTACATTGCTAAAATGGCATCCTATGATATAGGACAACTTTTGTCTAATTAACGGCTAAGGGCCGGTTTTTCAATATCTAGTTAATATTTTAACTAAGTTAAATAAACAAAATTGAAACGAAATGAACTGTCAAATGACAGATTTATCATTGCTTTCAACAAAACGATGCAATATTGTTTATTTAACTCTTAGTTAAAATTTTAACTAGAGATATTGAAAAACCGGCCCTTGGTAGGTTAATTAGACAAAAATTGTCCTATATTATAGGATGCCATTTTAGCAATGTATTGTTTATTCAGCAAAAATGCCTATGTCACTAGATAGGTACGGACAAATATGTAAATTTTAGTTTTTTTTGTTTTTGAAAAAACTTTTAAGTAAGAAATAATTCCAGATTTTGATTTGCACTTCTTTTTACGCTCTTTCGAATGGTGATACCTATTCATTTTTTTGTTACTACTGGATTTCAAGTTACAATACCAATGTTACCGTACAATTCCATGGTTGATAATTATTATTGTCCATTAAATAAACCGATAAGTACCATCTGTTATATTTTTTTAATTTTAATTAGAGATTGAAAAACCGGCCCTTAGTAGCTCTTATAGTCGTCGACACAATTAATAAATAAAAAAAATTGGCCCGTTTTTTGCACCTGAGTGTAATTTGTTTCAAAACAACGATCTAATATTTTTTCTTCCTCAAAATTAACCTCTAAACCATCATAATAATATAAACGTACTACCTCAGAAGTAAAATCATATAGTAAAAATTTTTAGGCAGAGTAGTCACGTCATCATTTCATTACAAAATGAAAAAACACTGTAGTATTGTATATGTTTAGGAAAACGAAGAAAATAAATACTATTTTTTGCATACTATAAGTAAAGTACATTTTAATTAAATTTACAATTATTTTAAAGTCAAACATAATGTTTTTAATGAGTTTTAATTTATTTAAAATAATTGTAGTTCATTTTTTCACCACATGTTGGTACTATTGGATTTCAATATTTAAACGTTTACATGACATGTTTCTCCCGGAACTGTCAAGCGTCTGCTGTCATTAGTTCGACGAAGAAGAGCTTGCAGTGCCGCTCTGTGAGTAAACAGGCATGTTTGTGCAATGAGCGCCCCCCATAATGATAATGTATATATATTTTAAAATTTACTTTTGTACCCTTACGAGCTTTTCTGTTTTTAGTTTGTGTTAATTTCAATAATTGTAAATTGTATTATTGGAGTATTTTCAATGAAATATAATATATTTTTTAAATGTTATTTTAATTATATTTTCAATAAATCGAATTTATAGTGCTACTCTTTACTTTTCAGAATTTTTTATTCTTTACACTACAGAATTGTAAATCTAAATAAAATCAAATCAATTTTTTAAAAAATATGTTCAAAGTCATTTAACATTAATTTTCTTATTTTTCATAAAGTGCTTCATTCACTCCCCGTATTCCTTCTGAAACCCGACTAAGTGTGCCCTACACCGAATTTTCAATACCATAAATTAGAAATATATTACATTTTACAATAATATTCAATTATTATTCGACTATTAAATAAATTAACTTGATCACATAAATTAGCATCGCAGGTAAATACAATTATTTTCTAAAATTAAATTAGTGTACCAGGTAAATACAATTATTTTCTAAAATTAAATTAGTGTACCATGTAAACCTACTAATTTCGTGACGTCATTATCTAGTTACAAACTTTGATGACGTGACTACTCTGCCTAAAAATTTTTACTATAGCTCCCGGTTGAGAAATAAACAAACGATTTCATTGCACGTATGTCTGTACTTAGTTCATACATTGGAATGCATAAAGTCTTCCTCTTAACTGATTTCCAATAGTGGCACAAATCAAAAATTATTCAAATGCTTTAATCGCATATAAAATTCGTAAAATGTGCAATACATAAAATATTTCATTGCGCACTGTCTTTAAACTAACTCATGCGTCATAGCAGTCATATATTGGAATGAATGGAATCTTCTCCTTCGGTGAATTGACTTATAGTTAATATTCATGTGTGAGAAATCCACATACCAACCTATACTACACACATAGCCGTACATGAATGTCTCGTTGGCTGGCTGGCTGTACACGAGTGTGGTGTGAGCGTCGCACGATATTATTCACGTGACCCAGTGCCTACGTGACACGTGTCGCCTCACGCGTATTCTCATTACCAGTGGCGTGCCAACTGAAATTAGCTGCATTTTAATTGTGTTGTTTTCGTTTATCGATGGATTGAAAATATGCCGACTGTGCTAATTTTAGATGTTTTTAAATGTATTTAAACGTGACTTTCAAAGGATAAATATTATTATAACGTTATCATTGAATAATATGAGTTAATAAACACGCTTATTTATGTGGGTGTGCCAATTTATTTAATGGATATTTTCATAATGACAATGGCTGGTAGCACAAGCCTTGTTTTAACTAAAACACTGTTTTAAGAAATGTCAAATTTCATTATTTAATAACAAAAATAAATAACATCAAATATATTAAAATATGGTTTTGAAGCAGCACATAGTTTGTATTCAATCAAATATTTTTTAAAAAATCGTTCTTTACACATAAGGGTAAAATTAAACATTGAAATTTGAATTTGACATTTCTTAAAACAGCGTTTTAGTTAGAACAGGGCTTGTGCTACCAGCCATTATATTTGCAATATTTTATGTTATTTTATTGATAAAAAAGTTATTTTGAGGAGTGTACTATAGAATCTCAGGATTAACAATAAATAACATTAAAATTTCTAATTTATTCATATTTCACCATGAATAAACTATTTTTATCTGAAATGACACTAACATATCGAGTTTGTCAACAAAATTATTTATTATCAGACAATATGTAAGTAATGAATAATTACTTTTATCTCCAACCGTCTAGGTTTTTTTAAATTACGTTGCTGAAGTAACCAGAGCTGAACAGTATTTAAGAACATTTATACTTAAGTACTAATATAAGTACTAAAGCAGTACTTAATACTTTCCGGTACTTAAATATTTTATAAGCAGTTTTTTGTTAAATTAAACCAAACTAATTAAAATGCTATATCATTAATCATTACTAAATTTCATACCAGAAGAACATATGTCAATTTAAGGACCTTAGAAAAAATCGTATATCAATTATTAAAAAATATATAATATCAATTATTAAAAAATATACAAAAAATATATCATCACGGCATATTACCCATTTCTGGATGTGCCAGTCTGTTTTCCCAGATATCGGTAATGACATATTTGTACCTTGTACCGTGCGGGCGCTTACCAGGCGTCATCTCACGGGCACTCATTTTTGGCGTGGAGAGTGCACCACAGGGCTCACTTTTGTGCCATTTTTAAATTCGAAATATTTATCGTCGGTCGGGATCGAACCCGGTTCCCCAGGTTCCCGACCAGAGACCAGACACTCATGCACAATTATTATTAATTATTGACTTTGTATACTGCTTGGAAAGTACTGAGTACTCTTAAAAGGTATTTGTACTTGATACTTAAGAATTTTAATAATTACAGTAGTACTTAAATTTAAGTCCTTTAAGTACTTAAAAACTGGTACTTGTCCAGCCCTGGGGGTGACTATTCAATAAAATCCAGACATTTTCTATTTTAGTCTTGAATATAATATTTCAATAATTATTCTACTATTGCCCGGTTGCACCGCTGACACTTGAATTTTACGCTTGGCTTAAACAAAAAATCTGATGTGGCCAACACAAAACCTCCCATTATTTAATTTTTATTAATTTAAATACATACCTACCTACGTATTTACTAACGCTGCAAACTGTTCCATTGCAGAAAACTATTGCTTTATTTACTATTTTCTTTTTAAAATAATAATAATAATAATAAACTTTATTGACATCAGTCAAATGTCACTATTATTAATTTGAAGTGATAAGTTTTCTGACATTGACATTTACTGTCAGTTACATTCATTTGAAAAATGAACTGTGTAACAAAGGAATAGTTTTTATCTTAGGCTTCGCGACTAATAAAAAAAAAATATTTTTAAATTTATCTGTAAAATATATAGAAAAAGTATTAATGTATTCCTGTAGAAAATTCAATAACCTTTAATTTTCATAAGACATAAAATTCGGAAATTGGCATTTAATGGTATTTTTTGAAGAAATACCACTATGAGCTTCAGGTAAAGTGCCATTTCCGGTTATCCGATTTACACCAAAATCTAATGGCTTCTTTTCATATTATAATAGGATAGAAATACAAGGTTTCAGAATTTTCTGAATGATAGTATATGAGTTAGAGAGAAGACAAAATCCATACACATACAGACATCATCGTGAAAATGTTAAAAATGGATTCTAGGGAACTTAAAACGTGGTCATTTACTAAAATCTCGATATGAGATTTTTAGCACGATCCCTATACCTCCCTTACCAAGGGTAGCGGGAGGTAAAAATGTAAATCGTAATGTCGATAACAATATTCAATTACGTATTTGACATTTCGTTGCGATATGATATTGTCAATTTAAGGAAAACTTAACATTTAGCGATACAATCGGGCATATACTTATACTTAATTTGATAGCACCATTGATACTACGTAAACGTTTACGTTAGTATGTATATAATCAATGGAAGCACATAAATAATACAGGCACCACGCTCGGAAATTCTTTACTGTATTCAGAGGCTTTTAGGACTTGTGGTTAATTTTTAACAACTGGCAAAAAAAATTATTTAGTAGATATTGTTTTGAAACAGAATCGAAATTTTTATTTTGTAACATACTTGATATGTTAATTTTTTAACCAGTTGTTAAAAATCAACCATTGAGTTACAGAATAGACCCGAATTAATACATTATTTATATTACATAATAATAAAATGAATTACGTATTTAATTCTTGTATTTAAACGGATTTTTTCTCTAATATAACCGCCTTCATATCTCCTATAACCTACAGTTCTTCTTTTTAAAGAGAAATAATATAAACTTAAAAAATTGTTAATGGATGTAACGACCCCGTTATAATGAAATGCTTTTTCCTTTTTTAGCAAGACCCAATGTCACACCGAATAATCGAGAAACGACGGCGGGATCGCATGAACAATTGCCTGGCGGACTTGTCGCGCCTCATCCCACCCGAGTATCTGAAAAAGGGGCGCGGCCGCATCGAGAAGACTGAGATCATCGAAATGGCCATTCGCCATATCAAGTTCCTGCAGCAGGCGCATCGTACCTCGAGCAGGGATCACGTCGAACGTAATCGGGGACACGAACAATTCAGGTAAGAACAAAGATTGCAGACAGGTTTAAATAAAAAATGACGTGGTTCATAAATATACAAGACCACAAAGATGCATAACCATGAAACTTTTTTTCTTCCTTTATAAAGTAAAATCAAACATGACAAACCTGTTGGAAGAGGTGATCGTTGTTAACCAGTACTGGCAGTAGTAGGTATTTTTGTAGGTACTACTTTAAATAAGTGGTGTTTAGAGTTTGGAGTGGGAATGGTCTGGTACGTCGTTATTTCTTTGATTAATCAGTTAAATTTGAAAAGGAAATTGTATAGTTTTTTCGACGTTCTTACAGAAAATTGTTAGACTTATTTCCTTTCTCTAACCTACATACATAGGCAAGGGAGATAATGTTTTCGGTCCAAAAATTCGATAGTGAGTTTTCAATGAATAAGCACGAATCAGGGTCCCCACAACACGTTTTTATTATTTTTACAATGATGTCTGTGTGTGACGATTTTTTCGTCCACGATAACGGTTGAATCACACATCCAGAAATTTGAATTTTCCATATCTACTTTCTGCATTCAAAAAGTTGATTACATTTAGGGTAAAATTGGACAACCGAAAGTGGTACTTTACTTTAAGCCCATAACAAATTTTAATGAAAAACAATTTTAAAATAAATATGATCCTAAACTTTTCATTTTTAGTATTTAAGGCTTTTATATTAATGGGAACAACGTATTCGATTTTGACTAAAATTGATAAACCGGAAGTGATACTTGAAGCTCTGAACAGATTTTCGAGAAAAAAATCTGATGTGGCCAACACAAAACCTCCCGCTATTTAATTTTTACATACATACATACATACATAAAGTCACGCGTTTCCCACTTATGCTCGTATTCATAAACACTCGTAAAATTTTAAACGGTTCGTTATAATTTTTATCCAATAAAAACAGTCGACATTGAAAGAACAATCGAAATTTTATTTGTCAAGTGTGATTCTATTTGTCAAAAATTATAATGAGCCGTTTTGAAACTTTACGAATGTTTATGAATATGGGCATTAGTAGGTTAGCAAAAACCCGGAAACAACAGTAACAATAAGAAAAGGGATAAGAGTAAGAGCTCAGCTGACTTACTTCACTCTTTAACATTCTTCTTTCGCCTTGTCCACAATCATCATAGCATTCATACATAAGAACATATTAAAGTGACTGATTTTCGGTAGCGAATAACCGCATCTGGACCACAATAATAGTTACGCAACAATCATCCTTCGACACACATTCTTATCCATTTTTATTAATTTAAATACATACTTACGTATTTACTAACGCTGCAAACTGTTCCACTGAATAAAACTATTGATTTATTTACTATTTTCTTTTTAAAATGTCACTATTATTAATTTGAAGTGATTAGTTTTTTGACAGTGACATTTACTGTTAGTTACATTCATTTGAAATATGAACTGTGTAACAAAGGAAGTGTGTTTACCTTAGGATTCGGGACTAACAAAAAAAAATATTTTTAAATTTATCTGCAAAATATATAGAAAAAGTATTAATGTATTCAAAAATCAATAATCTTTAATTTTCATAAGACATAAAATGCGAAAAAATGGCATTTAATGATATTTCTTGAAGAAAAACCATTATGAGCTTCAGGTAAAGTGCCATTTCCGGTTATCCGATTTACACCAAAATCTAATGGCTTCTTATTAGAACAGGATAGAAATACAAGGTTTCAGAATTTTCTGAATGATAGTATTTGAATTAGAGCGAAGACAAAAACACATACAATCACACACACATACCTACATACATACATACATACATACATACATACATACATACATACATACATACACACACACATACACACACATACAGACATCATCGTGAAAATGTTAAAATTGGATTCTAGGGACCTTAAAACGTGGTCATTTACTAAAATCTCGATATGTGATTTTTAGCACGATCCCTATACCTCCCTTACCAAGGGTAGCGGGAGGTAAAAATTATTATGATATTAATCCAAAATTTGATATTTAAAACTCGTATATGATTGAAAACAACATATTAGATTGATATATTTTGACTATATAAAATAAATCGAAGTGGCACTTGGAACTCTTTCAACCAAAAGTGTTACTTTGCTTAAAGCCCATAATAGTTTGTAATGAAAAAATCCAGAACTTTTCAAATTTGGTATTTAAGACTTTTATATTATTTTTTTATTCATTTTATTAATGAGATTGACATATCAGATTTTTGCTGAAATTGATAAACCGAAAGTGGTACTTTACTTAAAGCTCTGAATAGATTTTCGTGAAAAAATATTTTAAAGTATGATCCAAAACTTATCAAATTTGATATTTAAAACTCCTACATGAATGAAAACAATTTTGACTGTACATGATAAACCGGATGTGGTACTTAACTTGGAGCTCTTTACAGATTAAAATATAATCCAAAATTTCGTATTGCAGACTTTTCTATTTATTGGAACAACAAATTAGATTATTTAATTTCCACCCCTCGTGTATGCAACCAATCTTACACATAGTAAATGTATGCAACCAATCTTACACATAGTAATTGGTTAGATATGTACTAGTAGGTAATTTATTTTTGTAGCCAAATTTTTCGTTAACGTAAAGTGTACAGGGACAGGCTATTTCATAATTGAACTAATTACATATTCTACTGAAAAATATTAGTTTTTGAGATATTCTTGTTTAAAAATTGAAGGAGTAACGTAAGGTTGGTATTTTCCAACACTTGTTTTTTACAGTATATGGTCTTTAAATATACTAATATAGTAAAAAGTGAAAAGAGACATGAATTAGGATCATATCCGTTAGTTCTTCAAAAGAAAATAAATTTGTTGTGTCATCCATATTAATATGTAAATAACAACACATTTTAACTCTTCAATCTAAGCCTAACTATCTAATTTATCGACTTTATAAAGTTTAACTTTGACCGTGAGTTCAGTACTGATAGTTAAGTAAATAACAATGGAAATAAGTGAATAATGAAAACAAAATCCCAGCCTACTACGTTTTAAATAAGAATTATTCTCTTTCAATTTTTAATCAAGAGTATCTCAAAAATGAATGTATTTAGGACAAAAGTTTATTAGGATTTTTTCTTATATTTTGCTGTAGAATATCGCTCTGATATTTTTTCCAAGCGAAATATCCTTTATATGTAACTATTTAAAAATAATATCCGAAATATAATGCGTGCAAACTTCACTATGGAATTTAAATTTAAAAAATATTTAAGTTTATGTAGTTGTGAAACTTACAAAAATACATAATGCATCTCGTAAAATTGGCACTCAATAGCGTAAGATTGACCTCTGCACATGTTGACAAACTAAGGCGAAAATATATTACTAATGTTTGGAAAAAGCACAAGGTAGGTATGTCTCAAGAAAGAAAACTAAAGTGATCCACCGTACGAGATCAAAACGTTATCGAAAAATCGAAATTTTAGAGTAAAATGGTACGAATCATTGATTTCCAATTAAATAAAAATATCCGGTTCAAATTTTATGAAAAAGAAAAAACAAACAATAACAGTCTAAAAAAAAATAGTAATTGATTCGCGAAAATTAATTCACTTTTCACTCGCCGTTAATTAAATTTTATCGTTGTATATAAAATTATTTTTTTCTAAAAATATGAAAAATCAATACAGGGTGTTTATTTGAAATGCGGCCACCATTGCTATTGAACTATAAGAGCTACAAAGACGGTTAAATTTCTATTTCACAACACAAATTGAAAGAAAATAAAAAAATATTTTTCACGACCAGTGGTTCTCAAAATATGGGACCCAACTTTTTTATTTTAAATGAGAACATATTTTTTTCCTCATTCGTTAGAGAATTTAATTCTGAATTCAGTGATATAATATATTTATAACCTTAAATAATTATATTTCTGAGAAAAATGCATGTAAAGTTATATACTAATTTGATTAAATTATGGCTATAATAAGAGTGCCATGAATGGTAAAAATTAAAATATGTTAAAAAGTTAATATAATAATATAATACTTTGTTCTGTTAATTATCATAAATGTCAACGTAAACAAAATATTCACATATGTCTTTCATGGCATTCTAACTGTGTAAAAAATTATACTTATTCATTTTTTTATCATTCGTAGCACTCTTACTATAGCCATACATATATTCATCAAATTAATATTTTTCTCAAAAAAATCGTTATGTAACGGTATAAAAATATTATATCGCTGAATTCAGAATTAAATTTTCTTACGAATGGAAATAAATAATATTCTCACTTAAAATTAAAAAGTTGGGTTCCATATTTTGAGAACCACTGTTTGAAATTTTTTTTTTTTTTTATTTTCGTTAAATTTGTCTTGTGAAATAGAAATTGTTTGCTTATGTAACCGTCTTTGTAGCTTTTATAGCTCTCGAGATAACAATGATGGCCCATTTAAAATGACCACTTTTATATTAAATTATTATTTACGCACAGTTTTCAGATATAATATAAATTGTGTTCTATTCCAAGAATATATCTTTCTAGTAACGCTAATTGTACTATCAAAGTTATTATCAAAAACTTTATCTACCCTTATTGTTAATAGTTATTTCAATATTACTGGCAGTAAGTGCTTCCGACTTGTGAAGGATGATCTTAGAGATCTAGATTCGTCTCGAAGTCGAGATCTCCAATACATCCGATACCGATACTTACTGACCGCAATGTTTATCACGTTTTTTACACGATAGATGCACAAAATTTTTAAAAAAATTAAAAAACATTAAAAATTTTTGGTTGTCATTTTTAAAGTAAGGTTTGATCTTTGTTTTTATTTACTTATCGCCTCCTGATCGGTAAGTGATTCATATCACTTACTAATCAGTAATTTGTAAATAAAGTTTACTGCCTTGGAAACCCTATCGGTAAACATTAAAAATAACCCGATCGTGCGAAATAGTTGTTTATGATATGTGTTAAAAGTTACATTTTATGAGTGAGTGGGGAAGTTTGTGAAACGAGACGAAGCCGAGTAAAACAAACTCCACGAACGAAATAAAATCACTTTTAACACGAATATCATACACTATTTTTCCTACGACCCTAGTTATGTATTAGTAAAAACTAAAAATTATAGAATGACATTTATGACAGGTCATGATATTCTAACCTCAACTTCCAACAAAATTCTAACCTCTACTTCCAACAATAATGTTTTAAATTCCAATTCTTCAAGCGCCTTGCAAGGAATTACTATAAACAATTGTAATAATTGTACTATAACAATAAACGTTCCAAAATAATGTGTACTTCTAATAAAATACCTATATAAATAATTTCAGTACAAAAATAAATATTAAATTAAACTACATTTACTTATGAACACTAAATGTAACTAGATTTAGTTAAATTTGAACACTAAATGTAACTAGATTTAGTTCTTTTTTAACACTAGTGTTAAAAGTAAATTTGTTTTTTACTTTTAATCCGTTATCAATGACAACGATTTAAAAGTATTCACTGTGTTATAAACTGTTATTTTTAACTCGCCAAGCAACCGTTAAAAAGACTACTTTTAACAGTGGTCGTAGGAAAATAATATTTTATCTATCCTTGTGGTTAAAATGCTACTTGATCCACTATTTTGAGTAGAAAAAAGCACATTTTAAAATCTGCTGATGAATTTATCTTCAAACTATTCCAGAGTGATGGTAGTTATAAGAATAGTTTTCTGAAATTATATTGATTGTATTTATTTAAAATTGTAAAACATTATTCGGCCACTATAAGTATTCAACTAAGACTTATACATACCTTATATTAGTTAAAAATAAAATTGATGTGGAAAAATAACTGTTCACTTTAATGTAATCCAATTTTAAATTCTAGTCTAGATGCTAGTTGTATTAAACTTAACAGACTGTTATTGTGTTGCAGATTGGGGTATCAGGAGTGTATGTCAGAAACCATGCGATTTTTAGTTGAAGTTGAAGGCTATTTCGCTCGAGAAGCTCTTTGTGTAAGACTAATCAATCATCTTCAGAAACATTGCGACACATTACTTCTCCGTGAAAGAATTGGCTCCAACGCCAAAGAATACCAACCGCAATCAATGCCGCCAACATTATTATCACCAGCTGGGACCATAAACAACACTTCAGTGCAACCACAATCTCCTCTACACACACTCGAAAATGGATCCCAATTAAGAGATATGTTAACAAGCAATATCATTAAAGATGAAATCAGAATTTCAGACAGTCCGCAAATCTTACGCCCCGTAAGTCCAGCAGTTATAGAAGAAGTACCTGTCAATGTACCTTTAACAAGAATACCAACTCCAGAAAATGAAAAACACTATGACCGACAAAAAACCCCTGATGAAAACAAAAGAACTGGAGAAAGAACTCGAAATATTTCAGAAAATGAAAACTACTCAAATGGAGCGTCCTTGTACAAATTTAAAAACAATATCAAAGAGAGGTTCAGCCAAGATTTAAATGCGGAAACTAACCAAACAAAAATGTTCAACAAAAGGAGAAAAACAGACCAAGGACGAAGAAATTCTGTAACAACTGAAACTTATAGTTCTGAGAATCTAAGTTCGCCCATAGATGGCAGCCAGTGCTCGCCTCCCGGTAGTGAAATGTATCGCGTATCCTCTGAAAGTGAAAATAGAATTTCTCCTACAGGAAGTTCAGTATCTGATATCCGAAATTTCGACCGTTCAAATCGGTGCCACCAGCATTTAAAAGTAGAAAACCACATTCAGAAAAATTCTAATGGCTTTGAACAATTTTCTTCTGCGCCAAAAAATAATTACCTCCATAAAAATAACATAACTATTGCCCAAAATAATGAAGTAGACAAACCTAATTTCAGTGTACCAATATTTGCACTACATGCAAAAGGATCGTTTTATATTCCTTTAACTATAGATTACCATACATTAGTACCATATTTACAACATAACAATATATTAGATGTGTTACCAAATGTACACAATATTATTTTACATCCAGTTACAATAAATGTCAATTTTCAATCTATTTACAATACTGCAAATCCACCTGTTGTAAAATCCAAACAAAAGTTGGAAGGACAAAACGGTTGGCACTAGATATTTTAAATCTGATTATTTATTTCCGTATTTTGATATTTTGCAAATACATACTACTCATTCAAATTGGGTTTCCCGTGTGCTACACTACACAATATATTCACGAAGAAATATCATTAGCCGTGTTTTAGTTGGTTAATATCGCAAGTGTCATATGCTTTCTACTATAATTTACAGTGCCGCGTTTAAGATTTTCGGGGCTCTAGGCAAATAAAAAAATCGAGGCCCCTGAATAAAGCGAGTATACTATACAGTTTGTCCTATTGTAAATGCGGGCCTGATAATTTACAACGAAAATCAATTTAACAATTATTTATATCAGTTGTTGTTGTTACTTTTTTAAATTAATAAATAATATGTAAACTTATAATTTTACAAAAACCAAATTAATAAGAAGCAAGCACATTCCGCCGATTTGTATATTTTTGATAAAATATTTTCAATAAATGAGTAGATATAGAAAACAAAAAAAAATCCAAACATTTTTTATATCAATATAACTGAACAACTTTTATGAACCTAGTAACTGTAATTATTAATATTTTTGCGTTTAAAATACTTTTTAAAATTATTAAGTAGATATGAACAAAAAATACTAAATCAGGCCTTAAACTGTTGTTCTAAGTGTACAAGTATATTGTTTTTTTCGATGATTATTTAAATTTAGCGCTAATTTCAATACTTAGATAATTTCCGCTCTTTGGTCATTGTTACTTCCTGTTAATATTTTTATTATATTTCTTCCACTGTTTTTGTAATAAAATACAGGGTGGGCAAATTATGCTACATGTGCGCCCCGTGTTGAAATTATGAATAGTTTTGTGTTTTGTCAAACATGAACAAACAGTCCTTAGATACGACCCACGGTTTGTAAGTCGATTTAAACCATGGTGGTAGGACATAAAGGAGGGAGCATGATGGTATTGTTGGCCAGGGGAATGAAGCCTAGTGGGGACGGACGAACACAGCTGTTGGACCGTCCTAGAGAGGGGATAAGCGCAGCAATTTTTAAACAAATTTGCTTTATTCGTTCAATGGGCTACTTGCTTGGTACTGAAAATACGATTTCTGTCACTGTATACGTAATGTTATATTGAAAACATATATAAAAATATAAATTTTATTTTAAAATAATTATTTGTTTGTTACTAAATTAAGAAAGAAAATTTTCTGTGACATCTTTATATTGAACTGGGGGAGAGGAAGCATATTTAAGAATGTTATCAATAGATGGCATGGCGTGCGAGAAAGTTTTAATTTGAATTTGACATTAGTTCATTTTTCTCTCTCTCTGGTCTCTCAAATACATTAATTACTTAATAAATAAACACATAAGTAGTCACTTGTAATTTAAAATATCGATACCAAAAAGATAAACTAAAATACTAACCTCCAAACTATTATTGAAACGTCAAACACGAAACACGTGATCTACATTACCCGCACAAACATACCATTACTATGGAACGGCACCACGCTGTGACTTTACGACTATTCATTGGTGCGGCGTAATTCTACGTCATACATGGCGGGAATTCAAATAATAAAATTTCATTATTTTTTTTCTGACTAATTAATAAAAATTTTGTCAAAAGAAAAAATATGGGTAGCAAGTTTTTACCTTCTCTTCAAAAATATTAAATAAAAAAAAGGTACGCAAGTAGCCCATTAAAATTTTATAAAACTTTAAATACTGAAAGAAATGTGTTGTACATATATTATTTATTGAAATATGGTATTAATGTGTTTTTATATACATTTTACTTATTGAATTTACTTAATTAAATTTTGTAAGATTCAAAAAGCACTTGTTTTAATCAAATATTTTTATTTAATTAATAAAACGTATTGAAATGCACTCTAAAACGATACAACTCAAACGTAAACAAGGTAAACAATATGGCTTTTAAGGTCAAAGAAGGTTGACAGATAGGCCCGGTCTGGAGTGGGGGAAATGGCTTCACTTTTACACTTTGAATATACATATCTACTAACGTAATGTATATATTCAAAGCTTTAAGAGCCACTTGCTCCCTCCTTATTTATTCTTACCTCCATGATTTAAACAATGTACATTTTCCTCACATGCCAGAGTCCTTGCAGACCTTGTAAAAAGTTTGTCTCCCCTGTATAACATCTTTTTGATTTATTTGTGCAATTTCTTAGTGCACAATCAAGTTTTTTTTATTTATTTATTTAAAAAAAGACGCTCAAATATTAAACATGCAAAGCTTTGTTAGAAAGGAAGATAACGACTGATAAGAATATTAATTAGGAATAAGGCGGAATGCCTAGTGCCCTATTACAATATACGTATAAAAGTTCTATTTTTACGTATATTGCTATCACCACTAAATAAAATATAGTACCTGCAAGTTCCTGAATATTTTAAATTGTATAGTATAAAACAGAAATAAAATTATAAGATACACAATATCTTTAATTTTACTTGTTGGTTTGATATATGTACTCACTTTTAATTTCATATACACATTGAAGGAACTACCCTTATTAAATTCGAAAAACTTCAACCAAGAATAATATTTATATTGAATAATGTAAACTTAGATGTAGCTTATTTTTCCGATATTTAAAAGTTTGTACAAAAAAGAAGACAAATTTTGTACATATCAAATTATTGTGTAGTGTAAAACTGATTTAACTTTGTTAGAAGTTATAAATAATCAAGATGTGCCATTGTAAGAGTCTCATACCGAATATCACTAAAAGTTATACTTGCCTACATTTTTTATATTTAAGAGTTTATCGTATGTTATTTCATATAGCTTTGTTTATTATTGTTAACAAACAAAATTTGTTTCATATGTTTATTAAAGTTACGAAACTACAGTATTAAACACGGTGTACAAATTCTATTTCTAGTATTTATGCACTGTGGTATTAAACGAACTACAGCAGTCAAAAATAAAATTCGGTACTAAATGTCACCATTAAACTCATAACGTAGGTAATGCAATGAGTTGCTCCCTTTCTTGGAATACATGTATCCAGATTACTAGAGATTGCAATACGTTATAGAGTTTAATAGGTCAACATCAACTGAAACACTACTGTACAGATTAAGTTACATACTTTAGTTTGTACCTAAATATGGCTGTGATGGACATTTCGGGCTAAAGAAAGACTGATAGAGTGGTATATATTATATATGTAATTATTGCGACTTTATTTTCATAAGTGTAATATTTTATATTTGTTACCATAAGAATAAAATAATAAGTATATTTCTAGATGTGTGAATATTTTAATTTCTTGCTTATGTTGATTAACACTTTATATGTAAATAAAACGTGCAATTTTAAACTTACTTTAATTTGTCCTTTGTCTCTTGTTTCTCACGAATGTTTAGAAAACTCAGAATGTATATAAACAATATAATAACTACAAATAAATAAATAAAAACATTTTTAGATAGTTATTAATTAATTAACAACGTTTGATTGTGTATTATGTTGTGTATATGCTGACATCTATAGCCACTTTTAATAACTATTTTTGAAGTTCTAGTAGGGAGCTAGCACATCCTAGCTACGAACTGTTGCCGCCGATAATTTTGAATGACCACTGACAGTTACAATTTTTTATTATGTTTCTGACGTAAAAATACAATTATAAAGTCAAATGAAACAATGCTAATTATTATAATGTTTACCAGTTGTATAGCTAAAAATTCATTTTTTTCAAAATGATTTGTACAAACAAATATTTGTTTTATATTTGGGCTTAAATTTTATTATTACCTTCCGTCAAAAGGAAGGTATTGTTTTTGGTCAAAAAATTCGGTGGTGAGTTTTTAATGAATAAGCATGTTTTAGGGTCCCTACAATACGAATGTACTATTTTTAAGATGATGTCTGTATGTGTGTGTGTGTGTCCGTGTGTGTGTCTGTGTGTGTGTCTGTGTGTGTGTCTGTGTGTGTGTCTGTGTGTGTGTCCGTGTGTGTGTGTGTGTGTGACAAATTTTTCTCCGACGATAACTCCAAAACTACAATTCTAAAAATTATGATTCTTTCATATTCCTCTTCTTTACAACCATATGAAGAGCTGATTAGATTTTGGTTATAATTGGTCAACCGGAAGTACCCTTATTTGAAGTTCTTAACAGTTTTTCTTGAAAAATCGCAGTTAAATATCATTTTCGACATTTTATGTGATTATCAATAGAAAGAATATCTTATTCTCTATACGGTTCGATTATACATTTTCCTTCATATTCAATAGATATAGAGTTATAGAGAGATTAAGAGTGACTAACTTTCGAAAATCAGTCAGCATTGCAAAAATTATGAAAACAACAGATATAGGTATTCAAAAAAATCTAATTGACAGATGTCAGTGGCAAGTGCAAAACCTAAGTGGAAAGCATATGATCTGAAAGTGATATAAGTGACAGAGTGTCCCTCGCCAGTGACTTGCATTTGCGGCCTCGCCTCAAGATAGGAACTTATAATGCCAGAAGTATGAGAAAGGCAAAAGAGAAGATGGAAGGACTGTATAGCAGAAGATTTGAGAGATGAAGAACTGTGTCACGAAGGTGCTTTGGACAGGAATGAGTAGAAGAGAAGAGTAAGAAACAGCGACTTCTAATAAATAGGGCAAAGTTGAAGCAGGAGAAAGTGTTAAGTGCAATACATAATGTACGTTCGTATTCGTATTAAAATTTTATTAGATTTTAGATCTTTTCAAAGGAACTTTCAGTATGGATATGTAAAAAATAGTGTGTTCTTGTTACAGTTATACAGGACATATAGAATCTTTTTCAAGGAACTTTTGGTATAGGATATATACAAAATACATCGAATTGACGGAAGGTTTTGTGCTGGCCACAACAGATTTTTTTTTTTCTTTTTTCATCCTTTAAGAACAAAAGAAGAACGCATTATTTAAAAAATGAATCCAAATACAAGATAGTTTTACGTAACTATCTGTCACTTTAATACCAGATTCTCCAATTATGAGTAATTTGGGCTAGCGCGCGCATACTAAAGTGCACAAATTTTATTACATAGTTCTAGATAGTTCATAGCTAGGGTGGCGCTATAGTTACTCTGTATCACCACCGCCGGCTCCCATTGCGCTACGCTTATTATAGCTGTTTCAATTCGTTTTCCCATATAAATTTTGCTGCGAGTTTTTTACAGATTTAATACGGATAGTGGCGACATCTAGTTATTTTTATTTCAATTAGCAGCCTAAAATGTGTTATCAGTTTATTAGAAATAAAATCTTGGTGTACAAGTCGGGAAAAATGATGGCGGTAACATGGTTCGTCCTGCACAATTATGTTACTTCTAACCAAGACACAATATCCCTACCAGCGGTAGGCCACTTATATAATAAAGTTGCAAAATATAATAGGGCACCTGCACGTGACGTTTCAACATGGCGGCCACCAGCTGATCTTGGTCAACCAAACCTTCAGTTTGCATTGTGTCTTACGGAGAAATATCGTGCCGTAAGCTTTTATTGTGTTTTTATGGCACTTATTGTTTTATTTGGGAAAACTGATTAGAGTGTGTAAAAGTGAGTATATGAGGAGTGTTTTCCGTAAAAAATAAGTCAGGACATTCTTATTATTTAATGAGTTCCAGGTTATTAAATTAAACTAACCCAATCCTATTTTTTTGTGTATACTTTTATTGCATATAAAATAATTTAAACATAATCGGATAGGAACATATTGTATGAATATTTAAATATATGTAATTTTCTTTAATAATATATATAAAAAACATGAAAAAATATTTTTTAAATGACAGAATTACAAATTTTGAATGAAGTTTCTTCAGTAACAGAAAAAATATATATATTTGTGTCTGTTTCTCACAAAGGTTTAAAAATTAGATAGGTTATTATTGATTTCATATTGATTTTTAAAAAGCATTTTTAATCCTCGTCAAAAAAATGTCAATGTATAAGGATCCACATTATGTATCTACTTAAATTTATCGATTTAACGTACTATGGCTTCCAAAGATAAATTTTTAACGTATAAACTCAATAAGCTCATTTATACACAATAAAAATACACAATGACAATAAGAAAAATAAACTCGAAGATAAATATACATTCTCAAATTTAATTTTCTTTATAAATTAAAAAAATCTAATAATTCAATTTATTTTAATTTCAATATTCATGTTTTCATTTAAAAATACACATAAAAAAAAACTTATACAAACTCAAATGAATATAATACAACCTGATGGTACAATCTACTTATTTCAATTTAATATTTTTTTAAATATATTTATAAATAGGACTGCTTTGTTTTACTAGTAAATAATTCATATACTTATCTTTAATTATGGCTAATTACATTTTAAAATAGCATGTATAAATTTAGAAAAAACTGAATTTCTTGTACAGAAAACACATTTGCTGCATAAGACGCAATGTTAAACTGAAGCTTGGTTGCTCGAGATCAGCTGATCATCCGCCATGTTGTGACGTAGGTGCAGGTGCCCTATTCCCTTTTTTTTCCTTCCTCCTCTGTGATTCCCTTGCCTTACCACTGAGCCTAAACATTATAGCACTGCCGAGAAAAACTTCATCCCAGCCCAGGGCCGTAGCCAGAACTAAATATTATACAGGGCTCATATTTTTTTAGCCAGGGCTTACCTATATTAGTTTTAATTCTTTTTTAATGTCTAATAGGAGCGCATATATATTAGTGCTTTTTTAAAAGCAAATTTTGGTATCCTTAGAAATTTTGTAATTTTAAAAATTGTGAATAAATTAAAGACAATAAAAAAATGTAAAAACAGTTTTGTATGCAACTTTTAATGCTATACAATTTTGCACTCTACAGTTTTTGCCACAGAATGAACAGGCGAATAGTAAAACTAAAATCACATGTACACATGTAATCCGATGACGCATTTTAGTATTTAGGTTCTACTGCACTAATGACAAGAGTTCGAAAAATATGCAAACTGCCTATTAAGTGAATGCTTACATAATTTTAAGAAAATCAAATAATGTGAATTAAAATAAGTGCATATTATTACTTCAAAGAAAAACAACAGCAATATAACTTATTTGACATATCATTTCAATACAATATTGTCAATCTAAGTTACGTTGGTTCAACCGGTCACCAAGCAATATGTGCCCCTGGTTTCGACTTGGGAGGTGTGGTCTATCATTAAGAGTACATTCGGAGACAGAAGTTTTTTATACAAATTTTAGCGGTTCATGTATAAAATGGATTTATTTAGAACACAAATGAAATACATAAACATTTCTTTAAATGTCGTTTATTATATACATATTATACCTTCTCCATAATTATAATTCATTTATTAGTACGCCTGCCGCCGCCACCACTACACTTTTACTTTTATTCTGTATGTACTTACGCGTTCGCGGCAAAATTCTCAAATGTTATTGGTTGAATATTTACGTAAGCGCGTGCCTTCCGCGTTGAGGTCAGGGGCACATATTGCTTGGTCGCACAATAATGGTTATACCGTATTTTTTCATCCTTACAAATATTCGTACATTAGTCTTGATATAAGTAATTATGCTATGTTTTCTACATGGAAGCCTGATTATTTTTACCAGGGCTCAATATTATTTTACCAGGGCTTAGCCCTGGCCAGCCCCCCTCTGGCTACGGCCCTGTCCCAGCCTTATCTTCTGCTCGCTGAAATCATGTTGTGGATGTATTATTCCACGATGCCATCACCAGAATAGTAGCGCTAGCTGAAGCCAGGCAAACTGGGTAAAATACAAAAGGGAACGTTCTACTCCGAATGATATATAAATACTATTTTTTCTTCAAGCGTTTCAAAGAAAACTTTAAGCACAAACGACGCAAATAACAATTTTCAATATGTGTTGTGGCGACTGCTGCAGCCAGTGGTGAACTAAGATGTTGACATTATTTTATTAATACAATAATGAACAACATTATTTTACTAGTAAGATAAAGAATATCTTCTATAGTGTGTGTACAGTGGCATAATATAAACATTATAATAAGCTAGAAGAAAAACGTATCTATGGAAAGTAATACGTAGAGCATATCTGGTGATGGATGATACCACTGTGTTATCGTTTAGGTAATATGTGTTGTGTATGATCGTTGGCGTCATGGTCGAAAACGGTAACGGATATATTTTTTCGCCGATTACCGTCTCCTTTGTCACAAATTAATAATTTGAAACTAATGTAGGAACTTTTTGGATAATTGTCGGGGTAACTTTTACCCCAATTATCCTATCCAAGACTTCACTACGACCAAACTACATCACCTCCTGAAGATGGCAAATGAGTTGTCGAAACCGGTAGAGGCCGATTTTTAAATAAATTATTATTGACTGCAATCCAGGACTTTTATTCATCCCATAAAAATTGTAATTAACACTTTATTTGATTTAACAAAATCACCCTTGTATCCTCATATCTATATTTTGGAAGAAATATTGTATCTAAACAATACTACCTTAGTTGAAATTATTGAATAGTGCTCTCCATTGTTGAATTTAGTCGTAGAAAGTGGCATAGGATCAATGTTACATAATTTATTTTCACAATTTCTTTCTTCGTTAAAATAAATTTTCATTGATCCAATACCACTTTCTACGACGAAGAGTAGACATTTTCAGGAACAAGGATTATAAAATTTCGTGACAAACTTATGTTTCTTTATTATTGTATGTGATTACAAATTCTTCTACATTATGTACATAATAAGTAAATTTATTTCATTTCTACTAAAGCATCCCTTAGATCACGTATAGCATCAGACATACTTTTATTATATTTGGCATTATTTGTAAACGCATTACAACTCATTTCAGCATTATCAGTAATTATATCTAACAATCCCTTTCCATTGTTCTCGGTCACCGAATGATTTAATGTTTCTTTTGGTAAACAAAGAAACATAAATGCAGATAATACTTGTAATAATGCGTCGGCCTTGATTAACCTTAAAATGAAAATTTATTTCTTATAATGTCGGTAATAAATTAAATTAGTAGCCTTTAAATCAATAGGCGATTCCACTATTATATATATATATATATATATATATATATATATATATATATATATATATCGCCACAGGCGTTGTGGACGGTAATGAACTATCAACGATCAACCTAACGACCATTGTCTACCAATTATGAGTTGCCAATTAGCTTACGCTGCAGTTTGTTCCTAAAAAACACGACCAAAACGCGAATTTCATTATTTGGTCGTTCAGCATCGTCCACAACGCGTTGTGGCTGTTTTTTTTTTTTCGGTGTTTGAGCAATATATATATATATATATATTAACGCGAAAACCGGACCACAGGCGTTTAACATGGGAAAACAGTTTTTTCTTTCCCTAAAGTGGCCTATTAATTTTAGGCAAAAGTGCATCAAATAAGTGTTGTAGAGAATTAAATACTACATCTAAACCATCAGTCACATTTTTTTTTTGCATGTTTGGTAACCGAGAAAAAATAATTTAAAATTTTATAAAACTTGCTTCTTTATAGTGTTAGCCATGGTATTGAAATAAAACTTCAAACAAATTTTATACATTTTACTTGCCAGAAATTATAAAATATAGTTTTCATTAAAATAATACTATTATCTTTTTTGGTCAGGGAGGTATAGGGATCGTGCTAAAAATCACAAATCGAGATTTTAGTAAATAACCACGTTTTAAGGTCCTTAGAATCCAATTTTAACATTTTCACGATGATGTCTGTATGTGTTTATGTGTGTGTATGTATGTATGTGTATGTGTGTGTGTATGTAAGTGTGTGAGTATGTGTATGGATTTTGTCTTCGCTCTAACTCAAATACTATCGTTCAGAAAATTCTGAAACCTTGTATTTATACCCTATTCTAATATGAAAAGAAGCCATTAGATTTTGGTGTAAATCGGATAACCGGAAATGACACTGTACCTGAAGCTCATAATTGTTTTTCTTCAAAAAATACCATTAAATGCCATTTTTTCGCATTTTATGTCTTACGAAAATTAAAGATTATTGAATTTTCTACAGGAATACATTAATACTTTTCTATAAGATAAACACAATTCCTTTGTTACACAGTTCATATTTTAAATGAATGTAACTGACAGTAAATGTTACTGTTAAAAAACTAATCACTTCAAATCACAGACCATATACACTATTTTAGATAAGAAACGTACATGTTGAGCATCGATACCTAAAGTCACTAGATATATAAAGTACCGCAATTGGCCGCCATATTGTGTCGAGCTTCGGCGCCAAATTTAAAATGGATTATCTTGAAACGAGTGCGTTATTACAAAAAAAAAAAAAAATAATCGGCAGTGAAATAAATCTATGAAGGCAAGTAATTAATATTGATTTTATGTTCATAATTTTTATAATATGCGTACATATAAGTACAAAACATAACTGATCAAAATTATACAGAAAATAAAAAATAAATACAATTAAGGTTAATTTTCTTCAGATCGTTTGACATGATGACAGGATTGACGCTAAAGTCCCCAGATATAGTGACTTTTATTGGCACAGCCAACTACAATTAGATCCTGATGTGACCCTGATTGGCCTGATTCCGCCATATTGTGTCTAAAAAATCTGTTGTGGCCAGCACAAAACCTTCCGTCAATTCAATGTATTTTGTACAAATCCGATAACAAAAGTTCCTTGGAATAGATTCTATATATCCTGTAAAATTGTAACACGAACACACTATTTTTTACAAATTCCATATTGCAAGTTCCTTTGAAAAGATTCTATAAATCCAGTATAATTATAACACGAATGTACATTCTGTAAATTGCACTTCACCCTTCCTCATTCCTATCCAACGCATCTTTTTGACACAGTTCTTCCTCTCTCAAATATTCTGCTACACAGTCCTCCCATCTTCTCTTTGGCCTTTCTTGTACTCCCGGCATTGAAACTGCAAGATATTTTGCGAGGGACCCTCTGTCACTTAAATTACTTTCTGATTCTATACTTTCCACTTGGATTTTGCACTTGACACTGACATCTGTCAATTAGAATTTTTTGAATATTATCTGCTGTTTCCATAATTTTTGCAAAGCTGACTGGTTTTTGAAAGTTAACATCTCTTAATCTCTCTATAACTCTATATCTATTGAATATGAAGAGAAACGTATAATCAAATCGTATATAGAATAAGATTTTCTTTCATATTAATGATCATAAAATGTCGAAAAATGATATTTAACTGCGTTTTTTTCCAGAAAAACTGTTAAGAACTTCAAATAAGGGTACTTCCGGTTGACCAATTATAACCAAAATCTAACCAGCTCTTCATATGGTTGTAAAGAAGAGGACTACGAAAGAATCATAATTTTTAGAATTGTAGTTTTGAAGTTATCGTCGGAGAAAAATTTGTCACACACACACACACACACGGACACACACACAGACACACACACGGACACACACACGGACACACACACGGACACACACACACACACATACAGACATCAATGCAAAATTAGTAAAATCGTATTATAGGTATCTTAAAACGTGCTTATTCGTTAAAAACTCACCATCGAATTTTTTGACCAAAGACAATACCTTCCTTTTGACGGAAGGTAAAAACGTTCTTCTCTAATACATTGGTACAATGAATTGCGGTACTTTATATATCTAGTGACTTTATCGATACCGCATCAATGGCGCCATCTGGTGTATGGAAGCAAAATTAAATGTATAAACTCGGTCGGTAGTGTCATTACCTACAATTAATATTGCTATATTCGGTTTAATTACCCAAAATTAGTACAATTTGAAGTTGAAGCAATTTTTTCACAAAATCCTATCATTGCGTAGTATTTTATGAAAAATCTACTACAACTACAAATCAGTCTTACAAAGATTTTATAAAATGAATAAAAAATCATGCATTTTTGAAAACACTATAATTTCATTTAAGAAAGATACAATACTAAAAGCAGTTCATCCATGTTTCAAACTTCCAACCACTTGACAAATAAATCCCGATGAATTCGTGGATGTAGAAATCTATAGTTTGTTATTCCTAGAATACGATTTTGTAATATGTTTTACTGGTATAAACATACGATTATATAAAAATATATTTTCACTTACCGGTAGCAGTACAATTTGATACACAACACTTTATTCGTGTCATCTTAAATATTAACAAGTTTTTCTTATACGACACAAAAAATATAATCACAATGACAGTCAAAATTGTTTCAAATGAAAATGACAAATGTCAAAATTCGCACAAAAAATGAAAAAAAATGACACACTAACGGTACTGGTGTCGCCATATCTAGTGTATCGAAGCAACACTAAAAATGCTATCCCGGTATCCCCCATTTGCGTTTCCCGGGCCTGATGAAAACTGTAGTTTATAATTTCTGACAGGTAGAATGTTATAAAATTTGTTTGAGATTTTATTTCAATACCATGGCTAACACTACAAAGAAGCAATTATACAAAATTTTAAATTTAATTTCTTCAGTTACGAAATGTGCATAACAAAATGTGATTATTGTTTTAGATGCAGAATATAATTCTCTACAACATGTATTTGAAGTATTTTTGTCTAAAATTTTTGGGCCACTTTTGCGCAAAGAAAAACTGATTTTCCATGTTGAACGCTTATGGCCCGGTTTTCATGTTGCACCCAGTATATATTACTTAAAATAATTAGCAGGAAATTAAGAAAGTATGATTTTACATGTTAAAAGTTCTAAGTTCGGTTTTCAAGTATTCACCCGGTATAATAGATTTCAAGTAGGCATTTGCCGAGTACCTTCTACTCGGTATAAACAAATAAAAAAAAATATATGACACCTTATTTGCTCAGCCTTGTCTCACCTAATGCTCTCATAGAAATGTTCTTCGGGTATAATATCTTCAACCAAACATCCATAACTTGTTAAAGTTTTACTTAAAATGTTGTAATAATACTGATAAAGTTCACTTAAATGACTTTTTCTGAATTCTGTTGTAGTGTTGGTAAAAATTACAAGTAAAACATCAAAACTTGGATAGAAATTTCTCCCTAGTTGGAAATCAACTAGACGTGCGTCTACAACTTTATCTCCTTCATATTTAAACAACATGTTATTGGACCATAAGTCTCCATGTCCAAAAGTCTTAGCTAACTTAGTTTTCGTGACAAATGTTTTTCCAAATGGGTAGTTGTTGATCATTTCTTTTAATTCTGATCTGTAAGTTTCGCTCTCAGGCATTAAATCTATTAATTTGTTTATTGTTCTAAAACTGTTTTTCCACCAGGTTCTTATGATAGAATTTTCTTGCTCAGGATTTGTATAAATTGTAAATACTGATTCTCGTATAAAATCAGCGAATTCTACTTCGATGGAAAAACTTCCTAGTTCTTTGTTTTTGGTGTCTTGATAAGCTAACCCAGCAGCATGGAATAAAGCTAAACATTTTAAAACACTTTTTATTTTATCTAACTCAAAAGGCTGTAGTCTTTCTGAGAGCTGAAAGCCATTATGAACCAAATTTTCAAATATTAAAGATTTATTTGGAATACATAAATAACATTTTCCGGCAAAATTTGTATCATATCCGTATTTTTCAAACTCTTTCATTAATGTATCATAAATAAATATTTCTTTATTATAAGCGTCATATTCATCACATACATCTTTCTGAATATCAGTACTATTTGGTCTTGTTTTTAAGAAAAACGTTTCTATATTTATTTCATTGTCTAGTTCATAAGTAATAAACAAATTGTAATGTTCTCCTAAGAATCCTTCCACATTTCCTGATATGCCTTTTAATTCATAACTTATAAATTTTGGATTATTTTTTTTAAATCGGTTTTGAAGTATTTTTGTACAATCTTCGTTTGATAGCAAATCAGACTTCATGGTAACTAAAAAAAAAACTATATTTTACATTATGGTCAACTGGTGTAAAAAAATATGAAATGAAAAACATTAAGATAAATACAAAACACTATTTCCGATTTCATGAAAATTTAACTTATTGCTTAATTTAACAACATATTAAATTTGGAAATTGTGTCAAGTTGTGAAAAATTTATAAATATTATTAGTGTATATAATTGAACTACATTGTACTGTATGCATACTCAACGCATATTTAATTTGAAACGCACTTACAGACAATTTATTTAAGTTATACACTCAAATAACTTTTGTAAATTTGTGACGTTAAATTTTACAATGAGCTAAATTTAAACAAGCTTTTTGAAACCCGGCATATGACGATATTCTAAGTGCCCAACTAAGCAAGCGATTAGCTGGTTGCCCAACTAAAATAATATTAGGAGTTGTCGGTTGTTGGTGTTGGATCGCATAGTCGGACTCTATTTTCATTGTAAAAGTAATTATTTTTTATAAATACCTAAAAATAAAAACGTCAATAAGAATTATGTTCTATGCATATTTTTTATTAGATATTTACTTTAAAAATACAGTAGATAAAAATTATTTGTGTAACTTGATAAAATAAGCTCATAAAAACATTATTTTGGCTTCGCATTTTCTTTCAAAATATTATAAAAAATATATTATGTTGTACGATATACGAGTATTATATAACTCATTGATAATATCTATATTTTTTATTGATATAAAATAGTTTTTTATGTATTTACCTTAAAATTAATGGGGTAAAAGCGAAACATAATTTTGGGGTAGGTAAATGGAACTCATTGCTTATTGTATATGGAGATAGACATAAAAATGACAATATTTACAAAAAAAATTAAATTTAAAATTAAATGCAGAAATTTAACCAAAAATAAACAATTGACAATCTTCGCTTTCTTTAAAATTTTAAGAAGAATTCTTAATACTCGCATATATTTGTCAAATTAAATATACTTTACTAGAAATTGAAAGAAGAAACATCGATATGGATGTCCAGGATAAATTGTTCAACGTGGGATACTCGAGAACAACGAAGTCGGTTAAATTAGTCAAAATTTGCCTCATTGTGACTATTGTGAGGCCTGAGGCCATTTTACGGCACTTCGTTTATTCGGAAAAAATGCGTAGGTGAGTAGACAAAAATGCAAATTTTTAAATTTTTGTTATCTTTGCAAATAACTTACAAGTGTAAAATAATAATGGACTTCTGTTTTCACTTGTTGTTTAAAGCAATTTTATGCTCTTTCAAATGGCAATGCTCAATTTTCTTTTTATGTTGGATTTCGAGATTAATGTCAAGGTTTCAATTTTTATATGGACGACATATTGGAAAGTTATACCATTCAAATTGAAATATTTTTTCTTTCCAACAATGTCTAATTTGACGAAATTCATTATTTGTTGTAAACTGCGAAAATACTACAGTTATTAAATTTATGGGTTATAAACAGTAAATATTTTTCAATTTTTTAAATATTAAAATTAATTGGACTAAAAGATATTTTGAGAACTATATTATGAAATTGGCAATAGTAAATGTAATCTATAATTGTATTTTTTGATTTTAAAATTATATATTGTTGAAAAAATATTTCCTTTTCAATGCCCATATAAAAATTATAATTTTGTTTTCATAACTTGAAATCCAACAATGACAACAAAAATTGAGCATTCGAAAGTCCATAAAAAGTACTATAGGAAAATGACAAGCAAAATTCATTGTTATTTTGAAAGTTATTTGTAAAAATAAAAAATGTAATTACTTGACTGGGATTGATGATGAAAGATAAATCTTAAAAAAAAAAATGTAAATTTTATATTTATTCTACTCCTGCTCTATAAATATAATTTTCTGGTTTGTTTTTCATGCTGAAAGCGACTTTTTACAACACGCTTCGGTATCCTAGCAGCGAATGTTGAATAAAATGTTTGTTGTTGTCATAATAATAAGCATCGCAAATACAAAAATTGACAATAAATATCAAATTATTCAAAAAATAATAATTATATCCTTTTTTTATCTTGTGAAAATAGAAAAAAAAGTGTGTATAACACGTGTTGAAAGTCCTTTATCGAACACAAACGATTGCATCTTTCGTTTGGGTTCAATAAAGAAACACTTTTAGTACTTTATATACAAATAACTATTATCTATATGTAATGATCTATGCATTTTTCAGAAAATAATACACCGCCAAAATGCTAATTTTTATCTAAATTAACAGATCTAGTATCTCACATTTCTTTAGTTGAACTGGTTATCCTGTACACACAGTACATCAAAGAAATTATATCTATGGATTTTTAGTAAATTGAATTTTGAACACATCTAAACATTTTATAAAGATCAATCACACTTATATCAATTTTTTTTTTAATAAATGTAATACCAAATATACATACATGTATGCTCGTACATGAATCTGAATAAAAATTTCCATACTTTTTACTTTTACATAGGTTTTTTTTCTAGGCAGATTCTCTAGTATAAAAATATAAAATATGTATCCCTTTTTCCTAGTGGTGTTTCATTTTTAGCCGAAAATTTGATTATTTCTGAAATACGATTTTTCTTTATCTTTATATTAAATACAAATTTAATTACTGCATAATCAGGCCTATTTTGTAATTTAGTGGTTAATTATTAACAACTGGTTATTAACTACAAATTTAATTACTGTATAATCGGGCCTATTCTGTAACATAGTGGTTAATTTTTAACTAGTTAAAAAAAAATCACCAATTAAATATTTTGATATATAACAAAAAATTGGATTTTTAGTTGTCGAATCAATCCCTATATTAGATATTTTTTAAACAGTTGTTAAAAGTTAACTACTTTCTTACGGAATAGGTCTGAATATGTATTTATAGATAAAAGAACAAAGCTGAAACACATTCTGATATATCGCACTTAATTGTTAATGATGTCACACATATACGAGTATAGGTATATAGTACATCTTATATAAAATTTCAATATTTTTACCTCAGTTGACACTATTTCAAGACAATTTTTTCTTTTATAAATATTACATATGTATAATACTGGGCCACGTTAGAATTATTGAGAATAAGATATATAGTTCATATTTTTTAAAAAAATTATTTTAAAAATGTCTAAAATAATTCCCTTTTACCATAATATACTTCATCAATCAATTCTTCCACTTTTTAAAACCTCCTATCAGAACTAATGTTTTGAAATGTTTTCAAAATAATCACTATATAGCAGCATCAATTAGACGAAAACCTTGTTCACATGTTCACCGTAAATTCAAATTCTTTTTAAGTCTAAAAAAATAACCAAAAGTTGTTCATTGCCATATCAGGTGAGTATGACGGGTAGGTACGTGTTTTTTATTAACTTTATATTTTTTTTGTCAAAACTTAAGAAAACGTTATCATGTTAATTTTATATTTTTACTCACAATAATGATACTTAATTTTTTTTAACTAAGTAACTTTCGCAACTTAATAACTTTAAAATGTTTATCCAAATTTTATTTTCTACGGTCTCCCAGATTTTCATATTCTCAATAATTTTTATATAACCCCTGTATTATTATTTATATTTTTCTCTTACCTTTAATATTAAATGAAGAAATAATTTGTTTAAAGTTATTTCTATGTTTTTTCAATGTAGGTATTACTCTTCTAAACAATGTTACCACTGACGATGCTGCCGAATAGTAACTAAATATAATGATAATTTAGAGAAATGATGTAGTTCAAGGTCTTCATTTATATAAATTAGACTATTAGATAAATGCAATTTCAGATGATAAGCAAAAACGACGTATTTGGTTTTTATCTGTGAATCTTGTAAAACTTTATATAAAAATTGATCTTTAGATTACGTTCTTAGAAACAAAAACATTTAAAAACTGGTATTATCACATTTTTATATCTCGCTACATAACGTAGGAATACGAAACGAATAGGAATCATGCTAAAAATGTCATATCGAGATTTTAATGAATAGGGGTTCCCACCATAATCAAAATAGTGAAAAATAACACTGTTACATTAAACTATAAAACATTTATAAAAACTAACTAAATTGTTAAATATTTATCCTTTTTTGCTTGAAAATCATTACACTGCCCGATTGCAGCCCGTGCTATGACGTAATATGCCGGATCGAGTTTCCGGTTTTCTGATTCTCTCAAAATAGGAATAGTTAACAATACTCTTTATTACATTCATGTAGCAAATAATTAATAATAAATAATAACTGTTTTAATTCCAAATGCTTCTAATTTCCATTGATTTTTCACCATTTCTTGTAGGATATCTCTTGTCATCTTCATGAGGATGCATATAACATGTGTAAAGTTTCTGACTACTTTCTGCTAAGTTTCCTTGTAAAACCCAACCGAGCAGAGTTTTTGTTAGAACAGGTTCATTCCAAAAGAGGCCAATTTTCTTATCCTTTTTACGTCCCGCTACCCTTGGTATAGGGAATAGGGATCGTGCTAAAAACACATATCGAGATTGTAGTAAATGACCACGTTTTAAGGTCCCTAGAATTCTATTTTAACATTTTCACGATGATGTCGATATGTGTTCGTGTGTATACATTTTGTCCTCGCTCTAACTCAAATACTATCATTTAAAAATTCTGAAACCTTGTATTTCGTATTTCGACCTTTTCTAATATGGAAAGAAACCATTAGATTTTGATGTAAATCGGATGATCTGATTTAATTTTTCTGTTTGCAGCACTATATCTCAATATAAATTTACAACTATACACTATACATTTACGAAATGGATCATGTACGACGAAGAATTTACCCAGATTGCGTTTTAGAACACCTGGAAGTTGATGCTGATTTTACTGTTAAAATATGATCCAAAACTTCTCAAATTTGGTATTTAAAACTCATATATAATTTGAAACAACATATTAGATTTTGACCATATATTTATGATAAATCGGCTATAGTACTTAATTTGGAGCTCTAACAGAGTTTTGAGGAAAAACAGTAAAACATAATCAAAATTTCTATTTATTAAACAACAAATTAGATTTTATTTACAAACGATCAACCGGAAGTGATACTTTACTTGAAGCTCATTGCTATTTTAAAAATGGAATTGGCGGGAGGTCATGTGCTGGCCACATCAGATTTTTTATCTATGTATCTATAGTTAAGTTTTCACCGTTAGCAGATTTTCGATATTTGTCAGAGAGATAGCTTGCATCATATGTACAAGCAAAAGTACCCGAGACATGTTTAGAAAAAGGCGTTGTTAGGTGCGGTGCGGTGATCGGAAAGGCAGAGGGCGGAGCGTATTACATGTACGATGCGAGGCAGGTTGCCGGCTCCCAATGCAGCGCGAGTCTCCGAAGTAAATGTGAAAAATTACTGGTACACGTGTAGCTAATCGTTATTCTAGCTTTACCCGTGCGAAGCCAGGGCAGGTCAGGTAGTTGTTTTTAATTATTAAAAATATCAAAACGTCACACAATAATTTAAATAACTAATTTAATTAATTTCTGAACTGTTATGTACCTACTTCCGTGGAAAAAAAATCGTAGTTCATCCCCTACGCCGCGTAGCGCATAAAGGGTTGGGTACTTGTATTCTAAGGACTATTGTTTATAATTATTAAAATCATGAAATCTTTACACAATATAGAGTGATCAAAAAGAACTGTTTCAGTTGGCAATAACAAAAAATTACTTGAAATTGGTAACACTGATACAAAAAATTGATTTCCTGTTTTTGAATGGTTTTTGATAGTGACATCTGAAAATTTAAATTTGGCTATATTTACAATTTTTTATTAAAATGATTGGTTCCCTTACCCACGCCACGTACTTTTCTTTCTTACAGTACCCATGAGCAATAATCTAAAGCATTTCGATCACTCAAAATCCTATTAGCTGTCAGGTCCCAGTTCTGACATAACTTATTTGTGGAAAGTAAAAATTCTTCGGACTTGCAGTCAATTAATAAAATTTATTTTCGCCGACGTTTCGACTATACAGTAGTCTTCCTCAGGGCTCTACAATATGATACAAAAGCGAAATAGTAACATACGAACACAAAAGAATTGTAAATTACAAAAACTATAAAATACAAACTTACAGAATGGTCTAGTCGAAAAAAGAAATCACATGTGGATAACTGAACATACAACACGGACAATTAAAAATATAAATAAATAAATAAATAAATAAATAAATAAATAGTTAAAAACAACTATCACAAAGAGAAAATCGCCAAAAAATTAAAAACTTGTCTTGGATGAATGATGAATACAGTACACATGGAAATACAAATAACTATAGTAACGTATAAAAAATCAAAGTTGAGGACTAATGTGGGTTATTTTAGATTAATTAATGCAGGACCAATAGATGAATGGGTGTTAAGATCCTGATGTGGGACTGCGAACTCCTTGATGGTAGATGATTTGGTGTGCTTCCGTGTCAGGATCTCTCTATTTTCTATGCTAGTAACTATATAATTACTAGTTACTATTTGCTCGTAGAATCTACGACGTAGATGAATACTCTGGTTTTGAATATTCGGGCGTTCAGTATGCACCCATTTTCTTATATGACATTGTGACAGTTCAAGTTATGATATGTAAATTACTATGAAAATCACTCGCACACCGAAAAAAAACTGATGTCGATATTCACTAACATCAAATAAATCGTCAAATAGCTTATTCATTGAATAAGAGAAAAATATCGCATCGATACCATAACATAAAAGAAGGTATTTATTCTAGCTGTCATAATTTGATGCGATATTTTTCTCTTATTCAATGAATAAGCTATTCGAAGATTTATTTGATGTTGGTGAATACGGGCATGAGACCGCTGAATTTTTTTTTTCTTTTTCGTTAATTCCTTTTTTGAACAGTGCATTCAGCAGAAAATTGTTGATTATGTTCACTGATAGCGTGCTGATAGCTACTCAAATGAACTGAATGCGCCCATTGCGTACAATTTAAACGTCACGGCGGAAAACGTGTTAAGCTGCCAACACAATACGTAGGTTATGTGGAATTGTGCAAAACTAAAATGACAGAAATTAAGAAAGAATTAAATATCAACGAAATGCAAGAAACGAATAATGAAAAAAGAAAGCTGGAAGAAAATTCAAGTGATACACAGGTACATAAAAAACATTGTGCAGAAAAAAATGACAAAACCATAAGTAAAGAAATAATTTTTTTCCAACAAAATCAACATAATATTGAAATTAAACAAGAACCTAATGTACCAACATTTATAAAAAAAGACAAAGATTTAACTGATATACAAGAAAAAGATTCAAGTGATATACAGATAAAAAATAAACGTTCTTTAGCAGAAAATCTAAAATATTATAAAATACTACGAAGAAAAACAAATGATTTCCAACAAAATATTGAAATTAAACAAGAAACTGATGGTTCAACTGCTGCACAGATAAATGAAAAAGGTTTAACTGAAAACAAAGATCACGAAAAATCATCTGAAAAAGTAAACGATTCGCAAGAAAACATCGAATACACCTATAACCAAAAAGATGGTTCCGCGAATGAACAAGATAATACAGCAACTGAAAAAATAACTGACTTACAACAAAACAGTTGCGCCTCAAATACTGAAACAACTGGGGAGGTTGCTAGTTGCTCAACAAGCATTACTGAAATAAAATCTGAAGCTCCAATATTATTTAATGGAAAAGATATTACCACTTTATCTAAAAGTCAAATGAAGAAGTACAAGAAATTGTTAAGTTGGGAAGCAAAGAAGAAAGAAAAGAGACGAAGCGAGAAATTGAGAGCAAAATTAAGAAAAATTGAACTTAAAAAAAATAATGTTTATACAGGTCCTTCAAGAAAAGAACTGAAAAGGAGAAAAATGTGTCACAGTACATGCAAAACCGGAGTTATTATAGATTTAAGTTTCGATGATCTTATGATACCTAAGGTGAGTCTTACTCAAAATTTAAAATACTGTTTAATATAAATCGTGGTACCTATTATTAATAAATTAATTTTTCGTATAGGATTTAGGTAAAGTAATAAAACAACTTCTAAGAGTGTATACAGTAAATAGAAGATCTGAAACCCCAATGCAACTACATTTAACTAGTTTTGAGGGTAAATCAAAGGAAGAAATGAAGAAAAACGACGGTTATGAAAAATGGGATTGCTATTTCCATCCAGAAAATTATCTTGATATTTTCCCTAAAGAAAAATTGGTTTATTTATCCAGCGAAAGTGATAATGTTATTACAGAATTAGATGAAGATAAATTTTATATTATTGGAGGACTGGTTGATCATAATGCTCACAAGGTGATTTATTTAGTAATGATTTTTTTTCTACTGAACATATACACACTAGGGTGGTCATTGAAAAAAGACTGCGGTAATGATATAGAAAAAGGATCTGTGCAACCCCGTGTCTGTAAATTCATATTTTCTTTATTAATTTGATCGGGAATGAGGATCACGCTAGATATACGTTGTTCATATTTTTTAGAATGCATTTATGATCAAAATACTCCCTTTCAATAATAATATACTTTACAATTATTCTTTCATTCCACTTTTAAAAGATCCCAATCAGTCGTCTTTTGGAATGATTTCAAACTAATTTCTGGGAGACTAAAATATGTAAATTCATTTTTTATGACTTAAAACTTGCCAAAGCCGCCAAACTAATTAAAAAAACAGCCGAATTTAGGCTGCCTTCTATACTTACTATACAGGGTGTCTCAATAAGCTTGCTCACTATTGGTAACTTTTTTATTTGAAGAGATACGAGGTTGGTTAAACTAGCAAAATTGTGCCATTTTATATTAGAAAATTGGTCATGTATACAAAATAAAAATTGTGTCAGCGGTTCCCAAAATTTGGGACAGAATATATATTTTTTAAATGGAACTATATATTTTTTATTATCTTATTGGAAAGAGTATTTTTTTCTCTTTCCAACAAGGTAATGTTGTTTATGTACAATTTTTTCAAATAAACGAGTTTTTTACGTTTAAAAATAAAAATTATATTTTATTAGTTTAGGTAAAGTAAACTATGGAAACAATTGTCTTTTATAAAATTATTATTTTATTAATTTATTTTACAGTAGTAACAAAACAAAGTAAATATTCAAATTGAAAGCCATTATTTCTTTCGCACATTTAAACTCTTTTGGAAAGAGAGCCGACCGTTCCACGTAACTGGTGTCTAGATATAACTTTCCATATAGCACGATCATATCTAACTTTTCTTCATTTGTAAAGTTATTAAACACAGAGAACTTTACGGGAGAAATGATTAAACGTCAAACAAACAAAGAATCAATTGTTTCCATGGCTTACTTGACTAAAAAACTAATAAAATAGTTTACAAAATTTAAATTTTTAACCGTAAATAACTCGTTTATTTGAAAAAAATGTACATAAACAACATTACCTTATTGGAAAGAGGAAAAAATACTCTTTCCAATAAGATAATAAAAAATATATGGTTCCATTTAAAAAATATATATTGTCCCAAATTTTGAGAACCGCTGACATAAATTTTATTTTGTCTACATGACCAATTTTCTAATATAAAATGGCACAATTTTGCTCATTTAACCAACCTCGTACCTTTTCAAATAAAAAAGTTACCAATAGTGAGCAAGCTTATTGAGACACCCTGTAGATGTCATAAAAATATTACGTAATGAATGTGTGGAATGTACCATTTTACTCGATGAGTTAAGCAGCAACCTAATGCAGTAAAATAATTTTCTGGTCACACAGCTTTGGGAAAATTTCCCACGAGTATTTATTTAAAATACGTTTCTATAATATAATTATGATTTGCGTAATCACAATACGTTGAAAATAATCGAATCATTATATTATACTTACATGACGTCATTGGAAGACACAGTAGTTTTAATTATTAATAAACTTTCAGGGACTATGTTACAAAAAAGCTGTTGAACAAGGCATACAACATGGCCAGTTACCTATCACTGACTTTTTTACAATAAGATCTAGAAAAGTATTTACTATCAATCAAGGTAAAAAAAAAACGAATTAAACATCTTGTTAATAACTAAGTTTTGAAATATTTTTAGTGTTTGAAATATTACTAAGAGTATCTGAAGGTTTATCTTTCAAAGAAGCGATTGAAAATGTATTACCCCAACGCATTAACTTGATGGAAAAGGACTGTGATGATGATGATGACGATGAAGATGATGATTAAATATAATTTTATTTAAATACGTGTATTTTGTTATATGAATTTAAGAAAATGTTACATTGCTTTAAAAAATAAACACTTTCAAATATATCAGGTTTTTCTACCTACCAAAAATAATTTTCTATCAATAAGAAAACGCCACACTGGTTTCTTTATAATAAAATTAGTTTTCTTTTTTATTATACATTAAACAGCACCTTGATAAAATTAATTTCTGTAAAATTAGGTTGTAAAACGACCTAAACCATAGGTCCGTACTAAACAAATATAAATAAACACAATCTATATAATCAAAACTAATATATCACAAATAAACCTAAGCGGAGATTTAAATAAAGCATTATAATAAATTTATAAACTGATAATAATTACAAATCAGTCAACTGTAACATACTGAACTGGGTCGAGTATTTCAAACAAAATATTTTTCTTATTTTAAAAACATTTCACTAATGTAGGACTAGGATATGAAAATATCGTTAATACTAATTCTTATATTCCCATATACTTCAAAATTTTTGGAATAGACTCAAATCATACATTTTTTTTATGAAACTTTATAAAAAGATATGATAGTCATACCGAAAATAGAATGGACCTTTTACATTTGAAATGCACCGTAACGTCAATTTTTTTCCAAACCATGTCAAGTAAAATGATTAGAAGGAGAAACATTTATTTTCAATAAAGAATTTTTTTAACAGCAAAAAACTTTTATCTTTAATTATAAAGAAATTATTACTTGGCTAGCAGCACAAGACCTGTTTTTACTAAAAAGCTGTTTTAAAAAATGTCAAATTTTATTATTTAGTAACAATTAATATCAAATTTATCAAAATATGATTTTAAAGCAGAACACAGTTTGTATATAATGTTCTTTAAACATAAGGGTGAAATTAAATATTGAAATTTGAATTTGACATTTTTTAAAACAGCGTTTTAGTTAAAACAAGGCTCGTGCTACCAGCCAATGATTTTATTCTTGTTTGTAACTTTCTTTGTAGCAACTGGCAATTACGCAATTATCTGTCACTTTATTATCTTTTTAGAAAAACATGTTTTGTAATGTCATATAAATCCGCATCAGAAAAATTGAAATACTTTATGTAATATATTAAGTTTTTACTATTCCGCCGTTTACAATTTTATTGGAAATGTATTTTGTCTCCTCAATGCGCGGACAACCTACTGCGCACTACAAATATGTCATTTTTGTCTATCTCTCTCTTTTGTTGTAAAAGGTCCATTTCCTATTTTTGAAGTCCATATTATCGAATAAAAGTAAACAAGATTTCCGTTAATACTTCATCCTCATTCCAGTATGTTATGAGTTGAATGTTACAAGTTTTTTTTTTCTATGTTTCGTCACTTGGAATCTCTTCCTCGTCTATAATTTCAAAGTCACTATCGCTATCACTCCGTCTGGGTTGTTTAGCGACTTGCGCAGCCGATCCCGCGGCTGTTTTAAGAACTGTACTGACTAAACTAGTACCCATGCTGCCCAAATTGCTCAGAATATCTGAACTGAGCTGTTGCGTGAAAGACGCTGATGGCTTTGCCTGTTTGTCCGTTGTGTCCAACTCTGTGAAAGTCAGGCCCTGCGCATAGTTTTGTTCTTCCTCAGAGGAACTGTCCCCGTTAAAATGCGAAGCTTCGAATTTCATGTCTCTATGTTCGCTGTCTGAATCACTGGAGCAATTCGAGCCGCGAGTAGTTTGAAGTTTATTTGTTGTGAGCTCCAAATCATCATCTTCTAAACCGTCTAAGCTGCCCTCGGCGTCTAGATAAGATGGCATGGTAGTCACGCCGCTGATAAAAGAATTTGTGCAAGAATCTGTAATATCCAAAAATAAATTAATCCTGCAATTACAACACGATAACAATGTGTTATCTTTGCCAAAATCGCATTTAATCTTAGTTCTCCTACATAGTTACAATGTATTAAACAAATTAAGCAGGGTATTAATGAACAGATGTTACAAATTTATAGAGTATGTAGGGGATACAGAGTAGACTAGCTTTTACTAATAAACTCATATTCGAAGACGCACCGTTTTGGAGCTACAGGCTCTTAAAAGAGTAATTATCCAACTTAATTATAATTAAAAACTAAAATGGAGTCAAGGTTAAATTATAACTAAAGAAAAAACCCTTCCCCTTAACAATAATTTAAAAAAAACTATATACATATTTCGAGAACTACGTTCTCATCATCAGTAGAAACTACAAAATAATAAGACAGAGAAGTTAAGATTACTCAGCATGTAAACCATGCCAGAGGTCAAAACAACTCTGAAGAACAAGGGAGGAAACTCGGAATATATAGGGAGAGGAGTCGTCGGTGAGTGAACTTGTGGAACTTGTCTAAGTTCTTAAAATTAACGAAAAAATTAACAAATGTCAAACAGGAATTAGTGAACTGGCTTATTGAATAAAAGAAAATTAATCTAAATTCAACATCCGAGAACAATTATTACTTTTCGCTAAAATATAATTTTCAGTTTCTTATAAATTTATTCAATAAAAAAAACCGTTTTATAGTGCAATTCTGTAACTTTCTATAACACTCGCTATAGAAATGTAAAAGTGAACAAAATCGCAACAATTTTTGTTTACTAATACATTTATTAACGTTTGACATTAAAAAATGATGCGCTTTTGTTGAGAGTTACAGTTCTATAGTGCTATAGAAAATTACAGAATCGCATCATTAATTAGACCAATTTATTCACAAGCAAAATTAGTAAAAGGACAAATTCAATGTCTTCGGCAAATGAATAAATCTTGAGACTTATTAATGCAAATATAAATACGATAATAAATTAATAACAACAAATTATTCGTTGAAATTTTGTAAACAAATTTGTAACGCATCATAATTTCTGTTTACATTCGTAAACAAAATAAACACAAGTCATATTTTACTTATTGTCAAAATCAGCGGTGTAGAAAAAAATATAACTATACCAAACATTCTGGCGATAAAATTTTGTAGGAATAAGATTCTAGTTTTGAAAAAATACTTTATGCAATATTTGCCAAAAGTACTTTTACTAAATAGCACTGGTGGGTCATTGATTCCGTTGAATCCGTTCGAAAGGTAATTTTTTTTTCAAATATTTCTTTTGTTATCAAACTTAACTAAATTATGTATTTTTAGGGAAAACAACAGATGCCCTACAAATAAGTTGTTACTTATGCTTATGAGCAAGATTTCGGGAAAAGTTGGAAAAAACATTTTTATTTCTGGAATAGAGAGCGAGCAGTGATGTTGGTTTTTCTTGACAAGCAGATATGGGGGCCCGTGTCAGATTGACAGCTAGTAATCATGTACATAACTTACAAATGTCATAAATTTTCGTTCAAAATTTCAAGATTTTCACCTGGTTTCCTTTTTACCAGGACTGTGGACTTTACTTGGCGAATTAAATAAACTACATGAAATTGGAAAATCATGAAATATGGAATGAAAAATGATGACATTTGACCCCATATCTGCTTGTCAAGAAAGTAATATAGTTATTTTCGTAACAAGTTATGAAATATACCAAATATCATGCGAGTGTAAATTGACGCACGACGCGTAGCGGAGTCAATACACACGAGCTAAGATATTTGAATTTCATACAAGTTATGAACATTATTTTTTAGACGAGCATAAATAAATTTTACTTTTTTACTAAACTGAAATTTAGGTTCAAACGTACGGACAGTTGACAAATGAATAATGTATACATATAGCCAGAAAATAATGACATAGTAACCTAGCAACCGTGTCAACTATTACGATATGAAATATATCGTAACACTAATGTGATAAGTTCAACTTTCAGTGTTAGGATACTACGTTGATATGTTATACTTATCACAATGGTCGTCTAAAAAATTAGTATCCAATGTCATCATAGTAGTATAGGACGTCATTACTTCGCCAATATTATTTGATGACGTGAGTCTTCTGCCTAATCATTTATACCATAATAAAAACACTGCTTCAAATCTTACTTTGAACGATTTCATTTATGTTACCCGTGCCAGTCAGTATTTTTATGTTGCACCATTATTCACTTTGTGCAAAGTTGCATGATAAGACTACTTTCAAAACGGAGATAGAAAAAAAAATTACTACAAAATTTGGCCTCTATATATCTTTGAAAATATATAAATCTTAAAGAACTTATTCATTAAACTTGTTCCCCGATCCCTATACCTCCCTTACGTAGGATACGCGGGAGGTAAACATATAACATTGTCTCGCGAAAGCTATCTATCAGCTGATCTAGTTAATAAACAAGTGAGTGTAGTTACAAATTAAAATGCAAATTTATATACGCGTACATCTTCATGGCGCGATTTTTGTTTACAATGTTCTTAAAGAATGACTAATGTTTACTAACACACGTGTATCTTTTTTTATCAAAATACAACATCCTATAAAATTATTTTATCAGCTATGACGTACTTATTAAAAATCTGACGTAATATTTTTTTTTATGTTTACATAGTTAGTGCCAAAATAATAGGACATAAAAATATAATTCACCTGCTGTATGATCTGTTTTCAAACTGTCGCAGTCGCCTTCTTTTTCCTCCAAGCTTTCCTGGGCCGGAAACAACTCGTTTTCATCCACAACTCCTGCAAAATCAACAATATATTGCATTGTTTACAAATTATATATTGTTACTTACCTTCATCTGTACTTATAACGTGTAAAGTATGTCGAACTGTATCTAAAACATCTGGAGGTAGCCTATAGATTATTCCAGGTATTAAAAGAAATGATAGTAAACCGAAATATGATAAAACCAGCCCCGAAAGAGTTCGTCCAGTGATACTTAACACCAAAAATGTCGTACACATACATATACAAAACTGAAATAAGATATGTTACTTGGATATTTGACACCTTGAATATAAAAAGACTTACCGTTCCTGGATGTTCTCGGCGTAAAGCAGTTAAATATTGCAAAAATGCTGTACAAAATTTGATCGTTTCCCTAATATTCTTCAAGGGAAGAGATCGATCGGTTTGCTTGATGATGCTATCAAACAAAGCATCAAAAACAAGCAGACTAATTAAAGATATAAAAAATATTCCATATAATCGTAATTCGAAATGTATAACAATCCTGGAAATAGAAAATAGAACAACAATTAGATAATAACTATATGTGACAAAGAAAGTACAAATTAGGGGTTAGGGTGTCATTATTGGTTATGGCAAAATCTACATAAGTTACGGAAAAGTACTACGTCGAAAATTGTTCTGTAACTTACCAGAATAAAACATGTGCAACGAAGAGAGCGATACCACTTAAAAATGGATCTTCCCAAATTAACAGCTTATAGACAATGGACATGTACGTCTCAATTTTACTTGCTTTATCTTCTTCAATTTCTTCCCTTTTAAAGTACTTGCTAAAAAAATTCTGCACTGCCTTTGCATACATCGCCATTCTTTCACGTTTAAAATAGTTCAACTTATGCCTTTGTTTGCAAAATCACCTGCCACTTTTGTTTACGTAAACAATTAAAAGTAAGTGTTGTCACTATTGTATATGAATCAAATCTCATTACTAACAATACACTAGATATTATTCATGTCTTTATGCGTTAAATTTGTTAAATTATTTATAAATTTTGCAATATTGTTTTCAGTCGGTGTCGTATTATATGACGTTCAGAGTATATTGCGATGTTTAAATTCATTTCGGTAATATTCGGCTAATGTCGGATCACGCGACTTGTACCACATGTGCGCCCAAAATCCTTGACTATCAATTATTATAGATATCTACAAATAAACAATTGATAAATTTATGTATTTGTTACAAATTTATTTGTCGGTATTTAAACATACAAATAAACTTTATCAAATATTATGGGTCATAAACTATTGATATTTGAATAGCTGAAATGCAATATTAAGCCGCGTACAGACCAAAATCAACTGTTCGCGAGCAGTTCAAGAACTATACGCGAACAGTTCGCGAACATGAGGTCCTCCACTCTTATTATTTTCAATGAAAGTTCGTTTAATAAAAGGCTGTGCGAGAAAGACAGCAATACTGTGACGTCACTGTGGCACTGAAAACAAATTCAAAAATATCGCAAAGTATTTATTAAAAAAAAACTGTTAAAAGTTTCAAATGAGGGTATTTCCGGTTGACCAACTATAACCAAAATTTAATAAGCTCTTCATATAAATGTAAAGAAGAGGAATACGAAAGAATTATAAATTTTAGAATTGTAGTACCGGATTTATAATAAAAATGTCCATGTCAACGAGTGAGCAAGATATTTCTTGCGCGAGCTTTATAATTATTAAAACGATCGAGAAAAAAAAGAACAAAATAAACGTAGACGATAGTAGAGGAGAAATTTATATAATATCGAATCCGTTTTCAAATTACGTTTTATATTAATTACTATCTTTAAATTCCATAAATTTGTTTGTAAACAATACTGCTATATTAAATTTACGATATTATCTAAACTGAACATAAAACTAAACTTTAACGTCTACACTGAAAATTCTGTTCGTTACGAGCTCGCGAACAGTTTTGTCAAACTTGCCACTCATGTAGCGAACTTTTTCCGAATACACGAACCGAACCTGAGCAGTTCGCGAAGCTTCACCTGTTCGCTAACAGTTCGCGAACGTAGTGTGTACCCGGCTTTTCAAATAAAAATAAATCTCTACAATTAATATTCAAAGGTTTTTACTTTCGTCTTTCATTGAAATGTTTATCTTAGCTGCAATAATAAAGAACACTACCTACGCATGAACGTTTCTACTAGTATTAAATACATGTATACTTAAAAATATAAGAAACAAAAAAATCAATATAATAGGTCATTACTCTTTCCCTATGAATGAACTCCAAAAATCGTTAACTCATGCTAGACGTCATCAATGAGCTTCCTGCTAAACTAATTTTGGTAATTATATATTCTGCATTCAACAAAAGACAAACATAAGAAAAATAACTTTGGGAGCAAGGACTTTTAAATACTTACATTCACCTATTTATACAGAGGCGGAATAAAATGTCAGGGACGCATTAAAACATTTTTTCATTAATAGAAATGATTACCTCATTGGTTAAAAACTTTTATTCAACTATTGGCGTTTAAAAAATTCAAAATTACAGACAATACTTCAAATAACAACTATAAAACTAACTTAATAAATATTTTTACATTCGATATTGATTACTATAAAATTAAATCATTTTTATTTCGAGATTCATAAGGCACAAACACACACATAGAAATAAGTTAGTCTATATTAAGTAAATGTTTATAAAACATAAATTAGTTGCTCTAAAGTCGAATATTAAAATGATAAAAGTTATGAATGAAGAAGGCATATTGTAGGCACTGACACTATTATTTACTTTATACTTTTAACCATTTTACTTTCCTACGTAAGTTGGATTTTTAAATGTGGATGTTGCTTGTTTATAAATTGGATTTTCACCCTGAAACAAACAGCATTTAAATAGAAAATCCATAATATACAAGATTCAAAAAGTTCCTAGAAAATATTTCACCAAATTTATATCTTGTTTGGTAAACTTTAGCGATACAATAACGATATTAATTGCTCTGAATTGACAAATTCATAAAGATTGTTACAAATGTCTTTATGATAACAATTTTTATATCCGTAGCAACCTTTATGAATGTCTTTCTCTGAATAGGCTACATAGTCGGTAGCGCGAAAATAACTACATATTTAAATCTTAGATCATTTTGACTAGGTACTTGTTTCGATGAAATTTTAAAGTGAAAAATGTTTAACGCAACGAAATATACTTATTCGAAAATGCAAACGCCATCCATTCATCCTTGCACACAATAGGATTTTTCCATATGATGATCCGGAAATCTTTAGTGGATCGCAAGGTAACTAAAATTAATTGGTCGCGAAAAGAATAGAAATAGCAGAGTTTGTGTCTTTCTTTGATTTATCATACATCACAGAGGTACATATACTGCATCGCAATGCAATTCTTGCTCTAGGTCGCAGTAAAAAATATTACTAGCATTCAGAAATACTATGCTGTTACTATGTTACAGTACAGAGCATTAATATTGTTTTTCTCTGTCAATCGTTTACAGGATATTTTGGAGTAAAATACTTCAAATAAAAGACAAGTACAATTCAATTTATTTTCTATAACTGTTAAATGGGGTCATTTCACATTTTCTGATTTATTTTTCTTGAAAATATAGGTCAAATTAAACATGTATGTTTATGTTTTACATCCCTGTTTTACATCTTACAAGTCTTTAGAATCAGAGATATGATTTTTTTAAAGTTGCGTTTAATTTCAAATATTTCAACGGCTCTGCCGGTTTAATTTAGAACTATGATTATTTGGTTTGGTATTTATTTAAATAAATGGTTTATTTACATACCTTATACTGCACTAGTACTTTTAAAGAAATAGAAAGTAATGATAATCTTTTCTCTTTTATATTTTGCTGTCAGCTGTCACACTTTTAGGTTAGAGTACTGTTTCATGTTGTGAAGCGTGTGTGTATGAGAGAGAATTGTCTTTGTGTGAGTATGAATTTGTGTCGTCACAAATTTAGTCCGTGTTTAAAAGCGCGAAAGTTTATTAGCAAATTTATGAATGAAAAGTCGCATATTTTAAATTATTTTCTATTACTATATTTATTAAATGAGATGAATTTCATGATTTTATTAAAAAAATCGACAATTTTTTTTGAAATGACCCCATTGAAGAATTTTTCTCTAAAATAATCCATAATCGATTGACAGTGAAAAAACAATGCTAGTCAACTACTCGGTAATCACCCTTAATCAGTTCATACTAACGGTCTATGTTTTTCCACAGAAAATCGCTAATGTAAGCATATGAACATTATTGAATCGAAAACCTAGATGAAAGTGGAACTATTAAAAAATAATGGAATAAACAGGGTCGTTTCGCTCATGTATCGTTTATCATGTTTCTAGAAACTTTTTGGTACAATCTCGTATATAAAAAAACTTACAGTATCCCATTTAGCCATCATTCGCTCTTTTTCAAACTTAGCGAATTCCCTTCTATCGTGAATAGTAGTAAGAAGTTTCCATAACAAAAGGAAAGCAAGACCCATAAGTACAATGGCAGCGATAACTCCAAGCACGATACCCAAAATGAACACCTACGAAATGAATCAAGTTATTGAAATATCCCCCATTTTAATAAAATTTCTTACTTTTGGTGGACACTCTCTGTCCTGCTGCGCCCTGATTATAACTTTATTAGTTTCATCATAGTAATAAACATACGCAAATCTACAATCATCTTCATCGTAGTACGCGCACAAGTTTTCGTCTTTCTCTTCATCAGCTGCAGAGAAAATATATTTTAGATGGAAGCATAAAAATTTTAGTAACACTAAATTACCTTCTACTGTTTGAACTGTAATAGGAACAAAAGTACAATTTGTGGCACATTCTTCTTCACTCAGTGGCCCAGTTTTGTACATTTGGCACTGGACACATTCTTTGAACTCCAAACATCTTCCGGGGCAAGTCTGCAATAAAAATAAATAGAAAATAATATGCTATGGCGAATTTAATTTTCATTAATTATTTAAATAAGAATTATGCGCATGATTACATTTTGAATTGACCAATATATTTTTGCTAATAGGGATTCCACTCATATCGAATTTTTATATAAATTATATACATAATTAATTATTCTCATATACCTGTGTTATTGACGCAAATTTCTTTTCTACATGTTTTATAACTTTTTATATAAATGCTAAAATATATTACCTATACACTTTCAAAACGCGCGGAAATTTCCTGGCTTGATGACGCAACCGAACCCGGCTCTCTTTTATTGGCCGACACTGTAAGTGGGCGTTCCCATCAACAAATCAGTGACTGCCAGACTGTACCACTGAGTATTTCGTTATGGTGGTTATTGCGACTACACGCTATTATTTTTACAAATACTTAAATACATCAGGGCTTTTTTTGTAATGTAACGCACCGGAACGCCGTTTCGGCACCTTTTTTCGACGGGCTTTCGTTTTTCTTTTTTTTGAACATTATTTATTTTATTTATTTTGATAAATTTATTAAGTTCACACATCTGAAGCACAGTATAAATACAAACAGTATTGCACTTCTCAGCGGTGTTTTTAATCTAGTAATTCGACAGCACAACGCCTAAGCTTCGACTCCTGGTTTATTACATATCCGCATAATAATAAATGACAAAAATATACGCTCTGTTAAATGTTTACACACAAGCTGTGCAGGTGGAAATTATTATGAATTTTTATTAGTGTCATAAATTAATGTCAGCATATATTTTTTTTCAATAAAAAACATACAAAATTATTTTTTTATTTATTTTTGTACATGAAAGGGTTAAAACATGCTGCTTCATACCCCTTGAAAAAATTTAACTTTCAATTATAAGGTATTTGACCTTGAGTAAAAAAAATTTTTTTTCGTTATACCCTGCCCCACCAAAATTTTACCCACTGATAAAATGTACGTTCCGGCACCTTTTTTTCTGCAAAAAAGCACTGTAAATACTAATAAACTATAACTTACAATATACTAAATTTATGATAAGTAATAGAAAAGAATATAAGAACAAAATGAAATTTTCAAATATAAAACGATATAACGGTAGCCGCACAATATGTTTTAGAACAAATGGTTTAGAACCTCTGGGTAAAAGCAGCCACTGAGAGAGAAAGCATGATATAATGCCATTGCTCTCCAGCACTGGGTTCGCTTATGTCGTAAGGCGGGAAACTGTGGATACCAAATATTTGCCATTTTTTTTACCTCTCGCTCAGAGAGGTATTGGATTCATGCTAAAATTCGCATATCCAGATTTTATTGAATAAGCACGATTTAAGGTTCCTAGAATCCGATTATAACATTTGCGTGTATTGCGTGTGCGTGTATTTGTGTGGATGTGTGTATGTATGTGTGTCTGGATGTTGGAGGGACGATTCCTCAAAAACTATAAGACTTAAAAAATATTTAACTACAGTTTCCTCAATCTGATATTACTGGAAAGAGCTGAAAAAGTTTTGGTAACAATTGGACAACCGGAAGTAGTAGTTTCTTAGAATTTTTTTTCTAAATATAATTTTTTGAAAATTTTTGTTATTACAAATATTGAAGAACAAAATTCTCCATCTAATACACTTAAAATTTTTATTATATCTTGAATAGATTTAGAGATAAAGACACTATAATATATAGAATATTCTAATCGCAGAGGCTAAGGCACTAAGGAAACCACTTGACAAATTCAAATGTTTATAACATAGTTTGTAAATGACATATGTCAGTGTCAAAAATCAACAGTTTTAGTGGCATTCTGATAGGTTTTTCTGGGAAGTATATTTAATCTTTCTTATTATTTTATTAATGAAATATTTGAAATTATAGGAAAAATGCATATATCTATCACAAATACCGCCAATCTGGTTAATGAATTGGAAGAATCCCTGACAAAAAGGAACTTCCTCATACAATGAAAAATAGATATAATTAGTATATGTGTGCAGAAGAAATGTTAAAGATAATAAAAAATAATATTTGGGTAAAGTTCTGTAATTTTTTGTTATAAATCGACGGTTCGATAGAGAAGTACAATACAGTACTTATATAGCCTTATATGGACACGGCGAGAGATCTTGTGCTGACCACAACAGATTTTTTTTCTTCCAAAAGAAGCCGAATTTTAAAAAAAGAAAAATTAGGGAATTTCTGAATTTAAAAATACTATAACATATAAAAAAATCAAAAAATCGTGGAATCCCCATTAGAGCAAAAAGAGTAGATTGTTTAAAAAGATAAGTAACGATTTAATGAAAAACAAATATGAGGCGTGGCAATAAAAAAAACGGGATTGATCTTAGAACATTGACTATTCAAAAAAATTACGCAAAATAAATATTGAACCCTCAATGTACTCTCCTTCCCAAACCCTACACCATCTCATGCGAATGTACCAATGTTGGAAGCAATGCTGCAAATCTTTTTTCGTTAGGCTGTTCATAAGTTCTGCCGTTTTTCTATAACTACATCTCGGACTTTTAAATATAATTTTTTTGTAAACTTTTGTTATCACAAATATATTAACAAAACAAACATCACACGGTGAAACATAACATTTTCTTGTGTCATGCTGTGTTCACTTGTGTCGTTAATGGAACGCGTTGTGTCACACTGTGTCTCTCTGTGTCTAATTGGAAAGCCCCCAATGTCATTTTGGTATGTTCAAAGTCTTTAACTTTTCTGGAATATCGGTGAGTTTTAATGGGTTAAAGTGCTATATATCTTTTTAACATATTCCCAAACATAGAACCAAAAATCACTTACAGAATTATATTCACACCGTAGTAAACGTAAAGTAGTTTAAGAAACAACAAACATTTTTCGCGTACTTTACGGTTATAAGAGAAAAAATGTTTGGAAAATTCCATTATCCAAAATATTCCAAAATCCAAGCATATTTGAACGAACTGTGTTAACTCTCAATTTTTTTAAGCATTCCTAATAAAAAAAATGTTAATATTTTTTACTTACAGGGCATTTCTCGCAGTACTTTCCAGAATACCTCGCGTTTTCCGTCTTTTCACACTCGCACTGTCCACAGACGCACTCTCCGTGCCCTGAGCAGATCTCTGCGTTCTCCAGGTGAGGAGGATAACAGGTGTCATTGGATGCCCGACAACTGCACGCAGATCCACTCCACGGACTGTAGCACTGGCATTGGCCACATACGCAGTCACCATGGTCAGGCCCGGAACACAAGATGCCATTGTGACGATCGCAGCTGAAGTTATCGCAATCACAATATTGGCCCGAAATTACCTGAGAAGAGTGGAGATTTTATTTATGGTGCCATCATTTTGTTTGTGAATAATTTATATTTATAAAATAATTTTATTTATGAAATTCATATGAAATTTTAATAGATGTTCAATAATAATGTATTCTATCTACCATAGTAAAATTTACAACTAAAAACTATTTTAATATAGATTGCGCTACAAAAAAAAAGAGAAAAACGAAAAAAAAAATAGTTCTTGATTATTTTATTTAAAACGTTCGCAGCGCATGGTATTGATAAACCATAGAACAAATATCAAAATAGAGAATGTAACTGCTAATTAATTAATATTAACTGCGTTTGCTGATATCTATCATGTGCAGTCAATACGCAGTTGCCACAGCGCGAAATATTCGCGAATATTGATCAATAAAAATCACGAGTATTAATCAATACAATAAAACAAAAATTTTTCTTTATAATTTACTCTGAATTTTGAATTTAAAAAAATAAACCCAATGGGGGCCATTAAACAAAATGCCATTTTTTTTATTTTATATAATCGTAAAATATGCGACTTTTCATTCATAAATTTACTAATAAACTTTCACAATTGTAAACATGGACTAAATTTGTGACGTCACGGCTTCATACTCACACAAAGACAATTCTTGATTTCCGTTTTAGCCGTTGTAAACACAAAACGACAATCTAACCTAATATTGTAACAAGTGACAGCAGAGAATACAAGAGAGAAGATTATTATTGTTTTGTATTTCTTTAAAAGTACTTGTACAGTATACGGAATGTAAATAAAACATTTATATAAATAAATACCAAACCAAACAATCATAGTTCCACACTAAGGCCTTACCTTCTCTGGTCAAAAATTTAATTATCAGTTTAATAAACAATATTAAATCGGATTATTGATATTTTGTCACTTAACATTTCATTTCGATTTTGTTTATTTAACTGGTAGTCAAAATTTTAACCAGAGATGGTAAAATTGGCCCTTAATCTAGGGTGATCAGACGTCCGGATAAAGCCGGACTTGTCCGGCTTTTTAACAAAAATATGAATGTCCGGCCGGCTTTTATTTACGTCCGGCTTTTTCTCGAAATAAGGAAAAAAATCGCTTTTACCTCACAGTACTAGAACACAATTTTTTTCTGCACTCGCACGTGCTAAATTCGTCGCACGCATTGCCATCTAATAACTATCGGATTTATTCGTTGAGTCTCGGTACTCGCGCTTTCGACCACCTAATTTGTTGTTAAGTTCAAATAAATGTTATTTTTTATTTCTTTTCAAGTGTTTATTAAATATATGTTTGTTTTTTTGCTATTATTATTTTGTCATCCTTTTCTACTAAAAATCATCCTTTTTTGTCTGCTGTGTCCTCCTTTCGTCATCTAAGATCTGGTCACCCTACTTAATCTGTCGAGCTCGACTGTCATATCCGTGAAGCTGTGTCGTCAGCGTTGAAATATTTGAAATTAAAGACAACTATTAAAAAATCATATATATGATTCTAAAAATTTATATGATGTAAAACATACACCTACATCTTAATTTGACCTATTCTTTCAAGAAAAAAATAAATCAGAAAATGTGAAATGACCCCATTTGTGAGTTTTGTTTTCCACAATTTGGGACAGAGGGTGAACAATGTAGATAATTAATATGATTATCGAACATCAATAAAATAAGAATGAATCCTCATACCGATTGCCAGAAAGTTTTGTGAACTCACCTCCTCAGGATTTTCTCTTGTAAAACATTCACACTGCCCGCAGACACAGTTTCCTTTGCCGCTGCAGTCAACAGTAGCGTTGCCAGGTCTACAATTCTGTGTATAGTCAACCTCGGACAATCCACTCGTAGAACACTCACAATGTCTGCCAAAATGAGCAGGGTCACATTCACAAATACCGCATTTGTATATTCCATTCCCACTGCATTCTTCGGCAAATTCTTTATAGCCCTGTGTAAAAAATAAATTAATAAAATAATCATTAGAAAATTTAAATAACGTACGAAATGACCAGGATATTCGCAAGGACAAGAACACAACATTTCCAAATCGACAGTTAATGTTTCATTGATACCGACTGGTTTTATGTGTAAAGTTTGTTTCCAGTCTTTTGGATCTTTAGGACAAGATGTTACTTCGATTTCAACATTAAACTGGACGATGTCTCCGACCTAAAAATAACATTCATGAAAGTAAAATTTTGGTTACAGCATACGGAAAACTTTCTTATTATCCTAAGAAAATCTTTTACATTTTTTTACCTCTCGCTAAGAGAGGTATTGGAATCATGCTAAAAATCACATATCCAGATTTTAATGAATAAGCACTTTTCAAGGTCATTAGAATCCGATTTTAACATTTTTACAACAATGTCTGTGTGTGTGTGTGTGTGTGTGTGTGTGTGTGTGTGTGTGTGTGTGTGTGTGTGTGGATGTGTATGTGGATGTGTATGTGTATGTGGATGTGTATGTGGATGTGTGTGTGTGTGTGTATGTGTGTGTGTGTGTATGGCTGGATGTTGGACGGACGATTCCTCAAAAACTATAAGACTTAAAAAATATTTAACTGCAGTTTCTTCAATCTGACATTCCTGGGAAGAGCTGAAAAGGTTTTGGTAACAATTGAACAAACGGAAGTAGTAGTTTCTTAAAAAAATTCTTCTAAATATATTTTTTTGGGAATTTTTTTATTAAATATTGAAGAACATAAAATTCTCCATCTAATACACTTAAAAATTTTATTATATCTTGTATAGATTTAGAGATAAAGGGTGAGATTCAGTGGGTTGTATTAGCGTGTTTTAAGCTAAAACAGTTCTTTGTCAAAAATATTTTGGCAACTTTGTAATACCTGTCATAAAAAAATGAGAGACTAAAGGATCAAATAAAGAAAAAAATATTATAAATAAGAAGAAAGAAAGCCATACAATTACGATAAAAAAGGACAAATATCAAAACTGATTAAAACGGGGATTGAGATAAAATTCATTAACATTCAGGTATGAAATTTGACACATAAAATTTGACATATTTCTAACCTAATGTTGCTATTTTTTTTGCAAGTTTCCTTTTACACCTTCCATTTACAATTATACTTCTTCATTTGAATAAAGGATATCTGTATTACTTTTCCCTGCGGTAAAATTTCTATATCACAATTGAATCTCATTGATAGATTTGGGAAATATTACAATGTTGCCATATACTTAATACAAGCTTTAATACAGATTTTAATACAACCCACTGAATTCCACCCAGAGACACTATAATTTATAGAGTAAACTAATCGCAGAGGCCAAGGCACTAAGGAAACCAGTTGACAAATTCCAATGTTTATAACATGACACATGTCACTGTCAAATATCAACAGTTTTAGTGACATTCTGATAACTTTTTCTGGGAAGTATATTTAACTTTTCTTATTGTTTTATTAATTAAATATTTGAAATTATAGGTAAAATTGTGGTAAAATGCATATATCCATCAGAAATACCGCCAATTTGGTTAATGAATTGGAAGAATCTATGACATTTAGAAACTTTCTGATACAATGAAAAATAGATATACTTAGAATTATATGTGTGCAGAAGGCATGCTAAACAATATTTGAGTAAAGTTCTGTAATTTTTTGTTATAAAACGACGGTTCGAAAGCGAAGTGCAATACAATACTTATATAGCCTAATATGGAAATGGCGAGAGGTCTTCTGCTGGCCACAACAGATTTTTTTTTTTTTCATGTTTGATAGTCAGAATAATGATGTTTTATATTTAGCTTAGGCGATAGGTTATGAGCTGGCTACATACCGGATGGTGACTCGAACACCGGAACATAGGACTTTAACATGTAAAATCAGATTTTTATAATTTCCTGCTTCCCTAATTGTTTTACGTAAAAGAGCATCAAATAATAGTTGTAGAGCTTACAATTTTACATTTGAATTAATAACCATAAATTCGCCTCGTCAATGAATGCTCGAATGAACGTTAGGGGTTCAAATCACCAGCCTGTATATTTTTTGCACTTACCTTAATATTTTCGCATTTGTTTGTCTGTTTTGGATTTCCACTGGGATTCAAACAACTGGAATAATAATTTACTCTAATTCCACCTTTTGCATTATCTTTCATTTCTACCGAAGATGAAATTTGCTACAAAATAACTTTTATTAACCATAATTTAAATTATTATATTTTATTTCCAACCTGATATTGTTCTTTAACTAAGTCCACAACATTAGACGAATCACCAGATAATTTTCCACTGGAAGATCCTTCAATATGTCCTTGTAATTGTTTATATATTTCAATCTGTTCTTCTGTTACAGCGAAGATAACGTTGATTGAATTTTCCTTTACCTTTAAATTGATTTGAGAAATACTCGGATAGTCTTGTACACTAGAATGAGTGTAATATCCACTTCTGGAATCTAGATGGCATATGCCGTCGTTTGGAGTGATTATACCTCCCAACTAAAAAAAAAAGTTTTCAAATTTAGTAATTAATTGAATTCGTAACATAAATTTTACACAAATTTTAATGAAGTTATAAAAAGGTATCTATGTAGTTATTTGTATACCAAGGGTTGAAAATAGCTTTTGCAAAGATACTTTCAACTAAAGATATACACATTTGTTCAACGATTAGGAAGATAAATGGATTTTTAAATGTAATTAACATTTTTGTAATTTACCACTATATCATCTCTATCATATCGGTTAACATTTTTTTTTTTTTCAAATAATATTGGTCAAATTCCAATAACCGAATATGATAAACGATTGTTATTTTGAGAGATTTAAGACCAAGGGTCGTTTTCATAATAAACTTTAGCTTCACTTTAACACTTCAACGATTAGGAAGATAAATGGATTTTTAAATATAATTAACATTTTTGTAATTTACCACTATATCATCTCATATCATACCGGTTAACATTTTTTTTTTTTTTTTTCGTTTATGACAAATAATATTGGTCAAATTCCAATACCCGAATATGATAAACGATTGATATTTTGAGAGATTTAAGACCAAGGGCCGTTTTCGTAATAAACTTTAGCTTCAGTTTAACACTTTAGCGAGCACTGTAGCATTACTTTAAAATAAAGATAAAGTTTTAAAGTAAATTGAATTAAAGCTTTAAAGTGAGTCTGATTATGAAAACAGCCCTAACTCAGTTAGCCGGCAAATAAATTCGAACCGAAGTGTCTTAAACCCGATTATAAACTCTTTTTACGGCTTGGAACCCGTCAAAAATAAGTTCGGTTCGCGTTCGGATTAGTTACGAATAATAATACAGTTATGGTTTGAGTATTATTCGAATCCATTAAAATTTGTGTTCGATTAGGCGAAATTAAAAGTTTCTGTGAACCTAATGAACACACACACTTAACAGTTACAAAATTAAACTGTACCGAAACTGATCCTTGAGTCTGATTTTATTTGCTTTGTTGTTGTTGACGCAAATTCCTTTTTTATGTTTTATCATTTTTTTAAAATGCTAAAATATATTACATACTTTCAAAATGCGCGGTTTTTCTCCGGGCTCGATGACGCTATCGAACCCGGCCTCTTTTATTGGCCGACGCTGTAAGAGGACGGTCCCATCAAGAAACCAGTGACTGCCAGACTGTTCCGCTAGTATTTGTTTATGGTGATTATATGCACTACACGGCTAAACATCATTTTTCAGTTTTGTATTATTATTTTTGATTGGCAACAGAATATGATTCTTTATGTAAGTATAATTTAATAATAAAACAGACGATATAACTTTAGCCGCACAACATTAACAAATGGTTTAAGACATCTAGTAACAGCAACCAACTTAGATCATATAGCTATATGATCTAAGGCAGCCCAAATAGCAGCTGCTGTATATAAGCCCATTGCTCTTCATCAATAGGTTCGTTTACGTCGTAAGGCGGGAAACGCTGGATGCCATATATTTACCATTTTTTTTCGTCCATAAGAGGCCGAATTGTAAAAAAGAAAAATAGGGACTTTCTGAATTTAAAAATAATATAACATATAAAAAAATCGTGAAATTCCCATTCAAGTGGCACTAATATATAGGGTTTGATTCCGGGTTTAGTTTTTAATTTATTATAGTCTATTTGAGAATGACTGGCAGTAATAAATCATTCTGTCAAAGACATTCCAGTGGCGCGCCAATAATTGTTTGCAGAGGGATAGTCGAAATGACTAAATTCGGTAGAGAACTATAGTTTTATATATATGTAGTATATGTAATGTAATATGTATATTTAATAGAAATATGACAGGTACCAATATCTTGACAACACACATGAAATAAGTATAAATTTTAGTATGTAACAAATAAAAATGTAAATATTGAATGTATGTATGTAAATATTAAATGTATGCAATATAATAATAATGACTGAGAAAGTTATATTTAAATATTAAAAACTTTTATTTTTAGTAAATGTATAAACAGATCACTCTACAGATCCTATCTACGTCTATGACACAGTCCGACGGGGATTATCGCAAGGCATTTCTATTGTTCGACAAGTAAGTTTCGTTCCAGGTACAAAGCGTGCGGCTTATTTTGACCATCCTAGTGTAGTTACAACTGATTTTTCTGGTAGTTTTATTTGCCGCATTGCTGGCAAAAATCAAATACTACTCTTGCAAATAATGATATATTACTGCCAGTCATTCTCAAATAGACTATAAAAAAAAATACGGTTCGGTCCTGGTTCGATGCAATATCAATGCATTTCCCAATAAAATAAAAAAGACAAATCGGTAAACTCCCTTATTGTTTAAATTGTTTTAAGTTTTAAGAATAATTTCATACTTTTCCATCGCCAGCATAGTGAAAACCAGCATCTGTTGAGAAGACCAATAATCTTCTAGCCTTTTCTCTCCATCCAATTTCATCTCGACATACAATAGCCTGCATAATGGCGTCAAAACCTCCTTCTGGGGCATCCAAATTACCAGATACTGCGGCATTCTTCACCATAGTCTTTAGGAAAACAAATGTATTATACAACAGTAAATATGATTTGTATATTTCAAGTAAAATTATGTGTTATAATGTGAATGTGTAATGAGAAAAAACGTGTAATGAAAATTAAAACTAATGAATTTATTTACAGATGTCTGAACATACGAGAAAAAGAAACAGTCTCGTACATTACAAGCATATAGTTTTTCATGATTTAAGCTTCATTAAATATTGTTAAAACTGTGTAAATTAATATAGAACCCAAAATTACAATATATTTATTTATATTTATGACACTATATTGTTTAAAATAAGTGTATAGTGAAGTGAGAATGTAAGTAATCCTTCCGGATTACTTGATTGCTCATTCTATTTATTGTAATTTCCGGTCAAAATAAAATAACACAAACAAGAGGAAACAGGCAACAATGTGTAGGTAGTGATGGAAACAGGACAAACAGGAGAACACCACACCATCTCAAACCACAGCCCATCGAAGCATCTGAAACGTTAATAGTTTCAAGCAAGCGTTCTGATTTTCGACTTACTTCGAACTGCGACGTATTTTGAGATAACTGCATAACATTGTGGAAACCGTATGGGGCTGCGCAATTCTGACATGGCTCCTTCAAACTATAACCAGCAACAAACACCGACATGCAACAATCATCAGTAACGTTACTAATACTAACTTTATGTTAAGGTTACGTTATTTCCATATAACGTATTCGCTACGGGGCTGGCTTCATATTTTGTAAGCGCGAAATTGTACACTTCAACAAAATGGATTGTTATGAATTATATTAGATACTACTACCAAATTAAAACACTCCAACACTGTAAGAAAAGTGCTACAAATTGTAACCAATAGAATCATTTCTGCCATTTTCATACTTTATTGTTTCCAATTTTTATTGGTTATTTGCAACAGCATTGTTGCTAAGAATTATACTAGCCGTCAAATAAATATGGACTGATGCTCATTTTTTTCCTTCTTCCCACCATGTCCCATGCCTTACAGTGTTGCCGCTTCTTCATAACTTAGCATTTTTAACATGACCAACGGAATTGGCAACAGTGGAGAAATCACTAGTTCATATTTATTTGACGACAAGTACAGTAACTTTGGACCCAATTCTCAATTTTCACCATTGTGATATGATATGAAATGATAAATTCATATCATATCACTTGTCAATGTCTTGATATTATTTGTTAAATGTCAACAAACACATGCACCAAATTCGTAATTTCCTATTATGCGCAACCAATATTGTTAACATATGGTAAATACATACAATATCACACTTCTTCAGTCATTTATATCAGAACACTTTGCAATTCAGAATAGTGATAAAGTGAAAAAATTTCACTGAATATCACTTTAGTGAAAATTGAGAATTGGGCCCTTTGTCACAGATTTGAATGTTGTAAATTGAGTAGAATATTGCCATTTTTCTTGCAGATATTTGGGCCTATTCTGTAACTCAGTGGTTAATTTTTAATTACAGGTTAAAAAATTTGACCAATCAAGTATGTTGGTATAGGACAAAAAAAATGTAACAAATGATAAAAAGTAATGTTTTCACTATTTGCTACGTTCACAAATCTCTCACCAGATGTCAGATAGTGGTTAATTTTTAATCACTGGTTAAAAAATTTGACCAATCAAGTATGTTGGTATAGGAGAAAAAAAATGTAACAAATGATAAAAAGTAATGTTTTCCCTATTTGCTACGTTCACAAATCTCTCACCAGATGTCAGATACTTTGATTTTTTTCTCCAATATAACAAGAAATTATTGGACCTTTAGTAATCAATATCTAATGGATAATTTTTTTAACCAGTTGTTAAAAATTAATCACTGAATTACAGAATAGGCCAGATTATTTAATCAATGCTAATTACACAATGATCCTCACGTCATCCTAATTTTTTTCCCCGAACATAGAAAATTCAATGTTAATATTTTGATATAGCGATATCTATACCTTTTAATTTTAAAACAAAAGTGTAATGAAGAAAAATGTTCAAATGAAAAACTGCATCGGATGAGTACAAGTTTGTTGTATTGTATCTTATGTTCGAGTTAAAAGCAAAAGAAAATGAAAATACACAATTTAAGGCAATTTTCAGAGTGCCATGAAAAAAAAAAACAATAATTTATGTTTTTTGTTTTTGGCATATCTGACAGATTTGATATTTCTTTTGATTTTATTCTCATTAGAATTTGTGATTATTTTTTTTCTTTCAGATTACGAATTGTGCGAGGTCTTCCTATTATTCTAATAATAATAAAATCAAATCTGTCAGAAACAAGAAACATAAGGCTGGTAGTGCGAGCTCGGTTTTAACTAAAACGCTGTTTTAAGAAATGTCAAATTCAAATTTCAATATTTAATTTCACCCTAATGTTTAAGAATGATTTTTCAAAAAATATTTGTTTGAATACAAACTATGTTCATCTTAAAAATCATATTTTGATAAATTTGAAACTATTTATTTTTATTATTAAATAATGAAATTTGACATTTCTTAAAACAGCGTTTTAGTTAAAACCGAGCTCGCACTACCAGCCAAATTGTTTTTTTTTTATGGACCTCTGATAATTGCCTTAAATTGTGTATTTTCTTTTGCTTCTAACTCGTAGATAAGACAATTGAACAATAAACTTGGTGCTCAATCTATGCTGTTTTTTATTATGAACATTTTACTACATTACATTTTTGTTTTAAAATTAAAAGGTATAGATATCGCCAAATCAAAATATTAACATTGAATTTTTAACTTAATTTTGTCTTAATTTTGTTGAAATGTCTTATTTTACACTTACAAAATTTTTGAGTCGTTTTATTGTATAAATACCCTTAAAATGTAACAAGCATATTTACCTATATCTTCTGGAATCACGGAAAACGACTACATACTAATAAACAGAACAAAAATAGAACATATTATAAATTTTAAAGTTAGCGTTAAATTTATCATTTTTATATTCTTTTAGAAAAACAAAATTATAAATAAGTTCATTTTACTTTGCCATTAATGAATTTTTTATCACAATTTTTTTTTTTTTTTAGTTTACATTTTTAAAAATTTGTAATGTCTATATTTACATACTTGTTTCATTTTACAATTATTTAAAATCTTTCTTTAATTACATTCCTGTTCATGAAAAATATTATATAAAATACATGTTTAATATTTATAACATGCTGTCATGCTTTATAAAAAATTAAAAAAAGATTTTTATCATTCTACACTTGTTATTTACAAAAACCTACAAGATTAATAAAAACCTCAATTGTTATTTACAAACAAATGACATACCAGATAATAATTAACAAGTCTGTATATTCTAAAACAATAATGTTCATCATGCAACCGTCACTCATTCAAGAGCCGGGACACAGGAAATTAAAATCTGGTTGGAAGGTATGAAGGACTGTAGGAAGTTACCAAGTAGAAAATTAAGTTAGAACTTACTGAAAATTGAGACGTGTTAGTGCTTAAAGTCATGTGATTCCGAAACCCGTACGGAGCTTCACAGTTCTCACACGGTGCCTTCAACCTGTCAAATCACACGTCAGCAAAACATCACCTTAGTGCAGTTTCCAAACATTTTAAATATACAAATCATCATCATCCGTGCCACAGCTTTTCATTATAATGGGGTACACAGATTTCTTTTGTTGACATCCGACGTTTTCAATAGTTATATTTTAATAAAAATTACAATAGAATCCTCCCCTATTTTTTACGAAACTCCATCTAAATTTTAGAAAGCATATTCTTTAAGTCGTAACATTTTTTAAAAATATTGTATGACGTAGATGTTAATCTCTAGCTAACTGGTACAACAAGCCTAGTCTTAAAACAGTGTTTTGACCAATGCCATTTCCATTAATTAATAATAATAAATAATAACACGCAAATTTATTAAAGTATTATTTTAAAGCAGATCATAGTTTGTATTCAAAAAAATATTTTGAAAAAAATTGTTCATTAAACTTAAGGATGAAATTAGATATTAAAATTTGGTATTTTCCGAAACAGCGTTTCAAACAAGGCTTGTAATACCAATCACAGTAATAGGGATTTCCTACGACTATTTAAAAAAAATACTTATTGAATATCACAGTTCATCATTTGTACGTAATAATTAAGGTGAATATAATGAAACTTTAAAATGATTAAAATTCAGTATCAGCCATGTTTGTGACGTGCGGGACACTGGCAAATGCTATTGAATAATGGCTGTTTGTACACGCAAGCCGGAGGCGTGTTTCGCCTCCGCCATGTCTGCGCTGGTTTTGACGTGACAGAGAACGATGTACCCAACGCGTTTCTCATATATCCGTCTCACTCAGCTTTAGCAACGCATGTTCTTCATTTAGATGACGTTACACGTTTCTCGGGCCTCATTTATTGAAACTTTTAACAAAATATGGATCTAATATTTTTATGTACAGGTTAATATCTATACAGGGTTAGTTAAAAGTATGGAGACGGCGATTTATTGCCGTTAATATTCATTTTAGGAAATTATGTTCAATACAAAAGTTTTTTAAGAAATTTTGATCTACATTTGAGAATATTTTTTTTTTCAATTGTTTTTGAGTTACGCTTGTCCGCGTAATTTTTTTTAAATGGGAACCTGTTAATTTTACTCTACCATTCGATAGAGCGTTTTTTTCTCTTTATTTTTGTTTTTGTTTTTTTCAATTTATTTTAATAACATTTTTACAAGGAAAAACACCGGTTCAAGTATTTACAAATAGTAGGTACATCTAAGATAGACAAAATTATTTCCAATAAAGTTGTCGTCACAACCTTATCATTTTTGTCTATCTTGGTTGTACCTACTATTTGTAAATACTTGAACCGGTGTTTTTCCTTGTAAAAATGTTATAAAAATAAATTGGAAAAAACAAAAACAAAAATACTGTTGTAAAGAGAAAAAAACGCTCTATCGAATGGTAGAGTAAAATTAACAGGTTCCCATTTAAAATTACGCGGACAAGCGTAACTCAAAAACAATTGAACAGTTCAAATTGATACGATTTCGCCGCCTATTATTCAACAAATCTTTCATTTCCATGTAAACGCACGTGATTTTTGTCTGGCGACGCAGCAAATTCAAACAAGTATTACTTGATTTACTTTCAATGTTTCTTCTGCAGTAATTAAATGGATTCCTGATTTCAAAAAAGTGATAGCAGTTGGCTTATAAGTAACAAGAATTTGGAATAGAATACGAGTGAGACAGATGTAGAGAGAAAGCAATGCTTATGCTTGGATGTAGATGTGAAGGATATTAATAACTTAACTACATATCTTAAAAAATTAATAACTTTTTTAAAAAAATTGATAGTCCTAATCATACTAATTTTAATATAAATAACCAATTTTATAATTTGTTAGTAGAGTGGAGGACCCCATTATTAAACGATATTTCGGTGAAGTTTCACTGTTATATTTCAATAATAAATATTTTCTTTAAATTTAAACCATTAGATCACATAACCCATTGTAAAAAAAAAGCTGCAATGGGAATACTCCAATGCTACCAGTACCAGTACTGCACTTGTATATTTTAAGGAGAAAAACTGATCAAGTTGATTGATTAAATGCTTGATATTTTAGAATATATATTCTACGGCTTACATACTAGCCGATCGGAATATTGGACACGAGATATCTCAGGTCCGAACTATAACTTTAAATATCAAAATTAAAATACTAGATTTTTGGAGAAGAATTATTTAGAATATATGAAGAAACTAACTACATCAGAATCTATAATGAATCTCTAAATCAAGTGTTTATAAAGAAATGATGCTGAAATGAAAACGTAAAGAAAATTTAAAAGATTTACTCTACTATGGCAACTAATGAGTGATGAAAACAATGGAAACTACACGTTTGTGAGAAAGAAACATAGGATCACTCAAAGCAAAGATGCAAAAATTATAAAGACAGCGGCTCACTTTTGCGGTGTGGTGCTGACGTAAGGCATGACGACTTTATCAACAAAACTGCCGAATCCAAGCCTGAAATTCGATGTAATATTCTGCATAGACTCCGCCAACAGATTTCCCAAACTAGATAATTTATCTTTGTCGTCTTCCATAGATTTACTGAGATCCATAAGATAATACAAGTCAACAGGATAGTCTTCGGCTTGTGTGTAATACATTTTGAACTGGTATGCTTCGTCTACAAAGGACAGATTAAAATAATATGTACATATGAAGAATTACAATAACTTAAGAGATAAATGAAATTCGAAGGTAGTTCAAAAAGTAACAGCAATTTAACATATCAGAAAAAAAAAATGGTAGTACTGTCATCACTTCTTTGACCTCGTCATCTATATATGTTCGTCCACTTTTAAACAACTCTACACATTAGTATACTTTTTTCTAACTAATACCGTTAACTTTATAGGTTGTATATTGTTGTAATATAATTGGACGAATTATATGGCTTTACACTCTCCAATCACAAAAATTTGATAATGGGTCATGTCCATTTTTTTTTTATCTTGACTTTTATGATGAAATTAACCAAAGGCCGAACTTTTATGTTTATATATGTCAATCGATAGAGCGGAACTAAGCTATCTATAACAGCTGGAGATGCTGATCTTGTGACTGGGTACATATAAAAGTCTTTTATTAAAAGGTCTGTTCGTTTGTATTAATAAAAGATCCCACAAAATGTTATTACTAAACAGATTTCCAATAAGTAATCAATAAAGAGAGATTACATTGCACTGAAGTCAACATCTACATTTGTTTTTGGTTTTGTTTTAACGATGTACAGTCTACACAATCGACTTGCTAAAATTATTTCTTTAAACGGTACGTTAAAAGCTTCAAGACATATGTAACGTTAATATTATCGTTTTACGTATGATCTAAAACGTTTTGCTAAAACTCTGTTTTTAGTTAAACGGTATTTGATTCATATTTAGAATTACGATTTTATATAAATTTAATGAAAAAATAGATGTTTCCAATTTTAAGCCCAGTTCATAATAAAATAATCTATGATTAAATTTTCCTTCCAAGGTAAATTTAATTATATGAAGAAATTAGAATTAGTTTTCAATGCTTTCGTGTTCTTATGATATTAAAATCATCTCTGTCAAAAAATCGTGTTTCATTTGTTCAATTTTTAAAATTTACTTTGCAAGTAAGATAGAATATTTTTTTATTAAACCGGGCCATAGATTTAAGTTTGTTGTGATTAAACTAAAAAAGTGAAATGTTGAATGGTTCCTCTACCTGTCTACCTCTATAATGCTAAAATAATCTTACTGTTTCTTTAACATAAATGAAATTTTTGTTAGAAATTATTTGTTACAGGAATGAAAACTGTAGTTTCTAAAGTTATTTTAAACAAAAATAGCGTGTAGGTTAAAGGAACACAGTAAGATTATTTTAGTACACAAAGCAGGTAGAGGAACCATTCAATTCATGAACAGAGCGGCACAAGTAAGCCCGTTACCATTTAATATTATAAAGTAAACAGTGAGCGATATGCCGCTTTGTCATAATAGGGCTCTTGCAAGAAATTTTATGACTTCTAAGTACTAAATTTTAATAGATATTGTTCTTTAAGAGCCTCAAATTTGTGTAATATTTTTAAGAAGTCACGTGATCTGAAACGGAATGTGACGTCAGAGTATATAGTTTTCATGAGAAACAATAAATTATTATTGTGATAAATAATGCATAAACTTTCGTTTGAAATACTTAAGAAATGTGAACCCGGCTCATTACGATATTTATAGTTTTATTGCTGGACCCGACAGATATCTGACTATATCTTTGATTTCTATATCTTTCTATGTAATGCCCTCTACGTCACAATTTTCAAAGACTTTTTATAATGCGCAGAAACAACTTTTGGAAATTAATTAAAAATATTTCAATGTATTACAAGTAATTTCTAATATTATTTAGATGTTCACTAATTCGCTAATTTATTGGTCTTATCAACATGTGAGAATTTCACTACCCTACGCGGAATGATCTTTTTCTATTACACTGTTTTTTTTTTTTTTTTTAGCTAGGAGGAGTAAATGTGCAGTGTTTTAGCACTGTCAATCGTTTATATATTATTTTAGAGAAAAAAAAAACTTTCGTTTGAATGAAGGAGACTATGTTTCGTTTGAATTAATAACACTATTCTGGACTTCCATTGTCTTTATTTCAACGAAGTTATAAAACAACGTTTCGATTGTTGAAGTATCTACAATCGTCTTCAGGTGAATACTAACAAACTTAGAGACTACTAAAACTTATATACTAAAGACATAATAAGTGATCTAATGAACCGTACAAAGTTTACAAATGGAAACACTAGTGTAGTTTAAGGTGATTCAGACGTCCAATCAGCGGCTTCCACACATTGCTTATTTCTACACTTGGTTGACTGAAGACTTCGTTGCTGTTGTTGATGACTGCTGCTTCCTTGAATTTTCTCTTGTACCAGTGTTCTTCTCTGGAGTCATACGTGGGGGAAACGAGAAGACCTTTAGAAATCAGACTTAAAGAACATAGAGTTCATACGCAGAGAGGAGAAACAACAAAATCCGGCATCGCACAACACAAAAATCATCTCCAGAGAAGAACACTGGTACAAGAGAAAATTCAAGGAAGCAGCAGTCATCAACAACAACAACGAAGTCTTCAGCCAATCAAGTGTAGAAATAAGCAACGTGTGGAAGCCGCTGATTGGACGTCTGAATCACCTTAAACTACACTAGTGTTTCCATTTGTAAACTTTGTACGCTTCATTAGATCACTCATTATGTCTTTAGTATTATAAGCTTTAGTAGTCTCTAAGTTTGTTAGTATTCACCTGAAGACGATTGTAGATACTTCAACAATCGAAACGTTGTGTTATAAATTCATTGAAATAAAGACAATGGAAGTCCAGAATAGTGTTATTAATTCAAAAAAAAAAACTTCAAATAACAGTTACAGAAAAATTAATTTTACGCAACTTTTATTTGAAGTATTTATCTCTAAAATAATTCATTTACTCCTCCTAGTTAAAAAACAGAGTGCAGATAATTTGCTGTTACTTTTACCTATACTGTAAATTTAATCAAAGATTTATGAGTTGATCTTGAAATGAATCAAGTTATAAATAGAAAACTTTCTAAGGAAATAAAATGAATTTCTATATTTATAAACTTACTTATTCTTAATTTTAGGTTAATATGTTGTGGTGCAACTTGAACAATTTCGAAAGAACTGGAAGAGCTGGAAGAACTAGCAGAGCCGGAAGCGCTAGCACTACCTCCCGAAGCACTGCCACCAGCAGCAGCGGAACCTCCACCAATCATTCCACCGGAAACAGAATGTGCTTTAGACAACTCCTTGTTCATTAACACCCGGATTTCATTATCCGGGTTCCAGGAGAACTCTTCACGGCACATTGAAGTTAAAGAACTTGCTGCTGGCTGATAACATCGTTTCTTATCTCCGAAATCCTAGAAATAAATAAATAAATATTGTCATCCAGTAACTGAATATTATTATTTTCTAGTGTTTTCCAAATGTTTTGTTAATGTTAAAATGTACTTTTGTTATGTTTATGATTAAGTTATATATCAAAAATTCATTATTGTGCAAATATTAATTAAATATTTGCATGCTAAACTATATTAAACAAATGAACAAGTTAAATAATACCTATTTATATAATAAGTTGCGAAATGATAGTTTTAGGCACGCGTCGTGAAATTTGTACGCACGAGCGTAAGCGAGTGATACAACACGTCAAGTGCCTAAAACACTCATTTCGCAATGTATTACGTACAAGATTTTTTTATAATAGCGTTTTAAAACAAATTAGTTATTCTCAAATATCAACATTTGAATTTTTCAAAATTAAAAAGTAGGCAGACGTCAGGTTCATCTATTTGTTGCTAAATGAAATACTTTTAAGCACTAGGGCTTAAAAGTAATATTTTACGCATTAAACTGTCATTTTTAAGCACTATGTAATATTTAAAAATGTTACTTTTAAGTACTAGTGCCTAAAAGTATTTCATTTAGCAACGAAAATGACAATCAAAAGCTGTTATAAAACGCTAGTATAAAAAATAATTTTGAGTATTTTTTATACATTCTATTTATTTTTAATATACAATATTAAGTAGGTTCGAGCGATTCTCGTGTAAAAATTAATTTTCAACTTTATGGTTTCAAATTTTGTAATTATCACGAATGATATCTTATCCAACTATTCTAAAAAATAAGAAACATTCCACCGTCTAGTTTCTTATAAATACGCTTATAAAGTTGACGTTTTCAATGTTCTAATACATAAGCTCTTACGGCAGAAACATTTCCGTAGATACTTTTTTTATTTGTTTTATATTGATCTTTCCAATTTTGATTAACAAAAAACAAGTATAATAAAACTGAAGACTTGTAGTATATTATGAGAAGTTTATAATTCCTTTTTACCGTTCAAATTAATTTGAAAATTAATGTTGAACATTATGTTTTCATTTTACATCGATAGTTGCAGAACAGATGAAGAATGACTTGGCAACGTTGCACGTCCCAGCTGATATAAAGGAAAAAGATAGAAGTATAACTTGTATCTATATTACGGATAACTTTTTTTCGAATATAATAAAGCTATTTAGTTTTATTCTTTTTAAAATTTGTGATTACTGAAATTGATACATAAATTTAATATAATAATTTTACAAGACGCGCTGTTGCCACATAACTTTCTTCCATCACATATGTTCAAAATACTGAAGTCATTTCAGTACTTTTTTTTGTTAAATACAAATTAATTATGTGCTTAGAGGCTCAACAGACGTATATTAATTAAAATTATAAATTTTTACAACTATTTTAGCAATTAAAAGAAGAAAAAAATATAAATATTATTTTGACTCATTACTTTCGCTCGAACCTCCTTAATCAATTCTTTGACTTGAATTCCATTTCAGTCGGTAATAAGATACATATTACGAACTTTTATCAATTTCTTGGTTATCTACTAATGCAGATTTTGGTAATGAAGAAAACATATTACCACCTTGACCGCAATTTTTATCTTGTACTATTTAATGTTAAAACCACAAAATTCATCATATTTTGATTACGGGTACCACATCCTTTTGAATTTTAATTAATCGGAATGATGAGTTCATGTTAAGATAGGAAGAAGTGGCTAAGAAACTTACAGGATCGAAGCACCAGGCACAAGTAGGTGTTTGTATACATTCATGGCACGTCGTTCGTGAGATACATGGGTTCTGTATCAGTTTCTCTGCTATCTGTGCGCTTACAGTGGCAGTGTAAAGGATTGCCACCAAAAGTACTGAAGACTTCATACCTATAACATATCTTAAAATGAATATTACAAAATAATGTTATTGTTATTCTACATGATATATTATGTTCTATATTTTTACTTTTTAAACCTACTTTTAGCAAATAAAACTGTAAGTAATAAATTCTTATCTTAAACGGCAAAGCTAATTTCAACTTTATAATTTTTACGGAGATACAGTAAGTAGAAAAGTAGAAGTAGAGTAATATTATGCTAAATATGATCTTTTGAGAAACGTAGTTATCTACAGACGGCCAATTTCAAAGATTATAATAATTGTTGTACTTTCTAAACATAATTGCAAATGATTATAGTTTTGCAACCAAAATTGGAATTTATAATCGAGTTTATAATGACATAATCAGAAGATGAAATGATTATTCTTTGAAGCGTTTAATTGTTAATAAATCGTAGTACAAAATTTTATGATTTTTGTAGTAATTAATTAATGTAATGGGATATTTAAATAAAATTGGTACAGCTATGTAGTACGACTATATAGGGTTTTAAATTATACTATTTTAAGTAGGAAAGTACTACAGGTACTAGTGTGTGTCTTTCGTCCTCGCCCTATATTCTCTGTCAAAAGTCCTACTTCCGAAAATATTTTTTCAACAATATCTTTGATATCATAAGAAATCAACTGATGACCAAACTTAAGTCATTCACTTCTTTGATGATGAACTTTGCTATACTTGCTGTCAAATAAATTTCCACACTGTGGGCAATGTTGAAAATACTGTTTTATGAAGAAACAACAACACCGCAAGACAAGGAACAGGTTGCGGAGAAGGAAAAAAATTAGCATCAGTTCATACTAATTTGGCGGCGAGTATAGGTACCAAAAACTGAGTATATAGGTGTAACAAAAAAAAGCCATAGGAGTTTATGGGAAAACAGTTTTTCCTTGCGCAAAAGTGGCCTATTAATTTTAGACAATAATGCTTCAAATATGAGCAAATGTACAGAATTAAATTCAGCACATAATTCAATAATATTTTATTTTGCACGATTCAAATTTAATATTTTATAAAAGTTACTTGAAGCCATGAAATTGAAATAAAAACACAAACAAATGTTATAACGTGATACCTGTCAGAAATGCAGTGTTTAAAAAAATGGAGAATTATTCTAAAATAGTACAGTTACAAATTATTAAGTAGTATTATTTTGATGCAAATTATATATTATAATTTCTGACAGGTAAAATCACGGTAAAATGTTATAACACTGTTCGTGATTTTGTATTTATTGCAATGGCTAACACTATAAAGAAATAAATTTTATACAATTTTAAATTCGATTTTCTCGGTTACAAAACGTGAAAAATAAAATGTAATTATTGAAATGGATGTAAAATTTAATTCTCTGCAACATGTATTTGAATCATTATTATCTAAAATTAATAGGACACATTTTTGTTTTGTTTTTTGTGTTACATCCTGCATAATCCCGATGTTGTAATATCCAATTTATTATCAGGCATTTTTCTCTTTTAACTTCTAAACTATTTGAATTAATTGAAATCACCTTACAAACTATGTAGTATGTAAACCGATGTAAACTGAGCAAATAGAAAACACGATTCAATAATACCATTAATATATTCGGTACACTACAAGTAAAGTGTTCAATGAAATTTTTAAAAGTGCAGTGCCAGTTATTGGCCACAGTGTATACAAGAGACAAAGAAAGATAATTACATAATTTTTATTTTTCTATAGTGTACAGTACTTCCACATTTTCAAGAAACAAAACAATGCGAACAGTCAGTGTAACACATATGTAGCAGCTGTTAGACTCATAACCTGAAGAAAAATAAAATGCTGAAAACAAATTGCAATGTTAGAAACACGTACTTTACGAGTACAATACAATAAGTAACACGTACTCATTCATTTTCGAGAGCTGTGAACACTTTCATAAGAATCTATTGTTTATATCGTTATTTTTATGTATTTTATTTTCAGAGCTGTGAATGAGGCTTGTGTCTCGGGTATAACGATTTTGATTAGATTTGTCATATTCAAAGTTTAGGTAAGTTAGACCTTGATAAATTTAACTTATTTTTACCTATTACTTAAGTTACACATATAAGTCATCAATTTGAAAATTAAAATTTAAAAGAAAAGTTTCCACTTTGGGTGATTTAAATAGGCACACTCCAAACCAATACTGAGTGCCCGGGAAACAACACCTGGTAAGCGGCCGCATAGTAGGCACACCCAGAAATGGGTAATATGCCGTGATGATATATTTATTTATTTTCACGCATATTTAACACATGTTGTTTCATTGTTGTTTCATAATATGCCGGTTGTTTTTATAATGTATCTGATTTACATAATCCAATGCATTGCTTTAGAAAACTTATGTTTGCATGAACATTTTTACTTTTTGATATGTAAAATTGAACTTTAAAATAGTGGCCAACTAAATACGATACCCTGCATACAGAGGAGATGGGAAATAAGAATAAAAAAAAACATTTCTGTAGTTACATGATATGATGCAAAGTAATAAATGATTCCTAGATTAAAAATAAACAAAATACCGAGCAAAATACATATTATCATCTGATTAATTGAGATAAAATACGTTGATATTACGGGAGCCCGAGAAAAATACTATACTTATAATACGTTCGTAAATAGTCTATACAGGACTTATAGGATTCCAGTACTCGCCTACGACTCGTACTCTAATTTGCCTAAAGATAACAGATATTAATAAATTTTCAATTTTGTTATCTTTATTAATATGTTATTTGTTTCACTCTTTTGTTATTTGTTTATATTTATATTTATATCATTTATTTTTCTACCTGATGATGAGGTAATGTACATTGTACAATATTTTTAAATAAAATATTATTTTTGAAACAAAGTATATATATTTAAAAAATAACAATATGTTTCAAATGTATCCTACAAATAAAAGTATAACACTACACTTTTCCTCAATTTTGTTTTTATTGATAGAATAGTATATTGGTTAATGTGAATAACATATGAACGTCATAAAACTATCTTATCTACCCTTAGTTCCTGTTATGTTTCCTTATACACTCACATCCCTACAAACAACTACACGTAAATTCTAAATATAAACTGGTTCATTTTACTCTCCACATCAAACTGACTTTAGTGAACAGTTCCACTTTAATATGATGAATCACATCCCATATTTATAATTAAAAACATGGTCAACATTAATGATTTTATAAAACAACATAGTAAACTCATAGAATCATAGTTGAATAAGAAAAAATTCTAGGAAGTTTTTACGAAAAGAATGAGTAGGAGAACCATATGCATCGCCTACCTGGCGCCCTAGATAATCATGATACATTTGCGTAGGAGGTTCAGATCCGTACTCAAATAAATTTAATCTTTATCTCTTTATGTTTAAATATTTGCTTGTATTATTGATATATACATTTATAATCTTTAAATAAGATAAAATATGTTTACAATTTGTCTTGGAATATGTTAAGAAAGCTTTGTAAGAAACTTTAGCTAAATAATATTCTTACATAGCTTCACAAAATTTATAAAGAATGTGCAACGAAATGCTGAACATAGGAGTTTAACATATGATTTTAAAAATGTGCGAATTTTGGTTCTCCACTCTCCTGTACATTTTAGAGCAAGAATGCAAGAATGAAAAGTTGTTGAAAATTAATTTTTACTTTTAGAAAGTCCTCATTTAATGTAATAGAATATCTGTAGCAATAGAAATTTAGAAAATAAAATATGGCATTTTCATTAAATATCAGATGGCCGTGGAAACAAAAAAAAAAAAACAAATAAAACAAAATTTTATTCTGACAGTACAGTGTTATTGATGTTAATTGTAATTACTGTGTCTAAATTATTATAATTCAACATTCAATATTCAAACATTAAAAGCATAACTGATATTTTGTTATATTTGTTTTTTATTTCCATGGCTACCCGATTTTTAACGAAAATGGCATATTTTATTTTCTAAATATAGTGACCGGTAGTATTTACTCTTAATTAAAGGTGATTAAGCTATGACTAAAATAAAAAATTCAGTTGTTTTTTTAGTCATACCAATGTATTTTTAAATGATAGCCATATAGATAGACTTTTTAAAAATAAAAATTTAAACAACTTTTCTTTCTTGTACTTTTGCTCTAAAATGTACAGGAGAGCAAATTTCTGCACATTTTTAAAATCCTGTTCGCCGTTTTTCAAAATATCAAAATTCTGTTTGGTAAGTCACAAATTTATATGATATGAATATAAATTTATGCAATTTTTATTGAGTAGGCATATATATCTACGTCACAGTAGTAGAGAATTCATTGACGACAATTTTTATGCAATAAGCAAGTTCAATCTACTACCATATACAGTAACCTGATTTTCTGAATAACTTATGTCAAGTGAAAAACAAAACTTCGCGTTAATTTTTCTGATTTATTATAATTCCAACAATATTTGATATACCGCGAAAACTTTTATTAATCCATATTTTAAGATCTGACTAATGCAAATGTGTCAGTGAGATAATGACGTAACGAAAGTGAAACTCCTTTTGTCTTCGTACATAATCTTTTCTTGTTCTTTATGAGACTGTACTTTGTCGAAGATCATAAAAAGGCCTTCAATGATAGACAGTTCAATAAACCCTTTAACAGTTTTTACAAACGATTATGTATAAGTACATCTGTTCCTAGAACACACATGCGTTAAAAACAATCTTTATAACTTTTATCGTAGTAGGCAAATATTTTATTCTATTATTTTCAAGCCATACATGAAGAAAATTGTGAATCGGAATATTTATTTTTTTGTTTACATTTTTTTTAGGAAACTACATTAAATAAATGACGAATGACGAGTTTCTTAAAACTTATAAGAATATTATATTACTGTAAATACTTAAAAAGAAACATTTTTAAAACTATTATTCTGATAATACAAGAGACGTTAAAAGTTTTAAAATAAAAAATATCTAAAAATAAAAATTAGTTCAGGAAAATACATCTAAAATAAATCACTTGGTTTATATTACTGAAGTTTTCATGATGAAATGGCATTCGCCAACAAGTAATTGGAGTAAATTTCTATAATATAATTAAATAAAGAGTTCAGTTAATATGAATGATTGCAAGAGACACATTAGGCGCAAGGTTATCAAGAAAGAACTCTTGTTTGATGACGCCTACGTAAACAAAGTACATAAGGCACGAAAGATACATAATTATACATTTCAATTAATTTATAATGCATTATAATCAATATTAAATGATATTCAATCATTAAATGTCAGTGGTTCTGATCAAATCATCTTCATAGTTTTCAAAACATCTAATTCGGAATAACAATTGAATCTTTTATGATAAAATAGATAACAAATATTTTGTAATATAGATAATTACCTTATCTAATTGGAAAACAGTTTTAATTTTCAATTACATTCCAAATCACAACACTGCAGCCGACACACCTCACGAACACAGCACACAAAAACACATTGCAGACATTTCCATTTATAGAATGACATCAGATGCGCCTTCTATTGAGATATACACTAACTCAGCAATGTCCGCGAGTCCGCGCAAACTATGAATCACTACACTGAAATCCTCACCACTCAAACTCTCTTTTCTATGATCCTCACTTGTATGCCTAAATTTAAGAATAATTTTACATTATTTAAAACAATCTGCAACTATTTATTTTCGCATTTTTCATAACTATGAATCACTATCTAGACAAGACTTTTCATTATTAATTCTACGATTTTATGACAAATTATCATTGTTGTAAATATAGTTATTTTAAATATTTAAAACAATTTATATAATTATTTGCTAATGCATTTTTCAATTGTTTCTAAAGTAATATAAAAAAAATGATCTGAACATTATTTTATACAAGGTGTATCACGACTAGTGTAAAATAAATAATAGCGTATTTCTCAGATCATTTTGAGTATGTCATATGAATATAGGCCCTATTCCTTTTGGTTACGAAATTAAAAGGGATCAAAGTTTCACAAAGCAGCAATTAAAAAAAAAAAAATCTGATGTGGCCAGTACTTGACTTCCCGCCAATTCCATGATTAAAATACAATAAGCTTTAAGTAAAGTATCACTTCCGGTTGATCGATTGTAAACAAAATCTAATTTGTTGTTCCAATAAATAGAAAAGTCCGTAATATGAAATTTTGGATTTTTGTTATGTTCCACGAAAATCTGTTATAAGCTCCAAATTAAGTGGTTTTTCATATACAGTCAAAGTCAAAATCTAATTTGTTATTGCAAATTATATACAAGTTTTAAATACCAAATTTGAGAAATTTTGGATCATATTTTAATATATCTTCAAGAAAATCTATTTAGTTTCCAGAAGAGTAATACTTCAATTTTAGAGATAATCTAATATGTCGTTTTCATTAATACAAAAGTCTTAATTACACAATTTGAAAAGTTTTGGATTGTATCACATATTTCTTCAGAAAATATGTTTAGAGTTTTAAGTATCACTTCCCTTTTATCAATTTTAGCCAAAATCTAATATGTTGTTCCTCTTGACATGGAAGTCTTAAATACTAAAAGAGAAAAGTTTGGATTATATTTTAATATAGTTTTTCGTTAAAAACTATTATGGGCTTGAAGTATCACTTCCGGTTATTCAATTTTACCCAAAATCTGATCAACTTTTTATATTAATGTAGAATGCTTAAATACGGAAAATAGAAATTTTTGGAAGTTTGGTATGAGTTATTGTGGAAGAAAAAATCGTCACAGTAAAAACGTGTTTATGAAAACTCACTATAGAATTTTTGGATCGAAGACATTAAATCCTTACCTACGGTATGACGGGAGGAAAAATATAATTTAATGAAGATAGCTATTTAAAAAAAAATCTGAAATTTCTATTTTTTTTTACCAGTTTTTGTTTTTTAAATTTATTGTGAAATGGATAAGGTTTAATGCTGCGGAATTCAATTTATAGAATACATAATTTTCTGATTCATCGATGTGAGCTTTAATTGGAGCTTATGGAACATACTTTGAACACTTAATATAAGAAATAAAACTAGTTAGGGCCAGTTGCATAAAGCGTTGTTAGCTGATCATGTGGTTAACTACACATTGTAACCATGGATACGTATTAAAAATATATTGGAAATTGGAAAATAAGCCTTGTCAGAGTTAACGTGATTAAAGTTAATAATGTTTTATGCAACTGGGCCTTACAGTTTCCATATTTTGTTCTTTTGTTTTAAAAGTAGGTATCTTGATTAAAAAATCCCTTGTAATTAATTTTGTAACCACAAGGAATAGGATCTATGTTCATATGACATTTTTTACTCAAAATTATCTCAGGAGTACGCTATTATTTTTTTTACACTAACCGTGATACACACTTGTTTAATAAAAAAGTTTTTAAACAAAAAGTTTATTAAAAACATTTAAATTTCATAGATAATGAATGATATCATTGTTTTGTTTAATGTTTTTATACATAAAAAATTATGAGGTGATGAAATCATGAAGTTACATGTGAATGTATCTGTTTTATTTGTTAGAATATAATTCCACCAGAATAATAAATAAATTGCAGCATAGATTCTTCAAATTCTAAGTCATTGTATATGTAAGAATAAATTATAATACAATAAAAGCTGTAGTCAAAGGTACATATTAACAGGAATTATCACCTACAGTGCACTGACGACAAATTGAATATAAGACGCGTTACAAAATGCAATTGAACTGATTCACAACAAAATATTCCTGAGGCCTTCACAAAGAAATTCATCACTAGCGAGTAAAAAAGGAATCTGTTTACATTTTTCTTCTCATATAACAATTAAAACAATTCTTAAAAAATGTAACTAATAAAATAAGTTACCTCGATTAATTCCCCTACTATAAACTAAGTTGCGGTTTAATATACATTTTGTGTTGATGAAAAAATATATTTGTTTGGAAGAAACAATTGGATTACCCTACAAAAATAAAAACCAACGAAACTCATTGCATCCATTAAAATGAAAAGTTCATTTGATTAATGATATTGCACTAAACACATGCATTGTATAGAATGCAATAAAGTCTCTCGTAAATAAATGGGTTAGGCCTGTAGAGTACAAATGCGACAAGAAATCGCTTTGTCAGGCAAGAAGAGACTGAAGCGCTATGAGATACTTAAAACTTGCTCGTCACAAGCCAGTCCTCAAACGCTGAGCCAACTAAATATCAATAAATAAAACGGTAAATAAAATTAAGCAACTATAATAGAAAATTTAATTGGTATTTAATAAATTAATCAAATTAATTTAGTGCAATCAAAATATACAAAATTAGAAAACTGCACAGACAAGGAATTCTTTTAATGATTTAACTAAAAAATATCACATTAATAACTATGCTAAGAGCACAAATATTATGGTGATAAAATAAATATAGACACAGATGATGACAAAGTATGCTGCTGCACTAGGTGCCTTCATTCAATGTACACTTTTTTACCTGCCCATTTTTCAAACATATTTCCTAAGCACTGGATATCTAACTCAACAATAAGATACCCTGTATGTTATTAAAAAAATCTTAAGTAAAATCTGGTTGAAAAATAAGCAAGTATAGTTAAAATAATTTAAAATCCTAAATGACAAATAGAAACCAATTAAAAGTCGGTGTGATAAATGTATCGTACAATTATTGTATTACATGACGTACTAAAATATTCAACAGCATTTACATACCATGGGCATACGATACGAACGAAGACGTTTCTGTGAATTGGAATAATACCAACGCGTGTTTCACATAGCGGCAAATAATACACAGAACCTCCCAGCTAATTCTCCAAGCAGCATAAGAGGAAGCTAATTTAATTTTGGATTAAGTGTAGCAGCCACATTTTACATATAACCAACGTTCCGACACTTCCCAAAATCATTTGAAATAAGTGTATATAAGAATAGTTAACATGTATAGTTTTTATACAATTTTTGGTTAGAACGACTTTCAGGAGTAGATGGTTATATTTAGGATGTGGAATTTAGAAAATCAGTACAATTCTTTATGAGCGGACGTTATTTTATAGACTGAAACTTATCAAAAATGTGTTGCAACAAACGACTAACCAACCAACCTTTCCCCATGTTGTGTTTATTATTGTTCGGGTGCGCAGTCTAAACTAGATGAAGCCACATAAGCACTACATAGTATCAGTGACAAGATATCATTATTAAAATTTAGCCATGATTTTATTTTATTATTAACATTTGCCCTTCTATACGAAATAAGCACCAACGGTTTTAACTTGTGTTGCCCGTGTGAGCCACGGCTGTTGCTGTAAGTGATGGGACAGCCAGCTAGCAGTTCAGCTCTCATCTGGAACACCAAATCATCATATCAAATTAATTTTCAAATATTCACCCTAATTTGTAACAAAGTTGCTAAAGGCTCATTCGCAGCTACGAAAATAAGAAATATAAATATTTTTATGAAGAAGTAGTAAACGACTGTGCTAAGGATGAAAGTAAAGATGTACTCAGGATTTCAGTCAGTGATAATAATTTTATTCTACAGCCAACGTTTCGCCCCCATTTGGAGCTTCATCAGGGCAAAGAGCAAGTTAAAAAAATTTACAGTACAAGAATGTCATAAATATATCTAGAAGATATCGTCAAATAAAAATGTAGCACGTCAGCCAAATCATATTACAAAAGCACACAAAATTTTATGTGCTATCTTATATCTTCTATAGATATATTTATGACATTCTTGTACTGTAAATTTTTTTAACTTGTTCTTTGCCCTGATGAAGCTCCAAATGGGGGCGAAACGTTGGCTGTAGAATAAAATTATTATCACTGACTGAAATCCTGAGTACATCTTTACTTTCATAAATATTTTTATTTCCGGAGCTGTGAATGAGGCTTAAGTCTCAGCAACATTACTAAAAATTGTAACCAATAGAAACAAATGGAAACCCTGTCATTTTCATGTGGGCCTATTCTGGAACTCAGTGGTTAATTTTTAACAAGTGGTTAAAAAAATTAACTAATCAAGTATATATAACAAAAAATTGTATTTTTAATTTTCAAATCAGTATCTATTAGATAACACTTTTAACAAATTGTTAAAAAATAACCACCGAATTACAGAACAGGTCTAGAGTAAATGCAATAAATTTGCATTATTTGTAGCTTATATCAATAATATATGTATTAAATAACATAGCTTTATCAATTATTATTAAACGATGGAAAAAGAAAATGTTTGGGTTAATAACATATACATTGGAAGACGAGTTGTTGTAATTAAAAATAAACAAAAAATTTACATTTCAATCAATAATAAAGAAATGTTGTTTAAATTTTGAAACTATAGTGGAAAATATGTCGTATCCCTGGTATAGGAAACACGTACAAAAAGTGCTAGTTTATTTACCTCAAGTTTGAGATTAGGAAACACGTACAAAAAGTGCTAGTTTATTTATCTCAAGTTTGAGATGGCCAATCGATTTTGAAATTAATTAACGAAGTTAATGTATAGAGAGTTCCAAGATTAAACAATCTTAAAATTTAAATGAAGAACCTAAAATTAAGTGGACAAGTTTATGTATACAAAAATTCACAAATTCTTCGTTTCAAATATTCGTAAGAAAAGGCGCAACTGGCGCGGTGCAAATATTTTTAGTTAGAACAATTAAATATGAATCAATTTAAAAATTTTATTGCATAAAATTCAATATCACAATATTTTAATACAAAAATTTCTCAAAATGATTTTCTGCAATCTGTAGACAAGCAAGGTACCATTTCATCACTAATGCAGTTGCAATACAATACTGTTCCGATTTTATTACTTTATAGGCCTGAATTATTTTTCTTCTGAGTGTTAAAATATCATTGACTGATTCCGCGTAAACTATTTATTTGATTGCTCCCCATACAAAAACAAAATATCTTCTACTTTTCAATGCGAATATCTCTGATGGTTTAAAGACATAGTTTTGCAAAAATTTTGTAAAAATATATTGTTGTTAACTTTGTGTTTGTACAATAAAATTTTAAAATTAATTCTTGTTACATAAAACTATTTGCAATTTCTACGTTCTCATGCAAATATATTTACGTGATTTTGATTACATGAACTTGATTTTGAGTCCTTTATTTACATTGTAAGTTTGGTTGTTTAATCTTAGAACACCTTATGCATTTTAAAAATTAACTTGTTTTACGACCTCTGAATAAAACGTTACTTCAAATCCCGTTTCGAAATCATTATTCAAACAAGTATTACTTTTTTTAAAAAAATCGCCTAATTTAGAAGAAATCGAAGAGGTCGTAAAAGAGGTCGTGAATAAATAAAAATAAAAATTGAGAAACTAACTTGTTAGTTCTCACCCCGATTTCCTCCGACGCTAATGGGCTTGCGTTTAGTTTGGTCCTCGGCGATGATCCTTCCCAACGGCGACACCAAGCCAGTGCGAATGCCCGGCGTTCCAGCCAAGCCATGGTGTTGCTGTCCAGCACGGATGGGCTTCGCGATCTGTGCACTGGGCCCCCGACGGGCGAGGTTCTTCTGTCTCACGGCCTCCTTGATGCGGTCCACTTCATACTGGTAGCGTTTGCGGTCACGCATAGCGCCCTCCTTCGCATCCTTCAGAGCGGTTTCCAACGCCTTCACGCGTTCCATCGTTGCTCGCAGGCGTTTCTCCAACTTGGGAAGTTCGCAGCGGAGATCGGCGTTGTCGCGGACGAGCTGCTTGTGGACCTTGGTCAATTGGTCTAAGTTGTTCTCGAGGAAAGATATCTTCTGCTTCTGGGCAAGAGATCCGCCATCGTCTTCGTTGTCTTCAGCGGATACAGATTTTTTGATACGAGCCTCGAGAAGAAAAACATTGTGTTAGAGGTCATATGTTAAAAAGTTTTAAAAATCAATTTCTTGTCTCGAAAACACAGTAAAATGCGAACAAAGTGAAATATTTTTTTATCTACATAAGAATAACTGGTTCAACTTGGGGATCTCGCGAACTATAAGAGATACGTACTCGGTTAAATTAGACAAAAGGTTAGGAGAAAATGCAAATTTTGTAGTTTTGTGAATATCTTCCAAGTATAAAATAATGCTAGATTTTGGTTCGCACATCTTTAGGGCATTTTTTATTTTCTTTCGAATGGCGATGCTCATTTTTTTATATTACTGTTGGATTTCGAGTTATGATATCCAAGTTTTATTTTTTATATGGACGCCATATTGGAAAGTTACCAACCAAAATCTAGAATTATTTCACACTTGGGAGGTATTCGCAAAAAGAAAAACTGCAAAATATCCGCTATATCTAGTGTCTTATGTATATTTTCTCTAATGAAAAAAAACACAATTAAAATGGTCTCCTGTTGGGGCAACTTTTGACTAGTTTAACCCACTTCGTATCTTACAGTTTTCGAGATGACCATGTTGGACGAAATATCCTGGATTCCATGAATTGTTTTTACGTTAATGCATAAGTGGAAATGCATGAAATTTTATATTGTCAAGTTCATTACTGATCTTGATTTAATCTACTTTAGATAACCAAGAACGATAATTTTTTAAAGTTTTTATACAAAAATGAAGAGCGGAAAATTTTCTGAGTGTCCTTTATCAAGTTATTGATAAAAATCAAATATTATCATTTAAATTGTAAAAAAAAAAAATCATTTAAATTGTAAAAAAACAAAATGTGTGCAAATAGGTTTTCTCCTATTTAAAGGTAAAAATTCGCAGGCATGTCAGTGTATTAATGCTCTGTAGCATATTTTCGTCTATTAATATCATAGTACAGTGAAGAACATCGTCATAGCTACCTAATTGATTTATGTTACACAAATAATTAGAGCGACAGTATTTGAACACATTTTGTGACAAAATACGCAGAAAATAAAATATGTTTGCTAATATTATTTGTTTTTAATAAATTTTAAATAACTTGATAACAAAGGAAACTTCGCACTTTTAATTTTCGATTTGAATAAAATTATTAAAATCCCAAAAGCACTTACATCATTTTTAAGGCACCTGTATAATTTATATTTTTAAATAATTTTATGTACGAAATAGATACACTTATTAAGAGTTAAAGTAACCCCTATACTGAAATATAAAGCGAAAATTCAAATAAATTGTTCCTGTACTACAATTATAAACATTTAAAAAATTCAACACTGGGTATACATTCTTCCGATATTAACATTGAGTCTATTAATACTGGACTTTGATTTTAAGGGGAAAACGAAAATTCAGTAGTATTTTTGTCGTTTTCCCATTAAAATCAAAGTCAAATACTAATAGATTTTAATAATTATTTTTTTAAATGCAGGTTAATGTCGGAAGTATGTATGTCGTGTTGAATTTTTGTGAATAGCTCTAGTACAGGAACAATTTATATGGATTTTCGCTTCATATTTTAGGACAGGTGTAACCTCTCCTCTTAATTCGTGCATTAAAATTAATGATCACCAGATAACAGGAAGTGGATAGTTTGTTAAAGAAAAATAATAAAGTAATGTCTACCTGAAGATCCTGCACGAATAGTTTGCGGAGGTTGTGCAGGGTCTGCAGCTCTTTGGCGACGGTGTCCTCGAGTCCTTTGAGGTCCTTGCGGGCCTGCTCACGTCTCTCATTCGTCAAGCTGCACACACATAACGATGAACTCAGGCACTTGCCACTTTGTATTGCATTGTATCAGTATCCACCACCAACCACGCACAAACGAACGCACCGCACGTTTGGTTACGTTTCATCTCATTCAATGTTTACAATTCTCAACAATCAGTTTACAAAAATATTGCATTTCATGATAAAAATATTGTTTTCATATGCAAAAATATATTATACAATATGTATATCAACAGAGTTGACAGAGACAAGACAGTTGTAGAGAGAAAAGAAAAGAAAGAAGTGGCCAGGACACAACTAAAAGCAATATGAGCAACAAAACTTAACCAAACGGTGACCAGTACGTTGTGACAAAATATAACTCAGTACGCATGCATCAACTTAAAAATAACTAGGATCAAATCAACTCAAACATGGAATGATAACTAAATGACATGGGGCTCAACCCGATATGCAGCTCGCTGATTATTCTAATAGCTTTCTTAACATTTGCGACTGGGTGTCCATCCAATGCAGCCTTCTGCTAATACAGTTTTGTTCCATGACAATGAGATACGTGACCATTTGTTTTAATTAGTCTAATTATGGTATTATATTAATATACCCGTATTTTTTAAAATTCGTTTAATATTAATAAATTTCAAGAAAAACGGAATTCAAACTTCTGTGACGTCATCGGTACAAAGTAATACAAGCAATGAGAACGAAAGAAATAGGAAGACATTTCTCTTTCGCTCTCTATGCTTGTATTACTTCGCACAAGTGACGTCACAGAAGTTTTAATGCTGCTTTGCACGAATTGTATTAAAACGGGCCATTTTCCTTTTAGATATTTATTATTATCTTTCCGTTATTTTGTATAATTATGAATTATTTCTTTCATCCATTTGACCATGGCAGCTTCATTTTCTGCGATTGAAAGAAACGAAACTAATATTCGTAAAAAGCATATATATAGTATCAATCTTATGCAGCAATAATAATATTTTGTTGTAAATATTCACATATAAAATTGCTACTGTTAATTTTCCTTTAAAAAAAAGGTTGCCCGTATTTAACAAATTTTAAAAAAATCGAATTTAATATTTTTAACTCTACATATATTAATATTTTCTCTAAATTTGATCAATATCACATACGCTATTGCCATTTTGTTAGGGCCGTTATAAATGGTTCTAAATTAATTATTTAAGCAAATTCAAACTTTTATTTTTGTTTAAATTTATTTATTTATTAAAAGCATGAATTTATGATTCCGAAAAACTGTATCAACACAAGAAGGCTACTTTTTAAAATTATTGCGTGGTGTAGACATCCCTGCATTCATCATTGTTAAATTTATACGTTTCTATACAAAAATGACATATAAAATAATACTTTTTTTTTGATATTTTGTCCGTAAAGGCAATCAGTGATTTCACAGATAATAAACCGAATAAACTAATTTTTGTAACAATATTGCATTAGAAATATTGTCTAATTATTTACAAGATTTTGATACAAAGTAATGCAATATTGCACTTGTATCTACCGAAGCAAAAATTAATTGACTTCGATCGCTTATAAACATATTTACAAACATGATAAATTTCATTACTGGAACTTAAACACGAACTAGTGTTAGTGCAATAAACTAAAATTGGCTTGCTACTCTAAATTCACAAAAGATATCTACGATTACACCTCAAAATGGTAAGATTTATGTTATTTAGAATTACTATAAGTTCATAATATACAGGATGGTGGCGGTTAGGGGTGAACATAATAGGGATTTAACATCGGATTTTAGTTTTATGCAATTTCCTGTTCTCCTCTTCATTTTATGGCAAAAATATGTACAGCGCGATTCACAAAAAAGTTTAAGCTAATCCTCATTTTTGGATTAGTAAATTCTATTTTATTCCGGTATTTAAAATTAAATTTTCATGATATTATCAATAAAGGTAGATATTAGGAATAGATTAGACTATATTTTAAGTTATAAACTGTCAAAATTAGAGTAGAATTCGCTCATCCAAAAATGAGGATTAAACCTTTTTGTGAATCGCGCTGATAAGAGTGCAAAGTTGTTCAGAATTAAAAGTTGCATTTAAAACTATTTTAACATTTTTTATTACGTTTTTGGATTCGTTGCAATTTAAAAAGAAATTTCAAAAATTCGGTTTAATAGTAGCAATAGTCATTGTACTTGTTTTCTTTATTTCTAGTTTTTATAAATTATTTATAAACGTCAAACATCAATTTGACTTATGGAAAATAAATTCCGCATTCTTTTGTAACTATTTTCATCTTTATATTCCTTTACAACGAAGACACGTTTTCCATTCTTTTCCATATGTAAAATTGACGTTTGACGTTTATAAATAATTTATGAAAACTAGTAATAAAGAAAACAAATACCATGACTATTGCTACTATTAAACCGAAATTTTGAAATTTCTTTTTAAAATTGTTAGGTCACCAAAAACATAATAAAACATGAGAAAACAGTTTTATATGCAGCTTTTAATTCTGTACAATTTTGTACTCTACAGTTTTCACCATAACCTTTAACCGCCCCCAGCCTGTATACGACACTCCACAAATCTTTTTTTTATGAAGTATTTTTTTAATTATCAATATATTACTAAATACAAGAGTAGGCATACTAAAAAGTTCGTTAAAATTTGATAATAGTAATAAATATACTGATATCCAAGATAACTTGTCCAACAGGGGGATCTCGAGAACCATAAGATACAAAGTCGCTTAACCTAGACAAAAGTTGACCCTGTTGACCCAGTAGGAAACCATTATGGTGTTTTGTTATTTGAGCGAATATTTTCTATCTGTGAAATAATACTGGGTTTTGCTTTGCACATCTTTAGGGCACTTTTTTATATTATTTCGATTGGCGACGTTAAAATTGTTTTATCACTATTGTATTTCGAATTATGATGTTCAAGATTTAATTTTTATATGGACGCCATCTTGGAATGTTACAACATTGAAAAGATTTTTTTTCAGTTTCCAAATATTTATAACTTGTGTATGTTCAATTGTTTCAAACAGCGAAAATCTAACTATTTTTAAATTTATAGGTCAAAAACAATGGTTGTTGCAATGAAACAATTGAAAAGCACAATTAAAAATAATAGTTTGGTTAGGTTCATTAATAATTTTCTTATTTAGTATTCAAAATTGTATGAATATCAAACATTTTTAATATTTTTATATGGCCATCATAGGTAATGACATATTTTTAACGAAATTTTGAAAAATACTTCATTGCTATATATGTTAAAAATATGTATGAAAGCGACCCATATATTTTTTCTGAAATAACAAAATGGAGCAACTTTTGTCTAATTTAATCGACTTCGTATCTCATAGCTCTCGAGATACGAGATACCCATGTTCGAAAAGTTATTTTGGACATCTGTATATGTATAAAATATATGCAATTACGCCTTATTACCCAATACTGGGTGAGCCAATTTGTTTGTTACAGAGTTTGGCAGTGATAAATTTGTTTAGTAGAGGGCGTTTACTAGATGTTATATATTTTTTAATTAACGCATGTTTGTATTAATATTACCGAGTTTTACAAACTTTTAATCAGTTCTTTTGTGAATTCAGTCAACTATCTATTTTGTACTTTAAACAATTACTTAATATTACTAAAAAGACAAGCAACAATTCAGTTTTAAACACTAACACCTACCTACTGAGGCAAAAATTACAACCGATATTGCGATAACAAAACGAGAAAGTGCCTAATCACCGCCAAATATCTAACAATTAGCAACGTTCACGAACAACAATGAACGAACGAATGAACGATAACGAGTAGAGTTTATAACAAGGTGAAACCGCTGCGTGTACTTAGAGCACGATGAGATACTGCGGGCACCTGTGTGTGACGAGGATCAACGTCAAGGAAATGAACAAATGAAGGTGCAGTGTATGGATATGGAAGATGTTCAGGGGATGAGGGTAAGCGTTCGAAATCGTCATTTGTTTGGTGAGGGTGTTTAACGTATTTTTATGAAACTTGGGCGAATGAGATGGACTCCACGAGCTGCTTATCTTTCTGTCAAAAGCCGATTTAGACTGATCCATGCGATTAGTAATAAAACAAGACCAAGGATGAATATCGCTGCCCACTCGAGGGGTTGAGCAAATGTCAGGTTTGGAACATGAACAGCTTTTGGGAAAGGTCTCGGATAGGATTCGGTTGTTAGTAACGCTTAGTTTTTCAGAATATGGAATGTCTACTGACATGAGTTCCTGGAGTTTATTAGATTTTTCTGCTTCGTCTTGTTTCAGTTTCTCGTAGTCGGCTTGAAGTTGTTGCTGAGCCAGTGTCAACTTCTGATTCAAACTGAAACAAACAAAATACACAAAATAATAAATGAGAGTCGGACATAGCGGTATTGCTGGTTAATTGATGTAGTCACGAAATCACAACTTCTTGTTCGCTAAGTGCATTAACCATGAAATTACAACTTCCCACTTAATTCAATTAAGCAGTTATACATTAAAGCCACATGAAATATTTATTATGGTCAGTGATGCGCATTTATAATTGAATTAATCACTCGAATTTCAAATTCTATTTATATATTATAAAATTTAAATTTGTAATCGTTTATTTAAAATGAACTATTTTCGATGTGCGTAATTAACGACGCACATAATAGCAGCAATAAAATATTTTTAACTTTTATAACATTTCTATCTGATTTTTTTTTTTAATATAAATCCAATTTTTGTAACGACAAAAGTTAAATTTGAAAAATACAACTAGGACATTGTTTTGTAGATCTTTTTTAACTAAATAGAATTAAAACATAATTTTTAAATCAGGGCAAAAAAAAAACTATTTTTAAACCAGTTAACCCAGTGTTTTCCAACCTCTTCTAGCTTCAAAAATTTTTCGCGCAGAAAAAACCGAAAAAATTGAGAACCGAAACAGTAACATATACCGAAATTCGAAACAGATATAAAATGAGAACCTAAAGCGAAACCCTTTTTTATTTAACGGCATTATATAACGGTTTCTTGTTATTTGTTAAAAACGTAAATTTGAATTTTTAAAATATGTATAAAAAAGTATAAATATAAATTTATTTTGTTTTTTAATTTTTTTGTCTAAATGTACCTATTTCAATTATCTCTATAATTTTTTTTACATTTAATTTTAATTTAGGAACTTTCAAACATAACAATATAATAACCGTAAAATTAACTCTTACAAAAACTGTTTTGTTTACCGAAAAAATTTCAAAGAAAGAAATTAATTGGTTAGTTAATACAACAAAAACTCATTATTAAAAACGAGAATTTCTTTGGGTTTGACAGTAAACATTGCTGAAAAATGCGTGGAGACCTCCAAGTTTACATTAACTGGTTTATTGGTGTCGCCTTTATATAAATGGAAAAGTGATAGTGGTTTGAAACTAAATTGAAAGATTTGTTATATTATATTTTACGAGAACTCTGCGCATACTTTAAAAATATATAAAAAGTGTACTAACTCTTTAAGTTCGTTGATCAGTTGCTGTTTGTCAGAGATCTCGTCCCTGAGGGTGCCGACTTGTTTCTGGTGGGCGTCTCTCAGCTGATCCATCTGCTTCTCCAGTGCAACCCGGAGTTGAGTGGCCTCCTTCTTCTCCTCGATGGAGGCGGCGGAAACCTGCTCCGCTGCCTTGAGCTTGGCGCACTCTTCTCTAAGCGCATCCACATTCTCCTCCAGGGTCCTCTTCTTGTTCTCTGCTTCACGCATTGATTCTTGTAAGGATTTCATCCGTGCTTCATGTTGGGAAATAAGAAGGCGGCATTCGCCGAGTTCTTTTTCGTATTCGGAGACTTTCTTGTTGGTGTCCATTTGCGAGGATTCGAGTCCTTGACATCGCTGGGCTAAGTTCTTCACCTCGGATTTCATTTTGTTGATGTAGAGGCGAGCTACGGTGAATTCTTCTTCGAGTTTGCCGCTGTTGGTGGTGTCGGCAGTTAGTTTCTTCATGTCTGTGTTTTCGCCGCCGATGGCTATGCCGATTTCGTTTAAGTCTTTTAGAAGGTTAGCTAACATTTCTGTAATTCGTTTCTTTTGGTGTGTGCTCATATCACGAAGTTGTTGAAGTTCAGCTGCTGTATTGTTCAACGATGCTTGTTTCTGCATAAGCTCTTCGGAAAGTGATTCAACTTCTTTGTTTTTGGAATCTACTTCCTGTGATTTTTGGTCGTAGTTGACGGCTAATTCTTCAAGAGCTTGAAGGACTTCTTTAACTTCTTCTTTGGCGGATTCGTTTTCTTGCTGAATGCGGTTCATCTCGCCTTGGAGAGTTTCATAGTCGCGTCTTGTGCAGGCAATAAGTTCTTCTTGTTCCAACATTTGCTCTTTGATTTTCTCCAAATATTGGCTTTGCTGATTAATTTCTTCGTCCTTCTCATCGAGTTGCTGGTATAATTTTTCACGCTCATCTTCGAGTTTCTTCCTTTCTTCGTTGTTGAGAGATCCGATCATCAAGCCAGCAGGAGTGGCCGGGACTGGTCCCAAAGAGTCGGGTTTCTCAACAGGTTCTTCGACAGCAACTGGAGTGACTGCTTCAATTTCAGCCAAATTAATTTGTTCTTCGGCTGTAACAGTCTCTCCATTTCGCCACCTGCTAAGTTCGGACTCGAGTTTCTCAACTTTGCCTTTAAGACGAGCGACTTTTTCCTTTTCTTTCTCATAACGACGTTTCCATTCTTCAGCGGTGAGTTCTTCATTGACACTAACAACATTCTTGACGGTCTTGGCGCGTTTGCCGAATTCTAGAGTGGATTTAGTTTCAGACTCGTTGAAAGAAGCAGGGGAACAACAAATTACGATGGTGGTTCTAGCGTTGCCACCCAAAGATTCTTGTAAGATACGCGTAAGTTTTGAGTCTCTGTAGGGAATGTGTGTCTTGTTGCCGTCAGCTAAAGCGCTGATTACATTACCCAAAGCTGACAATGATTTATTAATGTTCTTGGCTTCGTCAAGCACTGTACCTTCTGCGCCGGTTTTTGATACCTAACAAAATACAATTATTTATAATAAAATTAAGCAAATATGAATACATTTTTCGTTTATAGACCAGTGTTAAAAATAATTCAAGTCTCAGTCATATAGCATTTACAATAAAATCGTTAAATAGACAAAGACTGTACACGATAAATTCTGGACACCTATATATTATTTGTTTTAAAAGGATGTACTGTTTGTATGCGCTTAAAATACAATCAAAGTATCCCTATTTATATTACTATACTGGAATTATATTAATTGTTTAATAAAAAAAATATCGCTAAGCAAGAATATGTTGTGTACACTTAATAAAATATTCCAAACTAAGTTTTCCAAAAACCTACAAAACTACTGTGTTTACCGAAGCCTGTTCATAACATTGTGAACGAATCGAAAATTTGAAAGAAATTTTAAAAAACATCCAAATCTTTCTGTGCGAGCAGTGGCTTAAAAGTTGGTATGTCCTTCTATGTGCGGAAAATAAAAAAACATGAATAGTTAAATACTTACAAGTTCATGTAGTTCAAAATCGTAGTGATAAGCAAAATTTGGCAGCTAAAACCCGAATTCGCAAACTAAATAGTAAATTTTGGCAAAAAAATATGATAGATGAACGACGAAATAAACGTTATAGGCATTTAGAACAACTCCCAGGAAAATATTTCTTCAAAAGTCAAGTTGAATATTTAAGAGAAATTTAAAACAAGAAAAATATCAAAATTTCTAAAACAATATCTTGTGAGGAAAGCAATTTGAAGATGTGAAAAAAAAAAAACTCTACTTTCATTACAACCGGCACGATAACTCAAAATATTTACTGATTTGGTTTCATTGTCTTTATGCAAAATCTGTTATGAAGGCGTAGGAAACAAAAATCATTCTAACGGTCCCAAAAAGTACAGTCCATCTAATTGCCCAAAACTAAGCCTGATAAAGACTTACTGGGCAATTGTGAAGCGGAAATTAAAAACAGCTATTAGTGTGGCCAGAAATTTTCTAAAAGAAAAGATGGAATTCTGAGACAAAAATAAGTTTTAGAAGACAATGTACAAAATATGATGGCTAAAGTTAAATGTAGGGTCCGATTATTTTATGAAAATAATAACTAAGCTTGGTACAATAGTTATTGTCATAACCTACGCTTAATTTAAAATAATACATTTTGCTACAATAGATGCACTGAAGTTTTTTTATTTGAGTATTTTGATATCCCAAATTTAACGTGCACAATCTTTACACATATGTTCGCTCTCAAAATCGATAACAGAATGTATGAAATATCTTACATTGATAAAGCTAAAATTGCATACCGAAACGACGGTTTTGTAAAAATAAATATTATATGACTAATAATTCGAGAAATATGTTCCTATACCATTGTCAAAATTTAACTATCTAGATAAGAAAATTTGCCGGGAATTATTCGATTCGAATCTAACGGCTGGCTCAGTGCGTAGTCGTTAAAATGCGACCATATCAGACATTAATCGCACTCGCTTGCGACGACCCGACCAGTTATTCATGTTAAACATAGATGGTTCTAGCTCTAGAAGTATTTCCGCTGCCGCACTGATTGCTTGTTACGTAGCAATCAGTGGTTGTCGCACTAGTTAAGTACACCAACTGCTCTGATACGATAGTAACGAGTACCTATAGGATTTCGTACGAAAATAAATAAATCTAAAAATTCCTACACCCATCTTGGGTATAAAGAAAAGAGATGAAGAAAGAAAGAAGATAAGAAAATGAAAATATGGTTGGCAGACGAAATGCGCACACGACCACTATTGAGGACATAATGTCACACGCAAAATACTGAATTTTAAAAATTCATATCTCGCCTATTACGTAAAATTTATAAGTCGCGTTCGTACTAAATTCCTAGTTCAACCTGTACTTGTAAAAAAAAAAAAAAAATAAAAAAAATTGGTACAGAACCTTATTGTTAACACCTTATAAGCAAAATTTTAATTGCTCTTACCTTTTCGGAACCAGCCAAATCTACAAGATAAAGCTTTCCAGATAATTTCTTTTGGTTTTCCAAGTTCTCTTGTTTGACGTTAATTAAAAATACAGAATGTGATCGTGACGAATGTTCATTCATATCTACAATCCAAATGTGAAATCAATACTCCATAAATAACATTTTTTAAAAGCAACCTACTTGTAACAGCTATATGTCTATTAGATTTTCCTTCCTCAATAACTTCGAAAACTTCTTCGGGGCTGGACACAAACCGTTCAGTTGCCCCTTTTACGAAAGGAACTCGATTTTTGTCTTCATGGACGCTAAGGTTGACTTTTGATACTAAGAGATAAATAGTTTTAGCAAAAATATATCGTAACTTCTTATATTTCTTGACTGAATTGATAATGAGGTGTAATAAAACTTCTGAAGATCAGGAAATGAGAAGTTTATTTATTTTTAAAAGTCACATAACTGACATTCTGACTATTTACTTTTATATTTGGATCACCAATGTAAGATTTTAAAGTTATTTAATTATTTAATGTTTTAAAGTTGTTTTCTTTTCGCGTAAGTAGATACTGTATTTGTTGTTTCTTTAATTTATAAAAATAAGAAAGATGATTCACAACAATATTAGAATTTGTATCTCCTGAAGAAAGCACAAGAGGTGCCGAAAATAAATAACCTCTCACTAATTGATCTCCATAAGTTATATTACACCTCAAAAATATAGGTATATAATTTTTATTTACCATCTAACAAGTCTCGAATTTTGTCCATATAAATTTCAAAATACGAAACTTTAATGTGGAACTCTAGGTTTTCTTCCATCCCGTAAATGTGATTGAAAATATCGTTCACAATACGTGGGATAATGCCTTGTTTTCCAGGGTCACCTACGACAGAAAAACAATTCAGTTTAGACATGTGGATTTATGAAGGAATAATGTGAAATTGTGACGCTTTACCTATGACACCTTCCATCGTATGTGTTTTACCAGATGAAGTCTGTCCGTAAGCGAATATTGTGCCATTGTAGCCTGCAAGGACATCCAATACGATGCTTTTCGCCGCTTCATTGTACACTTTTTCTTGTGTTGCATTTGGTTTAAATACTTTGTCGAATAAATAAACTTTTCCCTGTTAACAAAAAATACAATTAATACAATTCAAACAAATAAACCATGCATATTTTCTAAAGAACAATAGGGGTTTCCAAGTTTTTCCTTTTTTTATTGTTAATTTGCACATAAAAATATTAGACCCGCATTTTATATTCTCGCCGAAAAGTTTCTAATATGCAAGAAAAAAAAATTTAAGTTTAAAAAAATAAGGATCGATGTGACGTCATCTACACCAAAGCCATACCTACCTACCAACGCGAACATGGAGGAGGTGAGACATTGAATTTTAAGCGATCGATTTAAATGCATTAAAGTTTCATTTTGATATTACGGTAATAAAAATCAGAAAATTAACCATTATATTCACCTTATTAGTACTTATACATGATAAACAATGATATCCAATAAGTACTTTTTTTAAGCCATGCCCGGTTGCACCGCTGACCCGCTGACGCATAAATATTAACAGCCCGATTCACAAAAAAGTTTATAATCCTCATTTTTGGATTAGTAAATTCTATTCTATTCCGGTATTTAAAATTTAATCTTCATAATTTTATCAAAAAAGGTAGATACTAGGAATAAATTAGACTATATTTTACGAAATAAGCTGTTAAAATTAGAATACAATTCACTAATCCAAAAATGAGGATTAGCTTAAACTTTTTTGTGAATCGGGCTGTAAGTGTTCCTTAAATTGACAATATCGTATCGAAACGAAACATCAAATGAGTAACTGAATATTGCTATCAAAATTTCGATTTGCATTTTTTTGTTTAAGTCCAATTTAAAATTTAAGAGACAGCGGTGCAACTGGGCATTAGACTTGGAAACTCCTATTGTGAAGAGAAATTCTTATATAGAAATAATGAAAGATATACACATAAAGAAAAATCTACTATTTGTTACGAATATGAATACATCAGAATAACGGACACGACGAACGGTCATATCTGATCTCTACATTTATTTCTTACTTCTTATATTCAAGTTGGGCAACAATTTCAAAGTAAAATCCCCTAATAATTTTATGATTCCCTGACGAAATTTAATTTTGTCCATACAAATTCTTCTAATTATCAAGGTATATAATTTGTTTCTAAAATTTAGTTTCTTGGTACATTTTCATCTTACAATAATCCACACTGCATTTTCTAAACATGACAAGTATTTGAATAATTTTAAAAAAGGCAAAGTGGAGAGAAAATAACAACTTGGGGCTCCCCCGTATTAATTGAATGGGCCATTCACCTAATACGTTCGATGGTTAAATGAGACAAGTTTTAAATATACGTACATCATAATAGTGATTTATGCAACGAGAGTGTAAACACAAACTTTATGACATGAGGTCAAGTATTTTTTGACGAGGCATGCCGAGTCACGAAAATTATTGACCGAATGTCATAAAGCTTGTTTACACTTGAGTTGCATACAAGATATTTTATACGACCTTAAGTAACGAGCAGATGACAATTTGAACACACCAAATACCGAGTTCACATTTGACAGCTAACAAATCTGAAGTTGAAAGTTGAATAATGCAGTACTCAGTCAGAATTACCAACATGAATTTACAGAAAAAACTAAATTTAGGTAAGACAACTTAAATGCCACACGTATATTGATGGTGGTAGCTCTGTAATGTGTAAAGCAAATAAAATACGAAAATCGATTACTTTACAAACTGTTTGAGTGTTTGCAGTGCGTAACGAACCAAGTTTACACACCAAGTGTAAAAAATTTATTAAATTTATAGTAAAAAATTATTAAAGATTTCTCTCCATGCAAAAAGTAACAAAATAAAAAATATTTTGCCTGACGATTAATAAAACTCCATTACTTGTCCATGATTTCCTGACTTTCCCTGAAACAAAAGGTGTGGGTAGGTAAATATTCCATCAAATGTTAAAATATTGGCAAATAAATAAAATGGAATTTAGATAAGATATTTTTTGTTTCATGATAAGTGTACGTCATTTTAATTTTAATAAATAATATGTAACACATATGGAAATTAAAAGTTTACCACACAATATATCAAATTAACACTTATATCAACAAAATATATACAAATTCTTTCCAGGTTCGTTTTAGACGATAAATACAGAATCAGAATAAGTAGAAAAAGTAAAATTATTGAGTAACTCGGGAATCAATAAGCGAAGTTGCTGCAGCATTTTGAGAACACAATGAAATTTTAATACTAAGCTCAATGCACTACATTTCGCGATGAACAAGACAATCGTTAACTCAGCACAAAGTAAATTGCATGACCCGTTTTCTAATGCAACCAAATTCCAAGTCATGTCATAATATACATATGTAACTTAAAAATTATTTACATTTTTCACCTCCAGGTATAGGAATCATACTAAAAATCGCTTATAGAGATTTTAGTAAATAAGCATTATTTAAAATTCCTAGAATCCGATTTTAAAATTTTTTACGATGATGTATCTGTGTGCATAAGTACATAATGTTTATGTTTGTGGATTTAGTTACGACTATTACTCAAATAATATAAGGTCCGGTTTTTCAATGGCTGATAAATATAACTTCGTAATAAATAAAAAATATCGCATCGAAAAATGGAATTGTGCGCAATTTTTAGTTTATTAGACAAATAATTTTATAAAGAACTATGTTAAGAGATTGAAATACCAAGCCTTTAAACCTATGAAACTGCGCGCATTGTACCATTAGTTTTTTTTTTTTTTTTTTGTAATAATTGGATAATCGGAAATATTAGTTTACTTGAATAATAACCCATAAAACAATTTTTTTTAAATATTTTTAAATGAAAGTTCGTTTAATGTTGAAGCAATTCGTGGTATCAAAAAGTCATAATTGTTTTTTGTATAGCTGCATTTGATTTTTAAAGAAACCTATAGCTATCTTACACCAGTTTCTGTAGTAGGCTGCGCGAGAAAGATACCAATAGTGTGACGTCATCTGTATCCCTGGAAATAATTCAAATATCTCGCAAAGTAATTATTAAAAAAATGTTTTCTTTTATCTTAATAGTTATTTATTGAGTAGTACTTTAAAGATAAAGTGCACATTTTATTATTTTTTGTTATGGTTTATGGGCCTATTTTTCTTTAAAAAATCATCTAAATTTTGCGAATGCGAAAGTTAATTTAGTGAATAAATTATTTTAAGTATCGTGAGTAAAAACTGCTGACACTTGTATACAAATACTTAGGTAAAATGGAATTGGCGAAAGGTATTGTGCTGACCACAACACGTTTTTTAATTAAAGTCTAAGATCATAATTCCTATCTAACAAATTGTATTAAGTACCTAATTATAGTTAACGTAATGATGTGCATTCAATTTTAAGAGCCATTAATTGGACATAACAATCTTTTCATTACTCATTACTGTGTACTTATGCCCCTTATGCCTATGTACTATTGCTTGATACATAACCTAAATATACACTTAATTTCATTAATCAAAACTTTTCCGTTCCACGATCTACCGTGCTAAAACTTGGGCAAAAACACTGATGAAAAATTTTCAAGTTAGTTAAAATGCTTTGCTAAAAGTTTAAAAATAATTCTCCGGCGTGACAATTTAACCCAGGAAAAGTTTTAATTTGCCGTGAGTCAATATTTTGTGAATGAAAAATGAATAGTTCTCCCAAAATAACTTTGCGAAAATGTTCCAACATTAGAAGCTAGACTCAGATATCAACGTCCGCAATACATTAAAAATTAACCTGTATTGTCAGATGTATGAACTCTATCGTAACTGTAAGCTCAAGTGGAATTGTGGAATCATAACCATGTGGCTAGTGGTAACAAATGTTTTATATTTGCTTTCTCTTAACTTTACTGTAAATCATCTGTTTGTAACGAGTAATGGGGTTTTCTACTACAATGGAATTCAAGACAAAGATCTAATTGTTAAGTAGAGTATACTAAAAAATGAGAGAGTAATGAAAAAATTATTAAAATTTTTATTTAACTTATCTTGTTTTAGTTCACCTAAAAGCACCAATATTGTTGGAAATAATTGTCGCTGGAAGCACTAGTGCAAATTGTCGATATAATTCATTCTGATTGGTTAAAAAAAATGTCAAATCTTGCGTTTCTATTGGTCAACCTTTAACAGGTGACACGCGTGTTGAATTGTCAATATAATTCTCTTTTCATCGCCCCTTGTTTAATTCCTTAGGTACACATTTACAAATCTTATCGGAAAATTCTACGTTACACCCATTTAAAATTATGTTGTAATTAAAAAAAATCTATCGCCTAGAAAAATTAATTTAAAAAATCTGTTTTGGCCGGCACAATACCTCTCGCCATTTTCATATTTGGCTATAAATATTGTATTTAACATTTTTGGTGCACACAAAAAGTTCTAATTACATCTATTCTTTATTTTTCAATTCATTCAAGTTTCCTTTTATTCTTCTAAATATTCGAGATTCTTCCAATTCATTGGCGATATTTCTGAAGGGTGTATGATGAAATATATGTATAGTAAGCGCGTGTTTAGTTTGCACTGATACTGTACATACTTTGGCCTATAAATGAATCCTCTTTCTTTTTATACCAATTTTAGATGTTGACGGAGTCTTTTCCTCGTTATAATAATAGCATATTATAATTACTACTACATCTCGACTTGCCCAAATACCAATTTTAGGTTTTCCGTATTCAAGAACAGTGTCAACTTAACGTGTGGCAGCTATTATCTATAATTTTAAATATTTAATTAATGATAAAATTCGAAATATCAAATGTACTTCCCAGAAAAAGCCTTTAGTAATGTCTCTCGATTTTTGACACTGACATTTATGTCAATTACAAACATTTTAATTTTTCAACTGGTTCCCATGAGCTGTTTGATTCATTATACAATGGATTATTTTATATATTTATAATTCTGTATCTCTAAATCTATAGAAGATATAATAAAAATGTCTATCTCTAAATCTATAGACGATATAATAAAAATGTATTGGATAGAGAATTTCATATTCTTTAATATTTCTAATAACATAAATTTCCAAAAAAATATATTTAGATTTTTTTTTAAGAAACTACTACTTCTGGTTGTCCAATTGTTCCCAAAACCTTTTTAGCTCTTCTCAGGAATGTCAGATTGAGGAATTCATAGTTAAACAGGTCTTAAGTCTTATAGCTTTTGAGGAATCGCCCTTCCAATATCCACACGTACACACACACATCATCGTAAAAATATTAAAATCGGACTGTAGGGACCTTAAATCGTGCTTATTCACTAAAATCTGTATATGCGATTTTCATCATGAATCCAATACCTCTCTTTGCGAGAGGTAAAAATAATGGAATTCCTTATTATTTCAGACTTAATAATTAATAGGTATCTGTTACACGACATGGGAAACTATACAAATGAAATTAATCAATTGGTAGCATGTAATTAACTAATAATAAATGAATACAACGTAAAATATGTTTAAAATTCATAAAAACCGGTTGATGATCCAATTAACGTACAACAAGTTAAAACGCATCACAGTTTCATTAAATGTTTCCTGCTATACTTTATCCACGTAGATGGCCGCCATGTTTATGCTAAATTAACATAGACGGTATATGAAATTTACACACTACATTTACTTGTTTAATATTGTAAATATTTAAATATAATAAATTAATACGAATAAAATAATTTATTACACGGAGCAAATCCCGTTTCAGCGGGAGATTTTCTTACTTAACACGAACAATCGGTCTGTAGGATTAACACTTATTACTAAACAGAAATAAAGAAATAACTTTTCTTAATTCTTAATCCTAGACAGGCAATGTAATGATATCTTCTGAGAAGAAGATATTATTAAATTATTGGAAAATTCCAGTATTATCGTATTTTCTAACCCCTTATAATCTCCTTAACAAAACACCTGCTGCGGGGTGTACCAGATAATACAATATATTAAGAAACGGATTATACGTTACTTTAAAATAAATGTAATTTCAAGAATAAGCTACTTACATTTCATTATACAAGGGGTATTAAGATTAACAAATCTTGAATTATCCAAATTTGTGTAGATAAGCACGTAAATTCTAAGATGATTACAATACAATCTGTCTGCCAGTCCACATTTCAATAATTACAACCACCAAAAAAAAGCATTGCATTTTATAATAAAACTAATACTAATGTAATGAGAATTACGTCCACTAGTTGATATGAATATTAAGTTGATGCTAGGTTTATGCAGCATGTAAATTATAAAATGCAATTAAGCCATTATTTTAGAAATTAAATCAAAATTAAGAATTTTATGTTTATCATTTCGGAATAATTTTTGGCGATGGTCAAATTCGAACCCGGATCTCCAAATTCGCTACCAGACTCCCAGGCACACGGCCACGAAACCCCATTTCCGAAATCTGTGTCCAAAGCAGATTGGCACACCCAGCAATGGGTAATATACCGTAATGATTAAACATTTCGTATAACCTAAGATTTATAAGTGAAACTGAAATATTTATACAAAATAATACATAAAAACCATAGATAACAAATTATTAAACAAGTCCATTTAGTATTATTTCGTCGTTTTTCTCTGATGAACGCACATTTTTTTTTGTATGTTACATTTTTACCTCCCGCTATCCTTGGTACGGGAGGTATACGGATCGTGCTAAAAATCACATATCGAGATTTTAGTAAATGACCACGTTTTAAGGTCCCTAGAATCCAATTTTCACATTTTCACGATGATGTCTGTATGTATGTGTGTGTGTATGTGTGTGTGTGTATGTGTACGAATTTTGTTTGCACTCTAACTCAAATACTATCATTCAGAAAATTCTGAAACTTTGTATTTCTGCCCTATTCTAATAGGAATAGATGCCATTAGATTTTTGTGTAAATCGGATAACCGGAAATGGCACTTTACTTGAAGCTCATAATGGTTTTTCTTCAAAAAATACCATTAAATGCCATTTTTTCGCATTTAATGTCATTGTAAAATTATAGAATATTGAATTTTGTACAGGTATACATTAATACTTTTTCTATTATATTTTACAGATAAATTTAAAAATCATTTTTCTTTTTTTAATCCCGAAGCCTAAGATAAACATAATTCCTTTGTTACACAGTTTATTTTTCAAATGAATGTAACTGACAGGTAAACGTCATTGTGAAAAAACTAATCACTTCAAATTAATAATAGTGACATATTAAATAATAAAGAAAATCGTAAATAAAGCAATAGTTACATGCAATGGAGCATAATATAGTTTGAAGCATTACTAAATACGTAGGTATGTATTTAAATTAATAAAAATTAAATAGCGGGAGGTTTTGTGTTGGCCACATCAGATTTTTACATTATATCATTAGTGAGTGATTGACACTTCAGTTCAGTTGCATAAACGTTGTCATTGATAACAACGGTTTCTACTTGTTTAGTTTAGTTTTACAATTTAATTTTTTAATTTAGTTGCCTGTATAAACCCGCATTAATTTGGTTAGGACACTAGGATATAAAACTGTGTTCAAAGTTTCCTATTCATTGATTATACTTAGCTGAAATACTCGAAATAAAATTTGGCAAAGTTCAATGTTATACAAATCAAAAGTGATAAATAAATACACATTCACAGTTAAATTTACCATTTAAAAAAAAATGACTATTCCTACCCTTCCAATCAGTAAGACAATCTTCGGCTGAGACAGGATTATCGTATCATCAGTGAAATCAAGTCATATACACCACATGTTGAGACAAGCTATAACTTCTCGTATGAATTATGTCTGAATTGAATTATAAATAATAAATGTACCGAATAACATCCATATTATTTGAAATTTAATTGTTGAATAGTCAAGGAAAGCACACTTTCTTATTTCAAATTGTTAAACTAGGTTAGTATGTAATTTCATATTGCAGAATTAAAATTTCAATAATTTATTTTATTTTGCCCGACAAACGTCCGATATATCCTTGTTTAAACTATATATTCTGTCACTTAAAACGAAAAATATCGTACAAACGTATGCGTAATTTTTGCAACTGATGCTGTATTTTTCGTTGCAAATGACAGATACTTTAACTGTCTGTTTAACAAGAACTCATCAAACTAGACGTCGATCTGTCTGATATATAGGGTATTAACCGGGTACCCGGCGTATTATTTTTTGCGGTACAAGTATCTCGGGCTCGATCTCAGGTTTTAAAAATAATGTTTTCACATTTTTATAATTTTTACAAATTTATTTATAAAAAGTGGTTAAAGTAGAACATCTACTTTTCGTCTTAATTTAATACAATGAAAACCAATTTAGTAAGAAAATTAATTTTTAATTATTGTCCTTTGCTCTGCATACCAAGTAGAGCATTGCACAGTGTAAACCTAACTTAACTGAGATAAAAATATATTTGAAAAGGAAATGATCCGATGTTTTTTTTGCTGATTCATTTACTGGTATGATCTAAAGTCATATGACATCTATTCTATTTTTAATATTAAATAGTTTTACCCCGTAATTAATACGTAAAATTAGATGATATATAAAATAGAAAGTCAACACGTGTACCAATGTTTACCGTAACAGAAAAGACATGAAAACCAACTCACAATTAGCATTGTTAGCTACATTGTAAATATACAAATTAACTATTTTATCAGCAAGATTATCGAATAAGACTCTGCCTAATAAGTTTTATTTTCGATTTAGATTATCATTATTATAATCTAAATTATTAAAAAAATAAAGCATACTTAAATATTTGTTACATTGTACAAAATTCTTCTAAACAAATTTATTTTTATTTCTTGTTCGTAGCATAATGTAAAACATGCTTTAAAACAACTTAGCTTGGGCTCTATTCCAATAAATTGTATGATTAAATAAAAATCGGTTCCGGAGTTTTTATAGGTCGTTTTTAGCTAGGTTTTTGATTGCTAATCAATTCTTGTTTCACTGTTACATAAATTCATCAAGTACATCTTCTAAAATAAGATGAAACTTATTCCATTTATATGTCGTAGGCGGTAGGCAGTTAGTAAAATCCGTCATTTTATAAAACGATTAGTCGTTTTCCAAATGATTACACGAATTGTAAATTGAATATTTGGACATTTTCGCTTGTAATTTTTCTAAATACATTTAAACGTTAACAAAAAAAAAACGCATTTTGATCTATATTGTTACCCGACTAGAGGGTATGAAGGGCACGGTATTTATTGACAAGTAAAATTAAAATTTCTTTGTAATAAATTAAAAGTACTACAAAAAACGTAACCTAACGCACAAAACTCACGACTGTTTTGTGCATAAAGTCAGATTATGTTAGCAATTATTCACGATATAAATGGGATACAGACATTATGAACGCACATTTTGTGAATTGCGCCACGAGCCCGCAGGGCGAGTTAGGGTAATCCCAGTCACCGACGTAATCACATAGTGCGTTAATAATGTAATTTTCTCATTGAGTGCAGTAATGATTTTATTACCCCACTAGAATTTCATTGTCGCACTTATTGAAATAACAAGAATATTACATATCTAAAATGTGTGCAATATGGTATAACTTATCCCACAGTGATAAATTATATTTAAAGAAATATCCAAGGAAATTTAAGTTCAAAACTCACTATTTTACAATTAGCAAATCATTTTTACAACGACTACGCGTTTTATAAAAAAAACCGATTTTACAATGTGCTTACGACATAAAAATTGTGAATAGCGTGCCTGAATTCAAAGAAAAACTATAATAACGTCAGAATCAATAAACAAAGCTGCTGCTGCATTTTGAAAATATAATTAAAATTTAATATTTTAAGCTCAAATGTAATATATTTCATGCGACGAGCAAGAAGACAATCGTTAACACCGTTTAAAGTAAAATGCATGACCCATTTAATATAACCACATCATAATATGCATGAAAATTGTTTTCCCGGAGAAAATTACTTGTCAAATTGCTGTCGGAAATAAGAATTTGTCTGACAAACCTCAAATTTCGAATCATGACAACTAACACGAACCTAGAACTATAACTACAAACAAAAAGTGATATTAAATAATTTGTATCTTAAGTGTTGATATTATTTGTCTTGAAAAAATCTTATTCTGGATGAAACAAAATGGGTCAGGGTTAAGGGCACGCCGTATTGATTCATACCTCACGCACTTTGGCCCTTTTCAAAACAAAAATATGCACGAGATGTTAACATAAAAAATACAGTGCGATCATAATAAAGATTAAAGATGATTTAAACAACCTTTTAGATAACAAAATGACATCATGCATAAAATTGTTCGAATACAGTAACTTTCTCTATAAAATTATTAAGTATACACAGTATGAGTACAATGAATTTTTGTATGAAAAGGAAGTACCTATTTCTATCGATTTCAACTTTCTGTGTCACTCAATTCTTTTCTCGTGAAAATAAAACATTTGAATACAACCAAAAATAAGAAATGTTTTTCGCTGGTAAAATTCATTCTCATTTCACTTTTCTAAAAACAAATGAATAACTACTCGTTTTATTTTATAGATACTAATGATAAATATACTGTCATTTGTCAATATTTAACTTCAATTAAACATTTCACGTAAATTTTTAATGATCAATACTTATTTCATGCAGTTGTACCGTAAGTATTTTTTTTTGTGTTACGTCTTTTAGAGTGTAAATTTATATCACTTTTCTAAATACAAATAAAATGATAAAACCGATAGTTAATAAAGAAATAATGGATTAGTCATAGGTGAACATACGTCTGTGATTGATACTTCGTATTTTTTAAAAGTAAAATACTATAATTGAAAATAGTGTAATTCAACTAAATTGCCCACAATTTAATGGTAATGCTCAAAAAATGTGAACAAAAACGATGTTTTTTCATGAGACCATAATGTTGTTTGAATGACGACTATGATTATTATTTTAAATATATACATTGAAAGATAAAATTTGAGGAACGTGTAAATATTTTGAAGTTATTAATATGAAAATTCTTTAATGTTTTACTTTAAATTATGTATGAATAACAATAAATACGAAACGTGATACGGAGCACAGCTGAGATTTATTGAACTGTATCAAACCACGGACAGAGAACACGTCAACACAAATTTAAAGAAAAAATAGATAAAACTAGTACTTACAGCAATAGATATACAATTGTCTTCTCCTCCTGATGGAAATTTGACGATAAATTTCGATCCAGCCTTTTCTTCTGAATCGTTCAATGGCCTAAACCTACACACTACTCTAATACTGTCCTCTGCGGCGATTTCTCGTTCTCCAGACATTTTGCTTTCCACAAAACAATAGAATATTTAATAACTAAATATTAAAAATTAAATATTTCCTTGTAAAAACCAATATTGCAATTTTCAGCCACACAAGTGACAGACTACACCGATAGGTCCGCCATGTTGCATAAAACTAAACAGCTGAAGTAATCTCAGACTTATGTCACGAATGTTAACACAATGAAAATTGAAAATAGTTTTAAAATATTCCAGTAACGCACAATCTAATTGACTATCTAACGCTGAGGAATCACAATTCTACACTAAATCTACTTAAATTGCTACTAGTGATTGTTATCCCTTTAGAATACATTATGCGTATTAAAGGGCGTTTGCCCTACACCCGCAACCAAGAACTTAAACGCTGTCAAAGCCGCAAGCGTTGTTGCCATATCGTTGGTCACTGTCATCGCATTATTTATATTTTAATAAAATATTTTTCGGATTATTATTTTATATCTTATTTAACTATAACAATATGTGTATTCATTTTGTTACTTTGTTTATAATATATAATTTATATATAAATTATTAATATAAGCATTAAATCACATTTGGCAACAGGGTTTAAAATAAATAGACATGCGCTAGGTCACATTCCACCAATAGCATAAGACATGAGTGTTATCTTTTATCTTTGTTCTATTTGCAGGGGGGGTTTACGAGGGTTGATGTAAATATGTCTCTATTCCTTATTATTTACTTCGTATTGATTTTAAATTTTAGAAACAATAATTAAAATAAAACTATTATTACAACTATTCTACGAATTCGCTCAGCGCTTTCAAATAATTTATCGAAGGATTTCATAAAATTTAATTGACATTATCTCAAAGTAATCTATATATTTTCTAAAAATAATATGAAACAATAGATGCCGGGCTGGTGTGTAATACTATGTATTCAGTAGACCAGAACTAATAGGTTCCGGTTTTCTAAAGAAAAGTATTTCAAAATCAGTTTACAATGACTTTGCAGCCTTAATAAAAAAAGTACCATTCTTATATAAGTGCTTTATTTAAATATCAGGTTCCAATATAAAATGGTTTACTTACAATTTATCAATATAAGTTTGTTATTATTATATTAGATGTAATTTATACAATAATTAATATAAAGTATGAAAATAAATTTTATGTAAAACAATAAAATATTATTGCAACAATAAATTCAAATAGATTTTCTTAAAAGTTATATAAACAAATCATTGAAACAAATTAGTTTACTTAACAATTATAATTAACTAAATTGTGAGTGTTATCACAGACCAGTATAATGATTTTCGTTATTCGTTGAAGTATTTTGTTTTTTGGAAGAGAATACTCCTTTCTTACTTCTCGTCTCTTGGTTTGGCTGATCCCTGCAACCAAAAATGTTTTTTTTTTTTAATATTTCCTTTATTTGATAATAGTTATTTATATATCACGGTATTGAAATTCTACTTTTTAACACGAATGTGAAATTCAGTTGCTCAGGCCGTAAGGACGAGGAAAATAATTCATATATGTGATAAAAATGAACTTCAAGTGTCGAGGTGCATATTAAATTTTATTTGAAATAAAAAATTTGTGAAAATGAAAGGAATATTTATTTTTATAGGTTATTATTATATATTTGTCAGTCAAAAAAATGAACTTATATTCAGTATTGCGAACCTCCGGATATTAAAGTTATCATAATCACAAACTTTTTCATTGGAATTATTTAATTTGTTCTTGTATATACATATTTTTTGTCATTTTACGTAAATATATAATTATTGTACACCGTACAGCTACCCAAATTATCTTATATGTACAATAATTATCATAAGATTGGCAAAACTGTTTTTGTATAAAATCGTCGTATAGTATAATCATATAATGGATTACTTTAGTGCCGATTTCTCAACTTTTAATGACGATTTTTGTGCACTTTAGTGACGATTCAAATAAAATATGTTTATACCTGAAAAACGAAAGATGTCTTTCGAGCAAATATCGACTGTTACAATTTCCCAATTCAGGCCAATGAGCAAGAATTTTTCTCAGATACGTTTGTAATCGTCTTCTTCTGTCTTCAACCAAATTCGCATCCTAAAAACAAAAATTACACTTCACATAACAAATAAGGACGTTTCTAAATTTTATTTGTTGATATTCTGTATTCAATACAACATGAATAAAATACGAGGAAGATTAAAAAAATAGCAGCAAATTTACAGTATTTCGGAAAAAATTCGCTCAAGATATTTCTAAATTCCCGCGAAAGGTGCAGACATCATTGCAGAACTAAAGCTAGATCCATACTTGTGTCAAATCATCCATCGTATCTGTATCAAGATGAAACGCGTGTATCAAAAATGATAAAATGATTGGGTCGAAGCGGCTTTCATCTGTGTTTTGCCATCACATCAATGGGAATATATGTTGATACACATATAGATAGTGTGGATAGGAACATTTTCCCGATCATTACTTTGCTCCTTTGCCCCTTGTTGCCAAAAACACTTTTCATCCACTGGCTCCGTGACCTTGACTTATTTTTTTTAATACGTAATGGATAAAAATATAATTGGCAGCAGCCAACTATAGCTGAAGAGACCCTTGGAAGAGACGTTGAACCACATTTTCACCTCTTGAAGTAGCGCTATATCCGAAAATACACTACTTCAACAATAATTTTATAAATTAAAAGAAAAGAAATTAATTAAATAAATACCATTTATTATAAATATTTGATTTATTTTGTACAAAAATTTAACCATTTTTGTCTATTCATAAAATTAAATTTAAAAAATCTGATGTGGCCAACACAAAACCTCCCGCTATTTAATTTTTATTAATTTAAATACATACCTACCTAAGTATTTACTAACGCTGCAAACTGTTCCATTGCAGAAAACTATTGCTTTCTTTACTATTTTCTTTTTAAAATGTCACTATTATTAATTTGAAGTGATAAGTTTTCTGACAGTGACATTTACTGTCAGTTACATTCATTTGAAAAATGAACTGTGTAACAATGGAATAGTTTTTATCTTAGGCTTCGCGACTAATAAAAAAAATTATTTTTAAATTTATCTGTAATATACATAGAAAAAGTATTAATGTATTTCTGTAGAAAATTCAATAATCTTTAATTTTCATAAGACATAAAATTCGAAAAAATGGCATTTAATGGTATTTTTTGAAGAAAAACCACTATGAGCTTAAAGTAAAGTACGATGTGCAAACAAAATTCGTACACATACACACACACACACACACACACACACACACACACACACACACACACACATACACACATACAGACATCATCGTGAAAATGTTAAAAATGGATTCTAGGGACCTTAAAACGTGGTCATTTACTAAAATCTCGATATGAGATTTTTAGCACGATCCCTATACCTTCCTTACCAAGGATAGCGGGAGGTAAAAATCGAAATAGCGCTACTTCAAAAGATAAGAATACAGGCCATTGTTAAGACCCAAACCAACACTCACAGACGGCTGTATCACGAACTAATATCAATGGGGTATTCTAATAAAAAACTTTATTTTATTTTCTGAAACTTTCATATATTTATATGTATGTATTACAAATCTAAAATTTTGAGTCATTTTTAAATTAATTTGAGCGAGAATTTTTAAATATTAATTGAAAAATTGAATTTGAACGGATGTGAAGTAGGAGGAGCTGATGACACCGAAGAAATATATGGAAATTGGAAATGTAATAAAACTAACACGAACAATACAGTTAATATCACGTGAATGGCAGAAAAACTGTTTCATGTTAATATTGCATTTATATGTCCTATGTACAAAATTTGTCAGAAATAAAATCAGTCGCTCATACGTCATAAACCACATGGTACCTTTTTAGCGCCAAAATAAATTACAAAAAACTTTGTTAGAAAAAATAAATTTTGATTTTTTTTACATTATTCGGTTATTATTTAGCATAAACCAGAACGTTGTAACATTTTACCTTAAATTTTACTAAATTAGAATACCCCAACAAAAATGTGAACCTAACTTAAGATTTTCAGCAATGTTTTTTTTTTTTTAATTTATGCTTCATTATTTGTTATTTGGAATAGCATGTACAGATGTAAATCGAAAAGTGAGATACAGGCGTTTAACATGGAAAATCAGTTTTTTTTTCTGCGCAGACGTTTGCTAATTGTTTAAAAAAAAAAATACTTCAAATAAAAGTTATAGGAATTTAAATTCTGCATCTAAAACATATTAAATGATTATTCTAACTTTTCATATAAACGTAAAAATTAATTATAAATTGTTGGAGTAACGATGATCGACTGGAGATTGATGTGGGAGAAAAGAAAATATTCGGAACTGCAGTCTGTACGCTTTTATTGATTTCAAACCAACGTTTCGATCATAACTATGATCATCTTCAGGGTTTCCGACTTGATTTAACCCTGAAGAGGATCATAGTTATGATCGAAAAGTTGGTATGAAATCAATAAAAGCGTACAGACTGCAGTTCCGAATATTTTCTTTTCTCCTACATTAATAGTCCAGGCAACGAAGACCGAAAAGAGCCAAATAGCGGAAATAATTCATGTAGAAGCCAATTTTGGCACAGTTATAGGGGAAGGTGTCCTTAACAAAATACTAAAAGTACTGATGGGTGGGAGTGAAGCTAAGGGGGGAGGGGGTCTCTAAAGGTCCCTTTTTTCAGTTTTTTGTTAATAACTAGAAAACTACTGCCCCTAGCGAAGAAATGTTTATGTATTAGATTAATCTACATAAAATTCTCTACAGAAAAGGTCCTATATACATTTTCGTTAGAATCAATACTTAAGGAGATATAGAAGGGGAAAATGAAAAATTTAAAAAAAAATATTTTTATTGTTAAAAATCAAGTTTTAATAAAAAATGAACCATGCAGAGCCCACGTATTAATAACAAAAAATATCCTATACACATTTTCGCTAGGATCAATATTTAACGAGATATAGAGGGGGGGAAATGGAAAATTAAAAAAAATATATTATTAAAAATGAAATGTTAATTGTAAAAATGAAATATATAGTAAGGACGGATGTATCTTGAATATTAATTTTCTTCATATTCTAAATTTTCATCATCATCATCGGTGCTGTCATTGATGGGGGCTGCATTCGTACATGAGCCGAGGCACACCCCGCAGGCACCGGAGCAGGCAATCCCTGCTTTGCGGCAACCGCAGCGCACTCCACACCCAGTCGTGCATCGGCAAAAGATCGTGTTCAAAACGGAATCGGGTACTACAGGGTCTTCTTAGATTGCTTCATGTCACCAAATTTCTTGCCAATGAAACTGGCAGTTTACTTTGGAGTTTCCCAGGATGCCCGTTGACAGCGACGTGAGCGAATTCAACTTTGGAAAAGGGGGATGGTCATTGAACCATTCGTGAATCTTAGATCGATCCCGTGAATCTCTCTTTTCCCGTGATATACGGAAATGTGCTGCTCTCCACTTGAAAAAGCCACTCCAGCGAACTCCTCCAATGACGTGCAGATGGCGGTGCTTCCCGGTGATCCACAAACCCACTTGGCGAGTACAGAATCAGTAATTTCTCTTCTTCGCGTTAGGCCACCTAAACTTTTCATGGAGGGCATAAGAGTTTGTTCTATGACCTTATGACCATATCCGACCAAAGTCCTGCCCAAGGTGTACCTGTGCGATTAATGGTGAAACTCCTTGTACGGCTGTGGATGTATATTTTTCAGTTTTATCATGTCTTACACGTACAGATGAGCACATTTCGTATTCGATTTTGATTTCGATCTAATTTCGGATTGGGTCAACGTGTTTATTTGACTCTGTCATATGGACTTGCGATTTTGATTGTTTTCTACATTTCATTAAGGTAAGTTGAACATTTTATTACTTACATGAAATAAGAGAAGTATGCAAAGCATTTATTTGAATGCAAATGTTAATCATTTATTATACTGTAAAATTAATAATAAAAAATTGATACTAGCACCAACGTAGTGGGTGAGGTCGTAACTGACTGACAAGAACGTTTAGACGATACATTAGTTTTAAAATTGAGTAGCGGGTCCCGAATTGTCCCTGATAAGGACGAACGCCAATACGAAGGCCCCGGAAGATAACGGGACCAACAGCCAGTGACGGGGAGCCCTGAACTCATTTCAACCGTTCTCCCCTTCTGTCTATAGTCTATAGTCTATAGTCATCTCCAACGACGTACATTATTGTGGTACCCCCCCCCCCCCCCTCACACAATTCTTCCATTACATATTACTTGTAGTAAAGTTATTAATACGTGGGCTCTGCATGGTTCATTTTTCGTTAAAACTTGATTTTTAACAATAAAAATATTTTTTTTCTAATTTTTCATTTCCCCCCCTCTATATCTCGTTAAGTATTGATCCTAGCAAAAATGTATATAGGACCTTTTCTGTAGAGAATTTTATGTAGATTAATCTAATACATAAACATTTTTTCGCTAGGGGCAGTAGTTTTCGAGTTATTAACAAAAAACTGAAAAAAGGGACCTTTAGAGACCCCTCCCCCCCTTAGCTCCCCTCCCACCCATCAGTACTTTTAGTATTTTGTTAAGGACACCTTCCCCTATAACTGTGCCAAAATTGGCTTCTACATGAATTATTTCCGCTATTTTTCCTTCGTTGCCTGGACTATAATTATAGTTATAGTTTTTATGAGGTTCTAGTCTAGGCAGCCATGGATTTTTGACACCAAAATAAACAAATGAATTATATTTAACTATCAATTATAACTAAATTTAGATTAGAGTAGTAAATTAACATAAAACACAAAATAGTAAAGTGTTTTGGTTCTAAATGACAGTTAAAAACAACGAATTTGTTTATTTTTTGTCATAAATCTATGGCTGCCTGCTTAGACTAAAAACTCATAAAATTTTAACATTATAATTAATTTTTCTGTCTACCTATACGAAAAGTGAAATTTTACGTACTTATTTTCGGATGAAAAATGACACTTTTCTGAACGTTATCACTTTTCGTCCGAAAACCTTTTTCGTACGCTAAGCCTACTACGATTTTATGATTTTTGTAATTGTATGAACTACCGGAATTGTAAATAACAAATATCAAACGAGCAAATAAAAATATTATTTTAATGATAAATTTAATTTAAATATGTGAGCAATTAGTAATGAAATTAATTATACTAAAAATTATTAATTTTGACATGACTAATTGTTAATCTAAGATGCTGCTGCTTGCTGCATAGAGTTGTTTTCGAGGTTATTTTGTTGTTTTTTTTTTTTTATTTTCACCTGTCAAATAGTGTTGATGATGATAAGTAATTAATTTTTGTATAACATTATTCATATAAGTTTTTCGAATTTAAAAAACCGTGTATTTATTTCTAGATCTATTACGAAAAGTAAGGTAGAGAGAAAAATGTAATATGCACCTCGGCAAAAAATGCATATTATAGCCTCGCTTGTTTGCTTTACCCCGGCTTCGCCTCGGAAAGCAAACTCAAGCTCTGCTGTAATATGCAATTTTTTATCCTAGGTACATAAATAACTATTTACGTTTATATGAAAAGCTAAAATAATCGTATCTCGTGATTTAAATGCAGAATATGAATCTCTATAACTTTTATTTGAAGTATTTTTGCATAAAATAATTCGGTAACGTTTGCGCAAAGAAAACGGATTTCCCATATTAAACGCCTATGTCCCACTTTTCAATGTACCTACATCCTGTACATGTAGATAATTGATAAAAATATACTACCTTGTTTCCTAAACTTTTCTTCGGAGGAAAATCAAAATTGGCAACAACTGGATCCAGTTTCTTTAGTTCACTATGTAGTGCATAAAATTGCGCGTATCTTCTATAAATATTCCAGTCGTCATTACCAGCTCGAATATAAATTTGATAAACATGATGGGCTTCAGATCCAGAACCTAAAAATCGAACTTATTACGACATAGTTTCAATAAATTAAAAGATTAGCGAATTTCTTTTTTATTTATAATGATGACGTCTAAATAAAAGTATGAATTAATGTGTAGATGCAGATTATATGTTTTCTTATTTTGTCAACTAGTGGTATAATGGAGTCGGTTTGCCACATTAACAACTTACTGCCGATGTAGTGAAAGTATTTGATAAGTAAAAATAAATGATCTACTGTAACATGATTTCTTTTATGAAAACATAAATCAGTTATTATATCTATGGTGTCTTGTGACCGGGTGCCTGAGTGTCTAAATCTGGGAACCCGGGTTCGAGGAAAAGCCTTCAACGCCCGAATATTCAAAACCAGAATATGCATCGCCAATCATTCAAAAACCGAATTGATTGGCTTCCGGACAATGGGCAATTCTGTTTTTGAATATTCAGGATTTGAATAATTCTGTGCATGCATATTTTGAATTTGAATATTCGGGCGTTGAGTGTGCACCCGAGTTCGATCCCGACCGACGCCAAAATTGACCGCTAACTCTCCACACTAGCAATAAGTGCTCATTTATTTATTTATTAAGTTATTATCTTATTTTAGGGAGTTCAAAAATATTCGCTAGAATGAGAGCATTATGTATCTAAATAAATAAAACTTTATTGAGATCTGTGAGTCAGTGTTTATATGTATATTTACGTGTAACATTTGTAAAACGACTAAGTTTTATTAATCAAATTGTTAATATCTCCCGTTATGAGCATTGCCGGTCGCTCAGCGAAATCAGTTTTGTAGCTAGTATGACACTAGTGCAGACAAACTTCTTACGTTCCCCCACTACTTTTAAGATTGCTAAGTTTATTTCTATATCTATCTGCTTTTATATGTGTTTGTCCTTGTTTAAAGCATAAGGGGAAAACTCAGCCCGTGTTATGAAGCAAGTTGTTGGAGTGAGAGAGGAGATATGTGTAGTAGAGGGGGAACATATTCTCCTAACACTTTCTCCTCCGTAGTCTATCGTTCCGATTTCTGAAATAAGCGGCAAAAAGGGGTTTAGTAGAAATCAAATCACAGCTAAACTAAAAGAGAAAATTTAGATTTTTTTTCACAGACTTACTAAAGGTGGGCGCTATGGGGGTGACCCAAACATTTTTTGTATAAAGTACAGTTATCGTGTTAAAAGTAATTTTAAAATAGCTATTTTTATGATGTTTTTTGAACTAAATTTAAATGCAATAGAAATTAATAATTATGCAAAATAATTGGTCAGCCCCATGCATTGATCTATCTACTATACAATTATATCAAGTTTGAAGTTATAACTTAATATTTACGAGTGTAGTTTGATTTCTACTAAAGTGCTGTTTAGCATAGCACCGGCAATCGCCTTAATATTAATTCTTATCTGTTAACGTGTGAAAAATTATAAAAGAAGTTTCAAAGTTTTATGCTGGGATTATTTTTATTATTAGTGTTACTGATGTTTTCGTTTAGCCACGCTTTCGTGTGACTCAGAATTTTCTTTACGATTAGCTTCTGGCTATTTAATAAAGGTTAAAGTGTGTACTTGCAAATATTGGACTTTGTCCGGCAATAAATATGTAAAAAACAGCATTAAATCATATGTATTTTTAATTTATCGTCACCGATTACATAATTTAGAATTGAATTGTTATTTAATTTTAATTTTTTACTGTGATTTTTATTTTACCGCAAAGAAATGTGCAAATCTTACCAGTAAGAAAAGCAGAAGGAACACATATGCTGACCAAACCAACTGTTTCAAATGTATCTTCATTTGCAATTTGATCGCTTGGCAGTGGCCCGCGTAGATCAGCCAATTCTGATCGTAGTCTTTGTAATAAAGATTCTTTCTGTCCCAACATCTTTTGCAAATAATCATTGAACTCCATCAGTTCGCCATGCATCTCCGCTACCTTCGTTATTAAAAACAAAAAATATAGTTAGTACCATAACTGCAGATACGAAAGCTGTGCGTATTAGAAAGCTAGTACTCTATACGGAATAATTTCGTATATCGAACTGCTAGTATGTAAGACAAAATGCTAAGTCAAAACATGTCATAACAATCGGGCGCATTGATTTACATTAGCGATACGAATCTATCTGATCCTATGTTTTAAGGAATGGGGGATTACGGCTCAATCGAATTAAAGGAAAATAGTAAAAAATTACGAATGTATATGCTGAATAACGAATATTAATAAAAAAAAATGAAATGGTATAATTGCGATATTTCGGAAATAAAGGGTTTTTTGTTATAGCGCTTCGACACTAATATGAAAATATTTTGATTGGCGGCTGAGAAACCGCCTATACATGTATTACAAATAGCGTGTTAGGAGGTGGGATTACTACCAATGGAAGTTAAGAAATTCAAGTTCGAAAGGAGGGGCTAACATTCCTGTACTACAGTTTTCAAACAGTTTTTATTTTAACACAAATTTCTTGCATTAAATTTAATAATTTAAATACACCTGTAATTATAAAGTATGTAGACTTGTACAGTGTTATAATATTCATTTTTTTTAATGTAAATATAACTTAAAATAGCATATATTTCAAGAACATTTAGGTCCATGATGAAAACAGTTTGATATAAAAACATATATATGTGACGTCACGTCAATCTTTTCAAAATTCGGGAGACCATAACTCGCTTATTAATAGGAATTTTTTCATCGGATTTTCATCAATAGTCTTAGTTTTCCTAATATTTTCAGATGAAATTATAAAAAAAAAATGGTGTAATCCCCCATTAGTGCAGTATTATCGTTAATGCAGGAGTGCAATTGGCAAAATTTTATTAAAAGAAGCAGGGATTGATATATATTTAAATTTAGACACAGAAGACAAGAACCGTATACAAAAAATGAGACGATGTCCCAGCGTGATCGTATAGTATTAGTCATATACCTATTAACTAATATATTGCTAATTATATATATATATATATATATATATTTCCCATAAGAGTAGGTGAAGGAAACACTGTGAAATGGAAATATCATTTCTGCATAAATCTATCTTTCACAAACACCCAACACGCAATTATGCGCATGCTCGGAAATCTTGACTACTATTGGCTAACGCTGACAGCGTCGCTGACTGGGCTGCGTTCCAAAATCCTACTCTTAAGAGTACGAAATTATTCAGTCGTTTCAAAACTAATAACCTTACTCTCAGAGTTTACTCAACCTGTTCCAAAACAGCCAAAATTTATTCCAAAGTGATGTTCTACTTACTCTACTAACGAGGAGGGTATAGAAATTACTCCACAATATTTTCAAACGTAGATGCTCACGATTCTCTACATATGAAAGTAATTTGCCTTCTTGAGGAAGAAAACATGCTTTTGGTTGAAAATAAACATAAGTAAATACGTTGGCGTGTATTACGAGCATACTTTTATAATAAAAGCGCTTTTATGGAGCGTACTTTCACATTATATTGAGGAGAGTGCTCCATAAAAGCGCTTTTATTACGAGCTTGACACTAATGTTGTAATTATAAGTAGTTTTGTTAGTTTTATAAAATTATTTTTAATTTAGCTTTAATTTTTTACTTCAACAAAACTCTCATTCGTTCCAAAACACAACACATCATACTCTACGCCAAAACTCGGTATTCTTGGTTTTGGAACGCTGCCCTGGTGATGCAGCGAGCACATGGTTTGACTTTGACGTTTGATTTCATTTCTGTTTGTAGTTGCACTTCGAAAGCATTTTCTTTGTGTTTCATACAGTAATTTATTGTCACCTAAATAAATTAATCCTGACCAGATTGTATTCCTATTATTTTTACAGTACAACAAAGTAAATTATTTAATTCAAATTTAGCACTAAAAATATGTCAATGTTTTTTATTATTACTAATATTTATATTCAAGAATTTACATACAAAATAAATAGTAGGTACATTGTTTAATTTCTCAAATTTAAATTTAAAATTTCTCGCGCTAGCCGTTAATAAACAGAACTCTGTGATTCGCAAAAAGTGATCATGATTTCCTCGTTAGCCAATAGTAGTCAATGTTTCCAAGCTTGCGCATAATTCGCGGTTGGGTGTTTGTGTGAGATAGACTTATGCAGAAATGATATTTCCATTTCACAGTGTTTCCTTCAAGAAAAGCATAGGATCCGCAATATATTAGTTAATAGGTATATGGTATTAATTAATAACAGTCAGCCGTGAGTATCATGTATAATAGGGTATTCTTACGAGTATAATGAAATTCAAGACAAATAACTAATACATATTACACTAAAAAATAACGCAAAATATACTCAAAATTATTTAATTGAACATGTTATTTCTAACTTCAGCGAGTAAAAATGGTGACGTAGGTCTTTCTCCTTACGTTTTGTACTTAAATGTACCGAAAACGAATGGAGGGTGGAGACCATACACGAACTATCAACTGGTATTTATATTTATCAAATGTTTTCTGGTATGGACATATTTTTAAAAATTTGGAAGCAAATTATATTGTATCATCTCACATTGATTTTATAGACTGTAAAAAATATTCGGACATTACAGAAGATAACCGGTTCTAACATGAGTTAGAAATTCGGATACAATCCGCGTAGCTGCGATCCGGCGACTGTAATAAAAATGCTTGCCTATCCTTCTGTAACAAATGCTTCATACTATTTTCTCTGTTTCGACTTCCATTCACAGTATTCCTTTATATAGTTAAAAATTTCCATTAAGGGAATTTTTTGGTAGAATAGTTTAATTGATTAAGTGATTTGTGTTTTTTTATAACGACCTTGAAATCAGTTAATTTGTGCCACTTTAAGAACAAAGGCTGGTAGCACAAGCCTTGTTTTAACTAAAACGCTGTTTTAAGAAATGTCAAATTTCGTTATTTAATAATAAAAAAATATCAAATTTATCAAAATAAAATTTTAAAGCAGAAAATAGTTTATATTCAAACAAATATTTAAAAAAAAATCGTTCTTTAAACATAAGGGTAAAATTAAATATTTAAATTTGAATTTGGCATTTCTAAAAACAGTGTTTCAGTTAAAACAAGGCTTGCGCTACCAGCCAATGTTTAGAACTGTTAAAAAGTCATTATTTTACAATTTTCAGACAATTCAACACAAGAAATTAAAAATCAAGCAATAATAAATTTCGAGCAACAAATTTTTCTAAACAGTAATTTCACATATTACTAAAAATATGAATAAGTTGCTTATTCTATATTTTATTAAAATAATATTTTGAAGTATCTATAACTGTACTCTACAAAAAATAATAAAACAGCAAAACAGAAGAAAATTGTGAAGTGACAAGTACACGTATATGAACTGGTTTTTAAACCCTTTCGCTGCGCAGTATTATTCTTATTATGTTACTACAACTATAATATTACTATTTTATTATGCGTGAAGGGACAAATGCGCTAAAATGTTTTTGAAACGTGTATTTTATGCTATTTTTTCTATTTTGAAACAACCTAACAGAAATTAGGTTTGAGTTCTTTAAAGAAATACTTGATGACTTCCAAATGAGTTTCGTAAAGTGATTTTCTTTTTTTGATAAATACAGTAAAAACATAATATATACACAAATTTATTATATTTCAGTTATTTTTATTAATATCAAATAAATACAATGCATTGTTATCAACAGATAGCAAAAATAGCTACCTACCGCATAAAAAAAGGAAAGCATATTTACCGACATAGCAGCGACAGAGTATGACTACAAACTTCTCGCGAGTTTTTTTTACGGATGAAGCACAGATTACAAAATTACAAAACGTATATAAGTCATACATATTCGGAAAAGAAGAAAAATTATTCAACATAATTTCCGCATCTATCAAAGTATCAAACAATGAGGTCATGCAAAAAAAAATAATTGTACCTTTTTTCTGTTTAAATTCAAAAAGGATAGTCTAATTCATCGATCAATATGATTAAATTATTTTTTGTTGTATAATATGCCATGTTTTGTCGTCACAACGTTACGAACGAAGTTCAGACTCATTTCAAACAGACATTTTATATGGACACATAATTTCTAAAAGATAAATATATATAAACTATAAATTGAGGATTATATATCTAAATATGCTATTTTATATTAATATAATATCGTTCTATTTATTTTTATAAATATAATTTTCATTTGACGTGAAATTATCTACGTTACATCAGATGTTTCTTTCACTTTTGAATCTTTGAATTAAACGGTAGGAGGTTATAAACGCATATGAGACATTGAATATATTCCAGAATATTATTTTATTCTTTATTTTGGCACGAAACAACGTTCCATCGACATGTTTACTTTCATAAATTTTAGGTTATCTTTAAATGTCACTTTGACGTTTAAGACAATGTGAAAATCAAAATGGTCGTGCTTCTCACTCTGTGACGTCAATGGACAAGGGACGAAGCGGGGGTCTTCAGCCGCATTTTAAAGAATGTCATTTTCAATTGCAATTTTTTCATGATTAAAGATCGATTTGAGGAAAAATAAAAAATACGGGTCTATTATTTTTCACTACTCTATCGATTAAAATTATAAAAAAAAAGTCGTGCATGACCTCATTGTCAGTAGCCGTAGGTTTCCCTTTTTATCTCACAGATAGTGCAGTAAGCATTTGTTAATCTCATCAGGGAGATCTATGTCACATCCGCTAATATTAAAATTTATAGTAATTTTATGCTCAGTAGGTGCAACCAACAAAATGTAATTCGAATTACGTTTAAACAAAAATTTCAAATCGAAGTTTTGATAGCAAAACATTTTATTTACTGAATTTAAGGAATGTTTAAAATTTAAGTTACGTTAGTGCACGAGCCATTAAAAAAATATACATATTTCACTTAAATAAAATAAAAAACCCAAAAATATAATATTTATAAAAGGAAAGATAACTAAGTAGTAGAATATCCCAATGCAGCATTTAAGTTCAAAAGAATATAAGTGCAATTTTTTGTGTTTAAAGTGATTTAAAAAAAAGTGTTTTTTTATAAAATAATATAGATAGCAGTAATTTCTTTTATTAATATTCTTAGCCAAATACATGCGAAATACTCACGCACATTGATGTATGAATCAAGATATTTTAGTATTTCTACTCTTTCGCTATTTACCTCTTTTATATAAAAACTTGTCCCATATTCGGCATTTCAACCATGTTTTAATAATTAAATAATTTCTAAAACATTAGATTTAGAGACAGATTATATAAATAATTTTAGGCACTCATATCCCTTTGAACGTAAAAGCTTCAATTATTATTATGAAACTAGTGAAACTTACTTGAACAAGTTTTTCTTCATACACTTTGGATTCAACTTGAGTCTCAAGTTCTTCATTTGAGCTTTCCTCCGAAAAACTCAAATCGGCAAGAGCTCTATGAGCAGATCCATAGTCAGTTTTTAACATCTGCACCGCGCTAATATATTTTTTAAGTCTTATTTTCAATTTTTCATTCTCTCTTGTTAAAGTAGCAATTTTGTCTTGAAGATGAGCTAGCTCTTCTTTATTTTTATTTTCAACCGTTGTTAATACAGCAACAATATCTGTAGGCATTTCTATTGTGCCATCTACGCTTTCAGGAGATTCGGAACTTAGTTGCTCAACATCGGTTTCAACAGGAATCAATTCGCCAATGTGAGCGTGTTGAACTGGTGTTAAGGTCCCTTCTATATTCGAATTGCAAGAAGTTGAAGGCCTTCTGACAGCAGTGGACCCTTGTTCGCACTTTTTACTTGGTGAAGTATTTTCTGTAACTTTTTCAAAACATTCTGATATATAATTTTTCTTTGGCTTTAATGATAATACTGATTTTTCTTTTTCTTCAGATTTTTCTACTTGGCTAGAACTAGTTTTTTCTTGAGATACCGATGATCCACTAGTATAAGAGAGGCAAGATCGGACGTCTTCTTCATCGTCATCGAATGATATTATATGTGCAGGTACTCGTTTCTTTTTTTTGAAATCACTTACTTGAGCATTCGCTTCGGAAATAATTATTGGCTCACTTTTATTCTTTAAATTACTTAAACTACAATCTCCAGTATTTAATTCTGGCTTATCTATACTTATTGCAAATAAAATTGGAGCTAAACCTGTAAAATTCTCATGATTATATTGATTATATTTTGGTCACATGTAAACAAACCTGCTGCCATATTCGGTAACATTGCACTTTTTTCTTGGTCGCAAAGTAAAGCCCAATCTTCATAATACCTACTTAGTAATTCTGTATTGCTCAACAAACAATGGAAATACCTGAAACATTAGAATTTACATATTAAGTTCGTAGGTATTATTTTATTGGGCGTTGTTAAGTCGAGTGCAGATAAACTGATATTCCATGCCCGTTATAAACAATATCAATATCCCATATTTCATTTATTTACGTGTATAAAGTAGCCGCTTTTCAAACAGTAGGAAATAATGCGTTGATAGCTATTTATGTAATAAGTTGCGAAATGATAGTGTTTTAGGTACGCGACGTGAAATTTGTACGCACGAGCGTAAGAGAGTGATCTAACACGTCAAGTGCCTAAAACATTCATTTCGCAATGTATTACATACAAGATTTTTTATAATAGCGTTTTAAAACAGATCATTTATTCTCAAATATCAATATTTTGAATTTTGTTCATCTATTCGTTGCTAAATGAAATACTTTTAAGCACTAGTGTTTAAAGATGCACTTTCGTCATTTTGAATGACGTTTGATGTCTTTACCATGTCTTGTTTAAGGTTAAATTGTATGACATGCGTTTCACAATACACAGCCAACCAGGACATTAAGACTTATTGAACACCCGATACAAAATTTGTTAGAAATGTCATCAATCACTCATACGTCACAGACCACGTGATGTCTTTTTAACGTCAAAATAAATTGCAAGAAAACTCATAAATTTTTTTTATATGATTCTAGCAAAATACACAATGTTATAACATTTTTTACATTTATTCCAAACTGCAGGACAAGTGTTTTTACATCGGGCCGAATTCTGAAAAAAATCACTTTGCTAATATTTTTCCTTATTTGTTGCATAAATAGATAATTATTATTTATGTTCCCTCTTATGTACTAATACCATAGTTACGATCATATGATTTTTAACCTATAATCATAAATTTTGGCGTGATATTGACAAAAATAAATACCAAGTGATAGAACTTTAAAAACAAATTTTTCATAAGAAATTAAAAGTATAAAAGAATAGTATGAAGTGTATTATTTCATCTCTTACAATTTGCCACACCCGCATACTTGATAATCTTCATATTCATAAAATTATACACTACTTTCTACTCTTGTTGCATGAATAACTATCATACCTTTCTAGAGAACGTTCGTTCAAAGCAGATCGAATCCAAGCTTTTCCTCTCCCAACATCGGTCCAAATTTGTCTAAGAACGGCATACCGTTCTTGCTCGTGTTTTGTTAAGTGATGTTTGACAAAATGCCAAAACGTAAGTGTTTCACTGTTGAAACTAAGACTACTCGAAACAATATCAGACACCTGTTTGAGAGCTCCTTGACTAACATCTTGTGGCTTAGATCTTAAACCGTGCGAGAGAACTGATTCTAAGGCATAACATAAGCCAGCAACATTGTTATCAAACTCAGTCGCAAGTTCTGTTTTTCCACCAAAACGCGCTTGACACTGTTTCACGTAAAACAAAAGAGTAGTTAACAAGTTTTCTGCTTCGTCTTTTTCACTGCAAGCTGTGGAAGCTTGGGGCGAACTAATTATAGCAGACATTAATTTTAAGGGCTGAAATAGAATTTTTATGAGAACAATTGAATGACCTGACCTGGATTCGTAATTCGTAGACAACTCACCATCACTTGTTTGATGTCATAGATGTTATAACCTTGAATATATAAATGTCATATAACATATAATAATAAACACGATTTTACATTAACAGACTGATATAGTTTTTGTTAAGGAAACTGTTAAGCATAATTTCCTTTTGTGACAACAAAAAATATGTCGCATTTGTATAAAATAATTATCGTTATAAATTACGTCATAACAGCTGATTGTTGTCTATTTTATCTCACAGATGGCCGTCATGTGACTATTATCTTTTGTTTCAAACAAAAACATTTTTATTTTGTAAATAAATTATTTACTGATAAGGAACTACAGGTATATAATGAAAACTGCACTTATTTCAGTTAAGATCTTTATTATCACTGATTAAAAAACATTACACATTTACTTTTTTCTTAACATATATGAGTTTACAGAAGCCAATTATTCTAAGAATAATATTAATTGATACTGATTATTGTAAGTAAAAAAAAAAAAATACAGTGCTAATTATTGCGGATACCTAAAGCCTGTTCCAATTCAGCACGTTTTTGTTGTACTTTAGTGTAGAAATATCTACAGACAGCTTCTTGAGCCCAAGGCTGATAGAAGAAATCTGCTCGTCTCTCTTCTTCCGGATTACCCACTACATCAGTCATTGTCTGAAAATAAATAAAGTTATTTTTGATTTAGTAAAACAAACACGACGAGACTGTTTACAATGTGCCTCATATTCAACTGGCACTAGTTCGAAAACAAAGAGCTACGATTTCAGTTTGAAAAAGTTTAATAGAGTATCTTTGTTGAAGTAATGATGGAAAATTAATTTGGGTTGATTTTTTTTTATTTCAAATTATTTTTAAATATACAGAGTCAGAGTGGTAAGCGGCTCTGCCGAACAAAGAACTTTATCATGTAAAATAATACTTTCGTAATTACTTGCTTCCATAATTATTTTAGGTAAAAAAATCTTAAAATAAAAGTTGCACAGCATTTGTTCATTTTTGTTTCAATTCCATGTTTATCGCTATTTTTGGGATGATTTTCAACAATTTCATACCAAATTTCTACCGTTACAAAACATGTAAAATTTTATGCTCTACAACTTTTAGTTGAAGGAGATGTAAACGGAAAGCAGAACAATTGCTCGGACCAGCAGTCAAAAAAGAATTTATTCACGCAACCGTTTTGACTATAAGTATAATAGTCTTCTTCAGGGCTAGAATGGTCAAGTTAAAGTGAAAAGACGTATAGATAACATCGATATATGTACATTACACGACGAACATTTAAAAAAGTTAATAAATAGTTAAAATACACAGTTCACAGAGTGAAAACCGTCAAAAATTAAATAACATAATGTTACCTATATTGTATTCATTGAACACATGTTTTTTAAATTATTGACGATTTTCATTCTGTAAACTGTGCATTTTAACTATTTATTTAAAAAATTGTAAAATAGATATTTACACACCAAGTGAGCTAAGGTAATGTTTATCCATGAGAAGAAAGTTTAGCTCACGAGCCCGAAAGGCGAGGGAGTTAAATTCTTCGAGTGAATAAACATTCTTAGCTACGTTTGTACAATATTTTATTTAATTTTGACGAAATAATAATAAAAACCATTATAATATTTAATTTTGACAAAATAAAAAATTGATCAATTAGTAGGCAGGCTAAGCATGACAATCGTCGCTGATAGACGTCAAGTCACATATTTAAAAAGCTTCATTGTCTGTCATTTATGTCGTAAAAAATAATGAAAAGGGCTGATAATGTTTGATAAATTATGTGGTAAGTGTTATTTTCGTTCTTGATGTTATTTTTAAATTCAATTTTTGTTGCAGAGTGCCAGAGTGAGTTAAAATTTTGTGAGAGTGATTTAAAAAATTTTTTAATTCACATGTGAAAAAAGTGTTACTTATAGTTGTTGCTATGGAGTTAATAATGACAGTTTAAAATGTCAAAATTGAATAAAAATGGTATTAATTTTTGGTATTACGCACATTATGCAAAAAAGCATAATTTAAGTTTACATTTAAAAACCAATATAATTTCCAATAAGAATTAATATCCGGCCAGCATGTGGCCCGCTTCTCAAAAAGGTTAGGACCCTGTTCTAAATATTCGAAATTATTTAGTCAAAATCAGTGTTAAATAATATTTTTCTGATCCTACCCTGGCTGGTTATAAGAAAATCTTCTGCAGAGGTGAGGTTTACTGCAGCATCAATAAAGTTAAGTCAATTCGCTACAAATTGAAACAGACTATACTTGAAAATTATTTCCAATTTTCAAACGACACAAAAGCGACCCCTGTGGTGTTTTCTCTACAGTAGTTTGACAAGTCACAGGTATTGTCAAATAGAAACAAACTGGGAATCAGAATCTTTAAGCGAAAATTATTTCTAATTTTCAAATAATTACCAAAATTATTATCTAGTAACCCATGAAAATTTTTAGGAAAATAAAGCACATCTAAAATGGGCTCCCAAAAGCGCATAAGAAGTTCCATTTAACCTGAAGTCTCTTACCTTGAGATCCCTTGTTTGACTTATAATCCATTTATGAATAAACTGTTGAGGATCCTTAGCAAAACTTAGGAAAAATTCTCTGTTAGTTTTCAACTGATTGATAGTGTCGACAGTTTCATGAATCTTCGAATCAAGCCCTTGAATTTCTTGCTGACTTGCAGTACTAAGCAAGAAATTGTTCATTTGAGTTTTTAATGTATCGTCAACTTCTACGTCAATATCATAGCAAGCGGTTTGTTTGCTTTCAGCGCCACCCTCTACGGAAATCACGTGGTTGATGACAATTGGATCTGGAGGGTGCAACAGAGGGTTGAGCCGTTGAGGAATTTCAGCGAACTTCATACGCTGGCAGCCGAAAATTTGTTCGAGGTATTTATCGCATACAATAAATTCACGCTCGTGGGCGTCTTGCAATCTGCAAAAAAATAAGTTTACTGTCTTAAACTGGAATTTATTATTATATTTACTACAGAACAAAATTGAACTTTTTAAAAAAAAAATTATGTACGTGAAGCTAATATTACCTGTGTGTTTTAATGTACTGCCAAAGAGCAGAAATAATCACTGGACGAGTTTGAGTATGGACCCCCAAGAGTCTTGCCAACCTAGGATCAAGTTTGAATTGAAGAGGTTGATAATCCAACAGTAAAAGAATTGTACAACGCACATTTTTATCGCCAGGCCGTTTTACCTAAAACATATATTTCATATTTACTGGTTATTCAAAATAAGTTTCAACTTTTAAAGCAAAGGGGTTTTTGGAAGGTGCCGAAATAGCTATTTGTGCAACTAAGGCAAACACTTAGGTGTTGTGCACAAATTTTTTTCTACTACCGTTGGGAATAAGTAAAAATCTTACTGTTAACAGTTACATTAAATAAAGCTATTTGTAAAAAGAAAATTATAAGTTCGGACGCTGAGTGCATAAAAAGACTATCCTTAATTAATTCTAATATTTAAATAACGGTACTTTTCCATGATGAGTACAAGAAAGACTTTTCTTGATATATATAATAATATTGAAATACAGGACTTTTTAAAACAGTAGTAAGAAAAATAATAATAGTGCGACCACAGTACATGGTGTATTAAATAAGTAAAAGCATATATTTTCCCTTTTCTCATGATTCGACGACATACGAAATCGAATTTAATATGTATAAAAGCCATATACAATAGTTATTTTTTATATAAGACGATAAAATTATATTTTATCGACGAGAGGAAAGTTTAATTCACGAGCGATTTCGCGAGTGAATTATTTTTCGCGAGTCGATAATTTAATTTTATCGTCGTGTATAAAATTCTATTTTTTTCTATAGCAGATTTTAAAGAAAAGAATAAAAAATACCAATTATGTTATTATTAATTGAACACAATTTTAAAATCACAGTATGTATGTGGGTTGTTATGGATTTTGTACGTAAATAGATAAGAATTATAGTAATTAACGTATCAAGGGTGTTATAAGGACAATAACGTCTGAGGTCAACAGTGTACTCTCCAAGGACATCTGACCCGAGGTGTGTACGTTGACCGAAGGGGTTATTGTCCGTTTAACACCCGTGGTGCGTTCAACGTTTAACGTCCGACCGATATATTATTTTAATAAAGATTTTTATCGATTTATGTCTTGTCATTGTGATTTGTGTTAGAGAAATTAATTTAATTACTTAAACGCTGTAACTAGGAAACGCGATATTCTTATTTGTTTACAATACCGATTTCATAGCAACAATTTTATAACACCCTAGGGTGTTATTTGGTATATAACATACCAGTCGGACGTTAAAGTATTTTATCTACCGTTGCTGTTAAAATGTTACTTTATCTACCCTTACGGTTAAAGTGCTACTTTATCTACTATTTCGAGTAGATAAAAGCACAGTTTAACATCTGCTATAGAAAAAATATTATTTTTACCCTATTAATGACAAAAATAAGCATCGCTTTGTTTAATATAAAAAATGTCGGTTTTATCAAAGTAGATCTTCCTGAAAGTATTACTTCAAAAACTGAGAATGCGGACCTGCATGATACTTTTCTAATTTTAGAAATTATTTATAAATATAAAAGTCTATAAAATTTATAATTTCAATTACATCTAATGACCTACATATTTTTTCAGAGAAACAAATTCATGACCAAAATGTTTTTTGATGCAGCACATTTGTTTTTGACTGACTATATTTTCATAATTCTTGAGATACCAATCTTGTATATTTATGTATGTAGACCCTTAAACGCCAACTAGATTTTGTTTACATATATATTTTTTCAGAATTTCTTTTACAAAACTTTTTAAAATAACCCGTCTTTAAAAATCTTACGGGTTATATTATTCATATGTGAAAAACAAATAAAGTAGAAGTAGAAAATTTATTCTTTACCTGAAATCCGTCAGTTTCTTGCGTAGTTAAAGTGCGATGCCATTCAACCAGATGATTATCAGGCCCGTATAAATCTTTATCAAGTTCAATGACCAAACTTTTGAAAAATGAAGAAAATTTGCGTTTAACTTTATTTGGATCGTTCTTCGAGTCTTCTAATAGCCTTCCTTCAACTCTTAATTCCCAGGAAGCCACAGATCCTTCCTGTCCAGGACCATCAGGGCCTTCTGCGCCTGGTTCTTTACTGGGATAGAACGTATTAGAAATAAATATACGTAGTTTTCTTTTCTGTTTCATCGGCCGCTTCAATGCTTCCTGAATATCCAATCTTTTTCGCATAATTGTTGCATCTAATTTTCGCTCAAAAGCCAAAAGATCCATATAGGCTTGACTTTCAGGCACTAGATCTCTAACTTTTTGAGGAAGAATTTTATCTGCAAGTTTTTTCTTTTTCTTACTAGTAGAATGAGAGAAATCACTGTAAAATGAATAATTAGTTCAAAATAAATGTACGTATATACTTTATGTTTACTTTTTGTTCGGAGGCATTGGACCTCGGGTATCTTGAGGTCTTTTAACTCCTCCGGGAGGAGTAGGCATCGGTCCTCCTCTCATGGGAGAATACTGCTGTTGCGGAGGTCTTTGTATCATTGTTCCTCCGCTACCAGTAGGACCCATGGCTGGTGGAGGTGTAAACCCACTACGTTGCTGCATATTACATTCAATTATTTTTATTACTGAAGGTAAAGAAATTTTCAGTTGTATCACTTACCGGAAAATTTGGTCCTGAATACTGCCGTAAAGATGGGTTTTGCGGAGGTGGGTATCGCTGTTGAGGAGGCCCTGGGGGGCCCTGGGCTGGAACAGGCCCAGGAAATCGTTGGGCCATATCTTAAAATATAATAATACTTAAAAAACAAAAGTTAAGCACTACGCTTTTAAAGCGTCTTTCTTTATCGATATTTGACAGCAGACAGCATAAGTTTGCTACTACCCGTATCAAAACATTCATACTCTAATTCAGGGTTGCTCAAACAGTCGATCGCGAGCGCGAGCAGACAAAATAAAAATACACTGATCGAGATATTTTTAAACATTTTAACTGTTTGAAACAAATGAACATTGATAAATCGTACATCGTAAATTATATGCAACTCTTGTAAAAAGTGTCTTATTTCACTCACAAGTTTTGACGAACTCGCCTACGGCTCGTTCGGTCAAACTTTCCTATTCGTGAAATAAGACTATACTTTTTACATTTTTTGCATAAATAACTATTTCAGTGGTATAACTTTCCAATATTGCGTCTATATAAAATATAGTTGGTGGTTTGGTAGGTTTGTTCCAATAAGTGTTAGAAATAGTACATGCCTATCAAGCGCATGCGCATTTCTATCTGAAGTGTTCCAAAACAAACTTTTCAGACTGGTGTTTGCTTTTGCTTTCGAGTTGCAAACTATCAAAACGATCCACGACTGATCCACGGATTTTCTTCTGACTACAGTAACAGTTCGAGTTTGCGCAGTTGTACGATTTTGGTCAGATGTTTTGTTTGAGTTTTGTTAATTAGTGATTTGGAAGTGAAAGCGTTATTTTTGATACAGAAGTACAATTTAAATAAAAATGATTACTGAATAAGAGTCGTATAAATTGGAGGAATTTTCTTTTAGTGATTAAATAGAAATGTTTGTCAGAAATCATAGGCAAAGTACCCCAATACTCAGAACGTGTTTTTATACAGCATTTTCGGTTAAATCGGAACACAGTGAAATATATCATAGACAATTATTATTTTTAAAGACCATGAACGAAAGTTTAGGAAACTGAGTGCCAAAGAACAAATCCTCATTATGGTCTGACTGGTCTGAAACAGAACACAATGGCCGCGTTCAGCACGTCACAGCGCTGGCAGCGCTGAGCACCGGAGTTTACCGAACGCAGTAAAAGAACGAATATGATTGGTCCATTCATTGCGTTCGGTAATCTTCGGTACTCAGCGCTGTCAGCGCTGTGACGTGCTGAACGCGGCCATTGTTTTGCTCTTAGGTTAAGCGTGTTTCTTTTGGCTCGTTCTGTTTTGTCAAACTTTTGATTGAAGCAATCCGAAATTCGTTCCAACCTTGGACCAGGAATTCCTGGTCATGTTCCAACAAAAAAAAAAAAAAAAAAAAAAAAAAACAGTTCGCATATGGTTCGCACATAATCAAAGAGTAACGCATGTGTACAAAACAAACAGGGACAGTCACTGATAGTATACAGTCAAAAATTTCTTGTTGGAACAAACCTTTGTGCCGTCATAACTCGAAATGTCGAAATTCAACAGTAATGCAATTTTTTTAGTTTTACCATTTGAAAGAAAATAAAAGTGACCTAAAATTTAAAAAAACTGCTAACTTTACATTTTCATCAAATAACGAAACCACTAAAATCGTCCCCTAATTGGGCAACTTTTTTCTAATTTAACTGATTTCGTATCTTTTATAGTCTTCTACGTCCCCATGCAGGGTGCGATTTTTGGGACACATTAATTTTGTTTTTTCCTAAGTATAAGTCGATTGCTTACCGCCAAAAAGTTGTATGGTCGTGGTCGATCTCCGATAGTTAAAAGTTTGAGCATCCCTGCTGCTCTAATTAAATTACTTTTAATATCCTAAATTTGTATTTTACTCGACCTGTATATTATTTAAACTGCATTATTAATTATTTTTTTATCATTTCATGCATAAATAATTTTATTTATAGGATTATTATATTCTTAAAAAAATATGAGGTGATTTGGGTTATGATAATTTGACTCAAGTTGATTCACTTTCAACTTTTTATGGTAATGTCACACCACTTACATGCCATAATAAACAGTTGTTATCGCCACTGATTTATAGCAACTTTTGATATATTTTTCGATATAGTTCACTACAATTTAACTCGTTTTACGATGTCAAAATTACCAGAACGTGGCAAAGAGTGCAGACGACCGTTAAAGGTACGTAAATTTTTGGTTAAGTTGTGAAAATTGGTTGGTTAAAAAATATTTCATTTCAGTCCATGGGTCAACATAACAAATTTTTATCTCGCATTACTAAAACTTTGTATTATGGAAAACTGCCAAAAACAGATCGTTTGAGTTTGCCAGTTTCAGGTAAATTAACAAAAAATAATTTTAAATATGTATTTAAGTAATATCTTTTGTTTTTAGAATTAGCATCTGAATTATTTTCTGAATCTCAACAAGGCAAATCCTTAAATCGTCTGTATTGTGAAGATGCATCTACTATTTCTCGAAATGCTTGTGTTTCGCCATGTTCATTTGTTTTGGCTTTGTTGTATCTGGAACGTCTAAAAAATTGCAACCCTGACTATTTGCAACAAGTAGCTCCATCGAAACTGTTTTTGATATCATTGGTAATGTTCAATTGTTTTTCGAAATAAACAAAAATAATTGTTTTTTTTTTTATAGATGATATCAAGCAAGTTTTTACATGACGATGGAGAAGAAGATGAAGTATTTATAGACGAGTGGGCGAAATCCGGTGAAATATCTGTTTCCGAACTCTGTCAACTAGAAAAGGAATTCTTGAACGCAATTGTAAGTTTCAATAGTTATTTCACAATTGTGATTGCGTCAATAGCGGTACAATACCTAATATTAAAAAGAGCTAAATCATGTTGTAATCTAAATAAACTAAAGCATTCAATAATTTTACACGCTATTTTATATTGAACAATATTATTGGTTGTCTAGATGATACGAACCTCATCCCTGATCAATTGGCATATTTGTTAGAAAATCATTTATAAATAAATATATCATCACGGCATATTACCCATTACTGGGTGTGCCAGTATCTACATCTACAACACATGTAGACATCGGTAATGATGACGATATATTTTACCGTGTGGGCGTTTACCAGGCGTCACCTCACGAAAACTCATTTATCATTACTTAAATAGTAGAATTTGTATAAATAATTATGTAAATCTTTTTTCGACATTTTTAACAGAATTTTAAATTCAATTTTTAGCTTACCAAGTAACACAAATCGGTATATTAATTTCATATTATGTCTCACTTTTGCGTAACATTGTAAATTTTTTTGTATTGTGGGTATTATTTCATTTTACATAAAAATAATAGATATTTTAGAAAACATATTTTACTAAGCGTCATTATGACTACAAAATATCGGTAATATTATTAAAATTGGTGATAATTTGTTATATATTAACTAAATAACAAAATGAAAGCGGATGGACCAACTGATGTTGGACGGGTTCGCATAATGAACGTTTGTGCAATATAATATATCAATCAAAAATATTTTAAAATAATACGTGAAGTTTTGTCTTGTACTCAAATGTTATTGAGAGCAAGTTTTGATACTTAGCAATGTGATACATTGTGAAATATTAATAAATTATGAAAATACTGCGGATAGTAATAGAATAAACTAAATTATCGCATAATTCAATATACAGGTGTAACAGCATGATATGTCACAAATACGTGGACGTGTTTTAGTAACAAAAACAAGAAAAAAAGTCCTTTAAACTTTTGCCCTACCTTGATTCGTTTTCAAGTTACGGGGTGTTAAATTTTTTTGATAAAAAATGATTTATTTTATAATATCTATTATTTTATTGACATCTAATATTTAGAACAATTGTTCAAAGTAACGTCCTTGCACTTGAATGCAGGCTTCGACTCTGCGTAATAGTGATCTCTGAACTCGTTCGAAAAGTCCCGGGGTTTCTGAAATTGTTCTACAACTATGCTGGATGCGACGCTGTAGTTCCCCGATATCCTGAACTTCTGTTTCATATACCAAGCTTTTCAAGTGACCCCACAGAAAGAAGTTAACACAATAAGTATTAAGCTTAAGCAAACTGACACTTGTCTAACTTGGATTTTGTTTTAATGGCCTACCGGATTCAAATGCATTGTAACGCGCGTGAACACAATCCGCTTTTATGGAAAAATTTTAACATCCTGTAACTTGAAAACGAATCAAGGTAGGGCAAAAGTTTAAAGGACTTTTTTTTCTTGTTTTTGTTACTAAAACACGTCCACGTATTTGTGACATATCATGTTGTTACACCCTGTATAGATTTTTCTAGGGAGAACATTCATATTATTGAACAATATTATTAATCGTTTGGATATATTAGCTATAAATATATCATCACGGCTTCTTATTACTCATTTCTTAGTGTACCTATCTGCTTCTATTCGCAGATATCAGAAATGACGATAAATCTATACAGTTGAGGGTGTTTACCATGCATCCCGAGAAATGCAACACAATTTCAAATTTGATGTCGGTTGGAATCGAACCGTCCAAATCAGAACCAGTCAACTAACGTACACAGCCAATGTGACCCCTTTTGCCCTTTTAAGCAATATATCGCAGGTGACCTGGCAGTAGCTCCTACGTGATTTTACCTAAAGTGTACGGACGGGAGACTTAAATTGCAGTTTAAAAAAGCACGTAAAATCCAAATCTACTAATGACTTATTTTCGTTAATAATCACCTCACGGACACTCATGGCTGGTGTGGAGAATGCACCACAGGGATCACTTTTGTGCGATTAAAAGTCTGCACTGGCCGGGATCGAATCCGGGTCACCAGATTGGCAACCAGACACTATACGCACACGGCCACGTGACCTTTTTAGTTTTAAATTCTGTATTTTTATTTAATACCAACGTTTCTGCCGCATACACTGCGGCCTTCTTCTTTTTTCCCTGAAGAAGGCCGCAGTGTATGCGGCAGAAACGGTATTAAATAAAAATACAGAACTTAAACTGGGGGAGTTCATGTTTTTTATTTTTATATTATGTTATAATATTTTTAAATTTAGAAATTCCTGATTTTTTTTTTCTTGAAAATTCGGCTTTAAACCAGAGATAAATAGCGGCGAATATTTTACTATGACCGTTCACGCATTTGTGACGTCACCGACCTCACTTTCGGTGCCAGTTATATCATCGACGTACAGAGCACGCATTAATAAAGACAAGTATATGGCCGTATGTCTTAACTTACTTGTTCTGTTTCTGTATACGCGCTACTGTCATACGTCATCAGAGGTTATGTTCTTGTGTTTATATGTTGTTACCATATACCTATTAACCTAATATACTGCTAATCCTCCGCGATTCATCCATTAAAGAATATGAAATAGAAGATATATCTCCATCGCTCACAAGCGATACAGTGCTTTGGATGCGCATGCTCGCATTCTATAATTCTATTGGCTACAGGCGCCGCTAACAGAGATAACGAAAGAGTGGGATTTGAAAATTGAAGTTTCCTGTAAACCACGTGAGTTATTGAAGTGTGATAGACCAGAAAAGTGTAACGGTCAATTGTAGGCGCCAAATTCAAACTCAGTTCATAACGCTGAAAACATAATTTTACTCCCCATGTATTTCTTACCTAGAAAATTTTTGCTCAATTTTAAACGGTGAGAAATCTCTTAATTGTATAAAACATAATTTAATATAATTTAAAATATTTGTTTAGTTATCATAATTTCATTGAATTTTAAATTTCGCGCTATAGTAATGTTATTATACATAAACAATATTAAATTTTAATGATAATATTATGTATAAGAATTCTTTACTTTGTTGATATTTGTATATTTATTTATTTAATTCTAATTACAAAATTGTCACTTGGAAGGAAATTTTCCTGACCGCTAAGAAATATATTTTAGTTTCACGAGCATGCGCATACAAAGCACTGTATCGCTTGTGAGCGATGGAGATATATCTTCTATCTCATATTCTTTAACGGATGCACAACACATTGGTGAGATAGGGGATTAGCAGTATATTAGTCTAATAGGTATATGGTTGTTACATTATTATTCTTAAAATAATCTCTATTTTCTCCATAAAATTCATGAATTCACTGCAGGTAAATTGGTACTGTCACTTTTCTCGAAACCTTCATCCATTTTTGACATTAATGACTACAAAAAACAATAAATATAATAAAAATTTAATTATAACAGTATTTATTGTAAATAATCTGAAGTATTTTATAATACGCCCTTCGGAACAATTAAAAAAACATACAGGCATGACATTTAATTCAAAGGTTATGTTTGTGTTTGTTCAAATGTCATTTATTAAGACAACAGCGCCATCTGCACAAAAGGAAGTAGCACCTTTGAATCCCGTGACGTCATTGGCGGACGATTTAAATGTATGCTACACTTTTACGCAATTAAAAAAAAAGTGTTACAATAAAATTATATTTAATAATATACTAATACGATTAGAAACAGATATAAATAAATCTTATCTACAAATTTAATATAAGTGAACTCCCCCATTTTATTTTATCAAAATTTGAAATATGCACAATATTATTGAATGTTTACGATCTTAACTTTAAGGGCTACTTTAGAAATATATAATTTTAAAGTATCTTGAAGCTTGAAGTTTGACTCAAGATAATACGTGCCTAGAATTAAATTAATTTTTAGCGGAAATGTGAGTACGTGCATATTTGTGAGATATCAATCAAAACATCCATCCGGCAGTGTTTGAAAATGTAAAATGTTCTTTTCTACTCTTATGCTTTAATATACCGTGAGTATTTTTTAACGTGAAACATTGGGTTTGTCATATCCATGGTTACGACTTGATATTTGATTGACAGAAATGTATTTACCCGTTCCATTTAAAATGAAACATGGGGAACGAATTTGACAGAAGTATTATATTTAAATATTGTAAGAAATTTAGCGGAGTCAGAAAACCACTCGAGAGAACTAAACATATTTTGGGCACAAGGTGCACATAGTATTTTTTCTACATCTAAATTTAATTTTTATAAAACAGGTATAATAATTTAAACAAAATTAACCTCTAATGACATCTTGTCAATATGACAAATAACTGTTGAATTTTCCTATAAGTTATGATTTGACATTTGATTGATAGCAATGTATTTGTATGTCTTATTTAAAATGACCATATACCTATTAGAAAATATACCGCTAATGCTTGTATTCTGACAATGAGTGGTGGGCATGATTAGCAAAGAGCGACAGCAATATTGATAGTTCTATCTCGTTTTGCACCCTTTTTAAATGTGCGCATGCTCGGACACCTCATTTCTATTGGCTTATGTGTGACAGCGGTAGATCTGGCTGGCGGTAACTTGAAGTTGAAGAAAATTTCTTTGCCAGTTTGTCCACGTGTTTGGTTCGGTTTTGTTCGTGTTCATGTGTGAAAGACAAATGGCTATTCGGAAGTGTTATTTGTGCATAGCAAAAAGTCCAGCAGTTACTCTGCATTCGTAAGTATTATTAAACCATATTGTATTGATGTATGTTTTTTTATAGATCACCTTAAGGACCAAGATTTCATTGACAATCATAAATCTCAATTGATTAAACTTGTGATTGAAATATTTTTTAAAATTAGAATTTTTCATGAGACAAAAATGTTTTCCCAGAAACACGATTACATAAGAAATAAATATAATAGGCTTGTTATATTTAAAAATCAATAAAAAGTGTAATGTATTTGTAAAATTATAATTATTACTGTACTGTAATTCGTAATCCACAAAAAAATACAATAAACAATATTAATGACATCTGTATTCTAGCCCATCTTCCTTTACCGTTCCTTGCATGTTTACTTTTTCGTTATTTTAATTTTTATTTTCAAGGTATTTTTTTTAACTAATATTTGCATAACCCATTAATTAGAACTTTATTTATTTTGAACTAACTATTAAGGGTCGGTTTTTCAATATCTGGTTAAAAAATTAACTAGGAGTTAAATAAACAAAATTAACGAAATGAACTGTCAAATGACAGTTTTATCATTGCTGTCTACAAAACGATGCAATATTGTTTACTTAACTAGAAGTTAAAATTTTAATCATAGATTGAAAAACCGGCCTTTAATAAATGAAATTCAAGCAAAAATTTTGTTATTCTTTGTTGAAATGTTTAAGTTCATACAAATGGAAATCATTTTAATGTATTTAAATTTATTTTGTTAATTCTAATTTAAATTTTATAAAAATGTTTTATTTTAATAAACAAAATAGAAAATTTATAAAATAAATATCGGCCGTCGGTTTTAAAATGTTTTACGAATTTAATTTCAAATACCTACATATAATATTTGTTACGAATAAAATTACATTCAAAGATTCGCGGTTTTTCATTAGAATTCAAGGTTTTTAACAAATAGAATATTCAGACTTCGAGCATGCGCAAATTGAATAAGGGGACAAGTTGAGATAGCAATATATATCTCTGTACTCTGATGTCGATCATGCTGAGAAGATTGAGTCAGTGGTATATTTTCTAATAGGTATATGAAAATGACACATGGGGAATGAATTTGACAGAAGTATTATATTTAAATATTGTAAGAAATATCAGAAAACCACTCGGGCACAAGTTGCACACTATATTTTTTCTACAACTAATTTTAATTTAGAATGCAGGTATAATTATTTAAACAAAATTAACCTCTATTGATGTCTTATCAAATGTCAAATTTGTTCCTTATGTTTCATTTTAAATGGAACGGGCAAATACATTGCTGTCATTCAAATGTCAAGTAACCATGGATATGACAAACCAAATGTTTCACGTTAAAAAATACTCACGGTATACAATATTACGTATGTCATTTGTAATATTGTACTTGAATGACACTCATTATGGTATTGATATTATGAAGTAGTAGAAAAAATAGTGTATGTAACTCATGTAAATGACTTATTAATATAAAATTGTTGCATAATAGTATTATAATGCTGTATAACATCTTTATACAAGATATTTTTTCGCGAAACCAATTCTAATACAAAAGAAATATACTTTTACGATATTGTGATTTATTAAGCACCTTTTTAACTGTCACGGTCTAAAACACACAATCAAATTATATCATAAGATAAACCTGTAAAGCGGCTCCTAAATTTAGAATTGAATTCTTTTACTATCTGTAGTTACTTTTAAAATTTCACACTTTTTTCATTTACCTGCCATATTTGTGGTATCAAAACGTATACTTAAAACTTAAATATTATTTCCCAGAAATTATATAATTACTTTACATATTGTACAAAATAAAAGTTTTTCATTAATATGTGAAACAAACGTTCAATAATATTGTTTGATAACAAATTATTATGTAAAAATATTTTCTACGATTTTGTAATTTACTGGACGTTTGTTTTACTCTCCAGTCGTAAGCTTAAACAATCAATTTATATAAATACTATGTAAATGTATTTTTAGGACTGGAATGTATTTGTTCGCGAGCCAGCATTTTGGGATCGGCTAGAACAATTGGAAACAGATATTGCGTTACGGGAAGGATCCCGAAGAGGATGGTTTACTTATACAGAACTAAAATATTTGATTGCGGCATATGAGTTAACAAATGTACTACAAACTTTTGTGGCGATTTCTGCAGTTTTAGCAACGACTTACGCAGTTGGAGTTCTAACAATCGCAGGTTCTGTGTTTCTTGCAAGTCAAATTCCAGGAACGTCTCTTCATACTACTCAATCTTTAGTTCCAACTCAAGTTAATTCTACAACAGATATTGAAGTTTTTATTGCAAATGAAATTAAATACGAATCGAGATACAAAACTTTAAACCCTATAAATGTTCTCAAGACTGGTTTTATATTGGCTTCAATTACTTGTAAGGACGAATTTTCTGGCTGTGAAAATGTAGAATATGACAATTGGGATTGGTGGAATAATCCGGTTATGAAATGGTTGTCTGACATTTCAAGAATTGATGAACATGAAGGAATAAAACTACCGAATAATTATTATAAAAATTTCGCTCATGATAAACTCGTGGACATGTCTATCGCTAGACAAAAGAAATTGAATTTGCAAGACAAGATTCATAAAGCAACAAAAGTTCGACTCCAGGAACAACTGGAACGATCATGGCACGAAGAATGGACAGACACTTTAAGGCCCTATTTAAATCAAATAAGCGCATATTAAAAGATTTCTTACTATAAGTAAGGAAAGTGAATTAATTTTTCAGTATAAGAACGACTTGTATACCAGTTCAAAAATAAAGCATTCTGATATAATTGTTTAGTTTTATTAAATATACATACATACTTTCAATTTCTTCTAACTCAAGAAAAGTTTCATCTATTTTTCTCATTCAACTCTAAAACAAAACACACTAGAACGAACTATCAAGAAGTAGTCTGGGTATTTATTTTGCATAGACAGCAAATATTTTTTCCTGGACTTATTGAAAATTTTCTCAAAATAATGTACTGTGTTACGGTTACAAATCAATAAAATGTCAGATTTTTAATATTTTCTGTTGTCAATTGTATTCTTGCACGGTTCATTTCGGAAATTATTCTACTTTTGAACATATCACTTTTTCAGAAGCACATAAAATAGTGCAAGTATCATGTTTGAAGAGTCATTGTACAGAATTTTAGAGAGTTGGTTCTAAAATTTGTTTATTTAGAAAAAGATTTCCTAATGAGCAAATCACTCCGAACTAGTACTGTAAAATCTTTCAAAATAATTTGCATTGCCAGATCGCCAGGGTTATAAGACTTATAATAGTTTAGTTTTTGTCCGAGTTAAAACTTATTTGTAGTAATGAACAAAACAGTTTTTAGAAATACTATCATTAACACTAAATTCATTTAAAATGAATGCTCCTATTAATTTATTATACTTTCCGGACTTGATATGTAATACTTTATTTTACAAAAAAAAGATAGAATAAAAATTATACTCTCTGATAACGTTTAACTTTATAGTGTTTCTTTTTTTTTTATCAAATATGTAATAGGCAGTTTGCGAACCTTAGTTACGTACAACGTAACGTGACGCACAGTTGGATGTTGTCACGTTATGTTAGAAATAGTTCGCGAAGCTTATTTTGTTTCAAATAGTGACTTAAATAACTGGTAATACCGTACTATTGAAATGTAGATTACGTACCGTAGAAACGTCATTTTTTGAGTTGTACGTTACGTTATACGTAACTAATGCCCATTTGCACCAACAAGGCTTAAATTTTAAGCTAGGCTTAAACAAAAAAATGCAAATCGAAATTTTGACAGCAATATATTATAATTCATTTGACATTTCATTTCGATGCAATATTGTCTATTTAAGCAGAGTTTAATATTTAAGTTACGTTGGTGCAAACGGTCATAAGGTGCACAAACTGCCTAATATCAACATTTAAAAAGCAAATAGTATATTTGCGAATGCGCGGTAGGATTTAAAAGTCCCTAAACTCGTGTTTATGTTTTGATAAGTTGCGTCAAATCAGTTGCAGATACCTGCGTACGTGTGACATCTCCTTACGAGTGTACACAGAATAAAAAGAGAAAGAAAATACCGGATACATTTTATTTATCTTTTCCCTTGATCGCGGCCACGACTTCTTTTACAGTTCATTCTAGTTTTTTGTTGTCCTATTTTCTATATTATCACTACTCTACGGTTTTACGAAACCTGAGATACGAAAACATATAGATTACAACATCCATACAGTTTTCTTAACTGGCCATTTATTAGGACGGTGATGTTTTTTTGGACAAAATTTGGAACCTAATTTTCGCAACCTATGAAAATGACAAAATCTCAGATTTCACAAAACAATTAAGACAAATAAGCTCGATTTTTGTGTAGTATTTCTATATTGACAATATTCTAAACTATATTTTAAAACTTACATTTAAATAGCAGTTCATAAAACATTAGAACACCTAATAGTTAGTTAAAATCTCAGATATAACAAGAAAAGTTTAACAATAAGCTTTGTAAAATATATAAAAAGTTAACAACATATAATAAATTACTAAAAAGAGTTTAAGTTAATTGCCAAGGAAAATTAGGAACATTATTATTTGATAGGCGAAGAAATAACATTCATTTACACTATTTATGTCACTCATTTGATCAGAATCAAACGTATATACATAAATTTATATCTACTTTAGCCCATATGGTTTTCTTGATTGAAAGATAAATATGTAATGCATTTTCGGGGTCCCACAAGTTGCTAGCGCAGTGGGAATAAGACCACTACCACCATTCATAACCCAGTAATTGAAATACTGATTTATGCAGGAGTTCGATTCTATACCTTTTCAAATTTAATTTCAGAAAAAAGTAACTTCAATTTCAGAAAAAGTAAATTGATATTTTTGAAATAGTTATTTTTTCTATTAACTTTCTCCTAAACTGAACTTGAAAAGATATAGTTTTAGGAAATACAGTTTTGATAATTCTTTAGTTCTAGTTTAAAAATGTATCACAATAACGTCATTCGAGATACGAAATAGGGTCAAAAAAGATAAATCACGAAAGACGAAAATAAAAAAAAAAAAAAATTGGGAAACAATGCATTACATACTTAACTTCGACATCCTGTACTCTTTTTTGCTATATTAAGCTATCCATATTTCTGATATCTACCTTTTTTATAATGATAGATTGTTTAGGCTTATAAACTACTCCTTCGCTTCCTTTAACTTCCTTTTTTCTTTTAACTCGTTTTTTTCTTTTTCTGTCGGACCCGGTAGGAAATATAAAGGTAACATTCCTAGTAAGCATCCAATAGTGACACCGATAACCCTGCCTAAATTCGCAAAATGACGAGAAACTGTCATATCCAACTGTATAGGAGTTAGTTTCGGCGGATGATAGCCAACATAGTTAGCAAATCGTTCTACGTAATATGCAGAACCGATTCCTAATACGTCAGAGAAAGTATTTCCCAAAGCAGCAGCTGCCATTGTTGATATGCAGAAGTATGAACCCATTGTAACATCTATCCAGTCCCCCTGTAAAAAAAATAAAATAAATCTTGAGTAATATGTTTATATTACTAGTAGAACTTAGGTGAAAAATGGTGCAATTTTTAAAAATATTTATATGATATAATAATTTTAAAAACATTTTTTTCAAAAAGTGTAACAAGTTTCACAATTTCACAAAAAAGAATAGTTATTTGTTTAACATTAAATACCACATTACATTAGAGGCTGCCGAAGTTGTAAATCTGTGTTTGGTGCCGTGTTGAACACATTTTTTGGCCAAATGTTAATTTTACAGACTGTTGGCTGTCAAAAAATACACTTTTAATCTCAACCGGCAAATAAGTTATTTGTTTAACAAGGCGCTAAAATACCAGATTTATAGTAGAGGCTTCGCCTCGGCCTTGAATGCTGTAGAAAAGCTATAAATATGTGTTTATTGCCGTGATGGACACATTTTTTTGCCGATTTTAGAAATAATATTAATTTAGTGATTATTTTTAATACCTGTTTTGAAGGTTATCGCCATTGCTATGCGTTTGTTGCTATGTAAAGAGCAACAACAGGGAGTAAAAATAAAAATACTTTTTTGCAGATTTACATTAAAATTGCGATTATTTTGACAGCTAACAGTCTGTAAAATATCACTTTTACTACCTAAGCAGTAATAGTATATTGTGCAACTAGGGACGAAAGAGGCATTTTGAGATGAGTGTGGGTTGGCAGCCCGAGTGAAGCGAGGGTTGCCACCACACGAGTCGCGTAATGTTTTCGTCCCGTAGCGCACACGATAATTTTTTCAATACCTGCGTCGAAAATGCCACCTTGAGTATCATACATCCTATTGCATCCCGCTACGTCATTACTTTGAGTCACTAGGGAAACAAAGACTCGTTCAGCTGAAAATGGCCACTTTCGTCCCTCAAAATAGGCACGAAAGGTGGCACTTTCGGCGCAGGTATAGAAAAAAATATTTTGACTGCCTGTTGTTGCTATTTACATAGCAACCGTTCTGCAAAACTTCTATAGTGGTATAGAAAATTACAGAATCTCTCCCACAATTTGGAAAACTTGAGGTAGATTATTTTGGAAGATTATGTTAACTTTTAACATTTTATAGCACATAAATATTTAATATGATAATTTAATCAATATTTTTAGAAATTAGAGTAATAATTCTATACTTTAAATTGAAAACCAAAATATTGTACCCCTAAGTTTGTTTACTACCACACCAATAACCAAATAATGTATTTTATTTTTTCATTGATTGCCTGCAAATACAATTTTGTTTGTACCGTAATCAATCATTATATGGTACACGCCGTGTTATCAAACTCAGTTTCGCCTCGTATGATAATCTTCACGGAAGAAAATAGCGTTGATTTAGATAGGGAAATAAATTCACAAAAGCGAAAAAAATATCGCCAGTCAGCTGTGACAGAATCGACATAATTAAATGATATTTTACCATGGTTTTTATTTCGACTCTGTAATGTTTAAAATTCAGGTATGATACATTTTTACAGTTAAAAATATTTCGTTTTTGCAAAATTAGTTTAAATTATTTATTTATTGCTTGTAAAAACGGTCGGCTCAAGTGCCATTTGCTATTTTCTTACGTGAAATTAAATATAGTACCATACTAACATAATGATTGACAATACGATCCTTATAATTAAAATAACTATTTTGTGAAATTCAATATTCATTAGTTTTCATTTACATATTATTTTTTTATTGGCAACAAAAACATCACAATATTACGTGGTGTCATAAACTCGAGTTGCTACATTTATGAATTTGCCATATAAAAAATGTAAGAAACATTGAAGTAGGCGATTTAAACTTCGTTCACATAAATATAATCTTGGAAGTTTAAACAAAAACTTCTCCTTTTACCTTGTTTTGAATATAGTGGGCTTCAAACAATTACGAGGGGAGTTTTTTATGTTATCTACCTAACACCCCACAATTATGCTCAGACAATGCTGCTTCTGCACAACAACTGCAGGGTGCATAAAGCACGAATTGTTCAAGCAGTAGTCAATGAATGCGGCTTTGACGAATTACAACATCCATCTTACAGTCCTGACCACGTCCGACTATTATTTCTTTCCAGAACTCAAAAAACATTTGAGAAAGAGTCACTTTTTATCGAATGATGACTTGGAAAACGCAGTGGAGTTGTATTTTGCAGAATTACCAAAAGATTTTTTTTTGCAGGCGTAGCTTTATTAGAAAAACGTTGGAAGAAGTGTGTTAGTGTTAATGGTTCTTACGTTGAAAAATAAAATTTTATTTGTTCTCTAACTCGTTATTTTCATAGCTAGGTAGATAACATAAAAAACTCCCCTCGTAACAACTGGTTCGTTCGAACTGACAAAATATTAGGAAATGGTCCTTACAAACCGGCTGAATCCTATTTGAGTGAATCATTATTTTCAAATATCTCTACCGCATTACAAACCCATAGTTAAAGACGATTTTAATTTCAAGTTTGAAGCCACAACGAATCAGCTTCCAACCAATATCGAAAACAGCGAAGAACGAAGATAATTATATAGTCGGTACATGAATATTTTTTTATTTAATTTTTTTTTACGGAGAAACAAAAAATAACTATAATGCTATAAATACCTTGGCTTTGATATTTAACAAGTTCAAGGAAAAAATAAAAAGTTAAATTAATTAATGTAATTAACTTAGATTAAAAGTGAGTGATAAAATTTATACAAGGTTCGTGAGAGATATATAAGTTACAAAGTTTGATTATTATCATTTTATAATACTTACCGCAATAATCATGATAAAATTATCCAGAAAACCGAATCCAATAAACGGAATTGAATTAGCAGTTGCAACTGTGAACATTTATTTTCGTTGTAAACACAGAAAAATAATATTTTTATTATTTACATACTTCCAGTCAATTCTTTGGTGGTTGGGCGTTTCTCTGAAGCCGCTAAAAGCATATATACAAAATTCCAATTAATCATATTTGTTCTGTATTCTAGGTTACATAATAGAACATGCTATTATATATTCATTAATCAACACTTACAAAGAGATAAAAAAGTTTATATTCCTAAATTTTTTGTTTACCGAATAGGTCATTAGCACAAAGTCCAGATTTTAATAAGAATATTAGTTTACATATTAGTAATATTTTAGTTATTGCTTATTGCCATACAAAGATGTATCCTAATACAGATGCAAATTCGTAATAGCAAAAAAATATTAGTAGACAGCAATTGTATAGAATGATTCATAAAATGTGTGCCATATATTGGTGTTTACTAGTTGAGTTGCACTAAAATTATGAAACTGATATGAAGATTGATGATACAACTCATTTTTAGATGTATACCTTCTTTTGTTTCTGTATCTCAGCCAGAGGCGTCTCATATGGGGACGTCATGAACGTTTTTTTATCGTTATTTTATTATCTATTAACATATTTTTTCATTTTTAATAATAAAATATAAATGCAATAGTTTTTGAAGTATTTTAATTTTTAGAAAAAATCAAATATCCAAAATTTTTAGTTAATAGGATTAATAGTTATAAAACAATCAAGTTACCACGGGAAATAGAACAAAATATAAAACACACAACAAAATCTGTTTATAACAAATGTTAATTACCCTATTTTTATTATTGGTACATTTTTCTGTTAATTAAAAATGTGATAAAGGATAGTACAGGTGAATGAGGTGCGGGAGGCCACGTGACTTTGACAAGTGCTTGTGGGGCCCAACATGGTTGCCAAGAATACGGCTTGTGTACGTTGACTGTGTTGCCAAATAAATTTGAGTGTAAAATTAATAAATAAAATTGTAAAGCTAGTTATTATTAATGAATATCATGTTGTTTTACTTTTTAACACAAACTTAATTTTTAAAATATACAAGACGTTCAACTTTCATCTGATTGTTTTCTTCAAATTTAGTGCGCCAAGAAATCTTTGTATCGTAGATGGCAGCACAAGTCGCATAATTTTTTAAAAATTAAGTTTATGTGTTAAAAAGTAAAACAACATGATATTCATTAATAATAACTAGCTTTACAATTTTATTTATTAATTTTACACTCAAATTTATTTGGCAACACAGGCAACGTGCACAAGCCGTATTCTTGGCAACCATGTTGGGCCCCACAAGCACTTGTCAAAGTCACGTGGCCTCCCGTACCTCATATGCAGATATGGTATTTATTTACGAATATTGTAACGGTAATGTTTGTCGTACGTTCAGAAAATATAGACGTAGAACAATGAATTTATATGAATTTGATTATTTCTTAATTGATAGTAATATTTTATTATTAAAAATGAAAAAAAAAATGTTAATACGTAAAACATAACGCTATAAAACGTTCATGACTACCCTATATGAGACGCCTCTGATTTAGATACAGAAACAAAAGACAGTATATGCATCTAAATAAATAGTATCCTCCTACAAAGTTAAAAATATAGTGCCACTAGTACCAGAGTTATTCTGTAACGAAAAGTTTCCGGATATACCTTTATATAACATTTTTTACTCAAAATGAGTCCCCCAATATATAGTGTTATTTTGGCACACGCTTTATGAATCATCCTGTATACAAAAACGAGATTTTATTTTGAAAACATGCAAAAAATTTCATGCCAAGGAGAAAAATATCACAGTTTTTAGACTAGACTAACACTGATTAACAGTAACACTGAAAAATAGCCTTTATTGGGCAAAGTCAACACAACTTACTGTGCGAAGATTAAATATGAATCTGCATGAAAGATAGAGTAGAAACACCAAAGAATCAAAATGTGATAGTATCCAGTTCAAAACTTTTAGAAGTAGCTTAATAATAAACAAGAATGTCCAGAAGAAATCATTCAAATATCTGGAAATCTTAACTCTCTAGCATATAGCAACAATTTGTTAGTTACTCTTACTTTGAGATACGGTGAAATGATGCCGGAAGCATGAAAGGGCAAAAAATGACAATTAATAATGTTACTGCTAAAAACGATTACAACAAAGAATGGTTGCTGGTAAGCTGCTATGACGTCACTTAACCTAAACACATGCACAGAACCCCAACATCTGTTAGTAGATGGCGGAAGCTAAAAACCAAACAGCATACCACATTTCTTTTTCAACCAGTCCTCTGGAACTGGACAGAAACTTCCTGTTGGATCGACATCTCCTAAGGACGGCAGTCTGCTAGGTCGTCCGAATTTACTACGCCAACGGGAAGCTGCTAGCTGACCTGCTCGAAATAGATATACAGAGTAAATAAATAACTGACCGCTACCTAAAGGGATGATTTTAGACACCAAAAAGATAACAGAAATCATATTATCCTCTAAAGCACTACTTCAGTTTCGGTTTTACTCTATTTGCTGAGACGAGAGAATGTGGAACTAATTCATGAATAGAAATAAGTCATTCTATTGGTTCGGCTCCAAGGTTATCCTCTTTTGACCAATAGAATCACTTGTCTCTATTCAAGAATTAGCTCCATTTCTCATCTTAGCGAATGAGCTACAGTAAATTTCATCTTTTAAAAGGAAGTGAGATAAATAAATTCTGAGATAAAATCATTAAGGCTTACTATCCACTACAGTGTCCCAAAATAGTTTTTCCGTATTTTGTACAGTAATGTTCTATTTTAATATAGTCAAAATTGTACAGTAATGGGTTACCTTACAATATAGCAACCGTTACTGCATAGCAACGGTTTTGTCATTAAAATACATTTTGACAAAAAGAATTGTTTACTTTTATTTTTTATTGTTTATATTCTAAATCGTTTTCCATGTTCTTTTCATCACCTAGATCCATCGTTTTGTAAATCGATCTCCAAAAATTAATTTGTTTGGAGGTTGTAAGGTACAAAAAACAATAACTGTTACTGTTACTTTGTTACTAAGAATTAGACTATGTTTTTTTTTAAATGTTTTTAATTTAGAATATATGGCGCAAAAAAATCAAATTTCAATACTAATATAAAATACGAAAAACGCACCGCATCAGAAAAGTCATATTACTGTACTCGTATAGCATTTGCCATACTCGTCTGACAAATTTTCATTTTTCTTAACTTTGAACGTAATATACTATTCTTTGCCGCAATTATTTATGTCGTAGACAGTAAAAAGCGCTTTTTTATGCAATTTGAAAATTGGAAGTTGTGATTTTCGTCAGATTCGAACTTAACACTCAGCGAAATTTCGCATAGATAGGAGGGCATTAATTTCGTCTCCAATTGATCATTTAAGTACTGATAGTAAAAGTATACAGATGTGATAATTTTCATTAAAACTGTTGAGATAAAATATTAAATTTTTACATTTCATATCTTATCCTACTTGTTTTTATTTGGAACACTTCCACGGCTACATACATAAAACAAAAACATTGTAATTTTTAATTAGTATTCATTAGATATTCTGAATGATATGAATTTCTGTTTTTATTCCTGAATATACTCGTGAATATATTAGTTTATTACCAATTCAGTCTTGAATTTCTTATACGTTAATTAAAGCATATTAGCTTATCACGAAACGTTACCGCAAAAAATATTCCTATAAATTTCTTTTAATTTGTAGGCTGCTGTACAACTGCTGTAGATTAAATGATGAATGAAAGATTTGATATAAAGATCCCTTGTTTAGGACCTCAAACACAGGAAACCAGAAATTTTGTTACATATGTAGGTAAATAAATTTAGAATATTCATAACGAGATAAACTGAACATTTATGTTAAATTTTATTAGCGGATTTCTCAACAAATCATAAATTCAATAGTCGCAAGTAGATTTTGATCATAATGATCAGAAAATACACTTATATAAAAACATATCGAAAATGTGTAGAGAATAATGTTTGTTTATTTAACTTCTTAGATAAAAAACATTAATTCACTTTTTTAAAGGTTGAGTATAAGAAAATTTATTCCAATTCATTTAGCCTACAAAAATATTTCTCGCAAACATGATTTTCTTCTTTTGCTTGTCTCAATATTTTTATTGTATTAAGCACATCTTTCCTCGTCTTTCTTCCCGAACTTCCCCGTCATGCTCCTCTTGGAGAAAGTAGTCTTCAGTCTGCTTTGGATTTGAATTCCTTTCATTTGATCACAATAAACGAATATGTGAGCGTACTATCCGCGAAAAACAGAAAAACATAACAGAAGTCTCTCAGGTTTTGATCGTAATAAACAGCTGATCACATTAACCAGTGAACGTATTACCCGGCGATTAATGTATTAAATTTACGGTATTTTTCATTGTATATAAGCGAGATACATATTTTTTTTATACAAAATTATTTTAAATACAGCGGATGTGACGCAATCTTCCTAATAATATTTACACAAATGCTTACATCGCTATCTATGAATTAAACAAGGAAACACACTTGCAACTGACAGTTGTGCGATACGCGGGGAAAAGGGAATTACATTGAATTATTTAAAAACATTGATCTACGAGTTTTTTTGCGAATTATAAAGATAATGTCAGGTTTAAAGTAATTTGCTTCTAAATTTGTAAAAATACTAACAGATAAAATTAGCCTCATCCACCCAGTTATCAAAGTTTTACACGCTAAACTATATTAGGCAAAATTACATATTAAATAAAATAGTTTCGAGTATTTTTTGCATTATTCTATTTTTTATTGTAATCCGAGCTCCGAAGTGTAATCTATATCATTAATCATTTCTTTGCCATTATAATAAAATATCCCATTGGCGCCTAATAAAAAAAGTTCTGTTAATTTTACATAATGCAATCTATAAAGTAAATAATGGTTCTTCCGAGGGTTCTTCTAAAAGCCTTTTGATCCGTGGGACTTTGTATATATTAGAATCGGTAATCTGACAGATTTTGATTTATAGTGAGTTACTCACACGCTGTGCAAGACAACATGAGGCTCACCGACAATTACTTTGAGAATATCTAACAGAATTTCCAACTTTATATACTTATATATCTTATATACTGGCGTCTACTTTTTTATGGACCAAGACCATAGGAAATACAATGGTAAAATTTTCATACAGCTGTAATTACTGTCCTATTAGAACAAAAGTGTAAAGACAAAAATGTTCAGAATTAAATACTGCATATATTAAGTCCAAAATTATTGTTTACGTGCGTTCCATTCGCGAGAGAGAGATAAAATAAAAGTTAAAATTTTTAGTTTTTTTCTGACTGCCCTGAGAAATAAAACAATATTGTTTATTTACAGTCGGTTAGTATTATGACGATTTCCAACTCTTTAAAAGTTCGGAAGTTAGTTAGTTAACCACATTTTCCAAGAGGTCGGAAAGTATAACGTGAGTATAGCTGAGGTTGGAAAGTTGACACTTTCCAATCTCAGCTATACTCACGCTATACATTCCAACCTGTCCCATCCCAACTTTGGGGCTATTTCCCATTCCCACCCTGAGAGATCCGTGACTTGTAAATAAAGCTTCTTTACATTTTACATGTAAACAGACGGATAAAATTGTAAATAATATAAATAAATGTAGATATATATATATATGAAAAATCAAAATTTAAAGTTAGATAACAAACTGAACTAACAGTTCGTGTGACAAATGAAGTTCAGACCATTCGTTTATTTATGTTATGTTATTAATGTTATTTAACTATCAATTACTCATGATTAATTTCCGATTGAGAATAAAATAGCATACAAACCTCGGTGAAAAGTTTAATTATGTCTTCGCGCCTTTGGTTAGCTATCTTCCCCTTCAACAACACTCAAACACTTTCCACTTCGGTTAGGAATATACTATTAACATTTTTGTTCTATTTGTAATGGCAGCCTGTAAATAGCCAAAATATACAACTTTTATTTTGCCTCTCCCTCGAGAACGAGAAACATATGTATAATAATTTCAGACTTATTAGATGCAATATTTAATTCTGAATATTTTTTTTTGTATTTAATACTTTCGTTCTATAATATTGATAGAGCAAAAATTAAAGCCAGATGAAAATTTTTCCCAGTGTTTCCTATGGTCCGTAAAAAAGTAGACACCGGTATATTTAATAAAAAAAAAACACCCAAAATACCTTGATCTGCATTCCCACAAATATTTATGTAAATTATTACTGAAAAATATTATTAAATGTGATTATTACATACGAAAAGAAAATTCTAAAATACTGCTTTACAGGACATAATGCTTATATGACCTGTTTTTTAATCCTTTAAACTAGCGATTAACTGTTTATTACCACTCTGCATAAATGTCGTAAACGAGAAAATACATTTGGAACAGACATTTTATCTTAACAACCTTAGAACATCAAAACTTATTCAATTTGTGTGAACAGCAGCGGTTTTATTTATTTTACAACTACATCAGACGCATGGGAGCGAACTAAATAATTAGATATTATGAATTATCTAGAGAATTATAGAAATACAAGAACGTTGTTTTTAATTCATTTTAAATTAGAAAACCAATCACTATTAACTCTTCCTCAAAAAGTCGTAAACGTGAACATAATGGTATTCATTAATCAAACAAATGAATACTAAAATCATATATTTAAAACAGAGACCTGAAACTGAACCCGAACCTGAATCGAAATCCTGAATTAACCGGAATTTTTGATGAACTTGAAACTAAACCGAACTTTTATTTCGGTTCAGATCTGTTAAAATATATAATTAAAAACTGTAAATTCAAATTAAATATGAATTTAAATCTACTAATATCGCCATATTTTTGTTAATCATTTACCGCTCTGAACCGAAAATCGAATATAAACTCAAAATCGATGAACCGTTATAATTTTCATTTCCTGAAACCGAAACTGAATCTGAACCGACATTTATTTCCTGAACCTGAAACGAACATGATCCATAAATACATTTCGGTTCAGGTTGGTGATTTAAAATGTAAGCTTTTAATGCCTAATAATAGGAAGTCTTAATTTTGATTCATTTTTAAATTTAAGTACATTTGTTACTATCAGTAGCTCAGTAGTTCAGTGGGTTAATGGTTAAAATTATTTTTAAAAGTATAACAGTTCTTTGTTCCATTAGTATTAGTCATATACACGCGAGAAAAAAGCTTTTCATCGTTTTCAATAATGAATTTTGAAAGTACCACAGGAGATCAAAAAATTCGAGGAATGAAAGTGAAGAAGTTTAAATTTAACAAATTATTTTTCCTTTTCAGTGTAGAAGCCAAGGTCGTGAAGAGCATCCAATGCAACATTGCTGTTGTGCACGGGTACGTTGTCGTGCAAAAGCAGAACACTTTTGCTCTATATTCTCTTCTTTTTTCTTCTTGATTTCTTTTAATTGCTTCAAGCGATTGCGGCACCATAGACACTCAGGGGTAGTGTACCCTTAGATCATATTACTTAAGTTATACCCTGCTGTAACTCAGGCTCGAGCGACGTGAGCATTTTCGGCAGCGATCTTGCACTTGCTTTTGATATATCTAGATCTTGACGAATTCCGCGAATATTTTGACATACCCTCGTAAGTTATCAATTTAGTTAAGATTTATTTTATTTTTTTATGATACACAAACCATAAAAAACAGGGCAGAAAACCGGTTAACTATTATTTTTCCTTTCAAAGTGATTTGTACAGTTTTTAACCAAACCAGAAATTTTTATGTTTTGAAAAACCGGTAATTATACGAAACAAATATGAGCCTTTTTTATGCATGTAAGAAAATTATATTCTCCATTATTTCTTAAGCGCAGTTATTGAAACATTGAAACCTTCCGATTATCCGAAACGGCGTACATTTCGTCGAGATCTTTGTATAAGCATTGTCTGGGAGTTGTGGTCAATTACTCCCAACGTTTATGGTATTCGTATGTAATTACTGAGGTAGAATGATTGGCAATGACCTCGGCATGTTCTTTTGTGCGCGTGGATAATATTTTGCGAGGTATTTTGTTACCATTACAGTTACCACCAACACACAGAAAAGAGAAGAAATGTGATTATAATTGAGGAGAAATTAACTGCAATGAAAGGTCTTGACGCAGAAAATCATTTATTTAATTCTAGAAGTGTACATATTTATGCTGGGTTTATGCAGCACGTAAATTATAAAACAACCAATTAAATTAATAAACTAATTTTATGTTTGGCATTTCATATAACTAACTTTTATACAAGGGTCTGTATTAATGTACTATTATAATACTAGGACAATTATGAAGCACGCTTCTGCATTATATTCTTCTGAGGTTGCCACTTTTAACAAAAGCTCTCTATGAAAGTGGGTTCGTACTATGTTCTGTGAAATTTTATTTTATGGATTCATCATATATTAAAAATTAAAGAAACATCTGGATTTGTTTGTCTTTTATTTGAATTTTGAATTTACCCAATAAAAAGTATGAAAATGAAGAAGGAAATGATGTATAAAACAAACTCTTTCTGCAAGTTGCGTAATCTTTTAAAAATATTTGCAAACACAATGGGGGTCTAATCTGTTTCTTATAAAATTATAAAAATATGCTCCTTTATTTTTCGTGCTTTGTTTGGTTTCTAATAACGTGACGCGACCAGAATCGAACGATATGGCGCCATAAACCAGAAACTTCAATAAAGGTACTTGTTCAGTTCTTAAGAAAAGCCCTCAACACAGAATTTAAAGAAGCATTAAAAAAAAGAAGCATTAAACAGCAGCATTAAAAAAAAATATTTATAGAAATATAATCTATTAGTTTTCAGGGTTTAATAACAACCGGATTTTTAAACTGGTTTATTATTCGGTTTTCAAACCGGTTTTTAAACGAAAACCCTGTTAAATAATTACAATTTATATTTCGTTTAACATTTAACAAATATTTTATCTGTTTTTGCAGTGTTCAAAAGTTATATCCGGTATAACAAGGACGAATTATCGAGAGGATATTTTGTTTAAAGAGGTTCATTTGTAAGTATAATTCTATTTTCCTGTCCTAGTTGTTATCATACGGTTATAAAATAAAGGGATTATATTGTTTCATAACTACGAAGGATTATGCTAAAAGGACATTGTAGAACATTAGTCGCATTACGCGAGTTTAAAGTATATTAAACTTGGAAGGTATGTAAATTAATTCAAGCTAAATTTCCATACGATAGCATTCTAGATTCTAGAATCTAGGGTACTTATTAATATTTTAAATTTCAAATTTTATACGGATATACCTAGGTGAAAAAATTGTAATAAATTTTGAGAAGCGATGTATTTAAATGAAACAAAACCTTTAATTTAACAGGATGTTCTACGACGAGCCCATGCGACCTTAAAACTATATAATATTATTTTACTGAATTTGATATCTCCAAATTCGTAATGAAAAGCCGATATCCCTGCCTTGATAAGTCTGTGTAACAAAGGAATGATGTTTATCTTTAAAACATGGGCTCTAAGATTTATAAAAAAGATTATTTTATAAATGGTAGAGGGATGTAAAAATACAACATATCATTTAAAATAAGTTAGAGACTTTGTAAATAGGCATATACGGAGGCATGTCTGACAAATCCCTAGATACCATAGTTTGTATGTATGTAATAATATCAAGTAAATTTTAAAATAAAAGTCGCGTAAAAGCTGGCCGTGGGACACCTTGAAAAAGTTATAAAATATGCTAAATATTCAACACAGGGGCAAAAAAAAGAAAATTACATAAAACTTTATGGAAAACGATTTTAAAACAACCACTTCCACTAAAAGGTCCACAAGTACTCTCTCCACTTAATTCATTTGCATACATTTGAATAACAAAAGCCAAATACCGAAATAAAAACTGAGAAAATTAAGGGCCAAGGAAAAGTAGAGCAAAAATGATTAACGTTCTGTACTTTCCGAAGAAATATAAGGAAAGAAAAGAAAACGTCAGTGACAAGATTTTTTTTCTTCATTGAGGTCAGACAAGTAAACCCTACATCCCTTGGGCGAAAGGAATCGATTACGCTTTTCAATGAGGTTCAAGGAATAATGTTCTTTGAATTCTTACACCTCTTATCGTCCCAGTGGCGTGCGTCATTTTTCAACATATTATTAAACTGTCACTTCTTTCATCAAAACCTTAGGACATGTACAAAGAACTATTTTTGATCGCATCAAATTTTATATCTAGACATTTTTAAAAATTTTGAAGCAAAATGTTGTTCCTAAAATACGATAAAACAATTTTCAGTTGATTGTTTATTGATGGATTTCATTAATGTAAAGAAAATTCCTATTTAGTAATTCTTATTAATGCATGATTTTGATTAATAAATATTAGTATAAATAAGGATAGATATTAATTTTATAAACAATTATACCCAGTTGCACCGCCGACACGTAAATTTTAAGCTAAGCTTAAACAAAAAATGCAAATTGAACTTTTGACAGCAATTTTTAACTACTCATTTGACGTATCGTTTCGATACGATAACGATATTCACCCCTATCCTGTAATTCAATCGATAACATTTATCGATCGATTATAAATTGTACCCAATAATTTTAGTAGACACTGAATAAAAAATCTGATGTGGCCAGCCCATAACCTCCCGCTGGGTATTTAACCACGCAGTATAAAGAAAGCAGCCATTATGTTCAAATATTTTGCATTCATACATAATTTTTATTTTACATTTATCAAATATATCATACACAAAATAAATTTCACAAATATTGACAAAAATAATAGAAACACTTAACAAAAATCAAAATAGTACTTGCATCTTGACACAAAGTCTTTTCAAACCCGTATTCTGGAAGCCAATGAAGCAAATCAATAGTAATTCTAATATATTTATGTACGATTGAAAATATATTATTTTTACTAACCTTAATTTTATTAGATTCAAATACATATATTATTACTACATTCTCCTTAATACGGTTTCACTATTAATTTTAATATAATTGCAACCTGACAGTCACATTTGTTTAAATATGTCAAAATTGTTATTAAAATATTGTTTTTGTTTGAGGCATAGGCAAAATGATATATGAAAATAAATTATATTATTAATTTATATTTAAAGTTATTTAGAGTTATTTACTAAATGCAATTATCGTAGAATTGAAGATTGTACCATTATATTTCATTATTATTAGTAAAAGTTGCTGTAAAATTATATTCAACGAATTTTTTTCAAGAAAAACTATTAAAAATCGGTACAAGTGATACTTCCGGTTATCCGATATACACTGAAAACTAATCAGCTCTTCCCATATTAGTGTAGAATGGATATACAAAATTTCAAAATTTTCTGATTGATAGTATTTGAGTAATCGTGTCCACCAGATCCACACACACATACATACCCACAGACATCATTGTAAAAATGTTAAAATCGGGTTCTGAGGACATCAAAACGTGCTTATTCACTAAAATCTCTATATGTGATTTTTAGCACGATCCCTATACCTCCCTTACCTAGGGTAGCGGGAGGTAAAAATGAAACTGACAGATGATACATTCATTTCTATTTGTCAAAAATTATTATCGATTGAGTTACAGAATAGGGGTAATTGTCAATGTAAGGAACACTTAAAATTTAGGCGTCAGCGGTGCAATCGGGCCTTAATGTCAAAAATTTAAGGCCCGGAATTTTCATCTCTGGTTAAACTCTGTCGGGTATAAGAACAATATGGCATCGGAAAATAATAGACTTATTAAAAAAGAACAGACCGATGAATCACCTGTGTAATAGTTTATTTAAAAATAATTCATATAATAATTAGGAAATCAATTATTTAAATACTGTCTTGCTTCTTCATAACGTAGCATTTTCAACAATTCTCATAAATTGACAACAGTGTAAGAAATCTTCAGTCCACACTTGTTTGACGGCAAATATAATAATAATTTTGTAATTTTATAATCAAAGGCTGCGATGATTTTTATTTCGAATGGGTGGTTAAAATGGGCCCACTATCATCATCAGAATAATTATCGCCGCTTGTACTACTAAGGGATGAACCATTCTCATCATCACTTTCCAAACTGTGAAATTCGGAAGATTCATCTTCCCGTTTTTCCCGTAACAGCTCCTTGAATTCTCTAACAGTTCTCTTCCTAGGAATAATTTGTTTTAGGAAATCATACCTTTCTGATGTATTAACTACATCTGAAAGATGTTTGTAATCTATATCTTTTCCTTTTGAAGCTTTTTCCGCTCTTTTAGAAAGATGCTTGATAAACAATTCCTAAAAGACTTAATTTATATAGGATTTGCATGGAAATATAAAACGCTTACCGTTGCAATGGTTACCAACTGAAGAGATTCCTTGCTGATTATTTCGGCATCAGCGGAACTCTTCATAATTATTTTTATTCGAGTTACAGGAAGATCTGCACTCATTGTTGATATCAGCTGGCGCTGGCAACTGACATACTGACAAGAACACATGTTGCTTTTGCTTAGGCGTCGCCTACCTCTCTCATATGAGAGATAAAGTAGGCGATGACGTCTTAGCGCATGAGCAATTTCATGTTTTTATATTTAGCGCTTTGAAATTTTTACAAATAATGCTACAATATCGATGCTTTTTAGCTAGCAGTTAAATTAATAAACAAATTGTTTAACCGGAGATGAAAATACTGGGCCTAAGTATCAAACGTTATTAACCTAATAACATTTGTCATGGAATAATATTAAATTTTCTCCAATTTAATACGGTACATGACGGTACGAAAAAACAAAAAAAAAATATTCCAAGTAACAGTGCTTAATCTACTATTAATAATCTCCATAATTATCTAATTAAAATGCTACGATTATTAACTGTCCCTATTTACGTTGATGTCTGCGCGAGTGTCTGCGTGTCTGTTTGTGGACAAGTGAATCACAAATTCAATGTGAGATTTCATATTCAAATTTAGTCTCATATCTACAACTGATCTACCGATTATAAAAATAATCTAATACTAGTGTTCTTTTTATTTATTACATATTTTTCAAATAATTATTACGCATTTTCCTTTCCATTGTGTTTATTGTAGTTATTTATGTAACAAGAGTAGAAAATGTCTTATTTTATGGATGAAAAAATTTGATTGCACACGTGCCCTCGGAGAGTACGCTAATTCCTAAATATATGAGTGAAAAATACATTTTTTACTTGAACTGCATACAATAATTTTGCGTCTTAAATTTTAGCAGTTTGAAAAAAATAATTCACATATGAAAAGTATATGGGAAGAAAACCATGTCAAGCGCGACTTGTTTTGAGAAAAGCGTATTTTTAAATAATAAAGAATATTTTTTATGCAGTATTTATTGAACTCAACGTCTGTGAGCAATAATAATTGTTTATTAGAGTTAGAAGCGTTAGAAGGTAAGAAGAGAAACCGGTGTGAAATTAGCAACGATTTTTTTTATCAATGGAAGGTTATTGGTTAACTCGTAAGAGTCGTGTCGTAACCATTATAACTATGCCAAAGAGTGAAAAAAAATGGCACATTTTAAATCTTTTCAACAACTATCTCTGCACATAGTAAGTAAAATGGCACCTTTAACTGCCAGCAGAGTTGCTAAACTCAAAAATATTGCATTCACTAAAATACCTAAATAAAAGTTTTAATAACTTCTTTTGAAAAGTTTTTTAATGTTGCCAAAGAATTTTCTCACATTTTGACGTGTTTTTATCCCTCGGCTTACGCCTCGGGCTCAAAATCCCGCCGCAGGCCATAAAAGCCTCCTTATAGCCGAGACAGACGACAACAATTAATGATCCTTACCGGTTAGTTATAGTATGCGTACCTTAAGGTGATATTGTTGACAGATATCAAAACTGCGTCTATTAACAAACCAGAAAATATTGACTGTAGTAAGCACGTGCTACTTATTGTTTTGTACTGTACGAATACAAGACAATAAGTAGTACGTGCTTACTACATTCAATATTTTTTGGTTTGTTAATAGACGCAATTTTGACATCTGTCATTAGTCTCAACTTCAGGTGCGCATAATATATCTAACCCTTAATGTCTGTCTCGGCTATTACTCTCTTAATACATAAATAACTATTATGTCCTTTGATATTTCATTTCGATGCAATATTGTCAATTTAAACTAAGATTAATATTTAAGTTATGTTTTTACAACCGGCCATTAGTTTTTAAATTGAACATTTAAAATTACCATGTGATTCATAAAAAAAAGTTAAACAGGAAAATAGTAGAATACAAAAACAAAATTACAATAATATAAATCTAATGTTTTTAGTCCAAGGCTAATGAATTTATATCTGAAGATATACTGACATACATTATAGAAGTGTATAGTTCAATAAATAGAAGCATAAAAATGAGTTACCCTAAATTCTGTGTTACGCCACTGGAGTGAATGGTAAAAAAGAAATTAATTTGGCATAACGTACAGCGTACAGGCGCTAAGTTAAAAATAATAAGAGTTTATTGTAGTCGTTAAAGAGAAATTATTTCCTTTATTTACATAACATTAAAGTCTATTTTTGATATCCAATGTCTAAATGCAAGCTATATGTACATGTATAAAAATGTAATACAATCGATTAAAAAACAGTATTCTATAAAAAATACATGAAATAATTCAAGTAAGTTCATATGATCGAGAACCTTGCAATTATGTTAATGAATATTTTCTGATATCATACAATGCGTCACTGTAAAAATTCGTGCTCACCCAAGTATTCATCCTTAATCAAATGAGACTGATATTCTTGCAAAGCAGTTAAAAGCAGTGCTCTTTCGTCACTGTTTAATCGCAGAGTTAATTCTTCTGCTTGCTGTTTTGTTAATCCAGTTCCTGTTGTCGATTCGCATCTTGCTGCTGCTCCATATAACCTCGTACTTGTAATCCAATTACATTTTATCGTTCTTCTTAACAATTTTGCCTCATTTTTTCTCCAACGCGATACATATTTGATGTCACTGCATAAATTTCTCACCCTTAACAAGGTCTTTAACTCCGTTTTTGGGCAAAAAAAGTTTAATTTTGTACAAACTGAATAATACACAGGAGATAAAACCGTTGTCATTTTGATTTTTATTTATACATTCACTTAAAATCACACTTTTGTTATCTTACACTCATAATCACGTCATTTAAAAATTCTTTTTGAAATATTTACAACTCTGACATCACTCGATGGAATCTGAATCACAAATGTCACTTGATGGAATTGAAGAGAGATGTCATGAGCGTTTTCCCCCTCTACTCACAAGTACAAAACAAATACGGATTTGTATTTGTGATTTCCCCCCCTGACAATTACATTCTCCCTCCAAAGTTATAGTGTATTGTGGTTACTTTTTTGTAATTGTGTATTTAGTATTTGCTAGCGGTGGCCAAAAAAATTAAAAAATCGATTTTCACATCAAATGATTTTTTTAAAAAAATGCTAGGAAATAGGATAGGTTAAATGTAAGTCAAAATTTAAAAGTTAGATCCCAACAAAATAAAAAAAAACTAATGAATATCAGAGACTAATGTTGGTAAGTATTTTATTGACTAACGAGAAAATTAACAATATTTTTACAAAAAGTATCCACAAAAGTATCACGTATCAAAACTACAATTTCAAGTTATATTTATTTCTATATAAGATAAATGATTTAAATTTAAAAGTCCCAAATAGATTTTCCTAGGGATTGTAAAAATAATAATTTTGATAACCGAAGTTCGCATTGCGAACCGCGACGCGAAACAGAAAGACTAGAACTAGAGAACAGGAACAGATTCAATAGATGTCGCTAATGCTTGCTTAACAAATTTGTGAAAGTGTACAAAATTTTATTACAGAATTATTGACATAAACCAACATCGTTACAAAAAAAATCGATGTTTTCCTCGATATATCAAAACATAACATAGATTTCAAAAAATCGATTTCCTTTAAAGAATCGATGTTTTTTTGCCATCCTAGTATTTATCGCCATTGGGTCGTTGCAAATCTAAAAATGTTTTATCTTATCAGTATCAGGATAGTTAAAATAATAATCAATGAAATATATTAAAATACTCTATATTGAAAACTATAATTTACATTTTCAACAATCAACATTATAAGATAAACATTATTGTCTTTTAAAATTTAAATAATTCAAGTAATTAATACGTAATTAAATTACGTTCACAACAAAACTAAAAAGTGGTAAATTATTTCACATGAACCTACGTAATTCTTACGCATAGTTTTCTTTGCATAAAATTATTAAAATATTTTATACTCAAAACAATACTGTTATTTAATCAACAATATATGATAAAATCACTGTTTCATAACAATGCAAATTATAAAAAGTACTACGGAATGTTAACATTAGTAGATGAATACTGCACGTATTTTCAATAACGTTATTCGCTCTTCTTTTTCACTGGCTCTCCTGGATATAAGTAACAAAGTACTAATTGTACAGCGCATAATACCAAACCAATTAAATTTTGGAACTGTAATGAAATAATAGTTATAGAACGGAAATGATGTAAATGATAATAGTGTTACTTACGATCATAAAATCATTTAATAATATAATTCCATATAAGAACCACAAAAATGAGACAACAGTACCACATAGTACAATGGGGAATGGAATGCAAGATGCGTCTTTCTTTTCTATTACATCTTTCTGTAAAAAACAAGTTAATTTTATGAAACTATTATACAGATGATTCAAATTTAAATGGTCAAACTTAAACCACGTATTAGAATAAGATAAGAGAAAATGTTCATTTGAGTATATGCCTGGAAATGCTCCATTTTGAAGATTCTGTGTTTATTATTATAACACTAATGCAAAGTAGCTCCACCAACACGTAAAATTTAAACCTGATTTTACGAGTATTCAGTTAGCCACATGCAATGTAAAATTAAATTGTCTAGTCTAACTGAATAAAACTAAGTTGAAATAACGTGTTAGTGGTGCAACTGGCTATAAGACCCGGTATTTTTATCTTCGGTTAAACTGTGTGTTAGCTTTTGTCAATATACTAATATATAATAATTTAAAATATGTATTAAATTTGTGATGTCACAGCTTCATAATTACATCTCTGATTCTAAACATTTATAAAGTACACCTACATTTTTAATTTGACCTATTCTTTTAAGAAAAGAATAAATAAAATGTGAAATGACTGCAATTATTCGTTTTAACTGAAAATTTAAATACCAAGCCATAACGATTGTGGTATTAATGTTTAGGTACAGGAATGAAATAATAAATTAATTTTAATAACAATACACACAAATAGTTTGTCAAAGGTCAAAGCATAATACCAAAACAATGTACATCAACACGAGGAGTGGCAGATCGTCTCCGTGCTGAAGGTCATCATTTTTAACAAATGTTTTAATTTACCAGGTGATTAAAATTGATTATTTCATTTTTGTACCTAAACAGTAGTGATAATGCGTTAACTATTACGATAATAAACCTATTTATAAACATGTTTTAAGTTTGGCTATTTAAATTTGGAACTTCCTGTTTAGAAGTACTTATAAGTAAATGATTTACCACTTCCAATAGAGGGCTCCCAATTAAAACTAGCATTAAAATTGTAACAATCAATCCAAATCTATATTCAATCAGCTCTTTATTTTCAATTTGAGCGTAGCTCGTTAATATTCCAATTAAAGCTCCTCCAATTCCTAAAGCTTTTAAAACTTCTCCTTTAGTGTTACTGTACACAAAATAAAATAATAAATATAATACGTTCAACAATATTGCAGCTGCGTTAACTGTTAACATAGCACTATCATTTAGCATTACAGAATACTGTAACATCAAAATACCCCTGAAATAAACAAATGAAAATTAATACACAAACAAAAAACACAGAGTGAGTTTTGTTTTACACTACTATGCCGCCAACAAATGGATTCGAAGATATTCCATCGGTGTTTCCTTTCTTGTAAATATCTTTGCAAATAAATCCGCCGGCAAGAAATTGTCCGATAGTAACTACACTTGCAACGCTGCCTACAAGATCTTTATAATCTTGTAAAAATAATGATAATTTTTCCATTATTATAAAGTACAAATTTACTTCTAAATTCTGAAAGAGAAATATTAATCGCTTAGTAAGCAACTTTAGCTCTGCGTACAACTGTCGAATAACTACTTACGTAAAATTATTTATCTATGGCACTAAAACTGCAACTGTTTGGAATTTATGTGAGTTACGTGTTTATCCTTTGAACGAAACTTGATAACTAACAGAATGTATTTGTAATAAGAGCAATTTAGCTTGGAGAGTTTAATTTAAATACTATGACCTCCGAACAGATAACCGTGACAAGGTGACGTAAATGAATCAAGATCAGTAAGAAATTTTCAATGTGTTTAAGGCTTTCGCCATAATTTACATATAAAAATTATTTAAATAAATTTATAGCACTACTGAGATTAAGCACATGGATTTGATTTGAAATATTATATTCCTATGAATTTCTGTTTATGTAATACTATAATAATTTAGTGCTATCTTATCATTTTTTAAAAATAATTAAGATTTGATTTATGTTATTTTCAAAATTTCATGTTTCCAAGTTTCAAATAATTTTAGGTTAAACCACCTTGCAAGCAATGTACGAAAAAAAAAGAAGAGAAGGTTGAAAAAACAAAAAAAAAATCAAGTGAAATATTGAAATTGCTTTTTAATGAATAAAATTTTATAACAATTGGTAGTTAAGGTTAAACATATTCGAAAAAAATATCATTTTTGATAAAACTGGGATCGAATTTGGCCAAAATTAAAGTTTGCAACGCTGTTCGCTAACTTCATTATTTTGATTTTGCTAAGCTGCCAAGCATTGTCAAGTTTGTAACGTCCGGAAGAAAAGTAACAAATTGCAAATATGAATCGTCCAAGCACATCCAGTGCCGGTGATATTCAAGCAACAATTGCTCAGAAAACATGGGAAATGTCGAACAAAATCGAAACAGTAGGTACAATTGATGATATTTATCGGTACGACAGGAAACAACAACAGGATATTTTAGCTGCTAAACCATGGGAGAAAGAGTAAAAAAATAAAAATAACTTGTATAAATTATATTATTCATTGTGAATATATTGTAGCCCCCATTTCTTCAAAGATATAAAAATCTCTGCCCTTGCATTGCTGAAAATGGTTATGCATGCCCGATCAGGTGGTACATTAGAAGTAATGGGTCTTCTACTAGGAAAAGTTGATGCTAATACTATGATTGTAATGGATTCTTTTGCTTTGCCAGTCGAAGGAACTGAAACTAGAGTAAATGCTCAAGCACAGGCTTATGAGTACATGACAGCGTATATTGAAGCCGCTAAATTGGTATATATTTTGTTTTCATTTGCTGTATAACATATTTACAAAAATTATTATGAATAGGTGGGAAGACATGAAAATGCAATTGGTTGGTACCATAGCCATCCTGGATATGGATGTTGGTTATCAGGAATTGATGTTAGTACCCAAATGTTAAATCAAAATTTCCAGGAACCTTTTGTAGCTATAGTTATTGATCCAGTGAGGACCATTTCTGCAGGGAAAGTATGCTTAGGGGCTTTTCGTACTTATCCAAAGGTAGGTTTTATTATAGTAAGGAAAAAACTACGCTTTAAAGAAAGCCCAGGATATCTTACCCAACATTGCAATTTTGAGAAGCATAAGAAATAAAATTAGATAAAAGTTAATTTGAAGGATATATTTGATTTTCGGAAAAATACTTGTCATTGTACTCCATTCGCTGAGACGAAAGAATGTGGAACTAATTTTTGAACAGAAACAAGTCTTTTACCATTTCTATAAGTTCGGCTCAAAAAATTATCCTCTTTTGACCAATAGAATCACTTGTCTCTGTTCAAGAATTAGTTCCACTTTCTCATAGCGAATGGACCATAACTTGATATACCTACGTGAAAATATATATTTTTTTTTTCAAATTTTTGCTTCCTTTTATCATAGGTAAAGCAGGTATAGGAATCATACTAAAAATAACATCGAGATTTTCATGAATAAACATGTTTTAATGTCCCTAGAATCAGATTTTAACATTTTTACGAATCTGTCTGGATGTAGTCGGGATAATTTTCAAATACTATTAGGATAAAAGTATTCGTTATTTTTACTGTATTGGGAAGAGGTGATTTGTTTTTGATAATTCGTTAACCGGAAGGAATACTTTACTTGAAGCTCGAAAGTTTTTTTTTTATACCGCCTAAATATATCTTTTTCACAATTTGTTATTACAAAAATATTGAATATTTAATTTTCTATATATTTAATTAAAATCATTATAACACTTTCTATGGATTGAGATAAAAAATATATATAAAATCTGATGTTACAAATCTTACAGCATAACATCGTTGATACTGCAATAAGTCGTATGTCAAAAATTTCTTTTTTGAGTTTATTCGCTAAAGTAACCATTATGTGGCGTTCTACGTTGACTACATCAATTATTCTTGTCATAATTGGTTGAAAAATTGCCTTTTTTAACATACGACCTATTGCAGTATCAACGTCGATAAGCTAGTTTACATATTAAGTTCATGACATAATTTTACTGTAAAAAAAGTATAATACGTTCAAGAATCATTTTTTTAATAAATACTTGCATAATCTCTGTACGCGAAGTAGTAGTATTAACTACATCAGATTTTTAATTTGGAAATAGCGCGCGAAATTTTTTGTTTTTGTACTCAGCCTGACAAAATATTACAGTGCGGAAAAGTAAACAATCAATTTTTGTTGCAACAAATAGTTAATATTAACAGTAACATTTTTACTTACTCCAAACAGTAGTAGAAAAAATCTTGTGTACGTAGAAAAAGTATATTGTGTAACAAGTGCGCTAATCGCTTTACGCACGTGACACACTCGATATTTTTTGTTCAACTTGCTCAAAAAGGACACTTTGCGCACGGCATGTTCGCACTATTAAGAAATGAACCACTTTGCGCACGCAAAACAGACAAGAAAAAGGTCACTTTTTGGACAAGCTGGGCAAAAAATACATTTTTTAATCTCGGCTTAATTGTAGGGTTACAAACCAGCCAACGAAGAACCTTCTGAATATCAAACAATTCCCCTGAATAAAATAGAAGATTTCGGCGTGCATTGCAAGCAATATTACTCACTGGAAGTTACCTACTTCAAATCATCCTTAGATAGAAAACTGTTAGATTCACTCTGGAATAAATATTGGGTGAACACATTAAGTTCTTCGAGTTTATTGACGAATGCTGATTACACAACTGGACAAATTTTCGATTTGTCTGATAAATTAGAACAATCTGAAGCTGCTCTGTGTAAGAATATTATGAAATTATTCAAATTATAAGATGGATTACTGAAGCATTGTTTTTAGGTCGTGGTGGTTTTATGGTCGGTGGTTCTGACCCCCATGAGAAACGTACTGAAGACAAACTTTTGAAAGCCACAAAGGACAGTTGTAAAACAACCATTGAAATCATACATGGGCTAATGGCTCAAATGATTAAAGATAGACTTTTTAACAGTGTCTCGCCAAAGGTTGCTGAATAAACATTGTGTAAATTATATGAGTGTAACTTTTTTGAATAAAACATTAATGTATCAGCCACTATTTTATTTATACACTGATAGGAAATTACATTGTAGATTCTCGCACATTTACACATGATGAATTGATCTGAGATTGAAATGATTTGAATCGCAAATGTGCGAGAAATGTAATATCTACTGTAATAATATTTATTTTATATACAAAATATTTTCACACTTGTATAAAATAAATCGCATCACAGTAGAGACTATCGCATGAAACTATCGCAACAAATATTTACAATTCTTTGCACATAAACAAGTAAATGTTTAAATGGACGCGAAAATAATCTTTCATAAATATGTACAAAAACTATACCGGGTTTCTACTTTTTTATTGGACAGGAAATACAATGTTAAAATTTTCATTTGACGATATCTACTTCAAAGATAAAAGAGTTACTATTTAGTATTGAAAACATTTTTTTGCCGACTGACAGTGAAAGTGCAATTTTTTGACAGCTACAAGTCTGTAAAATAACACTTTTACAGCCTAGGCAGAAAATATTCTTACTGCGTATAATGCCCGTATCACACTAGCGGGTTTCGAAGCGGTTGGCGGGTGCGGTTGCGTGTGCGGGTGACGGTTTTTGCAATCACACTGTGCGGTGCGGTTGCCGCTCCCGCTCCGCTACACCGCCCACTGTTTATTCAGTTTGACGTTTTTACCGAAAGCGGTGACAGGTGACAGTTCGAGACGGCGGTGAACTCGTGAAAAACTAAGGATAAGTTAAGAGTTTTGTGAAGACAGAGGAGATGCAAATTAGCAGCTTTGCTCTTTTATCTCTAAATATTATGATAGCCTTCGCGACAGGAATATTTGGGTATGGCATTGGGTCATCATAATTTATTTATGGAGTTGCAGCTAGAAGACCCCGACAAATATCGCAGGTTCGTCCATGTAATTTTATTCTAAGTTTTATGAAAACCTGCCTTTTCAGATCAGACCTTTTGTAGCACTCGACCGTAGTGTCCCATAATATGGGTCGCATTTCTATTAAATCTGGGGGTAAAAATTCCTTTTCTAAAGAAAACAAATTCTTGTCCTTTTTTGTAAGCAGTCATTCTCGCCTCAACTTCACAAATCCAAAATGACAGAAAAATGCTGCACCGGCATAGACGAAAACTATAGCACATGTCAAACTGTCAAACCAAAGCAGTCACGTGACAGTATCGGGCTCTGTGATTGGCTGCGGGTGCGGGTGATAAAATAGCCCGTCGGCTATTCCTTCACCCGCAATCGTAACCGCTAGCAGCTCCACTTCTATTGGTCGAGGAGTCACCCGCACACGCAACCGCACCCGCCAACCGCTTCAAAACCCGCTACTGTGATACGGGCATAACATAGCAATCGCTATACAAACGCATAGCAACATAATTTGATGGCGATAACCTTCAAAATAGGTATTAAAAATAATCACTACATTAATATAAATTCTAAAATCAGTAATGTATTTAGCACGGCACTAAACACAGATTTACAGCTTCGACAGCATGAAACTGCAGCATCTGCTGTAAATCTGGTATTTTAGTAGTAAAACAAATAACTATTTTTGCCGATTGACAAAAAAATTTTTTGACAACAGTCTGTAATTTTTCACTTTTACACAGCAACCGTTTAACAAACATATAGCAACATAATTTGATGGCGATAACTTTCAAAATATGTATCAAAAATAATCACTAAATTAATTTTAATTCTAAAATCGGCAAAAAAATGTGTTCAACATGGCACAAAAAAATTGATTTACAGTTTCGACAGCATTCATTGCCTTGGCTGTTTTGCTGTAAATCTGGTATTTTAGTACCTAGTTAAACAAACAACTACATATTAATGAGTTAAAAAAAATACAGGTTAATTTTCTATATCGAGAAAAATGCGGATTACAAGCAGTTTTTAATTCTTAACAATTACACTTTTTAATAAGTAGAGAGGATATTAAATGAAAATTTAATCATTGTATTTTCTGTTCACGAGAAAAGCAAATACTTGGTATTTCAGAAAGCGTTAATTGAAGTAGCAGCTAAATCCTTCAAACAGTTGCCACTTTATAACAATAAACAATATATGTAGATTAGACGCTCATTTGTCGTTTGTTCCTCTGGAAACTGATTTTAGAATTCAACTGTTATCAAATGTTGGTAGATAATGATCAGATATTAAAAATAAATCCGTCAGTCGCACAAATGGTCAACTATGTTTAAGACTCCCTCCACCTGTCATTTTTTCAACGAAGTAGCGATTTATTATAAAATATAACTAATCACTAACTCAACTACATCACCCACTATAAAATGAAAAATACATCTTTAACATTAATTAATTAATTTAATCTTTTCGGAATGATTTCAAGTTGAGTTAGTTCGATAAGAATTAAATAATAAGCGAATAATTAAATATGATTAAGAGTTTTGGTACACGATAGTGATTCCACTTCAGATTCACATTTGTTCCATTTGATTTTGTGTTTTAATTTATTTAGATACACATAAAAATAAAATGCTTAAGTACTGAAGTGCTTCTCTGTGCTGAACCTGAAATACTCTAAGTTATCCAGTAAGTCTTGTCTTCCAGGGCCTGAGCACACTTCGTCAGTTCCAGATGTCAGTAGGAAAGCTGTTCACCTCCGTTTGCTCTTGAATGTTGACGCCGTCCACAGAGTACGAAAGCCGGATACGCATTCGCAATGCACTCTACAAAACGTACCGATATTATTTTTAATAATAAATTATATTCAAAAGCAATGCGTTACCTTATTTGGGTTTGTAACTCGTAATACTTGAGTTACGTTTCCACCAGGAACAATCACAGTTCCAGAGGGAGATAGCATTTGTAATTGGAATGTCTATGGAAAAACAAATATGTTATAATTTATGTAAAGAACTAAGATAGATTTGTGAAAAATTCATAAATCTCACTGGAATTTGAACCCTGGGCCTTCTGATATCTAGTTAGACACTCTACCAACTGAGCTATGAGATCCCCTTGAAATTCCTGAATTTTTCACACGCCACAACCACCGTTGTAACTTGGAGTATCGTTACCCGGCCCAACACCGCAACAACACTTGTGGTAGTGAAATGGCACTAAAGTTCTGTAGATTTCAAGATCTCATAGCTCAGTTAGTAGAGTATCAGACTAGATATCGGAAGGCCCTGGGTTCAAATCCTAATGAGATTCATGAATATTTTACAAATGTTATAATTTATGTTTCTTCATTACTAACATGACAACTCTTACTGGGTTTTGTTTGTCACTATAGGATTCGCAGTATATTTGTAATATTAATGATAAGAGCAAGAGCAAAACTGTTTGTTCATTCCGGGGTCAATTTTTACTTCCTTGTACGAAGTAAAGGAAGTATTGTAATCGCGAAAAAATTCGGTTTCCAGATTTCAACGGAAATATCCATTTTGACCATCCCTGAATCCATTTTGACTAATTTCGTCGTGACGTCTGTACGTACGTACGTATCTCGCATAACTTAAAAACGGGAAGCCGTAGAAAGTTAAAATTTTGTATTTAGGACTGTTATAACATCTAGTTGTGCACCTCCCTTTTTGGTCATTGCATAACTTTCAGAAGTGGTACTTTACTTGAAGCCCATAATAGATTTGAATGGAAAACTATATTAAAATATAATCCAAAACTTTTCAAATTTGGTATATAATACTTTCATATCAATGGAAATAACATAATAGACTTTGGTTAAAATAGTCTAACCGGAAGTGATACTTTACTTGAAGCAACTATCAGTTTTTCTTGAAAAAAAATGGTGTTATTTTGAATTTATCAATAAATGCTTCAAAGTTTTAGAGAATTGAATTTTGCGTTGAAAACTTCAAGTATGATTAAATTAGTTCTTTGTATAAGCGAGATATGTAAATTTAAACATTATGTACTTTTTGGTTTCTGTAATTAAGTTTGCTATGAATTAGGACAAGAAATAACAAAAAAAAGAATTTAATGTCAATGTCAAATTATGTCAAATACGTGCAATTTTATGATTGGGTCTGTTATTATACATATTTTAATTATTAACAAAATATGTATAGTGTAACAGGCGTACAAGGAAGTCATGTGGTGTCCACATCAGATATTTTATGACAAATTTAATAGGCATTACAAAATTTCCTATCGTCTTTTATTTCTAAACTGCAGGCTAAAACTTGTTTTTCACTTATTTTGAAAATCCTGATATCTCGCTTATAATGAAATATACAGGTGTCTCTTAAATAGGGGGACATGGCTTAACCACAGATTCCTGAGGCTAAAATAAGACGATTTAACCAAACTTGCTTCTACCGGAAAGTGTACCATTTAGCCAGAATTCTGCTTCAAAGTTCTTCGAAATAAAATTAATTTTGCTTATAATAATCGGACGCTTTATTCGATTTGGATAAAATTTGGTATGACAGTTTATATGGTTATAAGTCATCTTCTAAGGTGATACTTGTTATTATTAGTGAACCACTAGTGTATGAAACTTAGATGTCCTAACATTAATTAGACCGTAACTTTTTAATTGCAATGCCGAAAACGTGAAATTATTTTTCCTCAGAAAGATACATTCAATAGTAAACTTTTTTCTCTCTGTGTAGCTTGTGATATCTGTTATAGTTTACACAGAAAAAAATAAAATCTGTGTCTGCACTGCTAAATTTTTAAAATAAATTTAATCTAGCAGTCTGTCCAAATGTCAAAAAAGTAATTTTTAATGACAGTAACAATTGTTTTACGGGTTGTCAAAAATTTTCTTCGCAATATTCTAATATTAGTTACATCCGTTTGTTCGGCCTAATAATATTTTACTACCATTATTATAAATAAGACGATTACATATCTCAGGTTACTCCTAAACAAGTTGTGAAGATTGACAACTCGTTACTGTCATTAAAAATTTTTTGTTTGACTTTTGGATAGACTGCTAGATTAAATTTATTTTAAAAATTTAGCAGTGCAGACACTCAGATTTTATTTTTTTCTGTGTGAACCGTAACAGATATCACAAATTACACACAGAGAGAAAAGTTTAGTATTGAATGTATCTTTCTGAGGAAAAATAATTTCAAATTTTCGACATTGCCATTAAAAAGTTAGGGTCTAATTAATGGTGGGACATCTAATTTTCATACACTAGTGGTTCACTAATAATAACAAGTATCATCTTAAAAGATGACTTAATACCATATGAACTGTCATACCAAATTTCACCCAAATCGAATAAAGCGTCCGATTATTATAAGCAAAATTAATTTTTTTTTGAAGAACTTTGAAGCAGAATTCTGGCTAAATGGTACACTTTCCGGTAGAAGCAAGTTTGGTTAAATCGTCTTATTTTAGCCTCAGGAATCTGTGGTTAAGCCATGTCCTCCTATTTAAGAGATACCTGTATGTTTAGACAATTTTTATAAAGTTTCGTATGTAGAATAACGTGGTATTATGAGGGATTCTACGTTTTTTTTAATTCATCTGAAAGTATAAGTACAACAGACATAATATTTTTATAAATAGGAACCTATGCTGAAACCAGACTGAATTTTCTTATTTAAACTGTTATAATTTTTTTGTGTTTCGATTCTGGTTTATATGTCTATTGTGCCTAAATAAAACTGATACATGCGATTCAATAATGGATAAAGAAGATGAAATGATACTTACTTTGGGAACAGCAGCTTGGAACAAGAATTCCGTCATTGGTGTTGTGTTAGTATTAGTTGCAGTCATACATATAGACACAGTATCACAGTCCGGTACTTTTTCTATCGTAAACACTATTTTAAGTCCTGCTTTTTCGTATGCCGTTAAAGTTGATGCTTTTGGCACTGAAATCAAATTATTTTTAAAATTAAATATAGTAAGTACATTTTGTCAGCAACCCACACATTTTCATGGAATTTTTTTAATGTGAAAGTAACAGTTTATCGAACTAGTTCTGAAAGTAAATCGTGTAAAATCTCTCAAAATAGTGTGTGCTGCTATGGTAACTATTCAATAAAATGCAAAAACCGAACAAGTCCATTTATTTAAGTTTCCGGTTTATGACGCTGTATCGTTCAATTCCGATTGCATCACATTGTGAACAAAATATTTTCAAAAACCAAGTACGGAAAAAGTAAGGGTGTACGTTTGTAATTCTACAAAAACATGTAAATATGTATACAATCATACCAGTTTTTTTCACGGTACATTCGTTCCTGAAGAATCCGTGTAAAAATATATATGAGATATTATTTTTTTAAATTTTATACATAAGAAGATTTGATAAAATATGTTACAAAATTGGCAATTTTCTAAACCGTGTGATTTCCAAATCGTGTAAAAATAATCCGTGTAAAAACAGGTTTGAGTATATTGTATACATAATTTTTTAAACAATAAAAAGTTGGAAAATATACCAAAATTTATTTTTTAAACATCATTCCTCCTTCATTTTCATTGGATAATTCAAAATTTCTACAAAAACCAAACGAATCAGAATTTTTAAAATTTTTAATAAATGATCTATAAAACAAAATTTTAAACTGAAGACAAAAACTCGTTTTATAGAGCATTTTAGTTAAAATTGACGTAAAAAAAATGTAAAATGGCGTTGTTATTATTATAATAGTGCGTTCGTAATTCTGTCTCATGTTTTTATGTTTATTATATCTACGGAAAAAAATAAGCACGGTCACACACTTAAACGTTTGAAAATGACCATTTTATAGTCTGTTGAAAAGATTTTTTTTAACTATTGTAACAGTGCGTTCGTAACACTGGCTCATGTTTTATATTTATTATATTTACATCAGTCATACACTTAAAGGTTTGGAAATGACCATTTTATTGTTTGTTGAAAATATGATTTTTGTAAAAAAATCCTTAATTGTATTCTTCGCAACAATTCAGTAATTATTCTACTTTTCAATAGATTATCGGAAGTAGATAAAATGGCGTAAACAGGTGCTTGAACAGATATTTATTTGATTTGGAGGCTTTCAAAATTTTTCTGCAACACGTCCTAAACGCTGCTTACCTCATTCAGTACAATGATACTATCAGAACTTGTTATGTAATATACTATTATCGACCGCCAAAGTATTAATGTATACAGGTGACACTGAAAAACGGGCCACTCAAAATTACTTCTTTTATTTATATTAATTTTCTTGATATATTTGTAAACTAGGCTTAGTGGCTCACAAATCATTGTATTTGGCATGATGGTAACGCTTCCGGTTTTAGCGAAAGTGACATTAATTTACATATTTCAAATGAGACGCCCTACATATTTTTATATATTTGGAATCTACGTAAAATTACGAATTGAATGATATGATGCATGAAGTGTATTTGTATTGGAGAAATAAATTACAAAAACCTAAGAGAAAATTATAAATAATTAACCACCTATGCCATAATATTAGTCAGGTTGTGGAAACAGTTGATAATATTGGGAAATAATTCACTACAAGCATATCGCTGAATTCGTAATTTTACATAGATTCCAAATATATAGGTGTTCCATTTGAAATATGAATGTTAATGTCACTTCCGGTTAAACCGGAAGCGCTACCATAATGCCTAATACCATGATTTGTGTGCTCCTAAGCCTCGTTTACGAATATGTAGAGAAAATTAAAAAATAATTGCAAATAAAAAGGTTATTTTGAGTGGCCCGTTTTTCGGTGTCACCTGTTTGTATTATTTAAAATTCAGTAAACATTTGAATATAAATAATAGTGTTCAAAAAAAAAATCCTAGCTAGTAGTAGGCTATGAACATAAAAACGTATGTCAATTTGAAAGTTTTTAATTAAATGTCAATTTGGCACGAGATATTGTCAAAAATGTTAGCTAAAGAAATCAAAGCTTTTCTTCTTGAATCCTTATTTCAGAAATACAAATAAATTAAAAAATGGCGAATGGCAATATTCTGTATCCTTCTTTATTATCTTTTCTCCTTAAAATTACATTTCATGACTTGACTTTTGAATTGAATAAAAATCAGATATACGTTTCTGTGTTCATAGCCTACTCCAAATTAGGTTTTTTTCTAAACACATCGTAGTATATTAATAAAATTTTCACTTTTCATTATTTAAAACCATAAATTTAAAAGCGCTAGACTATATATGAGCTAGCAACAATGGGCCGAATTCAGCACCCTTCTTTAGTCTAGTGATTTATTTATTAGAAGAAAGTACCCCACAGTACATACCCAAATGATACATATACAAATATGAATAAATCGTCTCTAGTAACCATGGAAATAGGGTGCATCTTTTTCTTAAGGCGGATTTATGCAGCCATTTTCATTTACATTTAATTTAATTTTCATTTATCTCTTATTCTCATTTATTTTGAAAGATGGCCAACTTTTATCTAATAAATGAAAATTATAAATGGCGCATGCGTATACGGCATGACAGCGACGAGAATTTGAGTTGATCAACTGGTTGTCATTATGTATCTCCGTTATCGTTTCTTTTTACGGTTTTTTATTGCAATTAACACGTTTAAAACTAAACTCATAACTTCTTTGCTGTCACTATTGTTGAACATTTTTATTAATAAATTTTATTCCAATGAAAGTGGGGTTATGATGTTTATCATCTGTTAGAGTATTTTTATATGTGCGCATGCGTTCATTTTCATTTATTTTTGTCGTATATTTTTGTATGAATAGGCATATTTAAAAATTATAAATGAGAATTAAATGAAAATTAAATTAAGAAGTAAATGTAAATGGCTGCATAAATCCGCCTTTCACTAATGTACTATTATTCTATTTTGTTACTTTTAGATAAGCCTCATTAGTTTGAGAAGAGTGCTGAATTCGGCCCATTGTTTTTACTTACCGTGGTTGTCTTGGGTATTTAAAAGCCCATCCATTAAAAAATTCGAGTTTTGGTTGTTGGTGAAAAGGACGGTTCCATTGTTGTTGTTTGTGAGGTTATTGATAAGGCCAAGGGGCTCGACGACCGGCGTCGTAGGCGTCATATCTAGACCTCCAAGCAAGTCCAACAAATCTTGATTGTTACTCGACACTTGCTTGTTGTCTGTTCTTGCTATGTTCTCTGCAGGTTTTATAATATCTAAATCGGAGGTTTCAGTGCCACCTAACAAATCTAACAGTGCATTCTACAACAATATTATTTATTAATATAAAAATTTATGGAGTAATAATGCGTTAACTTACTGAATCACTTTGGTGTACAGGACTGTCGCTCTGTGGTTCCATGTCTTCCAAATCACCATTTGCTTGCATTTCACTCCCTGTTTGTCTCACAACTTCCATAGGAGGCATTCTTTCCAATAGTGCTTCTCTCATGGACGCGTATTTACCAAACAGCTGTGAAAATTCTACACCTCGCTGCTGTAATTCTATGTGTAAGCTTGATGCGAAGGAGTTTATAATTTGTTGTATCCGACTAAAAAATACAAATCATCAAGTTAAATTTCCTCTCTATGGTACATGTAAAGAATGTCTCATTTTCGATGTTTTTCTAAGATACCACGATTGATATTAATTATAGACCAAACTGTTTCTACATTCCATAGTCAATTTTTACCTTCCGTCACCTTTAGGTAAGGAAGGTATTGTCTTTGGTCAAAAAATTCGTTGGTGAGTTTTTAATGAATAAGCACGTTTTAGGGCTCCTAGAATACGAATTTACTATTTTTAAGATGATGTCTGTATATATATATATATATGTGTGTGTGTGTGTGTGTCCGTGTGTGACAATTTTTTCTCCGACGATAACTCCAATACTACAATTCTAAAAATTATAATTCTTTCGTATTCCTCTTCTTTACGTCCATATGAAGAGCTGATTAGATTTTGGTTATAATTGATCCACCGGAAGTACCCTTATTTGAAGTTTTTAACAGTTTTTCTTGAAAAAACGCAGTTAAATATTATTTTTCGACAATTTGTGATTATCAATATGAAAGAATATCTTATTCTCTATACGGTTTGATTATACAGTTTCGTTCATATTCAATAGATATAGACTTATAGACATTACGAGAGATTAACTTTCAAAAATTAGTCAGCTTTGTTAAAATTATGGAAACAACAGATACATTCAGAAAAATTTAATTGACAGATGTCAGTGTCAAATGCAAAACCAAAGTTGAAAGTATAGGGTCAGAAAGTTATGTGTGAATGTGATAGAGTGTCCCTCCAAAGAGAAGAAGATGGAAGGACTGTGTAGCAGAAGATTTGAGAGAGAAAGAATTGTGTGAAGAAGATGCGTTGGACAGGAATGATTAAAAGTAAAGAGTAAGAAACAGTGACCCCTAATAAAATAGGGAAAGGAACTTTCGGTATAGAATGTGTAAAAAAATAGTGTGTTCGTGTTACAATTTTATAGGATATACAGAATCTTTTTCAAGAAACTTTTGGTATGGGATATATACAAAATACATCGAATTGACGGAAGGTTTTGTGCTGGCCACAACAGATTTTTAAATATAAATTTAATAATTGTCACATGAATTTTCTATTTTCTTTTGTTTTTAAGCTATAGTCTAAAACTTGTTTTCCACTCCTTTTGAAAATACCTTTCATCTCGCTTATTATAAGAACAAGAGAAAAAATTGTTTAGACCATTTTTTATGTAGAATAAAGTGGTGTAAATAGAATTTTTGATAACTTTCTATTTTGTTTTGTTTTAAACATGAATTACTAATTTATTGGAGTGAAAATATTCAAATTATTGAAAAAAAAGGAAAAAATTAATTACGAATTATTATTTTTGTTTATTTCTACTGTTGTTTTCTTCATTTATACTAAACAAAGCCAGCTATTAAGTCGATGCAAAAAGTAATTTAATTGAAGTAAAAGTGCATAATTAGTTGAGAATAATTTTGGCTACTTATTTATTTATTTTCATTTGTTTCTAAATCATTTTCGACTTTTCAACTTACGGCCCGCGAAAGATTTATGTTCGACCAGTGGTAATTTTTTAGCTGATCTTGATATAATTTGCAATTTTTTGTTAGTTTTGATGAATATTCAATACTACGATTATTTAAAAATCAACTTGTTCAAAAGAATTTTCCTCATTTTCCATGCTGTAATGATTTGTCGAAAACTTTATCGAGTTACCAAAATATATTAGTATAGAGAGATTTTAAAAATAATTTACAAATATTGCAGATTTTTCAAAATCCTTTTTTGGTTGTGATCAACGATGTTCACAAAAATTTGCAATTAGAACTCCTTGATCTTCTTGAAGTTACTATTTAAAAATTAAAATTTAATTCAATTTTGTATATTAATGAAAGAATTTGAATAATCGACAATAAAAAAAATCACCTAAAAATTCTATAAATTTTTGGTAGTAAAAAAGATAAGTGTAATTTAAGTTTATTTACATTTATAATCTAATAGGATTTCCAATAAGAATTAATGTCCGGCCTACAATATATTTTAAAATTTCTTATATGGCCCGTTTCTCAAAAAGGTTGAGGACTCCTGTTAAAACTAATGAAAAGAATAATCGAAACACTTCGTAATAAAACAATCACTCTCTACTAGAATCTACCGCGAATTTTCGTTTTACCTAATAATTTCAATGAAATATCTCTCCTAAATTAACTAATTTTAAAAGACGTAAGAATTCATATTTTTGTAAATGTATCTTTAAATATTATTCTACTTACTCATTGGAGACGGTAAACCTTGTGCTTAATTTAGTCAGAGACATGAGTGTGTATTGCTTAGTAGTAGACGAATTCTGAGGCGACCACAATAAACGCTGATATACATCAATGACATCATCTTCGCTGGGTCTTGCAGCAGTTTCAGCTTCATCAGTAGTAGAGCCGTTAATTAGATGATCTCCATACTCGCCAATGGCCCATACAGCAACCTGAGTTAAAGGTTGCTTGTCTGCAAGGTCTTCCGCTAAAGCTAGCCATAATTGGAACACAATATACGCCTGCTGGGCTGTAGTCTCCGAGATTAGTTGGATTGTACAGGAAATTACGTCGTCTCTTACGTAGTTTCCAGCCTATAAATCAAGAAATATTTATGTAACAAGTATGTAAAGTAGTATTTTTTAATCGAGTGCAATGTTTAGCACGAGATAAAAAATACAATTTACACACGAGTTGCATATAATATTTTTTCTACAACCGAAATGTTAGTGTTATTATTTCTAATGAGGTGCGGGAGGCCACGTGACTTTGACAAGTGCTTGTGGGGCCCATCATGGTTGCCAAGAATACGGCTTGTATACGTTGCCTGTGTTGCCAAATACATTTGAGTGTAAAATTAATAAGTAAAATTTTAAAGCTAGTTATTATTAATGAATGTCATGTTGTTTTACTTTTTAACACATAAACCTAATTTTTAAAATATTTTTTAAAAAAATTATGCGACTTGTGCTGCCATCTATGGCACAAAGATTTCTTGGCGCGCTAAATTTAAGGAAAACCATCAGATGAATGTTGAACATCTTGTATATTTTAAAAATTAAGTTTATATGTTAGAAAGTAAAACAATATGATATTCATTAATAATAACTAGCTTTACAATTTTTTTTTATTAATTTTACACTCAAATGTATTTGGCAACACAGGCAACGTATACAAGCCGTATTCTTGGCAACCATGATGGGCCCCACAAGCACTTGTCAAAGTCACGTGGCCTCCCGCACCTCATAATACTGAGTGTGAGTATACAGGCATCCTCAAATATTGTTAGTGTTAGATGAAAAGTTAATTAACCGAATGTGCATGTTTTGTAGCAAAGTATTTACTTTTAACGCTCTAATGCTTGAAAAGTACTTTTCACACACTAGTGTTTGAAAAATGACACTTTACACATTGTAAAGAGTGCGTAATGTATGTACTTTATGCACGGTTGTAGGAAAAATAAATATTAGTGTTGGTAAATTTTTCGAAATCTCAGTTATACGGTATTTATTCTTACAAAACCGATCGTAAAAACACGCATTTGTTCGCTCTCGAAGTCGACAACAGAATAATTCGGAAAGCAGCCGGAAATATCATGTGGAATGGTTTTTTTCGACGGCTTCCATGCTAATAGGAGTCCGTATCGATAATGTCTGCGAAGAAAACCATTTCACAAAATATTTCAGGTTGCTTTTCGAATTATTCCATTGTCAATTTCAAGAGCGAAAAGACGTGTATGTGTTTTACCTCCCGCCATACCATCGGTAAGGGAGGTAATGTTTTCAGTCAAAAATTCCAATGAGGTGCGGGAGGCCACGTGATTTTGACAAGTGCTTGTGGGGCCCAAACATGGTTGTCAAGAATACGGCTTGTGTACGTTGCCTGTGTTGCCAAATAAATTTGAGTGTGAAATTAATAAATAAAATTGTACAGTTAGTTATTATTAATGAATATAATGTTGTTTTACTTTCTAAGGCATGAACTTATTTTTAAAATATTTTTTTGAAAAATTATGCGACTTGTGCTGCCATCTATGACAAAGATTTCTAGGCGCGCTAAATTTAAGGAAAACCATCAGATGAATGTAGAACGTCTTGTATTTTTTAAAAATTAAGTTTATATGTTAGAAAGTTAAACAACATGATATGCATTAATAATAACTAGCTTTACAATTTTATTTATTAATTTTACACTCAAATTTATTTTTCAACACAGGCAACGTACACAAGCCGTATTCTTGGCAACCATGTTTGGGCCCCACAAGCACTTGTCAAAGTCACGTGGCCTCCCGCACCTCATAGTACGTTTTCAGTGAATAAGAGCGAATTAGGACACGTTTTTACTATTTTTACAATGATGTCTCTGTGTGTATGACGAATTTTCCTTCCAAGACAGGGTTGTTGTAATTTTGCCCGACCCAAAAAACCCACCCGGTTTTTTTTAAAAAAACCCATCTAAAAAACCCACTTTTATGAAATCATATTTTATTAATTAAATATGGTACATACTTATATGGTACACACATATATGTATATATATAAATTTTTGTCACCGGCAATATTTTACAATCAATTTCATTTTGTGTACTTCGTGTTTGATCATTTTTAATATATTTTTCATTGTTGTGCGAACTTTGCACAGTGTTTCTTTTATATTTGAACAACTCCAATCCTGGTGTCAGTATTTTCATTATTTTTTGAGTTGTGTATTAAACGTACTATTAGTTGTGACACTTGGATCTTATTCTTGTACACACTTGCATTGTACAGACTTGCAACTATTAATATTAATTCGTAATTTGTACGCATGTACACTCTCTAGTTAATTTATTGTTTATTACATTACAGTCTTAAAAAAATATTAATAATATTAATATCTATTATCTACTACGCCGACTTGTGTATGTGTATTAAGATACTTTATAAAACTAAAGTTAAAAATAAGACATACTACATTTCGACGTTTGCCAATAAAACCCGTTTTTATTTAATAAAACCCAGGTGGGCTGGGTTTTTTATAAAAAAAACCCGGGTTTTTTTCAACTCTGTTCCAAGATAACTCGTCACACTTCCAAAAATTTCTGTTTTCCCTATTGAAGCTTTCTGCATTATTATAAAAAGTTGATTAGATTTTTGGTAAAATTGGATAACCGGAAGAAGCACTTTACTTGAAGCCCATAACAGTTTTTAATGAAAAACTATATTAAAATAAAATACAAAACTTTTAAATTTTATACTTAAGATTTTTATGTCAACAACATTAGATTTTGGCTAAAATTGATAAACCGGAAGTGATACTTTACTTGAAGCTCTGAACAGATTTTCGTGAAAAATATATTATGATATAATCCAAAACTTTTCAAATTTGATATTTAAGACTTATGTATTAATGAGAACAACATATTAGATTTTTTTTATGAGAGATAACCGGGAGTGGTACTTTACTAGAAATTCTTAACAGATTTTCGAGGAAAAACATAAAATATCCATAATTTCGTATTACACACTTTTCTATTTATTGGAACAAATTAGATTTTGTTTACAAATGATCAACCGGAAGTGATACTTTACTTAAAGCTCATTGCTGTATTAAACATGGAATTGGCGGGAGGTCATGTGCTAGCCAAATCAGATTTTTTTTTATGTTTACATGAATTTATGTTTAAGTATCTATAAGATCTTACTTGCAAGTGTGATGATTCTCATGTTAATGTTATATGCACTAAATTGTTTTTCAATGCTTGTAGATTATGAAGAAGATATACGTGTATACCGAAACGTCGATTTTATAAAAATAAATGTGGTATGACTGAGATTTCGAGTGTTACACATGAAATATGTTACGAAAACTGATTAAAATATGGAAAAGTTTCACTTACCGCAACTAAAACCTTCAACAGTGTGTCTAAATGCCATTTCTTGTTCGGTGCATATTTTTCTGCTGATAAAACTATACTGGATGAACAGTTTGCCTTGAATTCTGGATCTGCTTTTTCTAGGAACACCAGCAATTCCTTCATCATCGTGCGAATATTTTGTGTATTAACTAATGCGAATGAAAGTTCCATGGCTCGACGTCGAATGGAGACGTCTGGATCTTTGAGACATTCGAGGATTGTTGTCCGGTGCCGTTGTACAGCGGAGGTGTCGATATAAACGGTTTTTAATAGTGTATTTAAGGCGACATACCGTATGTTTTTGTCGTTGTTAAGAAGAAAACGGCCTAGGATGTTTATGGCTAACACCTAGTAAAATTCACAAAATTTATTAATATAATCAAATAAAAAAAAAATACAGGTGTTCTGGATAACATATCAAACTTGGTGAACTCGAGAAATATGAGTCGGTTAAATTAGATAAAAGTTGCCCCAATAGAAGACCATTTAGAGGTGTTTTGTTTTTTTGAAAACAGTTATTTGTACATCAAGGCCGCGAATTTTTTGTAGGGAGCCGACAGAAAAATAATCGTTAGGGCCGCTTGCGGCCGAAGTAAGACAATTTCGGGGACGCTAAAGGATTTCGAAGACAAGACAATAATTTTTGGCAACCGTAAAATATATACAGTCGCGGACAAAAGTATGGAAACTTTTGAATATTTGAATATGTTTATAGTTCTCGCAATTTTGAATCATATTTTCTAAAGTCAATATATCAAAGAATATATTCACAAGAAATCTTTTGATCTTGACTGCACGATTTAAGTGAAATAACATATACTCGTTTTTTCGGTGGACAAAAGTATGGAAACTTATTGAAAATATGGTTTTAATTGTCTTACTTTCAGTTGTATTTTGTCATTTATTAAGTAAGTTGATGTTAAGATGGGTAAAAATAAATATTTTTTCGACGACTTGAGAGAAAGGGTAGTACAGCTTCATAAAGATGCTGTGAAACAGCGCAATATTTAAATTTTTTTAAAAATCAGTAAAAGTGGCATATCAAATATTTTGAAAAAAAAATCGAAGTATAGGAGTGTTAAAATTAATATAAAAGTCCGTGGTCCAAGAAAACTAGTGCTAGAATTGACAAAAACCATTCGGCGTCTATCCGTAAGTGATCCTACTTTAACATCAAGTGAACGTTCTGCAAAAATTCGGGAACAATTTCATGTAGATTTGAGTAATCGCACTGTGATACGATGACTATGTGATGTAGGATTACTAGGAAAAATAACCGTTAAGAAACCTGTACTATCAAAGAAAAACAGAAGGGCCAGAACTGCATCTGCATAAGAACACTCATCGTGGACGAGTGAAAAATGGCATACTCTCCTTTGAAGCGATGAAAGCAAGTTCAAAATATTTGGTTCCGACGGGAGTCAATATGTTACACATCTTGAACTTGCTTTCATCGCTCCAAAGGAAAGTATGCCATTTTTCACTTGTCCACGATGAGTGTTCCTAAGCAAATGCAATTCTGACGCTCCTGTTTTTCTTTGATAGTACAGGTTTCTTAACGGCTATTTTTCCTAGTAATCCTACATCGCATAGCCATCGTATTACAGTGCAGTCACTCAAATCTACATGAAATTGTTCCCGAATTTTTGCAGAACGTTCACTTGATGATAAAGTAGGATCACTTACGGATAGACGCCGAATGGTTTTTGTCAATTCTAGCACTAGTTTTCTTGGACCACCGACTTTTATATTAATTTTAACACTTCTATACTTCGATTTTTTTTTCAAAATCTTTGATATGCCACTTACACTAATTTAAAAAAAAAATTAATATTGCGCTGATTCACAGAATCTTTATGAAGCTGTACTACCCTTTCTCTTAAGTCGTCCGAAAAATATTTATTTTTACCCATCTTAACATCAACTTACTAAATAAATGACAAAATACAACTGAAAGTAAGACAATAAAAATCATATTTTCAATAAGTTTCCATACTTTTGTCCACCGAAAAAACGAGTATATGTTATTTCACTTAAATCGTACAGTCAATATCAAAAGATTTCTTGTGAATATATTCTTCTATATATTGACTTTACAAAATACGATTCAAATTTGCGAGAACTATAAACATATTTAAAAAAAAAAATGAAATATTCAAAAGTTTCCATACTTTTGTCCACCACTGTATGTAATTTTATTGTATTTAAATAGTTTAATTCAATGAAATAAAAATGCGGCTTTCATGTGATTCACATTTGATAAACAAAACAATTAGTTTTGTAAAAAATCGTTGAAAAGAGATTTTACAATTTCTAAAATAAGTATTTTATAATGTTTATTGTATTTATTTTAAAAAACAAAGCAAGAAACTTCTTGTTGTTATCGTATTTTAAAAACGTCAGTGTCATTGTCATATTATTTTGTCATGTCAACTTTTTTCTGCTAAAATGACTTAGATTTTAGATTACTATAGTAACGGCCGCAAAATAGAATTTCGCGGACTCTTTTGTGTGTGCAAAATGTTTAGTTCGCGTGCGGTTGTTTAAACAAAATTTGGGTCACTGTCGCTAGATACTGAAGATAATATAAATTATGCATTTTTTACCAAATATAAAATAATGGTTTGTAATTCTCTAAGGCATTTTTTTAAGTAATTTCGAATGATGCTCTAAAATTTTTTTATCAGTCTTTGATTTCCAGTTATGCTGCCAAAGTTACAACATCCTAGTAAAAAATTACACCATAGAAAAGAAGATTTCTTCAGATTTCCAACAATGTATTATTTATCTATAGAACAGATTGAAAATAAGAATGAAAGTGAATGTAATAAAAACAAAAAAACAAAAAAAAAAAAACATTTGATAATACTTTACTTGATAATTATACCGAGAGTTTTTTTTTATCAGTGAACATGGGCGTATGTCATTACCATAGTTACATTTAAAATGATTGACAGCAATGCATTATCGCGTTTTTTTTAAAACTGGACATAGGACGTAACATTTAGTATATCTGTCAATGTCATCAAATTGTCATACTTCAAAATATATACAGTTAAAGAAAAGTTCAAATTTTAAATTGGAGTAGGTAATTATAACGAGTCTACAACAAGTTTCTGACTTATGTGCATTAACTTTTAATAAGCGACCCAGTCCAATAACTATAAGAAAAATTTACAATGACTACAGAACTAAAGGATGCGTCAATAAACAGTACAAGAAGAAAATCAGACCAAGTACTGTAGTTAATAGTAAGAAACAAGAAATTATGCAATTAATTGAAAGTGACAACACCCTGTCAACAATTTTTTTTCTGAAATTAAGAATACTAGTATACAAGGTTTTAAGACAAGAACATTTTAAATTTTAAGAGTTTTAAATATCAAAATCACCAAGAGTTATTACACAACGATATAGAACGAAGAAATATCTTTTGCGAAGATATGATGAACAAAATTAATAGTGGGGAAATATTACTGGATCGAATTTTATTTACGGATGAAGCGATATTTTATATTAATTGGGAAGTAAATTCACAAAATTGCAGGTATTGGAGTCGTCAAAATTTTCACTTATATCTGCACCAAATATTCCCCCAACGCTGGAGAGGACGTGGTGGAGAAGTGGAGTGGCCTGCAATGCCACCAGATCTTGCACCAAACAATTTTTTCTTTCTTTGGGGCCATTTAAAAAATTTTATTTACAATGGTGACAAAATAAATATTGATCAATTAAAAAATAGGGATAAAATATAATTTTTATTAATTATTTCTTGCCTTAGAATGTAGAATTATACCATACAATTTGAAATTTTTCTTCAACTGTATACATTTTGAAATATGACAATTTGATGACATTGACAGATATACTAAATGTCACGTCCTATGCCCAGTTTAAAAAAAAAAACGCGATAATACATTGCTGTCAATCATTTTAAATGTAACTATGGTAATGACATACGCCCATGTTCACTGATAAAAAAAACTCTCGGTACCTATTTGTTTGATTCTCAAAATAATTGTTTTCAACCTATAAATTTTATAATTGTTGCATTTTTGCTGTTTGTGTAACTTTACACTAACTCCAAAAATTGTAACTTTGGTATCATAACTAGAAGTCAAAGATTGATAAAATAATTTTAGTATCAGCAGTCGAAAGAATATAAAAAGTGCCCTAAAACGTAGCAAATCAAAACCCAGTATTATTTTATGTTTGGAAATTATTTGTGAAAGATAGAAAACTGCAAAATTTATATTTTCGCCTATATCTAGTGACCCATGATCTTTTTCCGGATAACCAGTACATCGCTAAAATGGCCCCTTTTGGGGCAACTTTTGTCTAATTTAACCGCCTTCGTATCTCTTCAAGTTCTATAGATCCCCATGTTGAATACGTTAACCTGTATAAGAAGATAGGTACTCGTAAATTCAAAATTACAAAAAAAAAAAATAATAATAATTGTGCATAAATTCCATATTATAATTTAAAATTAAGTTAAAATAATGAAACAAGCGAATAAATAAAGTAAGACCTTCGCAGAATTTATAGCAGTGTAAATTAGATAAGTTATTTAATTAAAAATCAATATATTCTAAAATTAAATTTTATACGAACATAAAAAAAGCATAAAAGTCATACCCGCAAACCACTTTCAGATTTTATGTCCATGATAGAAAGAACAGTTTCATAAAGAATCGTATTGCCCACATTTTTACTTGTTTCAGTATTTGTTGCAACTTGAGCTAGAATATCATTCATTGCCTCAGATGCGTCTACGTCATTTTTACCCAAAACACGTAGTAATCTCAAGATTTTAACCTAAAAACAAAGTTTTATTATCCTCTTAGTACAAAACAATATATTACGAATTATGACTATACTTATCAGCCAATTACCTGTAAAAAGGGGTCACTGACTCCAGAAACATCATGTTCCGGTGAATAGCCAGCTAAGATAAGATTTTTTAAAATTCGAACAAGATTAGGAACAATCTGAAACAAATATAAAAATCAACGTGTATACTAAGCAATTAATAAATCATTTTATATGTTTTTAATAACCAACATAATAAAAGCTGTGAATTAAGTCAATACGATGAACTAACTCACTATGTTCTACAGGGCAATTTGTTGAATATATAAGCCATAACAAATCTGTAAGCCCTGGAAATTATTGTTGTATGAACAATTGCGTGAATAAGCACCTGAAAAAAGCTTTTAATAAGTGATTTGCCAAAGCTGATATCAACTAGTATTTTTTTATAAAAAAATACTTAATAAAAATAGTTTATATTGAACAAAAAAGAATTCTATGCAATAATTTAAAAAATAACTAAATTATTTGTTTGTTTAATTTGATAATTAAATTCAGAAAATTCACTCAGTTTCCAGAAGGCAATTTAACAAACGCGTCATTGCACAACTATAATATAAAACGTAAACAATCACCAACCGAAAGTTAGTACTTGAAGTAAACAGAAATTTTTCCACGAAATATCCTAGAAAATAAAATGAATATGAATCTGGTAACCGGCCAACAGGGGGTTTCCAAGTTTCTGTTTTTCATTTTTACCTCTCGCTAAGAGAGGTATTGGATTCATGCTAAAATTCGCATATCCAGATTTTATTGAATAAGCACGATTTAAGGTCCCTAGAATCCGATTATAACATTTTTAAAATGATGTGTGTGTGTGTGTGTGTGTGTGGATGTGTGTATGTGTGTGTGTGTGTGTGTATGTATGTATGTATGTATGTCTGGATGTTGTAGTCACGATTCCTCAAAAACTATAAGACTTAAAAAATATTTAACTGCAGTTTCCTCAATCTGACATTCCTGGGAAAAGCTGAAAAGGTTTTGGTAACAATTGAACAACCGGAAGTAGTAGTTTCTTAGAAAAATTCTTCTAAATATAATTTTTTGGGAGGTTTTTTTTATTAAATATTGAAGAACATAAAATTCTCCATCTAATACACTTAAAATTTTTATTATATCTTGTATAGATTTAGAGATAAAGACACTATAATTTATAGAGTGAACTAATCGCAGAGGCCAAGGCACTAAGGAAACCAGTTGACAAATTCCAATGTTTATAACATGACACATGTCATTGTCAAATATCAACATTTTTAGTAACATTGTGAAAGCTTTTTCTGGGAACTATATTTAATTTTTCTTGTTTTATTAATTAAATATTTGAAATTATAGGTAAAATTGTGGTAAAATGCATATATCCATCAAAAATACCGCCAATCTGGTTAATAAATTAGAACAATCTCTGACATGAAAATGATATAAAATAGATATAATTAGAATTATATGTGTGCAGAAGACATGTTAAATACAATAAAAAACAATATTTGGGTAAAGTTCTATAATATTTTGTTATAAAACGACGGTTCGAAAGCGAAGTGCAATACAATACATATATAGCCTAATATGGAAATGGCGAGAGGTCTTGTGCTGGCCACAACAGATTTTTTAATATGTTAATCTGCACATAAATATATTAGACCCGTATTTTGTATTTTCGCCGAAAAGTTTCCAATACGCAAGAAAAAAATTATTAAAGTTAGTTAATAAATGAGGACAGAAAATCGACGGCGCGTGTGACGTCACCTACACCAAGAACATACTAACGCGAACACGGAGGGAGTGAGACACGCCCCCGGCTGGCTCGATTAGCATTTATCAGTGTCCACCACGTCACAATCACAAACTTAGCTGATACTGAATTTTAATAGTATTTTTTTAAAGCCGTAAACTTATGAAACCCCTCTTCGATATCCCTAGCACCACTTCATTTAATCCTTTATAAAAAAAATACTAGCATTCCTTGTTTTTCATAGGAACATTGGATAAATATTTATAAATATAAGTATGAACTTAATTTTAGAAAAAAAAAATTGCATGGATCATGTTATGTCCCACCTAGACGTAGACATATGAGGTAGATTTGATACGAATAAAAAAATTGAATTAATTCAAATAGTACGGCGTAAAGTATTTTTGTCCAAATACAAAAATGAAAGTGTTACATAAATGTCCTGATAGACTCGAAAGGGTTAAAATTTTGGCTATTTTTTAACAATTTTTTTCTTATGCTTTAAACCAATAAAATCATTACAGACATATTTGTTAAGTGTCAATAAATAAATGAAGTATTTAATTTTTCAGAATTAGCTCTGAAAATAGGTAATTTAAACTTTACAAAATGTTTAGAAATAGTTTCTAATGTAACAAGGGCAAAAATTGCGCATTATTTCACAAATACGAGTGATTTAATACACTTTTAACTAGAATTGCTTGAAATATTTCTAGTTTGTATTTCATCCGTGAAATGAATATTAAAACTAATAATGTTTAAATATGAAACACATGTTTCATATTTAAATAAATTATTGTAAAACAGATATTTTAAAAATAAATATGAGTAATATGTTAATTATTAAAGCAACTTAAAATATTGATTACTGGTCAATTTTATTATCTAAAGAAAATTCAAAGGATGAAAAATAAATGAATATTGCAGATTGTACTAAAAATAACAAAATAGAGAAAAATTATTCCATATTTATATATCTGAATAATTTTGTACACGATGTTATTTTTAATCAGAAGCTAAACGTCATGTAAATAATTCAACAATTGCAAGAAAATTTTCTTATTTAACCCAAAGTAAGCGATTTCGTCAAGTCTAATTATGACATATTCGCGTCACAAAATTAAAAATTACGAAAAGGAATGGAATATACATAATTTAAAGCTGAAAAAATAGGAAACCCTTCCCATGTGGTTATGCATCATGCAAATTGTACAAAAAAACAGATCATGCAGACAGAGAGACAGTCATTGCATACCTCACGATGGGCACAGTCCTAAATCAAACAAACACTAAGTTAGTCTCACATGCCACTCGAAATGAGCTCGGCAAAACGGCACTCTACTCAAGGTACGAGCATTTATACAATCCACACCACTATCAACACTTACTTTTTTGAAGTGGCTTAGTGTGTCCGGGCTATTTTCGCACATTTCCGTTATTAAGGTTACTCCAGTAATCAGCACACCTAGCAAAAATAAGATAAAAATGATTTATAACAACTACTGCAGTTACAATATATAGCTTCAGATAAAGAATGAACTATTTTCGATTGACTAAGAAAAATTAATAAGTTCTTCTTTTACTTGCAGAAATCTTAAATATTAAAATTGGTATTTTTGGAATAGTAGTAGAAGCAGAAAACATTGTCGCACACGTAAACAGTATCAGAAATAATATCATAATATGCTATAAATCCTAAAACACTGAAATTTTACTATTTAACATTAAATTAAAGTTTATTTAATGCTTTCTTGAATGAGTGTACATACATACCCAACAATATTTTCATTAATATAATTAAGAAATAGATAAAAACTACATATTTTTCTAAATATTAGCAATTAAATCAGAATTTAAAACGATTCAAATAGACAATATAACGTTAACAATATGTGTTGTAATGAACACTATTACAAAATGTGCTGCAGCGTAAGTTTTTCTATAACAGTTTGGAAAAAGCCTTTATTTCAATATGCATATGAGTCAGGAAATAGTATATTAAATAACGAGTTTTATAAGAACTTGTTTTCGCACATGTCAAAATTTAGATTTCTAAATGAAAAAAGTTACATAATTACGAACTTAATGCGTAAATAACAATTTAAAGACAAACAATAATTAAAGCTTACCATGATTTTTTTCTGATAAAAGCGATCTCGTGGCAGGTAGAAAGATTTCCATAAGTTCAGGAACACGTTTGATTATTCTAAACGCACATAGCGCTGCTTTCTTCCGAATATATGCGTTGGGAGATTTCATTAACCGTTCGACTTCTGCAGCTAAATCTCTTGCCATTTCAGGAGAAGCGATCGCGCCTAAAGTGCACAAAGCAAGACCAACTACGAATTGTGTTGAACTGTTCAAATCACTACAAAGAAAAACAGTAAAAAAGTGAAAAGAAAATATGTGTAGAGTTATACTTTTTCAAACAATTTGTAATGAGGAGGTGAACATCTTGCCGTTCGTCTAAAAGTAACATGGCACCCAAGTAACCAATTCTTTTGTCTGTAAAACGGGGACTAGCAATAAGTTTTAAACATTCTAGTTGTCCAAAATGGGCTGGGTAGCCCAACATGTGTATATATAATAATTTTGCTATGTTTCGACACCTGAAATTAAAACAAAGTAGTAATATTTTAAAACTACACTCAGATGCAACAAACAGGCCACTTTTTATTTTCATTTTTGTTAACAGCATTGCTTTTCAAGTATTTTAAATAAAACTTTTTACTTTGTCCAATGAAAGACAGACTATTACAGAGTACGAAAAGATAACAGATGGTACTTATCGGTTTATTTAATGCACAATAATAATTATCAAACATGAAACTGTAAAGTAACTGTGGTATTGTAATTTGAAATGTAATAATGACGAAACAAAATGAGTATCGCCATTCGAAAGATCTGAAAAAAGTGTCCTAAAGAAGTGCAAATCAAAATCTAGAGATATTTCATACTTAGGTCCGGTTTTTCCAACTCTGGATAAAGTGTCACTTCATTTAACTGCTTGATAAAATGAAAATATCGCATCGATATTAGAGCGTAAATTGAGAAAATTATACATCCGTCATTTATGATACTTTTAACTGGCACTTTATCGAGAGGTAAAAAACCGGGCCTTCGTAGCGCTCATAATTGTCGAAACAATTAACAGAAACAAAAATAATGGCCCGTTTTTTTGCACCTGAGTGTATGATGTAATAAAAATGTAATACCTCCATACTGAGTCTTCTTCACGAAAAGTTGATCTTATGTACGCACATTCTTTGTTTACAACTGTTCTTTCTTCTGCCGCAGTTCGCGCAGCCCTAATTTGTCGAATTAAATCTCTTAATCGCATAGGTGTTGGCATTCGAACTAAAAAATACATTGTATGCATTGAGTATAGAATACATTATATTTTATATTGTGTGTACCTCTTTCCACAGCCTCATTTATAGCTTGTTTTATGGTGGCCATGTTGAAGGCCGGATTGAATCTATAGAAACAAAACAATTAGTAAGGTGCGGAGGAAAACAAGTGAAAATGTTTGTTTACCCGTGGTCTGATACATTCATGTTGCGTTTTCACAGTACGGGACGGAGAACAGAGCACACACTAGCGAATATATGAGCAGGCAATATTCTGTCAAATTAGATTTAAGCAATTGTCAACTTCTGCTGTCATATCAGGATGTATTTCACCACATGAATTGTTCGCAAATTTTGACAACTTTTTACAATCGTTAGTGGATTTTATAAAATGTAACATATGTTGAATTTGTCAGATTAGTTCACAAATATGTGGTTATGTTTTAACTCAAAATACAAAAAGTATCAGTGAAACTGATTTATTTTCTATATTATATTTGTTAAAAACAATAAATTGCGGTAAAAATATTTGTGCAGAATGTCAAGTTTTGTAGCATGTATTCTTGCACGTATCTGCCAAATAATTTTAACAAAGAAAGCTAAAATAAGCCACCCACTAAAAAGGGAACAAATATAACACCTGCACGTCGACTTTGACAGCTCACGTACATTTTGTTGTGAGCTAGCAAATTCGATGCATTTATATCCAATGTTACCTTTTTAGTCATATGTAACTTGAAAGTGTTAATCGCACTCCATTGTTGCAGCTTTGAAATTTAATCTTACCAAAATATTAATAAAACAATTAAAAATAATCACGTAACAACACCTATGTATTTGCACATAACTCGTAACATCATACATGGACCGACTAAACTGCAATATGGCTGCTAATGACGTCGGCACGGCATGTAAACGCAGTATAGTCAACTATAAACCAATTTAATAAATAGATATTTCTATGTGGCAAAAATTATAATTAACTTATGATGTTATTGATTATTCTAGCGTTAAAATGCTTCAGCAAAAATATGAATAGCTTAAACAATAACACATTTTCCGAAACAAAAGAGCAAAAGCCACGAAACAATGAACATTTAAACACAACAAATATACAGTACACTAATAATCAATCTATATTTCAATATTCTAATTTATCAAATATTAATTCACACACTTAAAATTTCACGTTTACATAAAGGCGTAAAAACAAAACAATTTAAAGCCGATCTACCGGTTAAGGGTTGATATGCAAATACCTTCTGTTTAATTCTGGAGGCAATATACTCCACTCACTGTCTTCGTAATATGGATACATTTGGAAAATAATAGAAAGTAATTTGTAAATTACTTCAATCACTCTCTTCCAAATTACACATATGCGCACCTGTACTTCCTATCTGCACTGATAAGGTATTTGCATCTTATCTCTAAATTATCAAAACAAAATCGAAAGCAGTGTTTATTAAATAAATAAGTGATATCTTACAAAATAAAGTTTTATTACAAAATTATAAATAAATAACATTTAATATTACGCTTGCTCTTGATTTCTTGGCGGTCTTAGATAACTGTTTCTTTTTATACAGTCAACCAGCCAGATTATTCCTTCATCTATACCATCACTGAAACAAAAGATAATTACAAAAAAATCAAACATGTGAAAGTAGAATATTTACCCGGTTAATGCGGAAACTGGCATAACCATGCAATCTCTCCTGCCGATTAAGTGTGCATTTTTATTAAAAATTGGTTTTACTTCTCTAACTCCCATACAATCGGGTACATCCTGCTTATTAGCTAAAACAAGCAATGGAATGCCTTGTAAAGTTTCGCTGGCTATCATTCTGTCTGCAAATAAATAATAATAATTATTATTATTATACATTTTAGTAACAATAAGCAATACCAAATGTTTCTTTAGAATCTGGAATGCGTTCTCGATCTGATGAATCAACTATATAAATCACTGCATGACACTCTGCATAATACTGCGAAAATATAAAATTTATTAATTGTTACTATTAATATGCTTTGAAAGTTAAAAAAAATCTTTAGTATTTTTCTACGCCCATAAATTAAAACAATACTCAAGGACGTCCTTGAACAGACTTAGATTTAAAGAGATAGAAGATATGCGCGCGCATAGTAAGCCAACAAATGGAGGGCGTCATGGTTACGCGCTTGTTATATGAAATCTATGGCCTTTGTTTTTTAAAATTTTTGACGTAAAATGTGATAAAAATCTTTGGCACTTTAAAACACTTCTTAAAATGAGTTATAAAAGCTTTTATTGTAGCTTAAATATCAAACAATTTTTACCGAGAATACAGGTAATTTAGTGACTGCAATATTTATGGTTTCGTTCAACGGCTCAGATGGCAGATGTCAGTTGCAGCTTAGAACATATAGCTTATAGCTTCGTAAGCTATATGATCTACGTGCAGATAGCTGTTAAATTAAAAAGGTCTATTATTTCTTAAAATTTTTGAAATGGTTTGTAACCATGGTAACGAGTGTAAATTTCAATGTAAGAAAACGAATACTTTAAAGAAATGATTGAAAAATCACGAGCTTAGAAAAATATTATAAATGAATATTTACCTTATCCCATAAAGATTGAAGTTCTGTTTGTCCTCCAAGATCCCAAAAATTTAACTGAACACCAGAAATGTCTATTTTTCCAATATTTAACCCTACGGTTGTTGTGATTTTACTGGGATTCAGCCCTTTGTAGTTCTTCGTAAATTTGGTTTTTGCCGCTTCGAGGTAAGTCTGTTACATAGTCCAATGTAAACGTAGAAAGTTACTAGAATTACGTTGGTATTAAAACGTCAACTCACCGTTTTTCCAGCATTATCTAACCCCAAAATAAGAACACAATATTCATCTTTCTGAATCATATATTTATAAAAACCATATAGTAAACTGTACATTTTTCTTTATAAATTAACTGTATTCAGAAAATATACTAATTTGTTAGTTATAATAGCACATTTGGTATATTTTCTATATTGCAACTGATTACTGTCACTTTAATCACTATATCTTAGTTGACTTTGAAAATTGAAGATGGCGTAGATTTATTGCCAATTAATTTTGGCGGTAAAATATGGACAAAATATTTTTGATTTATATATTTACACCCATTTTTAAATTTTCGAATAATAAAAATGATTAAACAGTAATTATTTAAAAATGATGAAACTATCTATTTACATTTCTTATCATCGTGATATCTTAATGTTATAAATAGATAAAATAACTATTGAATAAAACTAGATTAGTTTTTAAGAAAATCATGGCGTTGTCACGGTGTAGTAAAGTTTTATATTGTGGATATCACTTTTTCTTATGTGTAAGTTATATTTTATTTTGCTATTATAAAAAGCTAATAAAACTTTATAGATTGCAGATATTACAGTAATAGGTTTGACAGCATATTTTCTAAGTCGATTATTTCAATATAGATTATTTCTACCTGTGGTGTTATATTTGCCATCATTTTTAATTGTTTTCTTTAATTTTGCTCAGTTTTTTGGTCTTTGGCAAGGTATTTCAGGAATTTTAAAAGAAAACAAAACGGCAATTATTATTGTTAAGTATAAATAAAATTATGTATTGGAATTGCTATATGTATTTTATATTATTTACAGTTATGCGTTTCATTTATTTTCAATTCTGTTATTGACTTATTTTTGGGAATATGGGTTCTTAATATTCAAAATGAAATTAATGGAAATGTAAATACATATATGCAAAATAGTTACGGAAATTATACAAAATCACAATTAAAAAAAGAAGAATGGAATAATGTGCAATTACAGGTAATTTATCTCTATCAGCTATTGAAGCATAAGGCAGCGTGGCCGAGCGGTCTAAGGCGCTGGTTTTAGGCACCAGTCCGAAAGGGCGTGGGTTCGAATCCCACCGCTGTCAATATGTTTTATTTATTTTTTATGCAGTGTTACTGAAAATATTATTTTAGTTAAAATGTTGTGGAATTAACGGCCCTGAGAATTATTTAGATATGGCAGTAGATTCTGTTCCTTTTTCATGTTGTTCGAATTCTTCTCCCAGCTCTACTTTTTGCGAACATGGTGTTTACAAGGATGGTTGCCTAGATTCTTTGACAGAATTTGTTCAAACACAACAAAATAACTTTTTAGTGATAATTCTTTCATTTGTAATTATTCAGGTAACAATACGATTTTATTTTTTGTATTCTTTACATAAAATTATATATATTTTTTTACAGATTTTAGCAATTGGTATATTTTGTAATTTGTATACAGTATTATCTAAATATGATATATATGAGCAATATGCAAATAAACGGAGCAGTACTTTATTGAAAAGACAAGCATCAATAGCCCAATCAATAGCCTAATATAAGATTTTTTTTATAAAAATAAATATATCTTAATTTTTCTAATGTTTTTATTAAATATTTTTATCCTTTTCCCTCTTTTTTGTTCCAAAATCAGATGTGGTCAATACGTTATCTGCTGCGCTAATTTCATTTTTATTATCCTCTTATAATTATAATATGATATATGATTACTTTAAACAGTGACCTTGTTGTTACGTATCAGTGGGTGTGTACTATATTTGAGGAGCTGAAATTCAAAATGCAGTTTTTGCCCCAATAAGTTGCATTTTGAATAAAACGCAAAGTAGGTACTGCATTTTGTTAATGAAACAGAATTTTTTTATGTTTATTTCATATTATTGTTACATGATGCATAAGAACATGTAGAATTGAAATAAATATTGTTCATTCGGTTTGGTCATTATTAATGAATAAATCTAAAAAAAAAATAAAATCTGTTGTGGCCAGCACAATACCTCTCGCTATTTCCATTTTATGTTATATAAGTGTTGTATTGCACTTCGCTATCGAAATACACACACACACACACACATACGGACATCATCGCAAAAAAAATGTTATAATCGGATTCTAGGGACCTTAAAACGTGCTTATCCACTAAAATCTGGATATGCGATTTTTAGCATGATTCCAATAGGTACCTCTCTTAGCGAGAAGAACTAGATTGGTCTGGTGCCGATTAACCGTTTTATGTTTACTTGACATTTGATTGACAGCAATGTATTTGCCTGCTTTAAAATGAAACATACCTGTATTTTGCTTGTTTATTCCTTTGCAAATTGTTTGATAAACTGAAAACTGAAAAACGGCAAGCTGTAGAGAGTTGAAATTTTTGACTGTTATAATATGTAGTTGTGCACTACCCTTTTTGGTCATTACATAACTTCCGGAAGTGGTACTTTACTTGAAGCCTATAATAGATTTTAATGGAAAACTATATTAAAATATAATCCAAAACTTTTCAAATTTGGTATATAAGACTTTTATATCAATGGGAATAACATAAAAGATTTTGGTTAAAATGGTCTAGCCGGAAGTGGTACTTTACTTGAAGCCTATAATAGATTTTAATGAAAAACTATATTAAAATATAATCCAAAACTTTTAAAATTTGGTATATACGACTTTTATATCAATGGGAATAACATAAGAGATTTTGGTTAAAATGGTCTAACCGGAAGTGATACTTTACTTGAAACTGTTATCAGTTTTCTTGCAAAAAATGGTGTTATTTTGATTTTAGAAATAAATGCTTCAAATAAGTTTTAGAGAATTGAATTCTGCGTCTAACACATTAAGTGTTGTTAAATTAGCTCTTTGTATAAGCCAGATATATAAATTTAAAAATTATGTACTTTTTTGTTTTTGTAATTAAGTTTGCTATGGATTAGAACAAAAAATAACAAAAAAATAAAGAATTTAATACCAATGTCAAATTATATCAAATACGCAGAATTTTATGATTGGGTCTGTTATAATATTATATTGTAATTATTAACAAAATATGTATAGTTTAACAGGCGTACAAGGAAGTCATGTGGTGTCCACATCAGATTTTTTTAATATCTCTATCTTTTAATGTAATAGGTCCATTGCTAAGCTAGCAGTCGTTCAATAAATTTTACTTCCAGTTTCATGTTGTGTTGGGCTTATTGAACGCACCTAATTGATCGGAAACAGAATGTGACGTCAAAGTTCATATAGCTTCATGTGACAAAACTATGGCTTACTTTGATTGCTATAAATAACGTAGATGTGAAGAACAAATTATTTTCTTATTGGCTATAAATGACGTGTGATATGTACTGTGACGTCACAGCAGTGAGGGGTTTGATGACTTATTTTTCGCGTCAATCTTTTTTATTTAATTATTTACGAAAATAACAACAATGGGTGGTAGTATGAACAAGTAATTAAGGGTGATTAGCTAGGAGATGACTAGCAGTGTTTTAGCGCTGTCAATCGTTTATGGCTTATTTTAGAGAAAAATACTTATGGGGTCATATCACATTTTCCAATTTATTTTTTTTCTGAAAGTATACTTAAAACCACTCACAGAAATATATATTTTATGTCACATAAGTTTCTAGTTTTACAGAAATAATTTTTTAAAGTTTATATTAAATTGCAAATGACGTCATGGGTTGCGACCGTGACCGTAGTCCCTCCTATCGAATAAAAATGGAACTACGTTTGACGTTTACATTATTTGACTTGAAAGCAAATGTGACATCAAGTTATTTTGTATTCGTGCTTTTGTTTTTATTGTATATTGAATAATTTGATTATGGAAATTAATTTTGAGGTTTAGGAATACGAACAAAAACTTTATTTTTGCTTCTCAACGAGATGTTCTCGCAAGACGGCACAGAACAATATTATACAACCATGGTAATATCAAAATCATACATAATTTGTATTTATTAGAACATTTCGTTATTTGTACTTACATTTAAACAAAAACAACTTGTTGCAAAGATATTTACTTTGAAAATGTTTTAATGTCATTATATGTGTGTACAAACCCATGACGTCACAAAATAAGACTCATGTTTAGAAAGAAAACCATGAATGAAAAGTATAAGAATATTACATATTTTTCATGTATATATGTATAAAATTATGTAATTTTTTTAATTATATAAAAAAAATCAATATATTTTTTTTTTGGTATGACCCCAATTTGCTATTTGAAGTATTTTTCTCTAAAATAATCCATAAACGATTGACATCGCTAAAACACTGCTAGTCATCTCCTAGCTAATCACCCTTAATCACTTGTTCATACTACCACCCAATGTTATTAAAAAATATCTTGCACAAACCATTATTAATAATATTTATTAAAATAGGTGAAACCGACTCTTTAGGCTAACTGAACTCTCTCTGGTGTTGGATATAATTTCAGCAGTTTCAGTTTGTTCTTTGTTGTCGCGCTAGGGACACGGCTAGGGAGGTACCTATGACATTGGGGCATATCACAAGACTAATACGCACTCCTCTAATTTGAACCATTACATTTTGTTTTATTATTGACGAATTATTGACAAAATAATCAACAAAAGCCATATGATATTTTTATTAAAGACTCAACATTTTGAAGTACGATATTGTAATTAAACTCGTTTACATGTCATATTACATGACATCTGTTACTGTGTACCTCTGTTTATAATTGAATTAAAGATATCCCTTATCAGATCGTGACTAAGATAACATTTAATCTCATTAAAAAATATTTGTAGATAGAAAGACTATATGGTCAAAATCTCAGTGTTGACAGTACACTGTTGTGATACTGCCCGTCGCAATGATTTTCGGCATAAAGACAGTGAAGTTTTTATTATTTGTATTTAATTTTATTTTCGCTGTGAGTTTTTTGTTTTGCTTACATGGCACTCTTGATCTTGATTATGTTAATGGCTATTTGCAGATCTTTGGGATAGCGATGTTAGCATTAGGTGTGGTATATAAATTACAAATTGAGCCGATTGTTGATTATCTCGGCAATGATTTCCCGGTAGCTCCAGATTTATTTATTGCAATTGGAACAGTGGCGTTCGCTATATCTTTTTTTGGGTGCATAGGGGCAAGCAGGGAGAATCGACCTATGTTGATGGCGGTAAGATTGTCAAGTTCGTTATGTTTGCAGCCAAATCCTTTGTCAATGGCATTGTCATTTATTTGTTGGTATAGTATATTTCAACTAATAGCTTTTACTGACCTTCACAGCAGTCAATTTCTTAGATTATAAAAGTTGGGAGACAGAACAGTATTAGAATTATCCGATATTTCATTTAGCGAAGGTTTTACCAGGGTGACAATAGCCTTATTGAAAATAAGATACATATATGGTTCATATTTTTACGGTTTATTTTAAATATATGTTCAAAGTAGTTGCCTTCGACAATATAAGAGTAGGTAATACATTACGTCATTCTTAAATATTGCTAAAATAAATGTTATAAAAATTAAAATTGATAATACACATTAATAGTTAAATTTACCAATTAAATTTTTTTCCTTTATTTTTGTGTAATTACTGATATTTATTATTTACATACTATCAAAAATTTCTGTTGTAATTAGAATAAACTTATTATTATTATTATAATCATTTTTTTGTGTGATTGGACATATTATTAAACCTTTTTTTAAATCCTATAAAGGGGTATAATGACATTTATATTCATTAAATTACTAAATTCTTAATTTTCCGCACCCTCGTCAAATTCATCTTTTCGTATTTGCGAAAGTACACGCGGCATATTTGAAATCGTCACTAAAGTGCACAAAATTTGTTATTAAAAATCAGAAATCGACACTAAAGTAATTTCATGCAATTGCATTGTTGCCAACCTAATGATAATTGTGTATATGTTAAGATAATTTGGGCAGGTGTACTATGTACGGTTACGGTAGTAAATTTGTACGCAAAATTACAAAAATATTTGTAAAAAGAACGAATCTAAACTTAATAATTCCAATGAATAAGAGATAAAATACGTAATTTTGAGTGTTCTTTACGATAACTTCAATGTCCGTGGTTAGCAACATTCAATGTCTGACTGACAGATTATATTTAATTTTTAAGATAACCTACAAAATAAATATTCCTTTCATTTTCACAACTTTTCAATTTCAAATAAAATTTAATATGTATCTCGACACTGAAGTTCCTTTTTATCACTCATATGGTTTATTTTCCTCGTCCTTAAGGACCTCGGCAAATAAATTCCATATTCGTTATAAAACTAAAACTTCAGTGTCTTGATACATAAATAACTATTATTTGTTTAAAACTATTCTCCGGAAATTTGCCGCCGTAAATACAAACTTCTGCTGATAGGGGTGGTCAACCGCATTACCGCATCATCAGTGAAGTCTGCTTAGTAGGTAGTGCCAACCTTTAGTGCTATTGAAAATCCCTTGCTGCAGGTAGTTGTTAAGATGGCTGCAAATTAAAAATTTATGAATCGTATTTATACAATTTCTGCTCCAAGAAAATATTAAAAATATATGTACAACAACATGCTTTAAAAAATATTTATTTATAAATTGGGATTAGGAAATAAGAAATATTAAGCGTTAATAAACATAATTTTCTCCGAATAATATCCGTAGCAAAATCACTAACTATTCTTCATTTTCCTGCGTGCGATCTTGGTTTATTTAATGTAACTCTTGTTGATACTATTTTTCTTTCGGTACGATACGGAATTTTATGTAAAATAGCGGTTTTTGATAAAGATGCTTTTTCGTCACTTTTTAATAATTTGTTTTGTAGCATCAGATAAATGAATACGCTTTCAATTCGTATCTTTATCATCAGACTGATTTTCTTCTAACCACGGTCTCCATATTTTTAAGTTTCTAACTTATTGTTACACAAGTTTATACAAAACTATATTTTAAATTAAAACTGTACCTATTATATACTCTTGGTACGTTTAGAATAAAGTGATTTGTAGTAAATCCAGCCCTTTCCAATAAATAGCAAAATCTCATACTGCGAAGGGGTTCATAGATTAGTAAGTCAATAGCACTAAAAGTTGGCACGACCTATAGAGTTTACTGTAAGTTGAGACAGTGTATACAGAAATGTGCTAAAAATCGTATAGCGAAACTTTTATGGTCCCTGCCAGGGCCGTGCGGTGGTATTTTGGTGCCTGGAACACGTAATATTCAATTTGGCGCCTTACGAGAAATATTTATAAAAAAAGTTAATTTATTTGATTCATGCCCGGTTGCACCGACGTTTCTTAAATTTACACTTAATAAAACTGAACTTACATTAAGTATCACTTAATTTTTATCTAATGTTGCACACATATTTTTTTTAATAACCTTAAGTAAGTGGAGTTTATATATTTTTAAGCAGTTTAAATTGTACTTTTAGTAACAAGAAAAATAAAATTTAGAGATTTTGTTTGTGTTAAAGTTTGGAGGTTATATTGGTAAGTTTGATTCAAATAGAATTATAATTTTTAAAATTAAAGTGTAATTAAATATATTCATTGTTTTTAGCAAAAATGGTAGGTATCGGACGAAAAAAGAAAGCGAACACGAAGTGCCAACTAATTAAATTAATAAGTAAAACATTGAAAGAAAAATGAATGCAATACTTACATGTCGTTATAAAATTCAATATTATTTTCTATTAAAATCAGTAATTAATTGCAATACTGTATATTTGGTTAATCGAAACCGTTGAAAAAGCATGATCAGAAAGAGTATATGAAAATGATAAGATCTGTCGTATATTTGCCTTGATATTCCGCATAAAATTAAATCCAATGCATCTAAATCGTCATCATCGATAATCAAATCGATAACTTCAATGATTCTGATAGAAATTAAAAACGTTTCCATTCAATATAACCTCACTACTTACTTAAGTGCAAGATAAACCGTCAATTTCGGAGGCTTAAATTTATGGAAGCCTTAAGATGTTTATGGAGAGTTTAGCGCACGGTGCAACGAAATAAAACTAAACTTAAGACTAAACTAAACTTAAATTCTTAAGTGGTATCGGTGCAACTGGGCATCAATATAACAGAACATAAGTCAACTAGCTCTAGCTGCCTGATGAGAATGTATATCTGACACCCCAATGTTTATCTATCGGCACCTTTTCACAAAAGGCGCTTGTTGCAATTGCTCCTTTGCTCTTTATCACCGCACGGCCCTGGTAATACAAGTAATCTAGGATTTTACCCACCATAGTCTTGTATATTTATGTCTTCTCTTTTATATCAGCTGTCGTTGTTTCATTATTTGAAGCCGTATTGCAATCAAATTAAATAGACACTTACAGAATTGACGTCACATGCAAGAGAGAGATAGATCAAGATTCAAACAAACCTCCCCTCGTTGTCTTACGTCCTGCTCCCTGATCCTATCTGTCATTATGTTTGTATCTGTCATTCAGTGTTCTATATATTGTGATTTGTCCGTTGTGTTTAATAAAAATGAGTTTAAAAACATTTTTGTTTAATAATATTGAAGATCATTCGATTATTCAACTAAAACGGTGGTTGGAGTGTAATGTGAATGGCTGATAACAGGTCTTTGTTTGGAAGTGGTAACCATAGCAACATTTAGTTGTATGCTTTGCCACTAGATGCTCTCGTGCAAATTGCAATGAGGCGCGGGCAGCCACATGACTTTCACATTTGCTTGTAGGGCCTAACAAGGTTGCCAAAAGTACAGCTTGTGTATCTTGCCACAAATCATTTAATCGTACAGTAAAATATTTCAATTCCTGATCAGTTTCCAACCGTCAGAACAGTCCGCGGATTTTTAATGGCCGGTTGCACCAACGTAACTTAAATATTAAACTTTGCTTAAATGGACAATAGTGTGTCGAAATTAAATGTCAAATGAATTATAATGTATTGCAGTCAAAATTTCAATGTGCAAGCTTAAAATTTAAGCCTTGTTGGTGCAAATAGGCATAAATTTTTAGTTTGTGACATGCGCACTGGAACTTCTGGCTATTACGGCCCGTAGAGTTTCATAAAGCACGTATATAGTTTGTACAGAAATCTATCGTTATGGCCCTCTCGGCAGGTATACTGTTAGGGATTTAAGCTTGATTTATGGCGGAGAAAGGACAGGTACGTACTAAATGTTTTTCTATTTTATTTTAATTTATTTTGTAATATTGAACAGTTTTTTTTTAAAAAAACTTCATTAATTATAATGAAACAAATAATATATATAAAAAAACTTGATACCTAATATAGTAAAAAAAAACGAAAGTATAAAAATTAAAGTATATTAATTTTTAAATTTTGATATCTCATTTATATACATACGTTTGATACGTCTTTGCTAATCTTATTTTCCCTACTTTTAATACTATGGTTACTGTATGTTTCAACTAATCTTATTTTTGCCTAATTTGTAACAATGGTCAAAGACGAAATTTGATTTTGCAAATCCGTTACATATCAATTTTGAAATACGTAATGCATATAGAGATTTGCGAATTTTTTTTTTTTTTTTGCAGTCCGACCCTAAGAGATACGCAATGTTGTAACCAGCCGTGCCCGGTCTACCACAGGCTTAGTAAGTCAAAGTCAATAAAGCCATAACGATAGAATTCTGCAAACTATACCATTTATTGCTCGAATTGTTCGTATCCTCTATAAACTGTCCTTTCACTCTCCCATTTACTCATATATTCCCACAGCACCCCGTCATAACAACACGATAAAATATATTTTTTTAAGGTAGATAATAATTTTTGATCGTTGTAAACATACATATCAATATTCCATCATCTATTTGCAATATGTTACAATTAAATTATAATAGCACTTCAAAAATAAAAATTATGCAATATGTACAATATTATTCATATACATGATGTAATTTGTTTATTCACCGACAAATTATTTTGTTACTTTATCATTGCTATATCTAGATCAAGATTCTAATTGCTTGTATTTTATTAGAGTACATTTTTTGTACGTACCGCATAATAAAAACAAAGAACATGTGAAATTTTCTGTTAAAAATTATATAAATATTATAATAGCTATTTTTAGTACAAGTGCGCAAAGTATGTCTTTTTCTCACATGTCCAGAAATTGGGCCCACGAGCGAGAGCGCGTGCGCCAACTGGACAAGTATGCAAAACATGATTTTTTCCACGATCTTGAAATATAATTTTTCTAAAAAACGAAACATTCCTTCATTTAGAATTGTATATATTTATTGTACAATTTGTAACTCATCAAAATTTATGACTCCTGACGTAGATAATATAGGCTTGTGTATTTTGCTCACTTGTGAAGAAAGTTATTTACTTTGCTCACTTGTGATTCAACATGCTACTTTGCTCACTATTTTAAGTTGAATAATAACGAATTTGATACATTGATGATCACTGTTTTACATTAGCAATACGATCACGGTATAGTAACTATTGCTTTTGTTCTGAACGTATCATCTAATATAAATGCCTCGTTTCATTATTGTAGCGTGATTATATCGCTAATATAAATCAAGTCATAAATAATACAAGCTTAATTTTTGTTTTTAATTTCAGTTTGTAATATTATTAGTTATTTTACTGATCATCGAATTGGCTGTGGTAATAATTGCATTTGTTGAAATAACTAATGGACAACTAGAAGACAATATTAAAGAAACTCTTGAGCATGAAAAAGAAACTGAAAAACTAGGTTTAGTGGAGTCAAAGGTACGGTCAATTGAAAATGTTTCATTATTCTAATATAACTATGTATGGACATATACAAGGATTACCAGCTGTAGAAATGTCCAAGAAAAGGACAATTTTTCATCTAATAAAATTATTTATAATAAGACATAACATTTTAATGAAGTGTTTGGGAAATTCCTATATTATACAGTAATGCTTTTCAGCAAGACTGTATACATATATCATATTTATTTCCAAAAAATCTAAATGATTAGGTTCCTATAAATTAAAATAGAAGAATAATAGCAGTTATTTAAGTAGTAAGGATAGTTGTGGTTAAGGATGATTTTGGAGATCGAGATGAAGTGGAGATCTCAAATACATCCTATAGCGTAGGAAGCAATGCTTAAGTTTTTTTACACGATCGACGCAATAACAAAATTAACATTTAAAAAGATTTGAAAATTATTTTAACATATTCAAAATTTTTAGTTGGCATTTTTTATTTATTTATCAACTCGCCTAGATCGGTAAGTAATCACAATCACTTACCAATCAGTAATTTGTATTTTGCACCGATAGTGCAAAATAGTTATTTATAAACCGATTTTTTATACTTGACCATTGCGTCATTAATTGCTGAACAGTAAAATAACAAGTAATTGTATGTTTATCTCTGTCTTACTTATGGTTTCCTACATTCTGTCTTCGATACATACCGGAGTATTTTTTAACGTGAAACATTGGGTTTGCCATATCCATGGTTACGACTTGACATTTGATTGACAGCAATGTATTTGCCCGTTCCATTTAAAATGAAATATAGGGAACGAATTTGACATTTGATAAGACGTCAATAGAGGTTAATTTTGTTTAAATAACTATATCTGCATTCTAAATTAAAATTAGTTGTAGAAAAAATATAGTGAGCACCTTGTGGCAGAGTGGTTTTCTGACTCGGCTAAATTTCTTACAATATTTAAATATAATACTTCTATCAAATTCATTCTCCATGTGTCATTTTAAATGAGACAGACTAATACATTGCTGTCAACCAAATGTCAAATCATAACTTATAGGAAAATTCAACGGTTATCTGTCATATTGACAAGATGTCATTAGAGGTTAATTTTGTTTAAATAATTATACCTGTTATCTAAAAATTAAATTTAGATGTAGAAAAAATACTGTGTGCACCATGTTCCCGAAATATGTTTAGTTTTCTCGAGTGGTTTTCTGACTCCGCTAAATTTCTTACAATATTTAAATATAATACTTCTGTGAGATTCGTTCCCTATGTTTCATTTTAAATGGAACGGGCAAATACATTTCTGTCAATCAAATATCAAGTTGTAACCATGGATATGACAAACCCAATGTTTCACGTTCAAAAATACTCACGGTATATCTAATATACGAACATCAAACTATGACGTAACGGTCAAATGTGAAAAATCGGTGTCTTTTATAAATGTTGAATATAAACAGAATTAGAAAAACCCTTGAATGTGATTCATTGCAAATTCGTGTTTTTCGCATATAAGTGAGTTCGGCAATCTTCACGTCTACTGCGAAAAACACCATCATCTTGCAACTAAACACATAAATAACTATTTTTTTTCTCTTAAATGTATTGTTGACAATACGAATGAAAAAGGACAAGGACAAAATAATCATAAAAAGGATTGTCCTTCTCAGGCAGCTGGCAACCCTCCAGCACAAACCGGAGTCAACATAAAAATGATAGGGTCACATTGCCTCAGGTCACGGGACGTCTGGAAAATAGATTTTGTTAAAATATGATAATTTAAATTTTTATTATCTAATTTATACTTAACTAATTTGTTGTATTTACGAATTCCGTGAAAAAAAAGTACTTATTTTCATATGCACATAGGTACCTCGACATATTTTAGAAGATAGAGGTAATAAATATTTAATAAAATTATGTTTTATTTTGAAGTACAAATAAATTATGAAAAGAAATAATTTTAAAATGAATACGGCGTATTAAAAAACGTTATAAAAATTTAAGAACATAAAGAGCAGACCAAAATGAGTATAAAATGTATAATCAATATAGGTCTGATAAGTGCAAATGCAAATTAACTATTTCAGAAATATTTGTGTTATTTTTGATACTATACTTCATTTCCCGTAAGAAAATAGAGGCGGTTAAGAGAGGGATATAAACTGTGCCCTTTGTTTGGTCAGAATTCGAACCTAGTTTACAAAAACGAAAAAATATCACCTGTTTGTTCAAATAAAATCTTGCACATTTTTACAGATAAAAATGTTTATTATTGACAAAGTTTGGTTTCACGAATATAAATTATTTATTTAATGCATGCAAAAACGATCGGCTCTCACGCATCTACTACTTTATTACGTGAAATGAAATATAGGCTCGGCGGACCTCAGCACATAAGTCAAAATTGTATGTTTTACAGGACACAGAAAAACTTAATAAAACAGAATAATATTTAATTATTCATTTATTTTTGCAACGGTTGTTTGATAAGTTAAAGGAGGTATTCCTCCTTCCTAAAGAAATTATAAATGCATGGTTTTTTAAAATATTTGAAAAAATGCAAAAAAAAACTTTAGTATTTCTCAAGGAACGACGAAAAACACAATTTTGCTGTTTAAAAATACTGGAAATATTAACACAAAACTTAAAATTGGACATTTTTCGATTATTAAGGAAAGGGAAGATCGTGCTTTACGAGCACTTATAACAGATCGCCGAGTCAAATGGGTGAATATGATCGATAGACCGACCTTTAAAGACACTTGCCTGAGAAGTATGAAAAAACACTCAGATATGTTCTACAAGGTAAAATAAATCATTATAAAAAAATCCAAACTGGTTATTTTTTCATCTAGACGATGAAAAAGTCTCTTTTCCCACAAAAACAAAAGCAAGTCCGATTTTTACTCCCGGGACTGATTTTTTGTGTTCTTTTGCCCCCTAAATTTGCAAATTAAATCGTTAAATGTAAAACAGGCATTAAACTGAGTATCCAATTTCTACCTCCCGCCAACCTACATATATAGGGACCAAAAATTCGATAGTTTTCAATGAATAAGTACGAGTTAGGCTCCCCACAATACGTATCGTCTGTCTGTGTGCATGTGTGTGACGATTTTTTCGTGCACGATAACTCATTTATCAAACTTCCAAAAATTTCCATTTTTTGTATTTAAGCTTTCTGCATTTGATATTTAAGATTAAAACATATTAATGAGGACGACATATTAGATTTTTGCTAAAATTGATTAACCCGAAGTGGTACTTTACTTGAAGTTCTGAGCAGATTCAGATTTTCTTTAAGAAATATATTAAAATATGATCCAAAACTTTTAGTTTGACTATTTATGATAAACCGGATGTTGTACGTAACTTGGAGTTCTTATAACAGATTATCGAGGAAAACCATAATAAAATATAATCCAATATTCCGAATTACAGACTTTTATATTTATTGGAACAACAAATAGATTTTGTTTATAAACAATCAAGCGGAAGTGATAAAATAAATTCTGTTTTGCTCTGCTCATCTTGTGGTAACTTTATTTTCGTAGTGAATATGTCACAAATAACAGGTGTCAAAATGGTGTTTTTTAATGAAGATCTTCAATTTATGAAATTCTCGACTATAAATTTTTGTAGATGTAGGATTTTCATGAGTCTCTTTACAACTCGTACATTTTTTGTAGGGTCAAACGAGATGGCAAATACTTTTTTGATGTACTTTTTCTTGGGTAATTTATTTCGTATAATGGAAATGATAGAATATGTTTTTTGACTTCTTCTCGTTCTGTGTGTGATATCTTATGTTTCGGTATAACGTTTCTTCCAAGCATATCGTCTGTTTCTGATCCGGCTATCAATGATCTTTTTTTTAAAGCTACTGTTTTTATAAAATTATCACTTTCATCCAGTATCTTCAGCAAACAACCCCGGCAAACTGGCTGGCGTTTTCCGTGGATTGTTAAAAAATACTTATACGTTTTTGTTCTAAATTTTTGTTTCTCTGGTTCAGAAACGCGCATTCTCATACTAGCTTTATCTTCAATATCCATGAACGAAGCCATGTATTCTGATCTTTTTGTATATGATCCCAAACTCCAATATTCTTCAAATACAGCTTGTCTTTCGAAGGCAGGTATCAGTTCCTTGCATTTCATTCTACATGCTGACAATTCTTTCATGTGTCTGCAAGGAATTATTTTTCCTTTTAACGTTTTATAGGACTGTCCAGTATTGCGTTTTAACTTTTTATCCTTTTTTAAAAAGCGTACGCTCTGAACAGATTCACTTTTACCAGATACTATGCGATTAGTCTTTGATTCTTCTTCATTGGGTGAAGAAATAGTTTCGTCATGTCGAAGCGATTGACAATTTGGGTCTAGTACTGGTAATGTATCGTCGCTAGAAAAGTCCGCTTTTTTCCGGGTTTTGGTGACGGTAAAATGACCCGTAGAGGTTGATGGTCTCAGCTCCACATCCATGTTACTTTGATCTGTACCTCTATTCTCACTTCTTCCGTCTAAAAAATTGTATTATTATAAATTAATCATAAAAAATATAGGTGATCGGTGAAAGTCCGGCACCAAGAACATTTCGTTTATCTTGAGAGATAAAAAAAATGTTAATAAGCAAAGTAAAACGAGACAAATGGGCCCTTAAAGAGGGTATCACATATACGCAGGTATAAGCAACTAATTTGACTTTTGAAAATAAACTTCTCTTGTTATCACAGGTGCACAGAGTTACATATATTTTGGGTTATTTACATAATGTTGGTGACATTTTTGTACACGTCTCATATCCCATAACTCTGGAACATCTCTAATTACATATATCATCATTTCCAAATATGTATCCAAATGATTCTGCGGAACACGTTTTTGAACTTCATATCAAAACGATCAAAATATAAACACGTTTAGGGACTTTTAAGTTCTATCGCACATGCGTACATCATTTATACGACGTATTTGCAACTTGTCTACGAAGTTTTTAAACATGTTCGTAAACGTAAACTAGTTGCATGAAACCAGTCTCTTTATCATGCACAAAAAGTTGCAGAAAATAGGCAAAGTTGCAGAAAATCTATAACTAGTTGCGCGTATGTGCTTACGTGTGATACCTCCTTAAGATGAATTGTATATCACTACCGGGTTTAGCGAAAATGGGAACAACTAGCATAGGGAATCGACAGATGAGTATTTTTCTATTATTTTTTCAGAATGTTACATAAAATTAGCTTCACAACGATACCAAAATATCATAGTTTCAATTCAACCATTTCAAAATGGCGACCATTTATTAAAAAAAAAAAAATTACTAAAGCTCAAGCTATTGTGACGTTTATTTGGGCCAAGTGAATAAACCAAAAAATATTAATAATTAAATTAAAGGTGAAAATTTATCATTTTATATCTCTCAATGGTGAAACTAATGTGACGCGACGCTTACGTCTTTCGCTTGTGGGCGCACGGTAATTAAGCAGAATATCGCTGTTTGTTGACACAGCTGTACGTTGTAGTTATGTTATCACTTTCTCGAAGCTTCTATACAAGGTCACGGCGCGCGTGCCACGTTCGGACACGTACAGTCAGTAGGGAGTTTTAAGAGGGAAGAAACGTTAATAGGGAGTTATTGCAAATAACGTGCACTTTAAAGTCACGTGACAGTCCGAATGCGCACGCGTACTAATAAGTTTCACGTTAAATGTGTAAGGAGACACGTTATGTGCGATGGAATAGCAAGCGTTTAACGTCTCTCTAGTGGCGTCGATATGGTATGCTCGCACACTACACTATGAAAATAATTGTTTTACTTTAAAACAAAAGAAAAATGAGAATACACTATTCTCCGAATAGTAAAACAATATAAACCATTTCTTGATGTGTGTAACGTACTTCAGTCATAATTTTTATAGCAAATAATTGCTTGTCACTGTCACATTAAATAACAACACTGCTAAAACACTTCAACTTTATGCACAGAGGTACCAAATACAAAACTAAGGTAGGTACATAAATAATTTTCTTTTGTTTTAAGGTAATAAAATTGTTTTCATAGCTTGCTATGTTTTATTTTGTTTGGAATTTTATTTAGGTATATAAATCTTAAAAATAAATGGTCGTCATTTTGAAATGTGATATTTTGATATCGTATTCCGCGACGTATTCCGATTCCCTATGTTAGATTCAAAGTTGTACCAATTTTCGCTAAAACCGGAAGTGGTGCAAAATTTTTACTAGGATCATTTTATGAGCGTCTTTGCCTAGTTTAACTTTGCTTTTTAATATTTGTTTGTATCTCTCAAAATAAACGAAATATTCTTGGTATCGGACTTTAGCCGATCACCATGTATAATAGACACAATAATATCTCAGAATTTTATACAGTTTAATAAGTACTCTACTTACATTTTTTATATTCCTTCTTGTCTGCGTTGGACGGTGCCAGTTTTATTAATTTCTTTGCTCTATCGGAATTCATTTTAAATGTTTATATTTTTCTCGTCGATCGAAAACAACAAAATAAAAGCAATAGGCACGTCTTTCTAGCAGAGCAAAGACCGACTGAGAGCCAATCTGAGAGCCTAATGTTAAAAGTAAGTATATACACAGGTCCTGAAATGTCTGTATGAAGCATTAGCGTGTTGCGTGTTTATGTACCTTATAACATAAGTAAGTCAACGGTAGGTACGTAACGCTTGGTAAACGAACTACGAACTAGTGGTGTTCTTTTTCACATACATAAGTCAAATTATGTGCTTTAATACCTCTATAGCAGTGGTTCTCAACTTTTTCAGTACCGCGGAACAATTTTGTGAGCAAGAACTTCAGGCGGAAGTTAAATATTGTAAGAAATTGTTGTTATTGAAAACACAGAGGATCATAAATCATAAATTAATCATTAATCAATTAAAAAACTATAACTACCTACTATCCAATTTACTGAGAAATTTGTATTTGATGTTTTTACAAATCTCTTTCTATATGTATTTGTTTTTTTAGTAGTCAACATAGAAAATCGAAGATCGCACAAATTCATTCAATGTTGAAAAACAATCAATTTAACAGCTTTTTTAAAATTGCGGGGTACTTCTGTTGAAGAGATATCAAAAAATCAACAGCTATATCGGCATATTTAATTCAGATAATAAGAATATGAGTTATTTACTTGTCAAATTTGAAGCAACTACGAATAGATTTCTAATCAGTTGCATTTTTCTTTGTTGAGAGTTGGAAAATATTTTACTGTTATTTTCTAATAACGACAAAAATACTAAAGACGAAACACATTATCGCGGGACACGAAGTGCTTACACAATACCAGTGTTCGAGAACTACTGGTCTATAATATGTAACAGTTGAGGTTGAAAAAGAACGTGTTTTTGTCGTTGGTCAACATTTTTTGTTGTGCTGAGTTCGTTTCAGGTAAGAAAATAGCAGATGGCGTTTGAGAGCCAACCGTTTTGCCAAATAAAAGTATTTTTATCTGTAAAATGTACAATACCTGAATATTACTGCTATTTGTCCAAAACAGGCGAACTTGAGTGTTCGGGTTTGTAATTTATTTTACCGATTATAAGGACTATAATTAAACACGAATATAAACTCGAAATAACTAATGAAATACAGTACGTAAAAAAAAAAAAAAACTAACTCGGAGTAGGCTATGGACAGAGACACGTATGTCTGATTATTATTCAATTATTTAATAGTCAAGTTGTGAAAATTGATCTTAAAATGTAATTTTAAGGAGCAAAGATAAAAACGAAGGAAAAATATATTGCCATTCGCCGTTTTCTAATTTATTTCTATTTCTAGAATAAGATTCAAGAAGAAAAGCTTTGATTTCTTTTAACAATATCTCATATCTCGTGTTAAATTGACATTTAATCAAATACATTTAAATTAAGATGCACGTTTCTTTGTTCATATCCTACTCCGAATTAGGTTTTTTTTAATGCACTGTATAAATTAACACAAAACTCTATAAAACGAAATATATGACCCTAAACTATTGCTATTAATTCATATTTATTTATACACATTTATCTAAACACTATTTATTTTCACAAAATACAGGTCAGATTGGTTCACTGACGATTGTAAATTATTGACTCGTTGGAGACTGTTGTCGTCTTAGAAGGTGAGATTTTTTTTTATAATAGAAATTAGTTTCTGAAATGGTTAATAATAATTGGCGAAACTTAGTGGTGGGATCCGGATCCGGATAGTTTTGGTTTCGGATTCAAAAATATCCGGATAATTGAATGTTGAACTATCCGGATCTCGGATCCAAATCTCAGTATCGGATTTTGGATCCGGATCTGAGTACTGGATTTTGGATCCGGATCTAAGTATCGGATTTTGGATCCGAATCTGAAGATTGGATTTTGGATCCGGTTCCGAATATGAGTACGAGTATCAGATTTTAGACATGGAAAAACAATCCCTTTATGTGAAACACGTGCACGATATAAATAAATAGGTATTTCGACACTTGCAATGAACCTGTAACCATTATTTCTCAAATTTAATCTTAATCTCGTTTTCTTTGAAGTATTTGTTGTAATGAATGTTAAAATTTTAGAACTACAGAATTCAATATTCTAAGAAATATCCTTCTCGTATTTGCACCAGCTACCTGTCTATTTTAGAGGGGTATTATAAAATTTATTGCTGTTTACAGACCGCTGTAGAGATAAACAGACCCACTGTAACGGTTTGAATTTGAACTCACTTCCAGATGTTTGCCTTTACATTCAAAATGATGAATCGGTTCCAGAATTAAAATTCGGATATACGGATCCGGATCCGTAAACAACACATCGAATCCGGATCCGAATAGGATCCGGACCCAAACCAGGATCCGGATCCAAATCAGGATCCGAATCCAAATCCGAGTTAAATTTACGGATATCCGCTTCAATATCCGAACATCGGATATCCGAGGAACCGGATATTTTGAAATCCGGGACCTCGGATCCATGTTTTGTCGGATCCTCACAGCACTAGCGAAACTATATTAAATAAGCATTTTTTACTTATTATGGTCTACGCTCTGTGCTCCTAAATTTTTTGAACGATTTTTTTAATACCCAGTTTGGAAACACATTGATTCCGGTTTTTCAATATCAGGTTAAAATTTTAACTTCTAGTTAAGTAAACAATATTGCATCGTTTTGTTGACAGCAATGATAAGTGGGGTATGGAACAAAAGTGACCCCTGTGGTGCACTCTCCACGCCAGAAATGAGTGCCTGTGAGGTGTAGCCTGGTAAGCGCCCGCACGGTACAAATATGTCATCATCATTACCGATATCTGCGATAAAGCAGATTGTGGCACACTCAGAAATGGGTAATATGCCGTGATGATATATTTTTTTAATATTTTTTAAATTTGAAATTTAAAAACTTGTAATAATCTATACATAGTATTATTAGATGAAAGAAACGTTTTTAGAAAAATGACATTTGGTAATTTGTTGTAGTTAGAATGCTGTGGCATAATCGGACCTTTCGAAACTTACGTTAATAGGACAATACCTGATAATTGCTATGATGAAAACGACAATTTCAACTCAACTGAATGCTTAGATACAATTACGGATATTTTAGAAAATAATATACCTTTTACCTGTTTTAAAAATACGGAGATAAAATTAGAAAATTTATATTTAGGGGGTTGCTTTGACAAAATTAAAGACATTTTTCATAGGATAGGGCTACAGCTTGGATCCATAGCAATAGCGATATCCATATTGGAGGTAAGTTATACATAATAATTATAATTCGCCAAACATTCTTATGGAAACCTATTATAAGATTTTATTTTGTTAGAGATAAGCATTTTTCAAGAAAATGAATTCGAAATTAAAAGAAAACTTCAGTTTTCAATCCTTATCTTGAACTTGGGATTAGATGAATACTTCACCATCACCACTAAAATTAACTAATGTCATGGATAAAATTTTGATGGCAGATAATTTTCCATGCTCTATTTTTGCCTTAACATTGGGCGCATAAAGATATTGAACAACTTATTTTTTTTTACAAGATGTTAAAAAAAGGATAAACTATTTTGAAGATACTGACCAATATGAATAAAAAAACTTAATCGACATAGGTCTGATCTTCAACTGTTTCCGAGAAAGAGGTCATTTTGTATTAGAAGCAAAGAAAAGCTGACAAGGATGGTGAACAAAATTTTATCTATGTCATACAAAAGACTAATTTTTTTTTTATATGAAACATTTTTCTCAATTTTATTTACGGAGGTATTTTACAATTAAATATTGATCATAGTCGCCAGAACATTTAACTCAGTATAATTATTTGATTTTTTTTACCTAAAAGTACATCTAAGATCAAAGTAAACAAAAAGTATCATTTAATCGAAGTCGTAACTCTTATGCCCGGTTGCAGAAACGTTAATCAACGCCTTGTTCAATCAACGGCGCATCAAAATTAATAAATTCGAATCAATTTCCTTGTCCTTATGACATTTAAATCATTGCATTTGTTCGTTTTGATGAACCGTTGATTGAACAAGGCGTTGATTAACTTTTCTGCAACCGGGCATTTAGTTTTCGAGATACATAGCACATAGCAAATATAAATCCCGTAATAGTACGAGCCCTGCTCCAAAAGAATTCGCCCACATCCATTTATTATATTTTCATATAAAAGGAAATTGTTTACACTTATTCAATTATTATTTCTAAACTTACTTTTATGTTATTGGAGTTAATTAATTGCTTACATAAAATGCGCTATCATAATTAATAAATGTGTAGCTTCTAAAGAGAAGGGATGTAGGCGAATTCTTTTGGCGCAGGGCTCGTATATTATGTGGCGTGTGTGAGCTGAAATTTTTACATGAGGGTGGAGATTGTGACACGAGCCGAAGGCGAGTGTTACAAACCACCCGAATGTAAAATAGGCTTCACACACGTGTTACATACTATACTTTTTCTACGACCTTGCAATAAAATATAATTTTTTCTTGACATTGTCATTCTTTTAACGTAAAGCCTCTGTATTATCGACTTGGTTACCAACGTTATGGGGGTTTAACAGCTTTGTTTTATTAAAATACAATTTATTTTGTAATACTTAAAATAATGAACAAAAAATCAAACTTCACACATAGAAAAAAAACTTATTTTTCACTACCTTATATCTCGGAAATTATTGAAGATCGGACCCATGTTGATTAAACTTAAAAAATAAAATGTGAAATTCAAAGCTTTGCGTGTGTCGTTTTTTGACCTGCGTCACAGTTAGACAAATAGTTAATCACGATTTTGAAGAACTGATTTTGCACTGACTGGCTCACTGTAAATACGTTTGCAGTAAAAGTTGCAAAAATGCAAAAAATTGTAAATAATGTCCAAAATACATGTATGAATATATTCACTTTAGGCTAATAGCACAGAGCACAAATTAATATTAATGTACTAATCTGTGCTAATAGTTAATTTGGCTATGATTTATTATCCCACAGATTAGACTACCCAGCATACATCCATGAATAAATTGCATAATGATATTTTTTGATGAGGGAATAAATTACAAATTATTCTATTATTATGTGTTCTCTTACAATATTACAAAATAAAATCTTTTAATTAAAAATATGCTCGGTATTTTATTAAAGGGCAGAATGTTATTCAAATGCTCAATAAAAAATGCTAAATGCCCAAAAAAAAAAAAAAAAATGTTCAGAAAATAGATTAGGTTTGATATTTTTACTGGATATTAGTATTTTGTTATTAAGCGTAATGTCTTAATACTGAGCCCTTTATTACTGTACGTTAAATAAAATATCAAGTAATACATTTTTTTATTCTTAATACCTTTATATTGTATTTTATTATATTATGTAAATTTATAATTTATGTAATGTTTTTTTCAGATTATTGGGTCGCTATTTGCTTTGACATTATCAAGCATTGTAAGGAAAAATTGATCTTTAAAAATAGATTATAAAGCACCTTTCTCGTACCTGCATTTAGTATTTATTGTTAGCGTAATATGAAATAATCATTAAAAAAAATGGTTTAATTTATGTAAGTATAAGATTATTATAAATATGAGAAATATATTTATTATTATATTATTACATTTTTTGTGTTATTAAAAATTGATACATATTTTACTGTTTATGTTAGAGCTCGACGCCCTAAACCAGACCTGTGTTTCACTTCATTTCCACCGATTGTCTTAATGCGTAAGAGCTATAATTAATTCTTAAGAGTTAAGAGCAATACGTAAGAACAATTTTTCGGTATGGATATAGATACAGAAAATTATGTATATCACATATTTAAAAAAAGAAGAATTGCTGCTGCAATTGCAGTCTGCTAGACAACAAGTAATAAGGGAAAAAATTGTGACATTTCTGTTGAATTAGTCACTAAACAAAATAGCTGGAAATGGTGAATTGTCGTAATGCATTAAGTCTTATGCACTAATCATTATGCATTAAGCAATAAAACATTCGGTGGAAATTAAATCATTTATATTTTTGTTATTTGTGATTGTTAAATTGTAATGTTTATTGTAAATATTGTTCAGCTCCTGAGGAAGGCTCATGTGGAGCTCGAAACCGGTCGACCCGAGAGTTTAGTAAATAAAATTTTGTGACTGCAATCCAGAAATTTTTATTACCTCATCACATCTAGTGATAATAGTAAACTGAGTCTAAGGTTAAATTATAAATAACACTAATAAAACCCCTTAACCTTAAAATTTAATTTTAATAAAACCAAAAACGTATATATCGAGAACTAAGTTCTCATCGTCAGTAGTACAAGGAAAAATTAAACAGAGTAGCCAAGATTACGCAACATGTCAACCATGCCAGAGGTCCTGACAACTATGATGATAACTATTAGTTTTATTAAAATTAAATTTTAAGGTTAAAGGGTAATTTTATATGTATTATTTATCACATATCTATGTTTTGAGAAATAAACTCGTTTTAAAGTGAGTTTTCCTGTACATGTATGGAAATAACAAAGAACCCATAAGATTTCGGTGTACATCGGATGACCCGAAGTGACATTTGACTTGAAGCTTTAAATAGATTATCTGAGAAAAATATCATAAATTTCATATTGCTTATATATTATTTATATAAATTAAGATAACTAAATTTTATACAAATCTGCATTGATACTATTTCTATGTGGTTTTTGAGATGATATGTTCAACAGGCCGTCTCATTATACGGCTTTTTATAAATTAAATATTGCTGTGAATTTTATATATAAATAAATGAAAACTAAATAAAAAAAAATATTTTTGGTATTTTTAAACACATGATAATGTAAACAAAAATTATCTTATAAACTACTGACCCGGCCCTGATATCACTGCAGTACACATAAAGATGCAAAATATATTTAAATTCATTAATGATAATACATTAAAAAATGGAGGAAGAATAGAAGAATATAATAGAACAAAAAACTTAATACTACTGTAAAAATTGTATATAAAAATTATGTCGGGAGGTAATGTGCTGGCCATGTTAATTTTTTTAAGAAAAAATCCTGTACCTGGATGAACTTGCCAAAGCCAGATTTCTTATTATTCTCATGGTTTCGGTTGGCTACGACCTATAGTTATGCTATTATTATATTTTTTACGTTTCTTTGAAAAACAGGTAAAATTTTACTCCTCAAGGTTAAACATAAACGTATGAATTAAAAAATTCATTATTTTATTATTATTCTAAAGTTTTCATACTAAAATTTTGGCATGTCATAATTGAAATTCTTAGTAGGTTTACACATCATAAGAATGAATCATTTGTAGTACGAATTTTATTACTAAGTACTAATATATTCATATCATCTAACTTTTCAAAATATGTTAATATAGTGTATTCATAAGAATACCTAACTCGGAGTAGGCTATGAACAGAGAAACGTATATCTTATTATTCAATTCAAAAGTCAAGTGAAATTCATTGTAACAGACAGCAAAAAAATATTGTCATTCGCCGTTTTCTAATATCCATTTCTAAAATAATATTCAAGAAGAAAAGCTATGATTTCTTTGGATAATTTTTGACAATATCTCGTGTCAAATTGACATTTAATCAAATACTATTAAATTAATATGCACCTTTAGCCTACTTCAAGTTACGTTTTTTTTTTAACACATTGTAGTATTGCTTTCTTTTTAATATGTAATGTATCACACGCTTTATTGAAAATAATAAGTATATTTGAAAGTTTTGTAAATAGAATGTTTTAAGGCATGTTATTCTTCGATTTAGACCAAATACAATGCTAAAACTTTCTTTGTTGTGAGAGTTAGATGAACCAAAAACAAAAAAATTCTGGACCTGAAGTGCGTTACAAACCAGTAGTTTACAAACTGTTTTGCCGTTTTAATAATTGATTATTTTTTATCAAAATAGGTTATCAGACAAAATAACAATCACATGTACTGCATGAAATATTGATTGGAGTACTTTTTGCATGTGCAGTTTGTAAGAATAATTACTTCTAAATGAGGTTAGTAATTTATTCTTTATATTTTTATTTTGTCAAAAATATTTATGAATGTAATCAATTTTCTTTAATAAAAATTGTGTATATGTAAATTTAATTAAATTTCATTAATTATACTTGGAATAAATTAATTTATTATATGTAACCCTCTTCCTGTCTAATCTTTATAATCCCAATATATTTTCAAGGGATCTCATAAATGGGATAACTTTAACGAAACGTTACGTTATTTGATAACATTATAAAAAATGTATTCGTTACATACCGTTTACATAACTCAAGAAAAACCAAATAACGTCATGTAACGTTATTTTTTTTTTGTTATTATAACATTAAAAAGTTAACCATTTTTCTTAAATTGGTAATAAAAATTAATTAAAAGCAATAAAATTATACTATCTTATTCTAGAAATGAAATAAAATTTTAAGATTTGAATTATACAAATACAATACGAACGTTATTTTGAAATTTGTAACGTTATTAAAAAAAATATGAAATGAAACGTTCTTATAATGTTAACGGGTATCGTTACGTTACGTTTTCCATCCTTGGTTGGTAAAATGTCTGACTAGATTCTAAAAATTATGATTATTTCGTACTCCTCTTCTTTACATCTATATGATTAGATTTTGGTTATAATTGGTCAACCGGAAATTCCCATGTTTCAAGTTCTTAAGAGTTTTTCTTGAAAAACCACAGTTCAATATCATTTTTTGACATTTTATGTGATTATCAATATGAAAGAATATCATATTCTGTATCTATATTCAATGGGTATGGCAGAAATGATGTGTGCAAAGTTTAAAACAAAGCTGGGATAGATACTTTTAAAAAGTATCTAAGATACTTTCACAAGATACTGCCATAAATTTCAGTGCATCTTATCATACAAATATATTCAAAAGTATCTAATATATCTACTTAAGATACTTAAAAGTATCTTAGATACTTAAAAGTATCTTAGATCCTATAAAATATCTAAGATGCTTTCAGGTATCTTGGATATTGAAAATTATTTTATTAACCTTTCAGAAAATGTTTTAAGATAACCATATTTAGTGAAACAAATAAAAATAACTATTTTTTGTATTTGATACGTTTTTTGCGACTCAACCACCTTCAAAGGTATCTTTGTAAAGAAAAAGATACTTTTAGAGATACAAAAAGTATTTAAAGATACAAAAAGTATCGTAAGATAAATATACTTTCAAAAAGTATCTAGATTAAAGATACTTTTCACTTAAAACTTAAAGTATCTAAAATAAAATATCTAAGATACTTTTTGTATCTTAGATACCATCACGGATTTTTTTTCGAAAGATAGTCGCTCTGGTTTACAAACACTGCATTGTCATAGTTATCGCATCGCATAGTTAATTAGATAAATAAAAATAAATATTTGTTTTATAAACTTAGTAGGTGAGTAATGGTGACACTTCATCTTGCACTTCATGACACATGATATGACGTAACTACGTGTTGGCTCCGGCGAACAGTGAAAAACAAGCCTTGATGATGTCTTTATTTAAGTTTAAAAGATATAGTCGGATTCACTTAATAAGATTGAATTCAGTTCATTGTATGTACTGAGTACAGACATATGCGTAATGAAATCTTTTGAATATTGTATGTGTACCATATGCGCCGACTTTGAAAAAATTTATCGGGTGCATTTATTGAACAAAAAATTGAAATTACATATACATATATAGGATGGTGACCGGGCACAGCCGAACATAGGACTTTAACACCTTCGCTGCCAAGCGGTAATTTCAAAATTTTCCCTGAAGACCAGAACTCGTACCTTATAACAGGGTTAATTCTATGTAGTTTGGTAGTTTTTTTTTTTTATTTTATCTTTATTCAGTAATTAGTTATTAATAAAAATACGAGCGGACACCGGTGTTTGCCGTTGGAGCAGTATTATTACATACTGGATTTTAGGTCTCAAGGCGCCATAGCGGACACATTTTTTCTTTTTTCCTGTGCCACAGCAGACACCTTTAGCGGACACAATGGAATCGGCGGACACGAATAAACTTGTATGGACAATATGCGCAATAATGTTGAATTGTTGTATTCTGTAAGTTTCTTTTCATCGGAGTAGTATAATCTGTAATTGGGGTTATATCTAAATCATGACAGAACGTGCGAAAAAAATTGTAAATATGGCTATGGAGATGCCTTCTCTCCTTTTAATATAAATTATTTTGTATAATATTGTAACGTTATTAATAAAGAATTTATATTTATTTTTCACAAAATGCTTTTTATAATACTGATTTACTCACATGAGTATACCTGATTTTTTTACCGTGTCCGCTCGGCCTCTTCAAACAAAAATATTAATTTATGTTCTGTACGCCAGAGCTTACACAAATAGCGGACACATATCTAAAACTGTTACTATAAGATATATCGAAAAACCAAGATAGTCAAAGTATCCTAGGGCGCCACAGCAGACACATATTGAACGCTGGCGGACACCGGTGTCCGCCTTGGCGCACAACGAAATATCACGATGTCCGCCATGGCAGCGAAGGTGTTAATATTTTCTGCTTCCCTAATTATTTTAGAAAAAAATCTTCAAATTAAAGTTGTTGGGCATAAAATTCTTCATTTGAATCAATAAGCAGAATTAATTGCATGTTTTATAACGGCAGAAATTAGGTATGAAAATGTCAAAAATCACCTCAAAATAATCAACAAATGTCTCATTTTGCTATTGCTTGAAATGTAGAATTTTATGCTTTACAACTTTTCTTTGAAACATTTTTACCTAAAATAAGGAAGCAAGAAATTACAAAAGTCTGTTTTTACATGTTAAAGTCCTATATTCGGCTGTGTTGTATAAAACTGCGTTGCTTGTTAAGCGCGAAAATAAAAATAATTTTAATAATGTGATTATATTATCAATAATTAGTAACGAATGAAAATTGAACTGTATAACAACAATATAAATATAATATAAATTGTTTTAATGGTTAAAATTTTTGTCGGGTGCAATTGTGTACTTTTGCACCAGACAAATTATTTTATCGGGTGCACTTGACCCATGTACCCTACAAGTCGGCGCCTATGATGTGTACGTATGTTCATTGCTTCTTGCTACGTTTATATATGACGTAGCCAGATTCTAAAATTCATTTTTTATAAAACATATAGACATTTTATAAAACGTGCGGCTAAATTGTCAAAAATTCCTTCAATTTGTATTATTTCACTATCTTATTATTTCACTATATGATTCATTAAATTATTTAAGTTGATTTAGTTAAATTTAATAAAATTATATACAGAATTAGATGAAATGACTACATTTATATCGTAATAAATATTGCACTAAATATAAATAAAGAAATTAACAAAATATGTATTTAAATTTTCTATTTAATTTATCTAATTCATTAGATAAATTACCGAAAATTGTAGGACAAATATAATGAAGCCAAAATATAACAAAATTAAATAAAATAAACAATGAAAGTAATCATTTGCATATTTAAATTAACGAATTTTTACAAAATATGTATTATCTATTTCGGATTAGTTAAAATGCTAAAGTAAGATTCGTAAATTATACTAAATTATTAGACATAGTGCCTAATAAAATAATATCTAATTATAATTTGACAAAATTTCAATTATATTTTTTCTGTGTAAGCCCGAGTTTTCTAAGCGTTAGTTTTGTGCGTTAGGTTACGGTGAGGTGTATTTAGAGAAACTGTAAGTCAAAATGTCCAAACAATTTATTTTATAATGTGGCCATAAGCCCTCCCACTTGCTATCGCCCCCATGCAACTCATATCATGGTAGGTATATTTTAATGAAAAATAATACATGCCAATTTTATAAGCAATAATTTTAGTGTTATCTTTTAAATGATTTGACCCGGTGATGATCCGCGACAACTGGGCGACGGTCAACTGCGGGTAAGTCATATGGGCAGTGGCAGTGGGTAATGGATGCATTGCGGTTGATTTTCTGCGCATATAGGTTATAAAATGAAATAGTTCTGTTTTAATATCATGTCAGTGTTAACATCAATAGCCTGGACAAAAAATTAGAATTATTAAATGATTTTAATGACAGTATATGCGAAAGATATTTTGAAATGACAGGTGGAAAATCACCTATACAAAGCTTTAGAAAAATACCGCTAGATGACAGATTAAATGACGTCACAGGGATCCATTGGGAGACAGAAATTAAAAAAAATAAATGCACGGCATTGCACGGTTAACAGACATACGTAACGGACAGGAAAAATAGTTAAAAGTATAGCTTTGATCTTTCCGTGTCCGCCATAGTGATGCTACTGATTGTACAAGATTTTACAATTTAAAAATAGTACAAGTCTGTCTTAAATCGTATAGTAATTATAATGACAGTGACAGCTATGTTAATTTTCCATCAATGATATGTTACTAATCAATCCGATTTCATTGGAAGATTCTCCTTTTGTGATTAAAATTGCAATACCAACATTAATTTAATTGCATTGAAGGGTTTTTCTAACCATTTGTAGTGATTCCCAACATTTAACATAACACATATTTCTGTACTGAATTCATGGAATAATATGTATCAATATCAACGAAGTGATTCACCCTATTAGTGATTCGTTTATTCACTGCGGTCTTACATGCGCGTAAGCGTCATAATAATGATGGAATGGGAACATTTTGACGACTTCTGTATGACTCAAACAGGTTTTTGGCTCCACGCTCGCTCGCCAGGCCAGAGCTGGCAATTTCTGTTTCGTAGGTCGTAGCAGTCGCAGCAGTGCAAGTTTGTCTCTTGTGGAGTGTACATTGTTATAGCAACGAATTTGCATTAAAACAGCAACAATGGGGTGTGCCACAGGACTAGTGAAAGCTGTTATGTTTGTATTTAACTTCTTGTTTGTGGTAAGTTTAAATTAGGTTATGTTTTTGGGAATTTTTGTGTTGGGCGTGTTCAGTAAACAACTGTTTGGAAATATGCCGTGAAAAGGCCGTTAGATTCTGTATTCTGCACGATCTAGCCGGAAATGAACAGTTCTTCGCTTCCGTTTTTGTTTTACAGAAGGAAGTCATTGTTATTCGATGCAAATAGCTATCTGATACGGATGTAGAAATATTTGATTTAATTTTAGAGTAATTTGAGATTTCAGTGTGTAGGTGTGATAAATATGGTTAAAATTCACGGAGCGAATTGAAATTTGAGATAAGTGGACCAACATGACTTCATCTCTCTTTTTAATCGTAAGGTCGCGATATTTTTCTGTGGGAGAAACCGTCTTTTTTCCAATCTGTATTCACAAAACCGACATGTACGTCATTTGTATTAATTATAGGTGATTTCAACGTGTGACTTACAATAAACATTAATTTTTTGCGACAAATTGTTTAATATTTCTTACAAACTTTGATAAAATAATCTCATTGCGCATAATTTTTCAAAATTAATTTGGACATAGTCATTGAGCAACACGTTTTTAAAACGACCGTTTCCTATAATTTCTTCAATTAATCTATGTACAAAAAATTGATCTAGTTAGTTTCCCGCCAGTTGAATATTATTTTTTGTTTGTCAGTGACATTTATCACTTATTAATAATAAACATTTCTATATCACAACAGTTTTTCTTGGGATAAGTTGTAAGATTTACATAAAAAACTGGGCATTGAATAATTTTTTTTATCTCTGTGGGAAAATATATTAAAAAGTGCAAATAAAACATGGAGACGTACGAGATAGGAACCACATCAGTTAATTTAAATTAAGTATTCTTTCCTATCAACTCAAAAGTATATACATATGAATGTGAATAACTATACATAAATTAATATGGTATATGTTATGTTATGTTTACAAAAAAAGCAAAGAAAACAAAACATAATTATGACAAAAAACAAGAGAGGAACTTCGTACGCAGTAATGCATTCAGTTGTAAAACAATACGCAGAAATCACAATCGCAATCCCACTTTATGAAAAATGATAAATAATAACTAAATTAAATTGTCGGGAATTTTTATTAATATTGTAGATACTTTGTCGTTCAAGTGATATAGCAAGATGTTGCCTAAAACATTTTATTGTTTTAATGTATGACGAAATAATATATTTTCCCAACTATAGAAGCCGACTTTACGTCATAAAATTGTCAGATTTAGTAAACAACAAAGTTGTTGTGTACGATAAAATGCGATGTTACCGAAAGGTAATAAATAATATGAAATTAACATATCGATTTGTACTTAGTACTTACTTAGTTGCACAGAATTATTTAATTATTTCTACGAATTCTATTATTTAAGTACGATACAAGAATTTTCATAAGTAGGCCAACTGATGTGAATCGGAGCTTCAGAGCTCGTAGAGATATTTTAATTTTTTAACCTCAAAATGAATAACGATTTTCATTTCACCAATTATAACCCAAATATAATCAGTGCTTCCTGTAAACTTTAAATAAAAATAAGTATTGGAGTATTATAAAATAGTATTCTGTAAACACGGTACTTTTATAACACGGTTTCGCCCTAACGATCATAGAGAACACCTCTCACAACATGTTGCATATTAAGATCTAACGTTCGGGTTCGGGGAAGTCCCAACTTCTAGGTATATGTTCAGTTGATATTTCTGTGTATAAAATTAAAATCGATAGTTATGATTATATTTAAGGAAATTTCATATTAATAATACTATTTTCTGTTTGAGTGAACAGAAATCTTTACAGGTAAAAGTATAAGATGAAAAAAAATAATTAAAAGTCTATATACATATTTACATATTTGATATTTTTTGTTTGTACTATTTTTTTACCTTTATCTTTTTATATTTGAAGGACTAATTTTAAAGCAAGCCATAGTTCTAGAAAGTTTAAAATAGTGAAGTTCTATTTGAACACTATTTTAAGAATAAATATGTTGTTTAATAACTTTGTCGTTATATATTTCATAACAAGTATTCTTTGTTTTAATTTTGTTGTTTCATTATTTTCTGCATTCATTTATTGAAAACTATAAATATCGTAATTATGATAAAGCGGCATATCGCTTACTGTTCGCTTTATAATACATTATTTACGGACGCTGCTGTATTCATGCAATGAATGGTTCATCCACCTGTTCTGTATAGTAAAATCTTTTATTCTAAACGGGTAGATTCACTATCTATATATACAGTGTGTCCCATTTAGAAGTGCCACCATTGGGATCTCGAGAACTATAAGAGATACGATGTCGGTTAAATGGAACTTTTTGTGCGCCTTTATGAGGCCATCTCAGAAGTGCTTTTGTTTTTCCAAAAATTTTCATAGGGCACTAGATAATGACGAAAAACTGATTATTGTTGATTTTTTCTTTTTCAAATAACTTCTAAACTATTGGTATTTGAGAAAAACGTTTCAAATATAAAAGATAGATATTTCTATTATGTAACCAGGGGAGTACGAAACAAATTTTTATATCCGTAAATTTTCGAGATATAACACAAACTTATATTTTTTTAAATGGAACCCATATCTGATTTTAGTCTCAAAAAAATAAATATTTTTTTCTCTTTTCAATGTTGTAAGGGTTATTATGTTTCATATTTGTTTTGCCTTCAAAATTATTATTTTTTCCTTATTTTGTATTAAATATACAATTATTTTGAAAATATTAGTAGATTTCTATTAAGAAATATTACTTGTATTTAAATAATTTATTTCGTTAGAAAATTTAGCTCAAAACTCGTATCAAATTAATTTTTATAATATTTTGTATCAGGTCGCTCTTGGCACATTATAGTGTAATTTGTAATTATAAGTCTAGAATAAAAATATTAAGTAATAAAGGCATAAAATAAATTATATCGATCAAATACAATATAATTAATAAAAATAATATTTTTTTTTTGAGAAATAATAAGAAAATTCACAAAAATAAAGAAAAAAATTAAATTTTAGGAGCAAAACAAATATAAAATATAATAACCCTTACATCATTGAAAAGAGAAAAAAATAATAATTTTTTTGAGACTAAAATAAGATATGGGTTCTATTTAAAAAAATATAAGTTTGTGTTATATCTCGAAAATTTATGGATATAAAAATGTATTTTCTACGCCACTGGTTAGTTAATAAAAATATCTATCTTTTATATTTGAAACGTTTTTCTCAATTACTAACAGTTTAGAAGTTATTTGCAAAAGAAAAAATCAACAATATTCAGTTTTTCGTCATTATCTAGTGCCCTATGAAAATATTTGGAAAAACAAAAGCACATCTGAGATGGCTTCCTAAACGCGCACAAAAAGTTCCATTTAACCGTCATCGTATCTCTTATAGTTCTCGAGATCCCAATGGTGGCACTTCTAAATGGGACACACTGTATATATTTTCTTTAATCACGACGATCGGGGAAATTTTGCTCACCTGTACAGACTAAACGGTGCGAGTGATTTTAATGAAAATTTTTCTGGGATGTAGAGAATAACTCAACTTGATTTCCTGGTAATAGGTCATTTTTCTGTACGGTGCATAGTTTTTGTGTAAAAAATTTTTAAAAGTGGAAATTTGGCTTTTTGAAACAATACATCGAAGTCTACATGTACAAAATTAAGAAGAAAAACGATGTCATCTATCACATTTGACATGTCAATGTTGGTGACAAACCATTATAAGAAATGTATAAAGATTAGTTAAAAGTGGATATATATTTTTTATGGAACGATTATTATGCATATAATATGTAGTATAATTAAAGGTATTTTATAATTATTTTCTCTATTTAAATGGTAATTAATAACTCATATATAACCTTGAAGTTAAATTTTAACATATTTTCATATTTTCATCCATAGGTAAAACTGTTTGCTTTTTATGACAGAGAAGTTGAAAAGGTTATAATTCAGTGAATATGAACGTACAGTAACATGTGCGCATGTTTCCATTGACAAAATAGTACCTGAACGACGAAAAAGGCATATATTTAAATGGAACCTAATTTGGATATGAATATGAAATTGATGAAAATGGTGCCTAGACGGAATGGAAGTACGTAAAACTATTATAATACACTATCGGCGGAGTGGATATATTTTTGAAATGAGGACAATTTGAAAAATGTTAAATTCATAAACATAAATTATAAGAATGGGCAATTATTTCACAATACTAAAAATGGCTTAAAACATATTTAAAATTTATAATTTTTGATGGTTCATGTCTACTACGAAAGTGTTGCCAAATATTCCATAAGTAAGTACCTATAAAACAAATATTGCTAACTAGATCAATGTGAAGTCGGTATATAAGTGTTACCAAATATGCCATAAGTGAAAAACAAATATTCCTAACTGCATTACTGTGAAGTTAGCCAATTAATTTCCAAGCTACTAATAAAAAATATAATAAATTTTAAACATAAATATAAGAGAAAGTGTTGCCATAAGTAACTAAGTAAAACACAAATACTCCAATGACAAGATTTTGACAGATCGATCGGTTTATGTTTTATTTACATAAAGTTGTCAGAAACATGTAGTGTTTGTATCAAATAAGAAGTATCGTAAAGGGCTGCAATGCAGAAATGTTAAAATTTTGACAGAACGATTGGCTTTTGTTTTTTGCATAAAGTTGACAGAACAATGTCGTGTTTGGTATCAAATGAGAGGTATCATCAAGGGCTACTGTGCCGAAATGTTAAAAATTTGACAGCACGATCGGCTTTTGTTTTATTTACATAAAGTTGTCAGAAACATGTAGTGTTTGTATCAAATAAGAATTATCGTTAAAATTTTGATAGATTGGCTTTTGTTTTTTGCATAAAGTTGTCAGAACCATGTCGTGTTTAGTATCAAATGAGAGGGTTTGTGAAGGGGTGCCATGCAGAAATGTCAAAGATTTGACAGCTCGATTGGCTTTTGTTTTTTGCATAAAGTTGTCAGAACCATGTCGTGTTTAGTATCAAATGAAAGGTATCGTCAAGGGCCACCATGCAGAAATGTAAAAATTTTGACAGTTCGATTGGCTTTTGTTTTTTGCTTAAAGTTGTCAGAATCATGTCGTGTTTGGTATCAAATGAGAGGGTTCGTCAAGGGATACTATGCAGAAATGTCAAAGATTTGACTGCTCGATCGTCTTTTGTTTTTTTGCTTAAAGTTATCAGAACCATGTCGTGTTTGGTATCAAATGAAAGGTAACGTCAAGGGCTGTCATGCAGAAAGGTTAAAATTTTGACAACTCGGTCGGCTTTTCATTTTTGTTTAAAGTTGTCAGAACAATGCCGTGTTTGGTATCAAATGAAAGGCAACGTCAAGGGCTGTCATGCAGAAATGTCAAAAATTTGACAGCTCGATCGGCATTTGTTTTGTGTGGGCAATTTGGGTGGGCATGTTGCGTGGGAAGTTTGGGTGGGCAGGTTGCGTGGGCAGATTGAGTGGTCAAATTGCGTGGGCAGGTTGTGTGGGCATTTTGGGTGGGCAGGTTGCGTGGGCAGTTTGCGGGGGCCGTTTGGTTGGGCATATTGCGTGGGCAGGTTGCGTGAGCAGTTTGGGTGGGCAGGTTGCGTGAGCAATTTGGATAGGCAGGTTGTGTGGGCTGTTTAGGTGGGCGGGAAAAAAATATTTTTAAAGACTTAGCGTTAGCACTTTGCGTTTAAATAGTTCCTAGTCGGATTGGATGTACGTAAAACTATTATAAAACACTATCGGCGGAGCCCTAGGGAATACTCGGCGTAGCCGAGTTTTCGCTAGTAATCTTACTATTCCTTTAACATCAACGCTATTTTTGTTTGAAACAATGTTTGGAACGGCGGTTTTCTGAATCCCATAAGAACATATTTCAAACAAATATAGCATTTATGTTAGGTATGGGGTCCCGTGGCCGCGTGCCTGAGTGTTTGGTCGCGAACCTGGGGAACCGGGCTCGATCCCGACAGACGCCAAATATTTCCAATTTTAAATAGCACAAAAGTGACCTCTGTGGTGCACTCTCCACATCAGCTATGAGTGCCCGTGAGGACGCCTGGTAAGCGCCCACACGGTAAAATATATCGTCATCATTACCGATGTCTACATGTGTTGTAGATACTGGCACACCCAGAAATGGGTAATATGCCGTGATGATATATTTATTTATTTTATATGTTAGGTAAAGGAACAGTCAGATGTCAGATTATTTTACTAAAACAGAGCAGATAGACAGGTAGAGGAAACCATTCTTTGTATGAACAGAGCGGTGCAAATAATCAAATAATAAACCGTTGGCATCCAATATTATGAAGCCAACAGTGAGCGATATGCCGGTTTGTCATATTTACGATATTTATAGTTGTATTGCTGGATCCGACAAATTTGTTACTATGATGAAGGACCCCATTGATCTCAAAATTTTATTTTTGTATATTGTATGCACTTTCATGTTTTCAGAAAGATGGAACTAGTGTTCACTATGCTAAAATGCATTGCAATTTTAAAAATTTCGTCGAACAGTCCTAGTATTTAAGTTATCGTAAACGAGAAAATCGTCAGACAGACACATATCAACCATCCTAAAAAATTCATTGTAGAATTTTTCGTAAAAATGCAAATATGACATATAAAATTTAGGTTTGTTTGTATTCGTTAAAAAGTGTAGTTTGTAACATGTTCTAATATGCGTCATAAATACATGTTTCACCTATATCATGTTACGGGTTTTTGTAATACTGTTTAGTCACGTGACTAGTTATTAATGTTTATATTCAAAAGAGTTACCGTGCCAAGCGATCTCAAGTCTCAAGGCACATAAATGAGTTAAATATCATTAAAATTTAATGGTAGTACGAAACGCACTTACCCTAATTAAACTGGAATAATTTTATTTCCTGTTTAATGCTAAAAATATTCATTGTGAATATAATAATCTTTTATTATTATTGAAGTGTCAAAACTTATTATTTTATCGGTGTGTATGGAAAATATATGTAGATATACATACCTTAAAGGTAATTAGTAATTATAACTTATTATTCTATCGGTGTTTATGAAAATTATTTATTATAAATATTGCGAATAATGGGTAATTATTAAGGTTTATGATATTGTTAATAATAATATATTCAGAATACGTGAATGAAATACAGGTTTCTATATTTTGTACTAATTCATATTTTGATTCAAAATTTTCTGCAATAAAAAATTAAATTATAATCATGACTTCTATACAATCTTATAGGCGATTGAATACAAAAAGAAAAAAATCTGTTGTGGCCAGCACGAGACCTCTCGCCATTTCCATATTAGACTATATAAGTATTGTATTGCACTTCACTTTCGAACCGTCGTTTTATAACAAAAAATTACAGAACTTTGCTCAAATATTGTTTTTTATTGTATTTAACATGTCTTCTGCACACATATAATTCTAATTATATCTATTTTTCATTGTATGAGGAAGTTTCTAAATGTCAGAGATTCTTCCAATTCATTAACCAGATTGGCGGTATTTCTGATGGATATATGCATTTTACCACAATTTTACCTATAATTTCAAATATTTAATTAATAAAACAATAAGAAAACTTAAATATACTTCCCAGAAAAAGCTATCAGAATGTCACTAAAACTGTTGATATTTGACAATGACATGTGTCATGTTATAAACATTGGAATTTGTCAACTGGTTTCCTTAGTGCCTTGGCCTCTGCGATTAGTTTACTCTATAAATTATAGTGTCTTTATCTCTAAATCTATACAAGATATAATAAATTTTTTAAGTGTATTAGATGGAGAATTTTATGTTCTTCAATATTTAATAAAAAAAATTCCCAAAAAATTATATTTAGAAGAATTTTTTTAAGAAACTACTACTTCCGGTTGTTCAATTGTTACCGAAACCTTTTCAGCTCTTCCCAGGAATGTCAGATTGAGGAAACTGCAGTTAAATATTGTTTAAGTCTTATAGTTTTTGAGGAATCATCCCTCCAACATCCATACATACATACACACACACACACACACACACACACACACACACACACACACACACACACACACACACACACACACACACACACATCATTAAAAAAATGTTATAATCGGATTCTAGGAACCTGAAATCGTGCTTATTCAATTAAATCTGGGTATGCGAATTTTAGCATGAATTCAATACCTCTCTTAGCGAGAGGTAAAAATAAGGGGTATTTTTACATTTTCTTTTAGTTAAGCAAAAATTTAAAATTTGTGAAATGACCCTATTGTAGTTCTTATAATTCAACTCAAAATTAAACAAAGATTTATTTTGCTTTTAGCTTTCCAACAACCAACGATGTATAACTTATTCATTTGTTTAAAGCAGCATAAATTATAAAGTTGTATAATTTATAGTCGCAGGAAAAGTGTAGTCTGTAACTTCATCTTGTTGGCTCTTCCACGCTCGTGAACCCGTTACACGACGATCGAATGCTATTTTACAAAAGTATACAACATTGGAAAATATTTTGGTTGTGCTTTCAAACACAACTGTCAAAGTTAAATTTAGATGTTTACTTAGTAACCATATTGTTTTCGTAGTACCGAACAAAACATTGCATGATTTGATTGCATGCTATGCAATAAAGTCCCACTTTCAATTTTTAGAATTAAATTTGAAATATTATTTATTTATCATAAGGAAAATATTTAATAAAAAGAAAAACAGTTTTTATCTTGTTGTCTTAATTTTTATTGTAAAAAGTTGTTGAGAAATATTACTTTGTTTCCTTGAAAATGTGTTACATGTTTATGAGTAAGCATTTATAATTTTAGTAATGTGACCAATGCATACGATAAACTCCAAAATGATCTTTATTTCAACCATTTCATGTCACGTGCTAATATGCCAGAGTTAAAATGATTAATAATATCTCATATCAAAAAAATTCTCAGAAGTCTGTAAAATGAGAACTAATGGAGTGTACATAATGAATTTTAATGATACCTACTGTGAAATTATTTTTGAAGTGGGCTTGCGTTTGTGGACTTTTTTGATCCACCTGTTGATTGTTGATATCAGTACGACATCTGACCGTGAATTTCATAGTGGCAGAACATTTTCAATAGCACTAATTTCGTTTTAATTAGCTGATTAAAGTTCGTTGTTATTTTTATATTACCACGTCCTGTGTTGACTATCATAAATTCATATTAATTTTAATCTCCCAGTAACAGGTAAGGGATGTTTTAGGTTTAATATTTTTAGGATTTCCGGAGGTACGATTTCTCTTTTCTGGATGTGGTTTTTTGAACTGCAGATATTATTTTTTAAATATATGTATTTTGTTGAACATTCCATGCAATTATCATAAGTGATAATTAAATTATCACTTGTTTTTAACCACATTTTTATTTTGGTCTGTAGACTGTAGATTTTAGACATTATCAAAAGCGCGTAATGTTGGTTATAAGTTGTTATACTCGTAGCAGTCAAGAAGAAAACTACAGCATGTGTCGTAATTCGTCTCGTCTGAATAAATAAAAGTCATTCCTGATAGTAATGTAATTTTTTTGTACTAACCTTAAAAATTGTCCTGCTGTCAGTTCAATATTTAAACAAATATACAGGGTGTCTCTTAAATAGGGGAAATGGCTTAACCACAGATTCCTGAGGCTAAAATAAGACGATTTAACCAAACTTGCTTCTACCGGAAAGTGTACCATTTAGCCAGAAATCGGCTTCAAAGTTCTTCGAAAAAAAATTAATTTTGCTTATAATAATCGGACGCTTTATTCGATTTGGATGAAATTTGGTATGACTGTTTATATGGTTATAGGTCATCTTTTAAGGTGATACTTGTTATTATTAGTGAACCACTAGTGTATAAAACTTAGGTCTCCCAACATTAATTAGACCGTAACTTTTTAATGGCAATGCCGAAAACGTGAAAATATTTAAGAGACACCCTGTATATATATTCAAATTCTCTGCTCAGCAGATTCAGGGATAATATTAGATTTGTATAAAATTAAAATCAAACCGTTTTCAATATTGGCTCGTGTTGTAAAATCTATGAAACAAGTCAATAAATTATACAATACAATTTCCTGTTTTCTCTTGCATTTTTCAGTAATTTAGGCACTATTAAGTTTGTGCGTTTCGGTATCAATATTTTAAAACGTGGTTTTCGACAAAACGGAAGCTAGTATAAAATTAAGTCACTAAACAGTTGAAAGCTGTTCGTTTTTTGTCATTTACTGCTAGGTCGAATAAGTATTCGTGTAGTTTATTTTAATTTTCATTCAACTTTATTTAATAGTGCATTTGCCATTTTAAAATGAATTTTCTCGTAAAATTTTGCCGATTTTTATTGTAACAAATAACTTTCAAGTATGAAATAATTTGGAATTTTGGTTGCAGTTTTTTATTTTCTTTCGAAAGGCGATGTTAATTTTCAAACAACAAAAATGCAACAATTATTAAATTTATAAGTTAAAAATAATGAAATAAAAATAAATTCATTAGTTTATTAGTACCTACTGCATGTTCCACACCAAACTTTAGGTCTATTAAAGAAATAGTTACGATTTATAATACCGATTATCAAAGTCCTACATTTTGATCACTTTTGAAAATAAATTAAGTATTTATAATTAAATGTATTTATTGCCTTAGAGTGCAAGGCTGAGATATTTTTAAATTAGATTAGTTATTAACGTCATTAGGCCGATAAAAGGCAAATAACGGACGCGGCTGCATGAGGTTTATAATCAGCCGTGTTCGTTATTTGCATATGGGCCTTGTGACGTTCAAGATTTTTCGTAATAACATAAAATTTAAACATTTAGGAATAATAAAATAATATAATTCTTCTCTTTCTGTCATACTGAACAACTTCTTTTGTTGATTTATAAATTCTCCTAGACAAACAGTCCATCAATATGCTGTTATTTTTCTAGGAACACGATCCTTAATTGTAAGCGACTGTTATAAAACATAACGGCCGGCGGCCATTATTTTTATCTTTTCACTTTTGTTTTTAGTCCTGTTATATCAGTAACAGTATGGTATTACGAAAACTATATAACAATTTATCTAATTATCTTCAGTAGCACGATTTTAGCAATTTTTCGTTATATTTTCCCAATCAAAATCTCTGCACAATATTTGAATCAGTCTTTTCGAAAAGAATCAGTCTTTTCGAAAAGAGGTCATTTCCGCTTATATACGACAAATTTACTTTTTGACATTTCAAGAAGCTATGGGTAAATTACGCAAGTTTTTAGAATCTAGATGAATACGAATCATAACCCATCTACGCTCGACCAGTCACTGATGTCCATCTGGTAAACAGGACTATCAAAGGTAGACCCTCTGCAAAATGAACCGTCTGTTTTGTCTAAGCGAAGCTTTGACGATGTTGTTTCAAAAGAAAAGAAAACCAATTTGGCGGTTAATACATAGTATACATATGAATTCAGATTTGGTCGTGAAGAGTCTGGCATAGAAATTGGTAACTCTTTCATTCATAGGAGGAACCTTTTTTTATTTATTTATTAAATAGGGGCACATATGATCTAAGCAGATGAGTGGCCGGAAAATTTAAGTTAAAAAATAATATGAATTGGCAAAAAGCAATAGGGAACTATTAATTTACTGTAGAAGTTGAATATTCTTAAATTATCTTAATAACAAGAAAAGATTCATATCAACATAGAAACACGAATGATATAGAAGAAGTCTGTCACTATATTACAGAGAGTTACAAATATTGTTACAATGACCTCTATGAATGGCTGAGAAGCAACCAATCAACACTGATGAAATGCCTAAATTATTAAAACTTTCACTACAGAGAAATTTTTCCGTGTTTTGCTTTAGTGCGATTACATACGATTGGATCCTAACGTACCAAGTTAAATTTTTCGGTAAGAATTATTGTTATATCCATATTTTTTTATTATTTTAAAATGAATATTTCCATTTTTGTTTTGTGATAAAATTCCTAGTCTATTGGACATTTGTTTTATATGTAAATAATACGACGAGGTATTTAAAAATGGCTGGAGTTTAAATAAAATTTGAAGAATTCTATCAAACTTTGAGTGATCTCGTAACACAAATAAATGATTCAAACTTTAAAAAATCTGATGTGATCAGCACATTATCTTCCGTCTATTCTATGTATTTTATACATATCTCATACCGAAAGTTCCTTGGAAAAGATTCTATATACATCCAGTAAAATTATAACACGAACAAATACTATTTTTTACAAATTCCATATCCAAAGTCCATTGGAAAAGATTCTATAAATCCAATAAAAACATAAGCTATATAAATTGCACTTGACACTGACGTCTGTCAATTAGAATTATTTGAATATATTAGCATTTATTTAACATTGATAATCTTGAGTTACTGACATATGTCAAGTAGTATATTATCTTATTTAATATATTAGACGTTACCATGGTTGTGGCATAGCTTGCTGATTTATGAAATTTAATATCTTTACCACGTTTTAACTGTATATCTTTTGAATATGAAGGAAAATGTGTAATCAAACCGTAGACAACAAGATATTCTTTCATTTTTATAATAACATAAAATGTCAAAAAATAATATTTAACTTTTTTTTTTCAAGAAAAACTTAAAAACGTCAAATACGGGTAATTTCGATTGACCAATGGGGTATGTGACCATAATCGAATTTCAATATATGTCATAATTAAATCTCTGATTTATATGCAAGGAAAATAGGAAGAATATGCGCATATATATGCAGGATTTTATTGGAAAATATTCAGTTAAGTGCCCAGAATATGCAAAAATATATGCAAAATATGCAGTACAAGAATACGAAAAATATGCTGGATATCTATTAAATAAAAAATAAAATCAATTAAATTTATTATTAAAAACAAATATATGCATGTTAAACAACTTATCGACTTGCCACAGGGGGTTTACAGAAAATATTGTCGCCGTCTAAATAGATAGTTCCAGTTACGGACGAATCCAAACAAATAATTTTGAAGCCATATTGTTCCGTAAGTAAAATGCGTACGAATGGTTTGAAAATATAATTGAAAGTGAAGTACATTTTCCACCCCCTCTTTAGACTAAGATAACGGAACCGACAGAAATATTTAAAGCTAGACTGACCGTTACTTTCTCTTTTCTCTGTAAGGAATTAGGATTAGGAACTTCCAGCCATAAATGAAATTTTGGGTAATTTTTGGCGAAGTAGCACTAGTTCGGTGACCTCAATATGTTCGTCAAACATACGAGAATTTTATTGAAATTGATAAAAATAACGCAAAATTTTAAAAATGTGCACATCACAATGAAATATGCAAAAAATGCAAGACTTAGGTAAAATATGCAAAAATATGCATTTTGCATATAATCCGAGCTTTTAGTCATAATATATAAAAACAAACCTCTATAGCTTCTCATTATAATAATAAAAACTAAACATTAGTTTGTAATACTATTGTTATTAGCAAGTTAATGTTTGGAGAAGGGATCTGTGACGTCAGTAGGGTAGAATGGTAGAAGAAGACAGTTACACTGAGATAGATATGTTGTGATAGGTTATGGAATGGCGAACGTGACAGCGCTTTCGCCTACCACAATATATCTATTTCAGTCTAACTGTCTTCTTCTATCATTCTACCCTACTGACGTCACAGATCCTTTCTCCAAAGTTTTAATAATTATTTTCTCGTAAACTACGAATAATTAATCAATTTAAAAAAATACGGGTATTTTATTTTTTGGTCTAGTATCATATATGTAAAAATCAAAATTTAGTCACATACCCCATTATAACCAAAATCTAATCAGCTCTTCATATGAATGTAAAGAAGGGAGACATTTTTGTCATACAGATTATAGACACACTCACATACAGGTATCATCGTAAAACTAGTAAAATCGTATTCTAGGAACCCTAAAACGTGCTTATTTATTAAAAACTCACCTCCAATTTTTTTGACCAAACAATAACCATCCTTACCTAAGGGTGACGGAAGGTAAAAAGTACAACAGGAATCATATATCATGCCCCATGCGTGCCAACGTCGAAATTAAAAAAAAATATATATATTTCTTGCAACTTTATACGTTTGAAAACGTAGGTTGCAAGTTACAGTAACTGTTGACAAAACAGCTGCATGTGCGTGCATACGTCTGATACCCCCTTTATTGATTTATACAGAGTGGTTGATTTTTCATTGTCCAGCTTATATCTTCTGAAGTATTAAAGATACAAGAAAAAAATATATAGAAAAGTTATTTGATACAACCTGGTCTATAATTTAGCATAAACAATTTTTTTCCAAGGCCTACTAATTTTCCCGAAAAATATTTAACTTGATTTTTTAAATGGAATACCCTGTATATTTTTACGGAATAAAATTCTAAATAAATTTCTCTTTACAATGATGTATAACAAGTAAGGGTTTACCTTTAAATTATGTCTAATAAAGCAAATAGAAATACGATAAAAGTAGGCTGTGATATTCTATTGTTTATACCAGTAACATCTGTCACAGATTCAATAATACTGATTATAATAGTGAGAAAGGTGTTAAGATTCTTATTTAACTAAGAAAAATGAACGTCGGTTATAGTAATAGCGAAAAAGTTGATATGCTTTGCTGTTTCCACAGATCAAATAATAATAAACGTCGGGCTGCTATCCTGTATCAAAATTTATAATAATATTATGTTGTATTAAATTTTGCTACTTGATTTTTAAATAAAAGTATTAATAATTTTGTAAGTCATCAATGCTAGTAATTCTATTACTTGCTTTATTAGACATAATTTTATTCAAAGGAAAACCCCTACGTATCCAAATTTCATGTGTGACAGAAGTTACAGGTATAAACAATAGAATATCATAGTATCATAGCCTACTTTTATCATATTTCTATTTGCTTTATAGGAAATAATTTAAAGGTAAATCCTTACTTGTTACACATCATTGTAAAGAGAAATTTATTAAGAATCTTATTCTGTCAAAATATACAGGTGTTCCATTTAAAAAAATAAAGTTAAATATTTTTCCAAAAAAATGGTAGGCCTTGGAAAAAAAATGTTTATGCTGAATTATAGATCAGGTTGTATTAAACAACTTTTGTATTTAACTTTTTTTTGTATCTTTAATATTTCAAAAGATATAAGCTGGACAATGAAAAATCAACCACCCTGTATAGGGACAGCATCAATTATATTGAACATATACAGGTAGGAGTTGCTTTAATAGTGAGATATGAATATCATTAATAATCAAAATATGAATAAATTATGGATGTACCTACACGTCAACAATAGATAAAATTGTTTAATGCCATAATCAGTTAGTTTTACAGTAATTATTTGGTTCTTATGCTAAATGAAAATACAGTAAAATTAGAATACAAACTATAAATTTAACATATGCAAATTTGTTCTAAATAGTGCATAAAAATTACGATTGTATAAGTCACCTACTTATCGGATTAGACAAACTGATTAAACTCTAACTGCATGTAGTATGCAAATAGATTTCTAGATAAAAAATTATATACGTTGGCAAGTTGGCACAATAAATTTATAATTATGATGTGATCAGCACATTACTTCTTGTGATTATTATTTCGAGTTTATTTAAATGAAGAACGGTAATATTGATAAAGAAGTTTTTTAACCTTTGTATGTATAAATTAAAGTAGTCAGATGGAAACATACTTTAAATGTGATAAATAAATTTATATTAACTTCCGTGAAATTTATGTGAAAACTGTTATATGTTGTTTAATAATATATTTCACTAAAAAAGGACATGTATCGGTATGATGTGTATCATGAAACATGAAACATATGTCTATAAATAAAGCTGCTTCAAACAAATTGTTTGTTCAGAAAAATATTGTGCTTCAATAGTTTTAAATATTTAAGAACCGTTTTTATAATCAGGCACACTTTAAGTTTTTAATTAAAATTACTTTCAGACTTTATTTTTATGTTAAAGTAATGCTACAGAGCTAAAGTTATATTTTGATAAATTTATTTAAATTTTATTTTGAAAATGGCTGAGATCATTTTAAGTAAAAAATGTTATTGAAGGTACATATGTATGTCCGTATTGTATTTTTGAATTTTCACTTAAAAGTATATAAATTAGTAATAAAAAAGTTATGAATTCATATCAAAAACTTTTATTTTATATGTGAAATTTAATGGCTTTTGATTTAAAAAACTTTGTTTTCAAATTGAATATAATTCATGATAATAAAACATTAAATTTAACAGTAATTACTTTCGTTTGAAAAATCTAAAACAGAAATAATTTCAAAACAAATAAAAATTTTGTTGGATCAAAGTTGAATGCAAAATATTTTGATTTTAACTGCAATTTTTTATATTTAAAGCAATTTTTTTTGAGTGCGCTATTATTTTTTAACAGAAATCCTGATACATCCTGTATACAGTGTGTCCCATTTAGAGGTGCCACCATTGGGATCTCGAGAACTATAAGAGATACGATGTCGGTTAAATGGAACTTTTTGTGCGCCTTTGGGAGGCCATCTCAGATGTGCTTTTATTTTTCCAAAAATTCTCATAGGGTACTAGATAATGACGAAAAACTGAATATTGTTGATTTTTTCTTTTTCAAATAAGTTCTAAACTATTAATAATTGAGAAAAAAGTTTCAAATATAAAAGATAGATATTTTTATTAGTTAACCAGTGGCGTACGAAATAAATTTTTATATCCGTAAATTTTTGAGATATAACACAAACTTATATTTTTTTTAATGGAACCCATATCTGATTTTAGTCTCAAAAAAATCAATATTTTTTTTCTATTTTCAATGATGTAAGGGTTATTATGTTTTATATTTTTTTTGCTCCTAAAATTTAATTTTTCTCTTTATTTTCCTGAATTTTCTTGTTATCTCCCAAAAAAACAATATTATTTTTATTAATTATATTGTATTTGATCAAAATAATTTGTTCTATGCCTTTATTACTTAATATTTTCATTCTATACTCATAATTACAAAAATACACTATAATGTGCCAAGGGCGACCTGATACAAAATATTATAAGAATTAATTTGATACGAGTTTTGAGCAAATTTTTTTAAAGAAATAAATTATTTAAATACAAGGAGTATTTGCAAATAGAATCTACCAATATTTTCAAAATAATTGTGAATTTAATACAAAATAACGAAAAAATAATAATTTTGAAGGCAAAACAAATATAAAACACAATAACCCTTACATCGCTGAAAAGAGAAAAAAATATTATTTTTTTTGAGGCTAAAATCAGATATGGGTTCCATTTAAAAAAATATAAGTTTATGTTATATCTCAAAAATTTGCGGATATAAAAATTTATTTCGTACGCCACTGGTTAGCTAATAAAAATATTTATCTTTTATATTTGAAACTTTTTTCTCAATTATTAATAGTTTAGAACTTATTTGAAAAAGAAAAAATCAACAATATTCAGTTTTTCGTCATTATCTAGTACCCTATGAGAATTTTTGGAAAAATAAAAGCACATCTGAGATGGCCTCCCAAAGGCGCACAAAAAGTTCCATTTAACCGACATCGTATCTCTTATAGTTCTCGAGATCCCAATGGTGGCATTTCTAAATGGGACACTATTATGTCTTAAAAAATATTATTATATAAGTAAATAATGAGATATTAATTTTTGATAAAAATATATTCAAATAAATCCAGTACCTAACAAAAAATATCTGATGTGGCCAGCACATTACCACCCTCAATTTCATACCCACTATTATAAAAATTTTCAGAAGTCATAACAATAAAACAATGTTTTAGTTTATGTTTTGTTTATTTTAATTTAAACCAACGTTTTGGCATATTTAACTTCTGATATTCGAAAAATGTAAGGATATTCACTGGATATATAAATTGGCATAGGCACAGACACATAATTGTTTATTAAAAGCCGTGTTGATGTATTTCTTTATTTTCTTAAATTCTTGATAAATTAAGCTTGTTTTTAAAAGTATGTAATAATTCTTGCTGACTGCAATGAATACAAGAACCAAGCAAATAGTATTGTGTAGTTTTACATGAATGGCAAAGGCGTACTTACAAAGTGGGAGTGGAGAGTCAATGTAGTTTCAAGTTACGTAACACTAAACTATTAGAACGAACTCGTTTGTCGTGTTAACTCATTTCTTGCATTGTTTTGCGAAGGTCTGCGATGTTTATGTTCGTATTTTTATCTTTCGTGATAATTTAGAAATTATGTTCAACGCTCAGAGAGAAAACAGTTAAAAATAAATACTTATTTCCGCAGTTTCCAAACTTTTCGTGTTTTGGTTTATTATTATTATTGGTATGAGGAAATTACTTACTTTTTTCTACATCTTAGCTCCTTTTACATTATTTATTTTAGTGTTAAAGTAGTCCCATCTGTCACACTTATAAAATGCAAAAAATAATACTGTTATTGTTGCTATGTACTTTTAACCAATATTTTTATGAAACTTCATCTAAACTTAAAGGCTGGTAGCACAAGCGTGGTTCTAACTAGTGGTGGGATCCGGATCCGGATAGTTTCGGTTTCGGATCCAAAAATATCCGGATATCCGGATAATTGATTGTTGAACTATCCGGATCTGAGTATCGGATTTTGGATCTGAATCTGAGAATTGGATTTTGGATCCAAATCTGAGTATTGGATTTTGGGTCCGGATCCGAATATGAGTATGAGTATCGGATTTTATATATGGAATTTCAGAATCCACATCGGTTCTCGGATTTGAATATTCTCAGTATTGAACCCGATGATAATATTTGAATGTATAAGTATTATCATGGAGCTTCAAAACCAAATAAATCTGATTATGAAATAATCCACAATAAATTTTTGTTTGGTATAGTTAATAGAATTGGATCTAGAATTAAAATTCGGATCCGGATCCGTAAACAAAACATCGAATCCGGATTCAGAAGCAAGTCCAGATCCGAATCCAAAAGGGATCCGGACTCAAATCTGGATCCAAATCCGAATTAAATTTACGGATATCCGCTTCAATATCCTAACATCGGATATCGGAGGAACCGGATATTTTGAGATCCGGGTACTCACAGCACTAGTTCTAACACCGGTATCAACCAGAACCGTATCAATGACTTGGCACATACTTCAGGGTTGTTAATAAAATAAGAGTTGCCAATATACTGAATTAAGTCGAAAATGTACTGACAGTCATATTCAATAAATTTGATCTCATTATTTAAAACTGTTTTTCCTAGAAATCAGTTAAAAAACCAAATCACATTAAATAATTTTAAATAGTGTCGGCAGATTTATTGAATATAGCTGTCAGTAGATTTTCAGCTTGATCAATATATTGGCAACACCTGTTTTATTAAAAAACCTGAAGTATGTATCAAGTCGTTGACGTGGTTCTAGTTAACACCGGTGTTAGAACCACGCTTGTGCTACCAGCCAAAAGAGATTTGTAGTTTTACAAAGTCTTTATTGTTATTCGTTAAGCGGTAATATATTTTTTTTTTAATATTCTGGACTTAGCTTATAGAGATGATTTTGTTTTCAAACAGTGGATAAAATATATAAATATGTTGAAATAACTTTTAATAAATAAATAAAGGCATATTACCCATTTCTGAGTGTGCCAATCTGTTTTATCACAGAGAATAATGATGTCATATTTGTACTGTGTGGGCGCTTACCAGGCGTTACCTCACAGGCACTCCTTGCTTATATGGAGAGTGCACCATAGGGGTCACTTTTGTGCCATAAAATTCGAAATATTTGGCGTCGGTCGGGATCGAACCCAGAAAATATTAATTAATATATTATTGTTATTATTAATAATAAATCATTATTTTCAGCTATAATATCCCGAGGACATTGATAATTACGAAATAATTTTATGACAGTTACCGAAAGCGCGTTGCTTGGTAACAGCCCGACGCCGAAGGCGGAGGTGGTGTTACCTAAAAGCAACGAGCTTGAGGAAGTGTGATAAAATTATAAGTATTTATCAATGATCGAGGGCTATTCGGTGAGAATTTTTTTTGCAGTTTTAACATTAAATTTGCCTAAAATTTGTATTTGACAGAATTTTGTGTCTAACATAGCCCAGTAGATGTCACTAGTAGCTATGAACGTGAAAGTGGCTATGAATATGTTCAGTGTGAAGTATGCAATGAGAATGAGACATCTTTGAGTGAGACCAAAGAGAAGAAGATAAGACATACAAAAGTCCATAAATATTTTCCACATTTAGTTTTTTATTTAATACAGTATTTTCTGATGTGTTTTCTTCTATAATTTTGTTGATTAAATCATCATTTTCATTGACAGCGTGAAAATGACATTTTTAAATTAAAACAATTCATCTTTAATTATATGTCAAAAACTGTTTGTTACTTAGCAACTTAGTGACATAAGTGATAATTGTCTTAGGATAATTATCAGTGTAAGTTTATTTTGATTGGTTACTTTCGCACACGTGGTCAGCAATAAAGGGATTCAATTGGATAATTTTTTAACCAAAAAATTTTCAACATAATATACCATAGTATATTTTAATTAGTAACTAATATTGATTCTATTTTAAATATCCTGAATACATTTATTTTCATCCCCTTTCAAACATTCACTGTACGCCAGTGCAATCTGTCAATCGTATTTCTTTCACAACAATGCGGCAAACAAAAAATCCGAACGAGGCGGCACGTTTAGACATTGTGGATCACTCTGTATATGAATAAAAACTATTTGCCGTCTACACTGTTGACATTTTGAAAATGCTAAGTTATGAAGAAGCGGCAACACCGCATGACAATGGACAGGGAGCGGAGAAAGGAAAAAGTTGAGCATCAGTCCATATTTACATGACGGCTGCTATAAATGGCAAGAGGTATGAGGTAATGAGCTGGCTACATCGATTTTTTTTTTATAAAACTTTTCTTATAAAAATTGATGTGCAATGCATATTTTTTTGAGAAGTCCGTTGACTTGGAAATCCCTATTATTTACAACACATGATTTTACAGTGTATTTATCATCCTTTTCGAAACACTTCCTCCAACATTGTGGTAAATGTAATACCACAGAATATTAATTTTTATTGAAAATTCTTTTTTTAATTTACCGCATTTTTAACGTCATCATGACGAATGTAATCATCCATTCCCATCTAATATCTAATTTAAAACCTGGACATTATAAAAAAATCTGTTGTGGCCAGCACAAAACCTTCCGTCAATTCGATGTATTTTGTACAAATCCGATACCAAAGGTTCCTTGGAAAATATTCTATATATCCTGTAAAATTGTAACACGAACACACTATTTTTTACAAATTCTATATTGCAAGTTACTTTGAAAAGATTCTATAAATCCAGTATAATTATAACACGAATGTACATTCTGTAAATTGCACTTCACACTTCCTCATTCCTATCCAACGCATCTTCTTCACACATTTCTTCCTCTTTCAAATATTCTGCTACACAGTCCTTCCATCTTCTCTTCGGCCTTCCTCGTACTCCCGACATTGAAACTGCAAGTCACTTGCGAGGGACACTCTGTCACTTATGTTACTTTCTGATCCTATACTTTCCACTTTGATTTTGCACTTGACACTAACAACTGTCAATTATAATTTTTTGAATATATATCTACTGTTTCCATATTTTTTGCAAAGCTGACTGATTTTTGAAAGATAACCTCTCTTAATCTCTCTATAACTCTATACCTATTGAATATGAAGGAAAACGTATAATCAAATCGTATAGAGAATAAGATTTTCTTTCATATTAATGATCATAAAATGTCGAAAAATGATATTTAATTGCGTTTTTTCCAGAAAAACTGTTAAGAACTTCAAATAAGGGTACTTCCGGTTGACCAATTATAACCAAAATCAAATCAGCTCTTCATATGGTTGTAAAGAAGAGGAATACGAAAGAATCATAATTTTTAGAATTGTAGTTTTGAAGTTATCGTCGGAGAAAAATTTGTCACACACACACACACGGACACACCCACAGACACACACACACACACACAGACACACATACAGACACACACACGGACACACACACACATACACATACAGACATCAATGTAAAATTAGTAAAATCGTATTCTAGGGATCTTAAAACGTGCTTATTCATTAAAAACTCACCACCGAATTTTTTGACCAGACAATACCTTCCTTTTGACGGAAGGTAAAAAATGAATAAATAAAAAAATGTTTAATTTTTTTTTCGATGACATTGACAACCAAAAATTAAAAAATATATAAATCGTTTTTTTTTTTATTTATTTGCTTCGATAGAGATGTAAACCATTAAAGAGTAAATATCGCTTCCACATTTCTATTTTTATTTCCTGTTGCTAGTTGATAACATTGAAGCAAAAAATGAAACCGATTGAAATAACAATGAAAGTATTTGTCACGATATGTAGTTCCCTAGGTTATAAAAGCATACAACATTTTGTTACTCTATTGTCTGAGTGCAGAAGGAAAAGAAGATCGAGGCTACGTGGGCAGAACGGTATGCATTTGTTCTGAGTCATTACTGACAACCTAAGAAATCACTAATGACGTCATCAAGTGCGTATTGGATGATTATGTCAGCGGTTAAATTAATTCTATTAGTTTGTGTTCCAAAAATTAATAAGGAAAAATGTAGTATTGTGATTTATCGTTAAATCACATAAATTTATTTTCGTTTTTCCTTAAATTAGTTTTCATGATTGTTCTATTACTGATAAACTAATCGAACTAAAAATTGCAAACATTTAAAAAGGAAATTAAATTGCGTTTTTTAAAATATTTTTTCACTGACAAACTATATAAATAAAAACAGCAAAATATAGACAAGATAATAAATGTATACATGTATTTTTTGTTGTTGTTTGTATCTTATTAATTTTATCGGAGATGCTGCTGCTGTGCAACGCGATAAAAATGTGAGTACGATTAATCAAAAAGCCTTCCGCATTTATAATGAAATAAATCGAAGTATTTCCCACATGTAATCAAAATTATACAATATTTTGATTCATACATACCTTCAAATTTTCAGTTCATTATTAAAAATAATAAGCACCTATTTTTTTGTTTGTTAATACCCGTTTCGCTATTTTTTGACTTATGAATACGTACGTATAATCACGTAGACATATGCAGTAGTACTGTTAACACCGCTAGATGGCAACTGAGTATAAAACGAAGACATACTATATGCACTTGTCAGTTGAAATTTCTAAGCATTTTAAGCTAACCTGAAATTTATGAAAGTAAACATATCGATGAAATAAGTTTGCCAGTAAAAAATGTATTTTATTAACTTACCACAATAAAGAATAAAATAATATTCTCAAATATATTCAATGTCTTACGTGCGTTTATAACCTTCCAGCGTCTAATCCCAAATCAAAAGCGAAAGAAATAGCTGTATGTAACATGCAGATAATTTCACGCCAAATGAAAATTATATTTATAAAAATGAATAGAACGATATTATATTAATATATTATAGCATATTTAGATATGTATTCCTCAATTTATAGTTTTTCTTTTAGAAATTCTGTGTCCATATAAAGTGTCTGTTTGAAATGAATCTGAACTTAGGTTCGGAACCTGTGACGTCACAACATGGCTGGTTTTTGCAACTTTTAAAAAATATACTTTAAAACGATTTTATACAATAAAAAATGTAAATAAAAAATGTAAATAAAAAATAATTTAATCATACTGAACTATAAATTAGACCACCCTTCTTCGATTAATACACACATTAATACACTATGGGAATAGGTTCTCATTATAATAATGTGGTAGGCGTGGCACGGTGACAGTTGATTATAACTATGTCTTTCCCTCCCAGAGTATCTGTCTTCTTTCACGATCCTACCATGCAAACGTCACACATCTCTTCCACAAACTTTTAATAATTATTTTCCCGTGAAGTACGAATAATTAATCGATTTAAAAAAATACGGTATTTTTTTTGTCAGTATCATACGTAAAAATAAAAATTTGTCACGTATTTGTCCTTATCACATTCATAGTCGAAGTTTTGAAATAATCAGTCGTTTTAGGATTTCTTTCAAAAAAATACAAATATAAGAAACTGATTTACAACTTTATTTTTCTATCATATACCTAACCTTGAAACAACATACGAACAACTGTTTTTCTTCTGCTAACTTACAGTAGAGTAAGTTTGTTTGCTTGATTAATACATTTAAAAGAAATCGTATTTTAGTGTACAGGTCTAAGTAGAAGAAAATCAATGAAGTGAAACAGTATTACTTATGGTCGTCATCGTTACATTTTTGAAAAAGAGGGCAATGGATCAATCATTATTCACGAAAGGATGATTGGCATATATGAGGCAGATGTGCTATATTTTACAGTGAAATTATGATGAAAGCAATTTTGATGGGATCGAGAATCGTTTGATGATGATCCAAAATCCCAAAGACCTGTGTAATTTTAGCAAAACGAAGGATAAATGTTTTAGTGATTGCAAATAAAGTGGGAATGTTAGAAGCAACTTAATAAAAAATTACTTTACATTCAATTATTTCATGGCCTTCAGTCTCATTTCTAAAATAACAAAAAAAAATCTATTGTTTTGCTGATGCATCCGCTTTTACGCTAGTGTTAAATTACTTTAATTTAGAAAATTGTAATTATTTTTGATTTTTTCTTATTTATAATAAAATCCAAGATAATGTTTAAATAAATTGTAGTCTTCTGCCATCCACGGGCTGACAAGTTTTGACAGACAATGATATCAAATTACGAATTATTTTTTTTATAACAATAAACAAGATACAATGGGGTCCCGTGGCCGCGTGCCTGAGTGTCTGGTCGCGAACTTGGGGGAACCGGGTTCGATCCCGACAGACGCCAAATATTTCCAATTTTAAACGGCACAAAAGTGACCCCTGTGGTACACTCTCCACACCAGCTATGAGTGCCCGTGAGGTGATGCCTGGTAAGCGTCCACACGGTAAAATATATCGTCATCATTACCGATGTCTACACCCAGAAATGGGTAATATGCCGTGATGATATATTTTTTTATTTATTTATAAACAAGATACAGGGTGTTAAAAAATAAGTGTAACAAACTATGAGGACATATAGTACTGACCAAAATGAGTAAAAAAGTCTAATCAACATCGGTCTGATCTTCAACTGTTTCTGAGAAAGAGGCCATTTTGTATTAGAATTGAAAAAAACTGACAAAGATAGTCATTGAACGAAATTTTGTCTATGCCAGGAAATAGACCATAAAAAAATAACAAAATTTTATATGAAACATTGTTTTACTTTCTAATAGTTAAGAAGTTATTTGAAAATTAAATATTGACCAAGGCCGCCACAACATTAGTCTTAGTACAATTATTCATTTTTTTTTTTTGAAAAACAAAAACACATCTAAGATGACCTTTAAAAGGTAAACAAAAAGTATCATTTAATCAAAGTCGTAACTCTTACAGTTTTCGAGATAGCAGAGGTAAACCCCGAAAAAAACTCATTTTTCACTGCCTTATATCTATTTATATATTTTGGTCAGTACTATATGTTCTCATAGTTTTTTACACTTATTTTTTAACACCTGTATACATTTCCAAAATTATCATTTATTTAAACATTTTCAAATATTAAAATATTTCTCAGTAATTCGTAAATATTGTGCAGGCAAAATAACATTTCTTGTGATTATAGTATTTTTGAAGAAATTGGCGATACCAGACAAGCGCTCGCTATCTAGCGGCCAACTTTAAAACTATAATGTGGGGTATTATTTCTAGGTATTTGCGTGTTACGAAACGAAGGTAGAATTTTCTTAAATATTTTAATATTTCTTGTTAAATATAAAACATAGGTGAAAATCAATAAATGACATAACAATCCCCCGTCGTTAGATTCAAATATTTTCCACATGAGCGCTGATATCTAACATGGCATCGCCAATACAACAAATTTAAGTAGAGTAATTGATTTTTTCACGCGACACTTTAAAAGTTAAAATATTTGAATTGCTGTCACTGCTGTCTACGATCTTTGTTAAATAGATAAATTGCAGAGGAAATATAATTAATTCTACTACTGGTTTGAAAAACATAGATTTGCCTCTACAAACTAATGCTGCAATTCTGTTTTAAATCATATCTACTTCCGATGTCGTAAATACGTGAACAAATTAATATTGACAGTAACACCATTGTTAATTTAAGTAATTTTTTTTTTATTATATACGATGTTACAAAATGGAAAGACGATGTGATTTGTGCTTAGAATTGCAACATAATTACGTAAATCCACGCTTACGTAAAAAAATTACGAAAGAATAGTTCTAGATTTATTTATTTCCTTAATTGCTAAGATATGTGGTACAGATGAAGCTTTACGAAAATTTGTGTAGTTGGAACATTATTCAAAATAATCGAATGGGCCACAGGATTTTTTTTCTTTCAGAGCTATCATTGAATATGTACAAAACCTTTTATACTTATTTAGGAAACATTAAATATTTCTTCGATTAGTTTTTGATATATTTCCAATGAAAATGACACATATTTGAACGTCAATATACGTACGTGTGATTATAAAATGTTATTGAAAATCTAGACTTTTGAAAACCAGTGATTTTGTACGTCCGTTATTAAAGACATACCGTGATATAGTACCGTATGTCCACGGATCGAGTTCCAAAGAGGAAAAACTTTTTTATTTTTTATTTTACAAAAAAGAATGTATTCTTGATAAAAGTTTTTGGTTGTCCCGAAACGGGCAATTCAGTTTTAACATTTTCATTTAGTTTCAGATAAAAATGGAAAATTGGTCGTTTTAGTTGAAAATTATTGTAAGTCCCAAAAAATAAGTTTGCGTTGTCATGGTGGGCGGTGTTGCCGCTTCTTCATAGCTTAGCATTTTTAACATTGCCCCTAAATTGACAACAGTGTAGAAATCTCCAGTTTATATTTATTTAAAGGCGTATTGTATGTTATGTGTATGTCTGTGATTAATATACAGTTGAACGTCGGTATAATGTAGACATAAAATTGTTTTACATAAAGAGTTGAGGAAAGCATTACTTACGTAAATGGGAAACTGCCTGCATTATGAGCAATCATAAGCGATATTTTTAGAAAATGACAACTTTTATGGTAATTCCGTATTATCCACGGGTGAATAATAATAAAAATAATGTAGAATTGTGTTTTTTTTTTAAAGGAAATTAATGAGTTTTTGATGTAACTAGATAAAACCACTTCCGGCTATTATATATGGGTTAATTGTCGTTCACTTGTTTTTATTTATATAAAAATTATAAATTCGTCATAGTGGTATATTTCAAGTATATTTTAAATAATAAACTCTGTTTTGAACCCATTAAATGTAAATCTACATAACATATTTTGAACGTTCCTTAAATGTCGCATCGGAATGAAATGCCAAATCAAATATTATGTATCGTTGCCAAAATTGCGCAAGTGAGCTTAAGCGAACTGTACATAGGGTGTTAAAAAGGGTAATTTTTTGAGGGCATACCTACATGTATTATACAATTCAATGTGCTGATTTCGAATTCAAAAAATATTTTTTTCAAAATTCGTAAAATTAAGGGCATGGTTCTTGAAGGGTACTGGCTGAGTGGTGGATACAATTTTTTTAATAATAATAATAATAATAATAAATGAATTTATTTGTTATTCAGTTACGTGTGATCAAATAATTCGTCTCATAGTTAGCGGCCCGTCATTTGCGAAAATCATAATTTTGTTACGAGTCACATAAGTACAAGGCTTTTTTAATTCCGTTAAATTCATCATTTACAAGAATAGTATATTGTGCAGCTAGGGACGAAAGAGGCATTTTGCGACGAGTGTGGGTTGGCAGCCCGAGTGAAGCGAGGGTTGCCACCACACGAGTCGCGAAATGCTTTCGTCCCGTAACGCACACGATATTTTTTTCAATACCTGCGCCGAACATGCCACCTTGAGTGTCATACATCCTATTGCATCCCGCTACGTCATTACTTTGAGTCACTACGGAAACAAAGACTAGTTCAGCTGAAAATGGCCACTTTCGTCCCTCAAAACAGGCACGAAAGGTGGCACTTTCGGCACAGGTATTGAAAAAAAGAAATTGATGAATTTTCATAGAACTTAGCTGTCACATTTTCGCAGTGGTGCGAAAAAATAAAAGATAAACGCACAAATGCGAAAAGTGTCCTTTTAACATTTAAAATAAGAAACAAAAGTTGACATTATGAAACGGAAAATATTACTCATCGTTTATTCTGAATTTTTTCTAAAATGTGCTGATTTTAATTCTAATTATTATACTACATTGCACGTAAGAAAATAGCAGATGGCGCATGATGTCCAAATAATGTTAATGTTCTTAAAAATTAGGTTAGTACTAAATCTGTTATTAAGAATTATTACACTTGTTTCATTTGCAGTGTACAATGATATTTCTTAGTAAATTTTATTATTTTCATAATTATATACTACCTACTTATCTACTTGACAAGTAAATTAACTGAATATGCATTTTGCCTAGTAACCCCTATTTGCTTTTTACGCACCAGTGTTTGAAAAGTGACACTTTATACATTGTAAAGAGTACGTAAAGTATGTACTTTACGCACGGTTGTAGAAAAAATAATTTTAATTCGTAAAACCAAACCTTTGTCAATACTAAATATTTTTGCCTGTAACAATATATCATTCCTGAATATTAAAAATTACAAAGTCAAAATCAAATACTTGGTTTTAATCAGCTATAAAAACAAATAATATGGAATGATTTAGTTTAGTTATGTATCTAAACCAAATAAAAATGTCCTAGTTGGATGTTTGATGAGTAACTACATATATCGACGTAAGGAGAAATATTGAATGTGAAACAATTCAGTTATGAAACTTAAATTGAGATCCAATTGCATATGTTGTAAGTACATGATGTTATGAATTACGCATAATAATGAACGAGAACACAGTAACCTTGAATTTCTACACATAAGGTGTAATTTTAACCTGCTGCAAACGGCAATAGAAAGTGTATCCGGTTAAATTGATAAACCTTGTTTTGATTTACTGCAGATTTATTTTGATTAATCAGATAATATTATTCAACAACCTTATAATGATAGCGATTATTACTCAAGAGGATGATGTTTGCGACCCGTGGCGCAAGCGATTGTTATAATTCAATCCAAAGTGTAATAGCCACTATTCAAAGGATGTAAACTTACCGTAATTTAGTTTTATAGTAATTTATAGTGTAATTCAAAATATATACTTATTCGTAAAGCCTTTCTACCCTTTCAGTTGTAATTAAATATTACAGATATATTTTAAATTACCGAGAAATTACCAGGCGAGTAGAAATTTACAAATAAGTATTTTTTATACCTATAAATAATTAATTAATTACAAAATTAAAATCATAATATACCTGTTATAAATATTAAAATATGCAAATGTTTTGTCAAACATTTAAACAAAAAAAGTAGCACATCTATTTCACTAGATGTTAAAAAATTTGGATGACAAAAAATAAAACTGGTTTAATTAAAGTGTCCTCATTTTCAGTAATATTAGATTTGAGTGTATAGGTTTATCAAAAAATAAAAAGAAATTCTTTATTTACATTTGTGTTCCCTGCATTTTGTATAAGAATTCGTATTATACTTTATGTCCTAACCTCATACCTGAGAGTATTCAATTGAAAATTACACTTTTCAGACTAGAATGGATAGCGAATCTTGAAACTTCGAAATAAATATTACGTAACATTAAATAACACCATAATTTCAGCGCCAGCGTTACGTCATTGTGTACAGTTAGTTATAATTTATTACTCAACAGTATATTATTAAAAGTTATTATGTTATGAATAAGATTGTTTGACAAGAAACTAATATATGAATTAATGAATTATTGTCAGAAGTAGACTAAATATTTTAAGTTTCTTACAATTGTTCAACAATTTTCAAATCAAAGATATTATATTAAGTATGGATAAATCAATCATTTTTTAAACTGTTGGTGTTTGCATGATAGCCAAGTGTTCACTTTGCGGACTTTCCCGCTTATCTTAGGGACCAAGAAAGAATAGTATTGTAGAATTGTAAAGTATAATTATTTAAACACAACACTTGATTATTCCACAGATTTTATTTATTATGTACGTAACGATCGTTTCGTCCTTTCGGACATCATCAGACAATAATATTACATTAACAAAAACCTTCAAAATTAGAATTAAATTGGATTTACAAAATTAACTGTGAAGACTGTGAGGCCCTATATATCGGCCAAAGCGGCAGAGGTTTTAAACATGGGATTAAAGAACAAAGATTCAATTAAAAAACATTGCCACGCCACTGCAACACTGCATAGAAGACAATCATAACTTTAACGGAAATTTTGATATTCTACATATTGCTGATAAAAGATTAAGATTAAACCTATGGGAGAATTTAGAAATTAGGAAAGCCGTTAATTCTAAGAAAAACATTGTCAACGAACAATTAGATGTAAGCAACTCACCCCTACTCAACATGTTTGGAACATATAAATACCTGTCTTCTTAATGTAATATTATTGTCTGATGATGTCAGAAAGGACGAAACGATCGTTACATAATAAATAAAATCTGTGGAATAATCAAGTGTTGTGTTTTATTGCAATAATTATATTCTAAAATGTTCCATCAAGTACCAACTACACAAACCCTAACAGTTATGAATGGGGTATTCCGGTGATATGGAATTAATGCAAAATAATAACTTTTTTCTATATTTTCCATCGTCATATAGTACAAAAATATAATAAAACATGTTTAATAAAAAGTTTTAATTCATAATTTAATGTTACAAAATTGAAATTTTTACAGTTCTAGAAACGTCCTTGAAATTTGTGACGTCAAGTTGATAATCTGTTGCTCATTTCAAAGTAAATATTTTCGTTTAAAAACACAGATGGTGCCAGTAGTTAACACGCTCAGATATATTTCTTGTTTGACATTTCGTCCACTTTATAATTATTACTCCTATTTTTACCATAAACAAACACAGGACAAACACCGAAATACACGCTGCTACCAAAATCATATGTAAACAAGCAAATGGCTGTCATGAACATGTGGATTTAGGCGCTGAAGTTCGTTGCAGATGTCACCATCGAGTTGACGTCATAAGCGCGCCATGATAAGAAAATTTGAATTGAGGTGAAATTTTTAAAATTCATATCTCATGTGATACTTACATTTTCTTACTCAAAGTTAGATATTCAGAGTCCTACTGGTCTGTACTAATGTAAAAAAATATTTTTTAAAAATGTCGGAATACCCCATTTCGTGAAGCCGCATTTAACCAGACGAAATTTCAAGTTAACCATCAAACGTAATTGAAACGTCAAACTCTTAGTAGTTGTCAAATCACTTGTTGAATTTGCACGTGTTTTTTGTTTCATTTCTGTTTTTGTGATATTTCACGAATAAAAACAGCATGCATAAAACCAAGAGTTAACAGTATTTTTAAAAATAGGTATATAAATTTTTCATCAAGGAATTACAAAAAAATAATGTAATTAATTAATTTATAATTAAAAGTTAAGTATTTATGATTTTATTTGAATAAATTAAATTATAAGTCTATAATAGTTTTGGATAAAAATATAACCTGGAAAGTATAAATGCTGACGTGACCTTCATTTTAACATTTCAATTCCCCCTCCAAATAAATCTAGTGACTATTTTGGTAACTTCTAGCGGTGTAAATGTGACTTCGTCTAGTGCTGTCTATAGTTTAAAAACACGGTATAATAAAAAGAAAGATTGGTTAATCAGTCGTGAAAAAAATTATTTATTGATTATTTTTTATTCATACGGCGTCTCCTAACTCTGACTTACATATGACCCAGTACAGTCACCTATTTACGTTTTACCAAGTAAAAAAAATCGTGACAACTAGTGCGCACCAAAGCGGGCAAGCGTTACGTGTAATATCGCATTGTGGGCGGCAGTAAAATCTCAGAAGTCCGCACACCAGTACGATAGAAACGCAAATTGTTTGCAAGTGAAGCATAATATATCGTGGGACTATTTTTTACAATGAATTTATCAACTAGAGAAGAACTGTTTTTATTCGTCGCTGTCGTTAGAAGTTACACAACATTAAGTAGGTACTAATGATAAGTAATAAACAATTTACAATATTTGTTCTTGTAGGAAAAGTAAACGTAAATGGATGCTTTATTTAATTTTGTATATTGATTTTAGTTTCATACGAATATTTTTTTGACATTTTCTATTTCTATCGTTTGTACGCAAACGTCGAGCTCTTCTGATAGGCGGTAGATAGTTTCGCTAAGTTAAAATGACAGTTGACTGAGTGTTTGAAACTAGTAGTAATGAAAAGGAAATCAAAATTTGATTTATCTCGCCAATAGTGATGGATCGTTAAACACAACCGAAAATCATGCCAGCAATGGCTTTATTTTATTCCATTGTGACAAATGTTTAAATTTTTATTTTTAAATAAAATTAGGGAGACCGGGGCAGGTTGTCACACGGGTTGGTTGTCCCCAGATCTCAGTCACTACTGCCACGTAGGAGTTGCGACTCGAACTACTAAGTGTTTACATCATTGCGAGTATGTGCACGCAGTTTCATGCGACAATTTTATGGATTTTATGGTTTTATTGTTTTTGCAGCTGCAAGTATTCGTTGAGCGATATAATTAACTTCGATTATTCACCTTCTATTCAATGAAGTCAATGTCTCAACCTTCTCAATTACTTTCTATGTACGCAAAAAATTTTAAAACTTGAAATTTCACTTTTTAAACTTGAAATTTCACCTATTAAACTTTTAATCGTTTTGCTAACTTTATTTTGCTTCTTCGCTAGCGCTAACAACATTGGGTTTAGATTTTTTTATTAAAAAAAATACAAACTGCAACGTATAACCTAACTGGCAACGCATAATTTGTTAAAATTAAAATTACAAGTTTCAAAGTTGAAATTATAAGTTTAAAAGTTGAAATTTCAAGTTTTAAAATAGTGAAATTTCAAGTTTAAAACGTATTAAATTTTTTGCGTATGGCCCTTCTACGCTTCCGTAGCCTGGTGTTATTCTGTATCAACTTTGAGCAGGGTTGTTGTAATTTTGCCCGACCCAAAATAAAAAAACCTATATAAAAAAACCCAAAAAAACCCATCTAAAAACCCATTTTATGAAATCATATTTTATTAATTAAATATGGTACATTCTTTTTTGATACACACATATATACATGAATTTTTGTCACCGGCACAATATTTTACAATCAATTTCATTTTGTGTACTTCGTGTTTGATCATTTTTAATATATTTTTCATTGTTGTGCGAACTTTGCACAGTGTTTCTTTTATTTTTGAACAACTCCAATCCTTGTGTCAGCATTTTCATTATTTTTTGAGTTGTGTATTAAACATAAAACACTATCGGCGGAGCCTTAGGGAATACTCGGTGCAGGGTTGAAAAAAACCCGGGTTTTATCAAATAAAAGCGGGTTTTATTGACAAACATCGAATTATAGTATATCATTTTTAACTTTAGTTTTATAAAGTATCTTAATACACATACACAAGTATCGTAATAGATAATAGATATTAATATTATTATTTTTTTAAAGACTGTAATGAAATAAACAATAAATTAACTAGAGAGTGTACATGCGTACAAGTGACGAATTAATATTAATAGTTGCAAGTCTGCGCAATGCAAGTGTGTACAAGAATTAGATCCAAGTGTGTAAGTTATCTCAGTAGTTGTTATAGCCGCGTTAAACAAATAATATTTTTAATACACAACTCAAAAAATAATGAAAATGCTGACACAAGGATTGGAGTTGTTCAAATATAAAAGAAACACTGTGCAAAGTTCGCAGAGCAAAGAAAAATGTATAAAAAATGATCAAACACGAAGTACTCAAAATGAAATTGATTGTAAAATGTTGCCGGTGACAAAAAATTATGTATATGTATATGTGTGTACCATATAAGTATGTACCATATTTAATTAATAAAATATGATTATAAAAGTGGGTTTTTAGATGGGTTTTTTTGGGTTTTTTTAAAAAAAACCCGGGTGGGTTTTTTTGGGTCGGGCAAAATTACAACAACCCTGACTCGGTGTAGCCGAGTTTTCGCTTGTTAGACATACTATTTGTTTAACGCGGCTATAACAACTACTGAGATAACTTACACACTTGGATCTAATTCTTGTAGACACTTGCATTTTGCATTGCACAGAGTTGCAACTATTAATATTAATTCGTACCTTGTACGCATGTACACTCTCTAGTTAATTTATTGTTTATTACATAACAGTCTTTAAAAAATATATATTAATAATATTAATATCTATTATCTATTACGCGGCTTGTGTATGTTTATTAAGATAGGTACTTAAAACTAAAATTAAAAAAGATACATACTACAATTCAATGTTTTGTCAATAAAACCCACATTTATTTAATAAAACCCGGGTTTTATCAACCCTGACTTTGAGGTTAGGCTATATGGTATTTCCGCCAAATCGTGATTTGTCTGAAATGTTTGTGCAGGACTGGTTCTCACAAAAACTCCTGAGATGGTTCTCACGCGTGAAAAAATGGATTCAGTGTGTATAACTGGGCTCCCGAATCATGTACCCCCGGACTGAATAACTTTTATACATGTCAAAATTGTTAAGTGCCTCCGAAAGTGACTAATAAATTATTGACCTTTAAATATTCACTTAAATTCGTATTTCAATCACAAAATGTGTCTTAAATTTAAAATACTGACATTTTATTAATGTTTTTCTTTACCAACCTTAATTTTTAGCTTTGGTCTGTCCTAAATAAAATTTATTGATAAATTTTAAATGTTATTTCTTACATATAAATAACCCGTGACAAATAACCCCAAAGACTGTGATACCCAACCCGGGATAGTGGCAGATTACAACAAAAATTTGCTCATGCAAAAAATGAATAACCCGTTAAAACCGGGTCTCAAAACTGCAGTAAAATAGAGCTAAGGGATAGGCTCATTTCATTAGAATATTTTTATCTCAAATCCATTTTTAAGAAATGCTAGTTAGTTAAGAAATGTTAAAATCACGCCTTTTAATTCTGTAAGCATTTTGCTACCACTTATGCTATTTTACTTGTATTGATTACTTCATTGGTGAACATAAAAAATAATAACCATATTCTTATAAATGTCAATCTGAGTTTTTATATACGTAATTTAGTTAAAAATTATTATTAATTACATAGACACGTGTCAAATAGCCACGGATGTCACCCGCTCTCGACATATATGCCGATGCTCGCATACATTGTATAAAACCGCATCCTTCCGCAGGATAACAGAGACCACTTGACCTCCGGTATGATTAATATACTGATTAACCTTGTAATTTTCCAAAAGATCTAGATTTCTGGAATATAATTTAAATTAAATGCGTTTTTCTACAAGTGATTTAGTTTATCGAGTCATATTGTTAGATTTAATTTCTAAACTATGCTAAAAATTAGATCATTATATCAAATCCTTGAATTTTATGTTTGGAAGTATGTGCTATATAAGTCAAGAACTAGTTTAGTCCATTTTAACTAGTTCTACAATGGTTTGCGCTGGTCCGAAGATTGTTGCCTCGGGTAGCAGTCAAAAGTTCAGATTAATAGGTGCGGTGCATTCATTGGAGTTATCAAGTTAGCGCTAGCCAAGTAGCAAAATAAAGTTAGAAAAACGTTTACTAAACGGCAACTTTAATGCTAATATGAATTCAAATATTTGACGTTTGTTCTTTTGTGGTTCAGTGTGGACAGTGTACTTTATTTTTAAAATGGATGATCAGATTAAGATATTACTTAAATAAAAATAATAATATATCATCACGGCATATTACCCATTTCTGGGTGTGCCATTATCTACACATGTGTAGACATCGGTAATGATGACGATATATTTTGCCGTGTGGGCGCTTACCAGGCGTCACCTCACGGGCACTCATAGCTGGTGTGGAGAGTGCACCACAGGGGTCACTTTTGTGCCATTTAAAATTGGTAATATTTGGCGCCGGTCGGGATCGAACCCGGTTCCCCCAGGTTCGCGACCAGACACTCAGGCACGCGGCCACGGGACCCCATTACTTTGTGAATTTTTAAATGTTTCATCCAACTTGAAATTAAAAGCTCTTTTGGGAATAACAGATAATGTAATAAATAATTCAAAAACAGTAATTTCAACAATTTTGAATAACATACATAAATAATCAAGGTGATGTGTGTGTTGGGAATTACTTTGAACTAATTGTCCCTAATTATTCGGACGAAACATATACCGTGAGTATTTTTTAACGTGAAACATTGGGTTTGTCATATCCATGGTGACGACTCGAAATTTGATTGACAGCAATGTATTTGCCTGTCCCATTTAAAATGAAACATAGGGAACTAATTTGACAGATTATATTTAAATATTGTAAGAAATTTAGCCGAGTCAGAAAACTTTAAAATTATTTAACAAAATTAACCTCTAATGACATCTTGTCAATATGACAGATAACCGTTGAATTTTCCTATAAGTTACGACTTGACATTTGATTGACAGCAATTTGCCTGTCTCATTTAAAATAAAACATAGCGAATGAATTTGACAGAAGTATTACATTTAGATATTGTAAGAAATTTAGTCGAGTCAGAAAATCACTCGGACACTAGGTGCATACAATAATTTAATTTAGAAAGCAGGTATAATTATTTAAACAAAATTAACCTCTACTGACGTCTTATCAAATGTCAAATTCTTTCCCTATGTTTCATTTTAAATGGGACAGACAAATACATTGCTGTCAATCAAATGTCAAGCCATAACTATGGATATGACAAATCCAATGTTTCACGTTAAAAAATACTCACGGTATAGAAGACATATTCGAATTATTCCATTTTAAATTTGGTATCCTAGTAGTATTTAGCATATGAAGGTAGCAAAAAATTGGCTGTAGCATTTCTCGCTAGTAAAGCATTAAATGTAACGTCACTTATGACTATACTAGAGATATGCACTCGGTTTCGAGCCTTGGCCCGGCCCGATTTCGAGTCGATCATCGAGCCGGGCCGAAGATATTTTTTATCGGGCCGAATCGGGCTAATCATTTTCAAAATCGAGGCGAGTCGGACTTTTGATTTTGGCCCGGCCCGAAAATTCGAGCTTTTCGGGCCGGCCCGAAAAATCTTATAGTTCAATCAAATGCACAGTTTCATTTTAATGAAAATGGATGAAGTTAAAAAAGATCAAAATGATTTAATAACAACACACTTCACATATTAATAAATAAAAATGTATAATTTTACTTCAAGAATTCAAGGTTATTCATTAAAGCATAATAATTATATTGTGATGTTGCTATTATTATTGTTATTACTCGTGTACTTAAATAAAAGTGATTTTTGTTCCTACCATTATGATTTCTTGTCCTATTTTTGAGCAGAAACAAAGTTAGATAAAAAATCCTTATGTAAATTATATTTTTTTTCTATAAGATTTATGAAAAAGTTGTTTAAATTATTTGGTAAACAAAGTGTTAAATACTCGTAGGTCTGTAATTTTTATAACAAACTTACACTAGAAGGGTCTTTTTTTTAACTACCTATGTTAACTAATGTTGAAAGTTATAAGAATGTAGAGGTTTTTTATAAGTTTGACACGAAAAAAGTTAAACATTTCGCCTTAACATTAATAATAAATATCAACATTAGGAATGCCGGATGCACCCAATTTCGAGCTTTGGCCCGGCCCGATTTCGAGTCAATTTTCGAGCCGGGCTAGCTAACTTTTTTGTCGAGTCTATCTTCGATTCGGGCCAGTAATTTTTATTTTCGGGCCGAGTCGATCCAAGCCTCAAAGCCCGGCCGGCCCGGCCCGAATGCATCTCAACTTATGACGTCATATACAATTCGCTAGCGTAGCACACTGGTTTGCTAACTTCGTACCTAATCAACCCAATTCTGTAAGGAAGTTGTTAAGGCTTAGCAACGTTGCTAAAAATTATAACCAATAGAAACATATGGAAAGCATGTCATTTTCAAGTTTTATTCAGTGTTCGCAATTATTATTGGTTATTTGCTGTTGCAATGTTGCTAAGTATTAACAACTTTCTTACAGAATTGGAGCGAGTATTTGTTTAAACAATACTTTGATACTGCGCATGAGACGTATAGTTCCAATTTGATTTGCTATTTTGCTGAAACAAGCCTTCTTTATTAAATACACTGATATTCTTTAAAAGTAATGTTTACTGCGCTATTTATTAATATGCAATTAAAAAAATCCAAATTAATCTTGATTAAATAAATTAACTTTCAAAAATTCTTTGCATGAATATTTGAATTAATTATATTTAATTTATACCTATAATAAATTTTATTTTTATATAGGGGGGTGGTCACACATAACATATATAATTCAAGATCATTTCTACACGTTTGTTTTTAATTCTTAGTTTTATTTCACGCATGTACATACGCACCTCACAGAAACAACGGATGTAATCACAGTCAGTAGAACCATTATGCAAGTATATTATGTAAGATTGGTAACTTCATAAGCATTTGAGCGCATGCGCGCATTGCACGCATGTTGCCTTTTTTATTATTTTAATGACTTTTTTTTTATCAGAAATGTTTTATGAAATACTCGTATTCTAAGGAGCGTTTGTATATAAATAAATTTATAATTCAATAAATTATATGTAGTATTATTACATTACAGAGATGGGGATACTTTTTTGAGGAATCGAATTGTAGTATGCAAATTTGCTATATAGCGCTGCCAATTTTTCTAAATTATTTTTGGTAAAACTTACCTAATAAAACGGCTAGGTATGCAAAGTGTTAATATTCAGTCATCAACACGTTCAATTCTCACTTCGTTCAGTTTCATAACCTTCAAATCTACAAAACGTTCATCCATGAAGTTGGCGCGTATCAAAACGTTTATTTCTCGCGCGCTTCCAAATTTAAACAGTACATTCTAAAGAACAAATTGCAAAGAAAAATGTTTTACTCAGTACAAATGGCTAGGTATACAAATTCATAATGTACATAGATCGCCCTGTACATACCTTGTCTTGTACCTTTTTCATAACGTACAAATATTGTCTTGTACATTTCTTGTCTTATACAAATTCTTAATGCACATAGATCGTCCTGTACATATCTGGCCGTGTAACTTTTTTAAAAATAATCTTAAACAAACATAACCTAAACGCACACCCGAATTTATGTAGACATTGATGTACTGTTTAATTTTGGAAGCGCACGAGAAATAAACGTTTTGATACGTGCCAACTTCATGGATGAACGTTTTGTAGATTTGAACGTTATGAAACTGAACGAAGTGAGACTGGGGTATTCCACTCAATTTTTTTTATTATTTTAAATAAAACTTCATTCAGTCTTGAAGCAATTCATAGTATTAAAAAATCTTAATTGTTCCTAGTTTAACAGTATTTTATTTTCGAGAAATCAGTGTAACGTCACATTTCCCCTATACTTGTCTTTCTCACACACACTGCTCTGAGTACGCTGCGAGAGAAGGATAACAATTGTATGACGTCAATTTTCCCTTTTAGCAAATGTGAAATATCTCGTAACGTAATTATTTAAAAAATGTTTTCATTGTTTTAACTATTATTTATTGAGCCATACTTTATGTTAAATTGAAATTTTCTTAATTTTGTTGTTATGGTGGAATACCTCATTGAACATGTTGATGAATGAACATTAGGGTGATGCGTGTGTTCCCAATAGAACCTCAAATTCTAAGAGAGAGCTGGGAAAACTAAACATGCCATATGGGGGTGATTCGCTACATTTAAGTATTTAAATTTTCTTAATACCTTTTAGGGACCCCAGTTCACGCCTCTTGTTGTGTCTGCATGTTTGTGCATAATCAATTTTTTATTTTTGTTATGTTTGCCTCACAAATTCGCTTTAAGCACAATGAATATCTTCATATAAAAAATCAGGAAAATAGAAAAAAATATATTGATGCAATTTAAAGAAAATAATTACAATATACATAATTCTATAATACTATAATATGTATAGTCGAAAGTAATATTAATTTATTATTCTCATCTGTTGTTTTGTTTGTAGCAATATTTCTTAATACGAGGGTCATGCTAGAATTATTGAGAATAAGAAAATCAGAAAGGCCGTGGAAAACAAAATTTACACTATCGTTTTGAACACATAAATATGTTGAAATTAAGTTGTGAAAGTTAAGTTAGAAATGAGTTAATCAATTTAAAAATCGTGAGTGAAAATATGGAATTTTCCAGAGAGCATTTTCTACAGTTTTTGGTAAAAAATAATATAAAAGTAATAGGATATCCGTTATTTTTTTGGACTTGAACATGATAAAAGGATTTCATCTGTAGAGAAAGATGTTGCAATAGTGCAATTGATTACATATTTTGGAAGCATTACAAAAGAAGTTTGGATGGGAGCTTTGAAGAAGTGGATTTATAACAAAAATCTAAAAAATATGAGGCATGTGTCTTGTTTTCAATAATTGAAAAATATATTTATTCGTGTTATAAAATAGATGTCTGATGTCTACGAAGTGCCAAAGAACATATGTAGTTTTAAAAACAATCGTATTATTTGATTCATAAATATTCTCCATAACGTATAAATTGAATAAATGTCAGTTTATAAAGCGAGTTCAGAGTATTCGTTACAAAATGCGGTCATATCGCCATAATATTTACGATTATAGTTTCTATGCTTATGATTTCTCCTTCAACAGAATTATGTCAAGCGTATAAAATTCTTTTCATGGGTTTTTCTCTTGTATAATGTTATTGAAGTTATTCACGCCACGATCCATGATTCACGATACGATACGTTAAAACAATGTATCCTCTGGTGAAACGAATTTAATCCATTAGACATCGCAAGGTAGCCTTCTGCAAGTGTAACCTTGGTAAATGCTGGTCAAGAATGAAGCCTTGTTTAGAGTATCATTTGCATTTGTTATTTTTCCGAACTAATTTAGTTCGCATACACATAGTTCAACTAAATTGATTAATACGTTGATGTAATTTTGAGTAATGACAAGAATGTATAATTACAGTTATGTTGAAACTGTTCCTTTTAAAAATTTAAACAATAGGGCTGTTGCAAGAAATTTTATATGATCTAAGAACTACACATTTTAAAAGATATTGTTCTTTAAAGAGCATTTAATTTGAAAATATTACGAAATATCCATTAGGTATTTTACAATTAAATATTTAATATTGAAAATTTGTAATATTTTGAAAAAGTCACATGATTTGAAACAGAATGTGACGTCAGAGTACATAGTTTTTTTTTTGTTTCACTTAATTTTAAAAGATATTGTTTAAAAATCCTCAAATTTTAAAATATCGCGAAATATCCTTTAGATAATTTATAGTTAAATATTGAAATTTGTGTAAAAAAGTCATGTGATCTGAAACAGAATATGACGTCAGAGTACATACAATTCAACATGTGACAAACTATTGCCTACTTTTATTTATATAAATAACGTAAATTGTTTTCCTATTGGCTATAAATGACGGGTTGTATGTACTCCTACGTCACAGAAGTGCGCCAATCTTTTTATTTAATTATTTACGAAAATAACAAATTATTGAGATATATTGTATAAACTTTCATTTAAATGAATCTTTAAACATTGTGAAATCGGTTCATTATAAATCGGTTCATTATAGCTGCCAGTATATACGCACTAACTAAGCATTAAACAATAGTACTTACTTAGTTACTACAATAGTTGCATTCCCCAAATTTTTGGTTACCGAAATATTTGACCTCGAATGTGTTAGCTCCACATCTTGGTATATAAATTTTGGTTTTATAGCTCTCCGTAAGATGGCAAAACTTTCGAAGACAGTTAATTTTTCCTGTATTGTCGTCTACCTACACAGCTTGTGTGTAAACATTTAACAGAGCACATATTTTTATCATATACCTATTAACTAATATATTGCGGATCCTTTGCTTTTCTTGAAGGAAACACTGTGAAATGGAAATATCATTTCTGCATAAGTCTATCTCACACAAACACCCAACCGCGAATTATGCGCATGCTTGGAAACCTTGACTACTATTGGCTAACGGGGAAATCATTATCACTTTTTACGAATCACAGAGTTCTGTTTATTAACGACTAGCGCGAGAAATTTTAAATATAAATTTGAGAAATTAAATAATTTACCTATTATTTATTTTGTATGTAAATTCTTGAATATAAATATTAGTATTAATAAAAAACATTGACATATTCTAGTGCTAAATTTGATTTAAATAATTTACTTTGTTGTACTGTAAAAATAATAGGAATACAATCTGGTCAGGATTAATTTATTTAGGTGACAATAAATTACTGTATGAAACACAAAGCAAATCCTTTCGAAGTTCAACTACAAACAGAAATGAAATCAAACGTCAAAGTCAAACCATGTGCTCGCTGCATCACCAGGGCAACGTTCCAAAACCAGGAATACCGAGTTTTGGCGTAGAGTATGAAGTGTTGTGTTTTGGAACGAATGAGAGTTTTGTTGAAGTAAAAAATTGAAACTAAATTAAAAATAATTTTATAAAACTAACAAAACTACTTATAATTACAACATTAATGTCAAGCCCGTAATAAAAGCGCTTTTATGGAGCACTCTCCTCAATATAATGTGAAAGCGCTTTTATTATAAAAGTATGCTCGTAATACACGCCAACGTATTTACTTATGTTTATTTTCAACCAAAAGCATGTTTTCTTCCTCAAGAATGCAAATTACTTTCATATGTTGAGAATCGTGAGCAACTACATTTGAAAATATTGTGGATTTTGGAACGCAGCCCAGCCAGCGACGCTGTCAGCGTTAGCCAATAGTAGTCAAGATTTCCGAGCATGCGCATAATTGCCGGTTGGGTGTTTGTGAGAGATAGACTTATGCAGAAATGATATTTCCATTTCACAGTGTTTCCTTCACCTACTCTTATGGGAAAGATACGAGCATTAGCAATATATTAGTTAATAGGTATATGATTTTTATCATTATTTCGCGCTTGTAAACCAGGAGACGGAGCTTAGCTAGATCAAATAGTCAAAGGGACCCCTGAAGAGTTCAACTATTGTTTATATTTATACTGTGACTAAACCGTGATTTAAATTTGTAGTATTAACTTTTTTTTATTTACGCAATGATTTAAGTCACATCTTTAGTTGTTTTTAAAATTCAAACTGTTTGGAATAGGAAACTTAGTCTTACATACCAGATGAACATGAGAATCCGTGACATAGGCGTTTCACAAGGAAAAACAGTTTTTTTTTAATACCATCTGTTCTGTAGCAATTTGTTGGGTTATTTATGCATGCAATTTTAGAGAATAAAATTCTGAATTTTTATTGCCAAAATTTTTCAATTTACAGTTCTAGTAACTTACGGCCCGTTTTATAAAGAAATTTAATCTTCACTTAAAATTTAATTATTAAGTAAATTTAATGAAATAAACAAATGCGAATTAGTTTCTCGGTTCTTATGACATTTAAATCATTGCTGTCAAAAAAACGCGTTGCATTTTTCTTTTCACTAAATTTCTTTATAAAACAGGTGAACTTAATTTAAAGACCAGGTAAAAATAAATTCAGCAGGCATTATTTCAGGAAATGAGCGTCGATTAACTGTCAATATTCGCATAGTGGCATTCTAAATTCTTTATTACCACGATTTTAAATTAAGTTTTCTGAGGCAAGTTCTGAATTTTATTTTCTAAATTCACGGCATTACGATTTTACGGGACAGATGGTATTTAAGATTAAAGTTTATTAAGGACTTTGACTGGTTGTATTTACCCAAAATGACTTTGGCTATCATTTAATAAAAACATTGGTAGGTATGCTGATAATACTACTCGTACAAGGAAATTTCTTACCTTAGTCATAGCTTCATAGATAAATCACCCTTGATTTATTTAGAGTAAAAACTACCAACCTTAAAGTTTTGAGAAAATAAAACTACCAGTCTATATCGTCTTATTAATTTCAAAATTATCGAATTACAGAACTTTACGTAAAACAGAATAATAGTACACAAACATATTTTTTTTTATCATAATTATTTACTTGAGAATGAAAATCCGTTTAAATTAGGAAACACGATCAACATTAACTTCCTTTGTATAAAAACTTGCAAAACAAAACAAATATTACAGTAAAGAAATAATAAATACTTTTATGATGTTTACTGAAAACACTAATCTATTTAAAATACATTATAGAAAAATGGATTAGCTTGGGGCTTTTAATAAATATACATACATTTGAATATTAAACATCTTTATTGTTTACGATATTTATAAAATTGTAGGTACCGAAGAAAATTTTCCCGTCTGATGATCGCTTTAGTTGAATTCTGTAGTGTAAATAAACATGATTTAAATATAAGCTTTGTTCAATGACATGTACTAGGCCGCCCTAGTGTTAACTTTCTTGCACTAACATGTTTTATGAGAAACGGGCAGCTTCTGGCAGGCTGTTCGATGACAAAAATTTTAAGAACTAGTGCTCACTTTTCTGACCTGACTCGCAAGGTAGTGTAGAAAGTACAGACTAGGAGTGGGGGTAGCTAAATGTTGTTCGGTAGACATTTTAATTCTATCCTATCTACACATCTGTTTATTTAACCTAAAATTTTGTTTTGCTATATAAAGAATTAATTAATATATCTGTCTCTGAATCTGATGAAGAATCAAGTGATGATTGATCTTCGTCAGAATCGTTTATTAGTTCACTATGCTCTTCAAAACAGACATTTCTGCAGTCACTTTTTTGCAGCTTTATGATATGACTGTGTTTATAAACAACCTAACCTTTTACACCTTTGGCTATGCTTGGCTTGATTACTCACAGCTGAGCAAACTTGCCCAAATATACACTAGTGTGTTTTATGAAACCACAAGAATTAGACTGCACTAGTGTACACTACACTACACTGCACTATTCTGCTCTACACTTCAAGCACTTCTCATCGAACAGAGCTATTGTTAAGAATAAAGATGTTTAATTTTCAAATGTATGCATACATTTTAATAATAAATAAAAAAATAATGAAAACGTCAAAAGTTTACATTACGTGTATGGAACGTGCATCACTTTGTCCTTCAAAGTGACAGACATTAGCCAAACGGATTGGCCACAGAAATAGGGTCACGTATAACGTATGCAGCAATCTTGTAATAAAATACGTTCGTCCTACCATCTAGTGATAGGATTGACCATTGTTCTAAGCAGAATTTTCTATATGCAGGGTGCTAAAAAATAAGTGTAACAAATTATGAGGGTATATAGTAATGACCAAAATGAGTAAAAAAAGTAGGGCTAGGACTTCGAACTGGGTATTTAGTTATATGGGAAATACCCACCCACTCGGACCAAATGGAATACGGGTCGGAGCCGATTCTTCACCCATAAGACCCATAAGAACCGCAGACCCATATTACCCGTAAAAACCACAGACCCGTTTTACCCGTAAGAAATCGACGTTATATATGAAGCGTACGAACGACTGCTTAACGAGGATGCTTCGCCGCACCGAGAACATACATATATTATTATTATTGCATTTAAATACAAACATGTAAATTATTCATAATGGTGTCTGTCTTATTAATCGAAATATTTTTTACTTGTCCTATTATTGTACATTCTTTTACCCCCCGGATTTGATTTGAGTGTTATAATTTAGGACATACCTAAACATCCAAGCCTTCAACCGCATGTCCATCGAGGCGGCTTATTGTATAAATTACTAACTTATCTTTTAAAACTAATTTTATTATGTGAAGTGTTTAATCAAATAAATTAACTAAATGAAATAAAATTATTTTTCAACGGTATGATCATTTAAACAGATAGCAACGTAATAATGTCTTACGGGTGATATGGTTCTTACGGGTAATATGGACCTGTGGTTCTTACGGGTAATACGGGTCTGTAGTTCTTACGGGTCTTAGTGAAGAATCGGTTCCGACCGGTATTCCCTGAAATACGGGTGGGCGGGTGGTCTTTTGGATCCACTGGTATTCCGAGCACTAAAAAAAAGCTTAATCAACATGGGACCGATCTTCAATAGTTTCTGAGATAAAGGAAGTGAAAAATGAGTTTTTTTCCGGGTGTACCCCTGTTATCTCGAAAACATTAAGAGTTACGACTTTGATTAAATGAGACTTTTTGTTTACTTTTCAAAGGTCATCTTAGATGTGTTTTTGTTTTTCAAAAAAAAAAAAATGATTAATTATTCTAAGACAAGGCTAATATTTAGTTTTCAAATAACTTCGAATCTATTAGAAAGTCAAAAAAAATGTTTCATATGAAATTTTATTGTTTTTTTTTTATGGTCTATACTGACAGACAACATTTTGTACAATCACTATTTTTGTCAATTTTTCTTCGAGTCTAATACAAAATGGTCTCTTTCTCAAAAAACAGTTGAAGATCGCACCATTGTTGACTAAGCTTTTTTTACTCATTTTGGTCAGTACTATATGTCCTCATAATTTGTTACAATTATTTTTAACACCCTGTATTTTGGAATATGAAAACTTTGGTTGCAAATTTCGATAGATTCTTATTGCAAATAAGACGGCATCGGAGATACTTTCAAATAAAGCGATCAACTGGCCAAGATCGATTCGCTCAAGATATATTTATAGAATGCGTTATGGAAGATTGTTTATTAAGAAGCAATATTTGTTTTAGCTGGCTGGCCTAGGTCTGATAGCCATCGGTGCCACATTCTACCTAAGCATCAACACATACAAGGACGTAGTGGACGCTAATTTTCAAATTGCCCCCACGTTGGTTCTCATAGTGGGCATCGTCGTCTTCATCATCGCCTTCTTCGGATGTTGCGGTGTCTGCAAGGAGAGCTACTGCATGCTTGTCACGGTAATATATTCTTTCATTTTCTTCATAATTCATATTGCATAAATAAATATTTGTTACAGTATGCTGTCCTTCTTTTGACACTGTTCGCCATCCAGTTGGCTATTGGAATCTACGCCTACTTGCAAGTGAAAGACCAAGGAGACAACGATATCACGCCAGTCATAACTGATGCTTTGGAGAAATCTTTTAAGGAATACGACAGAAGCAAAGAAGTCAAAGAATTCTTTGATGTTTTGCAAAAACAAGTGAGTTTTACCTATTAATTAGCAAAACAGCGCCTTCAAACACTGATATAGATGTACATTTTGGGACCACTATTATTATTTCTATTTTATAAGATTAATGTAATGAAGAGGAAAAAATTAGACTAGTATTTCGCAAAATAAGGGACTGTTTATGGGAACACATATTTTTCTATTTGCTTATTAGTTGCAGAATTTAATTCTGAGTACAGTGATGTACTATTTCAATTCCATGTAATGACGATATTTTTGAAAAAAATCCATGTGTTACTGTAAAATTGTAGTACTGGAGTTATTGGAGGGGAAATTATCGTCGCACACACACGCACACATACACGCACACATACACGCACACACACATACATACACACACATACATACACACACATACATACACACACATACATAGACACCTTAAACAAAAAAACGCAAATTGAAATTTTGACAGCAATATTCAATTACTCATTTGACATTTCGTTTCGATACGAAATTGTCAATTTAAGGACCACTTAAAATTTAAGTGTAAACGGTGCAACTGGCTATTAGTAACTTTTTTTCGAAATTCATTTTATTTTTTGGAAAAAAATATTTCCAATTTCGAGACATATAGTGGTGAAATAGAAAAAAGTAACATTGACTGAACTCGTCAACAGCAACAATATTTCTTAGTAACATTTTTTGAATTCTTAATTTTTTTTGTTTAGTATTTCTAGGCCAGAAATGTTTTGTTTTACATAACTTTGAATATTTTTAACAATATCTAGAAGGTTTAAAAAAAAGTTGCTAAGAAATATTGTTGCTCTCGACTATTAAAGTTAATGTACTTCTTTCTGTTACTCCTGTATGTATATTTAAAAAAAATATTATGTACGGGTACAAAAATATTAAATACTGAAATCAGAAATAAATTCAAACGAATAAATATTTGTTCCCATTTATAATAAAAGTTAGATCTTGCCTGTTGAGAATCACATATTAGTCTGATAAAATAGAAATTGTTTGCCAATTTAACTTTTTTTTAAGCTCTTATAGTTATGGAGTTAGTACCCATTTAAAATGAACAGGTACCCTTCGCAATATTTTTCATTTTCAAATGCCTCCATAGGGATGTCGAAAACCATAAGAATAAGAGCAACGACTTTAGAATGTCAGAATTTTTCTAAAAAAAAAAAAAGATATGTGCTACCAAGAAATGATGAATAATTGGTTATTTTTTTTTAAATATACATATCCGTATCTTGGTGCTAAAAGGGCCAGTATCAAACATTGGCGAATTTTAATGAATAAATCCAAACAAAATTTTACATTGTTAATTAATTAGTAAACAAAATTAAAATAAAACTGCAATACTTTGAAAAATTAGTTCGTATACAATGTCTCATTTTCGATGTTTTTTAAATCGATAGAGCAAAATCGTTTCCACATTCCAGGGCCAACTTTTCGAGAAAAGTTTAATGGTCATCTTCGATCTTCTTTTGTTCCTGAACTACAGACAAAAACTCGTTTTAAATTTCGACCAGAAAGTGAGCTGTTTCTGATCACTTTTTAGACTGGAAAATTTATCTTTACTAAGCTAGCTTCGAAAATTGTCTATAAGGGATCAGAATATAACTTTCCGATCCTGGGACTGGTAAAGCTGAATGTTTCCATGGCGATCAGTTGTTTATTTATTTCTTATTTCCTCGCAATAACAAATAAATTAATACATAACCTGAAAGTGTCTTTACAGGTCTCACAAGCTTGCTCACCCAGTAAACTATCACTTTCAGGTCTTGTTACGTAAATTACTATTTTCGCTCATTTCGAAAATATTTTTTTTAACAAATTTTGTATCGTTTTTTAGGTAGAATAAAATGGCGTAATTAGATTGTTTGAAAACCTAATAATTCTCGAGATTTATCACAAACTTATAATTTTTAAATGCTTATTTTATAAGATTTTCAGTGATATAAAACAAGTCTGCATTCTTTTGTTTTAAACATGAATAAAACATAAATTATTAATTCATTGGGATGAAAAAATTGAAAATTATTGAGAAACAAATGAAAAAAATCTGTTACAGTTCATGATTTGTTTATTTTGATTCCATATATATATATATATATATATATATATATATATATATATATATATATATATATATATATATATATATATATATATATATATATATATATATATATATATAATTATGTTTAAAAATTATTCTTTATTCAATTATTTTCGGGTTAGTTAAATTATTTGAAATAAATAAATTGAAAAAATGAGTAAAACAGAAACAAATAATATTAGAAATAAACAAATGATGAACTGTAATAGATTTTTTTATTTGTTTCTTAACAATTTTCAATTTTTTCATCCCAATGAATTTATAATGTATCTTTTATTCATGTTAAAAACAAAAGAATGCAGAATTGTTATATATCACTGAAAAGTTTATAAAATAAGCAAAAGGATGAAACTATTTTCAACATGTGAAAATGAGGCACCTGTACTCAGAGAATTTTAAATAATTTACGGTTTCCTAGAGCCAGAGAGCAACAAAACGGGAATTCACCCTTTTAGCACCAACGTACATATACCCATTGCTGGGTGTGACAATCACTTTGTACACAGATATCAGTAATAATAATGACATGTTCGTACCTTGCGAGCGTTTACCAGGCGTCACCTCACTGGCACTTATTGCTGGTGTGGAGAGTGTACCAGAGAAGTTACTTTTTTGACAAATAAAATTCGCAACCAGACACTCATAAAAATATCTATTTAACAAAAATCGTAGCTCTTAAAGTTTTGTACTGTGACACTTTTCAATAATCTTTATGTCATGTTAATATTAATTTAAAATTATTATCAGTCGCGTTACTGTAAACTGTATTGTAGGAATGAATGAAATATTTATATTATGTTTGTGATAGTTCGAATGCTGCGGTCCTACCGGCCCAATTAACTACGCTAGTCTCATTGGATTACCCCCGAGTTGTTGCGGATACGAACAAAACCAACAGTGTACCTTGTTGAACGCTTACACTTCTGGATGTGGAAGCAACTTGTCGCATTTCATCGTCACAAGTGTCCGAACTGTTTCCTACGTCGTTGGGGGTATAGCTGCTGTCGAGGTAATATTTTATATTATACTATTATGGTGTAAAACATAAAATCCACCTTCTAATCGTCTGAAAACCGCTAGTAAAACAACTTATTTCTTAACTCAACGGAAAATCGAAGTTCATATTACGTTAAAATTTAATTATTCATTCTTCGTATAATGGGATCTTTCCACATTTTTTTTTCTGAAAATGTAAGGTTTCATATTTTATCTTCCAGAAATACATAACATTTGAACCACGAATTTGTGAAATTTTTAATAATATTTCAAATATTCTCTTGTGACGACACAGTGATACGGTAGTCGTCTAATAAATATTTAAACACACTATTATAATAAATTTATAAGTTTACCTGGTTACATATGATATATAAGATCACCATTTGACATTTCACAAACCTATGTATAGAGCGACAAAGTAAAAAAAGAAAACATAATGAATACGATATTATTTATAATTCACAAAAAAGCTGTAAGTATGTAGGATTGATAAGGTACTGGAACAGGTAACGATCTGAGATTGTGATAAGAGACTGTAAAGATAAGAATTTTTGTCGCGTAATACAAGATGGCTGCAATAACTTTCTTATAGAATCTTGGGTTGTGATATATTAAAAATAGGAATTTTGTGACGTAATACAAGATGGCTGCTATAACGTTCTTATGGATATGTTTGTTATCTGTAACAGGAAATGTTATCTCTTTATGCAATAATAATAAATTAATTTTATAAAATTATAGATGTATTGTAAAAATAACACCACCATCATATTCTACGTGCACGATTTAGTAGGAAAAGACATCACACTCGATCTCCTTTAAGAAATAATAAAAACGTCGTAAAGAAATCTTAAGAACTGATAAAAACGTCTTAAAGAAATCTTAAGAACTGATAATGTCTTGGAAAAATCTTAAAAACTGATAAGAAAATGTAGATGAAATCTTAAGAACTCTTAAGAATTATCTTCAAGATATCTTAAAAACTACTAAGATTCTACAAGAACGTTTTGGCAGCCATTTTGTATTACGTCACAAAAATCTTTGCAATCTCTTATCATAAGGTGCATTCTTTTTACATACAATCTCAGTTCATCTCAGCTCACTTCAGTTGTCTCAGTAATTTTGATAGTTCTATTTGTCCCAACTGTGATGAGATGAAGTGAGGCGGATAAAACATATGATAAACAGAGAAAGTAATAGGTATTCCGTTATTTCTCTAAATTGTGTTCTATTTGTTAAGCAACTATCTCAGCTCACCTCACTTCAATCTCATCTCATTTTGAGAACAAGTGAGGTGAGATATTGGTAAAAAGAATGCAGCTATAGTCTCAGATCGTTATCTGTACCTGTCAATCCTTCCTACTGCTCTAACTTACATTAATTCATTAATAGTTCAACATCTCTACGAAATTAAATAATTATTAATCATATAAATAACAATAGAAACGAAAAGTAAATGATAATCAAATATATTATCTAACTTGGTTGAACTATATAACTCATCGCTAGGTGACGTCACATTTGGTGCCGTGAAATTTTATTAACAAACTATGAATGGAAAGTTTAATATTTGTGAGAAATATTGTATGATATATGATTGAGATAACTTCAATTATTATGAACAAAAAAAAAAAAAACCCCATTTCTATTAGTTCTGAGAACTTTAATTGATAAAGTTTTTACGGAATTTTGACTGATTTTCTTAGTTCCGTAATAAGTAAAAATGTGTAGTTTTATTTTTTATAAACATAATGGCCCATATTACGAGCACACTTTTATAATAAAAGCGCTTTTATGGAGCACACTCCTCATAAGAACATAACGTGAAAGAGCACTCCATAAGAATGTAATGTAAAAGCACTTTCCTTATAAAAGTGCGCTCGTAATATGGACCAATATGTAGTCAGTCAATTTAAATCCTGCGCAATATTATTTTGTAATAGTTCAAAATTATATTAATTTATTTTATTCGCAACTAAAAGTTGTAGAAAATTTTGTTTTTTTTCCCAGAAAGGTGGTAAATTTTAAATTTTCATCTTTGACCATAAACTTTTGTAGGCGACTATGCGGTTATTACGTAAAGTGTCACTTTTTTGGCACCTGCAAAGACTACTTTTCGGCGACTAAAGTCTCTTTTCGGGTAATCATTTTGATGTTGTATTTCTTGCAGCTTTATACATTTTAGGTGGAGTATTGGAAAAAACGTTTCACGATTACTATAGCTCATTTTTTAAATTTAAATTAAATACTGTAGTTATTTTATTATCATTTTTGGGTTATAAAATAATTTGATAGTAAACAGATTGATTTGTGAGACAACAAAACAAGTGAATTTATCAAACATAAAATTTATTTTTGAATAAAACTTTCATCACTTAAAAATATTGTGTCGACATTAGCTTAAAAGTTTTTTTTCTAATCCATATTGCTAGTCTCAGCTGCAAACTAATCCAAAAAGATCACTTTCTTCATAGAGCTTAACTAGTGAGCCTGTTTCACAATTTTTTAAAAAGTATTTTAAGTGAAAGTTTATGTAATATTTTTCATAGTAATAAGAAAAATAATAATAATTTGTTATTTTCGTAAATAATTAAATAAAAATATTGACGCCCGAAATAGTCATGAAAAACAATCTCCCATTCCTTTGACGTCGGCGTACATACAGTACATCATTCATAGCCAATAGGAAAACAGTTTGCGTTATTTTTATAAATAAAAGTAGGCGATTGTTTGTCACATGTTGAATTGTAAGTTCTCTGACGTCATATTCTGTTTCAGATCATGTGACTTTTTTAAAATGTTACACAAATTTCAATATTTAATTATAAATTATCTAATGGTTATTTCGTGATATTTTAAGATTTGAGGCTCTTCAAAGAACAATATCTTTTAAAATTTAAGTCAAATAATTCTTTGAACGAGCGCTATTATATGTTTTTATGAACTGTTTGTAAACATTTTTGTTTGTCTGTTTCAGATAATTGGCGCTCTGTTCGCTATCTGCCTAGCGAGTACCCTGAGAAACGAATCGAGAAGAAGGTACCCTTAGGGAAATAAGTTTCGATTCTTGTTCTAAGCTTTCTAGAGATTAGAGTCTCAAATAATATATTCTAAAGATATGCATGTTTTCGATCAGTTTGTTTGTGGTATTTATAAATATTTAGAGTTTAATATTTTCTTATTATAACTGTTTTACTTGTTGATTATTTTTGAAATTTTTGTTTTGCGGGAAGTATGTTTAAAAACTCATGTTAAAATTGTTGTGATTTAAGAGTATATCATATTTAAGATTTATAAAGAAAAAACTTTTACTTTTTCGAACAATTAATTGTTATTTTTATACTAACTATATAAATATCTACAAGAAATGATATTGTAATAATTTTATATGTAATTTTGTACAACAATAATATAAATAAATATCGAAGATAGATATAATGATATTTACATGAAAGTAATTAATATTATCTCCCGCCATTTATGATATACAAAAAGTACAGAAAAATGTTATAGAAATAGAGAATATAAACTTTTAAGCGCTAATATAAAATACCATTTCCAATTAAATAAATATGATAAAAACAAATTAATGTGTGTAGTTAATATATAGGAAGTTGTTTAAGTAAGTGTACAATGCTTAACCCATTGTAGAACTAACTGCATAGGTAGTAAATCTGTGAATAATTTTTGTTTAACATGCTTTCTATAAGAACTGGTTGCCTTTAAAACTGACCAATCACGTAATAGTTGAAAATTTTGTAAAAAAGTAAAGATCAAAGGTCGCGTTCAGCACCTCTCATCGCTGGCATGGCTGACCTCCGAAGTTTGACGAACACAATGACACACAATGGACGAATGTAATTGGTCCAGCAATTGCATTCGGCAATCATCGGCACGCAACGGTGCTCATCGCTGCCAGCGCTGCCGGGGTGCTGAACGCGCCCGTTGTCTTTGGAAAATTGCTAATTACTAAAATTGAATATGCGTTAAGTATGCATGTATTGTTTTCTAGATATTTTGACAAAAATTATTTTGAATTATTTTATACTTATCTATTTTATATATTTGTTAGTCTAATTACTTATATTCAGTGCTCATAAACATATAGTTTTTCATTATGAAAATCTGAAATATGCTGCGACGCCAATGATCTTATAGTCTGGACGACTTATCTTTGCAAGCCTTAGGAATGCAGGTCGATTCATAATTCCTACGATGCGGTATGTTAAATATATAATTTTTCTTAGATACCGCACTGCGTTAAAAGTAAAATAGTGATTTTACGACCTTTTATGGCCTAACACAATAGAAAAACATTCCGAACCGCACGATTTATGACACTTATATTCAAGCAGTTCTCTTTGCACATAGGCGTACATAAATTTTCTTACTGGCAATAAGAAATCTAATTTTTTGAATATTTATTTCAGATGTTACATATAACATGTTAGTAAAGTAATCGTATTGACAAATATTTTGTAGCTAGTAGTAAACTTGTAATGTACATTATAATATAAGCTAAAATCTGCTCGTAATTATAATCTAAACCTAAAGACTAAGATTTAAACACAAATTACAAGAAAAACCCTTATATAAATTATGCAATGTGATTATTATATGAATAATAACAATACATATTATGTATTTTATTTTATTTTTTTTATTTGCATTTCGTACTTGACATTGTTGTATTATTTTTTTTTAATGTAATAAATAAATTATTATTTTCTGTACTGTTTGTACATTTATTAAATTGTTTTTTTTTTTCGGCGCGCCTATGGTTTTTATACCTTTACCGTAACCACAGAGAAATCCTTTATTACTTCAGCTCGCCAAGTAATATCGTCCAGACTATATATACCATTTGTGACAGGTGGGACAATTTTCCAGAGAACACATTGATTTTTTCTTGTTTACAAAATTTTGAACTGTGGCGTGATTGGTCGGTTTTAAAGGCCTCCAGTTCTTATAGAAAGTATGTTAAACAAAAATTATTCTCAGATTTACCATCTATGGATTCTACCATGGATTAAGCGTTGTACGTTTACTTACATAACATTCTGTATAAATGATCGCTTTGACTTCCATAAAGTGGCATAAAGTACTTATTTTCAGGTTATGTAATAAATAAAATTGTTTTGGAAGTTTAAAATAGGGAATAAATTAACCAATGACCAAAATACTTGTTATCAAACGCAAGACCATAGATAATTTAGATTAATCCCAGACATTTATTTTTCTTAGATTAACGAAACTGTCTGAAAACTTTTTCTTCAAATTAACAGTAATATACACTCAATAAATAATTAAGCACCTTTTTTGTTCCATACGAAAGAAGTTATTTGCACAAATTATCTACTTGTTCGCCAAAATAATAATTATTGTATCGCCGAAATTTCTGATTTGTCACCAAATAAAATATTTACAGCGCGTCGTTGTCGTTGCTATCTATTTTATTGTGTTACGGTCGCCACCATAGTAGCAACAATTAATTTACTTAGTTTTCAAAAATAGGAAGTTGCTTTCATTTCCAAATTTAATGAAAAATGCACCGGAGAATAAAAGTCGTAACTTTCCATCTTTTGGCCACGATTTCAGGGCGTAAGTGCACTCCTAACATGAATAAACCTGCTATAAAAATAGGCATATATAGACAGATAATGCATAGTACTACGCAATAAAGACTTATGTGACAGTTACTAAGTAAAAATGTCGAATCTTCCATTTGCAGATACAATTTTTTTTTACTTAAGAAATTTAGTATCATTTAATCACATTCTTATCTCATACGACTTTAAAATGATATTTCAGTAAACTCTTCCGAATAGTACAGAAAATAAATATGCAGAGGACGAAACGGAAGATATTACAGTCGAACTTCGATAACTCAAGCCATGACTTGCCACAAAAAAAGTTCGAGTTATCAAGACTTCGGGTTATTATATAAAATGCATATGTATATTATTTATGTATTTATTCGAGTAAAAATCACTTACCTTATGATATACATATACAGATTGATATATACAGATCAAAGTTATAAACATTATTTTAGTGTAAAAAAGTCAGTTATTTGTGACTGACGAGAGATTTTTTTATTTTTATTTTCAATAAAAAAAGCTTCAATGTTCATCAATAGATAAAGTTTTTAAAGTACGATTCAATGACATATCATCAGGAATAAAAATGTCTTAAACGTGATAAATCAAGTAGGCACAGTATTTTTTTTCACTTAATAATAATTAACAAAGCATATGTTTGAACTTCAGTAGTGCAGAAACCAAACTGCCTCCGTCATCATGTTATAAAAACACCTGTTACAAAATCACGTAATTAGGGGATTCCCCCAGAATTCGACTTATTGAAGCTGGCGCCAAATATTCTGTTCGAATTATAAAGATATTCGAGTAATCGAAGTTCGAGTTATCAAGTAAAAATTACCCATAATTCTCACTCTTGGCTCTATTGCCAACCAGTTTGATTCGAGTTATCAAAAATACGCGTTATCGAAGTTCGACTTACTGAAGTTCGACTGTATTTTCATATATTAAATAAGATTATTTTTAATTGTATTTCATTTAGTAAGTATTTGCACTTACGTCTTTAATGTTTAGTATCAATGTAGTTATTTCTACTTTAATACAAAGTATAAACCTTTTATTTATAATTATTTAAATGTTTAAAAATTATTAAGTTCGTTACAATGTAGTGAGAAAATGATAGTATACAAATTTGCATGAAACTATAGATAAACGCAGGTATGGCACACACCTTGCTTAGGACGGCAGCATATTTTTATAGTCTGCTCTTCGAGTAGAAACGTTGATATCAGTCTCACGGTGAGGAAATGCAAAATTAGAAAACGTGTAAAATCGATTTTTCATCCAACAGAACTAGTTTTTATTCAACATTGAATTCCAGTCCCTCCTTCATTTTTATTTAAATCACGGTTAATGGAGTTCTCGCCGTCTCTGAAAAGTTACGGATGTATTAAGCGTCGATGGGAGCCAACCTGGAGTGAAGCGGAGTGATTGGCTTCCGGCGGGTTTCCACCGTAGTTATTTTTTGATGACTAAATCATACTTGAATGGTGGCAAATATTTGATGATAAAATGTACTTTTAGTCCCAAAGAAGAATTTTTAATGTTTGATTATTTTTACTGATGACAGGACTACATTAACAAATGTTTGCTTTAAAATAGCATGGTGATCACAATTTGATAAATTAAATTTTTAAAGCAAATTAGAATATTTAGTCACTAATCTCATTTTCTGGTGAACTTAAATGAATAAACAGACATTCGTATTGAAATAACTTGGTGAAAAATGGAATAATGAGGTGCTTCGTTAATTATTTCCTGTATAAAAAATCGACATCCAAAAGAGCATCGTTTAGACAGTATTCTGCTTCAAAGTTCTTTTAATTTTTTTTTTTGCGTATAATAGCATCTAATTTTTAATGACAGTAACAATTGTTTATGAGTTGTTAATCTTCTCAAGTTATTTAAGAGTAAGATAACGTTATTTAATTGTCTTATTATAACAATGGCAGTAAAATACTACCGAACAAATTAATATATTACTAGTTTTAGGCCCGATATTAAGCTCTTGTTAAACTGCCGGTTATAAGAACAATGTGGCAAGGAAAAATTGACAAATGTGTAATATTCACAATTTAGGCTATGATATTGATGCTGTTTTTCTTTTAACTGACCGTTAAATTAACAGGCTGTTTAACCTGAGATGAAAATACCGTGTCTTAAAATTTTTGAAAAGAAGTTTTGACAACCCATAAACAATTGTTACTGTCTTTAAAAATTACGCGTCGCAATTACTTACTGTTTTTTTTCTGTCTAAATCGTTACAGATATCACAATTTATGCGGAGATAGTTTACTATTCAATGGATCTTTCTGAAAAATAATTTATTGATTTTGCTTTTAAAAAGTTATGGACTAATCATGGTTGTGATTCCCAAGTTTCATACTCTAGTGGTTCACTAACAATAACAAATACTATCTTAAAAATGAACTATATTGTCATACAAAATTTCATTCAAGTTGAACAAAGCGTTCCGTTATTATAAGAAAAATTATTTTTTTTAGAAGAACTTGGAAGAAGAATAAACGATGCACTTCCGGACAAAAATAAATTTAGTTAAATCGTTTTATTTTGGATTCAGGAATCTGTGGTTAAGCCATGTCCCCTTATTTCAGAGACATTCTATATAGTAATATAGGAGTATTAGTAAAAACGTCATGTTAAGGAGGTTCGAGCGAAACTAATGTTCTTTTAATTGCTAAAATAGTTGTAAAAAATTATAATTTTAATTAATATTGAGTATTGAGCCTCTAAGTACATAATTAATTTGTATTTAACAAAAAAAAGTACTGAAATGACTTCAGTATTTTGAACATATGCGATGGACGAAAGTTATGTGGCAACAGCGCGTCTTGTAAAATTATTATATTAAATTTATCTATCAATTTCAGTAATAACAAATTTTAAAAGAACATAACTAAATAGTTTTATTATATTCAGAAAGTTATACTTCAATCCTTTTTCCTTTATATCAGCTGGGACGTGCAACGTTGCCAAGTCATTCTTCATCTGTTCTGCAACTATCGATGTAAAATGAAAACATAATGTTCAACATTCATTTTCAAATTAATTTGAACGGTAAAAAGGCATTATAAACTTCTCATAATATACTACAAGTCTTCAGTTTTATTATACTTGTTTTTTGTTGATTAAAATTGGAAAGATCAATATAAAACAAATAAAAAACGTATCTACGGAAATGTTTCTGCCGTAAGAGCTTATGTATTAGAACACTAAAAACGTCAACTTCATAAGCGTATTTATAAGAAACTAGACGGTGGAATGTTTTTTATTTTTTAGAATAGTTGGATAAGATATCATTCGTGATAATTACAAAATTTGAAACCATAAAGTTGAAAATTAATTTTTACACAAGAATCGCTCGAACCTCCTTAAAATGCGAAATAGTAAATGAGATATGCATTTTTAATGTCTCAAATTATCTGTGACGTCACGGGCCCGAGTTGGATATGCTTCTCAAACAGTTAATTATAGGCGTATCTGCAGTAGGGATAAATTTTCATTTATTTTTATTAAAACTTCTTATCAAATTAATTAATAATCCATACAGATATAAAGTAAAATGTTTAAAATAAATATTATTTCATGAAACATTTTGAGAATGGGTCTATTATTGCTAGAGTGCTACATTTGAATGGGCCCATAAACCATTTTTTTAAATTTTAAATAAAAGTTCGTTCAATTTTAAAGCAATTCGTGATATCAAAAAGTTATAATTGTTTTTTGTATAACTGCATTTGATTTTTAAAGAAACCTGTAGCTATCTTTCTCACACCAGTTTCTGTAGTAGGCTGCGCGAGAAAGATATCAATAGTGTGACGTCATATGTGACACTGGAAATAAATTTAAATATCTCGCAAAGTAATTATTAAAAAAATGTTTTTTATCTTAATCGTTATTTATTGAGTAGTCCTTTAGAGTAAAGTGTACATTTTATTATTTTTTGTTATGGTTTATGGGCCCATTAAAAAAAAAAAACGAAAAGCATGTCTAGTTCGCCCTAATACATCCGAATTTATAAGATAATAATTGATTCGGGCCAGTGACTTTGCGTTTGTAAAAATGAAGCATTTTTATTACATCAAAGTAATATTTGATAATTTTCTTTTTACTAGAACTCTTAAATTAATGTATGCTGCCTCATAATTATCGAAGTTTACTATTTTTTTGCAATGATAGAATACCCCATTGAGAAACTTATATTCCCGTATTTTAGAAACTTCTTGGATGTGTCTAATGTGATGGGACCTTAATGATATCATGCACGATTTTTTCTTTGCTTTGATCAAAAGAATAAGAAATAATATTTTCCTTTATTTTTTTTTTTATTTTCTTTCATATTAATCTTTATTAATGAGAATATTGTCTTTGAAAATACAATAGTTTCAGCTGAATTCCACCATTGCTCCCCTTGGCAGATGACGACGCGATGTTCATACCAATATGAGAGTGCCAAACTTACTCACATCATCATAGCAACCATTGTCGTTGATGTCTGCAGATTGCTTCTAGAATTTAAAGAAACATAACTTTATTTTAGTTACTGGCAATAATATATTTTATATTTCAACAAATTATTGCAAATTATATTATGTAACATATTATTAACGAATAAAATTAATTTTTTAAACTACATTTATTTCGTTATGAATTATCTAGTAGGTCCATATCATATACCTATTAGACTAATATACTGCTAATTCTCCGCAATTCATCTGTTAAAGAATATGAAACAGAAGATACATCTCCATCGCTCACAAGCGATACAGTGCTTTGGATGCGCATGCTCGCATTCTATAATTCTATTGGCTACTGTCGCCGCTAACAGAGATAACGAAAGAGTGGGATTTGAAAGTTGAAGTTTCCTGTGTTTCCTCTTTAACGTCCTTGGTTTCCTGTAAACCACGTGCGTTATTTGAAGTGTGATAGACCAGAAAAATGTAACGGTCAATTGTTGGCGCCAAATTCAAACTCAATTCATAACGCTGAAAACATAATTTTACTCCCCATGTATTTCTTACCTAGAAAATTTTTGCTCAATTTTAAAGGGTGAGAAATCTCTTAATTGTATAAAACATAATTTAATATAATTTAAAAATTTGTTTAGTTATCATAATTTCATTTAATTTTAAATTTCGCGTTATAGTAATGTTATTATACATAATAGTTATTTATGTATTAAGAGCGTAAGGAGGCTTTTATGGCCTGCGGCGTGTTTTTCTCGCTCGGCTTACGCCTCGGGCTCAAAATCACGCCGCAGGCCATAAAAGCCTCCTTACGCTCTTAATACATACAAAACTTTATGCACGGACGAAAATTTTCAAATTATGAGTGTTAGAAAAATTGTATCGAAAAGAATTTGTCCCCGTACATCCAGTATCTAGTGTTGCTATGAAAGTGGAGAACAATAGTTTATTGTTTGTTGTATTAGTTATGTCATTTGAGTTTTATTTTGTGTATCTCCGTGCTTTCCATATAAATATCACAAAATTAATTTTATTTTTCATTAAAGAATATAAAAATTTTCTATCCGCAATAAAAACTTTTCATGTTGCCTATTAAAATTGTTTATATTGTTATAATTTGGTTTGACATTTCATTATAGCCCGCCGGGCTATAATGAGGCCCGCGGGCTATAAAATAACGTTTATGTCAAAAAAATTCGTGTATAATTGTCAAATAATGATAGGTCCGTGCATAAACAATATTAAATTATAATGATAATATTATGTATAAGAATTCTTTACTTTGTTGATATTTGTATATTTATTTATTTAATTCTAATTACAAAATTGTCACTTGGAAGGAAATTTTCCTGACCGCTAAGAAATATATTTTAGTTTCACGAGCATGCGCATACAAAGCACTGTATCGCTTGTGAGCGATGGAGATATATCTTCTATCTCATATTCTACAACACATTGGGTGAGATAGGGGATTAGCAATATATTAGTCTAATAGGTATATGGTCCATATACTATTTTAGCTCCATGCTCTCTCTCTCTCTTTCTCTCTCTCATTACCTTTCCATTTCTGTCATTGGCTAAAACTTTTTAGTCGTCACTCAAATAAATTCATTCTTGGATTATACATGTCGATATTCACTGGATGCACAACAACAATTACCGGTACAATATCTATAAATAAACACCATATCTGCATATTTACCACCATATTTTCCATTTTTTTTTTAAATTAATATAAATTGCTAGTAATGAAACTATGATAATTAATAATAGTTATAATAGCTATTTATGTAATTAGTACATAATATACAACTTTATTGGACGAGCCGCTGTTTATGGACGAGCGAGGAGAGCGAGCGAGTCTAATAAATAAGGCGAGTCTATAAAGTTTGTTTATGTACGAATTACATACAAAGCTTTATGTTCAGCTGCTCTAGAAAAGCTGGATAGCTCCTAAAATTATTTTTTTTATTTCCCTTTATTGTTTCATTGTTTTTTTTTTTGAATTTACGCAAATGTCAAAAATTGTTAAAATATGATTTAATAATTTGTTTATTAACCATATCTTTACACAAAGAAATGGATAGTTTAGAAAGTGTAGAAGAGTTGGCAACTAGTGCCAAGGCATCACTCTTGCCCGAAGTCGAAAAATTTGTTGAAAATACGTATTTGTTATTTCATGTAAATAAAAATTTCATTTTTTTTGACAGTGACAGTTCTGTCCAATAAAATAAAATAAAGTAAATGTACTAGTCCAATAAAGTGGAGACATTATGGACACTAAATGCAACCATAAACCAAGTGATTATGATGCAGTAGAACATAAACAGATTTTATTTTTATATAGTGTTCAAAAAAATCCTAACTCGAAGTAGGCTATGAACAAAGAAACGTGTGTCTGATCATTATTCAATTTTGAAGTCAAGTTGTTAAAATTCACCTTGAAATGTAATTTTAAAGAGAAAATAATAAAGAAGGATACAATATAATGCCATTCGCCGTTATGTAATTTATTTCCATTTTTTAAATAAGAGCCAAGAAGAAAAGCTTTGATTTCTTTAGATAACATATTTGACAATATCTTTGAGCATATACCAACGAGCTATAAGTAAATATACAGTGGCGCATCGCATGTTGAACGCGTACCATACCCGTACACAGTTGAATGCTTAGGTCGGCGGCCATTATTATATTATAACCGAGCGCTCAGCTCAGACGCTATACGTTGCGCTACGCAGTAAAGTTTTTCTCAGCGCTCATTGCACTATTTATTAAAAATGCCCGCAAAGTGTGTTGTTACTCAGTGTGGAAACAGACAAATTATAAATAGTTGCAAGTCGTTTCACAGGTAAATTTTATATTCAAAAATTTTAACTCAAAGTTTTAATCAGTGACGGATTTACGATTTTACCGCCTGTAGTCTGATACTAGTTTGTCGCCTAAATCCAGCGACGATTATAATCAATTTATTTTTATGTAATTACTGATATTTATTATTACAATCAAATTTTCTTTACTGAAACAAAAATTTCTGTTGTAATTAAAATAAATACAAGAACATTTATTATAGGTAATCAATTTTTTGTGTGAATAGTAGGACTGTTTCTACAGATATTCAAGGAAGTAACGTTCGGCAATTTTTGACCAAAACAATCATACTTTTATTTGTAGGATACATTTAAAGGTAAATAAAAACATTATTTTCTATTTCATATAGTGATTAATCTCACAATTTTGTTTATTTTATTTAAAGAATATGTTTTTGTTATTGTATTTTATATGTTATTTTCTTTATATACGTTATTATTGTCACAGATATTTATTATCGTAAAATATTATAACAAAATAAGAATTCACAGTAAAAATTCTTAAATTATATTAATTATCAATAGTTTCACAGCATCCATATTATATATCTATGAAACTAATTGCAAATACTTGCGATGGATACTGGGATTAGAAATATAACCACCAAAATATATAATTCTAGAAGAGACTAAAAGGAACAAAATAAGAATTGAGACTAGCAAGAGAGCAATGAAATATGAAGAAAAAATAAGAACGAAAGAAGAAGAAACAATCTTAGTTGAGAGAATAGAAAGAAAAAATATTACGAGAGAAACGGGTTATCTACAATAGAAGTGGAAAGACAACGACAAAGAGGAGAAATATTACAAGGAAGAATAATAAAAGCTGATAAAGAAAACCAAAGACAAGAGCAAGTAAATAGGATAACAGAATCGAACAGAAGAGGAACAAAATGACCGAATCTGCAACAATAAGAAACATGAGAAGAATATTAGAAAGAAGAAAAATGTAAATATTTGAATAAATAATATGTAAATATAAATTGTAATTAACAAATATTCACAGTTGAAATGTATTTTCAAAGCAATTGGAATATTAATGAGGCTTTATGCAGTATGCATTTACGAGTATAGAAACAAACAATGATTTGAATTTTATTAAATATACGATTAATCATAAGCATCATTATCATTATCCTACCTGTCATGAAATAATACTTATGGATATGGATATGTAATTGAATATAATGCACAAATATTATTTTCTATGCACAGTTTATAAGAATAAGTAATAGTGATATAAAGGGCAAATAACTTCTTGAGAATAGATCATCTAATAAGTATAAAAAATATAATTTAATTTTGATATATTTAATGTGCCATATTAACAGCAAATTTATAATTATTTGCAGAAATTAACAATAAATAATATTGAACGTATTTTACTAAAACAAGTAAAATGTACCGTACTCTCATATCCCCATTTTTCTTGTATTTAGTACGTTGTATCTCTTTGTGTTGCACTGTGCAGTATATAAAAAAATATGCTGAATGTGGTTGCACTTACGTTGAGAACCACAGTCTGTTATCCCTTAAATTTTGCGCTTACGATTTTCATTTGTGTAATTTGTGTTTCACTAGGCAGCATTAAAGTTTAATATGACAAATAATAATAATAATAATAATAATAATAATAATAATAATAAAAACGGCAATAATTAGAACAGCACATAAAATAAGAAAGATGCTCTCATAAACACCCATTCCCAAGTTGCTTGGTAAGCGACCGGATGGAATGCGGATACTCCGAACTGCAGATTACATCTATGCCCAGAATATCGGGAATAACAATAATTTGTACAATATAATGTATAAATATATGTATTTGTAGTTTGTGCAATAAAAAGATAATAATAATAATAAATAATAGGTATAACAATAATAATAATAAATAATAATAGGTATAACAATAATAATAATAATAATAATAATAATAATAGCAGTAATAATAATAATAATAGTCTATTATTATTACTTTAGCACTAGGTATATACTTTTTCTACTGATTGATGACTGTCGTACTCAGTATTTTGTTGCCCTCGCAAGTCGTTCCACTGCCGACTCAGTACACAAGCCTGGCCCAGCGCGCGAAGCGTGCGGGTAACGTCACATACTCAGGCCGAACATAGCGTGTATCTTCGCATAAAACTATATAGAAGTCGCAACCCAGCAGTGGCGTGCGGTGCGTTTCTGTGTTGGGTGTGCACTGTGCAGATTTTTTAAAAAAAGTATTGTGTAGGTAGAATCTTAGGTTAACAATTCAGAATTATCTTATTTTTTTATACTATGTCCCTTCTAGAAAATGGTTTCTTCAGTAAATCCGCGATTAGTGAAATAGAGTTAAAGAAAATTGACTAATTCAATATTCTATCATTTCAATTCAAAATAATCGAGTTATTAAAAAAGACCGATGAACTATCCTTTTTGATGTATTTTGTCCTTCTTAAACATGAAAAGGACTCGATTTGTTTTAATCATTTCATATTTCATGTTATTCAAATAATGATAGAATTTCTTACTTTAATTTATTTATTTCGTCTCCAAGCGTTACAATATATTTAATAGTCAAAGTACAAGTAGTTCACGTCTATTTGCTCTAGAAGCAAGTTGATGGTTGGTTGGTGCAGAATTCTATGGGTCGCGACGAATACGCTTCTGCTATGACCCCAAATAATCATAATAAATACACAAAATTTTACATGGTTTTATAAAATTTTGTGTGCTTTTGTAATATGATTTGGCTGACGTGCTACATTTTTATTTGACGATATCTTCTAGATATATTTATGACATTCTTGTACTGTAAAAAAAATTATTAACTTGTTCTTTGCCCTGATGAAGCTCCAAATGGGGGCGAAACGTTGGCTGTAGAATAAAATTATTATCACTGACTGAAATCCTGAGTACATCTTTACTTTCATAGTACTTAATGTTTATAACATAGTTTGTAAATGACAGATGTCAGATGCCAGTGTCAAAAATCAACATTCTGAAAGCTTTTTATGGGAAGTACATTTAATCTTTCTTATTATTTTATTAATTAAATATTTAAAATTTTAGGTAAAATGCATATATCCATAAAAAAATACCACCAATCTTGATAATAAATTGGAAGAATTTTTGCCATTTAGAAACTTCCTCATACAATGAAAAATATAATTAGAATCGTATGTGTGCAGAAGACATGTTAAATACAATAAAAAACAATATTTGGGTAAAGTGTAATTTTTTTGTTATAAAACGACGGTGCGATAGCGAAGTGCAATACAATACCTTACTTATATAACATAAAATGGAAATGGCAAGAGGTATTGTGCTGGCCACAACAGGTTTTTAGAATATGAAGTCATAAGTTTTGACCAACAACCCACTGAATGGCAATAGCATATTTTCTAATATGTCTTGATATTTTCTGGCATTTACAATTCCGTCTACAAAATACATTTTTCCGTCTTTCCTTGGCGGAATATACAGGCCCATATCATCAGTCCCGGGGGCAAGTTTTATAGTTCTTTTAAAGCAATCTGGATGAAACGCTCCATTTTTATTTTTGAATATTCTCATGCAATGGTCAGTGTTCACCAGCACAAATATCAAATTTTCTTTTCTCACTAAAATTTACCCTGTTCCATTGATTTTAGGTCCAATTAATAAGTTCTTAGATCCTTTTTAAACGATTACGCTTTTGAATGCTAGTGAGTAAATGTTTAGCTTTTACCTAATAAATTTGAATTAATTAATATTTAGTTTATATTACTTTATAAAATCCATAGCACAATTAATTTAATCTGCGGCGGTTTATTGTTAAAGATTTTTGTTTTTCAATATCATTTTCCTACTCGTTCTTTATTGTAGCTGCTGTTTCACGACTATTCTGTATCACTATTCGCTATTCGTCTCATTATCGATTGTCTTATGGTGAAGTTTCTTTCGGGCAACCACATTTTCGCGCAATATCAATATTTCCTTCTGTGTTATACTTTAATATTATGTATTAGACTGTATTCTTGCGCAAATAATAATTAGTCGCCATATATTCGTAAGATATACCACCATTGCAGGTTTCAATAATACTTTTTTGTAAATTTACACTAGGCTGGTTACACACTGGGCGGTTTTTACCGCGACGGTAAATAGGCCGTCGCCGTCGTTCCTTCAGTGTTACGAAGAATCAAATAGTGTTTTTCGACGAACCATAAAGTAAATATGTTTAACAATATTATTTAAAAATACAACATATGGCAAGAAAAAATATATGCATTTGTGTATTGAATACATTTTTTACCTATACTATAAAATTAGCTTTATTTTAATGGACATACAAATTTATTTGTCAAGGTTCCAGAAATATTTGGCTTGGACTGATAATTATTTGTTATAATGGATAATTAAATAAAAAACAATGTATATACGTTCACTATATTCTAACAAAACATAATGTTAAAATTTATACCAATATAACTACTACTATAGTACGTAAATGATTTTTACCTCCCTCTACCCTTGGTAAGGGAGGTATAGGGATCGTGGTAAAAATTACTTATCGAGATTTTAGTAAATGACTACGTTTTAAGATCCGTAGAATCCAATTTTAACATTTTCACGATGATGTCTGCATGTGTGTATGTGTGTGTGTATGTGTAGGGATTTTGTCTTCACTCTAACTCAAATACTATCATTCAGAAAATTCTGAAACCTTGTATTTCCATCCCGTTCTAATATGAAAAGAAGCCATTAGATTTTGGTGTAAATCGGATAACCGGAAATGGCACTTAACCTGAAGCTCATAATGGTTTTTCTTCAAAAAATACCATTAAATGCCATTTTTTCGCATTTTATGTCTTATGAAAATTAAAGATTATTGAATTTTCTACTGGAATACATTAATACTTTTTCTATATATTTTACAGATAAATTTAAAATATTTTTTTTTATTAGTCGCGAAGCCTAAGATAAACACAATTCCTTTGTTACACAGTTCATATTTCAAATGAATGTAACTGACAGTAAATATCACTGTCAAAAAACTAATCACTTCAAATTAATAATAGTGACATTTTAAAAAGAAAATAGTAAATAAAGCAATAGTTTTCTGCAATGGAACAGTTTGCAGCGTTAGTAAATACGTAAGTATGTATTTAAATTAATAAAAATTCAATAGCGGGAGGTTTTGTGTTGGCCACATCAGATTTTTACCTCCCGCTACCCTTGGTAAGGGAGGTATAGGGATCGTGCTAAAAATTACTTATCGAGATTTTAGTAAATGACCACGTTTTAAGGTCCTTAGAATCCAATTTTAACATTTTCACGATGATGTCTGTATGTGTGTATGTGTGTATATGTGTGTATATGTGTGTGTATGTATGTGTGTGTATGTGTGTGTGTATGTGTAGGGATTTTGTCTTCACTCTAACTCAAATACTATCATTCAGAAAATTCTGAAACCTTGTATTTCCATCCCGTTCTAATATGAAAAGAAGCGATTAGATTTTGGTGTAAATCGGATAACCGGAAATGGCACTTTACCTGAAGCTCATAATGGTATTTCTTCAAAAATACCATTAAATGCCATTTTTTGCATTTTATGTCTTATGAAAATTAAAGATTATTGAATTTTCTACTGGAATACATTAATACTTTTTCTATATATTTTACAGATAAATTTAAAAATATTTTTTTTTATTAGTCGCGAAGCCTAAGATAAACACAATTCCTTTGTTACACAGTTCATATTTCAAATGAATGTAACTGACAGTAAATATCACGGTCAAAAAACTAATCACTTCAAATTAATAATAGTGACATTTAAAAAAGAAAATAGTAAATAAAGCAATATTTTTCTGCAATGGAACAGTTTGCAGCGTTAGTAAATACGTAGGCAGGTATGTATTTAAATTAATAAAAATTCAATAGCGGGAGGTTTTGTGTTGGCCACATCAGATTTTTATATTTATTCACAGTATATTTTAAGGGTACTACTAATATATTTGGGGTTGGGCTCGTATAAAAAGCAAAATTTATAAAGTTGAAATATATTTATTGAAAAGAAACACTATAATTCACATTTAGCTACAGTCTATGTGTACTCATCGCTGATCGGGCGAGTGCATACTCGCAAGATTTCTTTGTTTTACGCTGAAATTTGCATGCACAATTTTTGTACGGGTGCGCATGCGTAATGCTCACTTACCTTCAGTAATTATAAAATATAATTCAAAATAATTACAGTACAGTCAACTGCTTTCACGGTTTGTATTATTATTTATTAATAGAGGTAGAAGTGTACCTATCCGTGTATTAGCATTAAATATTAAATCCGTGTACACAAATTTACTTGTTATTGTTACATCATCATATATAGTGGCGCACAAAATTATTCGTATACTTTACTTTTATTAGTAAAATATAAAATGAAAATATGATGTAGCCAACACAATTTAATTTTTATTAATTTAAATAAATACCTACATATTTACTAATGCTGCAAACTACAATAAGTTCCTTTGCATATAACTATTGCTTTATTTACTTTTTTCTTTTTAAAATGTCACCATTATTAATTTTAAATTATTATTTTTTTGAAAGTGACATTTATATATCAGTTACATACATTTGAAATATGAACTGGGTAACTAAGGAATTGTATTTATCTTTAAAACATAGGCTTCGGGATTTATAAAAAAGACTATTTTTAAAATTTATCTGTAAAATATTTAGAAAAAATTTTAATGTATGCCTATAGAAAATTCAATAATCTTTAATTTTTATAATGACGTAAAATGCGAAAAATAAATATTTAATGGTATTTTTTGGAAGAAAAACCATTATGAGCTTCAAGTAAAGTGCTATTTCCGGTAATCCGATTTACACCAACAGCTAGGTTTCTTCCATATTAGAATAAGGTCGAAATACAAGGTTTCAATATTTTATAACTATAGGTGTATGAATAATTTTGTATCTCAATTTTTGTATGTAAGGTAATTATTTTTCAGCACAATTACACAAAGTAAACTAGTAGTTATTTACGATTCAAGTCTGACTCATCCGTGACTAAAAAGTATGTAAAGCTAACGGAAGGATCAGAATTAAAACACGAGAGCATCGAGCATTTTAAGATCCGTGAGTGCCTAAAGATGCTTTACGTATGTGTATCGTACAATATTTTATCTAAGATAGAATCTAAAAACCCAATGAATAGAAAAAATACTTACGACTTAACTAATTGAATAGTATTTTATTTTGTCAAAATTAAATATTAGAATGCTTTTATTATTATTTTAAAATAAAATATTGTATAAACCACGTAAGTTAAGAATGTTTATTCATTCAAAGATTTTAACCCACTCGCCCTACTCACTTGGTGTATAAATATCTGTTAAATATGACGACTATCATTTTTGATTCTGAAATAATTTTTTTAAATGAATTTCTTTTCTGGAAACCCGTTTTATTTTACATTTTATTGATAAAAATAAAGTGTACAAATAATTTTGTGGGCCACTGTAGATAATAATAAGAAAATAATCATCAAGTATATTATTATTTTTGAATTATGTTCGATTTTGATTTATTGGTATATATATGTCAACAAGCTACTTATGTACATATTTCTTATTCGGCTGTAAACTGAGAGCCTCACATTTCGTAAGTTTTCAAAAGTGATTGCTTGTAATTTGTAATTGCATATTATTGCTTATAAGTTATTTTCTACATTTTAACAACGTATTTAAATGAAAACTTTTTTAACACGACGTAGAAAAGCATATTCTATTTATTTATGTATTTACAAATAACAATACAAAAGAAACAACATACTACATTTTTTTCCTTTTTTTGTTGAGTATCAACCGTTGAGTAGTTTAAAGGAGAATCAAAAGACATAAATGGTCCACGTGTGTGTAAAATTCTTTATTACGAACGTTTTGGGCTTAAGGCAAGCCCATCTAACAGCTAACGGTGTATATACAAAATACTGATGAATATTATTACAAAATCTTAAAATTGTATTAGAAACAATGATCTTTATAAGTTACGTCGACGTAGTTTATAAAGATCAAGTACCTTTGCTTCCAAATGTCATATTCAAAGAATGAAAAAAAAAAAACAGAGATAAATATACAATAACTTGTTAATTTGTGGTTTGGAAAGCAATGACGTGAAACGCAAGTGATCGTAATCAATGTATATTAGATTTAATAACTATCTTCTTCCCGTAACAAAGATTTGGATTTATGCAGGCAACCCGCAGATCATAATTCAATTCGTTTTACATGCTCAAGTAAACTTATTAACACATGACGTCATTGTTTCTTGTGATATTGTATTTATAACGTAAATCGCTCGATTTCGTGGATCCCTATAGCTATATTCTCAACGCAAAATAATGGAGAGAAAAATAATATTCTACAAATAACTATCTTTTCAATGATTTTGGCTGGTGAAACGAAAGTTTGACTAATTGATGGAAAAATTATTATTATTATTTATTATTATTATTTTTCATTTTATTTATTCGGCAATGGTGAGACCGGGCATGAAAGTTGTAATGTAAATTAAATGAATTGCAAGCCGTCTGTATTCAATAAAAATAAAATATTTTAATCATTCACTTTTATTTTATAATAATATAAAATATAGCATTATGATTGTTTTTCTACTATTGGATAGCAAATTTCATATATATTTTAAATTTGTAAAAATTTATAGGGTGTTTCAATTGAAATATATCATTGCGTGAAAATGGAACACCTAGTAGAAAACCTATTTATTAAAAGAAAAAACAGACCGATGGACCATCTATATATTGACGTTAATTGTTTCTTTTAAAATACATAAATAAATACCATAGAAAATAAATTTTATATCATAAGAATAATATGTATATGTATATACATACATTATGTTACCTTAATATGAGAAAAATGTTTAATAATAACGGCACATGAATTTGATTTGCTGTACAGTGAAGCACAAATTGAACACAAATGAATCCTATGCACGAAATTTAGGCACAACAGATTGTGGTTACTCAGCGTACTTGGTAACCACATTCAATTTTTTTCTTTAAATATTTAAAAACAAAGCACATTTCTTTTTATACAGAGTGTTAAAAAACAAATGTAACAAATTTTAAGAACATATAGTACTGTCAAAATGAGTATAAAAAGCTAAATCCACATGGGTCTGATGTTCAATAGTTTCCGAGATATAAGGCAGTGAAAAATGAGTTTTTACGTGGTTTACCTTTGCTATCTCGAAAACTTTGAGTTATGACTTCGATTAAATGGGACTTTTTGATTTCCTTTCAGAGACCTTGGCAAATATTTAATTTTTAAATAGGTTCCTTACTATCTCTAGAATTTCAGATAAATTTTTTTGTTTTTCACCTCTCGTTATGAGAGATATTGGATTCATGCTAAAAATCGCATATCCAGATTTCAGTGAATAAGCACGTTTTAAGGTCCCTAGTATCTAATTCCAATATTTTTACAATTATGCGCGCGAGCATGTGTGTGTGAGTGTGTGTGTGTGTGTGTGTGTGTGTGTGTGTGTGTGTGTGTACGTGGCGTGTGCACGTGCGCGTGTTTGTGTTTTGGGAAGACGATTGATCAAAAACTATAAAATTTAAGACCTGTTCCTCTCTCACTCTGACATTAATGGGAAGGGCTGAAATGTTTTGGTATCAGATGGGCAACCGGAAGTAGGTTGTACTTTTAAAAAATCATCTAAATATTTTTTTAAAATATATAAATAAAAAACATGAAATTCTACATCTGATAAATTAATTTTTTTATTTTATCTTCTACAGTTTTAGAATAAACTGATAATAAATTGCACAATCCAAAATACACCAAGGGAACCAGTTTACAAATTCAAATGTTTGTAAATAAGTTTGTAAAAGGCAGGCAAATGTCAGTACCAAAAAATCAAGAATTTTACTAACATTACTGAAAGCTTTTTCTGGAAAGTACATTTAATATTTATTATTGTTTTATTAATTAAATATTTAAAATTATATGTGAAAGCATATACAAGGGGTTTATGAATATGAGGTACAAATGTATAGATGAGAAATACTGCCAATCCTGTCAATGATTTTGAAGAATCTTTGACATTTAGGAACTTCCTCATAGAATGAAAGAATAGTTATAATTAGAAATTTTGCACGAATTTTCGTGCGTACAAGAAATGATAATTACAATAAATGAAACAATATTTGGGCAAGGTTCTGTAATTTTTTTTTAAGATAAAATGACGTTTCGATAGCCACTTGCAATACAATACTCATATAACATAAAATGGAAATGACGAGAGGTACTGTGCTGGTCATAACAAATTTCTTATGCCCGTATTCATAGTCGATGCTCAATCTCGTACTTGAGTATTACCACAGACAAACATACGCAGATGCACAGCCCAATGCTAAAGTCCGTGCTCAGTGTAAGTAACTACTTTTAAATATGTTTGTCTGTGGTATTACTTCGCCAAGCATTACTCCGGTCGTTCTCGACCTCAAGCACATCATATGTTTCATAGTCGAAACTTCGTGAATTCTCGGTTTTCTAGGGAGGATTTTAGAGAATTTGTAATAACTATGTTGGTATATTTGTAAATTTTAATATTTTTCTCTCAAATTGTATATTTGACATCTACATATATGTCACAGGTAACAGATACATGAGTCATATCACGAATATATCTTTTTGAAGCAACCATTTTTCATTGTTATTACTAAGGCTTCTTCTACTATGTCTACAAATTCTAAAAATTGTTGATTATCTTCATGATTCATTATTTAACTTAGATGTCATATGTGATGGAAATGACAGTTTGACAGTTTTTTTAAATATTGATCAAGTCTACCTAAATTTTTTGAAAAAAGCATCAATCAGTACTTGAGCATTACTCAAGGTTGCTTGGAACTCGCCTCAAGTAAACCTTCGATCGAAGTACGAGTGAAGAAACAAGTAGCGACTATGAAACGAAATCTGGTATTCAAGGCAGACGCAAGTATGAGTCGAGGCGAAGTACTGTCTATGAATACGGGCATTATAGTCTGTTTACTGATATAGACAAAATTTTGTTCGATCACTATGTCACTTGATCTTCGATTTTAAAACAAAATGGCCTCTTTCTCAGAAACAGTTGAAAATCAGACTAGTGTTGATTAAGCCTTTTTACTCATTTCGGGTAGCACTATTACGTTCTCAAAATTTGTTACACACTTGTTATTTAATATTTCATATCCTTTATATTATATTGCACAAACACAATGTAATGAATACAAACAAAGCATGGCGATATCAGATGTACTGTTGCAGGTTCTTGGACACATTGACAGATATAGGTATGTAAAATGAAAAGTGTAAAAATTTTGATCATAAAATTGAAAATGTTCGCAATACTTGTGTTAGTAACATTGTCAATATTACCAATTAAAACCGAAAACGATTTCAACATTTTGATAAATGCAAATCAAAAGAAATTTCAAGTTATGCAAAAAATATTACATGAATTTAAAGAGGATAATATATTATTATTATACTTTTATCAAAATGAAGTTACTGAATATATAACAGCAAAGGTGCAATTAAAAACTTTAATATCTTTAAATACAACATCAAATATTATATTTAAAAAATTTAATACATACATCATAACAATTAAAACAATTGATAACATCAATTTTGTTTTAAAACAAATGTATGATAGTAACAATTATTACCCCTTAGCGAAATATATTATCATTACTGAAACAGTAAAAATGGAAAATATTTTTGAAGCAACATGGAAATATTATTTACAAAATATTAATATTATTCTCGAAACAAAATTGGAGTTCCAAGTATATACCCATTTTCCGTATGGTAACGAAAGTTGTGGTACAAATTACTCTCCTGTCAAAATCGAAGAAGACTCGGAAACATTTTTTCCACAGAAAATAACCCAAATAAATGGTTGCAAAATAAACATCTTATTCCTTGCATTTCAACCTTACGTAATCAATATCAAAGCACCTAAACACAAACCTCACGAAGCGGGAATTGACATCACAGTCATAGATACGATTTTGGGGCGAATAAATTCTACAAGAAATTATATTAAAAGTCCCAGTAAAACATGGGGATCGATCTTACCAAATGGGACTTTTACAGATATGTTCAAATATTTGAATAACAACGAAGCCGATATTCTGACAGGTATGGTAAGCCTTAAATGTTCTTGATAGAAATGTGTGTTGTAGATCTTACGTAAAAATCAGCTACGCGGCACACCAGTCTAACCGTCCAAAACCTGGGCATCGAATCCGCCAAAAACTGGGTATCGAATCCGCCAAAAACTGGGTTCGGTTCAGGTTTAGGTTAATTTGATTTTTGAGAAATGGGTTCGTGTGCGGTTCTGGTTCAAGCATTAATAAAATTTGCGGTTTTGTTCCGGGTTCAGGTATTGGGTTCAGGTTCCGTTCGACTTAATGAAAATTGAATTAATGTTTTATTTTAAATAACAATATTCATATGGAAATAATTTAAAATGAGAGCCAGAATTTACGCAAGACAAGAAACGAACACAATTTTCACGAAAAGTCAACACAGGCAGCAGACTATCGACTATATTACGATTACGCTTTCTATTTGAACTAAATGAACCTGAATCGGAATTGAACCTTGAACCCGAATTTTAATACCCGGTTCGGTTCTGATTTAGATTCAATTGAGAAATAAATCTGGGGTTCGGTTCTGGGTTTGATGGGTTCGCTAAAATGTTACGGTTCGATGCCCTGCCCAAAACCATTCTGCTCACTATATACTTTATTAAACTCCTCGATGTTCACAATGCGAGTGTCTAAACACAACTAACTATTCCCTTTTGCCCAAAATGATTATTATATATTTAAACACATTAAATACATTATATTGCATCACTTCACAGTAATTATATGTTTCCGTTGTCGGTAGATGTGTAGGCGGCCGGTCTCCACACATAGTATTGTAATAAAACTTCTAATAAAGGTGTTAGTCTTGCCATGCGTGGCGTGTCATTAAAATTGTATATTTTATTTATCAAAAAATAAAAAAAGTCCACTGGTTTTGGCAGTGGTATATTTTCACGGACTAAAAAGTAACATTAATAAACATGTTTGTATAAAAAACGAATTTTAATGTACTTACAGTTATTAGCTTCACATGTCACATATCTACATCTCGTCAATTCTGAACAAATCTGTAAGTCTTACAGATCTGTAAATCTGTAAAAACCTGACAAAAGCGCATCTATTTTTATTGATGAATATAAAATTATACATTAGGGTGGCAACTTTCGTTGCGATTTTGTTCGTTTATTTACAGATTTACAGATCTGTAAGACTTACAGATTTGTTTAGAATATACCAGGGATTTGTTAACTACTGGATGGAGCAAATGTATATCGATATAGGTATGTATTTCTTGTGTACCCGGCTAGATTAAGAGAGAACACAGGAAGTGTGAGTGGGAATTGGGAAAGATATAGATAATACCACTTTAGACAAATGAATTTGATATTCATATCTGTCATATTCACATCTGTCAAATTCACGTCAAAAATTAATTGTGTTTAAGTATATTTGATCATGAAACGTGAAATAAGTACGAATACAACCAATGAAACGCTAAATTAGAACACATATAAGAATATAAGTCGCTTATTTGTCAAATTATTTTTTAGAAGAAATCATAATTTTAATCATAACTTACTAATGAAACGACACAGTGCCGTTCATCACATATTTTGATACACAATTTTCAACACAACATCTTCGAACTATTGTCATATATAAAAATAATTATATTTCAATGATGATATCAAGAATAACCTAAAATCTGTCAAACAAAAGATTTGACAAGTAACGGAAACAAAGACAACAAATCGGAATTATGTATGACTATCTCTGTCGATCTAGCCGGGTACATGGTAAAGATTCACTCGCTCCATCCAGTAGTTAACAAATCCCTGGAATATACCCATTAATTAGAAAATGAAAACTTTTAATGGCAGTGGCATAATTTAAATTTAATAGCAAACTTAAATATTTTAACTTTTGACAACTCACATGAATTTGTTTTTGTTTACATCTTTCAAATCAACTGTCAGAAAGTCCCAACGGATATAGCGTTGCAGGGTCATATGGACGAACTAAATTTATTGCTTAGGGCATGCTGCCATTTTATTCATTAGATTTGAAATCCCCTGGACCTAAATTTCTCTGCTCAATAATATCGGGCGATTGAATTGCTGCGTCGCCTAGTGAATTTTTACGTAAAGTGCACAAACACAAATCATGGACACTCAACATAACTTGAATAACATTCATTATATTGTACCATATAGGTATGATGCCATTAAACTCAACATATGATTTATATTTCGATGGGTCAGTATGCCACATTTCTCACAGTGTTCTTTGGTTGGTTCCTGCTGCTCAACAAAAGCCACAATGGAAAAATTTGGCAGTTATATTCAGTCCTATTGTGTGGCTGCTAATATTAATAATCTTTCTTATAAACGGAATAGTTTGGTGGGTCTTAGGGCGAAAGGAAGAAGGACAATCTTACAAATCTTTAACTCTCTGTATAATGGGGTCGTTTTATATTCTACTGCAGGGATCGTTTGATACGCCAAAGAGTTGGAAAATACGATTTGTTCTCATAATTTGGGCACTTTCAAGTGTCATACTTTTTACTGCTCATCAGTGCGAGTTGACTGGTATTTTGACTTCACCGTTGTATGAACACCAAATATCAAATTTAGAAGAATTAAGTGAATCGAATTTAAAACCATCTTTGCATGGTACTTTGGCTATATTTATGAACAAGGATAGGCCTGCTGAAAAGAAAATTTTAAGTAATTTTATTAATTGTGCTGTAGATAATGAATGTATGAATCGTACAGCTTTTCAAAGGGATACAGCAATTCTGAAGAACAGCAGACAAGCAGAGTTCTCATTGAAATTCTACATTTCTCCCAGCGGTAAATTCATGCTGTATAAATTTAAAGAACCCTTTAAAGTAGGTTGGTCTAGGTTCAACATGAGAAGAGGTTATCCGTTTTTAGATAAGATAAATTATTATATTCTGTTATTGCAATCTAATGGTTTGTATGCAAAATGGTTGGACGAAATTTCATCAAAGAAATTTACTGTTGTAAATGATGAAAAGGAGTCTTTAAGTTTGAATCACTTGCAGTCAGCGTTTTATTTACTCCTTTTGGGACATGTGATTTCAGCTTGTGTTTTCATAGGGGAACATGTGCGATATAAACTGAAAACAAAACATGAAGAGAAGAATTAAGATTTAGATGATTATAAATATAACAATCATATGTAACGAATTGTATTATTATGAAATCGTCGGATTTCTGGTAAAAAGACTTAACCGCCAAAAAATGATAAAATGAGTTATGCACATAAACGGATACGTCTCTTCACGACGCATGCTCTAAACACAATATCTGAGCGCCAAAAAATTTATGTTAGAAGGTAATTCATTCTAAAGTTTCGTAAACGCCATCTGACACTATTTGATGCGCACAGAAATTTTATACGAAATGTCTTAAACGCCATTCTGTGTTAATATAATGGTAGATGTTAACGAGTTGTGTTCCACAAAAGTTAATTTATTTTGATATTATTTATTAATCTGGTGTTCACAACTATATAAATATTAAAAATTTAGGTATTAAGCTATATTGAACAAAAAAAAAACATTTTTATTAAATATTTCATGATATATGCTTCAAAATGTTGCGAAAGTATGTTGAAAAATGTATAAAATATTAATCTCATCGATATAACACAATATCTTGTTAAATAAATCAATATTGTAAATAAAAACAAGTTTTTCCTGTTTATCTCAAAACTAGTCAAATGGCGGTTAAGTCTTTTTACCAGAAATCCGACGAAATATGTGCTAGAAATTAGTGTTTTGTGTAATTATACTTTGTTTTTAAACTATAGACAGCACTAGACGAAGTCACATTTACACCGCTAGAAGTTAGCAAAAAAAGTCACTAGATTTATTTGGCGGGGGAATTGAAATGTTAAAATGAAGGTCACGTCACCATTTATACTTTCCAGGTTATATTTTCATTAACCAAAACTATTATAGATAATCTACTTAATTTATTCATATAAAATCATAAATACATAACTTTTAATTATAAATTAATTGCATTATTTTTTTGTAATTCCTTGATGAAAAATTTATATATTATAACTGTTTTCATTCGTGAAATATTACAAAAAGAGAAATGAAACAAAAAAACACGTGCAAATTGAACAAGTGATTTGACAACTACTGAGAGTTTGACGTTTCAATTACGTTTGAAGGTTAACTTGAAATTTCGTCTGGTTAAATGCGGCTTCACGAAATAGCGCAGCAGCCAATCACACGCTTTGATTTTCTCACTAGAATTTCTAGTTATAGGCTATCCAGCGAATCAAGCGGTTTACGTCATAAATACAATATCACTAGAAACAATGACGTCATATGTTATAAAGTTTACGTGAGCATGTAAAACGGATTAAAATATGATCTGTGGGTTGCCTTCAGAAATCCAAATCTTTCTCAAAAAGGTAACACGTCTGGTATAATTTTTTTCCAGCGAAATCCAATTTTATTTAAAATATTCTGAACGATACTGCTTACGCCGTTATAAATACATCATTCTTGTAGTATATGCAACAAATACTGTAGTATTATGTGAGATCCTTAAAAAAATACAGAATACTGCATACCATACAATTTCGCACTGTTTCTATTCATTGCGTATAGCGTTTGCCACAGGCTGTATATAAAGATTTAATTTTCAATTATTACTAACAAATAGAACGAAATGTTACCTCAATATTACAATTAAGTGAAAGTAAGAGCCCACCAATCTATTTTTCAATTTCAAAATAAGTCAATTAATTAACTACAATGCTCTTGAATTTGACATGACAGAGCATTTGACATTTTGTCAATGAACAACGAAACCAAAAACAAAATGAAATCACAATACAGGTTGAAAAGTAAAATATAGACATATAATATTTAGTAATATACATGTTCAGAATTACCAATATTAATAAAATTTAATCAAACGTCATTTTGCAAAAATTTACAAAATTTTACTTAGTAATAATATATCCAAATATAATTATTTCTATTAAAGGTGTCAAATACATAATAATAATAATAATAATAAAAAAACCAATAAAATACCGTTAATAAAATATATTTTAAAAAATAAAGAAAATTTCAAAAATCCCTAAACGATGACGTAAACCGCTTGATTCGCTGGATGGCCTATACTCTCTATAGTTTAAAAACAGAGTATAGTTACAATAGAACATTTATTTTATAAGTAAATAATTGTTTTTGGGAGGTATTAATAAAAGTTAGTAAATACTTATACGAGTACTGACAGTTTTATTAAGAGTTAATACTTATATTATATATACGTATTAATAAAATTTCAGTAAAAGCTGATGCTATAAGAAAATACGTATTTGGCACAAGTATTTACTTATACTCATAATCAAAATAAGTAATTATTTAAAACTGTATTAATAAAATGGAGTTGATTTTTATAGAATTAAGTATTTACTTATAAAGTTATAAGAAGTATGATATTTGTCATGCTTATGGGGGACTGAACTAAAATTTCAATGATTATATTAATTTAAAAAACATGTTCTACGCCGTACGAGCCCGTAAAAGATTATAAAATTCGTAGGGAAAATCCTAGTAAAGAAGATTTTGTTGAATTGTATCTCTTTAAGATATGTAGTCCCTGTGGTGCACTCTCCACACTATCTATGAGTGCCCGTGAGATGACGCCTGGTAAGCGCCCACACGGTAAAATATATCGTCATCATTACCGATGTCTACATGTGTTGTAGATACTGGCACACCCAATAATGAGTATTATGCCGTAATGATATATTTATTTATTTATGTTGCCGACTCTGATATGGTAACATTAAAAAACGCCAAAAGCCGAAAAGTTGTATTACATAGCATCAGGTTTTCAGATTGGTGTTGGTGAGGACAAAACTTTTTTCATTAATATTTTCGCCGTTACCGCTGCTTTCAGAACTAAACATTTTTAAAATTTCAAAAGCATATATAGAACTGAATTTCAGATTAGTTTGTTAACTTTCAACAACTTTAAATAAATATAACAATGAACTGATAAAACATGTCAAAATTTACATTTTTTACAAACACAAAGCTTATTATTGTATTTCATACGTAAGTACCAACATCTGGTTATTATTACGAAAATAAGTATTTACTTGTAATTCTTGCTGATACAAGTACTGATAAGCGAATGCTAATACTTACTTATAAGTATTACTTATTTTTATGAATACCACCCACTGTAGTTTCAATATATGCAAAACTTTTAATTTCAGTTCAAAATACTTATTGCTTTTAGTTTTTTATTATTTTTATTACTATTATTATTATTATTATTATTATTATTATTATTATATTATTCTCCAAAATGATACATGCTAAGATACATGTTTCTTTACTTTTTTCGTTAGATGCGCCACGTGATAAAGACCTAGGTGTCACTCACCATTTTGAAAATAATATTTATAAACCATATTATAAATATATGAGATATTAATTTCAATTTTATATGTAATATTTCGGTATTTCAAATCGTGGTCAGAACAAATATAAATTATCTAATATGAAATTGTGTCAGTTTGATGATTGAGACACATGATTTAAAATAATGGTTACTTAATAATCAAGTATGTTAAATCTTTGGATAATTAATTGCCAATTACTCGTGACACACGAGTAATAATAATTTGTTTCATATTTAAAGTGTTGACGTTAATTATTTAACAGTGTACCTAAGGTTAATTATATTAAAATCGGTTATGAGCTATTGCACCGCTAACACTTAAATTTTAAGTTTTCTTTAAATTTAGAATATTGTATCGCAACGAAGCATCAACGTCAAATGCGTGTTTGAATATTGCTGTCAAAATTTCTATTTTCATTTTTATGTTTAAGTTATGCTTAAAATAAAATCAATTATTGATAGGGATTATTAATAAACGACATATCAATGAATCCCATTTCCCATAAATAATGAAGGGAAATAGTTATTTACGATATTTGTAAGTGTTAAAAGTGTCATTTTATTTTGTGAGAAGGGAGTTTGGGACAGGATGCGCATTGCCAGAGTAGGTATTCCGAAGAATTAAAAATTTAAGTAAATTTTGTTGGTTAAATGTTTATACTCGTATGTTATATGTTGTTAAGATAAGCATTCATGTAGTATTGACATACGTATTTATTAGTTATTTTATACTACTTTCAGCTTTGTTCGTAATTATTAGATATACTCATAATTTTTGATTGTACTGTATATCTGCAAACATATCTATAAGGAGAGATGGACTGGGCCACCAGGAAATCGACAAATTCCCGAGAGACCGCGACTTGTGGGCTTACAGCCTATTTTTTTCTAACAAAGTTTTTAATTGTTAGCTGTAAGGTGTTTGTCGTTTTATAAAATGTATTAGGAAATACGAAGAACTTTGTATTTTAAGTTTCCAAAACTAAACAATTTTTGTTGTGTATAAAAAGTATTATTTGCTGTAAAATATTAGTCATGGTAGCAATTATTATTAGTAGTACTAAGCAGGCATTTTGTTACTTTGTTCAGATTACAAAATCATTTTGCAACAATTAAAAATATTTAATCTGTTACTGGGACAAATTTTATTTTTTTGTATCCTGTGACATATTTTGTAAAGATTACAAATTCTTCTTCCCGCCATATACTTTGTACAGGTACTAAACTAAAACTTTTGTGTACACAGGGTATTCCCTGGTATACAGCATAATTCACTGTTCGTGTTATACTATACTACGTCGTGTCGCATTTGCTTGCGCAGTAAGTTTAGCCTGTCGAAAATTGTGTTTTAAAAGTGCTTGTTTCTTGTGCCCGTCAATAAAAATGGATGATTTTGTAAAAGATATTTTAAAACAATGGCAATTAGTGTCTTATTTAGAAATTTGAAGGTATGTATCGATTATTGATAAATCTATTATAATTTAAGTGACTATTGTTCCATATGTTATTTTTTATAGAATATTTGTTACATGTATATAGATTATAATTATAAATAAATAAAATTATTATAATACGCATGTATTTAATTTTTACCTTACTACCTCATTAATGCATTTGTATATCTATCAAAATTTATTAGTTTCCAAAACAAATTCATAGTTATTAATGGTAACTTATTTTATTTCTTCGCATAACAAATTTATATTTCTTAATGGTAACTTAATTTATTTGTTCGTATAACAAATTTATACTTCTTAATGGTAACTTATTTTATTTGTTCGCATAACAAATATCTTTTGTTATATATAACAAAACTGTATTTGTTGCCACAACACTTTTTTACCAGCAAATTTACCTAGGTAACTATAACAAATATATTTGCTGGTCCTATATTGACAAAAAAAAATTGCTGCTGGAACTCATTTTTGGTAATCACAACAAAGTTTTTATTTACCGTGTACGGTCTCTATTCTGAATTAATAATAAAATTCCCTATTCTACTCATAAAGAATTTTTCCGTTTGTATATAAAATGTATATAACACGGGAGTAAAGTGTCATTATTTGCCCCAAGCGATTGCATCCCTCATCTGATAAAAAATGACTATAAAATACTAATTATGCCCAAAAAACCGATTATATCAACACAAGGTAAGTGAAAATAGTTAGAAACTTTCTCTATTATTTTCAAGCTGTAATTAATATATAAAAGAACTTATGCTTAATTTAACGCACATTTTCTAATAAGTATTAAGCAATTTAACTATTTATTATAATGCCATATTATTTCTGTTAATGATAACCGAAGTAATATAAAATAATACTTAATGATTCATATTCACTGTGAATGAAAGTTTATAGCTGCATCATTGTAAAATATAATATGTAGTGTAATTTAAAAATTATTTTAATGATCCCGAACATGAACACACAATTTTCTTACGTAGAATTAAAATACCATGAAAGAAATAAATTAATATTTTGTATGTGTTGAAATTTATAAAATAAATATGATCAAGTGACAAAACAAAAAATGCAGAAATTTAATTCAAGCCTTTCAAATTCTACGTAAATGTTAATACTTTAATTTTTTAAAATAAGGTGTATTAGAATAAAAATAATAAGCCCATTATTAGTAATTAATACAATTTATTACAAAATAAAAAGATCTGTTGTGGCCAGCACAAGATCTCTCGCCATTTCCATTTTATGTTATATAAGTAATGTATTGCACTTCGCTATCGAACCATCGTTTTGTAACAAAAAAATTACAGAACTTTCCCCAAATATTGTATTTTATTGTATTTAACATGTCTTTCTACACACATACAATACTAATTATATCTATTTTTCATTGTATGAGGAAGTTTCTAAATGTCAGAGATTCTTCCAATTCATTAACAAGATTGGCGGTATTTCTAATCAGGGTTGGATAAAATCATGATTTATTTAAAAAAATCAAAAATCATTGATTTTTTAAAAAAAATCAAATAAATCATGATTTTTTGATTTTTTTATTATTTTTAAAGATCTAGTGGTGTTATTGTACTTTTTAAATTGTTTCAAAAGCAATATAAATATTTTATTTCATAAACGAAAACGAAATCTGTAATAAAAATGCATTTGAATTTTTGCATAAATTTAGTATATAACGTACACACGCGCGCGTTTTTTTAAACAATGCATAATGCATACCTAAATAAAATAGGTCAAAACATGTAATCAGTAATCTGTTAGAATTCGAATACAGCCCATATTTTTGTTGTTATTTATACTTTTGTAGTAAATAAATTCATTTTTATTACAATTTAAATCTTTTTTTCATCTGTGATAAAAATCAGTGATTTTTTTAAAAAAATCAGTTGATTTAAATTATGATTTAAATCAGGCCAACCTTGAACAAAAGTTATAAGAATTGGACAAATTCGTGGAATTACCGGAATTTCTTGGGAATTAGTGAAATTACCGAGGAATACCGTAATTACCTGGGAACTACCGGAATTACTTGGAATTACTGAAATTACTAGGAATTAGCGGAATTACCTAGGAATTACCGGAATTATTTGAGAATTAGCGGAATTACTGGAATTACTTGGAATTACTAGGAATTACTTGGAATTACTGGAATTAACCTAGGAATTACTAGGAATTACTGGAATTAATCCAGGAATTACTGGAATTACTTGGAATTACTAGGAATTCTTGGAATTAACCTAGGAATTACTGGAATTACTAGGAATTACTGGAATTAACCTAGGAATTACCGGAATTACTAGGAATTACTGGAATTAACCTAGGAATTACCGGAATTACTTGGGAATTACTGGAATTACTTGGAATTACTGGAATTAACCAGGAATTACTTGGAATTAACCTGGAATTACTGGAATTACTTGGAATTACTGGAATTAACATAGGAATTACCGGAATTACTTGGGAATTACTGGAATTACTTGGAATTGCCGGAATTATTTGGAAATTAGTGGAATTACCTGAGAATTAGCGGAATTACCAGAATTGAAGAATTCGTAGAATTAGTAGCAAATTAGTGGATTACCTGAGAATTAGCGGAATTACCTGAAAATTAGTGGAATTACTAGAATTGGAGATTTCGTAGAATTAGTAGGAAATTAGAGGATTACATGAGAATTAGTGAAATTACCAGAAATGGAGAATTCGTAGAATTAGTAGGAAATTTCGTGGAATTAGTAGGAAATTAGTGGATTACCTGGGAATTAGCGGAATTACCTGAGAATTAGTGAAATTACCAGAATATGAGAATTCGTAGAATTAGTAGGAAATTGCCTGGAAATTAGCGGAATTACCTGAGAATTAGTGAAATTACCAGAATTGGAGAACTCGTGGAATTAGTAGGAAATTAGTGGATTACCTGGGAATTAGCGGAATTACCTGAGAATTAGTTAAATTACCAGAATATGAGAATTCGTAGAATTAGTAGGAAATTGCCTGGAAATTAGCGGAATTACCTGAGAATTAGTGAAATTACCAGCATTGGAGAATTCGAAGAATTAGTAGGAAATTAGTGGATTACCTGGGAATTAGCGGAATTACCTGAGAATTAGTGAAATTACCAGAATTGGAGAATTTGAAGAATTAGTAGGAAATTAGTGAATTACCTAGGAATTAGCGGAATTACCTGAGAATTAGTGAAATTACCAGAATAGGAGAATTCGTAGAATTAGTAGGAAATTAGTGGATTGCCTGGAAATTAGTGGAATTACTTTAGAATTAGTGAAATTACCAGAATTGGAGAATTCGTGGAATTAGTAGGAAATTAGTGGATTACCTGGGAATTAGCGGAATTACCTGAGAATTAGTGAAATTACCAGAATTGGAGAACTCGTGGAATTAGTAGGAAATTAGTGGATTACCTGGGAATTGGCGGAATTACCTGAGAATTAGTGAAATTACCAGAATTGTAGAACTCGTGGAATTAGTAAGAAATTAGTGGATTACCTGGGAATTAGCGGAATTACCTGAGAATTAGTGAAATTACCAGAATAGGAGAATTCGTGGCATTAGTAGGAAATTAGTTGATTACCTGGGAATTAGCGGAATTACCTGAGAATTAGTGAAATTACCAGAATAGGAGAACTCGTGGAATTAGTAGGAAATTAGTGGATTACCTGGGAATTAGCGAAATTACCTGAGAATTAGTGAAATTACCAGAATTGGAGAACTCGAAGAATTAGTAGGAAATTAGTGGATTACCTGGGAATTAGCGGAATTACCTGAGAATTAGTGAAATTACTAGATTTGGAGAATTCGTGGAATTAGTAGGAAATTAGTGGATTACCTGGGAATTAGCGGAATTACTTGGAATTACTGGAATTACTAGGAATTAGCGGAATCACCTAGGAATTGCCGGAATTATTTGAGAATTTATATTCACAATCATCCTTATTTTAAATCAATAATTTTCAAAATAAATCAATGAGTTATAATTCTAATGGATATATGCAGGTCACCTATAATTTTAATAAAACAATAAGAAAGATTAAATGTACTTCCCAGAAAAAGCTTTCAGAATGTAACTAAAACTTTTGATTTTTGACACTGATATCTGTCATTTACAAATTATGTTATAAACATTTAAATTTGTCAATTGGTTTCCTTAGGCTGTGTCCGATGTTGCACTTTTATCACCCTAATATCTAAATCCTAAATTTATATGCCCTAAATCTAGTGATTATTTAGGATTTTAGGAATTAGATTTAAGGGTTTTGCAGGAGAACACTATGCCTTGAAGTTGACGCGCACTAATTAAACAAATCATGTTCGTTGCTATAATTTGTACAAAACGTCAAATTTACTGTCAAAGAATATCTTCATAGCTTCTATTTTGTGAAATATAACATTAACATTTACTCTCAAGCAGCAAATTGAATCGTACTGTATAATTGATTTTTGTTGTTCTAAAGTGTTGCCATACAAACCAATGGATGTCAGTAGTGTGCCATTCGGAGTTGTATTTATGTGAAGAAGACCTAAATTCTAAATACTAAATGTCAAAATGCGACATCGGACACAGCCTTAGTGTAGTTTCGCCTACTCGACTTATTATATCCCGATATTCTACATATTATAGCGTCTTTATCACTAAATTTATAGAAGATATAATAAAAAATTTAAATGTATCAGATGTAGAATGTTGTTCTTCAAAATGCGTAATATCAAAAATTTTCAAAAAATAATATTTATTAACTACTACTTCCGGTTGTTCAATTGTTACCAAAACCTTTTTAGTTCTTCCCAGAAATGTCAGATTGAGGAATTCATAGTTAAACATGTCTTATGTCTTGTAGTTTTTGAGTAATCGTCCCTCCAACATCCACACATACACACATACACACATACCTACACACATACACACATACATACACACATCCACACACACACACACACACACACACACACACACACACACACACACACACACACACACAGACAGACATCATCGTAAAAAAGTTAAAATCGGTTTATATGGACCTTAAATTGTGCTTATTGACTTAAATCTGAAGATGTGATTTTTAGCATGAATCCAATACCTCTCTTAGCGAGAGGTAAAAAGTTCCCCGGGAAAACCCTACTTATTTATGACGATTCATACGAATCTGCAGTAAAAAATGGGGGTTTCCATTTAAGATTACAAAGTTTTTGATCAGATGCATATTTCTCGAGTTATTCGTGGTGGTACATTTAAATGAGACCGCCATATATTAGATAAACATAAACATGTAATTTTGGTTGTTCTAAGGATAATTAAGAATTGATTTATTACATCCGAAATATTGACATTTTTATAGCCATCACAAAATTAAGTAAAAATACTAATAACATAAGATTAACAATAACTTTTTTCATTTGATATGTTTCCTAATGGATCAATTTTCATGTCATGCCGACTATTTCATTATTAAGTAACATTAAATAAATTTGCTTGTTACATCACCCAATATATAGTGGTGAACAAAATTATACGTACGCTTTACTTTTATAGAAAAATATAAAATATAAATCTGATGTGGCCAACACAATACCTCCCTCTATTTAATTTTTATTAATTTAAATACATACCTACATATTCACTAATGCTGCAAAACAATAATAAGTTCCTTTGCATATAACTAACTATTGCTTTATTTACTATTTTCTTTTTAAAATGTCACCATTATTAATTTTAAATTATTAGTTTTTTGAAAGTGACATTTATATATCAGTTACATACATTTGAAATATAAACTGTGTAACAAAAGTATTGTGTTTATCTTTAAAACATAGGATCTGCGATTTATAAAAAAGATTATTTTTAAAATTTATCTGTAAAATATTTAGAGAAAGTATTAATGTATACCTGTAGAAAATTCAGTAATCCTTATTTTTATAATGACATAATATACGAAAAATATTTAATGGTATTTTTTGGAAGAGAAACCATTATGAGCTCCAAGTAAAGTGCTATTTTCGGTTATCCGATTTACATCAAAATCTAATGGTTTCTTTTCATAGGGTCGAAATACAAGGTTTTAAAATATTTCGGTTGATAATATTAGAGTTAGAGCGTTAAGAGGATCCACATACACACAGAAACACACACACACACACACAACACACACACACACACACACACATACAAGTACATCATCGTGAAAATGTTAAAATTTGATTCTAGGGATCTTAAAACGTGGTCATTTATTAATATCACGATCCCTATACCTCCCTTACCAAGGGTAGCGGGAGGTAAAAAGAACTTCCAAAAAAGAAATTCATTAAAAAAATTAATCATAGTCTGCTTTCTATATTTCAAAATAAAGTGATAGTCATGAAATTTGAAAAATGTTTAATTTACTTTGTGTAATGGTAATGAAAACAAATTACAAAAATTGTTGCACAAAATTATTCATACACTTGTTTACATCTGTTTACTATTAGTGTAAATTTGAATTACACCTCACTTACATTTCTGTTTTAAAAAAAATGAGTCGTAAAATATCACAAACAACTTTTGTTCATATGCATTTCTTTTTCAAACTAATAAAATAGAGTAAATCCTGCAAGGAATTGGATGCAATTATTGGTAAACCGCATTCTACATAATAAACATAATTATTTTAGAAAAAATTACAATCTTCTGCAAAAAAAGCTTGCACTAGGTGGTGATAATGACCCCAAATATACAGCACTTATTATTAAGGAATGGCTGTTCTGCAACACGTTGATGACAACCCGTGACAAATGAATCTTCTCAGAGGCGGATCAAGGGTATATTGCGCCCTAAGTTGAACCAAAAATGTGCGCCCCCCCCCCCCCCCCCAACTTATTTTTTTTTAACATAAATATGAAATGAAAAATAAAATGTTTTCAAATAGATTTTTATTCCACTCAAGAAACGGAACACAAAATATAATCAAACGAAATGTAAAGTCAAAATATGACTTAAGGCTAAAACCATTAGTTTATTGTTAAAACTAAATAAAATATATTGTAATATAATGTGAACAAAATAAAAACATTTTCTTTTCTTAAAAGTAAATAAACTGAATATAAAATAAACACAAGTAAAAAAGCATTTTTTTCACATAAATATGAAATTAAGAAAAACAAAACAATTAACCAAAAATAAAATGTTTTCAAGTCGATTTTTATTCCACTCAAGAAACGGAATAAGAAATATAAACAAACAAAATGAAAACAGTCAAAATTTGACTTAAGTTTAAAAACATTCGTTTATTGTTAAAACTAAATAAAATATATTGTAATATAAAATGAACAAAATAAAAAGATTTTCTTTTCTTGAACTGAATATAAAATAAACACAGAAATATAAAATAAAAAAAACAAAACAATTAACCGAAAAATAAAATGTATTCAAATAGATTTTTATTCCACTTAAGAAACGGAGTACGAAATATTACAAAATGAAAACAGTCAAAATTTGACTTAAGTCTAAAAACATTAGTTTTTTATTAAAACTAAATAAAATGAACAAAATAAAAAGGTTTTCTGTTCTTAAAAGTAAATAAACTGAATATAAAATAAACATAACGAAAAAAGCGAAAGTTTAATAAAAAAGCATTCAACAACACTATTACGAAAAGGATTTCTTTCTAGCTTTTGCATGAGCAAATTTTTCCACAACTTCTGAAAAGTCTAATTTCATTTTCAATGGCGAGCAATGCCTTTGAATCCAACATTGTGTCATTGTGGACCGCAAATAGTTTTTTACCCTTTTCAGCACAGAAAAGGACCTTTCACCGCTGCAATTTGTAACAGCAGTGCTTAGATGCATTCGGAGGGCAATTTCACAATTTGGAAAAACTTCCCTCAGATTTGGCGCCCTTAAATATTCTAGAAAGTCGATGAGAGAATCGAACATTCTAGATGTGTCTTTGAGCTGTACACATTCATTTTCTAGTATACCCTCTTCCAAATCATTTGGGTATGGGTATAGTTTGGTTAATTCTGAGCAATGAGTTTTAATTTCATCATCGTTCAAAGACTGTAATTTAGCAAAGAAGCCGAATCGTCGATTGACAATTTCATAAGCCCTTTGTCTTATAATTAACTCGTTTTTTAATTTATCGACTAATTGGATAAAATATCAATTCGAAACTTAGCTTTGCCATCCATGTTATATACGTCTGCAGCTGTAGTTGCCATTTCATCGAAGGGAACTTTCCTTTTACGCTTTCGTTTTTTGTCATACTGATACGAAATATTTCGACACAGTTCTACAGCTTCGACTTCAAACAAATCAAAGTTTTCTCTTAGTTAGTTTCAGACTTGCGGAGATATTTTTCAAAATGCAACTTTTTTGAGATTTTTGCTATTTTATGAAATTTTATCAATTAATTTAAAACTAAATTTTGGCGCCCAAAGCGCTAGCTTCTTTTGCTTACTGGTTAATCCGCCTCTGAATCTTCTTATTAATCAATCGTTATATAAACTTAAAACTTACAACTAAACGTTAATTTTACACACTATCGTAGATAAACATTTTTTGTTCAATAACTATAAGTAACTGTTGTATATTTGCTATTGCATTAAAAAAAAATCACTTTCACAAAATTTTAACTCACTCTACAACAAATAATGCATTTAAAATAGCATCAGGCACCAAAATAACACTTTAACTACAATACTTATCAGACAAATCAGCCATTTTCATTATTTTTCACGACGCAACTGACAGAAAATATAGCTAGTTTATAATTTATAATTAAACGACTTGACTAATTGATTAGTATTTAATTTTGTCAAAATTGAATAAAATATTGTATAAACCACATGAGTTAAGAATGTTTATTCATTCAAAGATTTTAATCCACTCGTGCCCTACTCAATTGATGTATAAATATCTGTTAAATATGATGACTATCATTTGATTCTGAAATATCAAAAAAAGGCTATGATTAATTTTTAGATGAATTTCTTTTCTGGAAACCCGTTTTATTTTACATTTTAATGATAAAAATAAAGTGTACACTCTCAAAACAAAAGTGCGAAAATTTCAATCTTGTATGGAGTAAAAATATTTTTAACCGTATTTGACTTTATTCAGATCAAATTGATATGAATTACATCAAGTTGATTTAAAAATTTGCTCCTTATCAAAGATTAAATTATTTTCATCATTTTGTGTAAAATGAATCGCACTATAAGAGCATTTTTATTTTACTCTACACTAAATTACAATTTACTTTTTAATTTATTATAAATTACTCATTTATATGGGAAAATTGCTTTTTCAATAGTGAAATATGCACCTATATTATCAAAAAATATTCTTGTAGTCTAAGTTTAGTATAATTTAATCTACTTGTGTGAAATGTTGCCTTTTATATATCGAAGTTGCGCATTTGCTCATTACGTTACTTAAAATGTTGCAGTGCTTTAGAGACATGGTATTCCCCAGAACAACATTCTGATCTATGCCTCTATATTGTGATTGCCATTTTTCATTATTTTGTGGTGATTTGGTGAACGAACAGATGTACAGATGAATTAAAAACCGATGGCAGTAAAAGTAAGTAAATTTCCATGCCTTTATATAGCACTTGTTCGCTAAAGTTTATATATTTTATTTGTAGAAACACTTTTAGATGAAAATTACAATACCGAATTTATTGAGTATCGGCTGAAAACAATCTGTCAATTATCATATTGAAATATGCTATGCCCACCCCTGATAATAAAACAAAAATAAAAACTCTGCTTAATGAAACGTACAGCTACAGAAAAAAATAATTTTTTGATGGAAAAGTACCCTTAAGGAATATTTTTGAAAAATATCGTTTACTATTTTTATATATGGGGAAATGGTACGAAAATTAAATTTATTATCTGCACTGCGCTGCACCCAAGTAATAATTTAATTGATTTGTTAGATAGATAACGACTAAGAACAACTAACAGGTTCGAACAGTATGGAATTGTTCATAAAATACCCAAATTACGTACCCAATGTATTAAAATATATTACAATGTCCCCACAAACATTCACCCGTATTGAAACAGATGTTAAAATTATTATAAGACGTAAGATACGTATTGTATTATGGGAAATCTTTTGAAATAACTCTGAAAAATCTTCAATATTTTAGACATACTCGTATGTATTAAATATGTATGAACAATAAAAAAATTTTATTAAATTTTTATGTATATGTTTCTAGACAACCTATTATTTATTAGAGTAAAAGATATTTTTTTAAGTGTTTTAATTATACTAATAAAATCTTCATAAATGTTATTAACGATGATCATAATTTAAAAATCATATTACTATTGGTTATTTTAAAAAAATATAAAAAAAACAGTTTTTTTAATACTAAAAGTTAATCTGAAAAATCAAATAAATAGATTTACGCATTAATAATTAATTATTATATTGTATTTTGTAATTAGTAGAAAATATATCTGTAAGTGTTATTTTTAATATTGTTATTATTAAATGTCAATCTTAAATAGCGAAAGTAAATCTTTGAAAAAACACATTTTGCTTATTTTCATCAATTAGAACTAATTAAAAAATAAAAATTTATCCTTTAGCAATGTTTATATTTGTAAGTTCAAAATTTATATGTAGGAAGGGTAAAATATGCACAATAAGATTATAATTGCAACAATTAATGGAGAAAAAAATCATCACAAAAGATTAAATTTAAATATTAATGATTAAAATCCACCCATGTGTTTATTACTTTAAAATTAACCTTAAAGATAACTTTCATATTTAATCTTTCAATAAGTAAAATTTAATCAATAAGAGCGATGCACTTTCTACTTCGCCAAAGAGTAAAAACGACTCCATGTGGGTATTTTTTCACAATTCTGTTTTGAGAGTGTACAAATAATTTTGAGACCCTCTGTAGATAAAATAATAGGAAAATAATCTCTATGTATCGTATATTATTATTTTGATTTATGTTCGATTTTGATGTCCCATTTTAACATTTATTGGTATATACTTATATAGTGTGAACGATTGGTCTTCACAGTTACTTATTTTTTATCAGCTGTAAACTGAGTCCTCACATTTCGTATGTTTTCAAAAGTGATTGCTTGTAATTGAAAAGGTATTGCTTATAAGTTTTTTTCTACAATTAGAATAATACTACTTTTTACCTCTCGCTAAGAGAGGTATTGGATTCATGCTAAAATTCGCATATCCAGATTTTATTGAATAAGCACGATTTAAGGTCCCTACAATCCGATTATAACATTTTTAAAATGATGTCTGTGTGTGTGTGTGTGTGGATGTATGTGTGTGTGTGTGTGTGTGTGTGTGTGTGTGTGTGTGTATGTATGTATGTCTGGATGTTGTAGTCACGATTCCTCAAAAACTATAAGACTTAAAAAATATTTAACTGCAGTTTCCTCAATCTGACATTCCTGGGAAGAGCTGAAAAGGTTTTGGTAACAATTGAACAACCGGAAGTAGTAGTTTCTTAGAAAAATTCTTCTAAATATATTTTTTTGGGAGGTTTTTTTATTAAATATTGAAGAACTTAAAATTCTCCATCTAATACACTTAAAATTTTTATTATATCTTGTATAGATTTAGAGATAAAGACACTATAATTTATAGAGTGAACTAATCGCAGAGGGTACGGCACTAAGGAAACCAGTTGACAAATTCCAATGTTTATAACATAATTTGTAAATGACACATGTCAGTCAGTGTCAAAAATTAACAGTTTTAGTGACATTCTTATAGCTTTTACTGGGAAGTATATTTAATTTTTCTTATTGTTTTATTAATTAAATATTTGAAATTTTAGGTAAAATTGTGGTAAAATGCATATATCCATCAGAAATACCGCCAATCTGGTTAATGAGTTGGAACAATCTCTGACAATTAGAAACTTCCTCATACAATGAAAAATAGATATAATTAGAATTATATGTGTGCAGAAGACATGTTAAATATAATAAAAATCAATATTTGGGTAATGTTCTATAATATTTTGTTATAAAACGACGGTTCGAAAGCGAAGTGCAATACAATACTTATATAGCCTAATATGGAAATGGCGAGAGGTCTTGTGCTGGCCACAACAGATTTTTAGTTTAAGTTCAGCTGCCTTCTTCAGGAAAAAAACAACATAAATGACATAAATAAATAATTACAGAACAATAGCAACAAGTAACCAAGGTTATACAAAAAACATAATAATATACAATATAATATATGTTATTTGGTAATTATGTAATTTACTAGGCATGATTACAGAAAACAGCAAGCTTGCTGTATATGCGACCGAAACGTTGGTTTAATTAAATATACAGAACTTTAACTAAAAGGTAGTATTTATTCTAATTGTTTATATGAGTTCAGAAAGATATTTTAATAATTAATATTCTACATTTTAATGAAAATGTGCATTTGACGTAGAAAAATATATCCTATTTATTTATTTACAAATAACAATACAAAAGAAACTACATGTGAAGAAGATTTTATAAATAGTCTCTAACGCTTTCATTTGGTGAAAGTTTTTATATAAATACTTATAGAATTTTATTCAATTGTTCCCAAAATTTTATTTATTCATATAGGAGTGCCGTGCTAGCAAATACTGACTAGAGGCCGCCTTCCGTTGTTAGTAGTAATCGGAAGATACTCGTATACTAAAGGGGGTGGTTTACGGGGTTGTAAGCCGTGGAGTGTTGCGGGATTACTATTTGTACTACCTTTTTACAAAGTAATGACTAATATAAAATTGACATAATTTAATCATTATAAAGTAAAAAATCTGATGTGGCCAGCACATGACCTCCCGCCAATTCCATGTTTAAAATAGCAATGAGCTTTAAGTAAAATTCCCCTTCCGATTGATCGTTTGTAAACAAAATCTACTTTGTTGTTCTTATAAATAGAAAAGTTTGTAATACGAAATTTTGGATTATATTTTATTACGTTTTTCTTGAAAAATTTGTTAGAGCTTCAAATTAAGTACTACATCCGGTTTATAATATATAGTCAAAATCTAATAGGTTGTTTCAAATTATATAAGAGTATTAAATACCTACCAACTTTGCGAAGTTTTGGATTATTAATATATTTTAAGGAAAAATCGTCACACACACATTATTGTCAAAATCATCACCAACTTCCTTATCCTCTAAAACGCAATCTGTGTAAATTCTTCGCCGTACATTATCCATTTCGTAAATGTGTAGTTGCAAATTATTATTTGACACTTTGAAATCACGTTCTTATTGAGAGCTGTTTGATATATAATGCTTCAAACATCAAACTTAAATCGAATTATCCTGTATATCTAATATTTATGTATTTAAACTACTAAATTCTTCATAACACGGTTTCATTATTAATTTTAATGAAAATTGCTTCGTGACAGTGACATTTGTTTAAATATGTCAAATTTGTTATTAAAGTATTGTTTTTGTTTGACGAAGAGGCAGTGATGTACAAAAATAAATTATTTTATAATATAATATAAAGTTATTTCAAGTTATTTACTAAATGCTATTATGGTAGAATTGAAGATTGTGCCATTATATTCAATTTGTATTGGTAAAAGCTGCTAAAAAATTATATTCAATGAATTTTTTACAAGAAAAACTGTTAAAAGCTTGCATAAATGATACTTCCGGTTATCCGATATACACTAAAAACTAATGAGCTCTTCCCACATTAGTATAGAATGGATATACAAAATTTCAAATTTTTCTGATTGATAGTATTTGAGTAATCGTGTCCACAAGATCCACACATACACATACACACACACACACACACACACACACACACACACACACACACACACACACACACACACACAGATATACACACACACACACAGACACACACACATACATACCTACAGACATCATTGCAAAAATGTTAAAATCGGATTCTGGGGACATCAAAACATGCTTATTCACTAAAATCTCTATATCCGATTTTTAGCACGATCCCTATACCTCCCTTACCTAGGGTATCGGGAGGTAAAAATGAAATAATAGGAGATCCCAATTCCTTACACATAAAACAAAAATTCCGTAATTTCTTTATATTTTGCATTGCAACTTTGCACAAAATAGTATGAAACCATATTACAATAATGAAAACTCTGATGTGGCCAACACAATACCTCCCGCATTTATTTTTTATTAATTTAAATACTTACATATCACAGATAACAACACATTTTTACTAATTCTGCAAATTAAATTAAGTGCCTTTGTATAACTATTGTTTCATTAATAGTGTATTCCGAAATGAAACCCACGGTAACCACTGAAAATGGTTACGGTTTAACCGCGGTTCGAGACTGCACTGGAGAAATGGACCAGCTAACAGTTAACCCCAACTTAACAAATTTAAAATAGTTGTTGACTCTACTACTGCTCATCTGCACCTGTCTGCACTGCGCCAAATAGATCATATTACCAATTTTTGCGCCTCTAGTGGCAGTCATATCAACTGTAAAATTAAGTGCCACGGTAGCCAACTGTTTTTATTTCTAAATTTAAGTTGGCAATACAAATTTTAAATGTGACAAATCACAACACCAAAAAGAAGCGAAAGAAGAGAAATAGACAATGGCGTTTGTTTACATAATTTGAAAAGTATAATTTAAAAGTGAGTATTATTAAGTTGAATATGGTGAATATGTTTTTAAACGTATAATTAATTTTTAGAATGGCGTGGGAAAAATCTTTAAAGGCCGTTTCTTTTTTATTTATTATAATTAATAATTATTTGTAATTCCTAAAGTAACTTCGGCTCCAATAACCCACAATGTGTTGTTAGTTGTACACTTTATAAGTGTCTTCCTCCTTTTATTTACAGTTTCTAAAATACATTATGTACACAATTAATAATCAAATCATAAAATTATTTAGAATAATATTGAACTTACCAGTTTTAATTAAAAACTTTCTATATTCACGTTTTAAATTTTTAAAATGATGCCCACATAATTTGCTATATTTTGCAGGTTGCAATAAATTCATTTTATTACAGCCTTTTCGGTTTATAGTTCTTGCAAAATATTTTCTTTCTTTTACATTTTTTGGGAAAAGATGAAATGAAGTTCCTTTGTATATCAATGAATTTAAATTGCAATTAGGAACGGAACAATAACTTCCAGGCATAATATTTTTTTAAAAAAACACGTTTACAACACCTCTCAGATTATAAATAGCACTGAAAGTTAGGTTTTAGTTGAGTATATGTGAGTTACGCTTGAAAGCGGAGAATCACAATTTTTAAATAGTCCGCCATTTTCTTCAAAATGAAATTATTATTTACATATATTTACTTCAACGATTAAAGTAAAATTTCGTCAGAAACAGTTAAAACACAATTAAATAATTATTATAAAATTTATTTTGTAATTTGATTTTATTTTATAAAAAAGATATTTCATATTGAAAATTGTTTTTTTCTCATAAGATAACATTGGCATTTGAATTCAAGTACTTCCTATATTTGATTCGTCCATTGTGAGCATGCGCAATTGAATTGGTAATATGGTCTATTGCAACTACACCACAACCGCCGATCTAGCGCGGTTAACGTGATTACAGAAAAGTTACCAGCTTTCAGTAACCGCGTTCCGAAAATATAACCAGTTACTGAAAAAGTAACCGCGGTTAGCGTGGTTCAATTTCGGAATACACTATAAGTATTTTCTTTTTAAAACGTCACCAATAACATACATTTCAGATATGAAATTTGTAATTAAGTAATTGTGTTTATCTTTAAATCACAGGCTCCAGGATTTATAAAATAGATTATTTATTAAATTTATCTGTAAAATATATAGAAAAAGTATTAATGCATATCTGTAGAAAATTCAATAATCTTTAATATTTATCGAAAATTTCTTTGACTGTGGTTATGCATTCAGGCCGGGCCGGACCGGACTTTCAGGTTTGGATTGGCTCGGCTCGAAAATAAAAATTGTCGGCCCGATTCGAAGATCGACTCGATAAAAAATTAGCTGCCTTGGCTCGAAAATTGACCTGAAATCGGGCCGGGCTTCGGGCCGGTCCGGGCCTAAGCTTGAAATTGAATGCATCCGACATTCCTAATTTTGATTTTTATGTGAAGTGAAATGTTTAACTTTTTTCGTGTCAAACTAAAAAAAAATCTCTACATTCTTATAACGTTCAACATTAGTTAACATAAGTTGTTGAAAAAAGAGACACTTCAAGTGTAAGTTTGTTAAAAAAATGCAGACCTACGATAATTTGACACTTTATTTACCAAAGGCGTTTGAAAAGTGAAACAACTTTTTTACAAATCTTATACAAAAAATATCTTTTACATAATGATTTTTTATCTAACTTTGTTTCTACTCAAAAATAAGAAAGAAATCATCACTTTTATTTAAGTATACGAGTAGTAACAATAGTAATAATATCACAATATTATTATGCTTTAGTGAACAACCTTGAATATAAACCTGCCGAAGTAGGAATCGACATCACAGCGATAGATACGATTTTGGAGCTAATAAATTCTACAAGAAATTATACTCGAAGTTACGGTAATACTTGGGGATATGTCCTTCCAGACGGAAGTTTTACAGATATGTTCAAATCTTTGAATGACAGAGAAGCCGATATTCTAACAGGTATGGTAGCCTTAAATGTTGCTCGATATAAATGTCCGTGATTTGCACATCTTACGTAAAAATCAGCTACGCGGTGCACCTGTTTTACCGCCCAAAACCATTCTGATACAAAATATTTGTCAAATTTATACAAAATCGACCTATTCTTTGAGTTACTGGTAATTTATATGCTAAATAAAATACTTACTTACTTACTTACTTACTTACTTAATCGCTAAGTCTTTCTACCTTTCGGTGTAAGACTTTCCTGGAGTTATCGTGCTGGTCTGGCTGGTCTTTTCTTCCAGCTTTCTCTCCAGGCTTTCCTGTCATTGGTTAGCACTTTCACTTCATGCCACTTAATATCGCGTTCTTCAGCAGCTTTTTTTACTTCTTCTATCCAAGTTTTGGCTGGTCTTCCTCTTCTTCTTTTCCCCATAGGTTTTGTTTCATATATTTGTTTTGCTAATCTGCTTTCTTTCATTCTATTAAGGTGCCCAAACCATCTTAGTGTTACTGGTGTGGTATTAAGCTGATTTCTAAATGTTTTGTTTCTAATTCGGTCTATTCTTGTCTTTCGTTTTATTCTTCGCAGAAACCTCATTTCCATACTTCTTATTTTACTTAAAAGGTTTTCGGTTATAGTCCATGACTCACACCCATATGTTAGTACTGGGATAAATAAAATAAAAGAAACTTTATTCAGTGGGAAATACCTTCAAAACTATTTTATGGCCAATGGAAAATCAGAAATTAGGTAAGTTTATTTCATATTATTCATATTAATTACACATGGTGTCCTAGAAAAATTGTCCAACATGGACTTCGAAATTCAACATTAATAAAAATATTTGAGCATCACCGTTTGAAAGAACAAAAAAAAAACTGTCCAAAAGATGTGCAAACCAAAATCCAGTATTATATCACATTTGGAAGATATTCGGAAAAATAAAAAGCTGCATAATTTATATTTTCGCCAATATCTAGTGACCTATGCATTTTTTTCTCAAAAAAAAAAAAAAATTAAAATGGCCTCCCAATGAGGAAACTTTTGTCTAATTTCACCTATTTCGTGTCTCTTATCTAGGACATCAATACAGTATCTATTCTAAAATTAGAGAGCACAAGAAAGAAATACTTGAATTTTCCAGAAGTGTAAGTTGAAGTAGAGGGTGAAGACCGAGGGAAAATGGTATTCTCTCTTCGGTTGAATATATTACTTTTTCCACGACCAGAGGTGTAAACAGTTCTTTTTACAAAAATAGAGAAAAAAATTGAAATTTTATTGTGCAGCGTATAGTATGTAATTTTATTAGGTAACTTTTCAGATGACAATAGATATTTGTTGATAGTTGAATCACACATGATAATAAAAATTTATTAAGAGTTTGTTGAAAACTGGTATCAATAATTTTTATTTAGTTCAGTTTTAAAGAACCGCAAGAAATGAATGATGCTGCCAGAGTTTTAGTTTTGAACTGGTAACCCCGTAACCGAGAGAATTGTATAATAATTTATTTATTTATTTATTTATTATTTAACAGGATACTCCCAATTATAGAATAATATTACAAATTAAAGTTACACAGTGAATACAATATTACAAAAATATGTTTGGAACAACTAAATTAATCCCAGATTAATAACAATATTATAAAAAGAACATGAAAAGAAAATTAATTCATTGCATGCAGTACCTAATATAATAAATACAAAAATACGAGTACATTGTGAGTAAGCCCAGATCAATAACAATTGTTATTGTAAATAATTATTACAAAGTGTTACAAAATATGAAAAAGAATATGAAAAGAATAAAGATATTTTATTATTAATGACAATTCCATCACCGAAATAAACAAAAAATTAATTTCATTGCTAGAACCGAGGGTCTATACGCGGCCATAAAACAATTGAGTAATAATCTACTTAAGAAACTCTAAAGCCGCGTACAGACCAAGTTCGCGAATAGCTCGCGAACAGCTCGCGAACCTCTGCAGAAGTCGGTGTGTACCAGAGATCGCGAGCAGTTCGTGTTCGAGTTCGAGTTCGGCCAAAGTTCGCTACATGAGCGATAACTTCAAAGAAAGTGTTAGCAAACAGCAGTTCTAGTGTGGACGTTCATGGGTGATGATCGATCTTAAAAGTGTAGTTAGCTCTTTTAACAATGGAGTAGAGTGAAGAGAAAATGATTAATTTAATCGAACAATATGAAGTGCATCCTAATTTATGGAATCCAAAAAATCCCCATCACAAAAAGCGGAATATGAAGAAATACTCGCTTCAAGAAATTAGTGCGGCTCTAAATATGTCACGGTTTGCAAATAATTTTTTTCTCCACTACCTTCTTTTACGGGTTCTTTCTGCTTTCTTCTTTTTCAATGCTGTTATAATTAAGAAACTTGCTCAAGCAACAATATTTTCTTCCTCGCTTAACGACGTGGACATTGTTTCCATATATTTTAAAATAATGAAAATGCAGGACGCGTAGCTTTATAGCGAACTTCTGACGAACTGCCTTCAAACTAAATGACGAACTCGAGTCTCGATTCGAAAACAGTGGTGTGGACGTTGAGCTCTCGAACAGTCCGCGAGCAGCTCGCGAACTGTTCGTGAAAGCTGATTTTGGTCTGTACGCGGCTTAATATTACTATTGCTTATTTTGCAATATTAGTAAATAAAAACATAAACTATTATGACCTTAAATGTGTGGTGATCTAGTCTTACAATATATATATATATATATATATATATATATATATATATATATATATATATATATATATATATATATATATACAGGGTGTAACAACATGATATGTCACAAATGTCACAAATGTCACAAATACGTGGACGTGTTCTAGTAACAAAAACAAGAAAAAAAGTCCTTTAAACTTTTGCCATACCTCGATTCGTTTTCAAGTTACAGGGTGTTCAAATTTTTCGATAAAAAAGGCTATATTTTATAACATCTATTATTTTATTATTATTTTATTGACATCTAATATTTACAACAATTGTTCAAAGTGACGTCCTTGCACTTGAATGCAGGCTTCGGCTCTGCGTAATAGTGATCTCCGAACTCGTTCGAAAAGTCCCGGGGTTTCTGAAATTGTTCTACAACTATGCTGTATGCGACTCTTCATTAGTAAATGTAACAGGTGCCATTATTGGAAAATAACTGTTTAAGTTAACACAATACGTATTAAGCTTAAGCAAACTGACACTTGTCTAATAACTTGGATTTTGTTTTCATGGCCTACCGGATTCAAATGCATTGCAGCGTGTGAGAACACAATCCGCTTTTATCGAATTTTAACACCCTGTAACTTGAAAATGAATCAAGGTAGGGCAAAAGTTTAAAGGACTTTTTTTCTTGTTTTTGTTACTAAAACACGTCCACGTATTTGTGACATATCACGTTGTTACACCCTGTATATATACAGGGTGTCTCAATAAGCTTGCTCACTATTGGTAACTTTTTTATTTGAAGAGATACGAGGTTGGTTAGATTAGCAAAATTGTGCCATTTTATATTAGAAAATTGGTCATGTAGACAAAATAAAAATTGTGTCAGCAGTTCTCAAAATTTGGGACAGAATGTATATTTTTTAAATGGAACTACATATTTTTTATTATCTTATTAGAAAGACTATTTTTTTCTCTTTCCAATAAGGTAATGTTATTTATGTACATTTTTTTCAAATAAACGAGTTATTTACGTTTAAAGATAAAAATTACTTTTTATTAGTTTAGGTCAAGTAAACTATGGAAACAATTGTCTTTTATAAAATTATTATTTTATTAATTTATTTTACAGTAATAACAAAACAAAGAAAATATTCAAATTGAAAGCCATTATTTCTTTCGCACATTTAAACTCTTTTGGAAAGAGAGCCGACCGTTCTACGTAACTGGTGTCTAGTAGGGCTGCGCGATATTCAAATTTCAATATCGATATTCGATAACAAAATGATATCGATATTTTCCGATATATCGATTTTGCGATAATTATCAATATTTATCGAAGAATATCGATAATTGTAAGTAAAATCGATAAATATCGATAAATATCGATATTAATCGATAAATATCGATATTAATCGATAAATATCGATATTAATCGATAAATATCGATATTAATCGATAAATATCGTTATTAATCGATAAATATAGAAATTAATCCATAAATATCGAAATTAATCAATAAATAACGACATGAATCGATAAATATCGATATTAATCGATAATTATCGACTAATATTGATAGGCAAATACTAGTTATTAATATTTATTAACATCATACTAATTATCGATAAATGTGTATATTTATGAATATGTTGCAATATCAGTAACTTCGACAATAGATATATGCTGATACGTAATATAGGTATTGCTTTAATGAAAAAACAATATTAAGGCAAAAAAATATTTATTCTTTATTTTGTGATAAAAAAATTAATTGTTCGGCGTGTTCTGCGGCAAGTGATGCTCGATGATCTGTTAAAATATTGCCGCCCTTACTATACTGAAAATAACCTCTACAAACCATATGTCAAAATGAAATGAGTAAAAAATATCAGCACAAAAATACATACTCAAATCATTGTTATTCAACAGGCCTTCAGTTCAGAGTACGCTGCTAGTGCTACATAGAATATGCGAGTAACAGCCAGCCAATATTATATTTCAGTAATTTACAACACAACACTGCAACTTGTATGTTGTTTGTGTTGTTTTGTATGGAGATAAATTATTTATCGATATTTCCATATTAATCGATATTTATCGATGTTTATCGATAATAATCGATATTTATCAATAGTTATCGATGCTTATCGATATTAATCGATATTTATCGATAATTATCGATGTTTATCGATAATAATCGATATTTTTCGATAATTATCGATGTTTATCGATAATAATCGATATTTTCGATATTGATCGATAGTTATCGATAATTATCGACATTTATCGATAAATATCGAAATATTGATTTATCGATAAATAATTTTTATAATATCGCAGGCCGATATTTTTAAAAATATCGATAATTATCGATATATCGATATTTTTCCCAGCCCTAGTGTCTAGATATAACTTTCCATATAGCAAGATCATTTCTAACTTTTCTTTACTTGTAAAGTTATTAAACATTATTAAACACAGAGAACTTTACGGGAGATATTATTAAACGTCAAACAAACAAAGAATCAATTGTTTCCATGGCTTACTTGACTAAAAAACTAATAAAATAGTTTACAAAATTTAAATTTTTAACCGTAAATAACTCGTTTATTTGAAAAAATTGTACATAAACAACATTACCTTATTGGAAAGAGAAAAATTTACTCTTTCCAATAAGATAATAAAAAATATATGGTTCCATTTAAAAAATATATATTTTGTCCCAAATTTTGAGAACCGCTGACACAATTTTTATTTTGTCTACATGACAAATTTTCTAATATAAAATGGCACAATTTTGCTCATTTAACCAACCTCGTACCTCTTCAAATAAAAAAGTTACCAATAGTGAGCAAGCTTATTGAGACATTCTGTATGTGTGTGTGTGTGTAAAACAATAACTTTGGGCGGTTGAGTAGCTGCGCCGCCTAGCGGATTTTTATGTAAAGTGCACAAATCATGGACAATTTATTTTATGACAATCAAAATAACTTAATTAACCTTCATTATTTTGAACCATGTAGGTATGTTGATATTAAACGAAACAATTGCACCATATGTCGATACGTCCGTATGCCACATTTCTCACAATACTCTTTGGTGGGTTCCTGTAGCACAACAAAGGCCACAATGGGAAAATTTGTCAGTTATATTCAGTCCTTTTGTGTGGCTGCTAATATTAATAGTCTTTCTTATAAACGGAATAGTTTTGTGGTTGTTAGGGCGAAAGAAAGAAGGACCATCCTACAAATCTCTAACTCTCTGTATAATGGGATCGTTTTATATGCTACTGCAAGGATCGTTTGCTACGCCAAAGAGTTGGAAAATACGATTTGTTCTCATAATTTGGGCAAGTTCAAGTGTCATACTTTTTACTGCTCATCAGTGCGAGTTGACTGGTATTTTGACTTCACCGTTGTATGAACACCAAATATCAAATTTAGAAGAATTAATTGCATCGGATTTAAAACCATCTATGCATATTAGTTTGGCTGTAATGCTCGATAAGGAAAATCCTGATGACGAGAAAATTTTGAAGAATCTTATTTATTGTCCTCCAACTATTGAATGTATGAATCGTACAGCTTTTCAAAGGGATACAGCAGTTCTGAAGAACAACAGACAAGTAGAGTTCTCAATGAAATTCTACTATTCTTCCAGTGGTAAATCCATGGTGTATAAATTTGAAAATCCCTTTATAGTAGGTTGGTCTAGGTTCAACGTGAGAAGGGGTTACCCGCTTTTAGATAAGATAAATTATTATATTCTGTTATTGCATTCTAATGGTTTGTATGCAAAATGGATTAACGAAATTTCAGCAAAAAAATTTGCAGGTATAGATAATGAACTGGAGGCTCTAAGTTTGAATCACTTACAGTCAGCGTTTTATTTACTCATTTTGGGATATTTGATTTCGGCTTGTGTTTTCATAGGGGAACATGTGCGATATAAACTGAAAACAAAACACTGAGAGAAGATTTAAAATGTAGATGATTATAAATTTATATAATAGTTATTTATGTTATAAGGATCATAATGTCAATAATTATGGTACTAGTCGTGAAGATTATCATACGAGGCAAAGCCGAGTTTGATAACACGGCGTGTACCATAATGTTTGACATTATGATCCGTATAACATACAAAATTTTATATGCTGGCGTAAATCAATGAGAAAATAAAATACATTATTTTTTTGACGTCCCAAAAAATTAAATCTAAAAAATCAGATATGCTGATTTTGATGTTCTCTTTATATGGAGTTATGGTAACCACATAGTAACAAATTACTTGTTTACAAATAAACAAGGTTTGACAATAGTGTATGTATATGGTCTGTGATTTTCGGCAAAAAATGAGTGATTCTGAAGAAAGTTTGCCTTCTGATATAGAAAATTCAGCGCAAAATGTTGTTTCATCACTTTTACCACAAAAATCTAAAGCAACTTACGAAATGACGTTCAACCGTTACGAAGAATGGTGTATAAAGAAGAAGGTGAAAAATATTACAAATGAGAAAGTGTTACTGGCATATTTTGAAGAGTTGGCCAAAAACAGAAAATCCTCGTCCCTTTGGTCGTATTACTCCATGTTACGAAGTGTTTTGTCAATTAAGAAGAACATTGATATCAGCAAATATATACACCTGGTCGCATTTTTGAAGCGGAAATCCGAAGGCTATAGAGCTAAGAAGTCCAGAATTTTTACCAAAGAAGACATCGCAAAGTTTTTGTTAGATGCAGATGATAAACAGTTTTTAATGATAAAGGTAAAAAAAAATCAAAAAAATAATATTTTTTTCTATTATTTAATCAATCTTTTATATTTAGGTAGTGTTCATCATTGGATTAAGTGGAGCATGTAGAAGGGAAGAACTGAAGGATTTACTTGTAGAAAATGTAACTGATCAAGATCAAGTTTTTAGAATTGTTATTCCTAACACTAAAACTAAAATTGCTCGGGAATTTTTTGTTACATCTGGAAGTGTTGAAGGTGTGAATATGGTAGAACTTACTAGGAAATATGCCGCCTTGCGTCCAAAGCATGCCGCCCATTCTCGTTTTTTTGTGTCATATAGAAACAATAAATGTACAACGCCTCCAGTAGGAATTCACACATTTGGAAATATGCCTAAACTCATCGCTACGTTTCTTAAGCTTCCTAACCCGGAGGAATACACTGGCCACTCCTTTAGAAGATCTTCCGCCTCCTTGTTAGCAGATTCCGGAGCAGATATTCAAACTGTTAAACGTCACGGAGGATGGAGAAGTAATACAGTTGCAGAAGGATACATAGAAAATTCCGCAGAGAATAAGAAAAAAATATCTGTAAAAAGAATATACCAATGCAGCAGAATATTCAAAACAATGTTCAAATTAGTAACCAAACAAATGAAATACTTTCGACTTCTTTGCCTGGTGTTAATATAAAATATTTACAATAATTAAATTGTAATTAAATAATTCTGCGAATTTCGTTGTTACATTTTAACATAATTTCATTATGATACTGAGTACCATAATGGTTTCATTATGGTACTGAGTACTATAATGAAAGCCATTAGAGTACTGAAACTGAGGTTTATAATGTTTTTATTATGATACGCCAGCATATAAATATATGTAACGAACTGTATTATTATGAAATCTGTGCTAGAAATTAGTGTATTTGTGTAATTAGTTACAATAGAACGTTTGTTGTATAAGTAAATATTTGTTCCTGGTTGATATTAATAAACGTAAGTAAAAATACTTATACTAGCAGTTTTATAAGTTATATCCGTATTAATAAAATTTCTGTAAAACCTGATGCTATAAGAAAACACTTTTTGGCTAAAGTATGTACTTATAATCAAAATAAGTAATTACTTAAAACTGTATTAACAAAATGGAGTTGATTCTTATAGAATTAAGTATTTACTTTTAAATTTATAAGTATGATATTTGTCATGCATATGGGGGACTGAACTGAACTAAAATTTCAAAGATTATATAATTTAAAAAATAAAGATTATAAAATTCGTTGGGAAAATCCTGACAAACAAGATTTTGATAAATTGTATCGCTTTACCCCCGAAAGTGTGGAATGTCTACCAGAACACTTTCTTGGCGTTAGCAATGAATCGAGAGGTGGTGTGCTCTGTGTACATTTATTAAATGAAAATATTTTTAACATAATGTTGCCGACTCTGATATGATAACATTAAAAAAGCCAACATCAGATAAGTTGTATTATATAGCATCCGGTTTTCAGATTGATGTTGGTGAAGATAACACTTTTTTACCTCCCGCTACCCTTGGTAAGGGAGGTATAGGGATCGTGCTAAAAATCTCATATCGAGATTTTAGTAAATGACCACGTTTTAAGGTCCCTAGAATCCATTTTTAACATTTTCACGATTATGTCTGTATGTGTGTATGTGTGTATGTGTGTATGTGTGTATGTGTGTGTGTATGTGTGTGTGTGTATGTGTGTGTGTATGTATGTGTGTATGTGTGTGTGTATGTGTGTGTGTGTATGTGTGTGTGTGTATGTATGTGTGTGTGTGTGTGTATGTGTAGGGATTTTGTCTTCACTCTAACTCAAATACTATCATTCAGAAAATTCTGAAACCTTGTATTTCCATCCCATTCTAATATGAAAAGAAGCCATTAGATTTTGGTGTAAATCGGATAACCGGAAATGGCACTTTACCTGAAGCTCATAATGGTTTTTCTTCAAAAAATACCATTAAATGCCATTTTTTCGCATTTTATGTCTTATGAAAATTAAAGATTATTGAATTTTCTACTGGAACACATTAATACTTTTTCTATATATTTTACACATAAATTTAAAAATAATTTTTTTTATTAGTCGCGAAGCCTAAGATAAACACAATAATTCGTTTGTTACACAGTTCATATTTCAAATGAATGTAACTGACAGTTAATGTCACTGTCAAAAAACTAATCACTTCAAATTAATAATAGTGACATTTTAAAAAGAAAATAGTAAATAAAGCAATAGTTTTCTGCAATGGAATAGTTTGCAGCGTTAGTAAATACGTAAGTATGTATTTAAATTAATAAAAATTCAATAGCGGGAGGTTTTGTGTTGGCCACATCAGATTTTTTCATTAATATTTTCGTCCTTGACGTTGCTTTCAAAACTATACAATTATAAAATTTCAAAAACTTATACAGAACTAAATTTCAGATTAGTTTGTTAACTTTCAACAACTTTAAATAAATATAAGAATGAACTGTTAACAAATGTCAAAATTTCCATTTTTACCTCCCGCTACCCTTGGTAAGGGAGGTATAGGGATCGTGCTAAAAATCTAATATCGAGATTTTAGTAAATGACCACGTTTTAAGGTCCCTAGAATCCATTTTTAACATTTTCACGATGATGTCTGTATGTGTGTGTGTGTGTGTGTGTGTGTATGTATGTGTGTATGTGTACGAATTTTGTTTGCACTCTAACTCAAATACTATCATTCAGAAAATTCTGAAACCTTGTATTTTTACCCTATTCTAATAGGAATAGAAGCCATTAGATTTTGGTGTAAATCGGATAAACGGAAATGGTACTTTACTTGAAGCTCATAATGATTTTTCTTCAAAAAATACCATTAATTGCTATTTTTTCGAATTTTATGTCTTATGAAAATTAAAGATTATTGATTATTTCTACAGGAATACATTAATACTTTTTCTATATATTTTACAGATAAATTTAAAAATATTTTTTTTTATTAGTCGCGAAGCCTAAGATAAAAACTATTCCTTTGTTACACAGTTCATTTTTCAAATGAATGTAACTGACAGTAAATGTCACTGTCAGAAAACTTATCATTTCAAATTAATAATAGTGACATTTTAAAAAGAAAATAGTAAATAAAGCAATAGTTTTCTGCAATGGAACAGTTTGCTGCGTTAGTAAATACGTAGGTAGGTATGTATTTAAATTAATAAAAATTAAATAGCGGGAGGTTTTGTGTTGGCCACATCAGATATTTTTTTTACAAACACGCGGCTTACTATTGTATTTCATACCTAAGTACATACAACAAGTAGGTAAGTAATTATGTAAGTATTCCTTTATGTATCAGGATCTTGTTATTAATACAAATATAAGTATTTAGTTGTAATTCGTGTTGATACTGATAAGCAAATGCTAGTACTTATTGGTACTTATAAGTATTTACTTATTTTTATGAATACCACCCACTGTAGTTTCAATACATGCAAACTTTTAATTTCAGTTCAAAAAACTTACTTCTTTTTATTATTATTATTATTATTCTCCAAAATGATATGTGCGAAGATACATGTTTCTTTACTTTTTTCGTTAGATGCGGAACATGATAAAGACCTAGCTGTCACTCACCATTTTGAAAACAATATTTACGAAATCTTATTAAAATATATGAGATATTTATTTCAATTTTATTGTAATATTTCGGTATTTCAAATCGTGCTCAAAACGAGTATAAATTATGTAATAATATGAAATTATGTTAGTTTGATGATTGAGACACATGATTAAAAATAATAGTTACTAAATAATCAAGTATGTTAATTCTTTGGATAATTAATCTCCAATTACTCGTAACATACGTGTATTAATAATTTGTTTGACATTTAAAGAGTTGACATTAATTATTTAACAGTGATACCTAAGGTTACTTATAAAATCGCTTATGAGCGATTGCACTCTGACACTTAAACTTTAAGTTTTCTTTAAATTTACAATATTGTATCGCAACGAAGCGTCAAAGTCAAATGCGTATTTGAATATTGTTGTCAAAATTTCTATTTCTATTTTATGTTTAAGTCAAGCTTAATATTTAAATATCAGCGGTGCAACTAGGCAATTTTAAAATAAAATCATTTATTGATAGGGATTATTAATAAACGATACATCACTGAATCCCATAAATAATCGATCAAGGGAAATAGTTATTTATGATATATGTAAGTGTTAAAAGTGTCATTTTATTTTGCGAGAAGGGAGTTTGGGACACGATACGCAATATTGTTCAAATCCTTCTAATGCTTAAAGTTTCTCAAGAAGTTGTGATTACCAGAGTATGTATTCCGAAGAATTACAAATTTAAATAATTTTTCTTGGTTAGATGTTTTTATGTTATATTTTGTTAAGATAAACATATTCATGTAGTATTCACATATGTATTTATTAGTTATTTTATACATTTTGTTTGTAATTATTAGATGTACCCATAATTTTAGATTGTACTGTATATCTGCAAACACTGCAAACATACCTATAACCCTATAAGAGTTGTCAATGTTGTCACTTATTTGTAAATGTATTGTAGTGCATATTCCACAAAAAATAAATTAAAATATTAACATTGACATTTACTGTATATTCTTAAAAGAACCGAACCAAATCTAATACATTTTATATACAACCGGTAAATAATGTTTTTATTAAAATAAAAATCATTACTTATGCGTGCTTCATTATTTATCTAGGGAAATAAAAATGATAAGTATTTCCTAGGGAAATAAAGTGATTCAAGGCCAATGACAGTGCCACCTAGAAAGAAATTTATTTTTTTAGTGTTCAATTGTTAATTGATATTTATTAAAAAATATGTCGATAATAGGGCTGTTGCAAGAATTTTTATATTACTTCTAAGTACTAAATTTTAAAAGATATTGTTCTTTAAAGAGCCTCAAATTTGAAAATATCACGAAATATCCATTAGATAGTTTACAATTAAATATTGAAAATTGTGTAATATTTCAATGATCTGAAACACAAAGTGACGTCAAAGTACATACAGTTTAACATGTGACAAACTGTCGCCTACTATCCATCTAGTTTTGGCGCCAAATTTTTAATGAGTTATTCACGAAAATATCAATAAATTATTATTTTCTTTATTACTATCAAAAATATTGCATAAACTTTCATTTAAAATACTTTTTTAAAAATGTGAAACAGGCTCATTATTAATTGTATTTATTTTAGGAAAAATATAATGATTTTGGTTAAAATAAATTTAATAAAAGAAATTGGAGCCTATTTATTTTCACATATTTTTGATAATCTCACACATCTACAGTGTACTATTCTACTAATAACTAATTTTTCCGTTTGTATATAAAATGCTGCATATAACAGTGGAGTAAAGTGTGATTATTTGCCTCAAGCGATTGCATCCCTCAGGCTACGCCCTCAGGATTCAATCTTCGCTCCCGATAAAAAAAAATGATGAACTCTAAACCCTTGATATATAAACTACTATTAGACAAAAAAAAAAAAAAAATGGAAATGAAAATAGCTAGATACTTTCTTATTCTCGAGATATAAAAAAAAACTTATACTTAATAGGGCTGTTGCAAGAATTTTTATAAGACTTCTAAGTATACTACATTTTTCATTTTAAAAGATATTGTTCTTTAAAGAGCTTCAAATTTGACAATATCACGAAATATCTATCACATATTTTACAAATAAATATTGACATAAGTGTAATATTTTGAAAAAGTCATGTAATCTGAAACAGAATGTGACGTCAGAGTACATACAGTTTAACATGTAACAAACTATCGCCTTTTATTTATATAAATAACATAAATTGTTTTCTTATTGGCTATGAATGATGTGCTGTATGTACTCCGACGTCACAGTGGGGGGTGGGGGTAGTTTTTCATGACTATTCCTGGCGCCAAATTTTTATTTAATTACAGTGGAATCCGCTTATAGTGAACTTCAAGGGACCAGGTATTTGGTTCGCTGTAACCGAGTGTTCACATTTTATTTTTTAAAACTTTATTAACATATATTTTCATGCAGGTTAATGTACCTATGTACAAAATAATTTTTTTATAATTTTTTAAAATAATCAGTAATTTTTGTTTGAACGTCTTTCTTTTTCAGGAAATAATTTTCTAATGTCACTTCTAATTTATTTAGATGAATATTTATGTATATTTCTTTATTTGTTCCTTCGCACTGAAAATAACGTCATTAAATATTAAATTTATCATTAATTGTAAAAGAACACCGTTTCTTATTTTCAGCTTCTATTTAGGAAAACTTCGATTTTCAAATACTAAACTGAAACAATACGCGAAACAACAATCTAGACTAGCACACATACATATTATGGAAAATGGTGGAATATGTACCTCGTCTGGGTACCTATTCTATAACTTTTTCAACTTTACCAAGATCTTGATCTTGGTATACGTCATCGTTTGATTTTCCCCCTCTCTAACGATAGATTTGTGAGTTATGTTATACTAGTAATTTTAGTGTCCTCGTATTGTTGATGTTTTGAGAATAGATTGGTAATACATTTAAATCAAATCTGACATTTACAAATTAATCTTATATAAATTGTTATGATGAGATAATAAACAAAGATTTCAATGTATCAGTAATATATTATTCATATTAAATAATATCATTTAAAGTAAACATATTGGGTATAATATGAATAAAAAAGGATTTTTGTTAAGTGATTTTTTTTTTCAATTTCAATCAGAATGTGTTGACTATATTTGATTTCTAATGAATCTAATTAATGATTCAGCTATACACATAATTGCGTTCTTGCATAATTAATAATAAAAATATTAATAATAATAATATGTAATAATAATAATAATAATAATAATAATAATGTACAACTATTGTATGTATTTATCGTTTGCTTTGAAATAGTGAAAAGAGAATGTAAGAAAATAAAAGAAAAACAAATTATATAAATGTATTCTTTATTTTTTAGAAATAGTTTCCATGGCGACAGCTATACTTTCCAAAAATTCATTTGTTTTCGCCAATTCACCTCGCAATTCATGCGCAGCTTGCACAGTTCCCTTCCCGACTTCTTTGAAATCCACTGCGTGGCGTAGCATATTTCTTGATCTTCCTATAACACACAAAACAAAATTAATGTATACCTAATATTTATGTACATTCTCTTTGTATTTATCTATCTTGACATCTGTTTATATCTTTGATGATTTAAAATGAATTTGCAAACGAAATTGACTCGTAAAATTTGTACTTACTACTGGTACTGGGTGTAGCTCCACCTTTTGTGGCTATGGCAGATAATGTAGCTGTAGCAATTGGCCTATGGAGAATGGCAGCAGGTATCCTTATTTAATCTAAAATTTGATAGAAATTCAACATCGGACACGCTGAATGGATCCTGCATATCTCGAATGTGCCTTCGAAACAATCTATCTTGCTCTCCCAATTCCTCATCGTCCAGCACCAGCTCCAACTCTTCCTCCTCTAAAATTTCTAAACCAGCATATTGTAATGCCATTTTATCTGAAAAACAGTAACGGTAAATATTATTTCCAACAATAAAATATAATATAGGTAGGATTTTTAAACATCCATCATAGTATATTTAATGATGAATGAATGCAACGCGATTTTTTACCAGAATGGGGGATTACGGCTCAATCGAATTAAAGGAAAATAGTAAAAAATTACGAATGTATATGCTGAATAACGAATATTAATAAAAAAATGAAATGGTATAATTGAGATATTTCGGAAATAAAGGGTTTTTTGTTATAGCGCTTCGACACTAATATGAAAATATTTTGATTGGCGGCCGAGAAACCGCCTATACATGCATTACAAACAGCGTGTTAGGAGGTGGGATTACTACCAATGGAAGTTAAGAAATTCAAGTTCGAAAGGAGGGGCTAACATTCCTGTACTACAGTTTTCAAACAGTTTTTATTTTAACACAAATTTCTTGCATTAAATTTAATAATTTAAATACACCTGTAATTATAAAGTATGTAGACTTGTACAGTGTTATAATATTCATTTATTTTTATGTAAATATAACTTAAAATAGCATATAATTTCAAGAACATTTAGGTCCATGATGAAAACAGTTTGATATAAAAACATATATATGTGACGTCACGTCAATCTTTTCAAAATTCGGGAGACCATAACTCGCTTATTAATAGGAATTTTTTCACCGGATTTTCATCAATAGTCTTAGTTTTCCTAATATTTTCAGATGAATTTATAAAAAAAAAATGGTGTAATCCCCCATTGAACAGAATGTCATTGGCACAAGGAGATTTATTTGAATTGAATTTGTATATTTTTTAAATTTAGACGATTATAAAACTGATTCAAATATATTAAAATTGTACATACATATATGCTAATTGAATTTAATAATTTCTTCAGTAATAAAATTCAAATATTAGGTATTTATATTCTATAAGTATAAACAAATTCATGTTAAATATTAAAATAAAATAATAGTAGTATAGCTTCAACTCACATTAAGAAATTAAAATTAAAAACCACTTAAATTCAATACCAAAAAGTTGAAAGTCGAACGATTCAATAATGGCGCTGAAACAACTGACAGCTTCGATCTTGATAACTCAAGATCCTATGCGGTCTTGGAATCCCGTTTCGAATTCTCCGTTGAGTGTGACGTCATGTCTCGCATATCGGTTATGACCGCCGGTGTTCGACTATATCCGCATCAATATTGGTAAAAGTTATAGAATAGGCCTCCTGCTGTTGTGAATAGGCATAAGCTTTACAACCACAAACTTCATACAGTATGGCCAGATGATAACTTTGAAATTTCACCAAAAGATAGCGAAAAAGTCGTTGTCGAGTTCGTATATAGTGAACGCAAGAAGTAAATTTGGTGCACTATAGCCGAAAGTTCACTATATACGAGTTCATTATATGTGTTTTGATTTACATTAGATGAAGTATGTATTTAGTTGGGACTCAGTGTATGCGTTCATTATAAGCGAGTATACATTATAAGCGATTTCACTATAAGTGAATTCCACTGTATTTGCCAAAATAACAATAAATTATTATTTTTGTTAATATGAAAAATACTGCATAAAATTTCATTTAAAACACTTTAAAAAATGTGAAACAGGCTCATTTAACGCACATTTTCTAATGATGCAACATTAGGTAATTTAATTATCTATTATAATGCAATATTTTCTGTTAATGGTAACCATGGTAATATAAAGTAATACTAAATGATTCATATTCACTATTACTATTATTGAAAGCTTATAGCTGTATCATTATAAAATGTAATATGTACTGTAATTTAAAAATTATTTTAATGATCCCGAACATGAACATACAAATTTTTTAACGTAGAATTAAAATGCCATTAAAGAAATAAATGAATATTTTGTTTGTGTTGACATTTAATAAAATAAATATTGTACTTATTTATTATTTAATTCGATACAAATTAATACATTTAAAAAAAATTCGAAGGTTTTAATTATTTAATTATTCGTTAATAAAAAAATCTGATGTGGCCAACACAAAACCTCCCGCTATTTAATTTTTATTAATTTAAATACATACCTACCTACGTATTTACTAACGCTGCAAACTGTTCCATTGCAGAAAATTATTGCTTTATTTACTATTTTCTTTTTAAAATGTTATTAATTTGAAGTGATAAGTTTTCTGACAGTGACATTTGCTGTCAGATACATTCATTTGAAAAATGAACTGTGTAACAAAGGAATAGTTTTTATCTTAGGCTTCGCGACTGATAAAAAACATTATTTTTATATTTATCTGTAAAATATATAGAAAAAGTATTAATGTATTTCTGTACAAAATTTAATAATCTTTAATTTTCATAAGACATAAAATTCGATAAAATAGCATTAAATGGTAGTTTTTGAAGAAAAACCATTATGAGCTTCAAGTAAAGTACCATTTCCGTTTATCCGATTTACACCAAAATCTAATGGCTTCTATTCCTATTAGAATAGGGTAGAAATACAAGGTTTCAGAATTTTCTGAATGATAGTATTTGAGTTAGAGTGTAAATAAAATTCGTACACATACACACATACACACATACACACACACACACAAACACAGACACACACACACACATACACACATACAGACATCATCGTGAAAATGTTAAAAATGGATTCTAGGGACCTTAAAACGTGGTCATTTACTAAAATCTCGATACGTGATTTTTAGCACGATCCCTATACCTCCCTTACCAAGGGTAGCGGGAGGTAAAAATACTTTTACTAATATTCATCCGCAATGAAGTTAATCTATTAAGAATTTGTTGATGTATTGACATTTTTCTTTTGTCCCCTCTTAATAAGTTTTAATTATCACAAGTGTTATCAATAAAATTAAATCGCGATATAATATTCCTTGAGATAAAATGTGTGTGATACAAGTACAAAATGTCAAATTTAGATAGTGTCTTAACTTTTGGTATTTTAATTTTGAATATTGTAAGTATTGGTAAAATCTTTATAAAATTAAATGCAATTTTATCAACGTTTTTAATGCTTTGATGTCAGTGACATGAAATGAAAAAATATTACTAAGAATTAACATATCAGTTCAAATTAATCTTACGAGATTATGATGTATAAATGTTGGAGATATGGCGAAATTAAACATATACCAGAATAGCTGGCTAAAAACTACTGTTAATTAAAAAAAAAACTACAATTATACATAACCGGCAATTTCTAATTAGTAGACAGAGTTTTTTAGCATCATTATTTCAGCATATGTCCAAATATATCGGCCACGGGCCGAATTCGCTGTTAATCTTCAACATATACAAATACAAAACATATTTAGTATTTAATTATTTTATTTTTTAGGGAATAAGCATAACTTTGATTGTAGTAGGAAGTACTTATCATGTGCTAATTAACAAAAATAGTGAATTAATTATAGATGACTACAACATTGCTTCAAATGTGGAAATATCTATAGGAGTCATAACTTTTGTTAGCTGTTATGTTGTCTACAGATTTGTCAAAGAGAACAAAAAAACTCTTATTTTAACGGTGAGTAAATTTAAATGTTTTAATATAATATTAATAATAATAATAATAATAATAATAATAATAATAATAATAATAATAATAATAATGTATTCTGAGTAAATATCATTGTTGTATAAAATACTTGAAAAAACGTATTTCAAATAGAAAATACAAAATACTAAATAAAAGTATTTCATATGTTTATTTTTTTAGTATTTCAAATATACTAATATTTCAAATACTTTCAAATATTTCAAATACATACTTTTACTTTTAAATATATTCAAATAAATAAGATATAAGTACCTATTACGATATTGTAAAAATGTTTTTCGAATTCAACTTATTCGCGTATTTTTAATAATAATAAAAAGAAATTCCTACATTAACATAGGCATTTGTTTTTTTAAGAAAAAAATTAGGGAATTATTCCGTTATATTACTAACAGACCACACATGACTGAGGGTTTCTATTTCAAATACATAAATCTCTTTCAAATACTTGTGTACATATTGCAAAATTGTATTTCATACAAATAATAGTATTTTAATGTATTAAAATATAAAATACTTGTGAAAAGTATTTGAACCAAAAATACAAAATACCTTTATTTTGAAGTATTTCAAATAATTACTTAAAATAGTTAATCTAATTCAAATACTTATTTGAAATACATATATTTCAAATACTATACAACACTGGTAAATATAGCAATCAACAAAATTTGGAGTAACTACTTTTTTTTATTATAGTCAAAATCAAGTACCTTCTCTTTTCTTGAGCTTACTGTACAGGGTGCAACAAATTCGAGTTCCTTATATGGGAAAGTTTCTTATTATGCACGCAACAGAAAATTGATGAAGGTCTTTATGAGACAACTTTAATAAGAACCACAGGAATTTCCGATCGTCTTTTTTTGAGCTACAGGCTAAAACTTGTTTTGCAATTATTAATTTTTTTCCTGTATCTCTCATTATAAGCAAGATAAGAGGTATTTTCAAAATAAGCGAAAAACAAGTTTTAGTCTGTAGCTAAAAAATAGAGATCGAAAACGCCTGTGATACCTACAGTTGTCTCAAAAAGTTGGTCCACAAAGACCTACATCAATTTTCCGTAGAGTGCATAATCATAATAAGAAAGTTTCTCATATAAGGAATTCCAATTTGTTCCACCCTGTAGATTATATTTCACAGTGGCGTAACTAAACTTTTCTTGTAAGGGGGTTCCAATCCGTAATAGGTTAATACAATAGGGTAGTTGCGCATTTTTTAATTTTCTTTTTAATTGTTCAAGTTATTAACTTTAATACATGTTTTGCGTCTGGCAACTGCATATTTTTCAAAATATAATTTTTTTAAAACAAATTCTTGTTTCAAATTTTCCCGTGTGTAACGTGTTCCAATCACAGTCTTTCTTGCCCTAGCGGTACACTCTCGGTAGTACACTCTGTACTTTTATGATGTGAAAAAATTTATATTTTTGAGAGAAGATTGAGAAACTACGTGGAGAAATCAATGCATCGTTGCCAAACGTACCGAAACTCATCTGGCGTCCGGGGTACAACATGACAAAAGAAATATTTCTTTATGATTCTATTTCAATACCACAGCCAACCCTAGATTAATTGACTTGGCGACCAAAGTGCAAAATAAAATGTGATAATTGAATTTGACGCAAAATTTAATTCTCTACAACATTTATTTAAAGCATTGTTGTCTAAAATGAATAGGCCACTGTTGCACATGGAAAAACTGTTTTCCTATGTTAAACGCCCGTGGCCCGGTTTCCGTGTTACACCCGATATAGATATATGTATTTTTTTTTAATATATGTATTTTTTTTCTAGTATTGTCTTTTTGTGTTGATAATGTATGTTGCTCTATTAATGGTTGGTATTTATGAGTCCAAAAGAGTATTAGACGAAGAATTAAAAGACAGATTTATATCGAAAATTAATTCAAATTTCATTGAAGCTTATAAAAACAACGATATCGACATAAAAACTCAATTTTTTAAATTGCAGTCAACAGTGAGTACCTTAGATTTATTTTAATGTTGGTGTTCGAATATATGTATATATAGGTTTGTTCTCACACACCACCAAACCAGTTTGCGAACTGTCGGGTACATGCGCAGTGTGCATTTAGCGTTTCAGCATAAAGTTTGACTGTTTGACTGAATCATGTACTAAGCGTCGGATGTTCCAACACAAAATTAACCGTACATGAACTGGTTCGTGAACGGTCAAATTAGTCAGCGAATTTTTAGTTGTTTTGTTACCTGTTGCTATTTGTCATTTATTTTGGTACGATGAATGAGATAGAGGGATTTTCAGATTTTTTAAATTCTGATCCTTACATGATGAAGATTTAGATGTAGAACAGTTAGTAATACCAAGAAGGAAAAATAAAATTATTTAGGTAATGTTGAAATATCATTATAACTGAAATTATTATATTTTTAGATGAAACATTATGATGATCGGAAAAATTGGAAAATAATCAGACACGCAGTCACGTATAAATTATTTATTTCCTGGCCTACGTTTCGAATGTGACAAAAGTCTTCTTCAGGGCTCTAAAAGTAGACATGGAGTCATTACAACATGAAAATATAATTACAATTACAAACATATAAACAAGGTACAATTTCTAATATATCAACATACAATACAATTATTAAGCCTGTTTGACATTATACTATTTTCGTCTATTTTCATACTATATTTCTAGACAGATTTTTGATCGAGTTCCATTCAATTTCCATGCTATCAAGTCGTGCATAATCGGTAATCTTCGGAATGTATCGTATTTTAAATCAAAATAAATCAATACCAATCTAACAAATTTGTACAGTTAAGTTTGTTTTTGAAATGGATAAAATATAAAAATAAGGAGTTACAAAAATTCATTTTAAATGTGTCTGTGCCATATTAGATATTTTATATTAATGTTATTGAATTTTTATTTATAACCTCACACTTTGCAAAATAAATGACATATAACAAAAGTTGGCAACTGTTAATATCACGACTTCGCGCCTGCGCATTAATGATCTAGTACGAATCTCGTATAGAAATATACGGCCGGGCGTATATTTCTATACTAGAATCTCGGATGAAAATTTCTGATTTACATTATGCTAGATTTGTCTAGAAATTTCTCGGATGGATCTCGTACTAGAATCTATACAAAAAAAGTATAATGTAAAACAGGCTTTATATTACTTTCTTACAAACATTACTTACAGAAATAGTCAGTTATGTAAATTAACATATGGATCCCCTATAAGGGAAATGCCGAAAATCACCGGGGTTGCTGGCAGTGATCTCGTCATCAAGGTAAGAGACTACAAATTGAGTGTGTATCCGGCTTTTATGACCCATTGGAAATGTTCAGATGAAATTAAATAAATAAATATGATATATCAAGTCAAATTATTAAAATTAATTTTAAACACACCAAATTTGTAAAATTAAAAACTTTTTGAAAAATGCAAAAAAACGTGTATCACAACGAGTAAGAAATTTTTTTAACAAGGACAAGCAAGTAAAGTTAAGTAAAACGTTTAATGGGCTACTTGCGTGGTACTGAAAATCCGATTTCTGTCACTATATGTATACGTAATGTTATATTGAAAACATGTATAAAAATATAAATTTTATTTTAAAATAATTATTTGTTTTTTACTAAATTAAGAAAGAAAATTTTCTGTGACGTCTTTATATTGAACTGGGGGAGGAGAAGCATGTTTAAGAATGTTATCAATAGATGGCATGGCGTGCGAGAAAGTTTTAATTTGAATTTGACATTAGTTCATTTTTCTCTCTCTCTCTGGTCTCTCAAATACATTAATTACTTAATAAATAAACACATAGGTAGTTAGTTGTAATTTAAAATGTCGATACCAAAAAGATAAACTAAAATACTAACCTCCAAACTATTATTGAAACGTCAAACAGGTGATCTACATTACCCCCACAAACATACCATTACTATGGGACGGCACCACGCTGTGGCTTTACGACTATCCATTGGTGCGGCGTAATTCTACGTCATACATGGCGGGATTTCAAATAATCAAATTTCATTATTTTTTTTCTGGCTAATTAATAAAAATTTTGTCAAAAGAAAAAATATGGGTAGCAAGTTTTTAACTTCTCTTAAAAAATATTAAATAAAAAAAAGGTACGCAAGTAGCCCATTATCACTGTCCAATACGAAGGGTTTTTAAAAAATACATACTTAAGCACTGTAATATATATAATGTATTTAGTATTCAGTGTACTTAAGTCGAAAATGAACCATAAGCTAGACAAATTTTTAACATGTAAGTGTTGTTGGAACCATAGTTATAGTGTGAACATTGTTAAGTATTATTTTTGTTGTAAATTATCTATATCTGTCTGGTGATTAATGTTATTTTTATCTGCTTTAATATATAACATTTCTAAAGTAAGCCATTTATGAAAGTTGCATTCTTTTTTGATAATCTTTGTATTGTCAAAATCAAATTCGTGTTGATTGTTACATGTTCTACTAGGGCACATTTTATATTTTCGTTAGTGTTATTTACTTAACTTTACTTGCTTGTCATTGTTAAAATTGTTTTACTCGTTGTGATACACGTTTTTTTTTTGCATTTTTCAAAAAGTTTTTGATTTTATAAATTTGATGTGGGTGGTGGCGTTCCAGTTAAAATTAATTTATTTATTTATTTTATTTATTTAATTTCACCTTGACATCTCCAATGGGTTGTATAGGGGATCCATATGTTAATTTACATAACTGACTATTTCTGTAAGTAATGTTTAAATAAGAAAGTAATATAATAATTGTATTGTATGTTCATATATTAGAAATTGTACCTTGTTTATATGTTTGTAATTGTAATTATATTTTCATGTTGTAATGACTCCATGTCTACTTTTAAAGCCCTGAAGAAGACTTGTCACAGTCGAAACGTCCGCCAGGAAATAAATAATTTATACGTGACTGCGTGTCTGATTATTTTCCAATTTTTCCATTCTGCAATCAATCGATCATCGTAATCAACTATTATGATGGTCATTTGTTATTTGAATATATCCGCATTAGTCATAAAATTATTAAAAGTATTGGCATAATACACAAGTGATCAGCACAATACAGATTTTGGACAATACGGAACATTTTCTGCATTGAACCAAGTAATAATTTTCTTAAGTTTCCTGATAACTATTTTATACATTTTTTTCTGTTAGGATCAATTTTTTTATAGTTTATCGGACACAGCTCGTGACACCGAATTATAAAAAGATTAGCAATTTTTTTAAGTAATCAGTAATCTATCAGCTGAAATTATTGCATGGCCTGCCGATAATGAGAAAATCTTTTAAAGAAAATAGATTTCCAGATGTTGGTGCTAGCGACGAATGTCATATCAAAAGTGATAAACTAAAATATTAAATTAAAATTTTCTCAATTTTTCAAAGCGAGATGTCAGTTTTAAACCACTTACTATTCTGCAGTTCTGAATCAGTCCAAAATTAGTACTTGCATGCGAAGTAAATAGTTCATGAACCGTAACATGAACGGTCCGCAAACTGTGTTGGAACAAACCTTATATATAAATTGATAATACAAAAAATATTGCCACTTACTCCCTCTGCTTTAATTATATTTATTCCTTATATTTTAGAAGTTTTTTTAAAAAAGTCACCAAAAACAATTTTTCATCATTTTCTAATAGCATGTACGATTTTTTGGGAAAGTAAAGGTGTCTCATTTTCCATGTTTTTATTACGATATTTTAGGGAAAATAATAAAGATAGAGTAAAACCGTTTTTGGATTTCATGGTCAATTTTTTAGACAATTTTTTTAATCACCACAGGGATTTTCTATCGTCTTTTGTTTGAGCTATCGACTAAAACAAAGTCGGCCTACACGACAAGTTTTATTCGTTAGATTAGATTATTATTGTTTTATTTAGAAAAATATACCATTTCTGCCGTCACGAATAATACGTGTTTGTTTATATTTCAAGGTGAAAAGTTAGAGCGCCAGTAATTACTAAATTTTCTTTTGTTTGCATACAAACACAACCTTTTTGCACGACCAAACTTCAATTTTGAGGTAATTTCACCTAACTATTAAATTTTCGCCAAAAAATTAATCCTCTGTCAAAACGGTTTTGCTCTATCATTGATATTACTCTAGATAGGTAGGTACCCTAAAAAAACATCGACAAACTCCAACAGGGAAAATGGAATGGCAGAAAAGACTTACCTACGTCATCGACCTGAAAAAAACCTTATAAAATTAAATATAAATTGTAGAAAAAAAAATACTAGTATTAAGAAACAAAATAATTGTAGTTTATTTTTATACCATACGGTGGCAGGGCAGGACAATGTTTACATTAAATTTTATATCGATCGAATATCCATCCTGTCACTATTGTCACTTGGTTGTCAGTTTTCTCCACGTTAAGTATTTGTGACTTCTGGTATAGTATTACGTTTCTGTATTAATAAGTAATATACTATAATACATCCATAATAATTCCCAAAGCTTTAACAAAGCAATGTCAGAAACTAACCATGAATATTGTGCATTATTTGAACGGGAATTGTTCAACGGTGGGTCATTAATTCTGTTGAAAGCCATTCGAAAAGTATTTCGTTCAAATATTTCTTTTTTTATCAATCTTTAATTAAATTATATTTTTAGAGAGCAAAAGATGCCCTGCAAATAACCAAATCTTGAAAAGAAGATATGGGACTCGTGTCAGAATGACAGCTAGTAATTATGTACATAAATTAAAAATGTCATTACTTTTAATTCAAAATTTCAAGATTTTCTAAGTTCACCTGGCTTTATTTTGATAAATTTTGGAAAAATTCCACTACTTTAGCTCTTTTTTTAGGAAAATACCTGTTTTTTTTTTGTCACCAGGAGTGTGGACTTTACTTGGCGAATTTAATAAATCACATGTAATTGGAAACTCAGTGGCTGGTAGCACAAGCCTTGTTTTAACTAAAACACTGTTTTAAGAAATGTCAAATTTCATTATTTAATAACAAAAATAAATAACATCAAATATATTAAAATATGATTTTGAAGCAGCACATAGTTTGTATTCAATCAAATATTTTTTAAAAAATCGTTCTTTACACATAAGGGTGAAATTAAACATTGAAATTTGAATTTGACATATCTTAAAACAGCGTTTTAGTTAGAACAGGGCTTGTGCTACCAGCCAGTAAATTCGGAATGAAAAATAATGACATTTGACATCTATGTACATGATTACTAGCTGTCATTCTGTCACGAGCCCCCATATCTGCTTGTCAAGAAAGACCAACAGTCACATGACTGCTCGCGACTTATAAGTTAGTATCCCAAGTAAACTTAGTAGTATGACGTCATTCCTTTAGGGATATTTTTTGATGACGTAAGTCTTCTGCCTCTTCATTTCTACCATACCATAAATGTACAAAAAGACCAGTTTTAATTGAAATAACTCTTATAGTTTTCGAGATTACATTAGTGGTAGTTTTAAAGGAAACATACTGTAAAAATATTAAAATACCTATGACAGGTTGCACCAGCATTACTTAGCCATAATTTACAATGGGCATAAGCAACAAGATAAAAGTAGCGATCTTAGAAAAATATTGAGTTTTTTTAATAACTTTTCCAGTTATAAGTACAAATTTCATTACATTCTTTTAGATGTAGCTCCTACAGATATGGAATGGATGAAATATAGAATACACAGATTACCGCGAAACATCCATTTTTAAAAATTGCTTTATTAACATTTTAACCACCGAAAATCGGCAAATTTTCAGTTTTTTGCTTATAACTTCTTTCTGTTGCATTTTAACGAAAAAAAAGTTATTTGACGACTTGTAGAGGATAAAATTTCCTGTATATTTGGTTCACGAAGTTTTTTTTGTAGGAATAATAGCAATGAAGCTATAAAGTTCCAATAAAGGACAAAATTGCGTACTTAGTTAAATTTTGAGTTTCTTTCCAATTTACATATCTCAATAACTCCGTAACATTATGAATGAATGACTCCATGTCAGTTTGCTTTGTATTAGGGTTAAATAATGGTGCTTGAGCAGACTGAGTTTTAATATGTTTATTTATTAAATACTATGTGCGTTCGATTTCGAATAAATATTCATCATCAGGCAACTGCAGTTCGTAGTTCATCTTCTTGGCGTGTAAAACTTAAATATTAATGTCTAGGTACATTTCAATGTTTCAATTCATCGTTTTAACATTTGACGCTGTTGCCTGATGATGAATATTTATTCGAAATCGATCGCACATAGTATTTAATAAATAAACATATTAAAACTCAGTCTGCTCAAGCACCATTATTTAACCCTAAAACTCCGTAACAGTAACACTTTATTTTAGCGTAAAAGTACTTATGATAAATTTTGATCATTTATTTATCTGCAAAATCCATGTATCAGTTTTTGACACGATACTTGATTTTATGATGCAGAATTAACGTAATACGGATTCCACGAACATAATTCTGAACTGAAGAGCAGTGCTAAAATGCACCAGAAAGAAGTTATAGGCAATAAACTGAAAAAAGTGCCTATTTTCGGTGGTTTTTACAAGATGGCGGAGGAAGCGGAGGAGGTGGGATTGTGGAAATTTGGATTTTTCACTAATCAACCAAAAATTCAGAACTACCCGACCTTTTGCAGGTTACTCCCCTTTTTCAGCCTCCATTCACTGGACTACTAAGTAAGCAATGTAATATGTGTTGTTTATGAAAGAAATACGCAACAGCATTGTGAACACGTCCATTAAAAACCTATACTTCCACTTTCTGCTTACGTAATTCTTATGTTTATGTTCATTGTGAATTACTGAATTAGGGCTTAAATTGATATTATTGCATCGAAATGAAATGTCAAATAAATTATAATAGGGCACCTGACGTTTCAACATGGCGGCCACCAGCCGATCTTGGTCAACCAAACCTTCAGTTTGCATTGTGTCTTACGGAGAAATATCGTGCCGTAAGCTTTTATTGTGTTTTTACGGCACTTATTGTTTTATTTGGGAAAAACTGATTAGAGTGTGTAAAAGTGAGTATATGAGGAGTGTTTTCCGTAAAAAATAAGTCAGGACATTTTTATTATTTAATGAGTTCCAGGTTATTAAATTAAACTAACCCAATCCTATTTTTTTGTGTATACTTTTATTGCATATAAAATAATTTAAACATAATCGGATAGGAACATATTGTATGAATGTTTAAATATATGTAATTTTCTTTAATAATATATATAAAAAAACATGAAAAAATATTTTTTAAATGACAGAATTACATATTTTGAATCAAGTTTTTTTTAGTAACACAAAAAATATATGTATTTGTGTCTGTTTCTCACAAAGGTTTAAAAATTAGATAGGTTATTATTGATTTCATATTGATTTTTAAAAGGCATTTATAATCCTCGTCAAAAAAATGTCAATGTATAAGGATCCACATTATGTATCCACTTAAATTTATCGATTTAACGTACTTTGGCTTCCAAAGATAAATTTTTAACGTATAAACTCAATAAGCTCATTTATATACAATAAAAATGCACAATATGACAATAAGAAAAATGAACTCGAAGATAAATATATATATCTCAAATTTAATTTTCTTTATAAATTAAAAAAATCTAATAATTCAATTTATTTTAATTTCAATATTCATGTTTTCATTTAAAAATACACATAAAAAACTCAAATGAATATAATACAACCTGATGCTACAAGCTACTTATTTCAATTTAATATTTTTTAAAATATATTTATAAATAGGACTGCTTTGTTTTACTAGTAAATAATGAAATAATCCATACACTTATCTTTAATTATGGCTAATACATTTTAAAATAGCATATATGAATTTAGGAAAAACTGAATTTCTTGTACAGAAAACACATTCGCTGCATAAAACGCAATGTTAAACTGAAGATTGGTTGCCCGAGATCAGCTGATCATCCGCCATGTTGTGACGTAGGTGCAGGTGCCCTATATTGATGTCAAAAATTTCGATTTGCATTTTTATTGTTTAAACCTAGCTTAAAATTTAAGCCTTGTTGGTGCAACAGGCCACTACTTGAAATAATATTTTTTTCAGCATCACTGTTGTGGAGTATACGACGTCAGCGATTATAATTTTTCGATGCTACCTGCCAGTTGCTGCTTTGAATGCAAAGCTTGCTGGGACAAATATTGTTCAAATAATGACGACTACTGGTTAATAGGTTGTGGTGACATTATGTTTGATTTTACTTATAAGTACGTAAACGCTACTAGTATCACAGCTATTGTATTATCATCTTTAGGGGTAAATACTACAGAACATGTAAGTACATATCTTATTACTTATACCATAATTTTTATTTTAGATTGTCAGCATGGTGCTTATTCCCTTTTGGAAAACGATCCATAAATTTAATGGAAAATAAGATTATTAGGTTTAAATAATTTATATATTAATAATAGTGAAGCCAAGATATCAGCCCATGAACGTCACAAAGGCCAACATTAAACCAATGAAATATTCTTTTTTTATAAACTATAAAGTCTGCTTTTTAGTTTAAAGAATTAAAAGTGGAAGTAGAAATTTAACAATAATTTGTTTTATTTTTATGCGTAATTAACGAAAAGAAACAAAATATTTCCGTGTAATGAACGATCTCTCGACTTCACTTTACTGTAAATAAATATTATGTAGTAGATAATAACCATTTATTTAATTTATCTTTCCAAACATTATCGATAAATTATTTTAGCATTTGAGATAATTAATGCTATTGTGCGATAAATTCAAGATGCCATAATGAATTTTTACATGATTAAATAGTTTTTTTTCCCTCTATTATCTACTTACTCATGTAAAAATTCAATATAGCGTCCATATAAGCGATGAAACTTGTTATTAATAATTTTGAAATAATTTATACTTAATTTAGGACACCTGTTTACTGACGTTCCCGTAGGTACTACAGACGTAGACTGACAAAAATTTAAAAATGGAACAATTAGGTTTTAATAATAAAACTATATTGGAGTCTAAGGTTAAATAGATAATTGGTAATAGTTTAGGTTTAGGGATTTTTTAACTATTACATTACAATTAAGTCTTAAAAATAAATTATAAAACGCAGTAGTAATTTTAGACAACATCGAAAGTATACTATGTTTGAATCGGCGTCAAATCACACTACCTGTGATGACCAAAAAGTTTTAGCCATTGACTGGAATGATTTATTTTTTATTTAATTATAATAGTTATTTATGTAAAAAGTGTGTAAAGTAGTACTTTTTTGGTACAGTGCGATGAAAATTAGCACGAGATAAAAAATACTATTTACACACGAGTTGCACACAATATTTTTCCTACAACTTAGTGCTATTTCTAATAATACTGAGTGTGAGTATACAGGCATCTTCAAATATTGTTACTGTTAGTTGGCAAGTAAATTAACCGAATGTGTATGTTACCTAGCAACGTATTTACTTTTCACGCACCAGTGCTTGAAAAATACTTTTTGCCCTCCTGAAGTGTAATGGGAACTTTACAATTGTATACACAGCAAGTGTAACCTACATTTTACGCCTACTGTGTTGTAACTTGTCTAACTATGCGGTGAAATAATCAAAATACACTGGACGTTTATGGGCATTTAGAAAAGAAATCATCTTTACTATAATAAAGTTCATGTAAAAAAGTACTGTACTACCTACATAAGTTATTTATTTACTTTAACATTTCCTATATTCCTAAATCCGCCGTTACCGACATAGTCACCGATCGATATACCTGTCAAATACGCGAGGCGAAAATTGCTGAAATGTCAAATATCGACACGTACCTATTATTTATTACGAAGAAAACATGAGCAAATAAATATATCAGTCATAAACAACGTCTATTATTACAAATAAATTTTCGCTAGAAGAAGTACTCTAACGAAGGTAAGTAAAATCAAATTTGGAAATTGACAACCCCAGTATTTTAAACTAACCCTTTTCAAAAGTACAACCTATCTCATTAAAAAAAGTGATTTTCATTTTCGTTGGCCAAAAAATTTGATACAATTCTCGTGCGTGAAGTATTTTACAGCGCTCCAGCTAATAAGGCACTCGCCTTAAGGGCTCGTGCCTTAAACAAAGTTGTCGCGTTGTAAAATACAACTTACACACACTCGAATGTAAATAACTATTTCACGAACGAGTGTTTGAAAAGTGACTTTGGAATGCGTAAAGTATGTACTTTACGCACGGCTGTAGAAAATAGTTATTGTAATATAAGTGTGGAGAGTGCTTCATTGAAAACTAGTATTCACTCATACGAGTTTTTCAATGAAACCTTTCGCAAGTGTGTTACATACTATTTTTTTACGATAGAGATATATTAAATATTAATGGAAATTTTATTTAAATATAAAAGTGACAGATTTCGAAAAACAATTACTTCTTCCAATGTTACTTACAAATTTTATAAAATATTTTCACACCAATCGCCAATAAATATGTAGTTCCCTTTATATCGTAAAACAAATATTAATTTAATGTTCTGTTTGATAAATATTGTTCCAATTAATTGTGAATGTGTAAAGTTGTTTCTAAAATATTTATTTGTTATTTTCAAATTTACAGTAGAAGAGGTAGGTATTGCAATCATGCTAAAAATGGCAAATCCAGATTTTAGTGGATAAGCACGTTTTAAGAGCTCTAGTATCCGATTATAACATTTTTATGATGATGTGTATGTATGTAGGAGCCACCAAAAGACTTAAGACATGTTTAACTGCGGTTTCCTCAATACACAAGTATTTAAATATCATTTCTTTTTATGCTTTCCCATGCATTCTCAACATTCATTGGATAGGATTAAATTTACATTTTTATTTTATTCTTTCTTTATTTTCAGCTCACATTTTATACATAGTTAAAGATAATTATATGTGTATTTTATAAATTATTTGTTGGTCTTTGAGAATTGAGTTGAGTTCAGAATGAAGTTTCGTCTGTGTGGATAGTAGATATGTAAATGTATATTATATATACAAATGTACTAAATATCACGAGTTTTGTAAAAGTATGTGCAATAATTTAAGTAAAAGTTGCCTTAATTCAATTCATTACATAATTAAATTTTCAAATTACATGCAATTGCACAATAATTTTTCTATAAATATATTCTAATAATAACTTCAATAGAATCATAATAAATACAAAACACTTGGTAAAATATTCCTAATGTTCGATTTCCAATCTTTAATATAAAAACATTTGTTATAATTACAATGGGGTCCTCCACCATAAAAAATAATAAAATGTAATACACGTAAATTATTACTCAATAAATAACGATAAAAAGATTTCTAAAATAATTCTCTTGCGAGATATATGAGATTTGTTGTCAGTGTCACTGTGACGAGAGAAAGATTACTATGGCGTCGCCGTAACGTCATATTGAAGTTAAAAATCAAATACAGTTAAACTAAAAAATAATTAATACGTTTTATTAAATTGCTTCAAAATTAAACGAACTTTCATTTAAAATAATTAAAATACAAGAGTGCAGGACCCCATTATCACTGACATTTATGATACAAACACAAACATGCGATCCATAAAGACCAATCACAAATACTTCCATAAAAAAATAAGAAATCCCGATAAAAAAAAGAACCACTCTGAAAAGAAACAAATAATGATAGTAAAGTGTTATAAAGTGAAAAAAATATTAGTTTTGGAATATAAAAGGTACATTATAATAGTCAACGATATGTTGCTAATCAAAAAGTATTTCAATAGTCATTCAAAAAGTTCCGAAACGCTCAAATTTTTAAATGAAGCATTTTCTTATTTTATTTTCATCTTGTATAATAGAAATATAAAGTTTAACAATTTTCTATACGAAATTTGAAAAAACAAACTTCTTTCTAAACCTAATAAATAGACCACGTTAGCGAGGTTAAGATTCACGTTTGGCGCGAAACCCTAAATCAAACATTCTTATGGAAGAGCATTTTCAATTCATATTATTAAAGCTATTCTGTGTTCTTACTAACTTTTAACAATACTCTTTACTTTCTGTACAGTAAGTATAAACAAAATAATAAGTTAAGCATAATTTTATTTTAAAGAAAGTAGGATTGCAAATAGGAACACATATCGTAACTTGGTGGAGTTAGAAATTACTACAGTGATTTATCAACTGAATTTGTAGGTTAGTTTTGGATTTGACGCTGTTTGTCTTTAAAGTTATAATATAAGGTGGTTATAAGTTTTTCGTTTTTGTTGTTTGCGATGTCTGAATAATTTGTTCGCAATAAATAATTTCTTTGCGACCTACGTTTTAGAGAATTTGCATTCTCTGCTTTAATTACAGTTTATTCAATAATTTTGGGTGTTTTAGATATTTATACGACATAAGTAGATAGACAATACATTAGAGATTTGTATTAATAAAGTTTAATAGATAAGATTTGCATTTTAAAGTTCATTTGATCATTTTGAAAATAGCATATTTTTCTTCCCGTATGAATAACATGGGACTATAAATCGGCAGAGACGAGTTAGGGTTTTGACCGTTACACTAACGTGGTCTATTGGCATTAAATTTTTAATTTATTCATTAAAAATATTTGAGAAAAAATACGGAATGCATTCAGGCTTACAAAAATGTTCTGAAATAGTGTTCCAGCCCCTATACACCACGGAATATAGTATCCCATATACTTATAACAAAATATATGGGCCAGCAAACATCCAAATTGTATGCTGTTTTACTTTATGGAACGTATTGTGAACGTTAAGTAACGCATGATTGTATCAAATATATATTTCGAAACTTGATTTTATTATATTACAGCTCTGTATGCACGTATTCTGATTCTACTTTTACTTCTTCTATATGAAAATCGTTGCATTTTTCCAAAAATCGAATCTGTAACAAAATGAAGTGTAATTATTATTTTAGTAACATTATTCCATACGAAATTTTATACAGGAATCTGAATTTCGAAGGCCATCCTTGAAATCTCGAAATCCATAAGAGATAAATGGGACATCGTACGTACGAAATTGAAATCTAACTTTTTTATTTGAAACATTTTTCTAGATTACAAATAGTTTGAGTTATATATTTGAGAATATAATTCATTAGTCACGTGACATGTTTTCCGTCAATCAACATTCAGAATTTCCATAGTTACATGTCTATCACAGTGATGATAAAAAACAAAGAAATTATCACCTTATTTATATTCGTTACTAAGGGATTTTGACAACATTGACAGTTAATTTTAACAAAAATTTATTATATTCTCTCATTAAATATAAGCTCGTGATATGATTAATAATCGAAGATATTACTCGTGAAACCGAAGCAGCACATTTCACTCGTCCTTCGGACTCGTGGAATATGCAACTCGGTTTCACTCGATAATATCGTCGATGATAATCATATCACTTGTTATATTACGTATGAAAATAATTTTTTTGACGAAACTCAATTTTTCGTCATTATCTAGTAATCTATGAGAATTTTTAGAAAAACAAAATAACATCTAATACGGCCTCCCAAAGGCGCACCAGTTGTTTCTTTTGATCGAAAATGTGTCATTTTAACATTTGACATCCCATCGCTATAAAACAACGACACTAGCGATATTTGCGGCTTTAGTTAGGAACCGTGAAGTCACAAATAAGAGGTCGATTTGAAACATGTTGTTTTATAAATAACTTTTTTAAAAATATTTTTATAATAAATGGCGAATTTTATTACAGTATATATCAAATTACGAGGAGAGTTTTTTATGTTATCTACCTATCCATGAAAACAACGAGTTAGAGAACAAATAAAATTTTATTTTTCAACGTAAGAACCGTTAACATTAACACACTTATTCCAACGTTTTTCTAATAAAGCTACGCTTGCAAAAAAAATCTTTTGGTAATTTTACAAAATACGACTCCACTGCGTTTTCCAAGTCATCATTCGATAAAAAGCGACTCTCTCTCAAATGTTTTTTGAGTTTTGGGAAGAAATAATAGTCGGACGTGGTCAGGACTGTAAGGCGGATGTTATAATTCGTCAAAGCCGCATTCATTGACTACTGCTTGAACAATTCGTGCTTTATGCACCCTGCAGTTGTTGTGCAGAAGCAGCATTTTCTGAGCATAATTGTGGGGTCTTTTTTTCGCGTATAGCCGCTTTCAAGTTCTTAATTGTGTCTTTGTAGACATAAAAAAGTCACAGTAACTTTACATAAGAAAATTGTCGCGATAGCATATTGTTTTCATAGCTAGGTAGATAACATAAAAAACTCTCCTCGTATGAGTCATATATTATAAACAAATAATAATTTTATTAAATTTCAACATATGGTAACTACCCCCAGATATTTAATGAATGGTACTTTCGTGTAATATATGACTGAAACTTCTCTCAAATGAGCGTTTAAGACAATTGTTTTGAAAAATAAAACTAATTTCCCTTTTCAAAAAACAGTCCTTCATTAAGAATCGGCGAATTTTTATTCCATCCACATTAATCTAGAATTATACTTACTGAACAGTCTGGTTCGTCATTAATTGTACTATAAAGCGTCCAAAATGAAGTTCCCGTCCTCTCCGACAGGAACCAAGCCGCAAACATACTGGCAGTTTTACTGAGAGCCATCTTTAGTCCCGGTAAACTGATCTTCGTCTCCGGAACGTCTTGGTTAATAAGACACATGACGTACTTGTCACATTCAGGAACTTTTTTGGCAAAGCGAAACGCACGCCATACTCTTAAAATTGGTTCTATTATTTCCAAATTTAAAGTGTCAGTAAGTTTCTGCGCCAATTCGTCCGAATCTAATCCTTCTTTGTACAGGAATCCTTTATTGTGAGCTAAGCGAAGTACGTCCTAAAACAACACAAATATAAATATTGAAGCAATTAAATTCAAAAAGATTTAATTGTTAAAGATTGTTGCAGATATGGCATAGATCTCAAAAAATATTAGAAGTCGATGAAATGAAAAGCCATAGGTGGAACTAACTGAATCGCGAAAAATTTTCGTTCGTCAATAAATAGAATTTTATCGTCTTCTATATAAATACTATTAATGCATTGTTCGCAAGGCTTTCGTAGTTTTAATTAATTTAATAGAGTTAAATAATTTACTTAACTTCTGTTTGAATTTTGGTAAAGAAATACAACATATCTACAAAACAAACTGAAGCATTATTAGATTTGGGAAGAAATTAATGATAATTCAAAGATAGAATGTTGAACTAAAATTTTCTACTTAAAAATATTCTTTAGGAACCTCCTTTTGAGTTTCTCCTGCCGCCATGGAGAACGATAGGGGATATAACTGTGTTATTGACGCAAATTTCTTTTCTGTATGTTTTATCACTTTTTTATAAATGCTAAAATATATTACACTTTCAAAACGCGCGGATTTTTTCGGGCTTGATGACGTTATCGAACCCGTCTCTCTTTTATTGGCTGACATTGTAAGTAGGCGTTCCCATCATCAAACCAGTGACTGCCAGATTGTTCCTTTGGGTATATGACTATGCGGCTACACGCTATTATTTTTTTAAATACTTAAATATTAATAAACTCTAACAACTACAATATATTAAATTTAAGATAAGTAAAAGAAAAGAAAATAAGAACAAAATGAAATTGTCAAATATAAAGCGAAATAACCTTAGCCGCACAACATGTTTTAAAACAAATAGTTTAGAACCTCTGAGTAACAGCAGCTGTTGAGAGAGAAACACGATATAATGCTATTGCTCTCCACCACTAGGTTCGCTTACGTTGTAAGGCGCGAAACGGTGGATACCAAATATTTGCCCCTATTTTTCTTCAATAAAAAGCCAAATTTTAAAAAAGAAAAATTAGGGAATTACTGAATTAAAAATACTATAACATATAAAAAATAAAAAAAATCGTGGAATCCCCTATTCAGTTTTTCATCGATCCTGGATTTTAAATATAAAATTTAAATATTGTATTCCAATTTAGGTGTTTTTAATTCACATCTTCATTTTTGCTGATGAGGGACTAATTCATGCCCGAAACGTCCTGTACATTACTTTTTTGTAATAAAAAATCCCCGGCACATTTATTTCTACGTTACAAATGTCTACGCATTTTTTTTTTATCTTTTTATGAAAAACTTGGACAATAAAAGTTTACCATTTACTATATCTAAAATTAATCACACTGTACAAAAGTTTTCTAGTACAAATAAAAGTAAACAGGCAGAAAACAAGAAACATACATAAGAAAAATACTAATAACATGAGTTAATATTCCAAATATAAAGCCATATTTTTATCTTTAGTCCTACATTATAATAACGAATAATAAAATTTATTCTTTTATACCCAAAAAATGCCAAATCATGCTCTTGAGATTAAACCATTGTTATTTATGTATAAATACTTTTTTACAAATTATTGAACACAATAATATATTGTGCTTACTAATGACTACAGAAAAAAATGTTATTTTTTTAAAATGTAAAACGTACCTACTGAAACTTATTTATGATCAGAATTGGAGACCCACGGCAAATTGAGAACATTTTTTAGAAATATTTGAATTTTGAATATCTAAAAAGTTATGATTTACAATTTTCAAGCAATAAAGTATCGATACTTTATGAGTACTAAATTAAATTAATACTTTGTTCTACTCCTATGCTTTAATATACTTATCAAGTATGGGTCATCTGTATTTGAATGATACTAATTATGATTCATATTTTCATTATCGTACAGATTATCATTATGATTCAGATTTTCTTTTCATTAGGACAGATTTTCTTTGACACAAATTAATTTTTTAAGCAATTTATTAGTTTATAGTTTATTTTTTAATTATTACGAATAGTACTAGAAAAAATAGTGTATGCACTCATGTATATCACTATTATTACACTCGCATGATTTACGGTACTCGCCATGGCTTGTATTATAAATTCGTTGCATAATATACTATTATCTACAAACACCTAAATGTAAGCTTTTAGCGGAAAAAAAGGCAGCTATAGAAATCCTTTATGTAAAAAAGTATTTTATTCACGAGTTGCATATACATTTTTTACGTCTACATTAGAAAAGTGTGAAAGAAAAATGCTATACCGTTTCATTTTTTTATCCGTTTCTTTTAAAAAGTGCATTTGTTTCTCGCTTTTAATGTGTAAAAAATACATATTTTACGAACCTAATGTGAAAAGTTCACTTTTTAGTTAGGTATGAATGATTTTTTTCAAATGGAAATACATGTTAATAATGCAATACAGTGTGTCCCATTTAGAGGTGCCACCATTGGGATCTCGAGAACTATAAGGGATACGATGTCGGCTAAATGGAACTTTTTGTGCGCCTTTGGGAGGCCATCTCAGATGTGCTTTTGTTTTTCCAAAAATTCTCATAGGGCACTAGATAATGACAAAAAACTGAATATTGTTGATTTTTTCTTTTTCAAATAACTTCTAAACTATTAGTAATTGAGAAAAACGTTTCAAATACAAAAGATAGATATTTTTATTAACTAACCAGTGGCGTACAAAATAATTTTTTATATCCGTAAATTTTCGAGATATAACACAAACTTATATTTTTTTAAATGCACATCTGAGATGGCCTCCCAAAGGCGCACAAAAAGTTCCATTTAACCGACATCGTATCTCTTATAGTTCTCGAGATCCCAATGGTGGCACCTGTAAATGGGACATACTGTATATGTATACGTGTACATTTCTACTCGTAGGTTTATATTTTATAAAAAGAACAGTCTAAGAACAAGAACACAAAAATAAAATATTTCTAATAATTTCAAAGAAGCCAGTCATCTGAGTTTACGCGCCCTATTGTGTTAATAATATGGATTTTGTTAGAATTTGGTGTTAAAAACTGCAATATGTCAAAAATATTTGTATGGAAAGTAAAAAATAAACTTACCTCTACGTAAGTAACTGCTGGAACAACATATGGAGACGAATCCATATCCAAATTGAGGTAGATTCTCAAAAAATAATTTGCTAAGTTTACTAGTGTTTCTTTCGGCCTAGTAATATCAAATAAAGTTGATTTAGGAAAATCAACACTCTTCAGAAAACCATTGAAAAGTGATATAGCTGTATTTAGATATCTGTGAAATGAAGAAGAAATATTAACTCTATAATAATATTATTTTCATTATATGATTATTCTTATTCAATGATTAAATTTTGAGGTCGTTAAACATGATCACTTCACATAAATATTTATTTTAAATAGGTACCTTTTTTAATTCAGTAGTGCAATCAGTTCTTTTTTTAAATATCGATAAACTACTAGAGAGATCAAGCTCACGAGAATAATTATTAAAACTATTAAAATAAAATATACTAAAAGTGAAATATTTATTTAAAAAGGAAATTATGTTAAATATAATAATAATAAAAATAATAATAAATCTTTTATTTCTGTAGATACATATTACTGTATATAGAAAAAGTCGTTTTGCTTAAATATCCAAGACACAAATTCATTTATATTCTAATAATTATTTCCATACAAAAACTGTTTTGATTTTGAATTTTTGATGTTCTCTGGTAGTTTATTGAAAAACAATAGACCAATTCTATCAAGAGAGCCTCTAACTACTTTAACTCTAGATGATTTAGGTATTTGGAAGTCATTATTGTTTCTAGTTTCATATTCATGACTGTCTGAGTTAAGTTTATTTCTATTTTGAAATATGTAAAGACAAATATCGAATGGGTATATAGAAATCAGTCACAGTAAGCAGTTTAAATTTTTTGAAAAGAGGTTTTTGTAAACATCGAATTATTCTTTTTGGAGCGATAAAAGAAAAAAATAAAATTTTAGAATTACTATTCCTTTAAATGTGGTACTTCGTTATAAATAATACACTAACATAAATATCTTGCCCCTTAAAAATATTATTAGAAACATATTCTACTTCTCGGACCCCCGTTGCGAATAAAGATTTTGATAAGACAAAGGCACAGGTAGAAGTGGATTAGTTGGAATCAGGGCCGGCTCAAGATATATAAGCGCCCTGAGCCAAAAGTCAATATACCCCACATTTAGATAAAAACTTCAAAATTTTCAAAATTCTAATTTTTATGTATCTAGATACTTCTCAATGCGCTGATTCCAAACCACAGGTCGATATCTCTTTTCGTTCTCGATATATTTAGATTCAAAGTTTTACTCAAAACTGCCCATTTTTGGGTAATAACCCAAAAATGGGTCGAGATATGAATTTGGCGACAACACCATTCGATTCTATGGGCAAAATTACTTAAGTACACCAATCAGAATTTTTGAACATTGCATACAATCTCTGAAGCAAAATAACTGAAAATGGCCAAAAATCGCAAAAATCTAAGGTGGACTCCTTACGATTTTTTCAGATTTTAGCCATTTTCAGGGGGTTTCAAGCTTTTATTAATAAAAAATGAACCGGTTGGATAAAAATTATGAAAATTGCTATTCTTATGTATTTTTGTCTGTAGAATCGAATGGTGTTGTCGCCAAATTTATATCTTGGCCCATTTTTGGGTTATTACCCAAAAATGGGCAGTTTTGAGCAAAACTTTAAATCTAAATACATAAAAATTAGATTTTTGAAAATTTTTAAGTTTTTATCTAAATGTGGGCTATATTGACTTTTGGGGCAATAATTCAAAAATTGGTAGAAACATAAACTTGATAGTAATATTATTTGATTGTAAAGAAAATGTTACGTAAGTATACGCATTTTTAGAGTATTTGAACAACAATACCTTCCTTACTTAACGACGGTGACGGAAGGTAAAAAACCTATCAGAATTTAAAACTAACGAGAATCCAAGAATGATTAAATTATATGGTAACTTTCCGTGCCTTCACTATCGCAAATTTATGTATCATTTCTTCCTGACTTGATTATTTCGCAGTGGTATGTTCAATAAATTACACAATTTATTTACACAAAACTAACTTTGAGGGGCTCCAAAATTTAATAATACAGGACAGGTATATATTCCATACATTGTTTTTTTTTTATTTATATATTTGTCTTTAGTTTTTATATTTTTTGGGCGCCCCAAAAAGCCAGGCGCCCTAAGCCAGTGCCTAAGTGCCTCACGCCTTAAGCCGCCACTGGTTGGAATGGTTCCTTTAGCCGATACCATATTACAGCTACCATTTGCTGAATGATGAATGTACGATCATGTGTTAAAGTTACTTGCTTTATGTATTTTGTTATGTATGTAAAAATTAATTTCCTTGATTTCATCCACATTCAACAAATAGTTGTCCTTGCATATTGGTCATTGCTTGTAGTTATTAATATCTGCAGGTAGGCACATTTAGGCAGACGTAAAACAATGATGATATGTGTACAATTATTTGTTTTCTCTATCTATTATACAGGGTGTTTCTATACCCCTGCACGAAACTTTAATGACATATGTATATAATTTGATATACTGATTATAGAACAAAAAGATTTTTTTGGAAATTCGCAAAAGTAAGGGTACTTCATTCTTAGCGAAGATTTTTAGTGCCAATGGTTTAATAGTATATTTCATTATTTATAATTTTGTTACTAATGAAATAGAAGTATAAACACTGCCTACAAATAATAATTTATTAATAAAGTATTATGTCTAATACCTTATTGCGTAATGATTTTTAAACAAATATTTTTATTTTATTTGAGTACCTAGTTTGATTTCGTATAAGGTATTGAAAAGGTAAGGTGTTGTGGGAGAAATTTGAGAAAAATGTATAGCACCAGTGAGTTAGTGGATGTTATTAGTGTATGAAGAAGCGGCATAACAAAATTCATTGCATCGGGCGTGTGTGTGAGTTTGATACAATATACTGTATTTTGTATGGCTGCAGGAGGGAATAATTTTGAACAATTTTTGTAACAATGACTTGTTGCAGTTTATTCTGATGTGAAATTAAAAAATTGATATCCTCAATTTTATTTTTTCCTTGACCTACCAAAAGAATCAAAACATTCACTTGTTCCTGAAAATTATGTAATACCTTTAATTTGATTAGTTTGGTTCATTACTAACATAATTATAAATATTTAAATGTCATCAAACCAGTGGCACTAAAAATGTTCGCAACGAATACACTGCCCTTATTTTTGCGAATTAAAAAAAAAATACTTTTGTTCTATAATCAGTATATCAAATTATATATGTCATTGAAGTTTCGTGCAGAGGTATAGAAACACCCTGTATAATTATTTTTTCTACTCCTATACTTTAATATACTTTTATTATATCTTCTACTAGGTAAGTACTAAATCAAAATTTGGAATAGATAATAAAGGTTATATGCATTATACATTCCACTTTTTGTTGCCATTACTGCCTGAAGTAATACTTACTTTTGATAACTAAAGAAAAAAAACCCTTAACAATAAATTTAAAAACTATATACGTATTTCGAGAACTCGAGTAATCTTAACTTCTCTGTGTTTACTTTGTAGTTTCTACTGATGATAAGAACTTAGTTCTCGAAATACGTATATAGTTTTTAAATTTATTGTTAAGGTTAAGGGTTTTTTTTCTTTAGTTATAAACTTTACCTTAAGACTTCATTTTAGTTTTATACTTACTTTTGATATTTAGAAGAATCAGTCACAAAAGCTAGAACCTTTGTAATTCTTTGAGTAATTATATGAATCCAATGTTTTCTGAAATTCTTATTCTCTAATCGATCGAAAAACTTATCATAATTAAATTTCCCGTCTACTGTAAATGACTGGAATAATTTTTCTAATCCACTTACTCTCCAAAGAGCTCTGTATAGTTCAGTATGTTTGAAGTGATCAAAATATAAATGTGCTTTTTCAATTATAGGCGGCAATAATTGTGCATGTGACGCATGTTGCTGCTCTCGATAATCCGCTTCAGGTCCAAAGAAAGAAGAAAGACTAGACATTAGTAAAGATGTCGGGTTTTCGCCAGAATCCGTGAATGTTTGCGATACAGTATTCAGTATCGAACCTAACAAATCCGCTGCGTTTTCTTTGTCGTGTTTCTGTTGACCTGACATGAAAGACGACAGCACCTGGCCCATCAGGTTTGGATCTATAGCAGAGCCAGCTTTATTATTATTTAACATAGATGAAATTCCTGATAGAATTTCTCCGGTTGCATCAGGATTTTGCATGGCATTTACTAATAAGTTTTGCATTATTGTTTCTTTATTTGCATCTATTAGATTTGAAACAATATCTCTTGTAACATCACTTTCAAATAAGCTTTTTGTGCTAGATGCAATGTCGTCAAATGAATATGAATCTTTTATGTTATTGTCTTCTGTTTCATGAATGTCGTTTGACATTTCATCTTTTGAATCCTTTACATTCTGTGATGAAGTTGTAGGTAAATATATGTACATGAGAAAAATTGCAATAGATGTGTAGAATATCTTCATAATTAATGTAATTAATTTTTCTGAAACAAATTAAAAGCCTTATATAGTTAACATACTTTACTTCTTTTTATCTTAAGCCTACGGAAGAGAAATATATTTTTAAATAAAAAATTGATGTTTTAAAAAATTAGTACGTTTTAGGGATCCTTGAAATGGTAAATGTCATTAAATGTACGTTTCGGTAACACTTATTTATGATACAAGGTGGGTAAAGACATATTTTATTCAAAACATGAAAGTTTAACACGTTTTAACAATTTTTAGGATACATCACAATATACTCAAAAGTAGAAGAGTTATTCATATTGGAGGTGTAGGTAATACAATAACTTAAAACAGAAAACTCTAGCACTGTAGGGTGTAAAGAAAAGGCTTCAACGGTCGACGTAGATGTTTATTAATGTATGGACATTTCATAATAAACTTTATCTTCACTTTAACACTTTAAATTAAAATTAAAGTTGTTTTAGTTTTCATAATATAATTTTTGCACTTTAGCGAGCACTGCTGCAGCATTACTTTAAAATAAAGATATAGTCTTAAATTAATGTTAAATTAAAGCCTTAAAGTGAGACTGATTATGAAAATGGCCCTAAGTACTGAATACTCGTATACAAAACTTTTGATTAAGTTATACAAAATCGTCAATGATTGTATTAGACACTTATTTTCCAATTTACTAAAAATCTATCAACTTTCAACATAGGACATGCAACACAAACTACCCCTATTTTTAACAAAGATTTCATGTAAATAATAAAAAATGGGATGTTCCATTTAAAAAACTTTTATTGAATTTTTTGAACTTTATGTTACGTTGTCGTAGAAATTACATTTTTCTGAAAATGTCGATTGTTAATTTACATTAGTGTAAGCAATAACTTTCTTTACAAAACAGTTTTATAGATTATAAAAATTGGACTCCATTCTCGAGATAGAGATTGATGAAAAGTTTTTAGAGAAAAAAATCAAAAAAGTTGAATTACGTCGGAACTGGTTGATCATGGGTAAAATGTTTTCTTTGTTTCATAGCATTCCATTTAAAACAAGAATGGGGGATTACACCATTTTTTTTTTATAATTTCATCTGAAAATATTAGGAAAACTAAGACTATTGATGAAAAACCGGTGAAAAAATTCCTATTAATAAGCGAGTTATGGTCTCCCGAATTTTGAAAAGATTGACTTGACGTCACATATATATGTTTTTATATCAAACTGTTTTCATCATGGACCTAAATGTTCTTGAAATATATGCTATTTTAAGTTATATTTACATAAAAATAAATGAACATTATAACACTGTATAAGTCTACATACTTTATAATTACAGGTGTATTTAAATTATTAAGTTTAATGCAAGAAATTTATGTTAAAATAAAAACTGTTTGAAAACTGTAGTACAGGAATGTTAGCCCCTCCTTTCGAACTTGAATTTCTTAACTTCCATTGGTAGTAATCCCACCTCCTAACATGCTATTTGTAATGCATGTATAGGCGGTTTCTCGGCCGCCAATCAAAATATTTTCATATTAATGTCGAAGCGCTATAACAAAAAACCCTTTATTTCCGAAATATCTCAATTATACCATTTAATTTTTTTATTAATATTCGTTATTCAGCATATACATTCGTAATTTTTTACTATTTTCCTTTAATTCGATTGAGCCGTAATCCCCCATTAGGTACTGCTTCCACTGCTTTGAAAATATTTTGGTTTAAACGTATATATCGAAAAATCCCAAGATAGTTGATACCAAATTTCGTAAAATAGTATTGAATAGTTTTTAAAATACACATAACTGAAGATGGGCTTGCTATAACTCCGAAACGTCCATACAATTAATAAACTGGACCATTGAAGCCTTTTCACTGGAGCCAATCGACTACAGGGTGGCATCAGGGCATAAGCCCACATCGGAAATTTGGAAGGATCCTCAGGATTTTAATTGTTAATTACGTGATATGGAGTTTGAATGTAAATTTTAATATGCCATATCTACTTATGTTCAGTGTTTCTTTCAGACTCTTTTATCCGGGGGGGTTAATAATTGTTTCGGGGGGGTTAGGGTTGCGAAAAAAAGCGCCGCAGGCAAATTATTTTTTTCATTCAAGGTCAAATGCCTTATAATTAATAGTTACATTTTTTCAAGGGATATGAAACTGCGTGTTTTTCCCTTTTATGTACAAAAATAAATTGCCAGATCACAGAAAATTTTAGAAAATAGAATATAGTTAACGGATTTTTGATTTTCCTGACTAAACAGGTTATTTTTATGTTTAAATGCTATATGCACTTATGTATTCTGTATCGTGCCATGTTAATTTTTACAGCCTTTTAAAATTTGTAGCCCGTAGGAACGAAAGTATTACCTGTCATTAAATTTTTTATTCAGTGTCTACTGTGAGTAGTGAAAAATTTAAACAGGATGTTAAAATTAATATGAGTTACAGATTGCACCTCAAACATTTAATCTGGCTTGCAACAATGTACAGTAGATATTATAAACCCAGCCATTACTGCATTATTCCATTGTTGTTAGGTTTGGGTCCTTACATTCATGTCTACATTGTATTAGTTTATAAGAATTAAAGGAACGAACATAGATACGTTTTGCACATTTTCTGTCAACACATATCAACTATTATTTGACATTTATAATATAATCTTCTTCGGGGGGGTTTTCGTTAGTCTTCGGGGGGGTTTGGCCCCCCCGACCCCCCGTCTAAAAGAAACACTGCTTATGTTATATTATTTTATCCCGACTTTCATAAATATTGATACGGCAAACCAATTTATTTGTCGGGCAAGTATAAATAAAAATACTTTTCAATGTTGTAAAACAATATTTAAATTTAATTTTGTTTTTATTTAAGACTATACATTGTTTTATATGTTATACATTTTAAGTGAAATTATTATTCAAGTATGAGTACATTATATGTAGATTATGAAAAGTCGGGGTCTCTAGAGCATTTTCTGTACTCTGTACACCCTACAATAAATTAATGTTTGATCCTTGGATTCCTTTTACAGTGAAAACAGAAAAAGTAAAAATCTGTTAATTTTCTTAGTACATAGCTCTAGCAATATACATTAGCCCGTATTACGAGCGCAATTTACAAAAAAAATAAATGGAGCACACTCCTTATAAGAATATAATATAAAAGCGAACTCCATACAAGCGCTTTTATTATAAAGGTCGGATTGTAACATGTGCCATTGTTTTTATGATTTTGTAAGACGTCAACAAAAAAAGTGTCATAACGTGTCTGGTAAAAATCTATTTTCCACACTTGGCAGGATGTAATATGTGGGCCGCATCAGATCTTTTTATTTTACTGTAACGGTTCTTTAAAAGTTTCGGATATATAGTAAAATATTTTACAAACGTAATACATAAACTGTGCGTTATACTTTATTCTTGAAATAGTGTAGGAGTTTACAGTACGAGAAGAAATAGTCACGCTGTCACACATGTACAGGATAGAAAAAGTTCGAGTTCCCTATAGGAAAAACTTTCTTATTATGTACGCTACAGGATTTTAAAAATTTTTTTAGATATTTTTTATAGAGTTTTTACGTAGAATAACGTGGCATAATTAGATTTTTTTCAAACCTAGTAATTATCGAGATATAACACAAACATAATATTTTTTAAATGGAAACATATGTTGAAAATAGTCTCTCCTTTTCCTTATTTTATAAGCTTTTTAACGATATATAACAAGTCTACATTATTTTGTTTAACACATGAATAAAACATGAATTATGATTTTTTTGAGGTGAAAGAAATGAAATTTATTAAGAAACAAATGAAAAAATCAATTGCAGATTATCATTTTTACCTTCCGTCACCTTTAGGTAAGGAAGGTATTGTCTTTGGTCAAAAAATTCGGTGGTGAGTTTTTAATGAATAAGCACGTTTTAGGGTCCCTACAATACGAATTTACTATTTTTAAGATGATGTCTGTATGTATGTATGTATGTATGTATGTGTGTGTGTGTGTGTGTGTGTGTCCGTGTGTGTGTGTGTATGTGTGTCCGTGTGTGACAAATTTTTCTCCGACGATAACTCCAATACCATAATTCTAAAAATTATAATTCTTTCGTATTCCTCTTCTGTACATCCATATGAAGAGTTGATTAGATTTTGGTTATAATTGATCCACCGGAAGTACCCTTATTTGAAGTTTTTAACAGTTTTTCTTAAAAAAATGCAGTTAAATATTATTTTTTGACATTTTCTTATTATATTTATTAAAGAAAATACTCTTCTCTATATGGTTTGATTATTCATTTTCCTTCATATTCAATAGAAGTAGAGTTAAAGCATTATAAAGAAATTAATTTTCAAAAATTAGTCAGCTTTGCTTCTTTATCATGGAAACAGCTGACATAATTATTCAAAAAAAATTAATTGACAGATGTCAGTTGTAAGTGCAAAACCAAATATGGAAAAAAGTATAGGATCTAAAATTGGTATGTGGTATGTCATAGTGTTGCTCGCAAGTGACACGCAGAGAAAGGCCAAAGAGAAGATGGAAGGACATTACTTAGTGTAGTTTATGTTATAATTTTATTGGATTTATAGAACTTTTTCAAATGAACTTTTTGGTATGGAATTTGTAAAAAATAGTATGTGTTCGTATTCGATTTTACATGATATTATATAGAATCTGTTCCAAGGACCTTTTGGTATGGGATTTGTACAAAATACATGGAATTGACGGAAGGTCTTGTGCTGGCCACAACAGATTTTTTATTTTTAATGTTATTTCCTTCCTGTTAAGCCAACTATAACGCCGATGAAAAATTAATTATCTAATCTGAAAATAATTGACCAATTTTTTTTTCGAGAAATTAATTAATAGATATAAAAGCAAATAAATGGGAGATACAAGTAAAATATGCATTACCTATATCATTAATATTGACGAATACATTGACGTAGTAATTTAGCTCTGACATAGAAAAAACTGTTCCCGGAGCAAGATATAAGTCCGGTGTATAATAATGACTGGTTGCACAAATGTACATAATTTAAATTTCAATCATTCCGTAAACTCACAATATTACTTCGAAATGAAATGTTAAATTGCTGTCAAAATTTCGAATTGCATTGTTTTTGTTTAAGGATTGCTTAAAGTGTAAGCCTTGTTGATGCATAAATTGGTTAGATTGTTCCAAAGTTAGAAGAGTCGCCATACTTTTTGATTGCCATTTTACCAAAATAAAATTGGTCTCCCATGTCAGCTGAGTGAACATTCGATTTTAAAACCACCCGGGTTTTTTTTAAAAAAAAAACATCTAAAAAAACCCATCTAAAAACCCACTTCTATGAAATCATATTTTTTAAATTAAATATTGTACATACTTATATGGTACACACATATATACATAATTTTTTGTCACCGGCAACATTTTGCAATCAATTTCATTTTGTGTACTTCGTGTTTGATCATTTTAATATATTTTTCATTGCTGTGCGAACTTTGCACAGTGTTTCTTTTATATTTAAACAACGCCAATCCTGGTGTCAGCATTTTCATTATTTTTTGAGTTGTGTATTAAACATACTATTAGTTGTGGCACTTGGATCTTATTCGTGTACACACTTGCATTGCACAGACTTGGAACTATTAATACGTAACTTGTGCGCATATACACTCTCTAGTTAATTTATTGTTTATTACATTAGTCTTAAAAAAAAAATAATATTAATATCTATTATCTATTACGCCGACTTGTGTATGTGTATTAAGATACTTTATAAAACTAAAGTTAAAAATGATACATACATAGGTACTATATTTCGATGTTTGTCAATAAAACCCGCTTCTATTTAATAAAACCCGGGTTTTATTAAAAAACCCAGGTGGGCTGGGTTTTTTTCAACCCTGTTTTAAAGTCAAGTGATTCCCTTCTACTTGACCCTTTAACTTCCAAGAAAGTATGTGTACCATATTCACAGCGGAATGCTATATAGTTAGTTAATACCTAGTTCTTGGAAAACGAAGCCTCAGGTAGAACATCAAAGTGTATCACCTGCCACTAAAATCGAATATTTGATCAGTTGAATTTTCTGAGATTTGTAGTAATAATACTGTAGATAAAATACAAAGCTGATCTGAACAAAAAAATACTCTTGCAAAAATCTTTATTTTGTACAGACACAATTATTTTTTGTACGGAACTATCTAATTAATGTACGCATAAAACCACAAAATTTTAGTGGCAATGTTCTTTAAATATGTAATTCCAAGCAAAATGGAACTGTACAGGAACAAATTCGAGTTCCTTATATGAAATACTTTCTTGTTATGCACGCTACGGAAAATTGATTAGGTCTTTACGGGCCATTTTTTTGAGGCAACTTTAATAGGCACCATAGGAATTACCTATCTTCTTTTGTTTTTGAGCTACAAGCTAAAACTTGATTTACTCTTATTTTGAAATACCTTATATCTCGTTTATTACAAATGATAAAGAAAATGTGTTTAGATAATTTTTATACTGTTTTTTTTTTACTAAAATAACGTGGTGTATTTAGATTTTTTCAAAATTTTAAAATTCTCGAAATATAACACAAACATAAATTTTTTTTTCTACGACCACCATGAAAAGTTGACATTTGTGCTCTATTTTGTCATCGTAAAGTTGATGGTTACTAAGGAACGAGCAAAATTTGCTCAATTTGCTCGTTTAGATAAATACATATTTTTGCTGAAATCTTAATTTATTAAAATAATACTTACGAAATCTAAAATATAGGTTAGGTTCATTTTTATACTAGAAACGTGCTACAAACAATATACCTGAAGTTAGCTACATTACCAATTTAGTTAGGTTAGGTATTTAATTATATATAATAACAACTCTACTGATGAATGTACATAGTATTACAACTTTAAATATTTAATAACACACATTTCATAATTAACAAACTTATTGGATTTAATTATTGGCGGATAATGTTAAAATTGAATGTGCACTTTTGGCAGTTTTGTATATTCATTCCAGAACTTGAAAACAGCTGACGAAGATAAATTAGATTCTATAACTGTGACACTCACTAGAGTTTTCAGTTCTTAACTACTAGTGTTGATTTTAGCATGGAATAAATGGACCAAAGAGAAGGCGATTTCATTAGATTTTTACAAAAAGTAAGCTAGTAAGACATTTTCACTGTAATTCTTGATTTTTTTAAACTTACACTATTCAATGGAGAGGTTATAATTCTTTTCGTATAATGATTTTGATTTTGCAGATAATAAATTCAAGGAAGTATTTTGCGCTGTTTCAAATATATCTGGAGGAGTGCAGGAAAAATCACTATCTTTTACTGACAGAATTTTATATTTATTTACTTGGATACTCACATCGTCATGGTTACACACAACACCAAACAGAAATTGGTTGAGGTTGAATTGAACTTACTAAATAGGTATTATTATTTTTTTCTATTTTGGTTAGTAAAGTCGTAGAAAAAATTATGTGTGTATCTCTTGCGTACAGTATCTTTATTGCTCTCGCTCGATTTTTCGAGCGCGAGCAATAAAGGTCCACTTTACGCTCTTGATACATAAATAACTATTAAATGGGAAAATAAATGTTGAAAATAGTCTCATATTTTTCTTTATTTTATATGCTTTTCAAATATGTATATCAAGTCTATATTCTTTTATATGAATAATACATTAATTATTATTTTTTTGGGGTAAAAAATGAAATTTAATATGAAACAAATGAAAACTATATTATTATATCAATTTATCAAAAATATTTTATTTGTTGTGTTTTTTTTTATGTATTTATTTATCGAATTTGTACTGTCTCTCATTCGAAACAATAATAATATTGCCTATAAACAATTTATTATCTAATCCAAAAATAAATTGACTAAAAATAATTTTGAGTATTTAATTAATAGATGTAGAATAAAAATAAATGAATGATGATCTGTAATTGATTTTTTCATTTGTTTCTTAATAAATTTCATTTTAATTTCCACAAAAAAATAATAATTCATGTTTTATTCATGTTTAAAATAAAAGAATGTAGACTGGTTCTTGTTATACATGATTGAAAAGCTTATAAAACATGGAAACAGATGAAACTACTAAACTACTATCAATATATGTTCCCATTATTTGTGATACCTATATCTCGAGAATTATAAAGTTTTTAAAAAATCTAATTACGCCATGTGATTCTATGTAAAAATATCGTATAAAAATTATCTAAACAAAGATGAAAGTAAATTCCTTTGGTGCGTCTATTAAAATTGTCTCAAAAAGTTGGCTTCTAAAGACCTATATCAATTTTTGTAGCGTGCATAGTAAGATAGTTTTTCATATAAGGAACTCGAATATGTTCCATCTTGTACACACATAGTATATTGTTACATTTTAATTTCATTTTATATTTTACTAAATAATGATATCATTATGACATATGTGTTAACAACAGCCATGCAACAGCTAACAGAATCATTCTTTTATCAATTTTGAAAGCGAACGAGTTTACAATTCGGCAAGATTCGGCCATATTTGTTTAGAAAGTAAAAATAATATTGTAGAGCTTAAAAGAGAAAAATCATAGAAGTTTTTCTTTAAAATAGAATACGTATGATTATTTACCAATAAGCGTAATGTATTTTTATTAAAATTATGTTGAATTAATCTCTGATGTTAATGGAGGTGTAGGCCTATTTTTAAGATAGATATTGATATTAAAGAATTCTGAAAACAATCGTGCAAAATAGATTGCTTTGGCTGCGCTAGATAAAACCTGTCAGAAAATAATTTAAAACTATTAAGATGACTTCCCGGTCAACGGAGATAAATATAGTCAGAAAAAAAGACTGTCGGATCCAGCAATAAAACTATAAATATCATAATTATAACAAAGCAGCATGTCGCTCACTGCTTCAGTATAAATGTTGGATGGCAATCGGTAATTCTTTGCGCCGCTCTGTTGAAATGAAGACATGCTCTTGTATTTTTGTTTGAAATAATTTCTTATGAGAATGAAAAATGTAGTTTAAAAATTTTTATTTCAAACGACAATTCAGTACCTACTGCTTTTTTGAAACAATCAAACAAAGCACAGCTGCCTAGCTATGTATTTGGTATCATTATTACGATATAATCTTACGTGAACTTGAAACTATTGACAGATGTTAAAATTGCGTCTATTAACAAACCAGAAAATATTGACTGTAGTAATTATGTGTTACTTATTGTTTTGTACTGTATGGGTACAATAAAATAAGTAGCACGAGCTTATTACATTCTATATTTTCTGGTTTGTTAATAGACGCAATTTTGACATCTGTCAATAGTCTAAAGTTCACGTGCGCATACTATATCTAACCGTTAATGAGCTTTCATTTTTGTCGTCTGTCTCGGGTATTATCGTGCTAATATAGTTATTTTCGTAACAAGTTATGAAAAATACCAAATATCATGCGAGTGTAAATTGACGCACGACGCGTAGCGGAGTGCAAGTCAATACACACGAGCTAAGATATTTGTATTTCATACAAGTTATGAACATTATTTTTTAGACGAGCATAAATAAATTTTACTTTTTTACAAAACTGAAATTTAGGTTCAAACGTACTGACAGCTGACAAATGAATAATGCATACATATTGCCAGAAAATAATGACATAGTAACCTAGCAACCGTGTCAACTATTACGATATGAAATATATCGTAACACTAATGTAAGTTCAACTTTCATTGTTAGGATACTACGTTGATATGTCATACTTATCACAATGGTCGTCTAAAAAGATATTAATATCATGCTATAATTGTACGATATTTTCAACTTTCTCAAATAGGCTAATGTTGGTATGGTATACATATTATTTTCTGAAGTGGTCGTCTAAAAAATAATGCAATGAAATCAATAATTATTAAAATAACTTTATTATAGATGTCATACCAAACTCAAGCAATCAAACTGTTTAAAGTTTTGAGCTATTACTGTAAATAGCTAAAAATTATATTTTACCTCTTTCGTGAACGAAACGCACGTAAAAAATAATTTTGGACTTAATAGATACAGTTATTAATTCAGCACAATTTCTGTATTTAAACTTTTGTCCTAAAATTAATACTGCAGAAATCACACCATATAAAAATTTTACCGTTGTATTTCCTATCGTCCATAAAAAGTAGGTACCCGGTATATAGTGTTACTAAAATAGATAAGTTACTATAATTATCAGGTAAACATACCTAATCAATTTATTTTTGATAACCGTGGTATAAGTACTTGTTACGTTTGCCAAGAATAAAAAATAAAACTACAATTGAAAAATTTTTCGGATACTTCTTCAAGTAAATGAATTTCTTTAAATACAATTTTTTTAATTGGCAATAAAATTAAGTAGCAATTATTGCAATAAATTAAAAGTGGTATACTATTTCCCTAGAAAGAGCGGTAATTTTTATATTTCCAAGAAACCAATACTAGCAATCTGGATCTTCTGAATATAAAATACAACATTCAATATTCAAATTGTGTTGGGTACCGTTGTAATCCCGTTTTCAAGAATTGAAATGAATAAGAATGAATTCCTACTACGATTGGAATGCCAGTGTAGTCATTCTCAGAAACATTTACACTGGGTCGCTTATTGTCACTGGAAAAGATTTTCAAATTGTAATAATTTGTAAACATTTGAAGGGCTAAACTTTAAATAAAACTGTGTGGTTATAAACATTCTACACACTTAACACACAGATGTTGCTAATATCATTAGGAAACACTTGTGTTGTACCATTTGTGTTTCTGTAATTATCACGAAATACAGATATTGTTTCCTGTTCTTATCAATTTTTTTTCTATTATTGCTCTTGTACCATTTTTTCACTAGCCTTTGGTGAATTTTCTGCTAGAACACATTTTTTTTAATTCGTAAAGCATACATTATTATTGTTTAAATTGTTCTGTAAGTGTTCCTGTCATAATGTAAACATGTAATTTATGACTGTAATTTTGAAATTTTCAAATCCCTTATTTTATAATGTGCATAGTCACTAAAAAAATTATAATAACAAATGATCAAAATTATCTTTTCATAAAATTCATTCAACAATATCTATCACTTGTACAGCTATCGCTATAATAATCAGTGATAATTTTTTAAAAATAATGTTATGTGTATTGAAATCTCTTAATAAGAAATAACAAATAATTATTGAGTAACTAAATAAATACGTACATATATTGCAAAATTTGTATTACTGTCAGAGTAGTAATTATTAAAAATTACTTATAAAAAACCAAATTGTTACATATGTAGCATATAAACGGTGTAGTTTTTTTTTTGTAATAAAAGGTACTTACCGAACTTGGATTCTTCAAATTATGTGTCTCATAAAAATAAAGCCTGAAGTTCACGAGTACATTGAACGCATGAGTCACAACAACGGTTTCTTCGCTACTAACCAACTGGCTACTCACTAGTCACTCCACAACTCCTTTGGTACCTTTAAGTGTTACCTGTTTTCATCTTTACAAAAGAAAATAGTTTTGATAATTTTAAGATTGAAGTCTACCTACTGAAAATATATATCATTCTGCAAGGATGATTTTTATGTAATCTATACATAAACATTAAAAGAACAAGGTGAAAAAAGAATTGACGTACTATCAAGTTGATGTGTTATTTATACAAACCTGTAAAAAAGTTCTTTTAGAATTTTCAGGATTATACGTAAAAATAAAAATAAATATTTTTTTGTTCTTGCACAATTATTCTACAGCAATTTTCAGCCAAGGAAATATTTTATCATTAGAATTCTTGTTTAAATCTTTGAATAAGAAGGCGTTGGGCGCTAAATCAGCGATGGAAGGCAGATGTCTCGTCTCATTGAATAATGAATCCACATTCCTGGATAAGAGACTTTAATAACGAATGTCAATTTTCTTCTTAACTGGTGAAGTGGTTGAAAAACACAACCGGTAACCTAGGGTTTCTCAGTACCTACCTTTGGCAATAGTTATTTACATTCGAGTGCGTGTAAGTTGTATTTTACAACGCGACAGCTTTGTTTTAGGCACGAGCCCTTAAGGCGAGTGCCTTATTAGCTGGAGAATTGTATCAAAGTTTTTGGCCGACGATAATGAAAATCACTTTTTTTAATGAGATAGGTTATACTTCTGAGAAGGGTTAGTTTAAAATACTGGGGTTAAGTCAATTTCCAAATTTGATTTTACTTACCTTCATTAGAGTACTTCTTCTAGCGAAAATTTATTTGTAATAATAGATGTTGTTTATGACTGATAATATATTTATTTGCTTATGTTTTCTTCGTAATAAATAATAGGTAGGTATCGAAATTTGACATTTCAGTAATTTTCGCCTCGCGTATTTGACAGGTATATCGATCGGTGACTATGTCGGTAACGGCGGATTTTTACTATAATGACAGATGTCGCTGCCGTGATTTTTGTTTATATAAATTAATTTTAAATATAGGAAATGTTAAAGTAAAAAAATAACTTATGTAGGTAGTACTTTTTTACATGAACTTTATTATAGTAAAGATGATTTCTTTTCTAAATGCCTATAAACGTCCAGTGTATTTTGATTATTTTACCGCATAGTTAGACAAGTTACAACACAGTAAGCGTAAAATGTAGGTTACACTTGCTGTGTATACAATTGTAAAGTTCCCATTACACTTCAGGAGGGCAAAAAGTAATTTACTTTATTGTTTCTAAGGTATTTTTGTGTATCAAGGTGACATATGATCCAAACTTTGATTGGCCAGAGCAAAAAGGGTCATGTGTGAGCCCGGGATCCACAGACTTCTTGTTTTTATTACGGATTTATGTTTGGTTTAAATTTTATAAAAAAAAGTAAAATAGGACTAAATAACAAAAAATATTATGCACATTTGTAAAAAAAATGCTCGCTAAAATAATAGTTTAAACAATGAAATATAATTTAAAAGTTACTTAAATATACTGCTCATTAAAAAGGATAGTTGCACGCTGGGAAATATTTGTTCTAACGACAAAAAATGTAAGAGAATGACAAAATACCCCGTAACGCCAATTAAAAAGTAATATTACTTATTAAATGGTAACGTAATCTAACGCACAAAACTTGCGCCCAAATAACTAGGGCGTTAGATTAAAGAATGTTCAATTTCACTTTGCCTAGCGTACAAGAATCCTATTTACTATTATAATGTGCACCTTCAAATTTTTATTGTTCATTTGCCTATTTTAATGAGTAGTTACGAGTATATATTCCGTTTTACATTTTATTCAATATATCTTCTTGTCGTTGTGTCGATACAAATGTTAATATTTAACAAATTAACAACTTTTGTATTACGTTTGTGAGATCGCCGTTTATGTCTCCACCAGTTTTACGATATGATATTCTGGTGAAACTATGAACCACGCTGTGTAGATTACAAAGGTACAAGGCATACGGCGATAAGTACCCTGAGGCCTACATATCAAAAGACTGAACCATTTTATCAAATTTATAGTTATGTCGGTTATGTAGTTAGCATAGGCAACCCGTTTATCCTTATAGTGTTGCATTATATTGTGTTATTCACAACGGTTATTTAAAATTTTCTACATTCTGATTTCGCTCCATTTCGCTCTATCATTATACGAAATTTAAGTATTTAACCCATGCCCCGCAAAATTTTTCGGGAAACATATCTCTTCTAAATGATCAATTTTGTGCCAAGCACTGAATTATATACTAACTGGAACTCGCATACCCTACCTATCATAGTAGTATCTCTCTTTTCTATGGTACGCTGCACTGAAGCCCCATTGAACAATAATGGCTGGTCCTGTTCGCGCACGTTCGTGTCGAACCGAACCTAGCCGAATAATTCGTATCATAGCTGATCGCTTTATTTTCATGTTTATGCTACTCACATACATTTTATTTAAACCTGCGCCACACGAAATAATTTCCGTCTATTCACGAACTGTCCCGATGTTTGCCGACTACTCCAGCAGCCAGCTTTCAATATGCCTTCACAGTCACGGTACCTACGCGCATTCCAGTTAGTATATATTTCAGTGGTGCCAAGGTACTAGTTTTCCATTTTGACAGGCAGCAGTTACTTTAAATTTTGTCGTTCATTTACTTATTTCTGTCAATGATTAGAACTTCTTCGTCAATTTCAATTTGCCCAAAATCATATGAATCATTCAAAATACCTACTATCCACTGAAGAATTTGAAGTAGAAACAGTGGAATAGTGGAAATAATACTCGTTACTTTCATTCATACACAGGAGTGTATTCAATACAGTGGCGGATTTACGCATAGGCACAGTAGGCACGTGCCTACGGCGGCAATTTTTTTTAATCAGAAATGTATAATTTTATAAAAAAATGCCGATCAAAAACGCGACGAAAACATTTATATCGATGATCTCTGAAACAAATTTATATAAAGTAAAGCTTTTTTGTAGGTATATTATTATTACTCCGGTCAATTTGTAATTATCGTCTGTTTTCCTATAGTACTTAAGTAATGGAATATGCGCTCTATTTTCAACAAATGTCCAAGTAATTGAACTCATGTTTCAGATTTTAACCACTTGAAATTCCATTTTGTTATGCCTTCTTTTAGCTAAAATAAATAGAGAAATGCAAAATTAAAACGAGGGAGCATGTACCTATGTTTTTTGCAAAAACAAAATCCGATTTTACCTATTCTAAAGGCTATATTTGTGAAAATTATGACTTTTTCGCTTGGAAATTTTCAAAAAATACTTTAATATAACGGAAACCTAACGCATAAAAGAATAAAACTCAATTTGACGAAATTCGGGTATATAATGTAATGTAAATAAATGTTATATGTTCGAGTGATTGAATGCATTTCGTGACAAAACGATTACTAGTTTTTAGGCTGTGTTTGTGAAAAATGTGACTTTTTCGCTTGAAAATTTTCAATAAATACTTAAATGTAACGATATCCTAAATCACAGAACACAATTTGACGTAACTCGGATGGTTATATTCAATTTATAGGAAATTATCCGTACCTTTTTTCAAAAAAAATGCCAAAATCACTATAAATATTGCTTTCCGCGTCATAATTTTTGTGAAATTTCGTATTTATAATGCTTTTGCAACGCTACATATATATATATATATATATATATATATATATATATATATATATATATATATATATTAGTTTAGATAATTAAAACAGAAACATTTAAAAACTGGTATTATATTTTCAACTGTCGTTACTCGCTGTCGTGATTTAATGAGTGGGTGTTCTCACCATAATCAAAATTGTGAAAAATAACACTGATAAAGTTCAAATGTTTAGTCCGATCAAAATCATCTTTGTATGTTTCGTGAACGAGTTAACAAATTGGCATGGGCGTGCGGTGATATAGAGCAAAGGAGCAATAGACACAAAATTGACGTCACTGCAAGAGAGAGACAGAAAACCATGCATCCAAACAAACCTCCCCTCGTTGTCTTACGTCCCGTTCCCTGTTCCTATCTGTCATTGTGTTCGCATCTGTTATTCAGTGTTAAACCTAATTCTTTATTGTGATTTGTACGTTGTGTTTAATAAAAATGAGTTTAAAACCAGAAGATGTGTCTGGGGCAACTTTTTTGTTTGATAATAATATTGAAGATCATTCGATTATTCAACTAAAACGATGACTAGAGTGTAGAGTCTACGGCTGATGACAGGTCTTTGTTTGGACGTGGTAACCATAGCAACCTTGATTTCTATGCTTTGCCGTTAGAGGCGCTCGTGCAAATTGCAATTTTGTAAGTGTCTATTGCTCTAGGCGCCTTTTGTGAAAACTAAAAAGACGCTCAAAAACATACATTGAGATGCTAGTTGTATGTAGTATTCTCATTGGTGCGCTCCCTGGGCAAGCGAGTGGTCAAAGAAGAAGCTGACATTATTTTATTATTAGTATAATAATGAACAACATTATTTTACTTTTTATATGTGTATACTTTGTACTTCAATAATTAGCTTCAATACTTTTTAATACGTTCTTTTTATTACAGAATACATACATTCCATGACATTTCTTTCAAGGCTACTACTACTTAATATCACAACCAAAATACATAACAACGATTACAAATATGTAACTATAACAACTTAAATTTATAACACTCGGCCATCCTATATTTCATCCCGTCCGCGAGATGAGATCTGCTCCGATGCCTTTAATTCTTGTGGGTTTTGTTTGGGGTTTTCTTTATATTTATTTTGTTGTTCTTCTTCTTCTTCTTCTTCTTCTTCTTCTTCTTCTGCTGTTACATTTTCTTCTTCAGTTGATTTCCACAATTTAAGTTGGCTAACATGTGCAGTTGTTGCATATCGATGCCCTTTTGGCTGTTCCCGCAATTCAGCTACACAGTAAGTATCACTTGGTAAAACCTTTGTTATTACCAACGGACCTCTATATCTTGCCTGTAATTTGGTAGTCTCTCCTGTAGGTTTGGGTATAGTCTTCATAAATACTAGTTCTCCTATTTCATACCTCACATTTCGGTACTTATTTAAGTCATATCGTTCTTTATATTTTTTTTGTTCTGTTAATATCCTTTATCTGGCTGATTGTCGTAATTTTTCTGGATTTTCATAATTTTCTTCTAGTAGTGTAAGATTTCTTACTTGTCCTTCTTGTATTCTTGGTAGGTAACCATAAACTAGTTCAAACGGAGTTTTATTAGTAGTCTTGTTGACAGATGCATTTAAGTCGAACTGAATTTTCTTCAACCTTCTATCCCAGTCTCGTTTCTCTGGATGATTCGATGAAATCCGTAATAAAGGTGTCATAGTAGCTATGACTCTTTCTACTTGTCCATTAGCTTGAGCATGTCGTGGTGAATTGAGCGTATGTTTAATACCATGCTTCTTACAAAGTTCTTCAAAATTCTTTGAAGTGTAACATGTACCCCTATCACTAATTATTCGTTCGGGGGCTCCAATCTGTAATATTAAATTTTCCAATTTTTGAACCACACTTCCAGCATTAGTATTCTTTACCGGTTCCAAGTATACAAATTTAGTTAAATTGTCAATTATAATTAAGATGTACTTGCTGCCTTTGGAGCTTGTGACAAACGGCCCAACGTGATCGATATGTATAACAGCAAATGGTCGACTACCTGGTGGTATTGGATGCAGTTCTCCACTCTTGCGTCCAACCTTTTCTTTGTTTAAAATACATTCCAAACATGATTTTATGTGTTGTCGTATATACCTTCGCATATTTGGAAAATAATAAAATTTTACCATTTTACTGTATGTTCGATCGATACCAAAATGTCCTTGTAAATCATGATACTTTATTGTAAGACTTTTTCTCATACATTTAGGAACCACGTAGAGATATTTTTCCACTCCATTTTCTTCTACTTTTTTATATAGTATTTCATTTGTCAAATAATAGCTTCTAATTTTATTCTTTTCGTGTTTGGTGACTTCTTTTTGTTTCAGTAACTTGATTTTCTCTTTCAAATCTGGATCTGAATGCTGATACATGAGTACTTCATCTTCTCGACTTAAAATATTGAACACAGATATTTTGTTCATTAGAAAATCTTCATCTTCTTTTGGTTCTTCGTTTGGAGATCGACTAATGGCGTCCACATGAGCCATGTTTTTACCTGGTCTGTGCTTTATTTCAAAATCGAATTCATTCAATATGTTGTACCATCGGATTATTTGCGGATTCTTTGTTCTATTTGCATTTAAATAGATCAAAGTTTGACAGTCAGTTACGACAGTAAACTTCAAATTAATTAACATAAATCTCAATCGTTCAATAGCCCATACAATTGCAAGTAGTTCAAGTTTACTTGAATGATAATTTTTCTCTTCGGCACTTGTCCTTCTACTTATTGCATAAACCAAATGAAATTTCAAATCTGACCCCTTTTGAAGTAGCATGGCTGCTAATCCTTGACTACTCGCATCCGTGTGCAGTTCTGTTTCATTTCTCGGATTGAATACTTGTAAAACAGGTTCACTACATAATGCTTCTTTAATATCTTCAAATGATTGTTTTTCTTCTTCTTTCCATTGAAATTCTTGTCCAGATTTTAGCAGTTTGTACATAGGTGCTGCACGTTTTGCAAAATTTACAACAAAACGTCTGAAGAAACTAGCTAAACCCAAAAAACGACGAACTTCATGTTGATTTTGTGGTGTTTGAAAATTTTTAAGGGCACTAATTTTCTTCTCTCCTGGTTGTATTCCTTGACTCGAGATTTGAAATCCTAAATAATCAATTTTTGTCTTTAGAAATTCACATTTTGTTAACTTCAATGTTAACTTGGCTTTCTTCAGTGCTTCTAGTACTTCTTTTAGTTTTTCCTTCATTTCGGTCCAGTCCTTTCCTGGTATCAATATATCATCAAGGTAGAATAAAACGACTTTGTGTCGAAGTGGTCCTAGAACTTGTTGCATAAGTTTGGAGAAATAGAATGGTGCGTTCATTAAACCAAATACCATTCTTGTAAATTCTCCTGTCTCATCAGGTGTTACAAAAGCTGTTTTATGACGCGATTCCTCACTTAACGGTACTTGTAAATATCCGTGAGCCAGATCCAATGTTATAAATAACTTACTTTCACCTATCATCGCTAAATGATCGTCAATATTTGGGATTGGAAAATTCATTCTCGTGGTTTGCTTGTTTAATTTTCTTAAATCTAGAACCAATCTTCCTTCTCCATTTTTCTTTCGTACTAATAATACTGGCGTGGCGTAAGGTGAAGTTGTTTCTGTAACAATTCCTAATTCTTTCCATTCTTGAACGATTTTCTGAATTTCTTCTCTTTCTTTGTTGCTTGCTCGATATGGTTTACTATATACGGGAGTACTGTTTGGCAATTCTTTTATTTCCATTTTCATAAGATCTGTACATCCTAGTTCTTTAACGTTCATGGCAATACACATCCGATATTCGTTTAGTAACTTCAATAATTCTTCTTTTTCTGTTAAAGTGGCTTGTTCTCCAACATTAATGTCTTCTATCTTTATTTTGCCTATATTTTCTGCATGTAACTCCTTTATAACGTTTGCACTATTTACTTCTAACTTCTTTCCTTCGCACATTGTTTCTTTTTCATTGTCCAAATTTAGAATTGGTATGACGATTTCTTCTGAATTTTGTCCAATAACGTTTACTAAATTGATTGAATGTTTGGGAAGCACAACAGTTTCTTGTACACGTAATGCTGGTTTTATTACTTCTACGTTCAAGTTTTTAAACGGATCTGAATTGCGATCTGCAAAAATTAATTCCTCACCTATCTTCATATATACAACATGTGGAGCCTCTGTAAAACTGCGCCCAATTATTACTTCCACAGGTTGCGTATCATCGGGTACAATTCTCATTTTCACCTTTTCTACTACTACATTATCCACTTCAATTTTGGCAAAAATTACTCCAGGAGAATTCACAACAAAATTTTCTGGACCAAAGCTCTTTAGTTTTACATTTTCTTTTACAATATTAAAGTTATTTTCAATTACGCATGTTGATTTTATTGTGCAATCCGAACTGCCAGTGTCCATTATGCTCTGGAATGTTGTTCCATCTATTTTTACTTTCTTCAAATATTTTAATGCAGAATTATTTGAATATTCAACAATTTTTACTTCTCTTTCATTAATATTCTGTTGTTTCTCTAGACAGTATTTCTTGGTATGTCCATTGCGCTTGCAATTGTAACAAAACATTTTAACTGGCTCTGGACAATCCTTCGCAATGTGTCCGAACTTATTGCAATTGAAACATTTAAATTCTCCTTTGTCATTTCTAATTGCTGTATATCTTGGTTTTGAAATTGTTGTTTCTGACTTATCTTCATCGGCTACTGTATTAGTTAATATTATATTTCCTGCCTCTCTTCTCAATGTTCTGCTTCTTTCTATTCGTTCATTTATAATTAATTCATATTTCATTAGGTCATGTAAAAGGTCGTCCATAGTTTTGTGTTCTTTACCGATTACCATCGTACATAGTTCTCGCGAATACAAGCCTAACAACACTTGCTCCTTTATTTCGCTTATATTAAGTTGTAGATCTGTACACAAACGTACCTTTTCATGGAAATAAGAATTTATTGTTTCTTTCTTCCCTTGTAGTCGTTCGACCATTTTCCGCCATTTTGTAGTCATACTAGCTTCTCTTACAAATGTACCTTCGAATATTTTTTTAAAATCTTCCCAATTTTGTAATTTCGATTCTTGAGCGGCATACCAGTGACTGGCTCCGTCAACAAGATGTGTTCGCGCTGTTTCAAGGGCGAATGAGTCTGGCCAATGATGTAATATTTGCATGGATTTAATTTTATTTAACCATATTTTCGCTTCTGGACCATGACTTTCACCACTAAAATTTCCAATTGTTTTTGTTAAATCTGGCATAATATGAAAGGATGGGGTTTCTGCGGGTAATACTGCCGGTAATTTAAGACTCTGAATAAGACTATGCATCATGTCATCTCTTCTACGGTTTTCTTCCATCATTATTCGTAAAAGATCTGTCACGGTTAATTCTTTATTTGAATTCTGTTCGATCGATGCAATTCTAATAGTGTCCTCAACTTCACTACCTTCAGTTTCTTCTGTTCCAGTTTCTGTCATATTTCTTGTCTTCATCTTTGGAGTTTTCGGTTTCTTATTTCGTTATTCCTTAAGCAGAATACTCTTTAATCCCACTTCTGAAGTTTTATATGTGTATACTTTGTACTTCAATAATTAGCTTCAATACTTTTTAATACGTTCTTTTTATTACAGAATACATACATTCCATGACATTTCTTTCAAGGCTACTACTACTTAATATCACAACCAAAATACATAACAACGATTACAAATATGTAACTATAACAACTTAAATTTATAACATACTAGTAAGATAATGAATATCTTCTATAGTGGGCACAGTAGCATAATATAAACATTATAATACGCTTGAAGAAAAACGTATCTTTGGATGACGGCTGATACGACTGTGTCATTGATGGCGTCATGGTCGAAATCGAATACATTTTTTTGCCGGTTACCGTCTCCTCTGTCACTAACTAATAATTTGAAACTAATTCTAGGGGTAACATTTTCCCCAATAATCTCACCCTTGACTCCGCCACTGTAACACGAGGTGTATGTGTAAGATTAACCACTATTCTGTAAATTAGCATCAGAAAACAAAAAGTTTAAACACTTTATTTGTATTAACAAAAACAGAGCTTCGCATGAAGTCAAAATTTTAATTTTTATATTTGAATTTCAACCAAATTTAAAGTAAACAAACAAATGCCGTAGTAATTTGACAGCAAAAACTTCAAAACGCTTTTCTTTTGTTTCATGGCTTCTATAATAAAATTCTAAATCAGCCTTGCACCCTCGTCTCTATACTTTAGAAGGAACATTGTATCTAAACAATACTACCTTAGTTGAAATTTTTGAATAGTGATTCATTGTTGAATTTAGTCGTAGAAAATGGCATAGGATCAATGTTACATAATTTATTTTTACAATTTCTTTCTTCGTTAAAATAAATTTTCATTGATCCAATACCACCTTCTACGACGAAAAAAAAAAACATTATTAGGAACAAGGACTATGAAATTTCATGTTAAATTTATTTAAATTATTTTTTATTTAAAAAAATATATTTGTTTCTTTATTTTTTTATTGTATGTGATTACAAATTCTTCTATATTTTGTACATAATAAGCAAAATTTATTTCATTTGTATTAAAGCATCCCTTAGATCACGCATAGGATCTGTTATACTTTTATTAAATTTGGCACTATTTGTAAACGCATTACAAATCATTTCATCATTATCAGCAATTATATCTACCATTCCCTCTCCACTGTTCTCGGTCACCGAATGATTTAATGTTTCTTTTGGTAAACCAAATAACAGTTTTGAACTTAATGTTCGTAATAATGCTTCGGCCTTGATTAACCTTAAAATTAAAATTCATTTCTTATAATGTCGGTAATAAATTAAATTATTAAATATTTTTTCCTATAAATCAATAGGCGATTCCATTTTTTTCAGTCATGACACACTTATCAATATCATATTTTAGGGAAAATTAATTTAAAACATTATTAATTTTTTTTTTTCGAAAACTTTGTCATGTAAGGGTTTGAAAATTGTATATTGTTGGATTTAGAATAAAGAGATCTATTGAATGAGCAAATAATAAATATATGTTTCCATTTAAAATAAAAAAGTTGGTATCCATATTTTGAGAACCACTGGTTGCATTTTTTTGAGTTTACTATTTTTCAATTCCATAAATATGCATATTTTTGGGTTTTCACAATTTTCGTATTTAATTTCTGCCGTAATAAAGCATGTAAAATAATTTTTGGTTATTGATTGTAATGCAAGATTTCATGCGCTAAATCTTTTTTTTACTTTAAATAATCCGAGAAACATGGAACTACGAAAGTATTCACCTGGTATAATAGATTTCAAATAGGCACTCTGTATAAATAAATAAAAAAAGTCGTGGGAATCCCCATTTGTTCAGCATTGTCTTACCTAATGCTCTCATAAAAATCTTCTTCGGGTATAATATCTTCAACCGAACATCCATAACTTGTCAAAGTGTCACTTAAAATGTTGTAATAATACTGATAAAGTTCACTTAAATGACTTTTTCTGAATTCTCCTGTAGTGTTGTTGAAAATTACAAGTACAACATCAAAACTTGGATAAAAATTTCTCCATTGTTGGAAATCAACTAGACGTGCATCTACAACTTTACCTCCTTCGTATTTAAACAACATGTTATTAGACCATAAGTCTCCATGTCCAAAGGTCTTGGCCAACTTAGTTTTCGTAAGAAATACTTTTCCAAGTGGATAGGTGTTGATCATTTCTTTTAATTCTAATCTGTAAGTTTCGCTCTCAGGTATTAAATCTATTATTTTATTCATTGTTTTAAAAAAGCTTTTCCACCAGGTTCTTAAGAGAGAATTTCCTTGCTCAGGATTTTTATAAAACGTAAATACTGAATCTTGTATAAGATCAGCGAATTCGACTTCGATGGAAAAACTTCCTAGTTCTTTGTTTTTGGTGTCTTGATAAGCTAACCCAGCAGCATGGAATAAAGCTAAACATTTTAAAACACTTTTTATTTTATCTAACTCGAACGGCTGTAATCTTTCTGAGAGTTGGAAGCCATTATGAACCAAATTTTCAAATATTAAAGATTTATCTGGAATACATAAATAACATTTTCCGGCAAAATTTGTATCATATCCGTGTTTTTCAAACTCTTGTATTAATGTATCATAAATAAATATTTCTTTATTATAAGCGTTATATAAATCACAAATTTCTTTCTGAATATCAGTACTATTTGGTTTTGTTTTTAAGAAAAATGTTTCTATATTTATTTCATTGTCTATTTCATAAGTAATAAACAAATTATAATGTTCTCCTAAGAATCCTTCTACATTTCCTGATATTTCTTTTACTTCATAACTTATAAATTTTGGATTATTTTTCTTAAATCGGTTTTGAAGTATTTTTGTACAATCTTCGTTTGATAGTAAATCTGGCTTCATGGTATCTAAAAAAAAAAACAACTACATTAACAAAAACATTAAAATAAATATAAAATACTATTTCCGGTTTCATAAAAATTTAACTTATTGTTAAACTTATAAAAATATTAAATTTTGACCCTGTGTCAAATTGTGAAAAATTATATTGCTTGTATTGTATGCATACTCAACACATATTTTATTTGAATTGCACTTAACACAATTTATTTAATTTATACACTCTAATAACATTTGTGAATTTATGACGTCAAATTTTAACTCGTTGTTAAATTAAACAATGAGTTAAATTTAAACAAGCTTTTATGAAACCGGGCATATAGCATGGCTGGTATTCTAAACAAGCAATTAGCTAGTAGCACCTCGCACAACTATCATAATATTACAATACTTCGTGTCCGAAGCCGTACGCGTGCGCAATACGCTGAAATTTGAATGTAGAGGTGTCGGATCGCATAGTCGGGCTTTATTTTCTTTGTAAAAATAAAATTATTATTTTTTTTTTAATACATAAAAATTAGTCACGAACTCAGAATACCAGCCTATCATTTTATTCTGGTTTGAGTGTGAACTCAATGGAAAATAAAAATGTCAACAAGAATCTTGTTGTATGCATATTTTTAGTTAGGTATTTACTTAAAAAATGCGGTAGATAAAAATGATTTACAGACCTATTCTGTAATCAGAAGCCAATTTTTAACCACTGGTTAAAAAAATTATCCAGAAGATATAGATTTGATAATCAAAAATCCAATTTTGTATTATATACCAACATACTTGATTGGTTCAAATTTTTAACTAGTTTTTAAAATTTAATCACTGAGTTACAGAATAGGCCCGTTAGTGTCACTTGATAAAATGAGCTCATAAAAACATCATTTTGGCTTCGCTTCCCTTTCAGAATATTATAAAAAATATAATGTTATACGATATAAATACTGGTAAGATCTATCATTTTTGATTTATTTATTAATAATTCTTGTATGACCTCCGTATTATTTATATTTTTCTCTTACCTTTAATAATAAATAACTTGTTTAAGTTATTTCTGTATTTTTCTCAATATGGGTAATTCTCTTGTAAACAATGTTACCACTGACCATAGAAAATAGAGAGATACTGACAACTGACCTACTAACGATGCTGCTGGCTGAATACTAACAACTATAAAAATATAATGATAGTTTAGATATCAAGGCTGCGTTCCAAAACCTACTCTACAGTACGAAATATACTCAAAGTCGTTCCGAAACTCATAATCTTACTCTCCGAGGTTACTCTTAATCTGTTCCAAAACAACTAGAGTTAACTCCAAAGTGATACTCTACTACCCTACTATCGAGGAGGGTACGGAAATTACTTCACAATATTTTCAAAAATGGTTGCTCACTATTCTCAACATATGAAAGTAATTTGCCTTCTTGGGAAGAAAACATGCTTTTGGGAGAAAATAAACATAAGTAAACACATTCGTATTACGAGCATACTTTTATAATAAAAGCGCTTTTATAGAGCGTACTTTCACGTTATTATGAGGAGAGTGCCCTATAAAAGCGCTTTTATAGAGCGTACTTTCACGCTATTATGAGGAGAGAGCCCCATAAAAGCGCTTTTATTGTAAAAGTGCGCTTGTAATACGAGCTTGACATTAATGTTGTAATTATTAGTAGTTATGTTAATTTTTAAAAATTATTTTTAATTTAGTTTTAATTTTTTACTCCAACAAAACTCTAATGCCCGGTTTTTCAGTCACGGCTTAAACCAGAAATTTGGTTCAAGTTCAGGTTCAGGGTTTAAAGTGTTTTTCAGTCTCACTTAAACCTTGAACTCAGCTCAAATTTGACATGAACTTGAACCGCCGACGTTTCTAGCTTAAGTATCGAATTTTTAGTTCAGTGGAATATTTTGACAGTAATTTTGTAATTCTATTATTTATTTTGATATAATTTTGTTGACATATTGATATATTGCTGTTACATAAGGTATAAATAGAATCATAGTATGATGAATGAAGATATTATTAATTTTATTGAATACGTGGACCGAGACAGGATACCAAAAATGATAGACCTACAATAATTCAGTTTGTTTAATGAGAAGATTTTGATTATTTTGTTAAAATATCGATTGAAGAAATGAAATTATGTGAATACCACAAGAAATTGTACCAAATACGTTCTCGTACTAACTGGCCGTTAAAAATATATAAAATACATTAATATATTAATGATTATTCAGGAATTCAGAGCGGACATCTAGACAAATGTTACCTTAAACATTCAGTTTTTTGCTACAATTCTTGTATTTTGTTATCAATTACAATAGTAGGTAAAACTTGAATTAGAAGTCTGTCACTAGTAGATAAAAAAAAAACACTTTTCGTTTACAAATTTTTATTTTTAGCCTTTTAATTTTCATACTTTTAAATAATACAGAATTTCGACATCTATATTAATTAATTTAATTAATAATTTCTTCTCAACACTTATTTTATTTGTCTTTATAAAATATACATTCCTTAATAGTTTTTTTTTTTTGCTATATCCATCAACATATCTATTTCTTCAGGGTAAAAATTTGTTGCTTTCTTATTATTTCCATCATAATTTTCCATTTTTACTTCAAGAATAATACTTCAATATCTTTCTTATATGTCAGCGTGGAGTGACGGAGTGTCAAAATGACATATTAATGATAAAAAAATTGAATAAGAGCGCAAATTACACAGCACATCTTCAATATTATGACATTCGGTTGAAGTTCAACTGAACTAGTTCAAATATACACATTATAAACAAAAAAAGTTCAGGTTCAAGTTCAAAGTTCATCTGAGCTGAAGTTCAAACAGCCACTGAAAAACCGGGCATCATTCGTTCCAAAACAAACTACACTCAAATTATGTCATCATACTCATACTCGGTACTCTTGATTTTGGAACGCAGCCCAATATATTTATATAGCAAATTCAAGGTCTTAATTTATATAATGACTAGACAAGCAAAGCGTCTGATGATAAGCAAAAACGACGAATTTATTTTTTATCTATGATTCTTTTAAATAACTTTATATATGAATTAATCTTTAGATTACGTTCTTATTAACAAAAACCTTTAAAAACTGGTATTATCAGGTTTTTATCTTTCGCTACGTAACGTTAGTATACGAAACGAATAGGAATCATGCTAAAAATCGCATAATGATTCTGCCATAATCAAAATAGTGAAAAATAACACTGTTACACTAAAATATAAAATATTTATAAAAACACTAACAAAATTATTAAATATTTATCCAATTTTTTTCAAAAAAAAGGCGCCGCAAGCGAAATTTTTTTTCATTCAAGGTCAAATGCCTTATAATTAAGTTACATTTTTTCAAGGGATATGGAACTGCATGTTTTTCCCCTTTTATGTATAAAAATAAATTACCAGATCACAGAACATTTTAGAAAATAAAATATAGTTAACGGATTAATGATTTTCCTGGCCAAATAGGTTATTTTTATGTTCGAATGCAATATGCACTTATGTATTCTGTATCGTACCATGTTAATTTTTACAGCCTGTTAAAATTTGTAGCCCGTAGGAACGAATGTATTATCTGTCATTTAAATTTTTTATTCAGTGTCTACTATTAGTAGTGAAAAATTTAAAAAGGATGTTAAAAATTCCGTTTTCAGTATTTCTTTGGTTGTTAAGCCATTACTGCATTATTCCATTATTATTAGGTTTGAGTCCTTACATTCATGTCTACATTGTATTTGTTTTTAGGATTTAAAGGAACGAAAATAGATACGTTTTGCACATTTTCTTTCAACACATATCTACTATTATTAGACATTTTTAATATAATCTTCTTCAGGGGGGTTTTCGTCTGTCTTCGGGGGGGTTTGGCCCCCCCGACCCCCCTCTGAAAGAAACACTGATAGGAATAGTTAACAATATAGTCTTTATTACATACGCAAAGAAAATAATATCAATGACCGTTTGTATAAACGCTGATTAGGGGTGATTAGCGAGCATTTGATTAGCATTATTTATATCTCTTTTAATTGTTTATTGATATGGATTATTACATTAGAAAAAAAAAATTCAAATAAAAGACGCGTGCAAATAATTTTTATATAACTTATTTCAAGTATTTTTCTCTAATGTTAGTGTCAAGTGCAATTTACATAGTATGTTTTCGTGTTTTAATTTTAATTGTTTTATAGAATCGTTTCCAAAGAACTTTCTGTATGGAATTTGTAGAAAATAGTATATGTTCTTGTTACAATTTTACTGGATATGTAGAACTTTTGGTATGAGATTTGTATAAAATTCATAGAAGGTAATGTGCTGGCCACATCAGTTTTACTTTGTAATAAAATATAATCTTACAAAAATAATTTATGTTTTAAATAACTATACTTCATTTCATGTAAGAAAATAGCTTTGGTTTAGATAGGGATGTAAATTCTGCCTTTTGATTGGTCAGAATATCACTTGTCAGCTGTCAATTATCAAATAAAATCGTCAGAATTAACTAATATTTAACCATGTTTTGTTGTAATTTTTCATATTCAAAATTCATACATTTCCGAGATAAAAATATTTTTATTATTGACAAAGTTTATTTTCAAAAATTTAAATTATTTATTTAATGTATGTAAAAACGGTTAGCGCTCAAGCGCCATCTGCTATTTTCCTACGTGAAATATTACATTAAACAGTTAATTTTGAAGAACAGTCAGTAACGCGTACATAGATAAATAGAAATAATTTATTATTTCTCACTTCAAAACTTTGGGGTATTTTTTTATCAATTTTAGGAGCCAGGAGGCCGTGATTTTTAGGGAGGGGAGAAGGGGTAGTTGGTGTACATCTTCAAATTCCAAAAATATTGAAATATCTCTAATTAGAATAATTGTTATAGCACTTGAAGTGCATATGTGGTTTTATCACTTGAGGAGCACAAAGCAAGACAAAATTCTTCTACTGGACTGAAGCGTGTGTTATCCACCAAATAATTATGTTTAATAGTATATTTACATTCAAAAATTCAATTATTTTCTGTAACCATATCAATTTCATGTTTATGTGTTATTGCACTGCTTTGATATAATAATAAAGTATTTTTTTCACTACTAGCTACACAGAGGTACTTTATTGACCGAATAGTCGGGCTTTATTTTCATTGTAAAAATAAAATTATTATTTTTTTTTTAATACATAAAAATTAGTCACGAACTCAGAATACCAGCCTATCATTTTATTCTGGTTTGAGTGTGAACTCAATGGAAAATAAAAATGTCAACAAGAATCTTGTTGTATGCATATTTTTAGTTAGGTATTTACTTAAAAAATGCGGTAGATAAAAATGATTTACAGACCTATTCTGTAATCAGAAGCCAATTTTTAACCACTGGTTAAAAAAATTATCCAGAAGATATAGATTTGATAATCAAAAATCCAATTTTGTATTATATACCAACATACTTGATTGGTTCAAATTTTTAACTAGTTTTTAAAATTTAATCACTGAGTTACAGAATAGGCCCGTTAGTGTCACTTGATAAAATGAGCTCATAAAAAAAATTCAATTATTTTCTGTAACCATATCAATTTCATGTTTATGTGTTATTGCACTGCTTTGATATAATAATAAAGTATTTTTTTCACTACTAGCTACACAGAGGTACTTTATTGACCGAATAGAGTGCCGTGAAATTGAATTTCTCAACCCGTTCATGGTTACCGGTATATAATTTTTCATTATTAACCGATAATAAGTTAATAATGAATAAATTTACATTTTTTGATAATTCTGTGACAGTTTTAAATCGGAAATGTTTATAGCAAGTTTAAGTATAACCAACAGACTTTATTTATTAATATTTTATGTATTTAAATGGTTGTTTAAACAGCTTAATTCAATATTAAAAATTCGGATTAATTTTATAAAACCGTCACAATGAAATGATAAAATTTCAGTTTTTGTTTTAATAAACAATTTTACTAGGCCAACTATGCATCAATTGTGCCATCACATTTAAAAGTAAAATGACGTTATGGTGGGATTAATTTCATAAATAATTATTAAAATTACGTGCTAGTAGTGAAAAAAATAGTATGTATACCACGGTTATGATGAGCATTATTGCCCTTGCGAATTATAATCTTTTCGCTCTGTCAATAATCGTACTCTTCACAACCTTGGTGTATAATATACTATTTTTTACTACTAGCCCATAAACATATCATTATTGACTCATTATTGCTCCGTGAAATTATTTTTTCTCCAAGCGTATTATTTTTTAGGAACAAGGATGATGAAATTTCAGGATAAGTTTATTTAAATTATTTTTTATTTTAAAAATATATTTATGTTGCTTTATTTTTTTATTGTATCTACGTGATAACAATTTTTTACGTTTATAATAAGTAAAATTTATTTAATTTCTACTAAAACATCCCTCAGATCACGCAAAGCATCAGATACACTTTTATTATATTTGGCGCTATTTGTAAACGCATCACAACTCATTTTAACATTATCTGTAATTATTCCTAACAATTCCTCTCCATTGTTCTCCGTCACCGAATGATTTAATGTTTCTTGTGGTAAACCCAGTAACAATCGTGCACATAATGCTTGTAACATTGCTGTGGCCTTGATTAACCTTAAAAAGAAATTATTACATATTTTTTCCTATAAAGTAATAAGCGATTCCACCATTTACATACAGTGTGTTCAGAAAAAAAAACCAAATTCGGAGTAGGCTATGAACACAGAAACGTATGTCTGATCCACTGAAATACATATATACTAACTTGAACTCGCATACTCTACCTATCAGCGTACGCTGCACTGAAGCTCATTGAACAATAATGGCTGGTCCGGTTCGCGCAAGTTCGTGCCGACCGAACCTAGCCGAATAACACGTATCATAGCTAATCGATTTGTTTTTATATTATGCTTCATTTATTTAAACATGCGCCACACGAAATAATTTCCGTCTACTCACGAACTGTCTCGATCATCTCGATGCTTGCCAACACTCCAGCAGCAGGCTTCCGTCTACTCACGAACTGTCTCGATGTTTGCCGACTACTCCAGCAGCAGGCTTTCAATATGCTTCACGGTCACGGTTCGTACGCGCATTCCAGTTAGTATATATTTCAGTGGTCTGATCATTTATTTATTTATTTATTGAACAATATATCCTACAAAAGTATATAGTTCCAATTACAGGACGATTATAAAAAGAATATACAAGTAAATAGACTATAAAAAAACAATAATATTTTATAGTCTATTTACTGGCATAGACAAAATTTTGTTCAACCACTATCTAGTCAGTTTTTCTTCGATTCTAATACAAAATGGCCTCTTTCTCAAAAACAGTTGAAGATCGGACCCACGTTAATTAAACCTTTTTACTCATATTGCTCAGTACTCTATGCCCTCATAATTTGTGACACTTATTTTTTAACACCCTGTATTATATACATATACAGGGTGTCTCAGGACGAGCTTACGCTATCTATATTTTAAATACTATTTAATATAATTTAACGAAATTTGGTATCTAGGGGTTATCCAACATGCCCGTTTTAACTAAAATATTTTCAAAGCAATAGCACTTCCGGTTTGACCGGAAATTGACCTCAACTTTCTTATTTTAAATGGAATACGCTATATTTTATTTTACCATTGAATGCAGCGGAAAATTTTACATATGAAGCAATAAAAACATTTTACTCATGATCAACTACTTCCGGCGTTATTCAACTTTTTTTGATTTTTTGTCTCATATCTGGCACATTTTCAAAACTCTGTATATCGTGAACGAAATCGAATTTTTATAATCTGAAAAAGCCTTTTATAAAGGAGACTTTAAGCTACATTATCCATAGAAGAATCCTCGATTATTTATAAAAATGTGACGGGTACGTTACACCAAAATTACAGTTGACAAACTTCAAAAAAGACAATTTTTTTAAATGGAACCCCTCCTTTTTTATTACATAAATGTGTACTACGACAAAAATAAGGGTACTTTATGTAACATGTCCTATGTTGAAAGTTGATAGAATTTCAGGAAATTAGAAAAACATGTAATCTGGGTATAATTATTTTATTAATACGGATAAGTAAGCCATGGAAAAACAATGTTTGTTTTTACAAACTCATCTACTTGATTTCTTAGATAATTTACCGTTGGATCAAAAGAATTTAATATGGTACCAGCATGATGACGCTCCACCCCACAATAGTCACAGAATAAATACTTTTTTGGAAACAATTTTTGAAGATAGGTGGCTGGCAAATAATGGACCACATAGGTGGCCTCCTCGTTCACCCGATTTAACTCCACTTGATTTTTTTGTTTGGGGTTACATTAAAAACGTCGTCTATCAAAAACCTTTAACTACTAAAGAAGATTGCCAACATAGGGTACGAACAGAATCAAATAATTATACCCAGATTACATGTTTTTCTAATTTACTGAAATTCTATCAACTTTCAACATAGGACATGTTACAAAAAGTACCATTATTTTTTGCCGTAGAACACATTTATGTAATAAAAAAGGGGGGGTTCCATTTAAAAAAATTGTCTTTTTTGAAGTTTGTCAACTGTAATTTTGGTGTAACGTACCCGTCACATTTTTATAAATAATCGAGGATTCTTCTATGGATAATGTAGCTTAAAGTGTCCTTTATAAAAGGCTTTTTTCAGATTATAAAAATTCGATCTCGTTCCCGATATACAGAGTTTTGAAAATGTGCCGGATTTCAGACAAAAAATCAAAAAAAGTTGAATAACGCCGGAAGTAGTTGATCATGAGTAAAATGTTTTTATTGCTTCATATGTAAAATTTTCCGCTGCATTCAATGGTAAAATAAAATATAGCGTATTCCATTTAAAATAAGAAAGTTGAGGTCAATTTCCGGTCAAACCGGAAGTGCTATTGCTTTGAAAATATTTTAGTTAAAACGGGCATGTTGGATAACCCCTAGATACCAAATTTCGTTAAATTATATTAAATAGTATTTAAAATATAAATAGTGTAAGCTCGTATATATATAGTGTATCCCCGGATGGACCTAATTATACTTAAAACTTCCTTATTTTGCATTTTAGGAAGAACAATCATTCTTCATAAAAAGTTTTGCTTCATCTAGGAAGTCCGCGGTCACTACCAAAATTTCGAAATACAGGGTAGTTAGAAAACGAGACAGTAAAATTTATACTAATATAAATTTTGCCAACGTGGTTATCGCAGGTATCTAAAAATTCGTGGGAAGGAATCCCCATTCGCTCAGCCTTACCTAATGCTCTCATAAAAATCTTCTTCCGGTATAATATCTTCAACCGAACATCCATAACTTGTTAAAGTTTCACTTAAAATGTTGTAATAATACTGATAAAGTTCATTTAAGTGACTTTTTCTGAGTTCTGGTGTAGTGTTGGTAGAAATTACAAGTACAACATCGAAACTTGGATAAAAATTTCTCCCTAGTTGAAAATCAACTAAACGTGCGTCTATAACTTTATCTCCTTCATATTTAAACAACATGTTATTGGACCATAAGTCTCCATGACCAAAAGTCTTGGCCAACTTAGTTTTCGTGACAAATATTTTTCCAAATGGATAGTTGTTGATCATTTCTTTTAATTCTGATTTGTAAGTTTCGCTCTCAGGCAATAAACCTATTATTTTGTTTATTGTTTTAAAAAAGCTTTTCCACAGAGTTATCGCCATAGAATTTTCTTGCTCAGGATTCGTATAAATTATAAATAATGATTCTTGTATAAAATCAGAGAAATCGACTTCGATGGAAAAACTTCCTAGTTCTTTGTTTTTGGTGTCTTGAAAAGCTAACCCAGCAGCATGGAATAAAGCTAAACATTTTAAAACACTTTTTATTTTATCTAACTCGAACGGCTGTAATCTTTCTGAGAGTTGGAAGCCATTATGAACCAAATTTTCAAATATTAAAGATTTATTTGGAATACATAAATAACATTTTCCGACAAAACTTGTATCATATCCGTGTTTTTCAAACTCTTTCATTAATGTATCATAAATAAATATTTCTTTATTATAAGCGTCATATTCATCACACATATCTCTCTGAATATCAGTACTATTTGGTTTTGTTTTTAAGAAAAATGTTTCTGTATTTATTTCATTGTCTAGTTTATAAGTAATAACCAAATTGTAATATTCTCCTAAGAGTCCTTCTACATTTCCTGATATTCCTTTTAATTCATAGCTTATAAATTCAGGATTATTTTTTCTAAATCGATTTTGAAGTATTTTTATACAATCTTCGTTTGATAGTAAATCAGGCTTCATGGCACCTAGAAAATAACAATATTTTACATTATGATCAAATGAGGTATAAAATATAAAAACATTAAAATAAATATAAAACACTATGGCTGGTATTCGAAGTGCTTAACTAAGCAAGCAAATATCTGGACGCTCAACTGTCTGTATAAAATACGGAAGGACACACACACACACACACACACACACACACACACACACACACATACACACACACACACAGAAAGAGAAAGAGAGACACAGACATCATCATAAAACTATTAAAATCGTATTCCGCGGACCCTAAAACGTGCTTATTCACTAAAAACTCACCACCGAATTTTTTGACCAAAGACAATATCGTCCTTACCTAAAGGTGACATTATTTTTTTCTCTTTTCAATGATGAAATGGTTATTATGTTTTATATTTGTTTTGCCCCCGTAAATTCTCTTAAAGTCTAAAATATAGCGAAAGTTACTCTTTGCCAAATCAGGTGTGTATGACGGGTGTGTTTTTTTATTACTTATATATTTTTTTCCAAAACTAAAGAAAAAGTTATCTCGTTAATTTCATATTTTTACTCACGACACTTTAAAAAATTAATTAACCAAGTTACCTAAGTAACTTTCGCAAATTAATTTCAAATGACAGATATATAACTGTTTAAAATGATAATGGAAATTTTGTTTTCCACGGCCTCCCAGTTTTTCTTATTCTCAATAATTTTTGTATGACCCCGTATTATTATGTATATTTTTCTCTTACCTTTTATATGAAATGAAGAAATAATTTAAGTTATTTATATATTATATAACATGGGTATTCCTCTTGCTAACAATGTTAACACTGAAGATGCTGGTGAATAGTAACTAAATATAATGATAGTTTAAATGTCAATATGCCTATATATAAAAAAAATCAAGGTCTTCATTTATATAAATTAGATATCACAACGTCAGACGACAAGCAAAAATGACGTATTTATTTTTTAACTATGATTCTTGTAAAAAACTTTATATACGTAAGTATTAATCTTTAGAGTAGGTAATTATACAGACAGAAACATTTAAAGCCGGGTGTTATCAGATTTTTATCTCTCGCTACAAAACGTAGGTATACGAAATACGAATAGGCAGTAACGGATTACACATTAAGGCACGTTTCTAGGGCCCCCGGGGTTTGGGGAACCCAATCTAAGATATTTTTCTATTTTGTGTTAACCTTGATTTGGTTTCAGTAAATTTTGTAATAGTATATTATTTAATAAGCATAAAATGTAAGGTATATTACACGAGGATGAAGTTTAGAATACGAGCCGTAGGCGAGTACTGTAATCACAACCGAATGTAGTATATCCATTTTAAACTAATGGAATACTATACTTTATCTACAACTATGAATTACACACAGATACATGATTAATACTTTTCGTGTGGTTATGTTACAGACATTGACGTTACACGAAAACTGTAATGATATGTCAACTATCAAATATTATTCTATATATTATATTTTCTTTATAGAATAAAAATTTTGAGTGTATTAGATTCAGAATTTTATGATCAATATTTGTAATAACAAAAATTTTCAAAAAATAATATTTAGAAGAATTTTTTTAAGCAACTATTTCTTCCGGTTGTCCAATTGTTATAAAAATCCTTTCAGTTTTCAGATCTTCCCATTAATGTCAGATTAAGGAATGCGTAGTTATGTAAACCTAAGTCAGCACATAAATGAGATCGCGAATATTTTCAAATTAACCTAGTAATATATTTAACAATTAATTATAAGTAGGCAATGGGGTATGTGAATAAATTTTGATTTTTACATATATGATACTAGACCAAAAATAATAATTATTAAAACTTTGGAGAAGGGATCTGTGACGTCAGTAGGGTAGAATGATAGAAGAAGACAGTTAGACTGAGATAGATATATTGTGGTAGGCAAAAGCGACAGCAGCTGTCACTTTCGCTATTCCATAACCTATCACAACATATCTATCTCAGTCTGAATGTCTTCTACCATTCTACCCTACCTACGTCACAGATCCCTTCTTCAAAACATTAAATTGCTAATAACAATATTATTACAAACTAATGTTTAGTTTTTATTATTATAATGAGTAGCTATAGAGGTTTGTTTTTATATATTATGACTTATATATTGAAATTCGATTATGGTCACAATATTATAACAAATAATAATGGGGAAGTTTAGCGTTTTTTTTTTATTCTTTTATTCCATGGGAAATGACTTGTAAAATGATGTAACATGTTTTATTTTTTTCAAAAATGCCCAGATTTTCCGGAATAGCCGATTTTAAGCTGTGATGACGTCAGTAGAGGCTTCGTACAACGTATGTCTCTTATACACAGACGCACTCGGTTGCGGTTACCAGTCACTTGAAACTGAGGTGTTGTTCGACCTACGTTCAAGTGGTTCGCTTTCACCGTTCTGTCTGAGTTTTGCGCATAACTGACTTGTGACGTACTTAGAGTTTACCAAAAAAATATTAATTATAAATAAATGGAGCAATAATTTTAATTTTTAATTTCAATTTCAGCAGTCATTTGTGTTATATTTGTGAGAAAATAGTATGTTATGTAGAATTTTTACCATGCTAAACTTCCCCATTATGTATAGACAATTGTACGACAGGGAAAGGAAGCTCGAACATTGTAGCCTGCTCGTTCAGTCGTCGCGTTTGTATTCTCTATTATAATTTACTTTATAGTTTTATTTAATAATAACAGATCTATATTTTTGTAATTAAAACCCTGTGTGATTTCGACCTTGAGCGACCCGTTCCAGTAGCTGCAGCTATCACCACTGTCGAAAAGCAAGTAATTATTATTTTTGTTGCGTCACTAACTAATTTGATACGAATCATAACTTCTAATCTAGCAAGAACCCTCTCTTAAATTTCACTTGTTAATTCGCCTGATAAAGGCGGGTTACAGTTAAGCAGGTCTTACGTACTATAGTTTTTTAGGAATAGTCCGTCCAACATGCGCATACACGCACACAAATACACACACAAACATCATTGTAAAAATTTTAGTGATCTTAAATCATGCTTATTCACTAAAATCTGGATATGCGATTTTTAGGATGAATCCAATACCTCTCTTAACGAAAGGTAAAAATATAAGTTTGTATTATATCTAGAAAATTTATTGATATAAAAATTTATTTCGTACGCCACTGCTTAGATAATAAAAATATCTATTTTTTATATTTCAGACTTTTGTCTCGATTACTAATAGTTTGGAAGTTATTTAAAAAAGAAAAATTCAACAAAATCAGTTTTTCGTTATTATCTGGTGTTATTTGAAAAATAAAAAAATCTGTTGTGGCCAGCACAAGACCTCTCGCCATTTCCATATTAGGCTATATAAGTATTGTACTGCACTTCGCTTTTGAACCGTCGCTTTATAACAAAATATTACAGAACATTACCCAAATATTGTCTTTTATTGTATTTAACATGTCTTCTGCACACATGTAATTTTAATTATATCTATTTTTCATTGTATGAGGAAGTTTCTAAATGTCACAGATTCTTTCAATTCATTAACCAGATTGGCGGTATTTCTGATGGATATATGCATATTACCTTATAATTTCAAATATTTAATTAATAAAACAATAAGAAAGATTAAATGTACTTCCCAGAAAAAGCTATTAAAATGTCACTAAAACTGTTTATTTTTGACACTGAAATCTGTCATTTACAAATTATGTTATAAACATTTGAATTTGTCAACTGGTTTCCCTAGTGTAGTTTCGCCTACTCGACTTGTTATATCCCGATATTCTATATATTATAGCGTCTTTATCTCTAAATTTGTAGAAGATATAATAAAAAATTTAAATGTATCAGTTGTAGAATTGTGTTCTTCAAAATTAGTAATATCAAAACTTTTCAAAAATTAATATTTGGAAGAATTTCTTTTAAAAACTACTACTTCCGATTGTTCAATTGTTACCAAAACCTTTTCAGCTCTTCCGAGGAATGTCAGATTGAGGAATTCATAGTTAAACAGTTATTATGTCTTATAGTTTTTGAGGAATCGTCCGTCCAACATCCAGCCATACACACACACACACACATACACACATCCACACACACACACACACAGACATCATTGTAAAAATGTTAAAATCGGATTCTAGTGACCTTGAAACGTGCTTATTCATTAAAATCTGAATATGTGATTTTTAGCATGATTCCAATACCTCTCTTAGCGAGAGGTAAAAAATCTGTTGTGGCCAGCACAAGACCTCTCGCCATTTCCATATTAGGCTATATAAGTATTGTATTGCACTTTGCTATCGAACCGTCGTTTTGTAACAAAATATTACAGGACTTTACCCAAATATTGTTTTTTATTGTATTTAACATGTCTTCTGCACACATATAATTCTAATTATATCTATTTTTCATTGTATGAGGAAGTTTCTAAATGTCACAGATTCTTCCAATTCATTAACCACATTGGCGGTATTTCTGATGGATATATGCATATTACCTATAATTTCAAATATTTAATTAATAACACAATAAGAAAGATTAAATGTACTTCCCAGAAAAAGCTATCAAAATGTCACTAAAACTGTTGATTGTTGACACTAAAATCTGTCATTTACAAATTATGTTATAAACATTTGAATTTGTTAACTGGTTTCCTTAGTGTAGTTTCGCCTACTCGACTTGTTATATCCCGATATTCTATATACTTATTATAGCGTCTTTATCTCTAAATTTATAGAAGATATAATAAAAAAATTAAATGTATCAGGTGTAGAATTTTGTTCTTCAAAATTAGTAATATCAAAAATTTTCAAAAATTAATATTTGGAAGAATTTCTTTTAAAAACTACTACTTACGGTTGTTCAATTGTTACCAAAACCTTTTCGGCTCTTCCCAGGAATGTCAGATTGAGGAATCCATAGTTAAACAGTTCTTAAGTCTTATAGTTTTTGAGGAATCGTGGCTACAACATCCAGACATACACACATACACACATCCACACATGCACACACACACACACACACACACACACACACACACACAGACATCATTTTAAAAATGTTATAAACGGATTATTGGGACCTTAAATCGTGCTTATTCACTAAAATCTGGGTATGCGAATTTTAGCATGAATCCAATACCTCTCTTAGCGAGAGGTAAAAAATCTGTTGTGGCCAGCACAAGACCTTTCGTTCGATTATTTCGTACAAATCCCTTACCAAAATTTTCTTGGAAAAGATTCTATATATCCTGTAAAATTGTAACACGAACTGTGACGCCGCCCCCGTAGCCTGCGGCTCTACGGTGGGCATGGCATTGCTCCTTAGTCCGGAAACGAGCGGTTAACTCGGGCGCCTCGGTACGGTTGGACAAGGAGCTAGCCTCGGAGAGCTTAGTGGAGGTGGTAGGTGCAGGGTTGCTTTCCCTAGTTGTATCTTATGCGACACTTAGGTATTGTAAATAACAGTTATTGAAAAATAGTAGAAGAATAGTTTTTCAATAATCTTTATTAATAAAATATACTTAAATACAACCATACAACTAAAATAAACAAATAAATAAAATTAAAAATAATTTAAGCGGTAACTTTTTGTACATCTAACCAAATACGTCCTTTTGATGACATAATAAAATTATTAGGATCCATAACAAGAGGTTCACGAGTCTTTTTATTTAATGTAAATTTATAATTTTTTAGAAGTACTGGTAACCCTACTTTTACCTGCATTAAACCAAATTTCATTCCTATGCATATTCTCGGACCTTCACCAAAAGGTATAAAAGACATTGAGGGCCTTTTAGCTTTTTCAGATTCACTAAATCTCTCTGGATCAAATTTTTCTGGATCTGGATAAATCTCTGGATCTTTTTGGAGACCAAGAATGGAAATAACAACTTTATCGCCTTTACGGATGGTATATTTTGAATTTGGAAGTTTATAATCCTCATTACATGTACGGGTCAAGAAAGACAAAGGTGGATATTTTCGAAATGTTTCTGTAAAATAAACAATAACTAAAAATTCATACATTCAACAATTATCCTTCATCACACATATCTTTTCAAATACAGTTCTCCTATTCCTTTCTATTGGAAATTTTGCTTTCGCAATATACTACTGATAACATTAATCCGAGCTTACATTAAGGAACCCACGTAAGAACATAAGCGTACTCTTTCAATTTCTTTTAACATAAATTCATTGCACTAACCATTTGCCATTTCAAATGATACTACAATGTTAAATGACTCCTTTTAGTCATTCAATATAATTCTTCTTTATCATAAACTATTTTCTGTGTACATAGCCTACTCCGGGTTAGTTTTTTTTTTTTTTTTTAACACACCGAACAAATAATTTATTTTCCTGTCCTCTACTTTTATGTTTTATGCTCAAATATCAGTAGTAATATAACAAGAGAGTGAGAATAAATTGAAAATAATTTGACAAATTTTTCGAAAACTTGTAGCTAGGCAATAGTCACGAAAGCCCGTAGAGCTTGAATGGCTATTGCCAAATGGCGACTAGTTTGAGAAAAAAACTGGAGAATTATTTTCTAATTTGTCGAACTCTTGAATCGGACACAGACTTAAACAAAAAATATGCAAATCTAAATTTTGACAGCATTACATTATATTTCATTTGACATCTCATTACGATGCAATATTGTCAATTAAGGCGTCTAATATTCAAGTTTTGTTATTGCAACCGGCTATAATTATCATACGTAATTACCATTAATGCATTTGTCCAGGTAAGGCATATCCATGATAGCATCGTAACATAATTTATTGTCATATTTTTTCAAAACTCTTACAATTTCTTCACGAAGTTTTTCTTGAACTTCCGGATTTTTGGCAAGTTCGTATAAACAAAACGTCATGGTAGTTGCTGATGTTTCATAACCACCTAGGAAGATACCGAAACATTCGGCAGCAATTTGTTCAATTGTTAAACCTATTTTATCATGTTTTATTCCATTGTCATCAGTCGCCTAAAAAAAAAAAAAATTAATCAGATACAGAATTCAACTTAAACACAATGGCTGGTAGTGCGAGCTTGGTTTTAACTAAAACGCTGTTTTAAGAAATGTCAAATTCAAATTTCAATATTTAATTTCATCCTTATGTTTAAAGAACAATTTTTAAAAAAATATTTGTTTGAATACAAACTATGTTTTACTTAAAAATCATATTTTGATAAATTTGATATTATTTATTTTTATTATTAAATAATGAAATTTGACATTTCTTAAAACAGCGTTTTAGTTAAAACCGAGCTCGCACTACCAGCCAATGGGTGAGATTCAGTGGGTTGTATTAGCGTGTTTTAATTTAAAACAGTCCTTTGTCAAAAATATTTTGGCAACTATGTAATACCTGTCAGAAAAAATGAGAGACCAAAGAAACAAATAAACAAAAAAAATATTATTAACAATAGTAAGAAAGCCATACAATTACGATAAAAAAGGACAAATGTCAAAACTGATCGAAACGGGAGTTGAGATATTTTAAAATTCATTAACATTCAGGTATGAAATATATAAATTTGACACATAAAATTTGACATATTTCTAACCTAATTTTACAATAATGAGATTCCTTTTAAACCTTCCATTTACAATAATACTTCCTTATATGACTAAAGGATATCTGTATTACTTTTCCCTGTGGTGAAATTTCTAAATCATAATTGAATCTCATTGATAGATATGGAAAATATTACAATGTTGCCATATACTCAATACAAGTTTTAATACAGACCTTAATACAACCCACTGAATTCCACCCAATATATTACCGATTCTGCATTCTTGATCTGAATTAAAAGTTGCAAAAAATCTTTTCTATAGACATTATTTTGCTCTCTATATTGTACAGTATCTTTTACAACACCCATGAAGAAATCGTTTAATTTTTTATTAATACCTTTAATCTTAAAGAATTTTAATACTTTAGGTATAAAAATTACACAAAGTACTCGAAATCTGTCAATGATATTATCAGGTTCGAAAAATAGTGTACCATACTTTCTGAAATCTACATTTGGGTCTTTTAAGGAATTACAGTCTAAACCAAAAGCACAACTTCCAATTGTATCCATGGTAAATCTTTCTAAAATATCTTTAATATTTAAAGGATCGCATCGTTTGGAACTTTCATTTAAGATGTTATTTAATTCATCTGAACAAGCTACTAAAGTACTGAACAACATCTTCATATTTGCTGTGGTAAATGCAGGCGAAACTTTAGCTCTTATGTTCTTCCATTTTTCCCCTCCACGTGAAAATAAATGTGCGGTTAAAGGATCCGTTTCTTCATCAGCAAATACTCCTCTATCAGTGAAACGATGAAATTCTTTAATTAAAACTTGTTTGATTATGTCCAAGTCCAGCAACATCAATTCGGGGCGGCTAAAAAAGTAATAACCTCCAACAGGTACGTTTCTAGCTTTAAATTCTTGATGCATTTTATAAAATGTTGTTGTCATAGATTCTTGACGCATCGTAGCACCTCCCATATTTCCGATTGGAAAAGTAGGGTCAAGCTGAGCGATATTGTTTCTGGTCCAATATTGGTACTTATATTTGAAGTAAACGTAGATGGTTGTAACAAGTATTACAGACGCTAATACAAGGTCGGTGAGAAAGGATTCGAAGTACACCCCCATTTTGAAGAACTAAAAAAAAGTAACTTTGTAATTGGACTACGTAAAAATATTAATAAAAATTAAAGGTAATAAATAAAGGAAGAGAAAATGACATATGTTTTATTTAAATTTATTTCACTTAATTTACGAGTAATTAGAAAATGTGTTTTTGTATGTTTTTATGTTATTGGATAGCAAATTTCATGTACTTTTTAAATATGAACAAATATATAGGACAATTCATATGAAAATTAAGAGTTGCCACCAATCACTCGAAAACCGGAAGTATTAATATTAAGTTACCTCTAAAATTATGTTGAAGGGTAATGTACTATAAATTATGTTATGTAGCTGTATTCACTTAAATTAATATCGAGATAAAAGGGTGTACCCATTTTTACAAACTTTATAAGTATATCACGCACTGTCAATAAATGTCTTATACAGTGTGTCCCATTTAGAGGTGCCACCATTGGGATCTCGAGAACTATAAGAGATACGATGTCGGTTAAATGGAACTTTTTGTGCGCCTTTGGGAGGCCATCTCAGATGTGCTTTTGTTTTTCCAAAATTTCTCATAACGCACTAGATAATGACGAAAAACTGAATATTGTTAATTTTTTCTTTTTCAAATAACTTCTAAACTATTAGTAATTGAGAAAAACGTTTCAAATATAAAAGATAGATATTTTTATTAACTAACCAGTGGCGTACGAAATAAATTTTTATATCCGTAAATTTTCGAGATATAACACAAACTTATATTTTTTTTAATGGAACCCATATCTGATTTCAGTCTCAAAAAAATCATTATTTTTTCTCTTTTCAATGATGTAAGGGTTATTATGTTTTATATTTGTTTTGCTCCTAAAATTTAATTTTTCTCTTTATTTTTCTGAACTTTCTTATTATTTCCCAAAAAAAAACATTATTATTTTTATTAATTATATTGTATTTGATCGAAATAATTTGTTTTATGCCTTTATTACTTAATATTTTCATTCTAAATTCATAATTACAAATTACACTATAATGTGCCAAGGCCAAGGGCGACCTGATACAAAATATTATAAAAATTAGTTTGATACGAGTTTTGAGCTAAATTTTCTAACGAAATAAATTATTTAAATACAAGGAGTATTTCTAAATAGAAATCTACCAATATTTTCAAAATAATTATAAATTTAATACAAAATAAGGAAAAAATAATAATTTTGAAGGCAAAACAAATATAAAACATAATAACCCTTACATCATTGAAAAGAGAAAAAATAATTATTTTTTTGAGACTAAAATGAGATATGGGTTCCATTTAAAAAAATATAAGTTTGTGTTATATTTCGAAAATTTACTGATATAAAAATTTATTTCGTACGCCACTAGTTAGTTAATAAAAATATCTATCTTTTATATTTGAAACGTTTTTCTCAATTACTAATAGTTTAGAAGTTATTTGAAAAAGAAAAAATCAACAATATTCAGTTTTTTGTCATTATCTAGTGCCCTATGAGAATTTTTGGAAAAACAAAAGCACATCTGAGATGGCCTTCCAAAGGCGCACAAAAAGTTCTATTTAACCGACATCGTATCTCTTATAGTTCTCGAGATCCCAGTGGTGGCACCTCTAAATGGGACACACTGTATTATTATGTCGATTTTAATTTAATAACATAAGAAATAAATAAACCTAAATTTAAATGTTATTGTAGATAAAATTAATTAAATTAGTGATACTTAACAGAAAAATTTCATATTTATTACAAGTTTCGATTTACTGTTGCCATTGCACAAAATAATCAGCATGTAATAGTTATGTTCCCAGAAAGTATGAGAAATTAGTGATTCTGATACGAATGCAAGTTCTCGAAACGAGAGTAGCTAATTTTTGAAGCGAGAAAAAATTCTAAATCTATTCTAATTTTTTCACATATTAACTACTTAGGCGGATGGGCATGGTATTTTTTAGCAATTATGATATTTTTAGATTTATATACTTATAGTACCGTAAATATAATAGAAATAAGGTACATAATAATATTAAGAATGAAATAATAATATTTTGTTCGTGATCGGGTTTCACGTTGAACGAGGTACAGGTGAATTGTATCGAATAATTTGTATAAAATGATATAAACATGTTTTTCCACTACTAGCCTAAACAAATAATTATTGACTCATTATTGTTCCGTGAAATTGTTCTTCTATACCTAGAGATCAATCAAGGTCAATAATAGTGTCAAAATTATTGACCTAGGTCAATAGTTATCGTTTTCATTTCATTATTTTTAACACCAGATGTCATATTACATAACGTCAGTTGCCAATATAATAGAATAAATTTCATAACTAATTATTTTAATTAGGTATGTGCTAATAGTGAAAAAAATAATACATATATAGGTACACCACGGTTATGAAGAGCATTATTGTCCTTGCTAATTATAATCACTCGATTCCCTCGATCAATAATGATACTCTTCATAACCTTGATGTATAATATACTATTGTACGCAGCGAGAATAATATTTACTTGTTGCTACATTGCCCGCGATCCCCAATTGGGGATCGATAATGGGGATTACGCCATTTTTTTTTTATAATTTCATCTGAAAATATTAGGAAAACTAAGCCTATTGATGAAAATCCGGTGAAAAAATTCCTATTAATAAGCGAGTTATGGTCTCCCGAATTTTGAAAAGATTGACGTGACGTCACATTTATGTGTTTTTATATCAAACTGTTTTCATCATGGACCTAAATGTTCTTGAAATATATGCTATTTTAAGTTATATTTACATAAAAATAAATGAATATTATAACACTGTATAAGTATACATACTTTATAATTACAGGTGTATTTAAATTATTAAGTTTAATGCAAGAAATTTATGTTAAAATAAAAACTGTTTGGAAACTGTAGTACAGGAATGTTAGCCCCTCCTTTCGAATTTGAATTTCTTAACTTCCATTGGTAGTAATCCCACCTCCTAACACGCTTTTTGTAATGCATGTATAGGCGGTTTCTCGGTCGCCAATCAAAATATTTTCATATTAGTGTCGAAGCGTTATAACAAAAAACCCTTTATTTCCGAAATATCTCAATTATACCATTTAATTTTTTATTAATATTCGTTATTCAGCATATACATTCGTATTTTTTACTATTTTCCTTTAATTCGATTGAGCCGTAATCCCCCATTGTATAAATATTATTCAATAATGCAAATAAAACTTTTAAAAAGTTCGAAAGTTAGTTATTGTTAACCTCACTTTCCAACTTGTCCCATGCCAACTTCATTTCACATTCCCTCCCTGAGAGATCAGTGACTTGTAAACAAAGCTTCTTTGCATTTTATTTGTAAAGAGTCGAGACATATGAGAAATCAAAATTTAAGGTTAGATATCATGCTAATCTGATCTGTCAGTTCATGTGACAAATGAACAAGCTCAAATCATTCGTTTATTTATGTTAGGTTATTATTATAATTAAATATCATTTTTTAAGTATGTTGAAAAAGTACACTTTTTTCATTAAAATGGATTTATAAAGTGTCTTTTTTTAACACAATAAAAATTTGAAAAAGTGAACTTTTTTAACGCAAATGCATGAAAAAATGAAACGTTACGGCATTTTTTTCACACTTATTGCAGAGGTAAAAAAAATTTATACAACTCGAATAAAAAGTGTCTTATTTCACGAATAGGAAAGCTTGAACGATCGAGCCGCAGGCGAGTTCGTCAAATCCCTACTCTTGTTGTATAAATAACTATTACTCTTCGCGCCTTGATTAACTATCTTCGCCCTCGACAACAATGAAACTTTCCATCATTCCATCACGGTTACGGTTAGTAATATACTATTCCTATTTCGCAATCACAAAGTGAATATTGTATAAATTCAAATAGTATGAAAACACGTATTACATTATGTCCATTTGTAATACTTGATACTTGTCTTTTTCAATATACTAATGTAATAGTTACGTAAAATGGTATTAAAAACATAGAGGAATGCAAAAAATAAAATTATCAGAATAGAAATATTAATAATAATTAATTACTATATTTAAAACTGCCGAGTTACAGTATTTTTTTGCGATTCCGCTGTAAATAAATATTAATAAAAAGAGAATATAAACAATAAACAGTAAAATTGTGGCCTATAAACATGCAAAGATATGAGAGAGATAAATTTAAAATGAATTTTTAAAAAATATATTTATTTAAATAAAATTTATATACAAAAAAATTACTTGATCCCAATTTAAAAGCATTCAGCCACAAGCCTGATTAAAGAAATATGATAAAACTATTTTTGTCCTTTATGTTCCGAAAGTGTCCAACTAATGTTCAATAAAATTATAAAGTGACGTTATATCAATTAATGGAACCTATGAAACATTCAACGTGCCAGTTCCCAAGCTTCAAATTACTAATTTTTAATACCCTTTTTCTCGCAATAATTGTTATACAACCCTACACTACATCTCTGAAATCACTATCTAAGGAACTAAAAAATCATGAAGGGCACCATTTAAGAAAATATATAATTTTGTTGTACCATTTGAGAATCACTGGATGAATTTTCGGTTTGTTATTATTGATAAATTACCCCCTTATTCTTGATCATATTTTGTATACTTCAGTCATTAATTCTCCCAAAAAAGCACTGCTTGTTTTAAAGGAAACACCCTGCATAAACTAAACTTATTTATTCATACTTACTTGTTTCTACGCAAAGTAGCATTTAATTAATCATCTATTCTAATTCACAGTCAATTTGACACTGAGATCAGAACCGAAAAACATCACAACATATAGCTGCGGGCAGTGACAGTCATTGAATCAAGATAATGTCCAGCACGTGTAAATAAGAATTCTTCTAGTCATGATGATTTGTAAACAACAAGCGATATCATACGTACAAATTTTTAATGATGTAATGTTATATAAACAAATCGTCATGTGATAATTATTTTTTACCAAGTCCACTTTTTAAGATTTGTGAGATATACACTAGATCGTTTTTTATCTTTCGCTAAGAGAGGTATTGCGTATTGGAATCATGCTAAAATTCGCATATTCAGATTTTAGTGGATAAGCACGTTTTAAGGTCCCTATAATCCGATTAAAACATTTATACCATGATGTCCGTGTGTATATGTGTGGATGTTGGAAACACGGTTTCTCAAATACTATAAGACTTAAAAAATATTTAATTGCAGTTTCCGCAATCTGACATTCCTGGGAAGAGCTGATTAGATTTTGGTAACAACTGGACAACCGGAAGTAATAGTTTCTTTAAAAAAATCTTCTAAATATTATATTTTGAAATTGTCTGTTATTATTTTATTATTTTATGTGTGAACCGTAACAGATATCACAAATTAAACAGAGAGAGAAAAGTTTACTATTGAATGTATCTTTCTGAAAAAAAAAAACAATTTTACGTTATCGGCGTGGCCATTAAAAAGTTACGGTCTAATCAATGTTGGGACACCTAAGTTTCATATACTAGTGGTTCACTAATAATAACAATTATCGTCTTAAAAGATGACTGATAACCATATGAACTGTCATACCAAATTTCATCCAAATCGAATAAAGCGTTCTGTCATTATAAGCAAAATTAATTTTTTTTCAAAGAACTTTCAAGCAGAATTCTGGCTAAATGGTACACTTTCCGGTAGAAGCAAGTTTAGTTAAATCGTCTTATTTTATCCTCCCCCTATTTAAGAGACATCCTGTATAGAATAATCTAATCGCAGAGGCTAAGGCACTAAGCAAACCAGTTGATAAATTCAAATGTTTATAACTTAGTTTGTATGTGACAGTTGCCAGTGTCAAAAATCAACAGTTTTAGTGAAATCCTGAAAGAGTTTTCTGGGAAGTACATTTAATCTTTATTATTTTATTAATTTGAATTGTAGGTAAAATGCATACATCCATAAGAAATACTGCCAATCTTGCTAATGAATTGGAAGAATCTCTGGCACTAACTAACTAACCAGTTGACAAATTCAAATGTCTATAACATAGTTTGTATATTTGAATTGAATTCTTGTATGAAACATTTAGCTAGATTTAAAATTTTTATCAAAGTATCTTGATTATTTATTATTACGTATTAAATGTTCAGCTCGATTTTTCTCAAAAATTTTGGTTGCACCCTTATGATTTATTTACATGATCATAAAAAGAAGAAAAATCACTATCGGATTCTCCCACTAAAAATATATGTTGTCTTTTAATTTTTTTGTCATAACTGAAAAACAAATGAAAATCGGAAGATGAATCACACATATTAATGTGTATTTTTAAAAACTAAAATAGACGTGTTTCAGGGTTTCAGCGGCTGAGTTTCGTTTTTTTCCCCACATTGTATATAAAAGATGGTCTCGCAAACGGTTGCGTCAAGAATAGGAGTGCCAGACTTAAATTTTTATTTCCTACTGATCAAACCCTGTCGAATAAAAAAAAATTGTACTTATGTTTTGTATATCAATTTTACAAAAATAATATTTTTTTCTAATTTAGAAAAAAACAATTGGACAAGTTACAGACCGCCAGACCAATTCATATCCAAGCATTGATAAAATATATATTTATTCTTATTACTGATGACCAGTCTTTGGCGGCGGTCGCCGCTTGGACTATTTGTGATTTATAGGTAAAGGTTAAAAACAAGAGCTCGTATTACGTACCTACTTTTATAAAGCGCTTTTGTTAAAAGTGACAATTAGAATATTGCGTAGGTTGTAACAATCATAATCAATCATCATAATTACACCATAAAATATGACACTGATAACGCCCTTCCCTATGTACGATACGCCAGTCATCCTCTCATCCTTTCATTAATAAATTTTAGTTCCCTTTTTTGTCAAAAACTGTACCAATATACCTGTTTAACTTGACTCATTTTCTTGTAATAAACTTTATGCAGAAATTGCGAAGCTCTCAATTTAAACCAAATTTGAAATAACTAAAGAAAAAATCCCTTAACCTTAAAAATAAATTTAAAAACTATATACGTATTTCGAGAACTAAGTTCTCATCATCAGTAGAAACTACAAAGTAAAAACAGAGAAGTTAAGATTACTCAGCATGTAAACCACGCCAGAGGTCAAAACAGCTCTGAGGAATAAGGGAATTAATAATAATAAAATTGACAATTCTAATATAAAATTATTGAAACAAGTTGATAATAATACATATTTAGACGCACATGAGAGTTTGATAATACATAAATTTAAAGATAAATTGATGAACGCGGACCTAGGTCCCATCCCAAATTCACAACAGTTACTCTGTTTAATCTTAGTTACCCAATTAGCAGTGGCGGATCTAGGCCCTTTTTAGAGTGGCTCGAGCCACTGTGAAAATTCTCTGAGCCACTGTAACTTTTTTTAAATTATTATAAATGTAAATGAAATATTTCAAAAATCATTTTATTTGCATATTATTTTTTACTTATTTTTGATTGAATTAAAAGAAATATATCAGATTACTAACTCGAAATAATCTGTATTACATGGTGATTTTCTTGTTGTTCAGTATTGCGTTTGGGTTTGGCGCTCTGACGCATCGCATGCGAGCACCCAGGATTCCAGGAGTCGACATGTCTACATTGTATATAACTTAATATGTAGTATTAATATTAATATTAGTAATAATTTTTACTTATGCTTAATTTCACATTAATTTCATCTGTTGTTTATTGCAGATAAACTTTAATTAAATAATTCAAAACAATAGATTCATTAACTTTAATGTCCAAATACTGTGAGAATAAAGTACCTAAAAATTGTAGCTTTTCATCTCAGAAAAAAATGTTGGTAACTTTCAAAAAAATTACCTACGCTTCAGTGGCGGTCTTAGTAGGTGTCAAGCAGGGCAATTGCCCGTATGGCCTCACGCAAAAACCCGAGTAAAAAAAGTTGATATTTGAAACTTATTTGTGTACATGAAAGAGGGAAAACATGCTTTTGCACATCCCTTGAAAAAAATGTAACTTTTAATTTTACGGCATTTGACCTTAAACGAAATAAAAAATTTCGACTGCGACGCATTTTTTTTTATGTATACCTTACCTCACCACAGGGCCTCGCAAAGATTTGCCTCCCGCTACCTCGTTTAATGCTGAGCCACTGCAGTTAACAAAGTGTAGATCCGCCACTGCCAATTAGGTATCCATTCACCTATGACTCCTGTCCCTACATAACCCGTGTTCTCTCCCTTATTCCTCAGAGCTGTTTTGACCTCTGGCATGGTTTACATGCTGAGTAATCTTAACTTCTCTGTTTTTACTTTTAGTTTCTACTGATGATGAGAACTTAGTTCTCGAAATACGTATATAGTTTTTAAATTTATTGTTAAGGTTAAGGGGTTTTTTCTTTAGTTATAACTTTACCTTAAGACTCCATTTTAGTTTTATAATCAAATTTGAAATAAACAAACAAATGTCACAGTTAGTTGACACTAAAAACTTCTTCTTTCCTTTTGTGACCAGGTAGATTGCAATCTAAATGAAATAATAATACCTACAGTGTGTTAAAAAATAAACCTAACTCGGAGTAGGCTATGAACAAAGAAACGTGTCAATTTAAAAATATTTAATTAAATTTGACACGAGATATTGGTCGCGTTCAGCACCTCTCATCGCTGGCATCGCTGACCACCGAAGTTTGTCGAACACAATGAATAGACGAATGTGATTGGTCCAGCAACTGCATTCGGCAATCATCGGCGCTCAGCGGTGCTCATCGCTGCCAGCGCTGTTGGGGTGCCGAACGCGCCCATTGTTACAAATGTTAACTAAAGAAATCAAAGCTTTTCTTCCTGAATGTTATTTTAAAAATGGAAATAAATTAGAAAATGACGAATGGCAATATCCTTCTTTGTTATCGTTTCTTAAAATTTTAACATTTCAAGATCAATATTTACAACTTGACTTTTGAAATGAATAATCATCAGACGTTTCTCTGTTCATAGCTTACTACGAGCATTGATTTTATATACAAGGTGCGGCAATGTAACTTCCTTTTTTGAAATGCGCGCCATTCGGGCTGTAGGGGTCGTAGCGGGGCGGGAGTGGTCTCATTCGACAGGCGTGGTTCTAAAGTTTTGTTCCCTACCGGTCAGTCGCCTCTATAGGTATAGTGTCCCACACTCTATGTTCAGTATAGGGTCTTATGGAGTACCATGTTGCCAAATTTGCCTGCTGTTAGTCTACAAGATAGAAAGAGCAAAATATATGCCCAAAAAGAGATGAAATATTCTGCGTACTTCATTGAATGCATTTATGACTGGTGTACTTTCAGTGTATCTAAACTGGAGGGTGAAAAGAAAAATAAATAAATAATAAACTAGTCAGTTTAACAATTTACAAAAAATATAAAATAATACAAACACAAAATATACTTATAAACTCCAATCAATTTAAAGTAAATAATATAAAACATTTTTGTACTTAATTGGACATTTTACAATCTTCGCCAGCAATATAAATTCCCTATGTTACATATTTCCATTCTACGAAAAGATATAGAGCTACATGAAACAACACTATATTTTGTAATACTGTGCTTGCCGATTGCAGCAGATAGATATGATGAATTGAAATCCCTAATTTTTTGTGTTCCTCCTACGATACATTATCCCAATGTCATATTGATGAAGAATATTTTTTTATGTTTTATTATTCTAAACGGTTACATTCACTATCTATATTTGAATTCATCAAGACGATCGGGGAAATTTTATTCGTCTCTACAGCTTAAACGGTGCGAGTGATTTTAATGAAAATAGTTGCAGGTTGTAGAGCATAACTCAACTTGATTTCCTGGTAATAGGTCATTTTTCTATACAGTACATAGTTTTTGTGTAAAAAATTTTTAAAGGTCGTATTTTGGCGTTTTAAAACAATTTCTTTGACATGTCAATCAGAACATTTAAATGGAATTATTTATGAAAAGAGGACAATTTGAAAGAAGTTAAATTCATAAACATACATTATGGCAATGGGCGGTTATTCCATAGTAGTTTAAAAGGCCCTAAAACATTATATTTAAAAATTAAAAATTTTTAAGGTTCATGGCCGTGATACATGTACATTTCGAAAGTGTTGCCAAACATCCCATAAATAACTAAGTAAAAAACAAATATTCCAATGTCAAAAATTTGACAGCTCTATCGGTTTTTGTTTTTTGCATAAAATTATCAAAAACATGTCGTGTTTGGTATCAAATGAGAGGTAACGACAAGGGCTGCCATGCAGAAATGTCAAAAAATTGACAACTCGATCGGCTTTTATTTTTTGCTTAAAGTTGTCAGAACCATGTTATGTTTGGTATCAAATGAAAGGTAACGTCAAGGGCTGTCATGCAGAATTGTCAAAAATTTGACAGCTCGATCGCTTTTGTTTTTTCCTTAAAATTGTCAGAAACATGTCGTGTTTCGTATCAAATGAGAGGTATCGTCGGGGGCTGCCATGCAGAAATGTCAAAAAATTGACAGCTCGATCGGCTTTTGTTTTTTGCTTAAAGTTGTCAGAATCATGTCGTGTTTGGTATCAATAATTGGTAACGTCAAGGGCTGCCATGCAGAAATGTCAAAAATTTGACAGCACGATCGGCTTTTGTTTTTTGCTTAAAGTTTTCAGAACCATGTCGTGTTTGGTATCAAATGAGAGGTATAGTCAAGGGCTGCCATGCAGAAATGTTAAAAATTTGACAGCTCGATCGGCTTTTGTTTTTACTTTAAGTTGTCAGAACCATGTCGTGTTTGGTATCAAATGAGAGGTATCGTCGGGGGCTGCCATGCAGAAATGTCAAAAAATTGACAGCTCGATCGGCTTTTGTTTTTTGCTTAAAGTTGTCAGAACCATGTCGTGTTTGGTATCAAATGAAAGGTAACGTCAAAGGCTGTCATGCATAAATGTCAAAATTTTGACAGCTCGATCGGCTTTTGAGTGGGCAAGTTGCGTAGGCAGTTTGAGTGGACAGGTTGCTCGGGCATTTTGGGTGGGCAGGTTGCGTGGGCAGTTTGAGTGGGCAGGTTGGGTGGGCAGGTTACGTGGGCATTTTGGGTGGGCAGGTTGCGTGGGTCGTTTGGGTGGGCATATTGCGTGGGCAGGTTGCGTGAGCAGGTTGCGTGGGCTGTTTGGGTGGGCGGGAAAAAATATTTTGAAAGACTCTTAGCGGCAGCACTTTGCCTTTAAATTGTTCCTAGACGGATTGCACGTACGTAAAACTATTATAAAACACTATCGGCGGAGCCCTAGGGTATACTCGGCGTAGCCGAGTTTATGCTAGTCTTTTATTCTAAACGGGTACATTCACTATCTATATTTGAATTCATCAAGACGTCGGGGAAATTTTGTTCGCCTGTACAGACTGAACGGTGCGAGTGATTTCAATGAAAATAGTTGCAGGTTGTAGAGCATAACTCAACTTGATTTCCTGGTAATAGGTAATTTTTCTGTACAGTACATAGTTTTTGTGTAAAAAATTTTTAAAGGTCGTATTTTGGCTTTTTGAAACAATTTGAAATCAAAAATTTAGTCTTCTTTGAAAAATTTAAGACGAAGAACGTTTCTTTGATATGTCAATCAGAACATTTAAATGGAATTATTCATGAAAAGAGGACAATTTGAAAGAAGTTAAATTCATAAACATACATTATGGCAATGGGCGGTTATTCCACAGTAGTTTAAAAGGCCCTAAAACATTATATTTAAAAATTAAAAGTTTTGAAGGTTCATGTCCGTGATACATGTACATTTCGAAAGTGTTGCCAAACATCCCATAAATAACTAAGTAAAAAATAAATATTCCAATGTCAAAAATTTGACAGCACTATCGGCTTTTGTTTTTTGTATAAAATTGGCCGCGTTCAGCACCTCTCATCGCTGGCATGGCTGACCTCCGAAGTTTGACGAACACAATGAATGGACGAATGTAATTGGTCCAGCAATTGCATTCGGCAATCATCGGCACGCAGCGGTGCTCATCAAATGAGAGGTATAGTCAAGGGCTGCCATGCAGAAATGTTAAAAATTTGACAGCTCGGTCGACTTTTGTTTTTTGCTTAAAGTTGTCAGAACCATGTCGTGTTTGGTATCAAATGAGAGGTATAGTCAAGGGCTGCCATGCAGAAATGTTAAAAATTTGACAGCTCGATCGGCTTTTGTTTTTGCTTTAAGTTGTCAGAACCATGTCGTGTTTGGTATCAAATCAGAGGTATCGTCGGGGGCTGCCATGCAGAAATGTCAAAAATTTGACAGCTCGGTCGGCTTTTGTTTTTTGCTTAAAGTTGTCAGAACCATGTCGTGTTTGGTATCAAATGAAAGGTAACGTCAAAGGCTGTCATGCAGAAATGTCAAAAAATTGACAGCTCGATCGGCTTTTGCTTTTTGCTTAAAGTTATCAGAACCATGTCGTGTTTGGTATCAAATGAGAGGTATCGTCGAGGGCTGTCATGCATAAATGTCAAAAAATTGACAGCTCGATCGGCTTTTGTTTTTTGCTTAAAGTTATTAGAACCATGTCGTGTTTGGTATCAAATGAGAGGTATCGTCGAGGGCTGTCATGCATAAATGTCAAAATTTTGACAGCTCGATCGGCTTTTGGGTGGGCAAGTTACGTAGGCAGTTTGAGTGGGCAGGTTGCGTGGGCATTTTGGGTGGGCAGGTTGCGTGGGCTGTTTGGGTGGGCAGGTTGCGTGGGCATTTTGGGTGGGCAGTTTGGGTGGGCAGGTTGCGTGGGTCGTTTGGGTGGGCATATTGCGTGGGCAGGTTGCGTGGGCTGTTTGGGTGGGCGGGAAAAAATATTTTGAAAGACTCTTAGCGGCAGCACTTTGCGTTTAAATTGTTCCTAGACGGATTGCACGTACGTAAAACTTTTATAAAACACTATCTGCGGAGCCCTAGGGAATACTCGGCGTAGCCGAGTTTTCGCTAGTGTTTTATGCTATTTATGTCGACATATTATATGATGAACTCATAGTTAAAATTATTAAGCATTATTTTTTTATTTAATTAATATCTTCTTATTTGATAATTTACTAATATTTAGGCTCGATAGAAATACTGCTTATATTTGACATAGTTCATAAGTCTTTATTCTTTTTTTATAATCTTCAATTTGAATTTATAATATTTTAATCTCTAATGCATTTGATCAAGATTAGTATGCCGGGCGGTTTTAAAATATTGCATTGAAATATTACTTATTACAGGTACAAATAGCTTCAGCATGTTTTTTACACCCCGGTTCCAACTCATCTTTTCGCGCCCCTGTAAATAAAACTATTTAGAACTGCAGATAAATTTCGCGTGATTCCAATAAACCCTTGGGTAAGTAAGAGACCCTCATAAAACTTAAATTGTACAATGTTAACTAATTTTGGTATAGCAATGAAAATTTATTAATGTTTCAATATTAGATTACATTGAAAAATTGGCAACATGGTACAGAAAACGTCCATAAGAATAACATTGGCTATCTCTGCTACACTGAAGATAGAGTGTGGGACACTGTACAGAAACCGTTCCTGAGGACACAATTGTTTTTTTCAATGATGAAGCCCATTTTCATTTGAGTGAATGTGACAACAAACAGAACTTGCGCTATTGGGCTGACACCAATCCCCGAGAATTGCATCAAAGGCCTTTACATTCACCTAACGTCACAGTGTGGTGTGCAATTTTCTCAGCTAGGATTGTTGTTCCCTTGTTTTTTGAAAAAGATGAGGTCACAGTGACAATGAATTCACACCGGTATGGGAACATGTTGGAGGATTTTTTTTTTCCACGACTTGATGAATTGGACTTAGGGGACATTTGGTTCCAACAGGACGGAGCAACGACTCACACTTCAAAGGCATCTATGGCTGTTTTGAGGGAACACTTCCCGGAGCACTTCATCTCAATAAGGGGCTATTTAGAGTGGCAGGCCACTCCCCCGATTTGGCCCCTGCGATTTTTTTTCTAATCCCGCGTTTATGTCAACCGTCCAAGGACCTTACAAGACCTGAAGGCCAACATCAGGGTAGAAATTGCCAACATACCCGTTGCTATGCTGGTAAGGGTCATGACAAACGCCAGAAATCGGGTTATTCAGTGTATGAACAATGCGGGGCGTCACCTAGCTGATATGATTTCCAAAACTATGTAAAACAAAACTTTAAATATGTACCTATACATTTAAAAAAAAATTTGATTCATAAAATGAGTTTTATTGCGTTTTGAAAAAAGGAAGTTATGTTGCCGCACCCTGTACTTCGTATACTTACGAAGTATATAAAATCACACTGAGAGAAATGCATATTAAAAATTGTATATTGTACATCAAAATTTTAAATTTAAATATGTAAATATTAAATATTGAGAAACATATATGTAAAAGTATTATAAAAATGTATTTACTGTTAAGATTCGTTTATTTTTAAACGATATATATTTAAAATAAAGAACAGCATAATAAGAATTATTAAATTTATATTTTACGATTATATTTAAACATATAGAGATATTTATTTTTATATTAGATATTAGAATTAAATACCCGGTATATTCAATTTTAAAATACTGAATATTACGATTTACGGCGTCAGAATGTATGGACAGGTAGCGTGATGATCAGGCGATCAGGGGAAGAACCTTTGAATATACATATCTACTAACGTAGATGGAAGTAGCATACACTAAATGTTCCTTAAGACTATGTTGGCTCAAAGTAGATTGAGAAGGATAGAATGAGAGCTGTCAGTGGGATTTTGATGAACTAATGGCGCCACTCCAGCAATAGCTCTCTGCGATTCAGCAATGAAATGTGCATGTGAGCAAGTAAGCGCTAGTACAAAATTTGTCTACAATTGCACATTCAGGTATCAAATCTGACAATCAACAGCGCTCATAAGAAGTATAACCTTAATTCCTTTTTACCTTCCGTCACCTTTAGGTAAGGAAGGTATTGTCTTTGGTCAAAAAATTCGCTGGTGAGTTTTTAATGAATAAGCACGTTTTAGGGCCCCTAGAATACGAATTTACTATTTTTAAGATGATGTCTGTATGTATGTGTGTGTGTGTGTCCGTGTGTGTGTATGTATGTCTGTGTGTGACGAATTTTTCTCCGACGATAACTCCAATACTACAATTCTAAAAAATATAATTCTTTCGTATTCCTCTTCTTTACATCCATATGAAGAGCTGATTAGATTTTGGTTATAATTGATCCACCGGAAGTACCCTTATTTGAAGTTTTTAACAGTTTTTCTTGAAAAAACGCAGTTAAATATTATTTTTCGACATTTTGTGATTATCAATATGAAAAAATATCTTATTCTCTATACGGTTTGATTATACAGTTTCGTTCATATTCAATAGATATAGAGTTATAGAGACATTAAGAGTGATTAACTTTCAAAAATTAGTCAGCTTTGTTAAAATTATGGAAACAACGATATATTCAGAAAAATTTAATTGACAGATGTCAGTGACAAATGCAAAACCAAAGTTGAAAGTATAGGGTCAGAAAGTTATGTGTGAATGTGATAGAGTGTCCCTCTAAAGAGAAGAAGATGGAAGGACTGTGTAGCAGAAGATTTGAGAGAGGAAGAATTGTGTGAAGAAGATGCGTTGGACAGGAATGATTAAAAGAGAAGAGTAAGAAACAGCGACCCCTAATAAAATAGGGGAAGGAACTTTCGGTATAGAATTTGTAAAAAATAGTGTGTTCGTGTTACAATTTTATAGGATATACAGAATCTTTTTCAAGGAACTTTTGGTATGGGATATATACAAAATACATCGAATTGACGGAAGGTTTTGTGCTGGCCACAACAGATTTTTTAAATTATTAATGAACCATAAATTATAATTATTTTCCATAATGTGTATTTACCCACAGAGAATGTAAACTGAAAATATTGTCGGATGACTCACTACTGTCACTGTCAAATTTTGACAATTTGATTTTATTGTTAATGATTTACGATTGCAATAAAAGTGTTGCAAAATTATTGTTAGATTGGATACAATGTTTCTTATGTATTTTTATCTGATTATTTTTGCATCAAAATATTCGTAATAACCGTCATTATTTTTCCCGCTTTAAATCATTCAAATCGCTTTTACTGGAGTGCTGCCATCTGCGATAGCTTTGCCTGACAGCCCCCATTATGTATAAGCATTAGTTGGACAAAGATCTCCTGCTAATTGATACTCCCGTTTTCAACGAGGCCGAACGGAAAACCACGAGCACCACACGAGCGCGCCTGTAAAAGTGTGCGAAGGTTATTTTTCTAAGGGAAAAATGGATTGGTCTCAATTGTACCTCCATCCTTGTCAATCTTCTTTGGTACACGATTTTTGTTGGTAGCTATACTTACTAGTATACTTCCAGATGTATATATTCAAAGGGAAGAACAGTACACAGTCTCCATTCATTCCTTTTATACTTGCATAAACTGCGCTGTTTGTAGTTTGACAGTGGAAATAATGCAAAAGGAAAATGTGCCACGATTTTATTAACAATATTTTAAAATTGTGGTGGTTTGAAGATTATTTAGAATTTATATTATTTTACTCGTGTTAAGAAATCTGTTTCGTTTAATAATATTTTGAAAATAAATATTTTCCTAATTATAAAAATTGTGTTTAAATATAGAGTTATATTTAAAAGTAGTATATCATATATTTGTTCTTATTACATAATATTCTAAAACTTTTAATATCTTCACATATTTCATTCAAATATCTCGTGTATTTGTCCCTTTTTTACCTCTCGCTAAGAGAGGTATTGGATTCATGCTAAAATTCGCATATCCAGATTTTATTGAATAAGCACGATTTAAGGTCCCTACAATCCGATTATAACATTTTTAAAATGATGTCTGTGTGTGTGTGTGTGGATGTATGTGTGTGTGTGTGTATGTATGTATGTATGTCTGGATGTTGTAGTCACGATTCCTCAAAAACTATAAGACTTAAAAAATATTTAACTGCAGTTTCCTCAATCTGACATTCCTGGGAAGAGCTGAAAAGCTTTTGGTAACAATTGAACAACCGGAAGTAGTAGTTTCTTAGAAAAAATCTTTTAAATATAATTTTTTGGAATTTTTTTTTATTAAATATTGAAGAACATAAAATTCTCCATCTAATACACATAAAAATTTTATTATATCTTGTATAGATTTAGAGATAAAGACTAATTTAATTTATAGAGTAAAGTAATCGCAGAGGCCAAGGCACTAAGGAAACCAGTTGACAAATTCCAATGTTTATAACATGACACATGTCATTGTCAAATATCAACAGTTTTAGTGACATTCTGATAGCTTTTTCTGGGAAGTATATTTAACTTTTCTTATTGTTTTATTAATTAAATATTTGAAATTATAGGTAAAATTGTGGTAAAATGCATATATCTATCAGAAATACCGCCAATATGGTTAATGAATTGGAACAATATTTGACATTTAGAAACTTCCTCATACAATGAAAAATAGATATAATTTGAATTATATGTGTGCAGAAGACATGCTAAATATAGTAAGAAACAAAATTTGGGTAATGTTCTGTAAGATTTTGTTATAAAACGACGGCTCGAAAGCGAAGTGCAATACAATACTTATATAGCCTAATATGGAAATGGCGAGAGGTCTTGTGCTGGCCACAACAGATTTTTAAATATAAAATATAATAGCAATTATTATAAATATATTTATTATAACAACACATTTCTCTCGGAGCAATGCTACGAGCTAGAAGCTAGGTTTCACGGCATATTACCCATTGCTGGGAAGGTCCCAATTTACTGTGTACGCAGATTTTGGTGTAATGATGACATATTCTCGTAAATAACAATAATAGTTTAATTACTGAATAGTCATCCATTCCATTGTTGAATTTAACTTTAAGTCGTAGAAAGTGGCATAGAATCAACGATTTATAATTTTCACAATTTCTTCTTAAAAATTCTTTTTCCTTCATCCAGTACCACTTCCTACGACGAAAAGTAGACATTTTTAGGAAAAAATTTCATGATAAGTTTATTTAAATTATTTTTTATTTTAATAAACATATTTGTTTCTTTATTTTTTTATTGTACTTGATTACAAATCTTCTATATTATGTACATAATAAGTAACATTTATTTCATTTCTATTAAAACATCCCTTAGAGCACTCATAATATCTGATACATTTTTATTAAATTTGGCATTATTTGTAAACGTATCGCAACACATTTGATCATTATCTGTAATTATTTCCAAAAATCCTTCTCCATTGTTCTCCGTCACCGAATGATTTAATTCTTCTTTTGGTAAACCTACTAGCAGTAGTACACATAATGCTTGTAACATTGCTTCAGCTTTGACTAACCTTAAAATTAAAATTTATTTTGTCAATAATAATGTTGGTAATAAACATAAATTACTAGGACTTTTTTCCTTTAAAGTAATAGTCGATTAAAGATCTGCCAAGCTTTCGTGTATTTGCTTTTACACTTTATCAAGATTTCAGGATAATTTAGATAAAATGTATGAACGGATTTCCATAAAGTAATTAATTATATATATATATATATATATATATATATATATATATATATATATATATATATATATATAATATCATCTAGGAGTATAAGTAAATCAAGACTATTGTTGAAAATCCGATCGAAAAAATTCTTTTAATAAGCGAGTTATTGTCCCCCAAAATTTGAAAAAATAGATGAGAAGCCACAAATATAAATTTTCATCGCAGACCTAAAGTTCTTGAAAATTATATTTCAGAATAGGGCTGTTACAAGAATTTTTATATGACTTCTAAGTACTAGATTTTAAAAGATACTGTTTTTTAAAGAGCCTCAAATTTGAAAATATCACGAATTATCCACTAGATAATTTACAGTTAAATTGAAATTTGTGTAATATTTTGAAAAAGTCATGTTATCTGAAACAGAATGTGACGTCAGAGTAAATAGAGTTTAACATGTGTCAAATTATCGCCTACTTTTATTTAAAAATAAATAACGAAAACTGTTTTCCTATTCGCTACGAATGAATCTTTTTTATTTTATTATTTACGAAAATAACAATAAATTATTGTTGTTATTATTATTTTTGTTCATAGGAAATATGAAACCGACTTATTATATTTCTAAAAATCAATTAATATTACAACAATGTATTAGTATACACATTTTATAATTGCGAATGTATTTAAATTAAATTATTACAAGAAATTTATAATCAAATAAAAACTGGAATTTACGAAAGTATGATTTTATATTTTAACGTTCTTTGTTTGGCTTTCAGGTACAAGTATTCACCCGGTATAATAAATTTTAAAGAAGATACCCGGTATAAACAAATTAAAAAAATCGTGGAAACCCCCATTTGTCCAGCTTTGTCTTACCTAACACTTTCATAAAAATCTTCTTCGGGTATAATATCTTCAACCGAACATCCATAACTTGTTAAAGTTTCACTTAAAATGTTGTAATAATATTGATAAAGTTCATTTAAATGACTTTTTCTGAATTCTGTTGTAGTGTTGGAAAAAATTACAAGTACAACATCGAAACTTGGATAGAAATTTCTCCCTAGTTGAAAATCTATTAGACGTGCGTCTACTACTTTATCTCCTTCATATTTAAACAACATGTTATTGGACCATAAATCTCCATGTCCAAAAGTCTTAGCAAACTTAGTTTTCGTGACAAATACTTTTCCAAATGGGTAGCTGTTGAACATTTGTTTTAATTCTGATTTGTAAGTCTCGCTCTCAGGCAACAAATCTATTAATTTGTTGATTGTTTTAAAACTGCCTTTCCACCAAGTTCTTGCCGTAGAATTCTCTTTCTCAGGATTCGTATAAAATGTAAAAAATGTTTCTTGTATAAAATCAGCGAATTCGACTTCGATGGAAAAACTTCCTAGTTCTTTGTTTTTGGTTTCTTGATAAGCTAACCCAGCAGCATGGAATAAAGCTAAACATTTTAAAACACTTTTTATTTTATCTAACTCGAATGGCTTTAGTCTTTCTTGGAGTTGGAAGCCATTATGAACTAAATTTTCAAATATTAAAGATTTGTTTGGAATACATAAATAACATTTTCCGGCAAAATTTGTATCATATCCGTGTTTTTCAAACTCTTTCATTAATGTATCATAAATAAATATTTCTTTATTATAAGCGTTATGTTCATCACAAATATCTTTCTGAAGACCGGTACTATTTGGTTTTGTTTTTAAGAAAAATGATTCTGTATTTATTTCATTGTCTAGTTCATAAGTAATAAACAAATTGTAATGTTCTCCTAAGAATCCTTCTACATTTCCTGATATTCCTTTTATCTCATAACTTATAAGTTTTGGATTATTTTTCTTAAATCGGTTTTGAAGAATTTTTGCACAATCTTCGTTTGATAGTAAATCAGGCTTCATGGTCACTAAAAAAATAACTATATTTTACATTATGATCAAATGGGATAAAGAAAAATATGAAATATAAGATAAATGCAAAACCCTATTCTAAGTACTCAACTAAGCAAGCGACTACCTAGTCGCTCATCTATCTATCACAATGTTACAACGTACAATATATGTATACTATATAGCTCAGAATACCAGCCTATCATTTTATTCTGGTTTGCCTGTGAACTCAACGCAAAATAAAAATATCAACAAGAATCTCGTTCTATTTTCAATTAAGTATTTACTTTAATGATACAGTACATAAAAATTATTTAGTGTAACTTAATAAAATTAACTCATAAAAACATCATTTTGACTTTGCATCCCTTTCAATATATTATTTTAAAAAAAAATCTGTTGTGGCCAGCACAAGACCTCTCGTCATTTCCATATTAGGCTATATATGTAAGTATTGTATTGCACTTCGCTTTCGAACCGTCGTTTTATAACAAAAAATTACAGAACTTTACCCAAATATTGTTTTTTATTTTATTTAACATGTCTTCTGCACACATATACATAATTCTAATTATATCTATTTTTCATTGTATGAGGAAGTTCCTAAATGCGAGTGATTCTTCCAATTCATTAACCAGATTGGCGGTATTTCTGATGGATATATGCATTTTACCTATAATTTCAAATATTTAATTAATAAAATAATAAGAAAGATTAAATATTATAGTTGACAATTCCAATGTTTATAACATAGTTTGTAAATGACACATGTCAGTGTCACAAATCAATAGTTTTAGTGACATTCTGATAGCTTTTTCTGGGAAGTACATTTAATCTTTCTTATTATTTTATTAATTAAATATTTGAAATTATAGGTAAAATTGTGGTAAAATGCATATATCAATCAGAAATACCGCCAATCTGGTTAATGAATTGGAAGAATCTCTCGCATTTAGGAACTTCCTCATACAATGAAAAATAGATATAATTAGAATTATGTATATGTGTGCAGAAGACATGTTAAATAAAATAAAAAACAATATTTGGGTAAAGTTCTGTAATATTTTGTTATAAAACGACGGTTCGAAAGCGAAGTGCAATACAATATTTATATAGCCTAATATGGAAATGGCGAGAGGTCTTGTGCTGGCCACAACAGATTTTTCCATATAATTTACAAATAAATTTAAAAATCTTTTTTTATTATAAATCTCAAAGCCTAAGATAAACACAATTCCTTTGTTACATAGTTCATATTTCAAATGAACTGACAGATAAATGTCATTGTCAAAAAACTAATCTCTTCAAATAATAGTGACTGTTTAAAAAGAAAATAGTAAATAAATAAAGCCATAGTTATATACAGTGGTACATAATATAGTTTGAAGCATTAGTAAATACGTATGTATGTCATTAAATTAATAAAAATTAATAGCTTGAGGTTTTGTGAGATTATGTGGTTATTTTAATTTTGTTTTTTTTTACCTCTCACTAAGAGAGGTATTGGAATCATGCTAAAAATCGCATATCCAAATTTTAATGGATAAACATGTTTTCAGGTCTCTAGAATCCGATTACAACATTTTTACGATTATGTCCGTATGTGTGTATGTTGGAACTACGGTTTCTCAAATACTATAAGACTTAAGCCGTGTTTAATTTTTTGAAAATTTATGTTATTACAAATATTAAAGAATGTAAAAATCTCTATCCGACACATTAAAAAAATTATTATATCTTCTATAGGCTTAGAGACAGAGAAATATAAATATATAAAATAATATGCTGTAATGAATCTCATAACCCATGGAAACCAGTTAAAAAATTAAAATATTTAGAATTGACAAGTAAATGTCAGTGCCAAAATCCAGATACATTACTGAAGGCTTTTTCTGAGAAGTACATTTAATATTTCTTATTTTATTATTAATGGGGTCCTATACCATTTTTCTTTTATTTTTTTTCCTGTAAGAACAGGATAAAATAAGAACTTCAGTGCAAACGCGACTTAAAAATTTTACGTAATAAGCGAGATATGAATTTTTAAAGTTTAAGAATTTGTGCGTGACGTAGCGGGTACTAACGAGTGATCGACAAACAATGGGACAAACTGTTAGTTATACTGGAAACAATTTTTTTCATGTTTGCATAGCTGAAATGTTTTTATATAAAAACTTATACGTTATATTTACGAAGAAATTATTATTAAGTATAAATAACATAAATAATAAGTATTTAACAAGGATTTCTTCCTAATAAATTACAGAACATTGAAACAGTTTGACAATATTATTACACAAAGTATGACGACGGATGGCGCTAATGTTTGCCTGTTTTGAAGTTTCAATATTAATTTAATTAATATTATTATTAATTTAATTCATATTACAAATTTATTTATTTATAAATACATGATTATTGTTAATATTACTAGATGTTATAATTAAACAAATTCATCAAACACAAAATTGTTAAATGTTTTGTTAGGTTATAGAACATCATGACATTTCATATTCTTTCAAAGGTGACCGCTACAGACGCGCGAATCTTCTTTTTAAAACCAGGCGACCAATCAAATTCTTAGTACCTAACACGTCATACCCAATTAGTAATCAGGTTCAATCGCTTGTAGTTTGTGACCTAGTTAATATTTAAAGGAAAAATTTTCACTAATACTCATTAATTTATGTATATTTTCGTCTTCTTATTTAAGATAGTTAAAATATGACTATGGTATAGGACCCTATTAAATATTTAAAATTTTAGATACAAACATAATATAACATATACCCATCAGAAATTCCGCCAATCTCGTCAATGAATTTGAAGAATCTCAAACATTTAGAAGAGCAGGAGAAAATTTATTTCTATAATTAATTAAAAAAGTAGAATTTTTGTGAATGTACCAGAAATGTTAAATGCAATATGTACCTACTTAAATAGCCTAATATGGAAATGACGAGAAGTCCTGTGCTACAACAGATTTTTACCAACCTTTAGGTAGGAAGGTATTGTTTTTGGTCAAAAAATTCGGTAGTGAGTTTTTAATGAATAAGCACGTTTTAGGGTCCCTGCTATACGAATTTACTATTTTTAAGATGATGTATGTGTGTTTGTGTGTGTGTCCGTGTGTGATAAATTTTTCCCCGACGATAACTCAAAACTATCAATTCTAAAAATTATGATTCCTCTTCTTTACATCCATATGAAGAGCTGATTAGATTTTGGTTATAATTGGTCAACCGGAAGTTCCCTTATTTGAAGTTCATAACAATTTTTCTTGCTATTTATCAAGGAAATAGCTGATATATTCAAAAAAATCTAATTGACAGATTTCAGTGTCAAGTGCGAAACCAAAGATGGAATGTATAGGATCAGACAGTGGTATAAGTCATAGTGTTCCTCGCAAGTGACTTGCAGTTGCAGCCTCGCCTCAAATTTGGAACTTTCAATGCCGGGAGTACGAGGCAGGCAGAAGATGGAAGGTCTGTGTAGCACAAGATTTGAGAGAGGAAGGACTGTGTGAAGAAGATGCGTTGAACAGGAATAAGTAGAAGAGAAGTGTAAGAAACAGCGACCCCTAATAAAATATGGAAAAGCTGAAGAAGGAGGAAGTGTCAAGTGCAATTTACATAATGTATGTTCGTGTTATAATTTTCTTGGATGTATAGAATCTTTTCAAAGGAACTTTCAGTATGGAATTTGTAAAAAATAGTTGTTCGTATTATAATTTTACAGGATATATACCGTGAGTATTTTTTAAAGTGAAACATTGGGTTTGTCATACCCATGGTTACGATTCGACATTTGATTGACAGCAATGTATTTGCGTGTCCCATTTAAAATGAAACATAGGGAATGTATTTGACATTTGATAAGACATCAATAGAGGTTAATTTTGTTTAAATAATTATACCTGCTTTCTAAATTAAATTTAGTGTACCTTGTGCTCGAGTGATTTTCTGACTTGGCCAAATTTCTTACAATATTTAAATATAATACTCTGTCAAATTCATTCCCTATGTTTTAAATAAGATAGGCAAATATATTACTGTCAATCAAATGTCAAGTCGTAACGTAGGAAAATTCAGCGGTTATCTGTCATGTTGACAAGACGTCATTAGAAGTTAATTTTGTTTAAATAATTATACCTGCTTTCTAAAAATTAAATTTAGTTGCAGAAAAAATATTCTGTGCATCTTGTGCCCGAAATATGTTTAGTGCTCTCGAGTGGTTTTCTGACTTGGCTAAATTTCTTAATAATATAATACATCTGTCAAATTCGTTCCCTATGTTTCATTTTAAATGGGACACGCAAATACATTGCTGTCAATCAAATGTCAAATCGTAACCATGGACATGACAAACCCAATGTTTCACGTTAAAAAATACTCACGGTATAGAATCTTTTTCAAGGAACTTTTGATATGAGATTTGTACAAAAAACCTCGAATTGCCGGAAGGTTTTGTGCTGGCCACAACAGATTTTTTTTTAGATGGAATTGGAACCTTTAAGTAAGGAAGGTATTATCTTTAATCAATTTGACTTATATTTTCGAATTTCGAATACTATTCCGATTATTAAAACAATGCGTTTATGAAATTCTAAATATGATTCGACATCATTTGGAGCCAAAATGCAATATGCCAGTTTCTTTTATGAAAATTTCATTCACATATAATATTTTTATGCAAATTCTTCAATTTTTTCTTGAAACAACACATCGTCAGTTTTGTTATTTTCTATAATGCGTAACAAATATTCTTCCACTACAAAACTACGATTATTAAACTTTTTTCTTTCTCTAGATAGTTTTTTCTTCGTTTCCTCTTCTTATTTATATTTTCACTCATTTTCCACTGATTTCAATGACGCAAATCAAAAAATTATTTTTGTTGACAGCGAATTTTACAGTTTTGTCAGGGATATGAACTTGTTAGTTGTATACCCAAAGCAAAATAATGGAGAGAAAAATAATATTTTACGAGTAACTATCTATGAACAAATTTAGTTGGTGAAACAAAACTTTGGCTATTCAATGCATAAAATGTATTCGTCAGATAAGTTTATTGTGATTTTATTCAGCAATGTTGAAAGGTGAAACCGGGCATACTTAATTTCAAATGACAGATAAATAACTGTTTAAAATGATAATGCAAATTTTGTTGTCCACGGACTCTCAGTTTTTCTGATACTCAATAATTTTTGTATGACCACCTTATTATTATATGCATATTTTTCTCTTACCTTTAATATTAAATGAAGAAATAGTTGGTTTTATTTATATATTATATAAAATGTGTATTCGTCTATCCTCTGGTATACAATGTTACCACCGATGATGCTGCTGAATAGTAACTAAATATAATGATAATTTAGATATCAAAATATATAGTAAATTCAAGGTCTTCATTTATGTATATAAATTAGACATTACAACGTCAGATGATAAGCAAAATGACTATGATTTTTGTAAAAAAACTTTATATATGTATTTTAATCTTTAGATTAGGTATAGAGACATAAACATTTGAAAAAGGTATTATCAAATTTTTATCTCTCGCTACGTAACGTAGGTATACGAATAAGCGCAGTAACAGATTATCCATTAAGGCACGTGTCTAGGAACCCCCGGGGTTTTGGGGACCCAATCTAAAATATTTGTCTATAGTGTTTTAATCTTGATTAATGTTTTCAGTAAACATCTAAATCGTATATTATTTAATGAGCATAAAACGAAGAGTATAGGTATTACATGATTACACGAGGATGAAGTTTAGAATACGAGCCGTAGGCGAGTATTAGAATCATCCGAATGTAATATATCCATTTTAAGCGGGTGAAATACTATACTTTATCTACAACTATGAATTAATATCACAGATTATAAAAATACGTGTTAGTTCATATACATTTAGCAGATGCAAATGCGAGTAGGCGTAATATAATGGACTTCGTTATGTATGATAAGATAAGCGATTGAAAAGCAGGCTTGCACGCGTGAAACGAGATACCGAATATGACAACTCCATTAAAAAATAAAAAAGTACACCACGGGTGACTTGGCAATACGTCATATCTATCGAGATTATCGAAAATAAGTTATTCATTGTTTCGGATTTTGTATCGTTATTTACATTAAAATTTCAGTTTCGAATACTAACAATTTTCTATTTTTAGTAAAAATGAGTTATTGTGTAAATCTATTTTACTAAGTGTAATATGTTGGATAAATGTTGAGAGTCACTGGTTTTAAATAAATTGTATTGTCGAATTTAATATTTAGAAATTATTATTCACCGGCAGTTGTTAGCTGGTCGTTAACTTGATAAGGTGTATTTGTTTTTTGGGTATCAATATACGGTTAAGGTTAAATCATTTTTTATTTAAATATAAACCCTTATCCTGGGCCACCAATCCCTAAATATTACAGCAAAAAAAAAAAAATGCTGACTGCGTATTTAGAACAGACAGTTCGGCTTCAAAACCCATTCACGTACAGTTGGCCTGCAGTTAGGAACTGCACTTATGCAGATTGACAGTTAAAATTTTACAATACACGTGCAGGCCGTCGGCATGCCTGGACCTGTTGTTTATACAGAACTGAGTGTGTGCTGCAAAATCCGCAGTTCAGATCGTTAGTCCTGATCTTCCAAGTTGTTGGTAAATTTCGCATCAAGGCAGTTTACACAATGTCAGCGCAAAATAACAAAACTGAGTTCATGACAGAAGTTATCGAATTATATTTGCCATGTTTATGGAAAGTGAGAGGAAAATCTTTTGCCAATAAACTTCATCCGGTTGCCAAATATCTCAATGTTACAACCAATCGTTCTTCAGCTGAAAGAGCTTTTCTCATTGCCGTATTTATCTTACAAATGTATGGTTTAACTAAATGTAAAAGTTTATAAAAACATGTATCGTCCATTCGTAGGGAATTTTTCAAGTCATCTTTCGCACATTCTCGTAATTGTCGCACTAATAACATGTGAGACAAAATATCCCTTTGTAACAACCATTCCTTCACCCAATACCGTTTTTTAGCTTTCTCTACAGATTCTTGTAATAAGATAATTACAAGAAGGGCTCCTAATTTTTGTTTCCCGGCTTTCATCTTGTTTTCACTCTCGCGCGAATCTGAACAATAGAAACTGCAGATTTGAGTACGTGTATGGTAGAATGTGCGCTCGCTGGCAGTCCAAAAACTGTGAGTCCAGAGACAGACGTCCGCATCTTACGTTAAAAGTTAAAACTGAATCATGTAGGGCGCGCAACATATGAGATCGTTAGTCCAGATCGTACAGTCCTGGAATTGGAGGCTAACTGTACGTGAATGTGTACCTTAATACTTTACCTCCCAGTTCCCAGCCACATTATGTCATGACAGTAGCAGTAGCGTATCATTCAGGTACTCTTCTTCAGAGAGGTACTTTGCTTTTGTGATTTATCACAGAATTTTACGAATTGGCTTTAAATTTAGTAATCTAAATCAAAATCGCATTTTAATGCTTATATAGACGCCATATTAGAAAGATATGTATGCTGCTAAAAAGAAAATTATTTTAGCTATTCAACGCCATGTATCTATCTTTGTTTGATGTAAGAATTGTTACATTTAGGTATAAGTTAGAAACAATGGTCCGTTATATGAACCCACTTTTATAAAACGCGTTTCTGAAAAGGGACAACCTAATAATGGTACCTATTCTGTAACTCAGTGGTTAATTTTTAACAACTGGTTAAAATTTTTAACCAATCAAGTATGTTATTATCAGGGATTTGTTAACTACTGGATGGAGCAAGTGTATATCGATATATGTATTTCTTGTGTACCCGGCTAGATTAAGAGCAGGCCCGGGAAACGCAAGTGGGAGATACCGGGATAGCATTTTTAGTTTTGCTTCCATACACTAGATATGGCGACACCAGTATCATTAGTGTGTCATTTATTTCATTTTTTTTTTTTTGCGCGAATTTTGACATTTGTCATTTTCATTTGAAACAATTCTGAATGTCATGGTGAATATATTTTTTGTATTATAAGTAGTTATTTTGTGTGAAAAAACTTGTTAATATTTAAGAAGACAAGAATAAAGTGTTGTGTACCAAATTGTACTGCTACCGGAAAGTGAAAATATATTTTTATATAATTGTATTATTTTATACCAGTCGAACATATTACAAAATCGTATTCTAGGAATAACAAACTATAGATTTCGACAGTCTCCAAATTATCGGAATTTATTTGTCAAGTGGTTGGAAGTTTTAAACATGGATGAACTGCTATTAAGTATTGTATCTTTCCTAAATGAAATTACAGTGTTTTCAAAAATGCATTATTTTTTACTCATTTTATGTAATCCTTGTTAGACTGATTTGTAGTTGAAGTAGATTTTTCATAAAATACTACGCAATGATAGTATTTTGTGAAAAAAATGCTTTAATTACAAATAATTAGGGGTAATTAATAAACTGAATATACCAATATTAATTGTAGGTAATGATAATACCGACCGAGTTTTATATTTACTTTTGCTTCCATACACCAGATGGCGACATTGATGTGGTATCGATGCTTAACATGTACGTTTCCAATCTAAAATAGTGTATATGGTCTGTGATTAAGAGAGAACACAGGAAGTGTGAGTGAGAAAGATATAGATAATTCCACTTTAGACAAGTGAATTTAATATTCATGTCTGTCATATTCACATCTGTCAAATTCACGTCAAAAATTAATTGTGTTTAAGTATATTTGATCATGAAACGTGAAATAAGTACGAATACATCTAATGCAATGCTAAATTAGAACACCTATAAGAATATAAGTCGTTTATTTGTCAAATTATTTTTTTGAAGAAATCATAATTTTAATCATAACTTACTAATGAAACGACACAGCACCGTTCATCACATATTTTGATACACAATTTTCAACACAACACCTTCGAACCATTTTCATATATTAAAATAAATATATTTCAATAATGATATCAAGAATAACCTAAAACCTGTCAAACCTGTCAAACAAAAGATTCGGAATTATGTATGACTATCTCTGTCGATCTGGCCGGGTACATGGTAAAGATTCACTCGCGCCATCCAGTATTTAACAAATCTCTGGTTATTATATAACAAAAAATTGTATTTTTAGTTGTCAAATCAATATCTACTGGATTAAATTTTTAACAAGTTAAAAATTAACCACTGAGTTACAGAATAGCCCTGAATATAACGTAAAAACGCGATTCATAATAGTTCTATCATCATGATATTGCATAAGTTGTGACAGTCATAATCAATCACTATAATTGCACTCTAAAATATGACAACTGATAACGCCCTACATACGCCAGTCATCCTTTCATTCATAATTTTTATTCAATTTTGACGTTTTAAACTGTCAATATTAACTTCATAGCAACAACTATAAGTAAAATTTTATTAACAACTATAAGATTTTTAATACTTAGGCCCGAGATATCCACCTCCTAATTATTTGGTGAATAATTTCTATGGTTATAATTGTTGATACAATTGTATCCATAGTTATTATTCGCCAAATAAAGTTATTAGGAGGTGGATATCTCGGCCCTTAGACAAATTACTTTTTGTAACACTTCAATAGTTCTGAAAAATATATAAACAATTCAATCATTTCCCGGCTTTTGATTACTGCGTCCTTGCAATAAGAAATTGAGACAGTACTAAGAAAGAGAGAGAAATATAGTGGTGGAATCATTTCACCATGGCTGCGTTCCAAAATCCTACTCCATGGCAGAATTCACCATTCCTTGATCGTGAGTTGACCCACAGATCAACGCTGATTCTGAATCAATCCAATTTACCATTAAAAATCAAGCTAATCTACTAATCAAAATAAATGATCAACTGATTCGTCCTATTCCATGAATCAAGCTTTGATCAGATCTTTGCATCCAAATTTTCACATTTATAGCTATGTCAGAATTCTGGCTGTTGTTCTCATTTGTAATTTTGCCTCATGCTTCTTCTCTATCTTTATTTAAAACCTCAAAGGTTTCATTATTTTTAAATATACTTTTATTTCTTTCATTTTCGCTATATTTAAGAACATTCTTTATTAGAATCTATGTAATTTTCTACCTACTTATATCAAAATAAAAATATAATATTATTATAGAAACATTATAAAATATCTTTTACAAATCAATTAAAAACTTACATATTAATACTTTTTAATGGAAAGTACAATTACCACGAATAAAATTATATGACAGTTACAATAACTGTCAAAAACCAAAACAAAACTGGGAATCTGTTGATCATGATTACTTTGTACAGAAATCAAGTTGGTGAATTAAAATAAATAAATATATCATCACGGCATATTACCCATTTCTGGGTGTGCCAGTATCTACAACACATGTAGACATCGGTAATGATGACGATATATTTTACCATGTGGGCGCTTACCAGGCGTCACCTCACGGGCACTCATAGCTGGTGTGGAGAGTAGCCTATGAACAAAGAAACGTTATGTCAATTTAAATATATTTAATTAAATGTCAATTTGACCCGAGATATTGTCAAAAATGTTATCTAAAGAAATCAAAGCTTTTCTTCTGAAAGGTTATTTTAGAAATGGAAATAAATTAGAAAATCCTTCTTTATTATCTTTTATCTTAAAATTACATTTCAAGATCAATTTTAACAACTTGACTAATATAGGCATTTACGAAAATTCTACCGGTAGATACCCCTCCTACCGACTGCGTTCGAAAACACAAGTGGTTAATAGTGACCGTGTTCGACAATTGTCCCATATCTACCAGATCCATCTACCGGATCCATGATTTCTGGATCGAGTAATTCAACCGGTAAATAAAGAATCTAACCTCAGAAACAGGTAGAGATGCCAAGCGAAATTGGAATCGGAAGTAGGTTTCGGAAGTTAATTATGACAATACAGAAGACGAGACGAGATAACGTTTAACTACGTAAAATATGAAATATGTTTCATCTTTCAACTGCTTTCCATAGTTCATAAATCCACCCTGTTTACCACTTGCGTTCTTAAAATATCTATCCCGGTAGCTATAACCTGATGAACAAGCTGTTTACCGATATACAGGGTGTCTCAATAAGCTTGCTCACTATTGGTAACTTTTTTATTTGAAGAGGTACGAGGTTGGTTAAATGAGCAAAATTGTGCCATTTTATATTACAAAATTGGTCATGTAGACAAAATAAAATTTGTGTCAGCGGTTCTCAAAATTTGGGACAGAATATATATTTTTTAAATGGAACCATATATTTTTTATTATCTTATTGGAAAGAGTATTTTTTTCTCTTTCCAATAAGGTAATGTTGTTTATGTACAAATCTGCAAATAAACGAGTTATTTACGGTTAAAAATTTAAATTTGGTAAACTATTTTATTAGTTTTTTAGTCAAGTAAGCCATGGAAACAATTGATTCTTTGTTTGTTTGACGTTTAATAATTTCTCCCGTAAAGTTCTCTGTGTTTAATAATGTTTAATAACTTTATAAATGAAGAAAAGTTAGATATGATCGTGCTATATGGAAAGTTATATCTAGACACCAGTTATGTAGAACGGTCGGCTCTCTTTCCAAAAGAGTTTAAATGTGCGAAAGAAATAATTGCTTTCAATTTGAATATTTCCTTTGTTTTGTTATTACTGTAAAATAAATTAATAAAATAATAATTTTATAAAAGACAATTGTTTCCATAGTTTACTTGACCTAAACTAATAAAAGATCATTTTTATCATTAAACGTAAATAACTCGTTTATTTGAAAAAATTGTACATAAACAACAGTACCTTATTGGAAAGAGAATAAAATACTCTTTCCAATAAGATAATAAAAAATATGTAGTTCCATTTAAAAAATATATATTCTGTCCCAAATTTTGGGAACCGCTGACACAATTTTTATTTTGTCTACATGACCAATTTTCTAATAAAAAATGGAACAATTTTGCTAATTTAACCAACTTCGTATCTCTTCAAATAAAAAAGTTACCAATAGTGAGCAAGCTTATTGAGACACCCTGTATCTCACTGGCAGAATTTTCTGTAAATGCCTATAGGTATCTATCACGGCATATTACCCATTGCTGGGGGTGCCAATTTGATTTGTACATACATTTCGGTGAATAGTTATTCACTGCTGAATTAAATTGTAAGTCGTAGAAAGTGGCATAGAATCAATGATACATAATTTATTTTCACAATTTCTTCTTAAAAATACATTTTCCTTGATCCAATATCACTTTTTACGATGAAAAGTAAAAACATTTTTAAGAACGAGAATTGTGAAATTTCGTGACAAGTTTAATTAAATAATTTTTACCTCCCGCTACCCTAGGTAAGGGAGGTATAGGGATCGTGCTAAAAATCGGATATAGAGATTTTAGTGAATAAGCACGTTTTGATGTCCCCAGAATCCGATTTTAACATTTTTACAATGATGTCTGTAGGTATATATGTGTGTCTGTGTGTGTGTGTGTGTGTGTGTGTGTGTGTGTGTGTGTGTGTGTGTGGATCATGTGGACACGATTACTCAAATACTATCAATCAGAAAAATTTGAAATTTTGTATATCCATTCTATACTAATGTGGGAAGAGCTCATTAGTTTTGAGTGTATATCGGATAACCGGAAGTATCATTTATACAAGCTTTTAACAGTTTTTCTTGTAAAAAAATCATTGAATATAATTTTTTAGCAACTTTTACCAATACAAATTGAATATAATGGCACAATCTTCAATAATTCTACGAGAATATAATTCATTAGTCACGTGACATGTTTTCCGCCAATCAACATTCAGAATTTCCCTAGTTACATGTCTATCACAGCGATGATAAAAAACAAAGAAATTATCACCTTATTTACATTCGTTACTAAGGGATTTTTACAACATTGACAGTTAATTTTAACAAAAATTCATTATATTCTCTCATTAAATATAAGCTCGTGACATGATTAATAATCGAAGATATTGCTCGTGAAACCGAAGCAGCACATTTCACTCGTCCTTCGGACTCGTGAAATCTGCAACTCGGTTTCACTCGAAAATATCATCGATGATAATCATATCACTTGTTATATTACGTATGATAATAGCATTTAGTAAATAACTTGAAATAACTTTATATTATATTATAAAATAATTTATTTTTGTACATCACTTTGCCTCTGCGTCAAACAAAAACAATACTTTAATAACAAATTTGACATATTTAAACAAATGTCACTGTCACGCAGCAATTTTCATTAAAATTAATAATGAAACCGTGTTAAGAAGAATTTAGTAGTTTAAATATTATTCTAATGAAATTAAGGTTTGTAAAAATAATATATTTTCCTTCATACATAAATATTAGATACACAGGATAATTCGATTCAAGTTTGATGTTTGCAGCATTATATATCAAACAGCTCTCAATAAGAACGTGATTTCAAAGTGTCAAATAATAATTTGCAACTACACATTTACGAAATGAATAATGTACGGCGAAGAATTTACACAGATTGCGTTTTAGAGCATAAGGAAGTTGGTGATGATTTTGACAATAATGTGTGTGTGACGATTTTTCCTTAAAATATATTAATGATCCAAAACTTCGCAAAGTTGGTAGGTATTTAATACTCTTATATAATTTGAAACAACATATTAAATTTTGACTATATATGATAAACCGGATGTAGTACTTAATTTGAAGCTCTAACAGATTTTTCAGGAAAATAATAATAAAATATAATCCAAAATTTTGTATTACAAACTTTTCTATTTATTGGAACAACAAAGTAGATTTTGTTTACAAACGATCAATCGGAAGTGAAACTTTACTTAAAGCTCAATGCTATTTTAAACATGGAATTGGCGGGAGGACATGTGCTGGCCACATCAGATTTTTTATTTTATAAAAACATATTTGTTTCTTAATTTTTTTATTGTACATGATTACAAATTCTTCTACATTATGTACATAATAATAAGTAACATTTATTTCATTTCTATTAAAACGTCCCTTAGAGCACTTATAGCATCTGATATACTTTTATTAAATTTGGCACTATTTGTAAACGCATCGCAACACATTTCAGCATTATCTGTATTTATTTCCAACAATCCTTCTCCATTGTTCTCTGTCACTAAATGATTTAATTCTTCTTTTGGTAAACCGAGTAACAGTAGTACACATAATACTAGTAACAATGCTTCGGCTTTGACTAATCTAAAAATTAAAATTTATTTCTTATAATGTTGACAATCAGTGAACTCTATATTACGTACGTATAAGTATAGAGTTGACTGATTTCACGTAAGAAAATAGTGACGGGAAGATAGGTGCTGTTTGATCTTGTTTTTTGATTGGATAATACTCCGATATTATCCAATCAAACAAGATCAAACTGCAGCTATCTTCACGTAAGAAAATAGCAGATGTCGCTTGATAGTCGACCGTTTTTACAAATAATATAAATTGGTGAAACCAAACTTTGTCAATAATAATAGTATATTATACATCAAGGTTGTGAAGAGTATCATCATTGATCGAGCGAAAGATTATAATCCCGAGGACAATAATGTTCTTCATAACCGTGGTGTATCCTGTATATATTATTTTTTTCACTACTAGCACATATCTATTTGTAAGAATTAGTTACGAAATTTATTCCATTATATTGGCAACTGACTTTAAGCAATATGACATCTGGTGTTAAAATAATGGACTGAAAACTACTTATAAGTCAAGTAAATGAATTAAAACTTTATTGGGATAGATTGAAAAATGTTTAGGACAAATGTAGTAGATAGTTTAAGAATTATATGAATGTTTTACTTTCGAAAATTAATGGATTGGTTATCAAAAAATGATGTTTTGAAAGTTTGATCGATCGCCATTTTGTTATTTGAAAAAATAAAAAATAATTGTACATGCCAAATGTTTTAGAGAGCCTAATGGTAAATTTGAAAGAAAAAATTTTTCAATAGCATTTAAAATAAGGGAGTTATGACGATTTTTTGAAAAACAAAAGAACTCCAATAACTACGAACCGGGGCTCCAAATCAAAAATTGGTACTAAGAAAAGTTGTTTGCTTTAATGAGTTCTAACTACCATTTTCGGGTGTAACGACTTAGTGAAAGTTTTTCTGGGCTTTTGGGTTTTAGTAGATTCTTTTAAAATCTGTCAAGCTTTCGTGTATTTGGGTTCACACTTCATCAGGACACTAAAGTAGAAATACAAATAATTTTACAATACAATATATAAAATAATTTGATTTAAATAAACTTATGTATTGGTGAATTTATTTAAAATTCATGAATTAAACAAAAATTGAAGAATTTTGACAAAATTTTGGTTAAAATTTACAAACTAAAACTTATATTAAACTTTGACAAAATCAGTGGTTTTTTATATGTATGCCGCATCATGTAATAGGTTATATTTTTCTACTGCTGTGTTGGTACAGGATGTTGTGAAGAGGGCGATAAATTTTGAAGTTTGAATTCAGTTTAATTTTAATAAAGATGTTACCATGTCAACGCTCAAATTATGTTGTCATGATTTTCAATTTTTCGGTTTTATTAATAAGTTTAAATAATTTTTTTTTCCACAATGGGCTACTTGCGTACCTTTTTTTATTTAATATTTTTGAAGAGCAGGTAAAAACTTGCTACCCGTACTTTTTCTTTTGACAAAATTTTTATTAGTTTGTCAGAGAAAAAATAATGAAATTTGATTATTTGAATTCCCGCCATGTATGACGTAGAATTACGCCGCACCAATGAATGGTCGTAAAGCCATAGCGTTTGTTTGTACGGGTAATGTAGATCTCCTGTTTGACGTTTCAACAATAGTTTGGAGGTTAATGTTTTAGTTTGTCTTTTTGGTATCGATGTTTTAAATTACATGTAACTACCTATGTGTTTATTTGTGAATTAATTAATATGTTTGACAGCCCAGAGAGAGAGAAAAGTGAACTAATGTCAAATTCAAATTAAAACTTTCTCGCACGTCATGCCATCTATACGGTACATTTTTAAACATGGTTTTCTTAATTTACAAATAATTTTTAAAAAATAAAATTTATATTTTTATATGTGTTTTCAACATAACATTACGTACATAGTGATAGAAATCGGATTTTCAGTACCACGCAAGTAGCCCATTGTTAGCAAAAATCATTATTATTCAACTTAAAATAGTGAGCAAAGCAACATGTTGAATCACAAGTGAGCAAAGTAAATAGCTTTCTTCACAAGTGAGCAAAATACACAAGCCTATAATAATCTACGTTAGTAGTCACAAATTTTGGTGGAGTTACAAATTGTACAATAAATATCTACCATGAAGGAACAATAATTTTTGTAATTAACTTTACATTAAATTCAGTTATAAACATATGTATTGTTGAGTTTTTAATTTATATAAAAGTACAATGTTTCGTTTTTTAGAAAAATTATATTTCAAGATTGTGAAAAAATCATGTTTAGCACACGTGAGTCTGTCTTTTTCTCACTTGTCCAGTTGGCGCACGCACTCCCGCCCGTGCGGCCATTTTCCGGACGCATGAGAAAAAGACCTACTTTGCTCACTTGTACTAAAAATAGCTATTGTTTATAGTATTATTAGCGTTCTGTATATGATACATTTCTAAAAACGACCGTTTGTGTATTGTATCATATACAAAACACTAATGCTATATCTCACCTAATGCTTTCATAAAAATCTTCTTCGGGTATAATATCTTGAACGGAACATCCATAACTTGTTAAAGTTTCACTTAAAATGTTGTAATAATACTGATAAAGTTCTTTTAAATGACTTTTTCTGAATTCTGCTGTAGTGTTGGTAAAAATTGCAAGTACAACATCGAAACTTGGATAGAAATTTCTCCCTATTTGAAAATCTATTAGACGTACGTCTACTATTTTATCTCCTTCATATTTAAACAACATGTTATTGGACCATAAGTCTCCATGTCCAAAAGTCTTAGCCAACTTAGTTTTCGTGACAAATACTTTTCCAAATGGATAGTTGTTGAACATTTCTTTAAATTCTGATCTGTAAGTTTCGCTCTCAGGCAACAAATCTATTAATTTGTTTATTGTTTTAAAACTGCCTTTCCACCAAGTTCTTATCATAGAATTTTCTTGCTCAGGATTCGTATAAAAGGTAAATAATGATTCTTGTATAAAATCAGCGAATTCGACTTCGATGGAAAAACTTCCAAATTCTTTGGTTTTGGTGTCTTGATAAGCTAACCCAGCAGCATGGAATAAAGCTAAACATTTTAAAACACTTTTTATTTTATCTAACTCGAACGGCTGTAATCTTTCTGAGAGTTGGAAGCCATTATGAACCAAATTTTCAAATATTAAAGATTTATCTGGAATACATAAATAACATTTTCCGGCAAAATTTGTATCATATCCGTGTTTTTCAAACTCTTGTATTAATGTACCATAAATAAATATTTCTTTATTATAAGCGTTATATTCATCACACAGATCTTTCTGAATAACGGTACTGTTTGGTCTTGTTTTTAAGAAAAATGTTTCTATATTTATTTCATTGTCTAGTTCATAAGTAATAAACAAATTGTAATGTTCTCCTAAGAATCCTTCTACATTTCCTGATATTCCTTTTAATTCATAACTTATAAATTTTGGATTATTTTTCTTAAATCGGTTTTGAAGTATTTTTGTACAATCTTCATTTGATAGTAAATCAGACTTCATGGTAACTAAAAAAATAACATTATGGTCAACTGGGATTAAAAAAATATAAAATTAAGATAATAACTTGCCATAGTCGTCTGGTCGTCTGATAAATATTCACTTTTCTTAATTTGGAACGTAATGTACTATTTTATTATAATTTGAATCTTTTTTTTCATCTTTGATAAAAATCAACGATTTTTATTTAAAAAAATCAGTTGATTTAAATCATGATTTAAGTCGTAATTTAATTCATGCCAAACCTGAGTTTTAGTAATTTGAAGTTTGAACACATAAAAATTTTATTATGAAATAATCACATTGTTTTACGTCAATTTATTTTTTGTACAAGAAACGTAAATCAAATATACATACATACAGTACAATAAAAATTTTCCACACTTTTCATTTTTACCAAGATGTTTTTACTATGTAACCTAATATAAAAATAAAAGGTACCTATGTATCCATTTTTCCTAATGATATTTCATATTTACCCCGAAATTCTGAATCACGGTTTTTCTTAATTTTTATATTAAGTACAGTGTTAATTAGATACTGTATAATTATATGTATATATAGATAAAAGAACAGTACTGAAACACATCATTCACATCGCACTTAATTTTTTAATATATTTTTATACCAGATGACTATTTCAAAGCAAAATTTATTGCAATTATAGGGTCACCTTAGAATTATTGAGAATAAGACATATGGTTTATACTTTTTGTAGTCGAGTAAATTTGGTCTTAATGTTTCATATATTTATTTCAACATTTAATACAAATTGTCAATTGTACGTTTCGGGCAAAAATTAGCCCATCTTCAGCAATAATTAAAAATAAAATTTCATATTTTAGAAATCCAATTATCAATATATTTTTAGAGTTTATTCTTCATCGTTCCTGTTATGATTACCAATAAATCCTGGAGTTGATTTTTTCACACAAACTGTAAAAATGTATTGATAATTGGATTTCAAAAATATGAAATTTTATTTTTAATTATTGCTGAAGATGGGCTAATTTTTGCCCGAAACGTACAATGGGCTACTTGCGTGGTACTGAAAATCCGATTTCTGTCACTATATACGTAAAGTTATATTGAAAACATATATAAAAATATAAATTTTATTTTAAAATAATTACTTATTTTTTACTAAATTAAGAAAGAAAATTTTCTGTGACGTCTTTATATTTAACTAAGGGAGGGGAAGCATGTTTAAGAATGTTATCAATAGATGGCATGGCGCGCGAGAAAGTTTTAATTTGAATTTGACATTAGTTCATTTTTCTCTCTCAAATACATTAATTACTTTATAAATAAACACATAGGTAGTTACTTGTAATTTAAAATGTCGATACCAAGAAGATAAACTAAAATACTAACCTCCAAACTATTATTGAAACGTCAAACAGGTGATCTACATTACCTGCACAAACATACCATTACCACAGCCATTACTATGGGACGGCACCACGCTGTGGCTTTACGACTATTCATTGGTGCGGCGTAATTCTACGTCATACATGGCGGGAATTCAAATAATCATATTTCATTATTTTTTTTCTGGCTAATTAATAAAAATTTTGTCAAAAGAAAAAATATGGGTAGCAAGTTTTTACCTTCTCTTCAAAAATATTAAATAAAAAAAAGGTACGCAAGTAGCCCATTGACAATTTGTATTAAATGTTGAAATAAATATATGGAACATTAAGACCAAATTTACTCGACTACGAATCCCATGAAGGCTCCCAAAGGATGCTCCAGTTTATACTTTTTAGAATATTATTTTTAAAATGTTCAAAGTAGTTCCCTTCATCCATAATACACAATTATGAACTGCACTATTGCAGCAGCAATTAGACGAAAACCTTGTAAGCCAAAAATACTTATTGCCAAATCAGGTGAGTATGGAGGGTTGTATTCTACTACATACTTTTTTTTGTTAAAATTGAAGAACACGTTCTCTAGTTAATTTCATATTTTCACCTATACAATGCCACTTAAAAAAAAAAGATTGAGTTCTATTTAAGGTAACTTTCGCAACTTAATTTTAAATGGCAGGTAAATGACTGTTTGAAATGATTGTTATTCTCAATAATTGTTGCATAACCCTAGTATTATTATTTGATTTTTTTTCTCTTACCTTTAATATTATGAAGAAATAATTTGTATAAGTTATTTATTATATTTTTTTAAATATGTGTATTCCTCTTATATACAATGTTACCACTGATTATGCTGCTGAATAGTAACTAATATAATGATAGTTTAGATTTTAGATAGTATAGTATGTATATAGTGAATTCAAGGTCTTCATTTATATAAATTAGAGTAACTAGACAATTGCAGAGTCAAATGATAAGCAAAATTCGCTTTACATAAATATATTTATCATAAAAATGTCGTATTTGTTTTTTTGGCTAATGCTTTTGTAAATAACTTTATATACGAGTACGTATTACTCGTAATCTTTAGTTTAGATAATTAGGAACAGAAACATTTAAGAAATGATATCAGATTTTTATCTCTCGCTAAATAAACGTAGGTATACGAATAGGCAGTGGCGCATTACCCATTAAGGCAATGAGGCACGTGCCTATAGGGGCCACAGGATTTGGGGGTTCCACAGTGCCAGTTTTACATATTTGGAAGCCCAAGACAGAATGTAATTAGAGGCCAAAATAATAATAATAATAATAATAATAATAATAATAATAATAATAATAGTAATATGTATGTAAACATAATGTATATTAAAAAGAAAAAAAATATAAGGCCACTCGCCTCACTCGCCTTATGGCAAAACCGGCCCTGGGGCTCCAAGCTAAGACATTTTTCTACGGGGTTTTAAACTTGATTAATGGTTCAGTAATTTTTTTTAACAAAATTTCATTTATTTGCCTCCTAACTTTTATTTATTTTTCTAATTATTTTTATTATTATTTGCGGGGCCCCAGGACATTAAAGCCTAGGGGCCCCAATTATCCTTAATCCGCCACTGCCGAATAGGAATCATGCTAAGAATCGCATGTCGAGATTCTAAATGAATGGGGGTTTACACCATAATAAAAATTGTGAAAAATAACACTGTTACACTAAAATCTAAAACATTTATAAAAACACTAACTAAATTGTCATATATTTATCCAGTTTGAAAATCACACTGCGTTTGAAACTCGCCAATTGCAGGCCGGACTGTGAAGTAATATGCCGGATCGAGTTTACAGTTTTCTGTTTCTCTCAACATTTTATCGATTTTAAGCTCTCCTACTCTATTTCTTAAAATTGCAGAACTAAGTTTTAAGCGCTAATGCAGTAAAATTGACCATTCAAACGAGCTACAAAGACACTGTTTTCAATATTTTTTTTTTTACAGAAAACCTGTTACAAGGAGCACTACTAAATTTCGGGGAAAATGTAAAATACAACACACATTACGTTTTGTAAATTGCATTATTGCTTATCAAACTATTCGCATTTAGCATCTATACATTTTTGCATTCTATGAAACCAATCTTGAAAACACTTTTTCCACTCTAAATAAGTACCTCCGAAACAAGTGATTTAAATAATTCAATGGCCTGTTCAGGCTCGCCACGCATTTTACTTTTGATGTTTGGGAATAGGAAGATGCAACATTTGCATCATGGTCTGTTTTTCTGAAGAAACAAGGAAACATTTTTTTCGAAACGCTTCGTGTACGCGCCATCTTTGTTGATTAAAGTTCACTTTGAAACACCCATACAGTCGATTGCTGTTTAATTTCAGGCTCATATGAATATATATCCATGATCCATGTTTCGTCACCTGTTACGATGTAATATATAAAATGTGAACGACCATTTTGAAATTTTTTAACATTTCCTTGCACCATTTAACACGTGCCTGTTTTTGAGCTTCTTTCAAATTGTGAAGGATCCAACGACTGCAAAGCTTCCTAACATTCAAATGATCGTGCAAAGTCGTATGTATTTGTTTCGCCGCAATGTCTAAGGATGACTCTATCTCACTATATGTCGCATGCCGATCTGCCTAAATCATTTCACGCACAGCAACGATATTCTTCGCTACAACAGAGGTGCATGGACAACCTTCGGGAAGATCGTCATCAAACGTTGATTTAGAGTGTTTTACAGTAATTTGTATAACTACAATACGGTAGTTTCACTGGGTTGGAAAGGGCACCACGGAAGCCCTTCAAAAGCTTGTATACACTAAAATATAGTATAATCTGTCATAATCTGCCACAAGTCAGCATATTCCATTAACACATAAGAAAAAACACGTGTGCAAAAGATTTTACTCACAAATTTATTTTACACCGCAAAACGATGAATTCTGATGAAAAAACTATTTTTCACATATTGTCTCCGAATTTCTTCAAAATGCGGTCTTTCACGCTTGAATTCAACGAACCGCTTGTACACCACACTTTTGCATGGTACTTTATCCCCGAGTAACAAATTAAGTTTCTCCACACATTGCTGTGGTGTTATACCCGAATCGTTCAAGCAATGCACGTCATCCCTTAGTGTAAAAACCTTAATGCATTAAAATCACTAATAGCGAAAAATGAAATAAAATTTCAATCATTTTTAACCGTCAAAAAGTGTATGGCCTTATATAATTATTATTAAGATGAATAGTAGAGTTCATTGCTTATCGTATATGACATGAATAACATTTATGTAAATAATGTACTTACATCTACTTCACATTATTCGTTTATTTGTTACCATAGTTGGCAACACTGATAATTTGCATGTTTGTACTGACAAAGTAACTATTTGACAATTTGAAAAATATTTGCGTCGTGTTTGAAAAATTTTTGTGCGTTGAAAAGGCCTATTTATGCTGGATTTATACAGCGTAAGCCGTAACGTAACGTACATCGCCGTGGCGTATTGTAACGTATCGTAACGTGTGATTTTTCTAAGGTATTTTATACAGAACCTTTACGGGGATTTGTCGTACAAAGTATGCTCATGTTCTGTCGATATAAGTGTATGACAGATTTGTATTTCACAGGTTAGTTTATTCGTAATATGCTATATTTCATATATATTTCCATTTAATATATTAATATAAACTTTTGACACATGACACATGTCACTCATGTCAGTCACAGTCCACAAGAAAAGACTATTCGTAATGAAGTATTTTTTATATTTATTTCCATTTAATATATTAAGCTAAACTTTAACCCATATTAGCCACATAAAAACAAACAATAGCATAGAGAACTAATAATTTTCGTAATACCACAACGTATCGTAACGTGCCGTAACGTAGAAAGATAAAAGTTGGCGATCTTTGGGATTTTAATACGTTAGAACACGATACGTCACGTTACGGCTTACGGCTGTATAAATCGTCGCATTTGTTTGCATTGTTTTATTTTTTACGTTACATTAGAGCACGGTACGTTACGTTACGGCTTACGCTGTATAAATCCAGCATTATAATAAAGTAATGTTTAACGCAACGCAACGACGCAACGTGACCGTTACCACAAACACAAAAAAACATATTTTAAAAAATATTCAAATAATAAATAAGTATATTTGTAGATAGTCCGCAAATTTATTTAAAATAAATTTACATATTTTTTTTTTCTTTTCTATAATAATTGGTTGTAATAATTAATGTGAAACAGGATATTCATCATATATGTGGCAAAACTATATACTAGGTAGGTATATAAATTACTTCGATGGGAAATGCACAATATAAAGCTATATTTGGACGGAATTTATTTTTTAAAATGACTTAGTTTTTACTTCTTTTTAATACTTTTACAAATCCATTCCATCCCTTCCTGAAAATTAGAAATTTGTGTTTTTATATTACCCTTATATAAAATGAAATAGCTATTTTAATTTACCCGAACTCCTTGAGTTTGAGATGCTATGCAAGCTTGAATTTGCCATGGACGATCCTTAATTGAAGGAAGTGCTAAAACATCTGCTAACTCAGCTGCTGTTAATGCGCTTGGTAAATCTTGTTTATTGGCGTATACTAACAGAGGAACGCCAGTTAATTTTTCATCTCCAAGCAACTCATATAATTCGATACTAGTTTCCTCTATGCGTTTCTTATCTGCAGCATCCACAACGTAAATCTATAAACATATCTATGTAAGAGCATAATATTACAATAATTTGTAAATTCCGTTGAATTACTCGATAGAAAATAAAAGCGTAAAGTAAACTCGTTCGTAAATTTGCTACGATTTAGCAAAATGAATACGATTATTAGAAATTGCCGCACGAAAGTTTGGTATTTTTTTTATGAAATTTATAATCAAAAAATTTCTCATGAAAATAATTATATTTTACGAAGATACTGCAACGTCGGCTAACGCACCTATTCAAGAGCTGCGAAAATATTCCTAATTTCCAAATTAAAAATCATAACATTTGTTGACCTTTATTTTATTTATTTCACGAAATTATTAAGTTTGGCGTCTTTAAATCATGTTTTATCATATTTATTAGAGATGTACCGACAACCTAACATAGCCTGTTACGTGTCTATAGATATATGGTCGAAGCTTTGACATTATGCTAGCTAGGTTGCATTTCTTAAAAAATTATTTGAGAATAAAAATATTCCTGATAGAATTTGTGAAGGAGGATCAACATTTCAAACGACTGCTTCAGTACTGAATTTATTTAAAAATGAAAATTTATACATTAACTAAAATGGAATAAAATCTACCCTTATCGGCATGTTTTTTCGTGTACATATAACAATACATCAGTATTTGTGAGGTAAATAAAATTTTATATTCCTCTTAGCAGTGCATTCAGAATGAAAAAGTAGCTAGTGCTATTCGCGAAGCAAGTTTAGACGTCAGCGCCGCTACCGACTAAATAGTGAACTTCCTTGGTTGGTACCGTTGGTACTGAGATCTTATTTTAAAATTTTTATATAAACATAGGTTTATAATAATAATAATAATGTGACAACTACGATGTTATTGTTTCAAAATTAAAATTTTCCATATTTCAAACAGAGCATAGCCAGCTAGGCCAGCTAGCGCTATTGAACGCACACCGCACACGTGCTTATTGCTGTGGTGATGCGGGTGACGCGCATAGAATAATGGTCGTATTTTTCAATAAAAAGCTATTCATACCAACACATCGGTATTTTCAAAATAATTCCTCCAGTATGGCCTAATTTTTCTTTGGCCACCAATATCCCACACATTCAGCTTAAAACCATCAGAAATTACTGATTTTATATTGAATCCAGCGGTTGGTGTCACGTGATTTATGTCTTCCGATGCTAAAACTTTTAAAATTGTTGTTTTTCCAGCATTATCCAAACCAAGAAGGAGGAGTCTAAGTTCCTTTTCTGGAGATTGTCGTAATTTTCTTAAAATTGATAGAAGCCCCTATAAAAATACGTTATGCATTATTATTTGAAGGTTATAGGTTGGTATTCTGTGACAGTTGTTTGAATTGTCAGTTTATCGTATTGCTACTAGCAACCACAGAATTATCAATAAATTATTACATTTTAAAACTATTTCTCATAATATTTGCATATTATACTAGATAAAATACTATAAAAGTATTAATATTTACCATTATTGTCAATAGCAGTCTTTATTTTTCGTAGTTGAAATTGGTTATCCTCAATCCAATACCGAGAATACGTCTTTCTTCGTCGTTCAGGTGCAAACAACTTTACCATACCTGTAATGAAATGACATTGTGGTAAAATAATCAATCAATAATGAAAATGTTTTGCGCCGGTTTCAATTTATATGGCCAGTTTTTAAATATTAAAGACCATTGTATTAAAGAATTTACATGTATAAAATACAACAATGTTGTTGATGTTAAAATTAACCATGCTAATTTAATTCTAAAAACAGCAACCCGTGATGAAAATAATATATTATCAAAAACTAAAATTTGTATAGATGGATTCAATAACAAGGAACATCAACATAGAGAATTAAATTTTGATAATGATATTAAACAAATAGCAGTTTCTGATCACAAATTATTATTTTTGTCTAAAGAAGGAAGAGTTTTTACTACTTCAGGCAACATAAGTTCTGAGAATGATACAAGACTATTGCCTGATTTTACTCAAACCGAGGTAAATGATGACGTAAAGACTGAATTAATAAAAAATATATCTAGTGGAGCATGTATGAATATCGCTTATTCTAATCACAATTTTATTTATAACATACCTGTAAAACTTCCTTGTGAACTGGAGGATATTGTAGATATATGTACAGGGCGAGAACATTGTTTAATTTTAACAAAAGATGGATCAATTTATTCTTTTGGAGGAAACAGGTACTTTAAGTTGCTTTTTATTTCAGAGATTTGAATTATTATAATTTTTATGTATACTTTTTAAAATCTACAGTAATTTGTGATTTTTTGTTACAATGTTTTTATCCAGGGTAATAAAATTTAAGATATAACCAAAAATGTAGGGAGTAAGATTGATTAGGTATTTATTTGGAGTCATTAATTTCTGAATACTCTTTAAAGACGTTTTATTCAATAGCGAATAATATAATCGCTTTTAGTAGCATCAAATCTTTATAAGGTTGTGGGGACGTCATGTGTGGAAGTTAGATGAATGTGAAATAGAGCTTTTATGAAAGAGAACGAGGCGAAAGAAGAGTGTTTGGATAGAAATGATAGGATGATTTTGGTAAATGACTCACGTTTCCAAGTCCCTAGAATCTAATTTTAACATTGTCACTATTGTTTGTAGGTGTAGGTGTGTGTATCTTCTGGGCGCTCTAACTTAATTTAAAAATTTTGAAACCATGTATTTTAACTTATTCTAATATGGAAAGAAGCCATTAGATTTTGATGTAAATCGGATAACCGGAAATGGCACTTTCTTTTTCGAAAAATGTTTTTTTTTTCGCAATTTATATTATTATAAAAATTAAAGATTATTAAATTTTCAATGGATATGCATTACTAATTTTTATATATATATATATACATATTTTATGGATAAATTTATAAAATAATCTATAATTTAAATCCCGGAGCCTACGCTACTCCTTAGTTACACACAGTCTTGAACTCAAATGTATATGTAACTGACATAAATATTAAAAAACTAATCATTTCAAATTATTAATAGTAACGTTTTAAAAATAAAATAGAACAATAGTTATACAGAAATGAATTTAATATAGTTTCCAGCATTAGTAAATATGTAGGTATTTATTGAAATTAATAAAAATTAAATGGCGAGAGGTATTGTGTTGGCCACATTAGATTTTTTTTCGGGTTTTTGCTAAACCACATTACGAGAAACTGCGTGATTATTTATGTATGATGGAATATGATACGATAATACCAATTTTGTTGGCTGTATGTCTGTCTGTGATCACGTGTGCGATAAACTCCACGGAATGAAAAAAAAAAACTATAATTTTTTTGTCGATTTTGAGAGCGAACAATGTTTTTTTTTACGATGTTGTACGATGTTCGCCAAACGGAATATATAAATATATTATCACGGCATGCTACTCATTGCTGGGTGTGCCATTCTGCTCTGTACACAGATTTCGATAATGATGATGACTTATTTGTACCATGCGGGCGTTTACCTCACGGGCACTCACTTCCGACATGAAGAGTGGACAATAGAGGTCACTTTTGTGCCATTTAAAATTCGAAATATTTGGCCATGTGCCTGAGTGTCTGGTCGCTAATCTGGAGAACTGAGTTCGTAAAACTGAATGTTTAAAATTTAAACGAATATATTTATATGTATATTAAAACGTTAGTTTCATCATAAATGCTGTATGATCGAGATTTCGAGTAATTGTTAACACAACACAATCGAGAAATTTATTCACATTTAATGGCTGCAAGAACTTCTTGACTGGAAAGGTGATGAAAGGAAGAATATTACTGGATTTCAGTCAAATAATAAATAATTGCTATATTTTTTTACATAAGGTGTCGAAACCGGTAGAGGCGGAAAATATGGCAATTATTTGAGTGAAATACAGTAATTTTCTTCCATTCATTATACATTTAATTTTAGTCCATTAATATCACGATTTAATGAAATTTTTGAGAAATATCAGTCAACTAGAAATCAGCAATCGTTGGTTAGTTAATTTGAAATGGTAGTTTACTTATGGTTTCAGTGTTGGCCTTTTCCCTTTAATTACTTTATAAGATGTTAGGTAAATATTCAAGATTTTGAAATTTGTATTTATTTTCAGTCGAGGACAATTAGGACTTAACGACATAGAAGACAAACATCTCCCTGAACGAATATCAAGTTTAGATGGTATTAAAGTTACGACTATAGCTTGTGGTGCCTGGCATTCTACAGCTTTGACTGCAGAAGGAGATTTGTATACTTGGGGTTGGAACAGCAATGGGCAACTTGGACTACATGCTGATGCTCACTCTGGTTCCATTATCTCATGTCCAACGCTTGTAGAATTTGATGAAAATATTATTGATGTTAGTTGTGGATCTCGTCATACTGTCATTTTAACAGGTAAATATAAACTAGCATAATACAAGAATGACTGCTGGTGAAATATCATATTCGCCCGGTGTATAGGTACTTTAGAAACATGGATAGGCAAGATCATGTGATCTGGTAAAATAAGACCAAGGAAGCATGTCCGTTGAAATTGTTCGCTTATTTTGAGAAATCGAATGTCGTATATATCAGAAGTGAATTTTACTAGTAAATTTTTCTTGAAAATATTTACTTAGCAATATTGTGATAGTGAAATGTTAGATTATCGTGAGAATGAAATGTTAGATTATCATGAGAGTTTTCTGAATAATTTAACTGGAAGATTATTGCTTAGGGCTTACCAAAATAAACCACGTTTTCAAGAAAACTTTAAATTACTTATAAAAAAGTCATGAGTGGTTGTATCTGTGAAGATTGTTTCTTGAATATGTATATTTTTTTTAAATTTAAATGAAGGAAAATATTTTAAATAGAATGTTGACATTGTATATTATTTGTGCATATATGACAATGAATATTCTATAAAAAAATCTGATGTGGTCAACACAAAACCTCCCGCTATTTAATTTTTATTAATTTAAATACATACCTACGTATTTACTAACGCTGCAAACTGTTCCATTGCATAAATCTTTGCTTTATTTACTATTTTGTTTTTAAAATGTCACTATTATTAATTTGAAGTGATTAGTTTTTTGAGTGACATTTACTGTCAGTTACAGTCATTTGAAATATGAAGTGTGTAACAAAGGAATTGTGTTTATCTTAGGCTTCGGGACTTATAAAATTTTTTTTTAAAAATTTATCTGTACAATGTACAGAAAAAGTATTAATGTATTCCTGTAGAAAATTCAATAGTCTTTAATTTTCATAATGAAAAAATGCGAAAAAATGGCATTTAATGGTATTTTTGAAGAAAAACCATTATGAGCTTCAGGTAAAGTGCCATTTCCGATTATCCGATTTACACCAAAATCTAATGGCTTCTTTTCGTATTAGAATAGGGTATAAATACAAGGTTTCAGAATTTTCTGAATGATAGTATTTGAGTTAGAGCGAAGACAAAATAATAATAATTGGATTCTAGGGACCTTAAAACGTGGTCATTTACTAAAATCTCGATATGTGATTTTAGCACGATCCCTATACCTCCCTTACCAAGGGTAGCGGGAGGTAAAAATTAGAACAAAATTAATAAAAGTGCAATATAATGGCGACACTTGGTGAAACAGTTCGAACAGTTCTAATAAAATATTTAAAAAATTAATATTTTTATGTAACAAAAACTCTTTTCACTTAAAATCTGGACTTGTTTAGTTATTGTAAAAATTTTGCATTTATCCGATGGAATAAGTTATAAAAAAATAAGAAATGAGTTTTTAAATATCAATAAGGACTTCTCTAGTTCGAGCAAGAAACTAAATGAACTTGTTTTGTTCTTACTAATTTTGTTTTTGTACAATTATAAAAATATTATTTTCTTTGTTGCTCATAATGGCTCGTAGTACGATCACGGTTTTAACTAAAACACTATTTTTGGAAATGTCAAATTCAAATTTAAACATTTAATTTCACTCGTATGTTTAAAGAACGATTTTTTAAAAAATATTTGTTCGAATTCAAACTATGTTCTGCTTTGAAATCATATTTTGATAAATTTCATATTATTTATTATTGTTATTAAATAATGAAATTTGACATTTCTTAAAACAGCGTTTATAATTAGAGAGAATTCGAACTAGAGAGAGCAAAAGAAAATTAAATAAACATTTGTATAAATTACAAAGACTATGTATATGCAATGGAAAACAACGTTTATTCATTCATTATAACAAAAAAAATACATTTTTATTGTTTAGAAAACTGAGATGTACCTATTAAATATACAAATTGAAACATTATACCGAGTGTCCCAAACAAACCTATTTCAGTTATCTAAATCTAAATTCGATTTACAAACAGGCGAATTTCATTGAAAATGATGGCAAATGCCCAAAATTTATTTCGATTAAGGGAAAGTTCGAATTAAAAAATTCGATTTAAAGAATATTTTTTACATATACGAGTACAATTGAACATGTCAAAAAAATAATTCGATTTAGAGAAAATTCAAATAAGAGAGAATTTGTTTTAGAGAGAGTCGATTGTACTAAACTATTATATTATTGATATACGCTACAAATAATGCAACTTTATTGTAATTATTGCACATATTGTAGCGCAAGTACTACCTTAATCGTAACAAAATAGATTTTTAATATAATTTGTGATGGAATAGAACATTTTATTTTTAAAATAAATAAAATAAATAAAATAAATAAAGATATCATTACGGCATATTACCCATTTCTGGGTGTGCCAGTATCTACAACACATGTAGACATCGGTAATGATGACGATATATTTTACCGTGTGGGCGCTTACCAGGCGTCACCACACGGGCACTCATAGCTGCCGTGGAGAGTGCACCACAGGGGTCACTTTTGTGCCATTTAAAATTGGAAATATTTGGCGTCTGTCGTGATCGAACCCGGTTCCCCCAGGTTCGCGACCAGACACTCAGGCACCAGTGGCGGCTCGTGTTATTTTTGAGCGGGGGGGCAAATTAATCTGTGGTCATGGAACTTTATTTAGAAATCCGATTTGCTTACTAACAATTTTAATATTAATTATCAACAAGAATATAAATACAATAAAAAAACTAGAAGAAGACCTCCAAAAACAAGAGATAACGATACAAAAATCTATTACAATAGAAGGAAGTAGAAGTAACAAGATAAGAATAAATAGTAAAATTGGAATATTACAGTACTACACATTCAAGCTTTGAGTAACGCAAGTTTTATACGACAGACCTGAGACTGAGGTGCTTTGTGAGACTTGCTCTTACTACGCGAAACGCGAGGTACGAAGTGCTCCGAGTACGTGCGATTCTTTCCGATTCACAACGTGGGCTTGCCACCTCTGCGGCTCTCTCACTCAGATATTGGGATTATTTTTATGAATTAATTTACAAGCTTGAAAAATAATCAAAACATTCATTTGGAAATTAAAATATCAATTTTGTTAAAAAAAACTCTTCGATGATTTTTTTAAATACATGCATATTTATTTATTAAAATTCGTAAATAATTTTTTTTGAAAATATTTTATGTATGTTGTTATATCAGTTTTACAGAATGTTTACTTTAACTTTAAATTATTAATTTGTTTTATACAAATTAATTCTGTATAACTCCATATTAATCATTAATATCATAGAATTTATTATAAATATAATATATACATATTTATTATTTAAATAATAAATCCAATGTTTAAATGCGAACAAACCGGTAAATAGATTTCATATTTTCATAAGAATAAGAAAATAATAAGAATACTGAAAATATAGTGTACCCATTAGCACGGGTAATTTGCTGTAGAACATAAGTGAAGAAATCAGTATTATAGATGGCCAGGGGGGGCTTGCCGCCTCTGTGTGCTGCGTGACCCGACGTACGTCTCACTTGTTCATCACTGGTGAGCGCTGCGCTAGTTACTGCACAAGTTTGGAACGTATCGCGGAGTATAATGCCATAATTTTTCTCTGAAGGGGGCATGCCCCCTCAAGCAGAATTTCATGCATATTGCGCTGTTGAGCGGCACAGCGCCAATTTCAATTTAAACAGTACATTGTTTAATGATAACTATAGGATCAAATTGATACTTTTATAATAATTAATTTATAATATATTGATGTAAAAAAATCTGAGGGGGCACTGCCCCCTCTGCCACCCTGGACGAGCCGCCACTGTCAGGCACATATTCGTTTCCAATTTCAATTTGTTACCAAATATATTACCGAATTTGTTAACAAATAAATAGTTATTATGAATCGCAATAAACTAAATCAAATTAATTGTGCCACACAGGTTTTACACTGAATTTAAATTTATATTTCTTCGATGCTTTTTATTTTCTTTGGAAAGAATATGCTCATTAATTTGACATCAAAGATTCTCTATGGATGTCATAGTAGTCAGTATTATATCACTATTGAAAACTGAATCAAGATCTTTAGTTGTGTGAAAAAGGAAAGAAAGTATTCGAGCATGAGGAACAGGTGAGTTTGTATATACATATGTGGACGTCCAGTCGCGCGAAAGAAGCGTATTTGGATAGGAATATTTAGTGAAGGATAATTGAGTGTTTTAAGAAATGAAATGACTGCATATAAATATACTGTTTTAGTTGTCATTGTAATGTACTTAATATTTTAATTCTTTTCAGATAGTCTAAAACTATATGGCTGTGGTTGGAATAAATATCATCAACTAGGAAATAAAACAAAAGAAGAAAATAATTTTCAATTTATTTTTCTGTACGATTTTAGTAAGTTTAATGTAAGTGGATTAAGATGTGGACCTTGGAGTACTGTTGTTTTAGTTTCTGATTAATGTACATTTTTTTAAAAAAAGTAAAATATACAACACAAATGAAGCTTTTGAATTTTTTATTTAACTGGAATGAGGTATTAATAAGAAAAAACGAATAAATATTATAATATATTTCACAGTATAATAAATACTGGTATACTTCAGAGTTACATTATAAATATACAATGTGTATGATATTTAATATTTTTTATTTTTTTTGTGGTTTTTAAAAATATTTTCTGAAAATAACAATTTCCCACAAAGCAATGTTCAAACATTTAACTCTTCAAATATTTATGAGAGTAAAAACATGCTCATATTACAGCACAATTTTTTACAAACTTGTGAAAAACGACATTTATAAATGCAGTTTTTCTTATATATTTCTTAAAATACCATGAAGTTGTAGCCACAGGTATTCTTAATATATATAATATATTAAATATATTTTGACGCTATAAAGGCATTTGTAGTCACCATATTTTAATATAACAAATTATTTTGAATAATTAAATACACATCTAAATCTGTTTTATATTATACGAAAGTCCATTGCATTGTAATTCCAAGTAAAATACATTTATTTTATATACATTCTTTAAACAAATAATTATAATTATCATATTTTAATGAAATAAATGTCAATGGACTCTGTATACCAAAAATTCATTATAAATACAATCAGAAAAAATATATAATAGAAAAGAATATGCGTAACATTCATAATATTTTTTGTTGATAATTTATATAGCTTCACTGCTTCTAAATGAAAGTATTATTTTAATTATATTTAGAACACAATTTTTGCACCTTTTGACGTTAAGCAGTGACACTATTAAATTACACTTGTTCACAGACATAAATAAGAAGCTAAATGTTTCATTTTTGGGAGTTAACACAATTTCATGGAATTAAATTTGTTGGTATAACTTTTTCTATTAACTTTTGATACGGATATATTGTTGTGGATATGAATTATTGGTCCCTGTATAACAGATGTTTCTGTATGTTATAGAGTTAAATGGCATATTTTAAATGAAAACACATTCCATTCTCTGAATATCAACTTTTCTTTTTCTTTTTTTTTTACTTCTGTTAGTCCATATAAGTATATTAACATCATATTTACATACATAAAACTATTTTTTTTCAGTCTTCATAAATCCAATTTAATTGATCAATTTATGTAAATTCATTTGTTTATAATTGAAAATATCACATTTGATTCAGAAATAAATGTAATTATTTCTACCAATTTAAGCACAATTTTAAGACTAGAAAAATGAATAAATATTGTTATACATACATTATATGAAATGCACAATACAAGTACATAACAAAATTTAATTTAACTAACTAAATTTAGTAATATTTTTAATAAAAGACACTTGCTTGGTGTATTTGTATGTACATAATTTTATAATAAAATTCTTATATATTTTTTATTTTGATCAAATGATATATCACCAATGTAATAAGCTTTATAATTAGATTGATTTGAAATATGCCATGTTACATCTATATGGTATAAATAAATAATGTAAAATATCTGAACTGCTATCACATTTGTGAAGAACGTAAAACTTACAGATCTAAACACGTATATTATTATGTTATGTACTTTCTAATACTTAACTCTAAGTTAGTAAGTGCCCTCACCATTTAGTAATAAATGCTTTACTTTACAGAAAACAAAAATGCTACATTAATGATATTTTTAAAATTGTACTACAAGTGTCATAATAATAATATCTGATGTAATATTAAGTATGCCTGTAAATAATACAATGTAATGTAATAAAACTAGAACTGAGATTTGTAATGAAACAATGAAATAGGTGAGAGAGCAATAATTTATAAAACTGTGTACACTACAGAGATAGGTAGGTACACTTGTAATGTTCGTAAAGCAAAGAATTTTTCATGTGAAATTATATAACCATACTTGTACATTCTTTGGAATACTAATTGTCCCTTACGTCTCTTGTTTGCAGAGATCACTATTATATAATAAAACACATTCTATCATACATCGCAGCTATCGTCAAGTCGAAGGGATCATCGTGTGCATGTACATACTGGATGTACGTACATACAAATTTTGTATAACACAATAAAAATAATTTTATGAAAATATTTAAATATATAAATACAATAATAAAATACACATTTAAAGTACAAAAATATTATAAAAATGAAAAACATTTAAATCTGTAGAAACTAACTAAATAACAATTAGTTCTTCACAAATATGATTCAATGTGGGTAATTGTTGTTTAAATTTACTGATATGCTATTGTTTTCTCTGTGGTTTGCTGATAAACAGAATTTTGGTTACTATGGTTACATTATTGTTGCAATATTAAAAAAACTAAAATAATATAGAAATCACTGCAATTCTAAAAATAGGTTTCCATGTTTTAGCAGGCACACGAACAGTCAAGTGCGCAAGAATTGAAACAGCTAACTATATACAATAGTCGGATACCTAGTAATATTTAAAAATAATAATTACTGTGAGTTAACGTAAACGAATATCTGCAAACTTAAGTAAATCCTGCATTTCAAAACTACGTATGCGTATGCAACTAACAAATACGTCTCTTTATAAATCAATCAAGTATAAAATCACTGAAACAAATAAAATATAAAAAAAATATTTTATGATTAGCTATTAAAAGTCTTGGTGAGTCTTATATAAATGCGGAAATATATAACAAATGGAATGATGATTGATAAACAAAGCTAAATATGTAATCTTATGAACTAGAAAACGTAATCACGATACTTGTTGTCAGAGAATGAGAAACAGCTAAAATTAAAAAAGTTGGTCCGACGTACGTTGAAAAGAATCTGCCATTCCATTTCCAGGTATGACATGACAGTGAGTATAGTGCTACAGCGGATGTCAAGTTGCAAAGGGCGGAGCAACAACGCGAAATACATAATAATGTACGATAACGACAAGGATTATGGTACGAACAATCTATCCAGTTCCATTCGAACACGAATGTAGAGTTAGACTATCGTGGCCAATATATTTTTCGCAACATGAACACATAAAAATTTGATTGTTTGTTGATTAACACTTTTCTTGTTTAATATTTGATAAATACACGTGTAGGTATTTATTATTTATTAATAAATGCATGGCATGTGATGCACCTATTTGTTATATTACATAGTACATTACAGGAAAAGAGAGATAGATATATCTTGACAAGTATGTCTTTTAAGAAATGCACTTTCTGATACGTTTTAATTGCAATTTTGGAATATAGTATAATGTATGTAATGCGTATACATCGAAAGTCAAGGTGAAAAATTTGGACCACAGTGTAAGAAAATTAATCTCTGGCAAGGCAATTACGTTAAATTTTAAATATATGATCTACCGATATATGAACAATTATCATTATATCATCATTAATAAATAAATCTGTTGATATTAAATAAAACGGAATAATAAAACAATTGCACAGAAGTGGCACACACATTGTGTTTTGTTTCAAATATTCACAACATTAGTGAATATCTCAAACGTTGAAGGTATGCTATGTGCTGTACGATAGATTTTCTATTATATAAATGTAAGATAACAATTACTATATATTTTACGTACTGATTCAGCTGTCAAACTCTATTGAGGTACTGAGAGACCGGTTGCTACGGATAATGAGCATATTTTGTTAATGTAGATAAAACTATTGTATGTCAACTTTGCAAATTTACGAGCATTTAAAAAAGTGTTACACACAAACATTTAAAAATACATTTTTATAAACCTTAAAAACTACCTTTTCATTCTCGGAAGTTCGTATCTCCATCTGTAGTAATTATATAATTTAAAATCTACAATTATGTAAAAAGAACTGCGACAGTCAATTCTAAAAGAACTGTAACACAGTTATTTTATATCTCAGTTGTTTTTCAACTCTAATTGTTGCGAATAAAAAATCTGGCACATATATGGTTGGAATGTTATTTTTTTTTTTACTTTTTTCAATATGCATCTGTCCCAGTGTACATTCTAATGACAGAAATAATAATGCGCATTATTAACAATAAGAAAATTATTTAATGTATTCATTATTACATGCATTAATACAATTTAGAAACTTTTGTATATTTTCGTATAAAAATCCTTGTTATGTATATGGTAGCGTGTTTAGATTTCGATGTAACATAAAAGGAATTGAAAGCATGATGCAAAGTAGCACACTGGCACCGAGCATATATCGATATGTTTAAAACATACAATAATATGTACAATATACTGCATTATTGGTCCAACGGAAATATTTGTTTGATATACTGTGTATTCAGGTTTGGTTTGACAGACGCAGATGTCGAGCGGGGTAAACAAATGATTGTCGACCATCGCTGACATCAGCATCTCATGAAAACTGTCGGTATCGGTTTGGTTTGCGGTTTGTTGTTATCTGACGGTTGTTGAGGGTTGAAGCACTGATAAGTTAGAACGCTACCGGGAGTCAATCTTTTATCTCTCGAACAAAATAGCTTCCTTTTTTAAATATATAATATATTCAATATATTACCTTACTTACTACATAATATTGATGTAAATATATATTATATGTATATACCATCTAATTGCACTTCATTTGTCATATGTAAAACAAAAATGTCGCCTGCTGCTTATAGCGGCGTCGCAGCAACGATACAAATCATTAATTTCAAATCTATTATTAATATATGTATCATTTAACTATCTAATTGTTTTAATTTTATATTATATTTTAAGATATTTTTAGAGAAAATATACATCAAAAATTTTGAATAAATCACAGATAGATATAATTTTAATATATGGGTAATGTCCCAAAAGTTCTGAATATATCCACATCAAAGCAGTCAAGTTTATGAAATTTAGTAATATCTATGAATATACACGATTTTTTTACATTTATACTTTTTGTTACTTGTGAGGTATACGCAACGTTGAAGACACATAGATAGTACATTAATACATTTCTGAAATATATTTTAGTACATGCCAAAATACACCTAACAATGAACATATACATAATAGTAATTTCTATACAATTTTTAGAGTCCAAAACACGTACAGATATGAATATGAATGAATGAGATCACGTTTTCCTCAATACGAAACTGCTTTGATGCAATCGAACTCGTAATTACTTCCCACCTGAATATACCCTCTAATTCTCTATAAAGTGAATCATAAGAGAACGTAGATAAAAATCAACAAACACCGTCATGGGCGTAAAACCCGTTCGTTTGACTCAACAACAACCTTTGTGATAGGTAACAACGCTAAGTATTAACGCTGCACAACAACAAATATATGTAATATTTCTCTTTAGTATAAAAACCGTGGAGTTACATTACCTAGGTGTCAGTCTTGGGCCACGTCTGGTTTCTCAGAGGCACTTCCTGTGTCAAGCACGACACTAAGCCCATTGCTATCAGGCATCGCGCACGGCTCACATTCATCGCTTGTACTTCTGAAGCGCACCAGCACTTCAGGTTTCAAATTCTCAGGTTTCGTCAGCTCCTGGAATTGTGGCTTTACGTAGATGCGTGACGGTGGTGGGGATTCTTTCGTTTCCTCTTCCTTACTACTTGTTCCCGCTGGCGCTGCTGCCGTCGACTCGTTCGAATCGTTGCACAGCTCAATGGTTTGGATGTCTTCACGATCACGATCGCGCGGTTTTTCCACACTTAAATCCTGTTTGTTGACAAAGTTCAATGGGCTCGTTTCATCACCTGAGCTATTAGCTTCGGTATTTGTTGATTTTGACAGAGGAGTAATGCGACTGTTTCTACATAACTGGTCAAGGAGTGCTTTATTTGACATGTTTTCGGGAGCTACATTCTTCTCTTCCTTGCTATTTGCTTTGTCCGTAATACTAGGTACACCTGAATCTAAACTGGAACGGATAATACCATCAAGAAAGGAACCATTTGCACCTGTTCCATCATAAAGTGATTCAGCCATCTCACGAGCACTTTTAGCAAGACCTCCACCGGTTCCATTCGCTCCTCCTACGGCCGTAGCACCAGGTCCAGGTCCAGGTCCAGTTCCAGTTGTAGTTCCTGTTGTAGCTGTAGTTCCAGTTCCGGATCCAGATCCAGATCCAGTTCCTTCCCCATGGCAACGTCCTGAACGCTCTTGTAGTTGTTGCATCATCTGTGATGCGAAGAAATCAGGGCTGGTGGGAAATTGAGAAGATGATGTGTTTCGAGGATACTCAAGGGGTAGATGGGGGAATGACGGGTGTGGCCAAAAAGAAAATGGTGGCGGTGTGTACCCCAATGATGCCATAGCAGGATCAAACATTGCTGGCATTTTGATACCATTGGGAGAAGTAGGTGGATATTTCTGAGGTGGTTTAATCACAGATTTCATTTTGTCTGGAATGTTACGTATCTCTTGATTTTTTAAAGAAGCAATTTTTTCATCTACGGGGTTGGGTTTAGGATCGCGCTTTCGTGGCCGCATGAGATGACGTTCTTTAACTTTATATTCTAATGTTGAATGAGGTACACCGTAGTAGCTGCCAGCACGATGTACAGACATTTCTCCTCGTTGTACAGCCCGCACTGCTTCAACCAAGCTATCGCGATCATAGTTCCTATACTTGCCACGTTTGGGACGTGTCCCTTTCCCGCCCTGCGAGCTTCCGCCGCTGCCGCTACTACTATTTGTACTGTTGTTATTAGCTGGCGTGTGTGAATGTGAGTTGGTAGCATTGTTCTTGACTACAGAGGCTGTTCCCTGAAAGCTTCTAGCCGATGGTAAGCCGGAAGGCGGTGTGACAGTTGGTGGCGTAACTGGTTCTGGTGTGGGCTGAGGCGGATGATGAGGGTTCTTCATGGCAGGAGATAAACCAACTAAAGGTGGTGTAATACCTACGCGTTTGTAATCAATGTCAATTGGCGTTGGGTGACGTATTAGTGGTTCAGGACCCGGATTCTGTTGAAACTTTTGACTGATACTTTTGGCAATTGCCTCACGCAACGATAACATACTGCTCGTAACGATTGGTGGTGACCCCGATTCACTAGTGACGGGTGGAGACGCTAGGGAACCAGTGTCATTTCTGTATGTGTCACCACCATTCTTACTAGTAGTGGGTTTAAAGGACGGAATTTTCAGTATCACATTGGCAGGTGAATCTTCAGTGTCCATATCGGACGAGTCCGTTTTAGTCTTAATTGAATTACATGGACTCGATTGAGGTGGTAGTTGTGTCTTGGTTTCGTTTTCACCATTATTCACGTGTTGTTCGTCGCCAATGACCTTACGCATAAAATCAGGTAACATAGGCATAAGAGCAGGATCCTTGGCTGCTAATTGTTCTGCCATCATAAGCTGAATGTAAGGACCAAAAGCACTATGATCTAAGGCTTCCAATTGTTCTTCTTTTCCATTACCACTTTTTAATTGTTGCTGCCTAAGTAGAGTGCGCAGTGCTTCTGGCGAATCAGCAAACCGAACGATGTCGTCCATCGATACCAACGGACCCTGTAAGGCTTTCTCTACCTCCTTCTCTTCTTCGGCACCCGAGAGTTCGCGTTCGTAGTCCATGACATCTTCGTCAACGAGTGGTGCGAGATGTGATTCTCTCTCGCGTTCCATGGCTAGTTTGTAGACCTTGTTGCGTAACGTGGAGCGCGGGATGCCGTAGATGACAGCCGCACGCCGTGTTCCAAGCTTGCCACTTTGAATGTCGCGCAACGCTGCCTGCAGTTCTTCCTCCGTGTAAGTGCGCCTCCCGCCTACCGTTGACATACGTGGCTTCGCTCTGAAATCACAACTGCAATATACGTCCTTTACTAATTGTCCTACATATACCCCCATATATGTATGACAGATAATATATTAAAATAAATATAGATGGCTATTACATGGGGAAGTTTAGCAAGAAGTTTTTTGATTTTAGATACAGTACCGTCACCGTTAAAAAATATAGATACATCTGATGATTTGTAAAATAAATGTACAGGCGTCTCATTTTCGATGTTTTTTTACGGTATCTCGGGAAATATTAATGATAGAGCAAAATGGTTTGGACATTCCAGGGTCAACTTTTTGAGAAAAGTTTAGTAGTCACCACAGGAATTTTCGATCTTCTTTTGTTTCTGAGCTACAGACAAAAACTTGTTTTTCGCTCATTTCGAAAATATCTCATAACTTATTTATTATGGTAGTTACAAAAAAATTGTTTTAACAAATTTTGTACCGTTTTTTAGGTAACATAAAATGGCGTAATTAGATATTTTGAAAATTTCATAATTCTCGAGATATGGCACAAACTTACGATTTTTTAAATGGCAATCGATGTTAAAAATAGTCTTATCTTTTTGCTTATTTTATAAGCTTTTCAACGATATATACCAAGTCTATATTCTTTTGTTTTGCACATAAATAAGAGATGATTTATTAATTTTTTGGGCTGAAAAAATAGAAAATTATTAAGAAACAAATGAAAAAACTATTATAGTTCATCATTTGTTTATTTCTAATATTATTTGCTTCAATTTTACACATATTTTTAATTTATTTACTTTACAAGCATATTAAACGATTTTTTTTCGAATTATGTCAAAGCCAACTGTGATGTCGATAAATAATAATTTCACTAATCCGAAAATAATTGATTTAGAATAATTTTGAGAACATAATTAATAGATACGGAAACAAAATAAACAAATGATGAACTATTATACATTTTTTATTTGTTTATAATTTTCAATTTTTTCACCCCAAAAAATGAATAAATCATCTTTTATTCATGTGTAAAACAAAAGAATGTAGACTTGTTATATATCAGTGAAAAGCTTATAAAATAAGCAAAAAAAATGAGACTATTTTCAACAAAAGTTCCCATTTAAAAAATCATAAGTTTGTGTCATATCTCGAGAATTATTAAGTTTTCAAAAAATCTAATTACGCCATTTTATTTTACGTAAAAAACGGTACAAAATTTGTTAAAAAAATTTTCTCTAACTATAATAATAAATAAGTTATGAGATATTTTCGAAATGAACGAAATCAGGTTTTTGCCTGAAGATCGAAAGTTCCCGTGGCGACTATATGTACATCAATTTATAATAAATTCAACATGGAACTTTAAGGCCGCGTTATTCTTACTTTGATATATTAAGAAGATTCCCAAAATTTTCACTTAATGTTTTTTATTTTGTTAGATTAAACATATTCACAAATTCATTTAGTATCTATAATTTTTTAGTTGTTTTTTATTGCTTTTCCCTTAATTATCATGTTTGTGTATCCATATTTTTCTATGGTATTGTACTACTATACTGTTCAACATATTTTCTTCACAAAAATATGTATATGAAAAATCTGAGTACTGAATAAATCGCTTTGACCTTCGTAAAATGCCACTATTTATGACCAATCATATTCAAATTGTACTATATAATTACAAGCTAATTATAAGTTTAAATATGAAAGTTCATGTCGATTTGAAGAAAATTAGTTTGAAAATAAAAAGTAGTAAAGCAATAATAATTCTTTCTGATTGAGCAACGTTTACTTATCAATTGTTATACTCGCCGTCAAATTAGTATGGACTGATGCTGAATTTTTTCCCCTCTCCGCACCCTGTCCCTTGCTGTGCGGTGTTGCTGCAATTGCCCATAAACTGACAACAGTGTGGAAATTTCCAGTCCATAATCATTTGACGGCAAGTAGAGTCAAATTGAGACAATAAGTAATTTAAACGTTTCTTCTAGTCTATATATAGGCTGGTACCACAAGACTTGTTTTGAAAACGCAGTTTTGTAGATGGCAAATTTCAATATTTAATTTCATCCTTAAGTTTAAAGAACATTTTTTCAAAATATTTATTTGAATACAAACTATGTACGGTTTTAAAATAACACTTTGAAAAAAAAGCAGTTCTTTGAACGTAGAATGAAATTAAATATTGAAATTTACCATTTTCAAAACAAGGCTTGTGCTACCAGCCATTGAGTTTCAGTTAAAGTACCACTTCTGGTGTACCAATTATAATAATGATTATTCACTCACTATCGATTTTTTTACTACTGAAGACATTTCCTCCTTTCCTTTACATGTCACAGAGGAGGATAAAACATTTCTAAACTTCCCCATTGTAAATTTTATTTTGATGAACGATTTTTAATAAAATTTATTATTGTTAAAATAAAACAGTAACAGCTCAATATTCTAAATTAAAATTAAAAGTTTTCCACTAATTCATGAAACCACAAATTTGTGGATTGTGGTTAGATATAAGATGGAAGTTATAATTTTATATGGACGTTATAGTGGGCAATATCACATTTGAAAAGAGATTTCTTTGTTTTTTAAGATTAATAATTTATAAAAGTTCTTAATTTTCAAATGTTCAAATTGAACTCATCCTAGTTTTAATTCAAACCCTATTTCTTAAAAAAGTCAAAAGAATATTCACGCATTGTGATATTTTGAACAGAGTATAGTCAGAATGAAAGTACATTTAATAAAAAAACAAATATCGATAACCTACATATTTTTTTGCCATTGGCGTAATAAAAGAATTTTATAAAGTCATTATTCTTTTCCACAGATAAGTATTGTACTGCTTTTGTTGATAAGACGACAGTTGACCGATAAAAATGCATAAAAATACAAATATTATTTCGATTTTGTAGTTTTTAAAATAATAAAGGTCTTTATGATGATTTTTGCTTTGTTTTGCATATGACCTTTAGAAATATGATAAAAGAAGTTGAAAAGTATGCGAAAAGTGCATTTTATTCGAAAAAAATAATTCATTTCTTTCTAAAATTGAAATTATATCAAACACCGAGTTAAATAAAAATAAATTTACATAAAAATATGTTCACCTTTACTAAGGGCTTATTCGAAGTCGAAGCTGATCGTATGATTAGCTTCAATTATTATAAAAAAATCCCGAGTTATAGTCAGATCGAGCAATGCAAGGCAACTTTTAGCTTTGGTCATGGAAAAGCCCCAAATATCCAACAGATCGAGCTTTAACCTGTTTAAGCTATTGCTATAGCCGCTAGTAACTAACCTTTAGTTTAAAACAACCAGTGTTTTTTTGGGCGAACTAATGACTTTAGAGAAAAATGTTATATACAAAAATTGATTAAGAATAAGGGGTTAATTTATTAGTAATAACAAACTGAAAATTCATCCAGTGGTTCTCTATAAAATATAAATATTGTATAGGGTTGTATAACAATTATTTCGAGAAAAATGGTATTACAAATTGGAAATAATGTAATGTTTTTATTTCTAGTGTAACCTAGGCAACAGTCGTATCAATACTAGGGTACCATTTAAAAAAATATAATTTTGTTCTACCATTTGAGACCCGCTGGTTAATTTCGCTTTGTTATTACAGATAATTAGTCCCTTATTCTTGATAATTTTTTGTATATAACATTTTTCTCTATACTCATTACATACGCCCTGTATAATAATTTATTAGCAGATGACTTTATACGAATGGGCTGTTACAAGAATTTCTATATGCCTTCCAAGTATTAAATTAAAAAATATATTAGGCTATTTTTAAATAGCCTAAAATTTGAAAATATCACGAAATATTAATTAGATATTTTTCAATTATTGAAATTTGTGTAATATTTTGAAAAAGGCACTTGATCTGAAACAGAACGTAACGTCAAAGTTCGCACAGCTTAACATGTGACGAACTACTATCGCCTACTTTTATTTATACAAATAACGTTTTCCCATTGGCTATGATGCTATAATGGTCAAAATAAATTTAATTTAACAAAATCTAATGCCAGTTTCACATTTTTGAAAAGTATTTTAAATGAAAATTCAAGTGTTCATTGAATATTTTTTATAGTAGGTAATAAAAATAATAATAATTTGATGTTATTTTCGTAAATAATTAAATAAAAATATTAGCAGAAGTTAAATTACATACGTGCTGTATGTAATTTGACGTCACAGGAGGGGGAGATTGTTTTTTATAATTACTTCTGCTAATATTTTTATTTAATTATTTACGAAAATAACATCTTATTATTTTTTTTATTACCTACTATAAAAAATATTGCATGAACTTTCATTTAAAATACTTTTTAAAAATGTGAAATCGGCATTAGATTTTCTTAAATTAAATTTATTTTGACCAGTTTTTTACGGCAACATCAAATACTGGCCAGCTTAAACTATTTGCTTAGTAAAGGTGGGTTTATGCAGCCTACTTTTTATTTTACCTTTTCTTTTACTTTTACTTTACAAAAGTTAAACGTGTGTTAATAAATGTACTACTTTATGTGCACACTTTTAATTTTACTTTAAGAACTAAAGTTGACCAACTTTCAACTTTAAAGTAAAAGAATTTCACAACTGCGCATGTGCACCACTTCACGTGACAAACGTCAGCGTGTGCTGTATTTATTTGTTTCTGTGTAGGTAAGATTGCAAAAATTAGAAAATGGGTAAAGCTACAAGTAAAATAGCAGGTGTACAAATTATTACATTTGGGCCTATTTTTTACAGGTTATAATTATCTCTTTACATTTATGACAACTGATATGCCAGAAAAATCACATCTGCGCATGTGTACCGAAGGCTTTAAATTACCTGCATAAAGTACCAAACTTAAAGTTTGTAAAAGCGAAAAAGAAAAAGTAAAATAAAATTTAAGCTGCATAAATCCACCTTAAGTAGTTATTTCTTTTTGGTTGTAGTAGTTCCCTGTAGCTCAACAGATGTCGCTGTGTTGATATATTTTGGATTGGCTAATTACTGTACCTCAAGCTAGAAGTGACCGGGCATTGTGTAATCTGGCTAAACAATTTTGCAGTGAAGAAATGAATTTAAAGAAATGAAAGAGCTGATACAGTTTATACTTACTTGAAAATATTTTTAGTATCAGCAACTGACAACCTGGGCATGTTTAGGGAGTTTCCGGGTTTGGCGCTGAGATCTAGAGGTTGCTCTGCAGCAACGGGGGTGACTTTGTCCGGGTCCAAGTCACGCTGCTGCTGGTGCAGGTTGCGTGCCAGGGAGCTCAGGTACCAGTTGGGCGTGCCGGCAAACAGCTGGGGGTAGAACGGAAGGCCGGCGGCGGCGGCGGTTGCAGGAGGCACGAGCGACGTCATCGCACCGGTGGCTCCGTGTCCGTGTCCGTGCCCGTGCCGTCCTCTCTTCAGCAGGTGCAGTGAGGGCGTAAGCGTTGGTGGCGCGTCTGAGTCGCTCGGACTCTCACTGCTCTCTGAATCGGATGGATGCGGGCTCTACAAAATGCAATATTTATCATCATTTATTCTTTACATAAAAATTAGACAGTGTCTTGGCTGCCGGCGTCAGTTTCCATATCTGCAGTCGGCGCCAGATAAATAAAGATTTCCGCCCATGTTAAAATTATTTTTTTAAAAATAGTGCTTATAATTGCGCTCTTTATGCGCTTATATGCACCAAAATTATTTATATTTGCGTTTTTACCTTCCGTCATCTTTAGATAAGAAATATATTGTCTCTGGTCAAAAGATTCGATGATCAGTTTTTAAGAAATAGGCTCGTTTTAGGGTCGATTTTACTATTTTTACGATGATATATGTATGTATTTATGTGTGTGTGTGTGTGTGTGTGTGTATTTACGTTTAAACAAAAAAATGCTAAACGAAATTTTGACAGCAATATGTTATAATTCATTTGACATTTCATTTCGATGCAATATTGTCAATTTAAACCGTGTTTAATATTAAAGATATGTTGGTGCAATCGGGCATTAGGTGTATTTAAGTTAACCGGCGCCGGCAGGCAAGCACTGCCTATAAATTAGCTAAATACACGATTTATACTCATTTTCTGTGTGCCAATTTTCGGATAATGTCTGTATCATTTAGAGCAGGTCCATGGACCGGTGCAGGTACGCGAAAAAATTCACTTATGGCCGATAGTATAAAGGTCAGTTAAAAATGTGTTGAACTGCAGTTAAGCAAACGGAGTTTATTTAGTGAACTTAAGTTAATTATATTTGGATGGTATACCATTAAAATGAACTGGGGTCAACTGAACGTAGTTTATCCCTTACTCAGTCGGTAATATTTCATACAATTCACTTCTTGTCATTGTATTTGTCAATTTTTTTGAATGAATGTTCTCGGACTTGTTGACCTACGAATATAAAATGAACAAAAAGCAGAGATCTAAGAATTTCGATGAAGAAAGAAAACAGTCATTCGTCATTTTTCTAGATCACCAGCTAAATATGAAAAAAAAAAAAACAGTTACTACAATTCTTAAGTTTATTAAAATTTGATTTGTTCCTATTCGTGGCAGGTTCTAGCAGAGGTCCCAAAATATATAGAAATTCTAAAACCGTTCGTTTTTCGAAATTAAACCGCAATTTATATTCAATATCGTTTCGAAAGGATTTCTCCTTTCCCGAAATATTCGATGGCGTCTATTAATTATATATGCATTCATTATATTCTCGTCGTCGCTATAAGAACTTGAATCGAACAACATAATTTTTAATCTAGAATTTAAAACAACATATAATTTAAATGAATTATAAAATATTTGCTAAAGCACTAAACTTATCAAAATATTAATTATAATCAATAAACTTTCATACATACTTATTTACAACGTAGACACTTATAATTCTGAATGTTATTTAGAATATAAAAACGTCAATTATTATTTAAACTCAATTTGAACGGATGAAATCGGCCGCTCAAGTTAAGCGTAGTTTAAACTCAAGTCAAAAGCTGATTTTGCTTTATACTACAGAAATTTTATTTGAACCTAGTTCAATATTAATTAAACTAAGTTAAAAAACTGAACTATGTTTATACTATCGGGCATTACTGACTTACTTTAAAAAGAATTTTTCTGTTCAAAAATATAACTATTACAGATTTTTTTTCTTCAATAAGTAGGTACCTAAACCATAGAATAAACATCTATACAGAAGCGACAGTCAGAGAGAGAAACGAAAATTAGAGAGAGAAAGAGTATGCCAACAAATTTAAAGGGCTAATCGGATAAAATCGGATCGTTTCGGCATATCTTCGTATCTTACCATTCTTTGTTCTTTTCATTATCTCGACGTGAACTCGTGAACATTTTCCGTTAGGGGTCAATAATAAAAGTATATTGAGAAACATAAATTGATTTCTAATAAGAACAAATTTGTTATTTTTTCAACAAACGATAGGGAAAAATAGTTATCACAAGGAAAATCATTATATTTCACGTATTCTGGAAGAGCTGTTGTCTCAGCTTGTCACGCCCATGTATTTTAGGGTTATGGCTAATTCAAGCAAACCAAACACGTCTTCTCACTTTCGACATATGTTTCTAATTAAATGGATAAAATGAAGAAAGTAGAATCGGGAGGACTTGTTTGTTCATATAAAGACTGTATAAATAGATTTAAAAAATGGAGAAAGGGAAATGTAAGTTTTTTTTCGTTTCCGAAAGATCCAGAAATGTAAGTTGTGTAAAACGACTACCATATCATGTAAAATGTATATTCATTCATTGTAAAATAAAAATAAAAAAAATAATGAAAAAAAAATAAAAAAATTAATAAATATAGATGTAAAATGTGGCTCAAGGCCTGTGGGAGAGAAGATTTGATGGAGAAGGATAAATGGGACATAGTCATCGAGTTTGTTTCCCACATCAAAGATAGGTATAGAAAATTCTACAATGTAATAAATTTGTAAAATTCAGGTATTTGTTTAATAAAAATATAATTATGTGATTATTTTATCTAATCTCTTTTTAATTCGTTAAAAAAATTAAAATTTTAGCTCTTTTATGTTCTAATTTTTCTTTTACCATTTAAAACAATTTAATTTCGCGCGTAAATTTGCCAACAAATTTAAAGTTCAAGGTCATAAACGTAAAATCGCAACAACAATGGTGCCGGCAAGGAGTGTCGCTTCTGTATAAATGTATTCTGTGCCTAAAGCCTAAACATTCCCTTCGATCTATTACAACTTTCATTTGTATGATTTTCTTCTGTTCTCAATAATAAAGAAAATAAGTCAGTTATCCCATATCCGTTAAACACCTTCTTGTAAAACAATAATTTATAATAGCCGGTGCAGTGTAAATCTATGAGACTCAGCATGTTTTCATGTAGCTGTTCGAATCACTAGCCGGCTAATGGCAGATAGTATAAAGGTCAGTTACAAATGTGTTAAACTGCAGTTAGGCAAACAGAGTTTATTTAGTGAACTTAAGTTAATTGTATTTGGGTAGTACAATATTAAAATGAACTGGGGTTAACTGAACGTAGATTATCCCTTACTCAGTCGGTAATATTTAATACAACTCACTTCATGTCATTTTATTTGTCAATTTTTATAAAAGAATGTTAGCGGACCTGTCGACCTAAGAGTATAAAATGAACAAAAATTAGAGATCTAAGAATTTCGATGAAGAAAAAAAACAGACATTGATAAAAATAATGCAAGAATATTTAAACATTATTGAAAATTTAAAAAAAACTGATTCAGCAACAAATAACTTGAAAATGAAATCATGAACCGAAATTACAACTAAATTTAATTAGTACAACCGAAAATGTGTTAGAACTTTGGAACATTTTAAAAGCTGTTATGAAAATGTCAAAAAAGAGTGAAAAAAATTATGGTTATTAAAATTTATAGTAATGCTTATATTGATTTGTTCCTATTCGTGGGAAGTTCTAGGCGGGATCCTAAAATATGTGGAAATTCTAAAACCGTTCGTTTTTCAAAACGAAACCGCAATTGTATATTTTGAAAGGATTTCTCTTTTCCCGAAATATTCGAGGGAGTCTATTCATTATATTCTCGCCGTCACTATGAGAACTTGAAACGTACATCATTTTTAATCTAGAATTTAAAACAACATATAATTTAAATTAATTATAAAATATATACTTAGAATTACCAAAATATTAATTATAATCAATAAACTTTCGTAAGTAATTATTAACAACGTAGACACTTCAAATTTTGAATGATATTTAGAATACAAGTAAATAAAATAAATAAATATATCATCACGGCATATTACCCATTTCTGGGTGTGCCATTATCTACACATATGTAGACATCGGTAATGATGACGATATATTTTACCGTGTGGGCGTTTACCAGGCGTCACCTCATGGGCACTCATAGCTGGCATGGAGAGTGCACCACAGGGGTCACTTTTGTGCCATATAAAATTGGAAATATTTGGCGCCGGTCGGGATCGAACCCGGTTCCCCCAGGTTCACGATCAGACACTCAGGCACGCGGCCACGGGACCCCATAGAATACAAGAACGTCAATTATTATTTAAACTCAATTTGAACGGATGAAATCGGCCGCTCAAGTTAAGCGTAGTTTAAACTAAAGTCAAAAGCAGATTTTGTTTTATACTATAGAAATTTTAGTTGAACCTAGTTCAATATTAATTAAACTTAGGTCAATAATTGAACTATGTTTATACTATCGGGCATAAGTGTTATTAATCGTAAATTTGCCAAAATAACTGAAACATATTTGTATGTATGTACTGCTGGTTGCATAGAACTACCTTCATTAACAAATAAATAATCAGAGATTATCACATGGAGTCTAGTTGTGTTTATATGAATTCACAATCACAATGACACAGGAATGGAAACAATCATGACGGTAACAGGTGGTCCGAAGACCTATCCTCCAAATTTGGTGCGGTCTGGACTTTTTTAGAGGAAAGACTTTAAATCAAGGGATGTAAATTCTATCGATTTGTGATTTTTATCTCTCGTTACCATATAGGCGTTTAAAGTTTAGATCTCAGCGCCACTGCGGATAAAATTTGAAACTCTGCGAGAGACATTCAGAGTTTATAACCTATGTTTACAACGAACGTGTAACTGCATTTTTTTCATTTTTCATATTTTGTTTTAAGTTCTAGTGGTCTATTTTTGTATTTTTTTATTGTTTCAGTAATATATCAATTTGATATTTACCAAACAGTCTTTTTAAGACTAATTTTTGTGTGTTTCTAGTTTCTTTTATCATATTATTTCTTATATACTTTTGCATCTATATTTCTTTTGCAATATGTCTAATTCATATTATGGTGTACCGATGTGCAATTCATGGAAAAAACGTACTCCAGATTTACACTTTTTTCAATTTCCAACCGATAATTCTAAAGTACAAATAAAAAATCATTTTGACAAATTGGTCAGTCGGAAGACGAAGAAAGTTTTACTTCTAGAGGTAAGTGTGTACAAATATTGTGCAAAACAAAATATTTCATAATGTAGTCCAATCTTTTGATATGCCAATTATTTATAGAAGCAAGATCCAGTAACCGTAAATTTCTAAAGAAAAACACAATACCGACATTAAATTTACCAGTAATGTAGAAGATCCTGGCCCATCTAATCGACAAAATCGACCAATTATTGTGCATTGTCCACAAAAACTAACTTTATGTAATTTTGTAATTGACGATAAATCTCTTAACAATCTGACAGGGTTATGTAGTGAAAATTTACTCAATTCGACATCGGTACACAACAATATGAATTAGACATATTGCAAAAGAAATATAGCTGCAAAGGTATATAAGAAATAACATGATAAAAGAAACTATAAACACACGAAAATTAAAGACTGTTTGGTAAATATCAAACTGATATATTAATGAAACAATAAAAAATTACGAAAATACACCACTAGAACTTAAAATAAAATAAGAAAAATGAAAAAAATGCAGTTACACGTACGTTGTAAACATAGGTTATAAACTCTGAATGTCTTTCGCAGGGTTTCTAAAATTCGCCACCAGAGTGCGTATTGCTGGGCTGGACTGGAAATCCCTATAGATAGTAATCATATGCTAAAAATCGCATAATGAGATTTTACTGAATAAACACGTTTCAAGGTCACTAGATTCCAATTTTAACATTTTTACGATTGTATGTATATGTAGGTATGCTAGTGAATTTAATCAAAACGATTCCTCAAAAACTAAAACGTATAAAACTTCCTCATTTTAACATTACTGAGAAGATCTAAATATTATTTTTTGACAATTTTTGTTTCAAATATTAAAGAACTATAAATTCACTATCTGTTACTTCATTACAATTTCAAAAAAAAAAAACAAAATTGAATTCTCCTTCACCTTGAAAAAATACATATTACCTACTAATTTAAATTTTTTCAAAAAAATAATTACCTATATTACTTTTCCTGATATTTTTTTTTAATTATGTGAAAATAAAATATAAATTAATTTCAATTAATTTACTTCCGCAGTTAGCGAAGCATACAAGCAATAACTATCAGCATTATTACAGTACTTTTTTCTCATTCAATTCTTCTAATAATACAATAAATTGGTTGTACGGTTGTACGAAACTGGCAAATGAAAGACTGATGTGCATATTCATAAACACTCGTAAAGTTTCAAAACGGTTCGTTATAATTTTTGACAAATAGAATTAAACTTGACAAATAAAATTTCGATTTTTCTGTCAATGTTGACTGTTTTTATTGAATAAAAATTATAACGAACCGTTTAAAATTTTTACGAGTGATTATGAATACGGGCATGGCATGAGTAATTATTTTTTACGTCTGTTAAAAAAGTACACTTCTTTTCATTAAAATGGGTTTATAAAGTACTTTTGTATGTTTGTTAACACAATAAAAGTGTGAAAAAATGGGCACTATTTTAACGTAAACGGGTAAAAAAATGAAACGCTATGGCACTATTTTTACCTCCCGCTACCCTTCCGCTAAGGGAAGTATAGGGATCGTGCTAAATATCACATCGAGATTTTAGTAAATGACCACGTTTTAAGGTCCCTAGAATCCAATTTTAACATTTTCACGATGATGTTTGTATGTGTGTGTATATGTGTGTGTATGTGTGTGAGTGTGTGTATGTGTGTGTGAGTGTGTGTATATGTGTATGGGTATGGATTTTGTCTTCGCTCTAACTCAAATTATCATTCAGAAATTTCTGAAACCTTGTATTTCTACCCTATTCTAATATGAAAAGAAGCCATTAGATTTTGGTGTAAATCGAATAACCGGAAATGGCACTTTACCTGAAGCTCATAATGGTTTTTCTTCAAAAAATACCATTAAATGCCATTTTTTCGCATTTTATGTCATTATGAAAATAAAGATTATTAATTTTTCTACAGGAATATATTAATACTTTTTCTATATATTTTACAGATAAATTTAAAAATAATTTTTTTATAAGTCCCGAAGCCTAAGATAAACACAATTCCTTTGTTACAGAGTTCATATTTCAAATGAATGTAACTGATAGTATATGTCACTGTCAAAAAACTAATCACTTCAATTTAATAACAGTAACATTTTAAAAAGAAAATGATAAATAAAGCAATAGTGTTATGCAATGGAACAGTTAACAGTAAATACGTAGGTATGTATTTAAATTAATAAAAATTAAATAGCGGGAGGTTTTGTGTTGGCCACATCAGATTTTTTACACTTTTATTGCAGACGTAAAAAAAAATTTGTGCAACTAATTTACTTATTTGATTCCATAATGTAGGTACATAATGTTCTAAAATTAAACAATCGAACTTAAAATTTAAATAAAAGACCAAAAAAATAGTAGACAAGTTAATTTCAGAGATATAACAATATACAAAATTAAATATTACAATATTTTCTTACAAGAAGCCATTAGATTTTGGTGTAAATCGAATAACCGGAAATGGCACTTTACCTGAAGCTCATAATGGTTTTTCTTCAAAAAATACCATTAAATGCCATTTTTTCGCATTTTATGTCATTATGAAAATAAAGATTATTAATTTTTCTACAGGAATATATTGATACTTTTTCTATATATTTTACAGATAAATTTAAAAATAATTTTTTTATAAGTCCCGAAGCCTAAGATAAACACAATTCCTTTGTTACAGAGTTCACATTTCAAATGAATGTAACTGACAATATATGTCACTGTCAAAAAACTAATCACTTCAATTTAATAATAGTAACTTTTTAAAAAGAAAATAATAAATAAAGCAATAGTGTTATGCAATGGAGCAGTTTGCAGCGTTAGTAAATACGTAGGTATGTATTTAAATTAATAAAAATTAAATAGCGGGAAGTTTTGTGTTGGCCACATCAGATTTTTTACACTTTTATTGCATTTTATTTTGTGCAACTAATTTACTTATTTTATTCCATAATGTAGGTACACAATGTTCTAAAATTAAACAATCGAACTTAAAATTTAAATAAAAGACCAAAAAAATAGTAGACAAGTTAATTTCAGAGATATAACAATTTACAAAATTAAATATTACAATATTTTCTTACAAAATTTTGTCAAAATTATGTCCTTAAATCTTCAGAAATATAAATAAATTTCCAAATTTTATTGAGAAAAATTTAAATGCCACAATGGGGGATTACGGCTCAATCGAATTAAAGGAAAATAGTACAAAAATACGAATGTATATGCTGAATAACGAATATTAATAAAAAAAAATGAAATGGTATAATTGAGATATTTCGGAAATAAAGGGTTTTTTGTTATAGCGCTTCGACACTAATATGAAAATATTTTGATTGGCGACCGAGAAACCGCCTATACATGCATTACAAATAGCGTGTTAGGAGGTGGGGATTACTACCAATGGAAGTTAAGAAATTCAAATTCGAATGGAGGGGCTAACATTCCTGTACGGCAGTTTTCAAACAGTTTTTATTTTAACATAAATTTCTTGCATTAAACTTAATAATTTAAATACACCTGTAATTATAAAGTATGTAGACTTATACAGTGTTATAATACTCATTTAATTTTATGTAAATATAACTTAAAATAGCATATATTTCAAGAACATTTAGGTCCATGATGAATACAGTTTGATATAAAAACACATAAATGTGACGTCACGTCAATCTTTTCAAAATTCCGGAGACTATAACTCGCTTATTAATACGAATTTTTTTACCGGATTTTCATCAATAGTCTTAGTTTTCCTAAAATTTTCAGATGAAATTATAAAAAAAAAAATGGTGTAATCCCCCATTATTTTCATAACAAAATGTGACACTAATCACACCGGAACCTTTTGTTGCAACTGCATCTGTTATGGGAACTGTGCCATGCTTGTCCACAAGTTCAAGGACATCATTTGAGCAAAGATAATTTTGTGCTACTGAATTTGCGCAATAAAATTTTAAAATTGATTCGTAATTCATTAATTCATAGTTACAACTAAAAATATTTGCACCCCGTGTCAGTTAAGCCTTCTCCTGCAAATATCTCTGAAACTAAGAATTTGTAAAATTTTGTTTATACTCTTTTATTTAGATAAATTTTGGTTGTTTAATCTGGGAACACTCTGTATATGCATGTGAAGTATATGTGTAGATGTCGTGTGTCCGGTATGATGTGTATCCGTGCGTGTGTATGTGTGTGGATCACCATTTCTGATTTCTTAAACATTAAAGCTACGTTTCCACCTCTTAACATAGTCTTTGTTTTTGTTTTTAGTCATAGTCACAAAAGTTTGTCATACGGCGACACAGCTGAGCGTTTCCAGCTGATGATTTTGTCTTAGTCTTTGTCGCTGTCGTAGCGCATAGTCAGAAAGTTTGCAAGCTCCAAACATTTTGTCTTTGTTTTTGTCATAGTCGTTGTTCTGTGGAAGAGAGATAAGGGCATCTCTCTCTATGTGCTTTGCTTATAACCAAACATTTCGCTAGTTGTGGAAACTGAGATCTGTCATTATGTTACTTTTATTATTATTTAACGGTATGGATAATATAACTGTATTAGTAATACGTTCAGTGGTGAAAAGAAGAAGGCTTGCTCGAGTTGCAGCAATACTTTATAAACAGTGTCGTAGAATTCATCGGTGGTGGATACATCGGATAAATCAAAAACGATTAGAACAGGGAGATTGGAACAATTTATTAAACGAAATGAGACTGTTTGAAGAAGAAAAACTTTTTAATTACACAATATTAACTGTTGAACAGTTTGACTTTTTGTTAAATTTAGTAAAAGAACCACTAAGGAAGCAAGATAAGTTTAGAAAAACAATTCCATCAGGGCAAGTACATTAATATATCGACTAATAAATAATAATTAGTTAATTGAGCAAATTTTTGTAGATTTTTAGCAACCAGTGACTCTTGGCATGCCGCGTTGGGGCGTAACTGTGGCGAAACATCAAATATACATGCCAAAACATATTTTCATCTTGATTTTAAGTTTTAAATACAATCTTATTATATTATATCAATACAAATTATATTTTTGAATTTTAAAATGCTCTGTGTAATAATTGTGGCACATTCAAAAAAAAATATTATATTTCCTTTCACATTATTTTTAGGTTATATACATTGATTCAATTGTAAAGTCGTTATATATGTGAGTATCAATTAATTACACAAATAAAAGAATTTGTAAACAATTTCAAATGTCTAACTAAATTGTCTTTTCGTTTAAATGTGAACACACAAGAACAAAACAATAACCATGTGTTACGAGGTGGAAACGGTTCGAATTTTTGTGACAAAAACAAATGAAAGCGACAAAAACAAAGACAAAAACAAATACTATGTTAAGAGGTAGAAACGTAGCTTAAGATTAAAATTCTGAAACTTGATACGGCAGTGTCCTCTGTCATTGCCAAAATCTGTGTTCAACAAAATGACATATGTATCAGTGCGTAACAAGCATGTATAGTAATGCTAATATACAGTATGTCCCCGGATTGAGTTTACAAGAGGAAAAAATTTTTTATTTTTGATTTTACGAAAAAATGCCAAGGGAAGAAAAATTTTTGCTTGAATTAAAACGCATGTTTCAGTTATTAAAACTTTTAATTAATGGAAGGTTCTTTTATTATAACGTTTTTTCGTATTTTGTCCTACTAATAATAAAGTTATTACATTGAATCTAACATGATTTTAGTTAGCTTTGAAATATTGACAAATGATTATTAATTCTAATTTCAGACAAAAAAGAGTTAATTGAATAAACTATAAGTATTTTGATTTTCGCCGTTTTTTTTTCTGCTGAAATTAGAATAAATAATCATTTGTCAATATTTCAAAGCTAACTAAAATCATGTTAAATTCAATGTAATAACTATTATTAGGAGGACAAAATACGAAAAAACATTATAATAAAAAAACCTTACATTAATTTAAAGTTTTAATAACTGAAACATGCGTTTTAATTTAAGCAAAAATTTTTCTTTCCTTGGCATTTTTTCGTAAAATCAAGAATAAAAATTTTTTTCCTCTTGTAAACTCAATCCGGGGACATATTGTATTTAATTATTTTATATCTTGATTTTAAATCATAGTTACAATTACAGCAAACTACAAACGATGTTTTCTTTGCATTAATACATAAATTCACATTACTTAGCAACATACTTTTTGAGTTAAATAATTGAAATTTGTAAACTAATCCTTATTACTCCATATTTCAACTGACATATAAGCCACTTCCAACCACATTGGACAAACAAAATTGTTAGGCAACCATTTTTTTGTCTGTTCTGGTTTTGACCTTGACTACTTTGATACCTTCCATGCTCCAATGAGTGACCGACTACGGCATCGAAACACTGCTCTCCTATTCCCATTGGCCAGGGCCATCAAAATAGTTGCCCAGTCGTTTAAAATCCTAAACACTAACTTAAGTTGAGCGCCATTACTAAATATATGAATTTAATAGTGGGATAACATACTGGGCGTTGTTTTCACCAATCACGAATCTTGCTCATGACAAACAAATACGAAATGAACAACGAAGTTATTTAAGACAATATTTTCCTTATTTGTTTGTTGTTAGTCTGTACAAATAGGTACGTCAATTGTCTAATTATAATTTGTAATTTTAACCACACATTTCTTGTTTAATAAATTATTTGTGAATTAAAATTTACAAACTTACCACCTAGTGATTTATTATTTTAAAAGTTGTTATTGAATAATATATGTTTAAATCATAATAAAGTAATAAATATACTTGATAACATTTTTTATTACGAAATAAAAACGCAAGATAATTTTGAAACAAGAATAAATTTCATTTAAAATGACGCCAAATCTAAAATTTGAATAAAACAAATTTGCTTCACAATGACTCATTTGCATAAAACTTTGTTTGCAGATCGCATAGTTAACTCGGCATTGTGACCTTGAATACGTATGGAAAAGGTGCAGTGTTATTTGGTCCGTTGCAACTGACCCGCAGAACGATTTTCATGCTATCTGATCCGTTTCTGACTGACCCTTCGGCTTCCAAATAAGTAGCTTTGCTTAGATGCGGACATAGATACAAATTATTTTTCTTAAATTTTTAGGGGGCATGTAGTACCTATTTTATATATCTACATATTTATGATAAGAATTTTTTAATAATAAGGGTAAGGGTCAGTATTTTGTAAAAGAAAAGGTCAGTAAATATAAATATTTTGTTTAGGTTAGATTGATTAAATTAAGTTACCTACATTTTTATTATGTCACATATCATTTACTTAAAATCAGAGTTAGCAATGTTGGCATGATTTTTAACATTTTCACGATGATGTCTGTATGTATGTGTGTGTGTGTGTGTGTGTGTGTGTGTGTGTGTGTATGTGTGTATGTGTGAATGTGTACGAATTTTGTTTGCACTCTAACTCAAATACTATCATCCAGAAAATTCTGAAACTTTGTATTTTTACCCTATTCTAATAGGAATAGAAGCCATTAGATTTTGGTGTAAATCGGATAAACGGAAATCGTACTTTACTTGAAGCTCATAATGGTTTTTCTTCAAAAAATACCATTAAATGCCATTTTTTCGAATTTTAGGTCTTATGAAAATTAAAGATTATTGAATTTTCTACAGGAATACATTAATACTTTTTCTATATATATTACAGATAAATTTAAAAATTTTTTTTTTTTATTAGTCGCGAAGCCTAAGATAAAAACTATCCCTTTGTTATATAGTTCATTTTTCAAATGAATGTAACTGACAGTAAATGTCACTGTCAGAAAACTTATCACTTCAAATTAATAATAGTGACATTATAAAAAGAAAATAGTAAATAAAGCAATAGTTTTATGCAATGGAACAGTTTGCAGCGTTAGTAAATACGTAGGTAGGTATGTATTTAAATTAATAAAAATTAAATAGCGGGAGGTTTTGTGTTGGCCACATCAGATTTTTTTTATTAGTCGCGAAGCCTAAGATAAAAACTATTCCTTTGTTACACAGTTCATTTTTTAAATGAATGTAACTGACAGTAAATGTCATTGTCAAAAATCTAATCACTTCAAATTAATAATAGTGACATTATAAAAAGAAAATAGTAAATAAAGCAATAGTTTTCTGCAATGGAACAGTTTGCAGGGTTAGTAAATACGTAGGTAGGTATGTATTTAAATTAATAAAAATTAAATAGCGGGAGGTTTTGTGTTGGCCACATCAGATTTTTTTAATAAAAATCGTTGATTTTTTTCAAAAATTGATAAAAGATTTAAATTATAATACATAAAATTATAAATAGCAACAAAATTATGGGTTGTATTCGAATTCTAATAGATTACTGATTACATGTTTTGACCTGTTTTATTTGGGTAGGCATGGTTTACAAAGACGCGCGTAAATGCGTTATATACTACGAATACCCAAAAATTCAAATGCATCCTTTGGGGCATATTACAGATTTCGTTTTTTTATGAAATAAAATATTTATATTGCTTTTAAAGCAATTAAAAAATTGCAATAACACCAACAGATCCTTAAAAATAAAAAAATCGACATTTATTTGATTTTTTAAAAAAATCAATGATATTTGATTTTTTTAAATAAATCATGATTTTTGCCAACCCTGCTTACAATACTGAACCAATAAATTGCAGCATATTATTTTTAGGAGTAGATGTGCCAATGAGAAATTTCAGCAAGGAACTTTTTATTTCCCGGGAAACTTCCCGGATATTTCTTCAATCACGATTTGTGGAGAAAAATATTACTTTGTTTCGATTTTTTGTTTTTGATTGTTTTTTTACCTCCCGCTACCCTAGGTAAGGGAGGTATAGGGATCGTGCTGAAAATCACATATAGAGATTTTAGTGAATAAGCACGTTTTGATGTCCCCAGAACCCGATTTTAACATTTTTACAATGATGTCTGTGGGTACGTGTGTGTATGTGTGTGTGTGTGTGTGTGTGTGTGTGTGTGTGTGTGTGTGTGCGTGCGTGCGTGTGTGTGTGTGTGTGTGGATCTCGTGGACACGATTACTCAAATATTATCAATCAGAAAATTTTGAAATTTTGTATATCCATTCTACACTAATGTGGGAAGAGCTGCTTAGTTTTCAGTGTATATCGGATAACCGGAAGTATCACTTATACAAGTTTTTAACAGTTTTTCTTGAAAAAAATTCATTGAATATAATTTTTCAGCAACTTTTACGAATAATAATGAAATATAATGGTGCAATCTTCAATTCTACGATAATAGCATTTAGTAAATAACTCTAAATAACTTTAAATATAAATTTATAATATAATTTATTTTCATATATCATTTTGCCTATGCCTCAAACAAAAACAACATTTTAATAACAATTTTGACATATTTAAACAAATGTCACTGTCAGGTTGCAATTACATTAAAATTAATAGTGAAACCGTGTTAAGGAGAATGTAGTAATAATATATATATTTGAATCTAATAAAATTAAGGTTAGTAAAAATAAATATTAGAATTACTATTCCAGAATACGGGTTTGAAAAGACTTTGTGTCAAGATGCGAGTACTATTTTGATTTTTGTTAAGTGTTTCTATTATTTCTGTCAATATTTGTGAAATTTATTTTGTGTATGATATATTTGTTAAATGTAAAATAAAAATTGTTATGAGTGAATGTAAAAATATTTGAACATAATGGTTGCTTTATTTATACTGCATGGTTAAATACCCAGCGGGAGGTTATGGGCTAGCCACATCAGATTTTTTTAAAGAAATATTAGACCTTGACACCCAATTTTTTGTTTTGCATGTTTGTACCTTGTGCTTGTCTATTACCTACCCCTACACTCCGTCAAAAAACATTGTGGTGTTTCGCAATAAGTATTTGAAATTCCTTGGGAAATTTCCGCGAATTTTTGGCCTATCACTATTTAGGGGTATATAAAAAAAATATGAAGATTGTTAGTTTTCATTTACTGTTTTTGTCAATATTTGCTTGCAACTAGCAACTTTTCTTAAACATACTTAACGCATAGAACTCACATCCGCCTAACAAGGCTGTTATACCTACTTGTGTTTTGAGTAAATTTATTAAGAATACACTATTATAATAAAACTATTTTTTTGAAAAACAGCGGGTCAGGAATACGCGAATCAAGTAGCATTAAAGTCGGCCCGCGGATCGGTTGTAACAAATGGGTATTAAGCAGTACTTATTGATATATTATTTTGTTTATTTAAGTTTTTAATATCTTTTGTTAAATCCATTTTATTCTGAATATTCATCGTAGCTAAAAATGCTTAAAAACATATAAAACGTCCATTAAAATTATTTTATGATTGTACTTTTATCGTGCTATTTTTATTTTTTGATAATGACATCCGTCAATTTCAAACATTTGTACATCAACCGTTTTTCTTGAAAATACGAATTGTAAAGTTTATAAATATTAAATAAATGCTATATTACGAACATCCTTAATACTGATATGAATATTCGCAAATAAACACATACACACGTTATACTATTGTAAACAAATGAGATATACTACTGCAAAAATTATCTGCTCAGCCTTGATCGTGAATGTTATTCACGGAATTTGATATACAGCAAAACAAATCTATTTTCTATATTAAATTTGGTCAAAATTTAATTACACTCGATTTCAATGTTCAATCCTGAACAAACAGCAGAGCAATTTTTGTTAATCGTAAAATTTTAATAAATTTTGAACCCAAATGAAGTATTTTATCTATAAACGAATGAAAAAAAAAAAAAATGATTGAGCAAGTAATCATACATAATCCCAAAATTTTGCATTTTAGTTAATCTGATCTTTATTTGGCGAGCTCAGGGTCAACTAATCTTTTAACAAACTTTTCTTCCGAATAAATTACTTATAATTCTTTAAGGTCAGAAATTTCCAGGAACGTGTTGAGGTACAAAATTTTATCAATTATGTTTTTCATTTATATTTTATATTATAATTTTTATTGTAGCATTTAATATCAGTCGAACTTCTTAAGTCAAATTTTCATTATCAACAATTGAGATATAGAATATTTAAGAAACAAAAGTATTTAGGTAAAATCGAGGCTAATATTTTGATGCAGAAATTTCTTTAAATATTCGAGACACAGAAATACATTGGTGTTCACCTATAACTCTGGCTTATAACGAACAACTTTTTAAGGCATGAAAGAAACGGTCATAAGTTTAACGTTATTTTTTTGCACATAACGAACCTGGATGTAACGAACTAATTTTTATCGATTATTAGCTTATGACTAACTTTCGGGTCGTGTGCAATGTGCAATGTTTTCTGTCTTGTAAGTATTTCGTTGACCGATTATTATTGTTTATTGCTATAGATAGCCCATTATTACTTCATATTTTTTATGCTTATTGTTAATTTTTTACACAAATATTAAAAAAATAACAAATTTATAACTTGTTCTGTTGTTACGAACCACGACTATAACGAACTATTATTGACGGCAAGTAGTGGTTGGTTATAAGCAGACACCACTGTATTCGACTTGTAGAAGTTCGTGTTGTGGAAGTTCGAGTGTAATATTAAACGACATAATAGCTTTGTTCGATGACATGTACTAGGCCGCCCTAGTGTTAACTTTCTTACACTAACATGTTTTATGAGAAACAGGCAGCTTCTGGCAGGCTGTTCGATGACAAAAATTTTAAGAACTAGTGCTCACGTTTCTGACCTGACTCGCGAGGTGGTGTAGAAAGTGCAGAGTAGGAGTGGGGGTAACTAAATGTTGTTCGGTAGACATTTTAATTCTATCCTATCTACACATCTTTTTATTAACCTAAAATTTTACACATTGAGAAAATAAAATAATGGATTCAGATATAATATATTCTCTTTGTTTTGTTATATAAAGAATTAATTAATATATCTGTCTCTGAATCTTATGAAGAATCAAGTGATGATTGATCTTCGTCAGAATCGTTTATTAGTTCAAACATTATGCTCTTTAAAATAGACATTTCTGCAGTCACTTCTTTGCAGCTTTATGATATGACTGTGTTTATAAACAACCTAACCTTTTACACCTTTGGCTACGCTTGGCTTGATTACTAACAACTGAGCAAACTTGCCCAAATATACACTAGTGTGTTTTATGAAACCACAAGAATTAGACTGAACTAGTGTACACTACACTGCACTGCACTATTCTGCTCTGCACTTCAAGCACTTCTCATCGAACAGAGCTATTGTCTCCAAAATCAAACAGCAGAAGGCAGAAGCAGTGTTTCTTATAATTAATTAAATAAATAAATATATCATCACATCATATTACCCATTACTGGGTGTGCCAGTATCTACAACATATGTAGACATCGGTATTGATGATATATGAGGAGCAACATTTCAAAAGGAATCCACTTTAAAAAAATTTGAGAAAAATAACATTTTTTATTAGTTAAAAACAGATAAAAGAACAGATATTTGGGATAGGTATTCTTCAACAGTAACTTTAGGTAATAGAATATTCAAAATGTTCTTTATCTGTTTTTATGTAATAAAAAATGTTATTTTTTTTAAAGTGGATATTATTAAATATAAATATTGCTCCTCATATTTTAATTAAAATATTGTTATTTTAAAATATTAATAACAAATAAAATACTAACTACTCTAACCTAGGTTATCATTGTTTCTTTTGCGTGTCTCATTGTAGTAAATAGGTAGATAAAACAGTGACATATCAGATTAATGCGAAATAGTGCATTACGTATCAAGATCGCGAAGTGGAAATTTATCGAATGAGATGGGCTTTCGAATTCAATAAAATTATTTTCCAGGCGTGGTGCATTATGCAACATTTGTCAGTAAAATGGATAAAAACCCTCAAAGGTTATCTTTTTATAGATGTAACTAGAACTGGGAAAAATATCGATAAATGGACATTATCGATAAAATTTGCGATATCAAAATATCGATGAATAGATAATATCGATATTAATCAATAATTATCAATATTTTATTTTTGTCGATACCAATATATTGAATATTGAAATCAAAAATATTATTTTCCCAGTCCTAACATACACTATACATAGGTAGGTAGATATATGTAATTAATTTGTCAGTATTTAATTTTTTGTATTTTTATTGTTGCAGTAGGTAAACCCACCAAGGTAACGTAGTGGTACTGATGACATTTTGTTTACAAAGATCCTGGGTTCAAATCCAGGCTAGTGTATGGATGTTTGTGTGCCTCTGTATTATTACATGTCCGTCAACAACAATTAAAGAAAAAAAAAAAACAAAGGTTGTAGAAAACCTGTTTTATCTCCATCGCCCAAATTAAGGTAGTATAGGTATAGAGTAAACGATAATTCTTATCGACATATCGATATCACTTTTTGTAGGTAGGTATTATTTAAATATCGATAAATGGATATCAACAAAAATCTATCTTTATCGATAAAATGAATAAACGAATTTTTATTGATACTAATTTAAAATCGAATATCGACATCAAAATATTTTATTTCCCCAGCTCAAATAACAAATTGAATAGTACTTATATATTAATATATAATGACAATAAACTAAGGTTGTTTTATTGTTGTATTAGAGTTCTGTAAGATTTTTTAATAATAATATTAATAAAGAGATCTTTGGGTCCCGTGGCCACGTGCCGGAGTGTCTGGTTGCAATCTGGTGAACCCCGGGTTTGATCCCGACCGACGTCAAATATTTCGAAATTTAAATGCCACAAAAGTGACCCCTGTGGTGCACTCTTCACGCCAGTAATGAGTGCACGTGAGGTGACGCCTGGTAAGCGCCCGGTACAAGTATGTAATCATCATTACCAATATGAATGATAAAACAGATTGGCACACCCAGAAATGCATAATGTGCAGTAATGATATATTTATTTATTTGAATAGAGAAAAAAAATAAAAAATAAAGAAACTATCATAAATTGTAAAATAATTATTTTCATGCAGTAGCAAGCAGTAGATATGTTTAATCTTTATTTACATACATAAATCGTAAATTACTCCTTCAAATTAACATTAAAATAATTTATTTTACAGCATAAAGGCTGTCCATGAACTGTCAAATGTCCTACTAAAATGTTAACTTTTGTTTAAATAATGTTTCCTCGGATTAATTTTACGTTTAATCATTAATTAAACAAAAGATTAAAAAGTATTAGTAGATTAGCTACCTTACGAGTATTTGCATAGGAGCATAATGTGTGTATTATAGTATTTTTCACGTAAAACTAGCAATGCGCAATATTTCGAGTACCTATAGATAGTTCAGAAATATTTCTTTTCGCTCTAATATATGTGCTGACGCCTATACTAGCCTTTAAATATAGTTTTTTGACATAATTAGTTAAATCACGTAAATCAACGCAAGATACAAAAATGCTAAAATACACGCCAATGTATACGTCCCCTTAATAACAGATTTTATAAAAAAAAAAGAAATGGGGTATTCCACCATAACAAAAAGATAAGAAAAATTTCAATTTAACTTAAAGTATGGCTCAATAAATAATAGTTAAAATTGACGTCATACAATTGTTATCTTTCTCTCGTAGCGTACTCAGAGCAGTGTGTGTGAGAAAGACAAGTATAGGATGCATGTGACGTTATACTGATTTCTCGAAAATTTATTTATTTATTTAATCGTATCTGGTTACAAAGAAATATAATGTTAAAAATAATAATATCTTTCCAATATCTGGCACATAATACCGGTTTTCGGTACCCTTCCATAAGTCTTGGACTGTGCAGGTAATTGGTAAATGTGGACAAATCAGGAGGTGCTCCATTTTCTGAAGATCACCTCATGTGCAGACGTCATCATCTGTATGCCCATTTATGAAGGTTCTTGTTTTCCAGTAGAGATGCCATCGATATTTAAAGATATGATTGTCGTACGATTATTCATTCTTGAACACGATATTCCTTTTGTAAACACAGTTGTAAAAAGATGAGCCGGAACACAAAATTCCGCCTTAATTCACTGATTGGAAACACTATTGGAGGCTCTTATTGTGACCCCGCTGTGTAACTAATAATTAAATATTAAACATTACACATTCCAAATTCCACTGAACTATATAAAATATAATATATAAGATAGTTTAAATAAATAAAATACTGTTACAATTAAGATTTTTTACCTCTCGCTAAGAGAGGTATTGGATTCATGCTAAAATTCGCATATCCAGATTTTATTGAATAAGCACGATTTAAGGTCCCTACAATCCGATTATAACATTTTTAAAATGATGTCTGTGTGTGTGTGTGTGTGTGTGTGTGTGTGTGTGTGTGTGTGTGTGTGTGTGTGTGTATGTGTGTGTGTGTATGTATGTATGTATGTATGTATGTCTGGATGTTGTAGTCACGATTCCTCAAAAACTATAAAACTTAAAAAATATTTAACTGCAGTTTTTTCAATCTGACATTCCTGGGAAGAGCTGAAAAGGTTTTGGTAACAATTGAACAACCGGAAGTAGTAGTTTCTTAGAAAAATTCTTCTAAATATAATTTTTTGGGAGGTTTTTTTATTAAATATTAAAGAACATAAAATTCTCCATCTAATACACTTAAAAAATTTATTATATCTTGTATAGATTTAGAGATAAAGACACTATAATTTATAGAGTGAACTAATCGCAGAGGCCAAGGCACTAAGGAAACCAGTTGACAAATTCCAGTGTTTATAACATGACACATGTCATTGTCAAATATCAACATTTTTAGTGACATTGTGAAAGCTTTTTCTAGGAAGTATATTTAATTTTTCTTATTGTTTTATTAATTAAATATTTGAAATTATAGGTAAAATTGTGGTAAAATGCATATATCCATCAGAAATACCGCCAATCTGGTTAATAAATTAGAACAATCTCTGACATGAATATGATATAAAATAAATATAATTAGAATTATATGTGTGCAGAAGACATGTTAAATACAATAAAAAACAATATTTGGGAAAAGTTCTGTAATATTTTGTTATAAAACGACGGTTCGAAAGCGAAGTGCAATACAATACATATATAGCCTAATATGGAAATGGCGAGAGGTCTTGTGCTGGCCACAACAGATTTTTATTAATATGAATTGCTTCAAAACTGAATGAAGTTTTATTTAAAATAATAAAAAAAAGTGGAATACTCCATTACTTTAATTGACGTCAAGAATTATACCTACACTTTTTTTGTGCAATTCTAATGTGGAGAATACTATAGCGGAGTAAAGCTTATATGCTGGTCAGTCTATAGTGTCATCTTTCAATATTTAAAATTTTAATATTTAGTCGAACTTAGACTCATATTAAATCGTTTCTTGAAATCGTACAAATTATAAAGTAATCTAATGTGTTATTTTTGTTAAAAATATATTTATAATTAAATTAAATTGCAGCGAGTACAAACAATTGTGTGTTATACGTAGATCACCCTCACTTTTTCGAAATAAAACTGTGTTACGCAGACTTAGCGTTGCTAATCCTCCTGCAGATATTTAATCAATGGTTTAATCCTCATTTTAAATTCCGCTGAATGTTTATAACAATTAAAATCAATTCTGAGGAAGGACACCATGCTGTACACAGCCCCATACTCAACTCATACGCACACAAACGCATTCATACGTGCACGCATATGAACGAACGCACTCGCACATGTAAGCATACATGTACATCCATGCATACGCAGAAATTCACGCACGTTTAGACACAACACATGCGTACATACAACACACGTACATGCACTATACCGGATAACTAACACGGGCCACTCAAAATAACTATTTTATTTATAATTATTTTTTAATTTTCTGTATATATTTGTAAATTAGGCTTGGAGGCTCGCCGCGTGCCTGAGTGTCTGGTCGGGAACCTGGGGGAACCGTGTTCGATCCCGACCGCCGCCAAATATTTCGAATTTTAAATGGCACAAAAGTGACCCATGTGGTGCACTGTCCACGCCAGCAATGAGTGCCCGTGAAGTGACGCCTGGTAAGCGCCTGCACGGTACAAATATGTCATCATCATTACCGATATCTGCGATAAAGCAGATTGTGGCACACTCAGAAATAGGTAATATGTCGTGATGATATATTTATTTATTTTTAAATATATCCATCAGAAATACCGCCAATCTAGTTAATGAATTGGAAGAATCTCTGATATTTAGGAACTTCCTCATACAATGAAAAATAGATATAATGGGGAAGTTTAGCATGGTAAAAATTCTACATAACATACTATTTGCTCACAAATATAACACAAATGACTGCTTAAATTGAAATTAAAAATTAAAATTATTGCTCCATTTATTTATAATTAATATTTTTTGGGTAAACTCTAAGTACGTCACAAGTCAGTTATGCGCAAACTCAGACAGAACGGTGAAAGCGAACCACTTGAACGTAGGTCGAACAACACCTCAGTCTCAAGTGACTGGTGACCGCAACCGCGAGCGTCAGTGTATAAGAGACATACGTTGTACCAAGCCTCTATCGACGTCATCACAGCTTAAAATCGGCTTTTCCGGAAAATCTGGGCATTTTTGAAAAAAATAAAATATGTTACATCATTTTTCAAGTCATTACCCATGGAGTAAAAGAATAAAAAAAAATCGTTAAACTTCCCCATTAGGTTTGTATCTGTGCAGAAGACAAGTTAAATACAATAAAAACAATATTTTGATAAAGTTCTGTAATTTTTTTTGTTATAAAACGACGGTTCGATAGCGAAGTGCAATACAATAACATAAAATGGAAATGGCGAGAGGTATTGTGTTGGTCACAACAAGACTTTTTTATAATATATAATAATAATAAATTTTTATAATAATTGTCTTGTAAGTATGTGAGATTTTATGAACATAAAGAATATTTTAAATCATCATTACGGCATACTATCCATTGTTGGGTGTGCCAATTTACTTTGTACTCAGATTTCGGTAATGATGAAATATTCGTACCGTGTGGGCGTTTACCAGGTGTCATCTCACGAACACTCATTGCTGGCGTGGAGAGAGCATCACAGGAGGGGTCACTTTTGTGCCATTTAAAATTCAAGCAAATAATTTTATCATCGTCGGGATTGAAACACTCAGATATACATAGCTATCCCTTTTACATTTTTAAAGTTTAAAATCTATGAAGCCACAAAATTTGTGAATGAAAAGTGAAGAGTGTATAATTTGGAGGAACATGCCTTCCTATTTAAAATATTACACGTTTTTATTCGATTACTATGGCAAAACACATTTCTCCCAGCCCAGTCAGAAAGTTGTCCATTGTTTTCAAGTCGTGGGTTAAAGTGTGGGCAATTATTTCTCACACCTTAACTTATACGGCTGAAGGCGAATTATATTTATGTTTTCTAGTGCAGTTAGGTAACATCCTACATTAAATAAACAACAAACACTTCATTGTGAAACTGTTAAAAACTTAATTTTTAAGAAACTTTAAAATGCGCAAATTCACTAAAAATTTAATGTGAGATTTTTATACAGTGTGTTAATTAAAAAACTGGCCATAGGCGTTTAACATGGGAAAACAGTTTTTCTTTGCGCAAAAGTCCCCAATTAATTTAAGACAAAAATGTTTCAAATAAGTGTTACAGATAATTATATTCTACGCCTAAATCAGTAAACAGTTTTAATTTTGCACGTTTGGTGACTTGATAAAAAAAAATTGAAATTGTATAAAAATATTGCTCATTTCTAGCGATATCCATGGAATTGAAACAAAATTACAGAGAAATGCGTATCGTTTGAACTGTCAGAAATTCAGTTTTCAATTAAAAGTTGCAGATAATTCAATTCTGCACCTAAATCTCTACACAGGTATTATTTTTAAAATCTAACACTTGAATAACTTTTATTATTATAATTTTTTCACATTCTATCTATAAAATTAAATTTCTGACAGTTCAAACGAAATGAATTTCTTTCTAATTTTGTTTCAATTTCATGGGTATCGCTACAAGTGAGCAATATTTATACAATTTCAAATTATATTTTATAAGTTACTAAACGTGCAAAATTATATCCGTTTAGTGATTTAGGAGTAGAATATTAATATGTACAACATTTATTTGAATCATATTTTTGTCTAAAATTAATTGAGAACTTTTGCGCAAAGAAAAACTGTTTTCCCATGTTAAACGCCTATGGCCAGGTTTTTAATTAACACACTGTATATTTCACTTACGTAACATTTAAAATAAAAACCTGTTGATATTTAACGATTAGGATTTGTGAACACATCCCGTCAATAAAATTCCAAATGGAACATTAATGACATGTGGGACAGTGGACAGTGCACAGGCCGAAAATTGCATTCAATAAATAATACATTTCAATTTTACTTTTCCCTTTTTAATACACATTTCGTAAAATGAAAGTTTAATTCAACAATAAATTTAATATTTACTACAAAGTGGGTGCAGTCACTGATCTCTGTACATATCTGGATAGTGTTTAGCGGTCATGTTAAATAGTGTTTTGTGACTAATTGAACGCCGCCATATTGGTGCATTTCGGTACAATTGTAGTTTGAAACCTTCCTAGCTACTTTAAAGTTAAAAGTTACGTCACCTTATAGGAATTTTTCGACAAATTTGATGGTATTATTTGCAATGTTCTATCTCATTGCAAACATTTAAAAATTCACTTTTTTCAAAAAAATCACTTCCATTAAATGTCTTCACAATTATTAACATTAACTGCTCATATCTTTATAGTTAATGAAGATATAGGTCTGATTTTTTTCCAGATTATTATTTATATATGTTTTGAGAATATGTTTATGTAATAAAAATATCATAATTGTTTCTAAAATGACAAGAAAAATAATAAACATTAACATTCAAACACGTTTCTTTTAGATTTTGCAGCACAAGAAGCACTAAGCGAGAAACTTTTAATGGTCGGTTTTATAAACGACAGATAAATTTACTTCTAAAGTAAGTTGTTTCGAATTTGTTAATTTAAATAAATTTACTATGGAAGTAAAATTTACTCTGTCCATTATAAAAGTGGGCATAAGAAGTATAAATAATGAATTTTTATTTTCCATAAGTTAGTTTAACGTTTACAAATAATTTATGAAAACTAGTAGAAAATAAAACCACTAATTGGCAGAACTTCTTAAATTTATTTTTAAAATTGCGAAGATATTAAACACAAAATAAAACATATAAGCTTTGTTCCAGCCGGTAATTTTGGACAAGTTTCCAACATGTTTCTGATTTTTTTAATGCGCATGCGTGAAGATAAACTTGTTTCTGACAAGTTGGAAACATGCGATGGTTGGAACGCACAAACAGTGATCTACAGTGATCTGCTGACAGATAACTAAATTTAAAAATAAACATATATAATAACTTAAAATATGGATTTTACACAAACTTCATTTATTTTACTTTTAATTATAATTTATAATTATAAATATAAGTGGAACAATCAAATTTAACAGAAAAATGACGTAGATGTCACGTCATGTCACATTTATCATAATTTACTCAATATGGATATGAATAATATAAAATTATTGAAAAAATTGTATTAAAACCACAAATAATTGTATTATTTACTTATCAGGGGACAATAAGTTATGTACTTTTAAGTATGACACAGGCACAACACATTTTTTAAATATAATTACTAAGTATAATTTCAGCGTTGTGAATGAGCCTTAATTCTAAAACGTCTAAAACTAAAAAGTACAAATTCATCTTACAGACGTAAAGAAACAGGCTGGAACAAACCTATAAACAACTTTGCACTGTACAATTTTGCCATATTCACTTCTAACCGTCAAAACCCTGTAGAAATATACCACTTCAGTCATTAAATTAAAGAACATGGTCTAAATTTTGTACACAATTATAAAGGTATATGTTAAATGCCTACGTCAATATCATAAGTGGTACCTACGTACATATCGTATTAGGTACACATTAACGTGCCCTTAGACACAGCCTTATAACTAGTGCTGTGAGGATCCGGCAAAACTTGGATCCGAGTACCCAGATCTCAAAATATCCGGTTCCTCAGATATCTGATGTTCGGATATTGAAGCGGATATCCGTATATTTAATTCGGATTTGGATCCGGATCTGGATCCGGATTCGATGTTTTGTTTACGGATCCGGATCTGAATTTTAATTCTGGATCCAATTTTATTAACTAGGTATATCAAACAAAAATTTATTGTGGATTATTTCATAATCAGATTTATTTGGTTTTGAAACTCCATGATAATACTTATACATTCAAATATTATCATCGAGTTCAATACCTGAGAATATTCGAATCCGAGAACCGATGCAGATTCTGAAATTCCGTATCTAAAATCCGATACTCATACTCATATTCCGAACCGGATCCAATATTCAATACTCAGATTTGGATCCAAAATCCGATTCTCAGATCGGGATCCAAAATCCGATACTCAGATCCGGATCCAAAATCCGATACTCAGATCCGGATCCAAAATCCGATACTCAGATCCGGATAGTTCAACAATCAATTATCCGGATATCCGGATATTTTTGGATCCGAAACCGAAACTATCCGGATCCGGATCACACTATTACTTATAACAAAGAAAAAAGTAATAAGAAAACTATCTCACCGCCATCATATCCACCGCTTATACTCGTATACGAAAAAGTAAAAAAGCAGGCACGTTTAATAATAAATAAGAATAATTTTGTTTCTACAACCATGCAGCGACTAATTCTACTGTCGCTATATTTTTTGTTATGAGTGTACCTTGAGTGGGCGGTAGGTAATAAAAAATTGTTGTAGTTGTAATTTACAAGAGACGAGTGAATGAAGTGATGTAATAATGTCTTACCAGAGCCCCGTGAATGGTGTGTTCACTATCCAGTTTGCCGTCCACACACAAGTAACACTTGCTCTGTGGTGACCAGTCTTTCAGTCTCTCCTGCTCGTCGTTCTCGGTTATCTCTTGCTTTACTTTGCTCTCTAATACGTTGTTGTTGATTGGGACTTGTTGATGCTGAGATCTGAATACACACTCTTGGTAAAGCTTCCATTTCCTACGACCCATCAACTCTTCAGCGATCCTTTCCAACCCTGCCAACAACAGAAAATAGAACAATTATTAAATTGCTATTTATGTTAGGGATTATTTTAATCAATTTCTACCACTGATCTCTTAAATACAGAGTTTTGTGACTATTTGAACGCCGCCCTGTTGGACGATTTCGGCACAATTTTAGTTGGAGATTGCAAACTTTCTAGTTACTTTAATTTGATGGTGTTATCCTGAATTTGAAAATTCACATCATCTCATTTAAATGTATTCACAATTTTTAACTTTGACTGTATCTTTAATTATTGAAGATATCGTTGTGATTTTTTCTGATTATTATTTATTTATGTTTTGAGAATGTGCTTATGTATTAAAAATATTATATTTGTTTCTAAAATGATAAGAAAAATAATAAAAACTAGCATTCGAACACGTTTGTTTTGGATTTTGCAGCACAAGAAACACTAAGCGAGAAACTTTTCGGCCTTACGAGATAGAAATGAATTAAAGAAGTTTTACATTTGAATTTTTTTTTCCAAAATCTTCACTGGTTTCAAATAAAACGATCATAAAGAGCAAGTACATCGTAATGCACGCGACTTAACCACTCATCCAGACATGGAAATTGACTAACATATCTGGAGTTACCGCCTAGTTAAGCGCGTTACGATGTAATAACTTTTTGTGTTCGTTTTTTTTCGAAACCGGTGAAAATTTTGAAAAAAGTTTCCAATAAAAAACTTCTTTAATTAATTTACTACAACTTTGTCACTGTATATTGGAGTTTATCTCGTAAGGACGAAACAAACGTATTCGAATGCTAGTTTTTATTATTTTTCTTATAATATCAGAAACAAATATGATATATTTATTACATAAGCACATTCCAAAAACATAAATAAATAATAATCTGAAAAAATCAGAACGGTATTTTCAATAACTACAAAGATACGAGCAGTTAAAGTTAAAAATTGTGAAGACATTTAAATTTTCAAATGTTCTTGAGATACAATATTCCGAATATCACCGTCAAATTTGTTGAAAAATTACCTATGATCATGTAACTTTTAAAAGTAGCTAGGAAGGTTTTAAACTCCAGCTAAAATTGTTTCGAAATTCTCCAACAATTAGTCACAAAGGTTTAACATTGCGTCCGCTATCCAGATATCTATAGAGATCAGTGATTTCTACAAAAAAACCACAAGGAAAATTTGGAAAGGCTGAAAGTTCAGGTGAGAAAATGTATAAGTTTAATCTTTGGCAGAACTACACCAGTAACTAAGTAGTCAAGACTTGTGAACAAGCCATGACATGACCATCTACTTATAAAATTATAATTTTGTGTAACAAAACATTTATCGCATGGTCGCTTGGCTGAGTGTGTATTAAAAATTCAACTACGATGTTCCATGGGAAGATATAAAGACAACCTACTAAAATCAGACGGCGCCTGGTTATATGGAGAATTGAAGACAATGGGTCCATAAACCAATTTTTTTATTGCTTTTTAACGTATCGCTACCCTTGATAAGGGAGGTATAGGGATCATGCTAAAAATTGCATATCGAGATTTTGATAAATGACCATGTTTCCGATTTTAACAGTTTCACGATGATGTTTGTGTGTATGTGTGTGTACGTATTTTGTCAACGCCTTACATTTTGGTGTAAATTAGATACCCGGAAGTGGCACTTTACTTGACACATTCTGTTTCAGATCAACTGACTTTTCCAAAATATTACACAAATATCAAAAATTAATTGTAAAATATCTGTGATATTTTTAAATATAATACTTAAAGAAGGCATATAAAAATTTAAATTTATTATATTTCGATTTTGGTTTATGGGCTCTTAGACTGCCGTAGAATTTTTATGAAGACCCCCCTTAAAAAATTCTGAGTACGTGCATGCCTCCTACTAATTATAAATAAGCAACGAAAATATATTATCTATTTTTAATTCTCATATGCTATGAATTTGTAATTATTTATTGCTATGTACCTTGTATTGTAAGTCAGACATGATTAAATAAATAAACTTTTTTAAAAACAAGCTATTATTAAAATGCACTAAAAAGGAAAAAATAATAGTTTTTCTACCTCGTAAATAAAAGCGTGGGGGTAAGTATTTAATATGCAGAGCAATATAAATATTTATACCGATATGAAAGAGATATTTTAATATTTACGCCTACACTTTTGTTTACTACGGCGGAAAGCCCTAGAAAAATCATTTAGTGCGTTTCTATAAAAGCTAGTTTTCATAGCTTTTATAAATATTTTTATATGAAATCGTCACTAAAGTGTACAAAAATCGTCATTAAAAGTTCAGAGATCGGCACTAAAGAAATTCATTATATGCCGATTTCAAGCAAATGCAGTGTTGCCAACCTTATGTTAATTTGGTTAGGTGTATCGATGTACAATAGTATATTTGTTCGTAAATATGTAAATATAATCTATAAAAATAAATAATTCCTTCAATTTTTCTATTTCAAATAAAATTTAATATGCACCTCGGCACTGAAGTTCCTTTTTATCAATCATATTATATGGTTTATTTTTCTTGTGATAAAAAGTAGAACTTTAGTGGCTTGATACATTAATAACATTGTTTACTTGTAGTAACTGCTTTACTAGCTTAGCAATGCGTCTTTAAGGCCTAGGCCGGAAACACTTAACACCATTTATTTTTACCTCCCGCTACCCTTGGTAAGGGAGGTATAGGGATCGTGCTAAAAATTTCATATCGAGATTTTAGTAAATGACCACGTTTTAAGTTCCCTAGAATCCATTTTTAACATTTTCACGATGATGTCTGTATGTGTGTATGTGTGTATGTGTGTGTGTATGTGTGTATGTGTGTGTGTATGTGTGTATGTATGTGTGTGTGCATGTGTAGGGATTTTGTCTTCACTCTAACTCAAATACTATCATTCAGAAAATTCTGAAACTTTGTATTTCCATCCCATTCTAATATGAATAGAAGCCATTAGATTTTGGTGTAAATCGGATAACCGGAAATGGCACTTTACCTGAAGCTCATAATGGTTTTTCTTCAAAAAATACCATTAAATGCCATTTTTTCGCATTTTATGTCTTATGAAAATTAAAGATTATTGAATTTTCTACTGGAATACATTAATACTTTTTCTATATATTTTACACATAAATTTAAAAATAATTTTTTTTATTAGTCGCGAAGCCTAAGAGAAACACAATAATTCGTTTGTTACACAGTTCATATTTCAAATGAATGTAACTGACAGTTAATGTCACTGTCAAAAAACTAATCACTTCAAATTAATAATAGTGACATTTTAAAAAGAAAATAGTAAATAAAGCAATAGTTTTCTGCAATGGAACAGTTTGCAGCGGTAGTAAATACGTAAGTATATATTTAAATTAATAAAAATTCAATAGCGGGAGGTTTTGTGTTGGCCACATCAGATTTTTTAATATTAGAATACTGTAAAATACACGCTTTATTTTAAAATGTTACTTTTTTAATACTGTATATACGACTTAAATATGTGATGTGTGCAAAGTTCAAGTCGATCGGATAAATGGAAGTGAGGAAAAATTGAATTACAAGATTTGACCCTAACTAATTAATTAACTAAGTGAAGTTAAATAAAAGGTTATAACAAATGAAACTGAAAATTATTTCCATTCTTCAAATAGTAGAAAAGTGACTTTAAATCTTTAATGTTATGCAACATTAATAGCCTACGGCTAAAATGTCCTTAATTTTCCTTCATTTAAAAAAGTGACCCCCGTGGTATACTTTCCACGACAACTTTTCGTGCTCGTGATATGACGCTCGATAAGTATCTGAGAGCGCGAATGGTAGATACCTATGTCGTTATTAGGTACCGAAATCTGCGAATATAGGAGAATGACTTCTCAATGAATATCTCATATTTATTTGTTTATTTATTTATAAAATATTCTTTATCAATAATGTTAACTTTCTTTCAAAATAAAAGTTCGTAGAAATAGGATCAAAGAAACTTTAATTCACGAAGAAAGATTTTGTGAAAAATTAATGGACCTCTAATCAAATGAGCCACAAGATCCCTTTGATGTCAGATAATCTTTCATAAATCTTTTTACAAATCGTACGAGTACACTCTCCTAAGCAGAGTATCCATATGGACACTCAACGCGACAATGCGCTATATTGAAGTGAACTTTCGCCGTCATTCAAACGTTGATAATGATAATAATTTTTATTTGTGATCAATTTCTGTAAATGTTTAATGATCAAATTAAATTAGTAGCTAAATTTAAATAAATAAATTAATTAATTTCAGCTCTCCAGGCCTTGTAGACCCATGGTTTTTTGGACCACTTTCTTCCACTGGTCCCTGTTTGCTGTTTCTTCTTCCTATTTTTGAACCCCTAATTCTTGTAGATTTTCCTTCACTGCGTCTACCTATCGTCCTCTTTTCCTTTTGGCACTCTCTCCCCTTTTGAAAATCGCTTTTACTGTTCTAGTCCCCTACATACGAACTATATGACCCACCCATCGTAACCTTTGTGCCCGGATTACCCCTGATATACCCGCACTCCCGAAAAGTTCCATTATCTTTGAATTTGTCATTTTCCATACCATTTCTCCCACTCTTTTTTCTCCAAATATTTTTCTCAGCACTTTCCTCTCCCAAATTTTTAATTTCTTTTGTACACTTTTATTTAGAGTCCACATCTCGCACCCGTACATCACAGTAGGCCTAACAACCGTTTTATGCACCTACTACCTTTTATTAGCCTCGTTTTTATTTCGTTTTCCTCTACGTTAATATTACCCTTAAGTAGGTGAAACTTGTAACTTCCTCAAATATTTTTCCTTTTATCGTGTTCACTCTGAATTCAGAAATCTGCACTTGCATTATGCCTGTTACTCTCATGTACTTTGTCTTTGCCTCGTTAATACTTAAGCGGCGTTCACAACCAAGTAATTTCAATATCCAATTTGAAATTCTACTTTGCGTCAAAGCTTGGAACATGTATCAGAATGTACGCGTTCACAACATAATAATTTTACTTTCCAATTTCAGCTTTTAATTCGAACCTTGCAAGGTCCAAACTTTCCAATTACAATTTGAGGTAACGCATGCGCACAATGTTGCTAAACGTCGAATGTCAAGCTCAGCTGTCATTATTTTGAGGTTATTGTGAAATATTAGAAATTAATCGCAAAGAAGCTCTTCAGCTTCAGTTATCTTTTGTCAAAAGTCTCGATGGAAAACAAATGAGTACAGAAATGTGATAAGAAACCTAAAATACGCACGCAGAATTTGGTAATTTGTACAAGCGTCAAATTGAAATTACATGCTGTTGTGAATGCGACAAATTCAAAGTAAAAATTATAGAGTAGAAATTCAGATTGGAAATTGAAATTATTTGGTTCTGAACGCAGCTTTAGGCCTACTTCTTTTGCCGATGCTTCTATCCACTTGAAAATTGTTACCAGTTCCTCTTTGGATCTTGTTATTATTTTTATTTTGTTTAACTTCGGCTTTCCAACAGGACTATGTTCCAATAACAGGAAAGCACATACAACATAAATGCAAAATAAAAAAATACATTAGCAATTAAGTTACATTAGAAATAATAATATAGCAGTATATAATTTCATGATACAAATAACCAACTACAATGAAAACATAATAGAAAAATTAATAACAAATAACTAATTAAAGGACAGTACTACATTTGTCACTTGTTTTTTAAACTGTGATAAACTAAAAAGAAATATATCGATTGAATTATTATAAGACACATATTTATTGTAAAAAAAATGGTAGACGATTTAGTGCAGAATTGAAAGCAGCATTAGTTCTATTAAATCCTAAACAGAATAAATCCGTTGCTCTAGTGGTATAAATTGGTACGCGAAAGCCCAAATTGTTTAATAGATCAGGACAATCGACTCTATTATTTACTAATTTATATAAAAATATCAAGCCAATTACGATTCGCCGTTTTTCCAGAGGTAAAATATTAATTTCAAAATTATTAAATTTATATCTAATAAATTTACAAAATTTTTCTTGAATACGCTCTATTCTTTTAATATGAATAGCATACTGAGGTGACCAACAAATTGTTGCAAATTCTAATTGACTTCGAACTAAAGAAAAATATAAAACTTTTAAGGTTTTGAGATTTTTAAAGTCCTTTGATGACCTGATAAGAAAACCAAGCATTTAAATGCTTTCTTTGTTACGTTGTCGACATGTACATCGAAAATAAGTTTTTTATCATAAAGAATTCCTAAATCCCTTATTTCTGAGACAGGATTAATTATTTTACCAGCGAAAGTGTAAGAATAGCAAATATCAGATCTATTTCTAGAAAATGTGATAGAATGACATTTGTTAATATTTAAATGCAATATCATCCGCATATGCCAATATCTGGTGTTTTTGCCCGTACAGAGTTCCCTTTGTGTATGCTGTAGCTCTTTTCATGACCCACTCTACCAAACTTACTGTACAAAATTAAAATTAGAACTGCATACTTGCAATTTAAAGCTGTACAAAATAAACAAAATTATTCACTAAGTACGTAGTAGTAAAAATGTCAACATACCAAGTACATTAAATCTTACTCGGACACGACGATATGATCACTTGTAGTCTTATATAATATTTTAGTGCTGATGGTAAAGGAGTATGCTCGATGCCATCCTGGTATAATAATACAGTAACCAATTATTGTTGCACAGATTAAGAATCTCAACAATAGGTAGTATAAATCAGATTCGAAACAAGTACGTACGGTATTTGTGGTCAAAGTTCAACTAGGAATGTCGTTCTAATGATGATGAATTTATATTCAAATAATATATAACCAAATGTCACCGCTCAGGTAATCAAAGCTAAAAATCATGATCGCTAAAATATCTGGTAAAACCCTGGTACAGTACTGACATAACATCATTACCAAAATCTGCAAATAGAAGCAGATTTTCATTTCTAGAAATTGTTAAGAAGCAGTGATAATTTATTTATTTACAAATATCTAATATCCGGTGCAGGAGAAAAATTACAATTTATTATTTGTTTATCTAACCCTCGGTTTTGCAAATTAACAATTTCGAAATCAATTTTATTCATTTTATATGCCAGTTCGACAGTCATTTGAAGAAATAAGTTTTATTTTCCGTGAAAGTAAATTTATCAGTCATTTATAAATCAATGAATAATTCCTGAAATATGTAGATTTCATATTACATCAGAATTTAATATAAAATGCATGTCCAAAAAGGTAAACTTCTGTTTATGAGTACAGTACCAAGAAAAGAATTATATAAAGCGAAATATTTTTTTTTTTTGGTAAATATGTAAATTTGGGTGAATTGGGTGAAAGTGGATTAACCCTCGAGTTACGCTAACTCAGGGTTGCGTATACAAACAAAGATTTTCCTTTTGTTTGGTACCTTGGATGATGAATATGTGGAGACGAATTATTAAAAATTATTATTATTATTTATTATTATAAATACAGAACTTAAACTAAAAAAATCTGTTGTGGCCAGCACAAAACCTTCCGTCAATTCGATGTATTTTGTATATATCCCATACCAAAAGTTCCTTGAAAAAGTATATAAAAATATATGTATATCCTATAAAATTGTAACACGAACACACTATTTTTTAAAAATTCTATACCGAAAGTTCCTTTCCCTATTTTATTAGGGGTCGCTGTTTTTTACTCTTCTCTTTTAATCATTCCTGTCCAACGCATCGTCTTCACACAATTTTTCCTCAGTCAAATCTTCTGCTACACAGTCCTTCCATGTTCTTCTCTTTGGGGGGCCACTCTATCACATTCACACATAACTTTCTGACCCTATACTTTCAACTTTGGTTTTGCATTTGATACTGACATCTGTCAATTAAATTTTTCTGAATATATCTGTTGTTTCCATAATTTTAACAAAGCTGACTAATTTTTGAAAGTTAATCTCTCTTAATGTCTCTATAACTCTATATCTATTGAATATGAACGAAACGGTATAATCAAACCGTATAGAGAATAAGATATTCTTTCATATTGATAATCACAAAATGTCGAAAAATAATATTTAACTGCGTTTTTTTTTAAGAAAAACTGTTAAAAACTTCAAGTAAGGGTACTTCCGGTGGATCAATTATAACCAAAATCTAATCAACTCTTCATATGGATGTACAGAACAGGAATACGAAAGAATTATAATTTTTAGATTTGTAGTATTGGAGTTATCGTGGGAGAAAAACACACACGGACACACATACACACACACACACACACACACACACATACATACCTACATACATACATACATACATACATACATACAGACATCATCTTAAAAATAGTAAATTCGTATTGTAGGGACAATAAAACGTGCTTATTCATTAAAAACTCACCACCGAATTTTTTGACCAAAGACAATCCCTTCCTTACCTAAAGGTGACGGAAGGTAAAAAAGGTAGTAGTATTCCAATTAATAATATGAGTTCTGAAAGACATTTTAATAATTTGAGGAATTATTTGTTTTTTTAAAAATTTAATTAAAAATGTTTGCTTATGTATTGTTTATACATTAACCCCAAAGTCATATTTTTAGAATATGTTTGCATACAAGATTCCAACTCCAACCGCTAGAGCCAACTTCACCTCCAAACTATTCTTTTGAGGGATTATAGCTTGATCACGTCTCTCACTCAAGGACAACCAGTAAACGATACTTTTTGATAAATAGTTGCGGGCATCGTGAATATAATTTTCAACCTCCATACTTGTTTTTTGGGGGATTAATATCTCCTTATTAAGTGTTAATCCTTCAAAAAACAAGTATGGAGGTTGAAAATTATATTCACGATGCCCGCAACTATTTATCAAAAAGTATCGTTTACTTGTTGTCCTCGAGTCAGAGACGTGATCAAGCTATAATCCCTCAAAAGAATAGTTTGGAGGTGAAGTTGGCTCTAGCGGTTGGAGTTGGAATCTTGTATACAAACATATTCTAAAAATATGACGTTTGGGTCAATGTATAAACAACACATAAGCAAACATTTTAAATTAAATTTTTAAATCTGCTGATGATGAGGGCCTTGGGACCCTCGAAACGTCCAAATTTTTAATGAAAACAGTGTTTTTTATTGAACTTTGAGAAGACGGAAACAAAGAATTCCTCTCCATTTATTTAAACAAAGAGTTACCGGGCTGTTTGACAGCTAACCTTGGGTCAAAATATAACTCGCCGATTTGCACGTATTAACCCACAAACAGCAAATTACATATGGCCGATAGTTGTCATTTTACGCGTCATTTAACACAAAAAGTAATTTTGTTAATACTTTTTACCTCTCGCTAAGAGAGGTATTGGATTTATGCTAAAATTCGCATATACAGATTTTATTGAATAAGCACGATTTAAGGTCCCTAGAATCCGATTATAACATTTTTAAAATGATGTGTGTGTGTGTGTGTGTGTGTGGATGTGGGTGTATGTGTGTGTATGTATGAATGTTGGAGGGACGATTCCTCAAAAACTATAAGACTTAAAAAATATTTAACTGCAGTTTCTTCAATCTGACATTCCTGGGAAGAGCTGAAAAGGTTTTGGTAACAATTGAACAACCAGAAGTAGAAGTTTCTTAGAAAAATTCTTCTAAATATAATTTTTTGGAAGTTTTTTTTTTATTAAATATTGAAGAAAATAAAATTCTCCATCTAATACACTTGAAATTTTTATTATATCTTGTATAGATTTAGAGATAAAGACACTATAATTTATAGGGTAAACTAATCGCAGAGGCTATGGTACTAAGGAAACCAGTTGACAAATTCCAATGTTTATAACATAGTTTGTAAATGACATATGTCAATGTCAAATATCAACAGTTTTAGTGACATTCTGAATTCTGATAGCTTTTTCTGGGAAGTATATTTAATCTTTCTTATTGTTTTATTAATTAAATATTTGAAATTATAGGTAAAATTGTAGTAAAACGCATATGTCTATCAGAAATACCGCCAATCTGGTTAATGAACTGGAAGAATCTCTGACATTTAGAAACTTCCTCATACAATGAAAAATAAATATAATTAGAATTATATGTGTGCAGAAGATATGTTAAATACAATAAAAAACAATATTTGAGTAAAGTTCTTTAATTTTTTTTTATAAAACGACTGTTCGAAAGCGAAGTGCAATACAATACTTATATAGCCTAATGGCGAGAGGTCTTGTGCTGGCCACAACAGATTTTTTTTTTATTGTGTTAAATATGACGCGTGAAATGGCAACTGTCGGTCATATGCAATTTGCTATTCGTGGGTTAACCCGTGCAAATCGGCGCGTTATTTTTTGACCCAAGGTTAGCTGTCAAACAGGCTGGTAACTCTCTGTTTATGTACGTAATCCTGTGGTAGCGTAACTCGAAGGTTAACCTACTTTCATGCAATCCACCCTCTGTGATGTAGTGTGATGTCAAATGCAGATATCGCAGACGCACCCCAAATTTATGAGACAATTTTAAGAAAAACAAATTACGTCACTTGTTATAGCATAGCAATTTTTTTAAAAGATTTTATTATAAGCTCTTCTTTTATAACTTCCCATGAACTTTTCAATCTTGTGCATTCTTCTGAAATTATATGATCTACTTCGGATCATATGTCGCAAGTAGATTTTTCTATGTTAAAAAGTAGGCACGTCCGGTAGTCCGAAAAATATTTGTCGAGATTTGAAATTATTAACACATGTGTTAATAATCAATTAATCATTTTAACAATTAACAACGTTCGCTGCGCTTTCGTGTTAAATTGTCTCGATTATTAATTGCCCTTATTAATACACTAAATTAAAGAATATTTTATTCTCAATACGGTTTGATTACAATTTGTTCCATATCAATAAAGAACACAGAAATAAAACAATAGAATAATAAATTTTATAGATTTTGCAATCTACCGTATGTCCACGGATCGAGTTCCAAAGAGAAAAAACTTTTTTATTTTACAAAAAAATGTATTCTTGATAAAAGTTTTTGGATGTCCCGAAACGGCCAATTCAGTTTTAACAGTTTCAAATTTTCTTTTAGTTTCAGATAAAAATCGAAAATTGGTCGTTTTAGTTGAAAATAGAACAAAATAGAAAAGCGACACAAAATCTGTTTATAACTATTGTTTAATTACCTTATTTTTTGCAAATTAAAAAAAAATGTAAAATGTTAGTGTTGGTGAATATGTAGATATGGTGTTTATTTATAAATATTGTAAAAGTAATGGTTGTCGTAGTCCAGAGAATATCTACGTGGACATCAAAGAATGAATTTGTGTGAATTTCATTGTTTCTTAATTGTTACCTAAATTTTTTGCATAATTAATTTTTTCTAAAAATTAAAATATCTCAAAAACTACTGTGTTTATCAAATTTTATCAAGAGTACTTTTTTGTGAATTTTTGTATTGTATGTAATATTTTATAGGTAAAAAAAATGTTAATAGATCAAAAATTAACGATAAAAAACCTTCATGACTTCCCCATATGAGACGCCTCTGGTTGAGATAATGAAACAAAAAAAAGTTTAAATATACATCTCAATAAGTAGTATCCTCGTATCAAGTTTCAAAATTTTAGTGCAACTAGTATCAGAATTATTAATAAAAATGTGATTGATGAGGTGCACTTTTAAAGGCCTGTAACTCTGTAACGAGAAGTTTCCGGACATACCTTCATATGACAATTTTTACTCAAAATGATGTCAGGAATATGCTATTAATTTTTTTACACTAGTCCTGATACACCTGTATATACAGTGTGTCCCATTTAGAGGTGCCATCATTGGGATCTCGAGAACTATAAGAGATACGATGTCGGTTAAATGGAACTTTTTATGGGCCTTTGGGAAGCCATCTCAGATGTGCTTTTGTTTTTCCAAAAATTCTCATAGGGCACTAGATAATGACGAAAAACTGAATATTGTTGATTTTTTCTTTTTCAAATAACTTCTAAACTATTAGTATTTAAGAAAAACATTTCAAATGTAAAAGATAGATATTTTTATTAGCTAACCAGTGGCGTACGAAATAAATTTTTATATCTGTAAGTTTTCGAGATATAACACAAACTTATATTTTTTTAAATAGAACCCATATCTGATTTTAGTCTCAAAAAAATCATTATTTTTTTCTCTTTTCAACGATGTAAGGGTTATTATGTTTTATATTTGTTTTGCCTTAAAAATTATTATTTTTTTTCCTTATTTTGTATTAAATTTATAATTATTTTGAAAATATTGGTAGATTTCTATTTAGAAATACTCCTTGTATTTAAATAATTTATTTCGTTACAAAATTTTGCTCAAAACTCGTATCAAACTAATTTTTATATTTTGTATCTGGTCGCCCTTGGCACATTATAGTGTAATTTGTAATTATGAGTCTAGAATGAAAATATTAAGTAATAAAGGCATAAAACAAATTATTTCGATCAAATACAATATAATTAATAAAAATAATAATGTTTTTTTGGGAAATAATAAGAAAGTTCAGGAAATTAAAGAGAAAAATTAAATTTTAGGAGCAAAACAAATATAAAACATAACAACTCTTACATCGCTGAAAAGAGAAAAAAATGATGATTTTTTTGAGACTAAAATCAGATATGGGTTCCATTTAAAAAAATATAAGTTTGTGTTATATCTCGAAAACTTACAGATATAAAAATTTATTTCGTACGCCACTGGTTAGCTAATAAAAATATCTATCTTTTATATTTGAAATGGTTTTCTTAATTACTAATAGTTTAGAAGTTATCTGAAAAAGAAAAAATCAACAATATTCAGTTTTTCGTCGTTATCTAGTGCCCTATGAGAATTTTTGGAAAAACAAAAGCACATCTGAGATGGCCTCCCAAAGGCGCATAAAAAGTTCCATTTAACCGACATCGTATCTCTTATAGTTCTCGAGATCCCAATGGTGGCACCTCTAAATGGGACACACTGTATATACCGTATGTCCACGGATCGAGTTTCAAAGAGGAAAAACTTTTTTATTTTTTATTTTACAAAAAAATGTATTCTTGATAAAAGTTTTTGGATGTCCCGAAACGGCCAATTCAGTTTTAACATTTTCAAATTTTCTTTTACTTTCAGATAAAAATCGAAAAATCTCAAAAAATAAGTTTGCGTTGTCATGGTTATTTATTTATTTTCATTAACTGTCACTTATAAAAATCAACCATAATCGTTGTTAAATTCTTCGACAACTCGACGGATCGCTTTATTACCTTTGCCATAGCATTGAATTAGGTAAATTCGTTCGTCTTTTGACAACATTTTCAACGATTATGGTTGATTTTTATAACTGACGGTTAATGAAAATAAATAAATAATGGCAATTACCATGACAACACAAACTTATATTTTGGGACAGAATAATTTTCAACTAAAACGACCAATTTTCGATTTTTATCTGAAACTAAAAGAAAATTTGAAAATGTTAAAACTGAATTAGCCGTTTCGGGACATCCAAAAACTTTTTATCAAGAATACATTTTTTTGTAAAATAAAAAATAAAAAAGTTTTTCCTCTTTGGAACTCGATCCGTGGACATACGGTATAACTACTACAAAGAGAAAATTAAAATGTTACTAGGTAAAGAACACATAAATGTCAGTGTGAAGTGTAGTTAGTACATTCGTGATTCGAGAAATAATTTATCGGGAAATGTGTGTATAACGTACCTATCTTTAACTCATTGTGTATTTAGGTATGGAATAACCGGTATTATATTATTTTTTGTTTTTCTATTTGCTTTTAATAGTTATTTAAGTATGAAGGGCAGTAAGTGCTTCCTACTGGTTATGATGATTTTGGAGATCGAGATCTCCAATATATCCGATACCGATAGAAGCGTACTTTCTGACCGCAATATTTATTATGTTTTTTGCACGATCGACGAACAAAATTTAAAAAAAAAGATATGAAAATTATTTTGACATATTAAAAATTATTTGTTGTCATTTTTGAAGTAAACGTTGATCGTTGTTTTTATTTACTTACCAACTCTGTCTCTTTATCAGTAAGTGATTTAAATTGCTTACCGATAAATAATAATTTGTAAATAAAGCTTACTGCCTTGGAAACCCTGGTAACGATTTATAAAAAAAACTGATAGTGCAAAAAATATATACATGGCCGCCCCTTAACTCAGGATACGTAATCTGATAAAACAAGGAATATACAGTAAAAATTTTGAAAGAAGTCCGATCAAGGCCATCTACGAATTATATCTATGAATTAAGATTTTGTGCTGTCAAATTTGGTAGTGTCTTTTACTTAGTTTTTATGAGGGTACATAATATCTTGTGTACCTCATAAAAACTATGTAAACGACACTACTAAATTTGACAGCATAAAATCTTAATTCATAGATGCAATTTGTAGATGGCCTTGATCGGACTTCTTTCAAAAATTTTACTGTACCTACAAATATAAATAAAAAACAAAAGGGGAGATGGGAGTATCATAATTTTTTAAATTTTTAAATAATAATATAACATGGAAAAATAATAGACACGTTTTTTATTTTTCTGTCACTTATTGAAAAAAAAAAAATGAAATACGTAGGCTACAGGAAGGATATATGCGGCTCTAGAATATGTGTGAGAATGTAGTATGACAGGCGTTAGCGATTAAACAGAAATAATTATACCAGAGACAAAATATAATTGAACCGCTTAACATAAATATCATATTGACATCGGTCATTTGTCATTCAAAGTGACAGTTTACTGTATTCAATATTTTATTATACTGTGAATCATGAGACGTGCATTCCACTATTATTTTACTCAAAATTTTTGTTTTACCAAAACCTATCAACTTCCAAACTCTAAATCGGCACTTGTGAAGTAAAGCCATCTTGCGCCCAACTTTTAATTTCGATTTTAAATTGGAAGATAATATAAATTTGACTTTTATATTTACTATCATGCTCCTGATATGATATACTTTTAGTTATCAAAACATTTAAATTTTAGATAGTGAGACTCCGCTATCTGTATTTTTAATTACAAAAAGCGTTGTTTATTTTCCTTATAATGTTCTTCATTATTATATTTTATAATTTGTAGAACATAATAGCGTTTTACAAAGAAAATTTATATTTCCCTCAACGACTGATCTCGACGTTGACGTACAACACTACCTTTGTTGTATAATAGAGTATTGGAAATATTCGTTCAGATTTCTAATTAATTTTAAGTCCCGGCAGCCGACGAACAGCTCACTGTTTGTAAATTTCTCTAAAAACAACAACAGTAACCTAACGCATAAACCACGGTGATACATATAGAAGGTGTGACATCTCCTCAATTTTTCATGACATATTGATGTTGGTAAACAGTAGGCCGAGATTCTAACCTTACACGCAGCGTCTCTACAAATGTATGCTCTACCACATAATATTTTGAAACTAACATGACAAATGACAAGTTAAATGTCATTTATAATTCAGGCCTATGTACATAATTGTATCAAAATTACAACTAATTTAATCAATATATTGTCTCTCTGATGATTTTTGCCGCTCCTGGGCAATGCCTGAGTTGCCTATATGTTACAGATGTCCATTTGCATAATAATTGTTAAATAATACTTAAACATATATACGAAGAAATAAAAATAGCAAATATTCAACAATTTATTTACATCTGATATAATATACAGGAATCTCTTAAATAGGGGGACATGGCTTAACCACAGATTCCAGAGGCTAAAATAAGACGATTTAACCAAACTTGCTTCTACCGGAAAGTGTACCATTTAGCCAGAAATCTGCTTCAAAGTTCTTTGAAAAAAATTAGTTTTGCTTATAATAACAGAACTCTTTATAAGATTTGGATGAAATTTGGTATGACAGTTCTTATGGTTATAGGTCATCTTTTAAGGTGATACTTGTTATTATTAGTGAACCACTAGTGTATGAAACTTAGGTCTCCCAACATTAACTAGACCGTAACTTTTTAATGGCAATGCCGAAAACGTGAAATTATTTTTCTTCAGAAAGATACATTCAATAGTAAACTTTTGTCTCTCTGTGTAATTTGTGATATCTGTTACGGATCACACAGAAAAAAATAATAAAATCTGAGTGTCTGCACTGCTAAATTTTTAAAATAAATTTAATCTAGCAGTCTACCCAAATGTCAAATAAGTAATTTTTAAAATTCAATAATCTTCAATTTTTATAACGACAAAATGCGAAAAAAATGGCATTTAATGGTATTTTTTGAAGAAAAACCATTATGAGTTTCAGGTAAAGTGCCATTTCCGGTTATCCGATTTACACCAAAATCTAATGGCTTCTTTTCATATTAGAATAAGGTTTCAAAATTTTCTGAATGATAGTATTTGAGTTAGAGCGAAGACAAAATCCCTACACATACACACATACACACACACATACAAACACACACACATACAAACACACACACATACATACACACACACATACACACATACAGACTTCATCGTGAAAATGTTAAAATTGCATTCTAGGGATCTTAAAACGTGGTCATTTACTAAAATCTCGATATGTGATTTTTAACACGATCCCTATACCTCTCTTATCAAGGGTAGCGGGAGGTAAAAAGAAGAAATTAAAACCTGGTGCCATTTTCCAAGCATTAAAAAGAATTTTTATATATTTATAAAATTAGTTATAATTATGTATTTTTAATGTACCATTCTCACTATTGGGGAACAAAATATATAATGCATGAATGTGGCAAGTAATATGGGAGAAAAGTAGTCATTTTTAGTAAATCTCTGTGTACTGTTCTGTTTAACACAAAATATATGTCGACGCCACTGATATTTGTTGACATTATGCACATTATTTTAGAAATTTCGCCCAAAGCCTAATACTTTACAATTTCAACTTACAAGCTTTCTCTAAAATCTTCTGCCGTAAACTTTCGTAGATAAACAATATAGTAGTTTCCTTTTCTTTTCAAACTCATTTCATAAATTCAATTAAAAAAATTCAAACTAAATAAAATATTTCAAATTATAAATTGGAAACACGACATAAATGATGCAGCAACAACAATTCTGCTTTCTCATTTTTTAAATAGTAATAAAATAGTAGAATTGCTAAATATCTGAAACAAAATAAATATCTGCAATTATAGCTGTAAAATAATATATCGTATGTTTTGAACTAGTCCTTTAAAATATCAAAACATTGTGTGTTACTAGGGCAACTGTCACATTCTGTTTCCATATTTGTTTGCGTTCTATTTCAGTAATTGTTATAATTTTGAATATATTGTAACACATAAAATAGCGTACACATCTCGTTTGAGAAGTAATTTTAGTGGAATCAAAGGTTTTCGAGAATCGTTTACGGCTCTTTCTACAAGTTGCCAACCTCAATTATTAAACACTTTTCGTACTTAGGCATGGTTACATAAAAAAATTAATCTATGATTAAATTTTACTTCCAAAGTAAATGTAAAAAATCTGATGTGGCCAACACAAAACCTCCCGCTATTTAATTTTTATTATATTATTTTATTATTAATTTGAAGTGATTAGTTTTTTGACAGTGACATTTAATTTACTGTCAGTTACATTCATTTGAAATATGATCTGTGTAACAAAGGAATTGTGTTTATCTTAGGCTTCGCGACTAATAAAAAAAATTATTTTTAAATTTATCTGTAAAATATATAGAAAAAGTATTAATGTATTCCTGTAGAAAATTCGATAATCTTTAATTTTCATAAGACATAAAATACGAAAAAATGGCATTTAATGGTATTTTTTGAAGAAAAACCATTATGAGCTTCAGGTAAAGTGCCATTTCCGGTTATCCGATTTACACCAAAATCTAATGGCTTCTTTTCATATTAGAATAGGGTATAAATACAAGGCTTCAGAATTTTCTGAATGATAGTATTTGAGTTAGAGCGAAGATAAAATCCCTACACATACACATATCACACATACACACACACATACATACATACATACATACATACATACACACATACAGACATCATCGTGAAAATGTGAAAATTGGATTCTAGGGACCTTAAAACGTGGTCATTTACTAAAATCTCGATATGTGATTTTTAGCACGATCCCTATACCTTCCTTACCAAGGGTAGCGGGAGGTAAAAACAGAACAAATGCAACGCGATTTTTTGGCAGCAATGAATTTAATGTCATAAAAACATGCGGGAACTGATTCGAATTTGTTCATGTTCACACAATTAAATTTACTTTGGAAGTAAAAATTAATCATAGATTATTTTTTTTAATTCATTACTTTGTTCCTGAATCACCATGTTTTTACATTTCATTTCATTTTAATTTAATTTTATCCATTTAAATTTTTTGGTGGTAGATTATTTCCAAGAAAATAAAAAAAAAAAAATAGGTCAGATTGTAGTACGTTATGGTAGGTTACAGTTAGATTATGATAGGTGGTTACGTTATGGTAGGTTAGGTTATGATTTCAACAATATTGTATATCAGTCTTCTTTTGTACGGATAAAATTTTTATTGTATTTTTTGTTAGATTCCTAACAAGATTTTGATTGACTATTCTTGCCGTCAAATAAATATGGAGTGGAGATTTCTACACTGTTGCAAATTCCATTGGTCATGTCGAAAATGCTAAGTTATGAAGAAGCGGCAACACCGCAGGGCATAATTTTTCCATAGTCGTTTTGACAATCTATTTTTATAATTTTTCATTGTCAAAAACAAACATTTCTTGCAAAAAAACTAGTTATATTATACTTATCGAATTATTGCGACAGAAAGTATAATAATTTATTATACTTTCTGTTGTAATAATATAATAATTAATAATTTAGAAATGTTACTATTTTGTAGCTTTTTGATAATGTGAATTAGACACATAAACTGGTCATGATCCTCTAAAATTTCAAAAATAATGTGCACATGATGTGTAAAGAGGGTGACGAAACAATAAAATGAAAAAATTCGTGACATTATCTGTTTTCAGTTCGTTATATTTTTGTATGTCACATTTCACTAGGTACGAGTACTTTTAAATAAAATGTAATAGGAAAATCAAGTCCGGAAACTTATTTTACTAAATTCGGAGCCATTCTGGAGTTGGATTAAAAATTGTTTACTACGCCCATTTACGTGGTCTTAACTCATCTCTTGCACCAATCCAAAGGCCTATTTTCCTATTTTAGTGTCAGTTTTTTTTTTTTCTTCACAGAAGTAGAATATTTCTCTAAAACTTCTTACGGGGCAAGATATACAGGGTGTCCCAAATTGATTAGGCTACCATTGGGATCTCGGAAACTATAAGAGCTACGACGTCGGTTAAATGGGCAATGTTGTGTACTTTTGAGGGTTGATTCAGATTCCGTTAAGAAACATTCAAAACAGTCTGAAAATTATTCAAAAAAAAAGAACTAAAAACCCGATTTTAAAAAATGTCAAATAACTCCGTAATAAAAAAATGTTTCATATAAAAGTTGCACTATTTAATAAGGCAAACTTAAAAATGTTGTCAGTATAAAATTCAAGATGGCGGTTTTCAAGATATTAATAGCAACTTTCTTATTTTAAATGGGCGCCATATTGGATTTTTACATGATAAAATAAATCTTTTTTTTTTCTCTTTTCAACGATTTGCATTTGTTTTTAAGCCTATTTGATTAGTTATCAAATTGAAATAATTAATATCTTTATTAAATTTTAATGTAAACATACTTTGTTATACACCGTTGAAAAGAGAAAAAAAAGTTCTATTTAATCATGTAAAAATCCAATATGGTGCCCATTTACAATAAGAAAGTTGCTATTAATATCTTGAAAACCGCCATCTTGAATTTTATACTGACAACATTTTTAAGTTTGCCTTATTAAATAGTGTAACTTTTATATGAAACATTTTTTTATATCCCTTATAATTACGGAGTTATTTGACATTTTTAAAAATCGTGATTTTCAGTTTTTTTGAATAATTTTCAGACTGTTCGAAATTTTGAATGTTTCTTAACGGAATCTGAATCAACCCTCAAAACTACACAACATTGCCCATTTAACCCACCTCGTAGCTCTTATAGTTTCCGAGATCCCAATGGTAGCCTAATCAATTTGGGACACCCTGTATATACGCATTAACAAATTTAAATGAAATAATTTAGTACAGTGTGTTCAGAAAAGGCTATGAACACAGAAACGTATGTCTTATTATTATTCAGTTCAAAAGTCAAGTTGTCAAAATTGATCGTAAAACGTAATTTTAATAAGAAAAGATAATAAAGAAGGATACAGAATATTGCCATAACATTTTTGGCAATATCTCGTGTCAAATTGGTATTTAATTAAATTCTTTCAAATTGACATATTTTTTTGTTCATCGCCGACTCTAAATTAGGACTTTTTTGAACAGACTATTATGTACTAGGTTTATAAGTACATATTAAAAAATAACGCGAATTTTCATAACTATTAATATTTCCCCCTCCTCATTATATATAATGCACGTATGCCAACGTTTTTCCTATCTGCAAAACACTTGTGGAATGTACTTTGAGGTATAGGTTTCAGCCCCTTCCGTGATGGTTGCAAATGTTGTCTTTTCAGTGTTTTCTTTGGGAAAAGGAAAACGCCACAGAGGGAGGGTGTCTGATGAATAAGGTGGCTGCGGCATTACGACGGTGTTGCTTTTGCCCAAAACTATCCAGGAATGAGCTGTTAACTGTGGGTCGATGTGATAGGACATCTGGCTTTCTTGTCATCTTCTACGTCTTCACCCCTCTCTTGAAAACGTTTGTATCATTTAAAAACCTTTGATTTCGACATAGCTTCCTCAGCAAAAGCCTTCTCCGCAATTTGCACCACTTCACTGCACTTTATACAATTTTTAATAAAAATTTATCACAGATTATTGGTTCTGCCATTTTTAAATAAAAAATCGTCAAGTGTGTCAAAATGCTTCTTCATTACGTCTGACATACAGTTTCCAGATTGTGATATCAACGTGATAAAAAAAAATCTGTTGTGGCCAGCACAAAACCTTCCGTCAATTCGATGTATTTTGTATATATCCCATACCAAAAGTTCCTTCAAATAGATTCTGTATATCCTGTAAAATTGTAAGACGAACACTCTATTTTTTACAAATTCTATACCGAAAGTTCCTTTCCCTATTTTATTAGGGATCGCTGTATCTTACTCTTCTCTTTTAATCATTCCTGCATGTCCAACGCATCTTTTTCACACAATTCTTCCTCTCTCAAATCTTCTGCTACACAGTTCTTCCAACTTTATCACATTCACACATAACTTTCTGACCCTATACTTTCAACTTTGGTTTTGCATTTGACACTGACATCTGTCAATTAATTTTTTTTTAATATATCTGCTGTTTCCATAATTTTAACAAAGCTGACTAATTTTTGAAAGTTAATCTCCCGTAATGTCTCTATAACTCTATATCTATTGAATATGAAGGAAAATGTATAATCAAACCGTATAGAGAATAAGATATTCTTTCATACTGATAATCACAAAATGTCGAAAAATGATATTTAACTACGTTTTTTCAAGAAAAACTGTTAAAAACTTCAAATAAGGGTACTTCCGGTGGATTAATTATAACCGAAATCTAATCAGCTCTTCATATGGATGTAAGGAAAAGGAATACGAAAGAATTATAATTTTTAGAATTGTAGTATTGGAGTTATCGTCGGAGAAAAATTTAACACACACGGACACACACACACACACACACACACACACACACACACACACACATACATACATACATACATACATACATACAGACAATCATCATCTTAAAAATAGTAAATTCGTATTCTAGGGACCCTAAAAAGTGCTTTTTCATTAAAAACTCACCAACGAATTTTTTGACCAAAGACAATACCTTCCTTACCTAAAGGTAATAAGCCCAATCGAAAATGAATAACATGCGAAATTCAAAAGTTCTTGTTATTTTTTTATCAAACCTTGTTTATACTTTGGGCAATTATGAGAAATGTTAGTTTTTATTGATTGTTTTTGTCAATATTTGAACATTTTTCAAACGTAACTTTTGTAACATATCTTAATTCTTAATATAACCTAACCTGCAAAATTCGGAGCTTTGTACTTGTTTTTTAGTATTAAAAATATACTAATACAAATTTATAAAATATGTTATTATCATACGCATATTTTCTCTTTAAAAATATATTTATTTGAAACCGTCACAAAAGTGCACAAAAATCCTCATTAAAAGTTTAGAAATCGGTACTAAAATAATCTATTATACGACAATTTCAAGCAAATGCAGTGTTGCCAACATTATAATAATTATTATACATGCAAGATATTTTGGGAAGGTGTACGATACATAGTAAATTTGTGCGTAAAATGACAAAAAATATGTGCAGTTGATTGAAATAAAACATGATGTTGAGTGTTTTTTATGATAACCTCAATGTTCGGAGGTTATACTCGCCGTCAAATGATTATGGACTGATGTTCAACTTTTATCCCTTTCCGCACCCCGTCCCTTGCCCAGTGGTGTTGCCGCTTGTAACTTGACATGACCAAGAATGAACGCAAATGTCATGTAATACATTTAAAACTAATTAAAATATTTAATACATCGTAAATGAAGAAAATATTATAACAAATAAGTAAGGTAAGACAGTAATACGTAATATAAAATATAAAAATTGTCTCTGTGGAAAATTTATATTTATATTTTGACCAAAGTTTCCACACATCAAGCTAAGGTCGCGTTTGCGTTAAAATACGATAACCGGTAAAATCTAAATAATATGTAAGAATAATTGATTATTAGGTGAACTGTAGATCTACAAATACAACATGCTTCTGCAGTCAAATCCAAAATTTTCTTGTTATTTAATAAATTATAAATTTTTTCAGGATGTAACGTCAATTTTTTTAAAAAATTGTGTACATTCGCAATAATTGTTTTGGCCTGCCCTTTTAAATAATATTTTCCTAAACGATTTTTATAAGAACCAGGACTACTTATTTCATGAGTTTCACTCATTTTCTTTTCAAAAGTCCAAATATAATGCAATTTATAGGATTGGGAATAAAAGGCGCACGTAAGTACTAACGAAAATGTCAGATTATAAAATGACAATGACAGATTAGTTATTATAGAGGTAAAAAATTTGGCATCAGTGTAGAAATCTCCAGTCCATAATTATTTGACGGCAAGTATAGTAACATTGAATGTCAGATTGATAATTACAAGAACATAACCTATAAAAATAAAATATTCCTTTCATTTTTACAAATTCGATTTCAAATAAACATTAATATGTAACTCGGCACTGAAGTGCCATTTTATCGCTTATATGGTTTATTTTCCTCGGCCTTATGGCTTCGGCAACTTCAGCACCTTGATACATAAATAGCTATTACAGCTACTTCTTGGAAGTCGAAGAGTCAAATAGTCGCGAACCACCAGACTCTAAAATCGACCTTCGGATCAGTTGCAATGGTATAGGTAGGGCGATACCATCCAGTGAAATTGCACTTGCAAGGACAATACAAATATAATACTTATTGTACACCTGCTTAAATATACATATTTCAACATGTTTTTGAAACATGGTTAATTTTGACTGTCATGGGGTGAAAAATGATAAAGAACAGATACATATTTACGTATATTACTATTAATATATAATATTTTAAATGTAACGAAAAATGTGTTTTAATAAAAAAAATTAACTGTGGAAGCAAAGAAAGTTATTATCTTTGTGGACGACCAAAAACAGCTGCGATGCCGGAAATCATTAAACTCCATGTAATTGATTTAGAAGATCAATACTGCAGGCTTTCTCAAATAGCTAATATTATGGACATACCAGAAAATTGCATATGTGCTATCCTAATTGAGAAATTAAATATGAGAAAGCTATCCGAAACATGGGTGTCGCGTTACCTAATTACCGACCAAAAACACATTCACAACTAACTTTCTAAACAATGTTTTGATGGTTAAAAGAAAAAAATGTTGATGGGAATTGATTCGCCACAACACACTGGAACATAAAATAATCCAAATGAAATATAAGGATATATTCCAAAAATAAAATATAATAACCAAAACCATGGTTTCGGTTACCGACTGGTTCTAATCACGTAACTATAATTATTGAAACAGTTCGGTTTCATTCGCGGGTGATTCGCGAAAACTCTAAAATTTTCTTTCAAAACATTACGTCTGTCGTCTTTTATAATCCTAAATTATGGAGTGGAAAATTAAAATATGTACAATATAAACCGTAGAAAATAGATGCAAACATCAAAGGGTCAATAAATAGTATCTAACCACACTAACCTATAAAATCTGACATCTTATGAAAAAGGACAGAAGATGTTAACCGGCAAAACCGAGGAAAAATCATGGTTGCGTTGGTGCGCTTCGGTTGCAACCATTTTAACCGGAATCATGTTTCATAAATGTACAATTTTTACCATTTGATATTATTGGAACACTTTCGGTTAACCACGGCTAAAATTTGTTATTTTTGGAATATACCCTTATTTATACTACAAAGCAATAAAAATCAAACAGGATAATAATGCCTCCATTTTTTTTATGTACAAAGAATAAACAGGAAATATAAGAAAATTTTCGACTTATTCAAGAAAAAATCTGCTGTGGCCAGCATAAAACCTTCCGTCAATTCGATGTATTTTGTACAAATCCCGTACCAAAAGTTCCTTGAAAATGATTCTATATATCATATAAAATTGTAAACGAACACACTATTTTTTACAAATTCCATACTGAAAGTTCCTTTGAAAATATTCTATAAATCCTATAAAATTATAACACGAACGTACATTATCTAAATTGCACATGACACTTCCTCCTTCTTCTGCTTTTCCCTATTTTATTAGGGGTCGCTGTTTCTTACTCTTCTCTTATACTCATTCCTGTCCAACGCATCTTCCTTACACAGTTCTTCCTCTCTCAAATCTTCTGCTACACAATCCGTCCATCTTCTCTTTGGCCTTCCTCGTACTCCCGGTATTGAAAGTTCCCATCTTGAAGAGAGGCTGCAACTGCAAGTCACTTGCGAGGGACACTCTGCCACTTATATCACTTTCTGATTCTATACTTTCCATCAGCACTTGACACTGACTTCTGTCATTTAGAATTTTTTGAATATATCAGCTGTTTCCATAATTTTAGCAAAGCAGATTGATTTTTGAAAGTTACTGACTATGAAGGAAAATTTTTTATATTGATAATCACATAAAATGTCGGAAACTGATATTTAACTGCGATTATTCAAGAAAAACTGTTAAGAACTTCAAATAAGGGAACTTCCGGTTGACCAATTATAACCAAAATCTAATCAGCTCTTCATATGGATGTGAAGCAGTGTTGTATAGTATTTGAATTAGATTAAATATTTTAAGTAATTATTTGAAATACTTCAAAATTAAAGTATTTTGTATGTTTAGTTCAAATACTTTTCACAAGTACTTTATATTTTAATATATTAAAATACTATTATTTGTATGAAATACAATTTTTCAATATTTGAAATACATTTTTTATTTGAAATATATTTCTGTATTTAAAATACACAAGTTTTTGAAATGGATTTATGTATTTGAAATAGAAACCTCTATCATGTGTGGTCTGTTAGTAATATAACATGGAATAATTCCCTAATTTTTTTCTTAAAAAACAAATGCCTATGCTAATGTAAGAGTTTCTTTTTAATATTAATAAAAATACGCGAATAAGTTTAATTCGAAAAACATTGTTACAATACCGTAACATATCTTATTTATTTTCATATAATTAAAAGTAAAAGTATTTGAAATACTAAAAGGTATTTTAAATATTAGTCTATTTGAAATACTAAAAAAATAATCGTATTTTGCCGTTTTTTCAAGTATTTTATACAACACTGATGTGAAGACGAGGAATACGAAAGAATTATAATTTTTAGAATTGTAGTTTTGGAGTTATCGTCGGAGAAAAATTTATCACACACACACACAAACACACACAGGCATCATCGTAAAACTAGTAAAATCGTATTCTAGGGACCTTAAAACGTACTTATTCATTAAAAACTCACCATCGAATTTTTTGATCAAAGACAATACCTTCCTTACCTAAAGATGACGGAAGGTAAAAACGAAAAACGAATGTTACTTCACAAAAGGGGTGTCCAAGACTACGGCTTTTAAAAAAAATACTTTTGCATATCAATGTTCATCATATAAGTTAATCGTTAATTTTCTGATTTTTATTACCCTAATATCAAAATAGAACTTTAATGCATTTAAATGGAACGCTTAAAATTCAGTATCAGCCATGTTCCTGACGTGCTGGACCCAGTGTCCAAATGCTATTGGCTAATGGCGCCAGTACATGTGCGCGTTAGTAGGTATGTTCTTGGTATAGGTCAAAAAGATCACGAAGAAAATGAAAAAGTCATCCTTGTTTATTTAATTCTGGAACTACTGCTGTTTCAGACATTGAAAGAAGAAGAAGGTGAGGAATATTTTTTTAATATTCTATGACGTAGATGTTAATCTCATTTTGTTCTCAAACAGTGGAATATATAATTTATTCTGTTCGTATTAATAGATAGCAAATATGATGTACTTTTTAAATTTTAATAAATAAATAGGTGTTCCACTTGAAAATTAAATTTTAGTGTCAATTACTCGAAAACCAGCAGTACTTAATAATAATTTTGAATTACAAACTACATACTTCCGGAATTATGCAGACGGATTTGTATAATATAAACTTATAATACTAAGCGAGATATTTGCTATTTATTTATAGACGGATATCCTGTATGTTAAAAATAATAATTAATATTTACATATTTTTGGTAAAAATGCATATTGTTTTGCTACGGAATATATAAGATATTTAAGTTGTACTATTTGTGGAGTAGATGCAGCCAATTTCTATTTTAGAATTGCAACTATCAATCTCAACAATTCAATTACTGTACAATTAATTCTTGTTAGTTTACTTAGTAAATACCAGAACGGATCTATTAACAAGAATAATTCGTTGCTAGTTGGAACATCAAACGCACAAAATGTTTAAATTGAGGATTACTTAAATTTGGTGTAAAAATTACTCAATAATAGCCAATTAGTGGCATAGTTTGATCACATGATTAATAGAGAAATTTTTATTTCATTCTTTATTTTGAAAAACCTGCAATTTCAAATTATATTTTGTAATAATTCTAACCTCGGAAACAAATAAAAATTCTTTTTAAATACATTTCAACTTTTAATATACATTACTAATACAATTATTTCACGAAGATTCGATTTGTATTAATTAATATCTCTGCATTTTATGGTACTGACATTTATACGGCATTTACTAACACCTAAATATTTCATTTCAAAAGCATAGGCTGTTGAATTAATAAAATCGATATATTTAACAGTACATAATTTGCATTGTCAGGAAAGAGATAGTTCATCTGGGAGTCCTGTGAAGACACTTTTCTGATGTAATACGTAAAAAAAATTTCCCGAAATAGCTGGGGGAAAAAAAATAAAACTTTTTTCATGCCTTCGTCCGGTATAGCTTGTTTTACATATCTCGAAATCGTCCAGAAACACTTATTTTCTGGCCTAGGCCAGCAAACAGATAGAGAATTTTATGACTATAAGTTGGTATTATTCCGGTGAAATGTCAAGTTATAAATATTTTCAAAATGTAACACATTATTAAAAAATCTGTTGTGGCCAGCACAAGACCTTCCGTCAATTCCATGTATTTTGTACAAATCCCATACCAAAAGGTCCTTGGAACAGATTCTATATAATATCATGTAAAAACACATACTATTTTTTACAAATTCCATACCAAAAGTTCATTTGAAAAGGATCTATAAATCCAATAAAATTATAACATAAACTACACTAATTAATGTCCTTCCATCTTCTCTTTGGCCTTTCTCTGCGTGTCACTTGCGAGCAACATTATGACATACCAATTTTAGATCCTATACTTTTTCCATATTTGGTTTTGCACTTGCAACTGACATCTGTCAATTACATTTTTTTGAATAATTATGTCAGCTGTTTCCATGATAAATAACAAAGCTGACTAATTTTTGAAAATTAATTTCTTTATAATGCTTTAAATTTACATCTATTGAATATGAAGGAAAATGTATAATCAAACTGTATAGAGAAGAGTATTTTCTTTAATATATATAATAACAAAATGTCAAAAAATAATATTTAAATGCGTTTTTTTAAGAAAAACTGTTAAAAACTTCAAATAAGGGTACTTCCGGTGGATCAATTATAACCAAAATCTAATCAACTCTTCATATGGATGTACAGAAGAGGAATACGAAAGAATTATAATTTTTGGAATTGTAGTATTGGAGTTATCGTCGGAGAAAAATTTGTCACACACGGACACACACACACACGGACACACACACACACACGGACACACACACACACATACAGACATCATCTTAAAAATGGTATATTCGTATTGTAGGGACCCTAAAACGTGCTTATTCATTAAAAACTCACCACCGAATTTTTTGACCAAAGACAATACCTTCCTTACCTAAAGGTGACGGAAGGTAAAAACACTATTTTTGATTTATTATTCATATTATACAATTACTATTACATTAATTGTTGTAAAATATCATCAAAATCGTTTTATTTTTGAGGTTCTGTGGAACGAACACAAGCAGAAAATGTATCTTCAAATTTTAACCTATAATGGGGATTATTGGACTAAAATTTCACTAATTTTTTTTTCAATAAAACAAATTAATTGTTGATAAAACCATGTAAATCGAAAATGTTACCAACACAAAAATTTTATAGTACGTATTATTTGAAATATTAATAATATGTCCTTAATAAATTAGAAATGTCGTCGACACAAAAAAATCTTGTGTGTCACACACCCAGAAACTGTTTTGCGAGATTTCGTAATTTGCAGGACTGAAAATAAACTCGCTCTCGCAAATGTTCAGTTTCTGGCATAGTGATACAAATAACTATTACATGACTAGTTCTGTAAATATGAACTTTCAAGACTCAAGACAGCCGTGGCGATTTCGGAAAGAAAAAAAATCTTATTCTCTTTCCTGTGTGACATATTTTTGCACACTTATTAATTCTACAAGAAAATTCCCCAAATGAAAATAGTTTACTATTTTTATAAAGCAATAATGTACACAAACTCGAAACATAAATAGTATAAAGACTCGTTGCAGAAGGTTATTGAAGCAAGCACTCGTTTAATTCTAAAACAGGTTGAATTCTGTAACCAATAACTATTTTCAAAGTTGTACTGCAACCTCTAAATTTCGTTGCTAAACTAACACTTTAATTATGAACAACCAGCAAATTCTCTATTATAACTTATAAATTATAAATGTCAAATGTGAATTACAAATGTCATTTTTAATTTTAGTCGTGATTTTAGTTATAAAAATACGTCCTATCGGATTTCTAATTATAGTCACTTTGATTTGAAACTCAATACTGTGCTTAGAAAAATTCAATAATTATGAAACACATTTTCAATTATGGACTATACGTAATTATACTAATTATCATATTTTTAAAAGAATTCATATAAAAAAATGACAAAAAATGTACGTATATAAAAAATGAGCACCACTTATATAGCACGCTTGAAGAAATGCTCAACTTCACTGATGTCTAATAACAATATGTTTGAATGAAATAAATAAATAAATAACATGTTGTAACCATAGGATTTGTGAATAATTTTAACGTTATATTTTTTCTATTTATTTATTTATATATTTATTTACTTATATATGTATCAGAATGCCGTTATGAAAGTGGTTAGTTTAATTTTGTATGCTAATTTGTGGATAAAAACAGTCCTTACTAACTTATACTATAAATAACTATTATTTCCAATTAAAAAAAAAAAGAATACATAAACTATTATTTTTATTATTAAATGTTGAGGACTGTTAGTAAAGTATTACTTTCAGTTGATAAATTGTTTTAAAAAATAGTCAACACTGCGTATAGACTTCATTATTTTTTGTTGATGTTAAAGAATTTCTAAAAATATTTGTTGTACAAAGAAGTCATAGAATGTTTTATAATTGAATTTAGACATTCTCACGACACTTGTAGACAGAATTTTTCAGATTTCCGCGTTTCGCTAAAACTAATGAGGAAGATGAAAATAATAATAAAAAAAATGTTTAGAACTGAAAGTTGTTAAATATCAATACATATATTTTACTTTTAATTAAATATTTATATACACAAGATTTCATTTTAAATGGGCCACCATTGCTCTCGAGAATTATAAGAAATAAAAGCATGGTTAAATAGGCAAACATTTTCTATTTTACAAGACAAATTTAAAGAGAAGAAAATTTATTTGACCAAAAATTTTCAAAATACGGACCGAACTTTTTTATTTCAAATGAGAACGTATATTTTAGATAATTTAATTCTGAATTCAGTGATATAGTATGTTTATACATAACGATTTTTTGAGAAAAATGAATTCAAATTTAATAATAATTTGATTAAAATATGGCAATAATAAGAGTGCCATGAATGGAAAAAAAAAGAATACATGTTAAGTTTTTATGTAAAATTTGAATGCCATGAAAGAAATAAGTGAATATTTTGTTTGCGTTGGCATTTATGATCAATTAATAAAACAAAATATTCACTTCTTCCTATCAGGGCACTCTAATTCTATATAAAAACTTGTTGTGGCCAGCACAATACCTCTCGCCCTTTCCGTTTTATGTTCCTATAAGTATTGTATTTCATTTCGCTGTCGAAGCGTCGTTTTATAATAAAAAAATTCCAAACTTTACCCAAATATTGTTTTATTTGTTGTATTTAAAATTTCTTGAGCACACAAAATGTTTTAATTCTATTCTTTCATTCTATGAGAGATTCTTCCAATTCAAGATTGGATAAATATAAGCATTTTACATATAATTTTAAATATTTAATTACTAAAACAATAAAAACGATTAAATTTTCTTCCCACAAAAAGCTTTCAGCAATGTCACTAAAGCTGTTGATTTTTGATACTGACATTATCAATTACAAACTACGTTACAAACATTAGAATTTGTCAACTGGCTCACCCCTAACTGCCAACACCCTGTATTTATTATATTCTTTTTACCTTCCGTTACCCTTAGGTAAGGAAGGTATTGTCTTTGGTAAAAAAATTCGGGGGTGAGTTTTTAATGAATAAGCACGTTTTAAGATCCCTAGAATACGATATAACTAATTTTACATTGATGTCTGAATGTATGTGTGTGTGTGTGTGTGTGTGTGTGTGTGTGTGTGTCCGTGTGTGTGTCTGTGTGTGTGTCTGTGTGTGTGTCCGTGTGTGTGTGTGACAAATTTTTCTCCGACGATAACTCGAAAACTACAGTTCTAAAAATTATGATTCTTTTGTATTCCTCTTCTTTACAACCATATGAAGAGTTGATTAGATTTTGGTTATAATTGGTCAACCCTTATTTGAAGTTCTTAACAGTTTTTCTGGGAAAAACGCAGTTAAATATCATTTTTCGACATTTTGTGATCATTAATATGAAAGAAAATCTTATTCTCTATACAATTCAAAAGATATAGAGTTATAGAGAGATTAAGAGAGGTTGCCTTTCAAAAATCAGTTAGCTTTGCTAAAATTATGGAAACAGCAGATATATTCAAAAAATTCTAATTGACAGATGTCAGTGTCAAGTGCAAAACCAAAGTGGAAAGTATAGGATCAGAAAGTAACATAAGTGACAAAGTGTCCCTCGCATAAGTGACTTGCAGAGGACTTGGAAGGACTGTGGAGCAGAATATTTGAGAGAGGAAGAACTGTGTGAAGAAGCGTTGGTTTGGAATGAGGAAGTGTGAAGTGCAATTTACAGAATGTACAATCGTGTTATAATTTGGTATCGGATTTGTACGAAATACATTGAATTGACGGACGGTTTTGTGCTGGCCACAACAGATTTTTTATATTTTATATTATATTATATTGCACCAACAAGGCTTAAATTTTAAGCTAGGCTTAAACAAAAAAATGCAAATCGATATTTTGACAGCAATATATTTGACAATTCATTTCGATGCAATATTGTCAATTTAAGCCAAGTTTAATATTTTAGTTATGTTGGTGCAACCGGCTATAGAAGATATAATAAAAAATTAAATTTATCAGATTTAGAATTTAAAATGTTCTTTATTATTTTTGTAATAACATAAATTTTCAAACAATAATATTTAGAAGATTTTAAGAAGCAACTACTTCGGTTGTCCATTTATTACCAAAACCTTTTCAGCTCTTCCCATTTATGTCCGATTGAGGAATCCGTAGTTCAACTTTATTAAGCGTATAAAAAATATATCACTATATTCAGAATTAAATTCTTTAAGGAATGAGCAAATAAAAAATATTCGTTCTCATTTAAAATAAAAAAAGTTGAGTCCTGTATATTGAGAACTATCTGGCGGAAAACATTCATTTTTCTGTTCTTTAAATTTGTTTACCTATTTAAGCGTCTGTGTAACTCTTATAGCTCTCGAGAAATCAATGGTGGCCCATTTGAAACGAACACCCTTATAAAAATCTTTTTTTTTATCTATGTACATGTATAAAAAGTATAGAATCCGTCAAAGCTTATAGTTCATCTTTATGATATTCACTAAAATATGGATATGAAATTTTAGTACGTTTTCCTTTATTTCCTTGACCAATAGCTTAAATTTTAATTTTATCTATACGAAATGACATTTTATAAAATATCATTAATTTAAGTGAAATTATCATTAATGGTTCAATTATACAGTTTACAACTGTTAAAAATAATGAAAAATACGGTGAACACGAGAAACAGCGACATCGGTGTTCAACATGAGAAAACAGTGTTTCTCAAATATAACTGTCCCGAAAAACATTATGTAGTGCTTTATAGGTAAATATTTAGAGAATAAAATTCAGAAATTTTGGATGTTAAAATTTTTAAGAAATAAATTGTATTTATTTTGGAAGTAAATTCATCCAGAATTTATCTGTCTTATCGGCATAAGTCAAAAAAGAATAATGCAGAGTAAAAGTTAAATATTTTCAGTACAGAAATTATATGCACAGTAAAAAGATTAATTTATAAAAGATTCATTTACAGCAAAATAAAAATCGACCTATGCATGTAATTTTAAAATGTAGGCAAATTTCTCACACACACCGTAAAACGATTAGGTTTAGGTCACGTTCTGTTAATTTTATATCTCTTCACTATCTCTATAAATCCTAGTCTCTACACCACTACTGAAATATATAATAGTTATTTATGTATTAAGAGCGTAAGGAGGCTTTTATGGCCTGCGGCGGGATTTGGAGCCCAAGGCGTAAGCCGAGGGATAAAAACACGTCAAAGGCCATAAAAGCAAGTTACGCTCGTGGTACATACAAAACTTTATGCACGGACGAAAATTTTCAAATTATGAGTGTCAGAAAAATGGGGGATTACGGCTCAATTGAATTAAAGGAAAATAGTAAAAAAATACGAATGTATATGGTGAGTAACGAATATTAATAAAAAATGAAATGGTATAATTGAGATATTTTGGAAATAAAGGGTTTTTCGTTATAACGCTTCGACACTAATATGAAAATATTTTGATTGGCGACCGAGAAACCGCCTATACATGCATTACAAATAGCGTGTTAGGAGGTGGGATTACTACCAATGGAAGTTAAGAAATTCAAATTCGAAAGGAGGGGCTAACATTCCTGTACTACAGTTTCCAAACAGTTTTTATTTTAAAATTTCTTGAATTAAACTTAATAATTTAAATACACCTGTAATTATAAAGTATGTATACTTATACAGTGTTACAATATTCATTTATTTTTATGTAAATATAACTTAAAATAGCATATATTTCAAGAACATTTAGGTCCATGATGAAAACAGTTTGATATAAAAACACATAAATGTGACGTCACGTCAATCTTTTCAAAATTCGGGAGACCATAACTCGCTTATTAATAGGATTTTTTTCACCGGATTTTCATCAATAGTCTTATTTTTCCTAATATTTTCAGATGAAATAATAAAAAAAAAATGGTGTAATCCCCGATTGTATCGAAAAGAATTTGTCCTCGTATATTCAGTATCTAGTGTTGCTATGAAAGCGGAGAACAACAGTTTATTGTTTGTTAGTTATGTCATTTGAGTTTTATTTTGTGTATCTCCGTGCTTTCCATATAAATATCACAAAATTAATTTTCATTTTTCAATAAAGAATATAAAAAAATCGATTTGTAATAAAAACTTTTCATGTTGCCTGTTTAAATTGTTTATATTGTAGGTTGTAATTTGGTTTGACGTTTCATTATAGCCAGGCGGGCTATAATGAGTCCCATGGGCTATAAAATGGCGTTTATGTCAAAGAAATTCGTGTATAATTGTCAAATTATGATACGTGCGTGCATAAATAAATATATAAATATATCATCACGGCATATTACCCATTTCTGGGTGTGCCAATCTGCTTTATCGCAGATATCGGTAATGATGATGACATATTTGTACCGTGCGGGCGCTTACCAGGCGTCACTTCACGGGCACTCATTGCTGGCGTGGAGAGTGCACCACAGGGGTCACTTTTGTGCCATTTAAAATTCTAAATATTTGGCGTCGGTCGGGATCGAACCCGGTACCCCCAGGTACGCGACCAGACACTCAGGCACGAGGCCACGAGACCTGAGTAAAACACAGATATGCACACCCAATATTGGGTAATAAGAATCCGTGGTTACACATTTATTTTTAATGATTAAAACAAAAATTAAAAAAATGCATCTGGTATTGCATTAATAATTATCAGAACTCATTTGAATCTTTTGACATTTTTTTTTTTCGATTCGATAATGTTAAGATTTGGAAAACGTTGGTGAAATCAGAAATAAATATTTAATTTTTTTATCATATCAATGCATTAATTCACTTGTTATATGTTAATGAGCCTGTTTCACGTTTTTCAAAAACTATTTTAAATGAAAGTTTATGGAATGATTTTCTTAGTAATAATTTTTATTTTAATAATTTGTTGTTATTTGTGGAAATAATTAAATAAAAAGATTGGAGTCCTGAAAAACTACCCCCCCCCCCTCCTGTGACGTAGAAGCACATACATTACATCATTAATAGCCAATAGGAAAATAGTTTTTCCATCACCTACGTGTATTCATATTATTTATATAAATAAACGTAGGCTAAAGTTTGTCACATGTTATGTTAATAACAAAATCTTTTAGTTTGACATTTGACGCTGACATTGCTCATTGTAAATGAATAATAAAGTAATAATGGCTAATTCAAATTACACTCAAGCTAAGTCGGACAATTAACCGAAGGTCGATAGCTGGATGATGGCTGAATTTATATCAGAACGATTGTTTTACTGCTACCGAAATAAGGGGTGTTAAAGAGTTGAGGTAAAATAAAATATAAAAATTGAATTTATTATATAAATTGATAATATATTTCACTTTAAAGTTCTGGTCGTGATTCTTATTTGACAACTTTGACAATACACTTGACAACTTAGAACCGCTGAAGATGTATGTACTCTGACGTCACATTCTGTTTCAGATCACGTGACTTATTCAAAATTTTATCCAAATTTCAAAAATTAATTGTAAAATATCTAAAGGATATTTGGTGATATTTTCAAATTTGACGCTCTTTAAAGAACAATATCTTTTCAAATTTAATACTTAGAAGTCATATAAAAAATTTTGCAACAGCCCTATTAAAATGCATTTGTAGAAAAAAAAACCATAATTATTTTTCATATTTTTTAAAAGTCATGTCATGACTTTTTCGTATATTGGTAGTGGGATATAAACAGCAGCTACCGCAGCCGGCCATTTTGTATATATCATTTGGACGAGATTATTAACAAGTGCTTGCACATGCTCTAGTGTCGAATATGAACATGACCAGAATCTAGCTACGCCGAATCCGATGACGCTATACTTTTGATAGACAAAAACGCATTTCACCTCGTCCCAAGCCCCCCTCCGCCCGGTACATGGACATGGTAATGCATCCTATGATTTAGAAGGCCAGGATAGAATTGCAATTTTTTGCACCGTTCGTATATTTATAGTTGCGAAATATGATTTAAGTGTCCTTGGTTGCAGGCAAGCGCTCGAAAGTGCATGTACATAGATACACTGTATGTGTGTATGTGTGTGCATGAATGCCGTGCGACGGTGCATCAAGCGATGTACACTCACTGCCAAAGATAAAAAATATCAAATGTGATTTGGCATATGTACATGTATAATAAATATTTCATGTAACGAAATATGCTGGATCTATTCGAAAGTTTGTTTTTCATATTGAGATAAAAATTCTTGTTTTAATTTTATACTTGAGTTTTTTTTTTCAAAAACAGAACATGTCCAAAAATTCAAATGTTAGAAAACAAAAAAAAAATCTCATTTCAAAAGTGTTCAGTGTATGACTGGCACTTTAATAAATGGATTCGTTTAATTTTTGTACCTATACCTACACCAAATTTTAAAATAAAATAAATTTTAAAAAAATATGTCGTTAGAGCTTATTATCTATGCTGAGTGTGTCAAACTCTTTTTATTCGCAGATTTCGACAATAACAACATAGTACCACAGAGGGCGCCTATCAAACGTCAAGTTGCAGGCTGTCAAGCCACCACACAAATAACTTTTTTTCGCGATCGACCAGAAAATGAGCTGTTTATGATCACTTTTTAGATCAGAAATTTCTTCCTTACTGAGCTAGTTCGGAAAATTGTCTATAAGGGATAAGAAAGTAACTTTCCGATCCAGGGACCGGTAAAGCTGAATGTTTCCATGGCGATCAGTTGTTTATTTTTTCATTTCATATTTTCGTACATAACCTATATATATTTATTTATTCTTTTTTCAGGACCGCGAAAAAATATTTGTTCTCAACATGACCTGAAGTGTCTTTACTAGGCTCATAAGTTTCCAAAGCTCGCCTACGGCTCGCTCTGAAATGTCTTATTACGAAAATTGCTATACTTCGTTTTGAAATAAGAATAATATATTCTACTACAGCATGCATATTATGCTAGGAGGAGCTTCATTCTTAAACGATTTTTGGTGACATTTTGTTATTGGGGATTGGCATGACTGCACTATTTACTTAAATATCTTAATAACGGACAGAATAAAAACACAAATCAATATTACCAACCTAACTCCTAACTATTCTTCCAAAAATTCCCTTAATGGAAATTGTAAAATATTTTCATAAATAATGTAATTGAAGACCGAAACAGAGAAAAAATATAAAACACTCGGCACAGAAGTCTATTTAAGCACTCGTTCGTTTGCTCACTCGCTGCCACGCGCTCGAATCCGAATTTCATACTCGTGCTTGAATAGATTGCCTTCTTTAACAAATGTATTATTCTACGATTTGAAAATTGAAAATAATTTTAACGTTTGATTTCGAGAAGATTCGAACCCTTATCATCCGGATTGCAACTCCACAGTATTCACAAGATGCGTCGAATATTTTTTGTTATTCTGTCAGGTACAAAAATACTCGTATGTTACAGAAATGTTAAGTGTTCATTATTAGCAATAGGATAAAATAAGAAAGTATGTTTTCCTGGACTATTTGAAATATAAACAATAAAAACAAGTAAATATAAAATATTATGGTTATCTTTTAAGGGTGCGCAGGTGCGCTATTTCTCAGTCCGACAAAATTGGGATAATTCAAATACTTAAAACAAAATTATCATTCTTAATGCCAGGAAAGTTAAAGCACGGCAGATATTTTAAATATGACACAATATAAATTAAAACACCTGAAAAATGTAGTAAACGACAAAATAAATAAATATTCGGAAAGAATTATATGTTAACAAAGTACAAATATAATAAAAACGCAATGCAATCGTGGGAAGTAATGAACTACCACAGATATGTTAGTAGATAACCACGTATTTGCGTTTACTACATTTTTACTATTTTCATGACACCTGTGAGTTTCAATTTAACCACGACTCCAATAGTTCGATTTTAAAAATACGAAAATAGGTTTATAAATGTTTACAAAAATAAAATATAATATATAGGCAAAATATATATAATATAAATAATAATAATAATAATAAAAACATATATGGGCAACAAAACTATCTCAATAACAACTTTGTATTTTGAAGATTTATCTTCGATTCATCTTCTATTAAATGTCAATATATTTCTCAAATTAATTTCTAATAATTTAATTGAGACAATTTATAATACAGCAAATTTAAAATAATGGCAGAAAGTTTGACAAATTAAATAGTGTTGTTAATTTATGCCCAATATAAGATTTCAACGATTATCTTTCTTTCCCATTCCAACTAATAAAAAACTATTTTCTATACATGTATAAATGAAGCACTATATTTTTAATTTATTAACTGAGTTTAACAAAAAAAAAAATACATATGATATAATATAAATATTTTGCTCATGACTAATCATTTCCGCAGTAATTTTATATTTTTTTTACTTTTTACAGCAACAGGCCACACCTATCATTGCATATCTCTTTGAATAGAAACAAATTGTTATAATCTGTAAGAAAGTTTTATATTGTAAGCTTACATTTACACTACCATTATTTTTTATTACGCCTAGAAAAATGTTTTTATATTCTTTACATAAATATGTTCATTCTTTTTTGAAAGATTCTAATTTTTTTATTATTTTTTTTCTTTCGAGCTACTTTCATGTTAAACAGACGTAGATTTGAAATTTGAACATCCAGATATAGGTAATAACTCTGTAATGATATATTTATTTTGCCTATTTCATAAATTGTATATAATTAAAGAAAGCTATAAATTTAAATTTGATACATGATTTGAGATAAAAAAAAATATGTTGTGGCCAGCACAAGACCTCTCGCCATTTCCATATTAGGCTATATAAATATTGTATTGCACTTTGCTATCGAACCGTCGTTTTATAACAAAATATTACAGAACTTTACCCAAATCTTGTTTTTTATTGTATTTTACATGTCTTCTGCACACATATAATTCTAATTATATCTATTTTTCATTGTATGAGGAAGTTTCTAAATGTCACAGATTCTTCCAATTCATTAACCAGATTGGCGGTATTTCTGATGGATATATGCATATTACCTATAATTTCAAATATTTAATTAATAAAACAATAAGAAAGATTAAATGTACTTCCCAGAAAATGCTGTCAAAATGTCACTAAAACTTTTGATTTTTTACTTGACACTGAAATCTGTCATTTACAAATTATGTTATAAACATTTGAATTTGTTGACTGGTTTCCTTAGTGTAGTTTCGCCTACTCGACTTGTTATATCCCGATATTATATATATATATTATAGCGTCTTTATCTCTAAATTTATAGAAGATATAATAAAAAATTTAAATGTATCAGGTGTAGAATTTTATTCTTCAAAATCAGTAATATCAAAAATTTTCAAAAATTAATATTTGAAAGAAAAAAAGCTTAGTTTAAACAATATAATTCGTTTGACATTTCATTTCGATGTAATATTCAATATTACGTATCATTTTAAGAAACGTTTAAAATTTAGGTAATGTAGGGGTAGGTACAACCTTTGATAATTTATTAAAATAAACTTGTTATTCAAATTTTATTTCAAATTTAATAGATTTATGTCCATTTGTATCGCTGATAGTTACATTTTAATTAAAGTTAGATAAAAAACTGCAAACAGAAATTTTATCATTAATATTTATTTACTCATTGACATTTGTTTCGATAGGATATTGTCAATTTAATAAATAGTTATAATTTAGCTATAAGCCGTGCAAATGAAAATTAATAATTATTTACATTTGCAATGTTTTGAAGACGGGTACAGTCATGTTCCTGAAACTTCAAGGTCAATCATATTTCTGGTGGGATTTTTTCAACCATTTTTATTGGTACAGTAAGTATGTATGGAATATGTCGTGTACCTATTTTATTTAAATATTTTCCTAGTACAATAATTAATTAATTTAAGCGCAACATTTTAATGCGATTTGTTTTGAGAATACGTAAGCGAAAACACTGATCGAATCTACGTTCAAAATAGCTTCATTTAAATAAGTGACGTGATGTCATCATTCTAAGTTTGACATTCAAACTAATAGAGAACTGACCGTCCTAACGCTAGCTTTATAAGCTTCTCTTCTGCCCAACTATTGAACAATATGGAAAATCCCAGAAACTAATTTTAATTATATTTTAAGTATATATTAAATCAATTTTTATTATATTAATTGTAAGAAACCTACTATATAACTTTATAGATTCTGAGAATAATCCACAGAATTTTAAATTCATAACAAAATTTTCCTTATTTCTTAAAGATTGTCATGTTTCCACGTTTTTATTATTTTGAAATTTTTAAGACGAAATATGTACAATTTTTACCTTCCGTTGCCTAGAGGTAATTAGAGATGCATTCGGGCCGGGCCGGGCCGAGCTTTGAGGTTTGGATCGACTCGGCCCGAAAATAAAAATTACCGGCCCGACTCGAAGATCGACTCGATAAAAAAATTAGCTAGCCCGGCTTGAAAATTGACTCGAAATCGGGCCGGGCTTCGGGCCGGGCCGAGCCATAGCTCGAAATTGGGTGCATCCGGCATTCCTAATGTTGATTTTTATGTTAAAGCGAAATGTTTAACTTTTTTCGTGTCAAACTTATAAAAAACCTCTACATTCTTATAACTTTCAACAATAGTTAACATAAGTAGTTAAAAAAGAGACCCTTCTAGTGTAAGTTTGTTATAAAAATTACAGACCTACGTGTATTGAACACTTTGTTTACCAAAGCCGTTCGAAAATTTAAACAACTTTTTCACAAATCTTATATGAAAAAAATTAATTTACATAAGGATTTTTTTTCTAACTTTGTTTCTGCTCAAAAATAGGACAAGATATCATTATGGTATAATAACAATAATAATAGTAACATCACAATATAATTATTATGCTTTAATGAATAACCTTGAATTCTTGAAGTAAAATAATACATTTTTATTCATTAATATGTGAAGTTTGTTGTTATTAAATCATTTTGATCCTTTTTAACTTTATCCATTTTCATTAAAATATTAAGGAAACTATGCATTTGATTGAACTATAAGGTTTTTCGGGCCTGCCCGAAAAGCTCGAATTTTCGGGCCGGGCCAAAATCGAAGGTCCGACTCGCCTCGATTTTTGAAAATGATTAGCCCGATTTGGCCCGATAAAAAATATCTTTGGCCCGGCTCGATGATCGACTCGAAATCGAGGCGGTCTTCGGGCCGGGCCGGGCCAAAGCTCGAAATCGAGTGCATCTCTAGAGGTAATGTTCTATGTCAAAAAATTCGATGGTGAGTTTTTAATAAACAAGTACGTTGTAGGGTCCCTAAAAGACGATATTACTATTTTTACGGTGATGATGACTATGTTTGTGTGTGACAGTTAGGTATTTCGCCTCCGATAATTCCAATATTATTCAATTCAAAAAGTTCAATTTGTTCGCATTCCTTATTTTTACGTACATTGATGATTAGATTTGATTAATCGGTAGTAATCTAATTTGAGCTCGTAAATGTTTTTCTTGAAAAAATGCTGTTAAAAATCATTTTTTCTACTCCCATACGCGAAGTGAGTACTTCATGTATCAATTTTTATGTGTAAAGTTTGATTTTTTGTACACTGTGGGTGAAGTAACATTTCACGCACTGTTCATTATTTTAAATATGACAAACTGAATTGTATTTAAAAAAACAAAGCTGTTAAACCCCCGTAGCGTTGGTAACCATGGTTACACAAGTCGATAATACAGAGGCTTTACGTTAAAAGAATGACAATGTGAAGAAAAAAATATATTTTATTGCAAGGTCGTAGAAAAAGTATAGTATGTAACACGTGTGTAAAGCCTATTTTACATTCGGGTGGTTTGCAACACTCGCCTTGGCAACAAACTCCACCCTCATGTAAAAGTTTCAGCTTCACACACTTGCCACATAATATAGGTACTATTTTCACATCTTACTTTGTTATAAATATTATAGAATATATTACTTATTCTTCAGATTCCATATTATCTAGACATAAAAATTATAAAGAAATTTAGTTTCATAAATCTTTCAACCTACTTGTATGTTGCTACAAGCTATATCATGGAAACTATTAAGGTTGTCAAATATTACTAAATGACAGCTGTCTGTGTCCAGCACAATAATTTACATAGTGTATATTCGTGAAATAATTTTACTATGGAAGTAGGTATAAAATGTTTTGCAAGAAATTTACTTGTATATGGAATTTATACAAAATATAGAAATAACAGAAGATAATGTGTTGGCCACATCAGGTTTTTTTTATAATAAAAACAATTTTTATTTTATTTTGGATTTTTTTTTTGTATAAATATGTAAGTTTATTCATTTGTAGACTGGTTTCCCGTATATTCCAAAATTTTTCGGAATGACAAAAAAAGTTGACGTGGCCAGCACATTACCTTCCGTCAATTTTATGTATTTTTACAAATCCCATACCAAAAGTTCACCGGAAAAGATACTAGATATCCAGTAAAATTGTAACACGATCATATACTACTTTCTACAAATTCCATACCGAGAGTTCCTTGGAAAAGATTCTGTAAATCCAATAAAATTATAATACGAACATATACTACGTAAAATGCACTTGACACTGCCATCTGTCAATTAGAATATTATCTGAATATATCGTCGGATTTCTGGTAAAAAGACTTAACCGCCAAAAAATGATAAAATGAGTTATGCACATAAACGGATACGTCTCTTCACGACGCATGCTCTAAACACAATATCTGAGCGCCAAAAAATTTATGTTAGAAGGTAATTCATTCTAAAGTTTCGTAAACGCCATCTGACACTATTTGATGCGCACAGAAATTTTATACGAAATGTCTTAAACGCCATTCTGTGTTAATGTAATGGGTGATGTTAATGAGTTGTGTTCCACAAAAGTTAATTTATTTTGATATTATTTATTAATCTGGTGTTCACAACTATATAAATATTAAAAATTTAGGTATTAAGCTATATATTGAATAAAAAAAATATTTTTTATTAAATATTTCATGATATATGCTTCAAAATGTTGCGAAAGTATGTTGAAAAATGCATAAAATATTAATCTCATCGATATAACACAATATCTTGTTAAATAAATCAATTTTGTAAATAAAAACAAGTTTTTCCTGTTTATCTCAAAACTAGTCAAAAGGCGGTTAAGTCTTTTTACCAGAAATCCGACGATATCAGCTGTTTCCATGATAATAGCAAAGCTGGCTGATTTATGAAAGTTAATCTCTTTATAATTTTTTAACTCTATATCTTTTGAATATAAAGGAAAATGTATAATCAAACCGTATAGACAAAAACATATTCTTTAATATTAATAATTACATTAAATGTTAAAAAAATAATATTTAACTGGTATTTTTCAAGAAAAACTGTTAAGAACTTCAAATAAGAGAACTTCCGGTTGACCAATTCTAACCAAAATCTAATCTGCTTTCCATATGGAAGTAAAAAAAAGAATTATAATTCTTCAAATTGCAGTATTGTATTTTTTCGTAGGAGAAATTTTTGTCATACACAGACAAACATACAGACATGACCGTAAAACTAGTAAAATCGTATGCTAGGGACCCTAAAACGTACTTATTTATTAAAATCTCACCACCGAATTTCTTGATCAAAGACTATTCTTCCTTACACTTTATGTAAGGAATGTAAAAATACTTAAATTCTGAATTATGATGGGAATATTTATTTGTAAAATATGCATATCCAAGAGTTTTCTAAATGAAATGGATTATACAAAATCACAATTGTTAGTTAAGGTTTTATTGTTATTTTGTGGTTAAGTTAGATTAGGCTGTTATTTCGTGGTTAGAGATATGAATATTTTTCAAGTGAATATTTGACGCCATCACAATATGGAATTTAAATATTCGAATATTTAACTTGGAACCTCTATTTACATATAAGTACTTTAAAATAAATTGGCTATTGTATTATTTATAATTTTATACTTTTACTTAAAAGGTTCAATGATAAGTTGTATGATTTATTAAAATTTATGCTATGTAAAAATTTATAGAAATGTTCAATTTCTACGCTCTATATATTTTCTAAAATGTGCACTTAAATTTATAAATACATATTGTCAGATAAAGCATCGTTTTTCACGAACAAAATTGAACGCAATATGCATTTTTTCATGCTCTAAATGTCCAGTAGAATGGCTTCTTGATCCGGCTAATAGTTTTAATTTCAAACATGAAACATGCATTCTAAATTGGTAAGATATATTTCAACTACGTAAATATAACACTAATTCGTGTCATGAAATTAAATAGTGTACTGTAAAGCAAACGAAACGAAGCCAACAATTTCTCATATTTTAGTTTCCTATACCTCATTTATTTCGAATTTACTCCAAATAAGCAGTAGGTATAGCCCAACCTAATTTCATAGGGATAATAATATTAATAATATAAATATATTACACGTATATTACACATTACATCTGGAAACTATCATTTTATTGAAACCCCCTGAATCCAGTGTAACAGTTATTTTTAGGAAAAGCGAGAAATTAGTGATTCTAAAACGAAATCTATAGTGCGATTCTGTAACTTTCTGTAGCGCTATATAAATGTAAAAGTGAACAAAATCGCAACAATTTTTTGTTTACTAATACATTTATTATCGTTTGACATTAAAAAATGATGCGCTTTTGTTGAGAGTTACAGTTCTATAGTGGTATAGAAAATTACAGAATCGTACCTCTAGTTTTATACCGTGAATATTTTTTAACGTGAAACATTGAGTTTGTCATATCCATGGTTACGACTTGATATTTGACTGACAGCAACGTATTTGCCCGTTCCATTTAAAATGAAACATAGGGAACGAATCTGACAGAAGTATTATATTTAAATATTGTAAGAAATTTAGCGGAGTCAGAAAACCTTTCGAGAGCACTAAACATATTTCGGGCACAAGGTGCATACAGTATTTTTTCTACATCCAAATTTAATTTTTAGAAACAGGTATAATTATTTAAACAAAATTAACCTCTAATAACATCTTGGCAATATGACAGATGTATTTGTCTGTCTCATTTAAAATGACACATGGGGAATGAATTTGACAGAAGTATTATATTTAAATATTGTAAGAAATTTAGCCGAGTCAGAAAACCACTCGGGCACAAGGTGCACACTATATTTTTTCTACATCTAATTTTAATTTAGAATGCAGATTTAATTATTTAAACAAAGTTAACCTCTATTGACGTCTTATCAAATGTCAAATTCATTCCCTATGTTTAATTTAAATGGAACGGGCAAATACATTGCTGTCAATCGAATGTCAAGTCGTAACCATGGATATGACAAACCCAATGTTTCACGTTAAAAAATACTCACGGTATTTGGAATTTGCAAGGAGTTTCAAAATCACGTTTTTCGCATGTTTTATAAACAAGTTTCTTTCTGCAGTCTTTCACACCAATATAAAAATTAATTCGTGATATATCTGCTACTAGGGGAGGCAATATGTATTTTTTTATGCGATTATGACAATTTTCCCGCACTCATTGTAAGTTAAAAAAATACTACCTGCATGGATGTTGAAAAAATTACTTTTGACTTGGTGCGTACCTATACGGTAGGTACTTTATCCGTTACGGGCAATATATTGTAAAATATATACATGTTAATATACGTCACGAGTATTACAATTAATATATAATATAATTGAAAACAGATAATATCAAAAATATATCAATTTTATCACTTTTGTCATGCACATTGTGTTCCGAGATTTACAGAACTGGATCCTACACATTTTTCTTTATAAAACTTCATCTAAATTTAAAGCAATATGTAGTTATTGAAAGTCTTAATTGTTGTTCGTTAAAAAGTATTTTTTTTTTTTTTAATATTCTCACAGTGACAGATGCCAATCTCATTTTGTTCTCAAACAGTGGAGTACGCTAATGTTGGGATTGCATAAATTGATCTACTAATATTTCAATCATTAAGCCTGTTTCACATTTGTAATTTTTTTTTGTCAATTTTAAGAACTGGGCTAAGTTCTATATTTCATTTCACGTACAAAAAATAGTGTTGGTTTAGATATAGATATAAATACTGCCATCTGATTGGTCAGAATATACACCAAGATCACAAAAGCGAAAAAATTACCACCGTCAGCTGTCAATTATGAAATAAAATTGACAAAATTAAATTATATTTAATCATTTCGACTTTGTAATTTTTAATATTCAGGTATTGTACCTGAATACTTAATATTGACAAAGTTTGGTGTCGCGAATTTAAATTATTTATTTAATGCATGTAAAAACGGTCGGCTCTCAAGCGCCATCTGCTATTTTCTTACGTGAAATTAAGTATTGAAATTTAACTTAAAACACCCATTACACCATAGAGTTATAAAATATATATATACACATAGAGGGCGCCTAAACACTCAAAGCTGATGTCATGCGGGGTAAGCTTGTGTTTGTACGGCGGCCATCTTGGGAAGATCAAGTGTATGTAAGCGTTCTCTGGTTATTTGATTATTTTACGTTAATAATCGATTTTAATTTGTGTTATTTGAATGTGAAACGTTTGTAATTACATGTCAACGACTTGTGCCTTCAGTTGTAATAACCGAATGTCCGTAAAAACTTTAAAACAAGAAAAAGAAAAGGAAAAAGCGATGACAATTCACAAGTAAGTATTATTTTACTTATACATATTATTAATGTTTAGTTCATATAATTTATTGTATTTTTTTACATATTTCATGTAAAAATATTAACTTATTTTTTGTAATAAATATGTTTGTACTTCGTATTTATTTGTATTGTAAACATCATAAATATATATTTTTATATGAAATTTCTAGCCTCAAATTATTTGCCTATTCGGTACCTAGTTTTTGTAAGTTTCTATCTCAATCATTACAATTGTCATAAAATTCGAACAGTTTAATTTCTATAAAAAATATTTTATTAAAGTTTAATCGCAATACACTTCAAATTGAAGATTTTTACAATTTCTTGGTTCTTTCAAATTTAAATTTAATTAATTTTAATACATTTCTTACTGAATTAAAGCTTGCTAATTACAAATAGCTTCAATTTCTGTTACGTTATTGTATTTTTGTAACAAAACTGAAGAAAGCGCGCTTAAATACATTATAACGTTGATCGTCCCAAGATGGCGGCCACGAGATTCCCCTTCCGTCTCATGGCGACAAAAACTCTGCCCACATCTGTACTTTACGCTCTCTCTAGTCCTATTATACTCTAAGCATTACACTTTTCAATTTTTGAGTCAATTTTAAGTTCTTAGCAAGCCGCTGAACAAGCTGGAAATAGAGCATGTTTTATTTTTCCTTCAATTTTTGACATTTTAATATAAAAAAAGTTAAATGTAAAGAGTTGGCCAGAAATTGGTTTAATTTATTGAACTTCTGGCCAAGTTCTTAAAATTGACAAATGTAAAACAGGCTTAATAAAAATAGTCACACAAATTGATTTATTATAACACTCATGTCCGTTTCCACCGCTGTCGCCTAAATTTTAAGTTTTCCTTAAATTGACAACAGGGAGTTATTGCAACTTCTAAGATGAAAGAACGTAAACGTTAACCTTATGTAGAAAACACTTTATTTTAGAAATAAAGGACTTTCAATTTCAATGTTTACCGCATTTAATTAATGTATTCACGCTAACGTTAACGTTAAAAACAATACAAACGAGTTACATCCACACTTTTCACCGAAACATAACCTCAAAAGATACAGAACGTGTGACGTTAAACTCTCGCTATTCCATTGCACATAACGTGTCTCCTTATTCATATAACGTGAACCTTATTAGTACGCATGCGAACTCGAGCTGTCACGTGCCTTTAAAGTGCACGTTATTTTTACGTTGAAGCTGCAATAACTCTCTAATATCGTATTGAAACGAAACGTCAAATGAACAATTGAATTTTGCGTCAAAAGTTCTATTTGCATTTTTTGTTTAAGCCTAGCTTAAAATTTTAATGTCAGCAGTGCAACTGGACATCAAAAATATATAAATATGTTTCAAATAACTTTCGTTATCAATGATTGGAAATGTATATGGATAATAAGCAATTTAATAAAATAATTAATAAAACGACGTATATTACTCATATTACAGTCCAAGTTTTAAACGCATGTGATTTCTACCTGGCGTGACATCATAAATTCTAGAATTATTTGATTTACTTTAGTTGTTTCAATATTTTCTACATTCATTTACTTGAAAATTTTTTGGTTAAAAAATTATCCAATTGAATCCCTTTATTGTTGACCACGTGTACGAAAGTAACCAATCAACACAAACTTACACTGACAATTATCCTAAGACAATTATCACTTATGTCACTAAGTTGCTAAGTAACAAACAGTTTTTGACATATAATTAAAGATTGTTTTAATTTAAAAATGTCATTTTCACGCTGTCAATGAAAATGATGATTTAATCAACAAAATTATAGAAGAAAACACATAAAAAAATACTGTATTAAATAAAAAACTAAATGTGGAGAATATTTATGGACTTTTGTATGTCTTATCTTCTTCTCTTTGGTCTCACTCAAAGAAGTCTCACTGTCATTGGATACTTCACACTGAACATATTCATAGCTACATTCACGTTCATAGCTACTAGTGACATCTACTGGGCTAAGTTAGACACAAATTTTTTGTCAAATACAAATTTTAGGCAAATTTAATGTTAAAACTGCAAAAAATTTTCTCACCGAATACCCCTCGATCATTGATAAATACTTATAATTTTATCACACTTCCTCAAGCACGTTGCTTTTAGGTAACACCACCTCCGCCTTCGGCGTCGGGCTGTTACCAAGCAACGCGCTTTCGGTAACTGTCATAAAATTATTTCGTAATTATCAATGTCCTCGGGATATTATAGCTGAAAATATATTCCAGGTTTTAAAAAAGAGATGACAGGTTTTGGAATAGAATAGATGTGTGACGTAGATAGGGTTGCCAACTGACCTTCTTTGGAAAGGACAGTCCTTTTTTGAGCATATTTTGTCCTTGTCCTTTTTTAAACCAGGAAAGGACGCGATTTGTCCTTTTATAGTAAATTTTGTTATTAATAATATTTTTCTTATTATAAATATGAAAATGAAATAATTATTTTACATTTTATGTAATGAAATACCGATAGAATTTTTGAATTATTGATGTAGGGTTAACTAGTGTTGACTTGTCAAATTTGTTAATTGTTACTCTCATGCTCATGCTCTCATCCTCGTTAATATTTTATTATAATTTATAAGCGCTAAATAACTGCTTTGTCAGTTTAAAAATTAAAATGTAAAATTAGATATTGGCAGTTAACATTTTAAGGTTAGATATTTTATTGTATTTTACTTGTTTTCTTCATAAAATATTGATTTTAATTTTTTAAAATTTGTTAAATTTGCTTTATTGTAAAGAAACTATATTATCTTGCATTAAAACACGTTTGACCTTGAAAAATTTCAAAAAATCCCCTGCGACGCATTTTTTCCCATAAATTTTAAATCCTACACACAATTCAGAAAAAGATGGCCGAAAAATGTCCTTTTCTGTAATTTTGTAAAGTTGGCAACCCTAGACGTAGATGCATCAAAAATTCGTAAATTTTTAGAACTACTAACTTTGATAGTTCCTGGCATACAGTTTTAAGATCTAAATTTAATATAAATGAAATAATTTGGTGGAAGACCCTACTATTGGTGTGTATTTTTAAGCGGTACGGTTCTGGAGACAAAATTAAGAACAGCATAGTACATTTTAAATGCTATGCATAAGCTTCCAACTAGTTTTTAAAATGTGTAATATTATATATTTGTTACATAATGTATGTATTTGTAATGTGAGTAAAGAATTATTGCTGCGTACCTGGGTGCACAACGAAAAAAGGCAATAAATTATCTTGTCACCAATTCCCACCTAAACAAAAAGATAGTGTTTATATAAAAAAATATGCATTGCAACATAGAAAAAGTTAATAATTTCAAAACATAAATCAGAAGATTAAAAATGAGTATACCTGTCTTAAACACTACGAATATTTATTGATTACATTCCAAATAAGATTTTGTTTAAATAAGGGATATTTTATAAATTTTTTTCGAAAATATCTCAAAAACGTGTTTATGCAACGTTATTTAAAATTTTATGAAAATGTACTAGGAAATGACATTAATTTACCTTTAATGAACAAAAGTGTATTATGAAATAATAAAAAGAAAATTAAATAGAATGCAATAAACAGAAATATAATGTTTCGCTTTCGGCAATAGATTAACTTCAAATTTGTACGACCTATTGTTCAAAACTAGCCAAGACAGCGCTGCAATCACTCACAGAAAGTTATTTAATTGAATTCAGAGGCTTTAACTTACCTTTTAAAAAATTGCCAACCGTAACTAATAGAATGACACTTTCTAGGCTTGGTACGTAATATATTTTCAACGATCACTATCCCAATGAATTTTGGAACAAACTAATACTCTATTGGTGATATGCGTAAATGTAAACGGAAAACGGACCAAAGCTGATTTAATTTGGAATTTAGATTTTAAATTATGAATTTAGATTTTTGACTTTGAATTTAGACTTTAAACCCTGAATTTGGACTTTACAAATTGTAAACAAGCAAAATGTAAAATTAATTTACATAATGTTAATTTGAAGAAAAACGATATTCAGAATTTAAAATATATATTTAAAATATAACAATAATAATAATAATAATAATAATAATAATATTTATTTAACCAGTCGATCTTACAAGATATTTGGCACGTCAGAAATACAATATGAAATAATTTAAAAGAATATATACATAAAATAATATAAATATATGACTATACATACATATAAATTTTGCATTGTTATAAATTGTCATTGAGGTATTCATTTACACTATAGTAGTATTTGTCTATTAAAAAGAGTTTTAGCCGATTTTTAAAAATATTATTCGACTGTATTTCTTTAAAAGTGCTTGGCAATTTATTATACAATTTTGCACCAATTATTTTTGGATTTTTTTGACTTAATGTTAATTTATGCTTAGGTATAACTAATTTATTTTTATTTCTTGTATTGTAAGTGTGCAAATCTTTATGATATGTCAAATTTTGTGGATTACTTCTTATGAACAGTAAAACTGAGTATATATACATACATGGTAAAGTAAGTAGTCTTTATCGTATAAAGGTAGCTCTATAGGAAGTATTATAACCAAGATGAAACATATTTCTTATTGCAGTTTTCTGTAATTTAAATACTCTTACGGCTGCCGATGAATATCCCCAAAATAAAATACCATAATTTAATACAGAGAGACATTTAGCAAAATAAAATATTTTAGCAGTTTTTTGATCAGCTATTTGTACTAGTCTTTTAATGGCATAACATAAAGGTGCCAACTTTTTACATTTGTGGTCGATTTTATTATTTCAATTTAAATTTTCTTGTATAACTATTCCTAACACTTTAACTGCATCTACTTGAGGTAGTGTTAGATTGTGACATTTTATTAACATACTTTCATTTCTTTTATTAGAGCTGAAATTTACGGTAACAGATTTTGTTATATTTAGAATTTACTTTTTAACACAGATTTGATGTGGTTAATGTATAAAATAAATAAAACAGGTCCAAGAATGCTTCCTTGTGGTACTCCGTACTTTATTATTTTATAATCAGATTTGCAATTATACTGTAGACAACAAGCTGTTTTCTATTCGTGAGATACGATCAAAGTTGCCACGAAAACCATAATGTGTCAAAATTTTGATAAATTTGTCATGGTTAACACAATCAAATGCTTTTGATAAATCCAAAAACAAACCGGTAATTGCATTTCCATTGTCCAAATTTTCATACATGACATATCGTATCCAACATGCGGATCTCGAAACCTACAAGATATACAAAGTCTGTAAAATTAGAAAACAGTTACCCTATTACAAAGCCGTTTTAGTGCTGTATTGTTCATCCAGAAAAATGCATTTTCAAAATTTCCCCTATACGATCTATGCCAGATTTGGCGAACATACAACATGTGCGAAAAGTTATGCGGTACAACGTACGAGTAGGAGTTTTTTTTTTAAATAAACGTTTTAAATATACTATGTTACGAATATTTAACTTTCATATTTAGTTATTTTTAGTTTTAATATCCTTAAACAAATTTTATAATAACATTTTATTTTATAAAATAAATTGTTGTACCCGATCTATGCTTTCGATTGGTTAGCGCTAAGCTAAGCATTGTTTAACGAATTATTCACATGTAACTTTCTTTCTGTGGAATTTCCAAAATAAAAATAAACATTTCTTGTGAAAACTAATTGTGTAGAATCGCAATGTTAAAAGATCTTTAATATAAATCGTTGTAAATATATATTTTCTGTTTCGCGGTAAAAATAATAGGTAACTTATTTTAGTTCGGTTAATGATGCAAGAATGAGTTTCATTCCTTGTCGATTTTGGTAACATTTTGTTATTTTTGATTAGTATGATTACACTAAATGCACAAAAAAAAAATCTGTTGTGGCCAGCACAAAACCTTCCGCCAATCCGATGTATTTTGTACATATCCTATACCAAAAGTTCCTTGAAAAAGATTCTATATATCCTGTATAATTGTAACAAGAGCACACTATTTTGTATATATCCATACTGAAAGTTCCTTTGAAAAGATTCTAAAATCTAATAAAATTTTAATACGAATACGAACGTACATTATGTATTGCACTTAACACTTCCTCCTGCTGCAACTTTTCCCTATTTTATTATAAGTCGCTGTTTCTTACTCTTCTCTTCTACTCATTCGTGACACAGTTCTTCCTCTCTCAAATCTTCTGCTATACAGTCCTTCCATCTTCTCTTTTGCCTTTCTCGTACTTCTGGCATTATAAGTTAATCTCTCTCTAACTCTATATCTATTGAATATGAAGGAAAATGTATAATCGAACCGTATAGAGAATAAGATATTCTTTCTATTGATAATCACATAAAATGTCGAAAATGATATTTAACTACGATTTTTCAAGAAAAACTGTTAAGAACTTCAAATAAGGGTACTTCCGGTTGACCAATTATAACCAAAATCTAATCAGCTCTTCATAGGGAAGAGGAATACGAAAGAATCATAATTTTTAGAATTGTAGTTTTGCAGTTATCGTCGGAGAAAAATTTGTCACACACACACACGGACACACACACACACACACACACACGGACACACACACAGACACACACACGGACACACACACGGACGCACACACACATACATACATACATCATCGTAAAACCAGTAAAATCGTATTGTAGGGACCTTAAAACGTGCTTATTCATTAAAAACTCACCACCGACTTTTTTGACCAAAGACAACCCTTACCTAAAGGTGACGGAAGGTAATTAGGCAGCCTATACATGCGAGTAACCTTTTTACACTTGCATAGTTGCGACATATTATAAGACATAATTTGAAAAGTTTAGTTTGTGAAAGTGACACTTATCTGACAATTACATACATTTGAATATAAACTGCGTGACAAAGTAGTGGTGTTTTTCTTTAAATCATATGCTCTGGGTGATGCATACCTGTAGAAAATTCAATAATCTCTAATTTTTATAATGACATAAAATGCGAAAAATTGACAATTGGTATTTTTTGAAGAAAAACCATTATGATCTTTAAGTAAAGTGTCATTTCCGGTTATCCGATTTACACCAAAATCTAATGGTTTCTTTCCACATTATAATAGGGTCAAAATACAAGGTCTCCAGAATTTTCTGAATGATAGTATTTGAGTTAGAGCGTAGACAAAATCCTTACACAAAAATGCACACGGACATATACAGACATCATCGTGAGAATGTTAAACTTGGATTCTAGAGATCTTAAAACGTGGTCATTTACTAAAATCTCAATATGTGATTTTAGTAAAACTAAAACTTTTATATATAAAAACTTTATAGACATTTTTCTATGAACTTTGCCCCGTACTCCCCTTAGAATAAATTGGAGATGAAAAGAGTTAGGAAAGTGTAAAAATTGTTTTTAATTTTTTTTATCATTTAATTACCTCGATCTAAAGCGATCAACGCAAGTGACATTCATTTTATGTAACATGTGTCCCAATAAACAGACCCCTCACTTCTTTAATATTCAAAGGTTACAGAAAACAACTTGCTTTGTTACTTTTTTTCAATTTGTTTATGATTAATTGAAGCATATGACCAAAATTTTGGTTTTAGTTCATTAAATTACAGTTCAAACAAAATGTGTATATGTAGGTCCTAACCTGTATTTTAGAAATTTTATTTCTTAAATATTAACAGAATTGGAGAAAATCGGCATTAAAATTTGTATAGTTTAAAAATACCTATTTCTGACGTTACAGAATTTTTAATGCAGTTTTAAGCATGGATAGCCAACAGACTCCAGAGCAGAATAAGAAACGTGGAAATAAGATTCCTCAGATGAATCGAAGGAAAGACGAAATATGATCGCATTAAGAATAGTACCTACTGGAAGACTTTGAATTATAGGAAAATTATAGAAGAATAATTAAGATATGGTCCGCCATATCTTCACACATCTCCAAAGAATAAAGCCGAAAAAAACAGCAAAAAAAAATATATATATATTTGAAGCCAGAACGTCAGAAAAAGAAGAGGCTGGATAATGAGCCTGTTTCACATCTTTCAAAAACTATTTTAAATGAAAGTTTATAGCATGATTTTCTTAGTAATAATTTTTATTTTTTTATAATTTGTTGTTATTTGTGAAAAAACTGAAAAACTACCCCCACTCCTGTGACGCCAATAGGAAAATAGTTTTTCCATCACCTACGTTTATTCATATTATTTATATAAATAAACGTAGGCTAAAGGTTGTCCCATGTTAATAACAAAATCTTTTAATTTGACATTTGACGCTGACATTGCTCATTGTAAATGAATAATAAAGTAATAATGGCTAATTCAAATTACTCTCAAGCTAAATTGGACAATTAACCGAAGGTCGATAGCTGGATGATGGCTGAATTTATATCAGAACGATTGTTTTACTGCTACCGAAATAAGGGGTGTTAAAGAGTTGAGGTAAAATAAAATATAATAACTGAATTTATTATATAAATTGATAATATATTTTACTTTAAAGTTCTGGTCGTGATTCTTATTTGACACTTGTTTGACAACTTTGACAATACACTTGACACCTTAGAACCGCTGAAGATGTATGTACTCCATCGACCTTTAAACTAATAGACGCAGCGTACGAGCAAAACGCTTGTCCCGCCATAACGGTGCAGACACAGTATCTCTATCCTTCAACAATACGGAAGTTAAGAAAACGCGGCAATATAAAAATTTGATTTGTCCCTAACTTCTTATACTTGGTGCATAATCGCTAAAAGTATATATTTAATTTTTTGTGCATAATTACTTTCATTATGTATTTTTAATACAATATATTATATACACATATTATATTATAGGGAACAAGTAATAATTAAAAAGAACTTACATATGAAATGACACAGCTAAACGGCGTACGTACTGCTGACTGCACAAAATACACCGTTAATAATGATTTTGTCGCATACCCTCACAACACATATTCGTATATGTTGACAGAAATAATTGTAAATGTTCTCCAAAAAAGTAAAATAATACACAAACAGTCACGAAACGTCAAATAGATTTTGACAACTATTTAGTGATAGAGAGCGATGTATAGAGGTTTACATATGGCTGAAAAAGATGTACAATGAGTACGAACGTATGCGCAGTATACTTTAACTGAGAACTTCCATATTGTCGAAGGACAGAATATATATTTCTATCCTTTTATGTTGGAGCATTATTCTAACAATAAAAGAATAGGAAACACTTGGTCCATTAGTTTAAAGGTCGATGATGTACTCTGACGTCACATTCTGTTTCAGATCACATGACTTATTCAAAATTTTATCCAAATTTCAAAAATTAATTGTAAAATATCTAAAGGATATTTCGTGATATTTTAAAGAACAATATCTTTTCAAATTTAATACTTAGAAGTCATATAAAAATTCTTGCAACAGCCCTATTTGGAAAGAAACATGAAGATCCTATTTAAATTTACTCTCACGAACGGAACAGTACTTGAACGCTCAAATTATTAAGTGATGGAGTATTAATTTTCGAATTTGTTCAATAATTTTAATTTTATTACGAAACACAAACAACGATTTTCTCAGTTTTATTTTAAATGTGTATTTTTTTATAATATAAATTAATAGACATTAACGGATGTTTTTATTAAATACTATTTAATAAAGAAACAAAAAACCAATCCGAGTTTTTATAAAAAAAAACACAAAAAAATTTATAGCGACGTACCGACTACGGTTTCGGCCGACTTCCCGACTACAGGCTATTCGGTCATTTTAGAAGCCGATTAATCGGTTTGGCAGACTAAATCACTAAAAGCCGTTCTTCACTGAAATTCGTTTTCGTTTGTTTCCAGTGTAGTGTGTTAGTCTCAAATGTGCCTTTGCCTAACATTTCTTCATCACAATTTGCCTTTGATTAATAATGGAATAAGTACATATTAATAACACGTAATCTTGCCTATATACATACCTATCTAAAAAGCAAAATAGACTAATTTTGTTTTTGTTTTAGTTTTCTTTTTGTTATACCACACTTATGGTAAATAAATATTTTTACTAATTAATTTACTAATCAAAACTATTTTTGGGTCTTATTATAGCTTATCAAATACTAAACCAATTAATCGGTGTTTTTAGCAACTATTCGCTAATTAATCGCCGAGTAGATAAGTGGCCGGATAGTCGGCTTTAACCGACTAATAGGCGGTAGTCAGTACATCTCTAATAATTTATTAAACATTAGCTAATATCTGCATTAATACTGAGGTTTTCAATAACAAAGTCTGCCAATATTTAAGCCAAGCCAATATATTATTAATACACAAAAAATACAATTTAATAAATTTAAAAAAAATATTTACATATGAAAAATTTGGTTAATTTATAATGTATTTAATATACATATTTAAAAACTAATTTTAAGTTCAATAAAATTTTTAAAAAATGTTATATTACTTACCCCCGGTTTTATAAATAGGTAGCCGATTAAATTTACTTTCATATTAAATTTATTTAAATTGACTAGAAAGAATTTTATTCATTTTACGACTTTTACATTACTGTCAAAAGTCAACTGTCCTTTGAAATAGTAATTTACGTAACAAGACCTGAAAGTGATACTTTACTGGGTGAGCAAGCATATTCCAGAGCGAGCCGTAAGCGAGCTTTGGAAGCTTGTGAGCCCAGTATAGACACTTTCAGGTCATGTTGGGTACAATATTTTTTTTGCGATCCTGAAAAAAGAATAAAAAAGTATTATTTTATTTTTTACTGCGAGCAAATAAGAAATAAATAAACAACTGATCTCCATGGAAACATTTAGCTTTACCGGTCCCGGGATCGGTAAAGTACTTTCCGATCCCTTATAGACAACTTTCCGAGTTAGCTCAACAAAGAAGGACTTTCCGGTCTAAATAGTGATCAGAAAGAGCTCATTTTCTGGGCGATCACGAAAAAATTTTTTTATTTATTTTCGAAGTAAATTTATCTGTCGTTACCGGCCATTAGTAAAAATAAAAAAATAAAACAATAATCACAAAGAATGTCAAAATTTCTGCCTGTGAATAAAATATTTGTAATTATTTACAACAAAAATAACTATAAGTTAGACTTAGATTAAAATGTATAGTTATAGTTCACCATAGATTACGATTTTAAATTAAAATATAAGTAGATCAGATTTAATTTTCATATAAATTTGTATTTTCAAACTTAAATAACATATCTTTTATATTTTAATTATTTATTTCGCAAATATTTCAGTGTAATGAACAATAGAAACTATTGAAAATAAAAAAACAAAATTTATTTTCATCAGAAATATCATCTCTGTCACGACATTCATTGTAGGGTCAAGGCTCCCAGTACCCTCAACAAGTAAGTATATGTTGTTCGTTAAGAGAATGAAAGTTGACGTTTATTTATTTTATAGTTGTAATTTCCTTTTATAAGTTTCCGATATGGAAAAAATGAATTTAAAAGAAATATGACCTTTATGTATTTTGTTATAGAGCAGTGGTTCTCAACCTTTTAATACTGCGGAACACTTTTATATGAGCAAGACCTTCGGGAGGAACACTGGTTATTAAAATTTGTAAAAACTAAATAACTTCTATATATAATATTATAAGAATTTATTGATATTGGGAACACAGAAAAACAAATTAATAATTAATCAATTAAAAAAGTATAACTCCTCAGAATGGGGAAGTTTAGCATGGTAAAAATTCTGCATAACATACTATTTTCTCACAAATATAACACAAATGACTGCTGAAATTGAAAATTAAAATTATTGCTCCATTTATTTATAATTAATATTTTTTGGGTAAACTTTAAGTAAGTCACAAGTCAGTTATGCGCAAACTCAGACAGAACGGTGAAATCGAACCACTTGAACGCAGGTCGTAACAAAGCGTAAAAGCGCTTCACTGGTTAACCGCAACCGCGTGCGTCTGTGTATAAGTCGACATACGTTGCGCAGTCTCTACCGACGTCATCACAGCTTAAAATCGGCTTTTCCGGATTTTTTTTAAAAAAATAAAACATGTTACATCATTTTTCAAGTCATTTCCCATGGAATAAAAAAATTTAAAAAATCGCTAAACTTCCCCATTATGCTATTTACTAAGAAACTTGTATTTGATGTTTTTGCATATCTCTTTCTATATTAATTTGTTTCTTTGGTAGTCAACATAGAAATTCGATGTTCGTATAAATTCAATGTTGAAAAATATAATAAAATTTTAACATTTTGTTTTGATATTGCATGGTAATCCTGTTGAAGAGATATCCAAAATTTTAAACAACTGTATCGGCGTGTTTAATTTTTTATTCACAATCATTATAGTAATATACCGATTCCTAACCTTTTGGAGATTGGGAAATACGTCATTTCTAACTTTAATGACAATCTCTTGGGTTGAAATTAACAGATTTCACTTCCATCTCTTGGGTTGGAAATCTTTATGTAGAGATTGCCTAACAACATTGTCATAGAACCCTATAATTAAGTAGGCTAAACAAATTTTAAGAGAGCTATTAAAAATATTAATAAAATTAAAGGTTATAACTCATTGATTTATTTTGAAAATTATTGATTCAAAATGAGGATGATTGCGAATAAAATAGTATACATAATCTCGGTGGCAGTTTCATTACATCCTCGCGCTTTATCTCATATAATATATATATATATATATATATATATATATATATATATATACCGTGAGTATTTTTTAACGTGAAACATTGGGTTTGTCATATCCATGGTTACGATTCGACATTTTATTGACAGCAATGTATTTGCGTGTCCCATTTAAAATGAAACATAGGGAACGAATTTGACATTTGATAAGACGTCAGTAGAGGTTAATTTTGTTTAAATAATTATACCTGCTTTCTAAATTAAATTTAGTGTACCTTGTGCTCAAGTGATTTTCTGACTTGGCCAAATTTCTTACAATATTTAAATTCATTCCCTTTGTTTTAAATGAGACTGGCAAATACATTACTGTCAATCAAATGTAAAGTCGTAACTTATAGGAAAATTCAGCGGTTATCTGTCATATTGACAAGACGTCATTACAGGTTAATTTTGTTTAAATAATTATACCTGTTTTCTAAAAATTAAATTTAGTTGCAGAAAAAATATTGTGTGCATCTTGTGCCCGAAATATGTTTAGTGCTCTCGAGTGGTTTTCTGACTTGGCTAAATTTCTTATATAATATAATACATCAAATTCGTTCCCTATGTTTCATTTTAAATGGGACACGCAAATACATTGCTATCAATCAAATGTCAAATCGTAACCATGGACATGACAAACCCAATGTTTCACGTTAAAAAATACTCACGGTATATATATACTATAATTTACGGTCAGATGATAAGGATATGAGTTCTTCTTTCTAGTCAACTTTGAAGCAAATACGAGTAGATTCCTAATGTCCATATTTATTTGACGGCAAGTATAATGTAGTCTGAATCTGGATTGTGTATTGACAAATAATAACAAACTTCTGATCACAATCTATGTTCGTGTTGTGAATGCGAAATACAATGAAGTCATATGATCGCATTGTTCTTATCGGATTGAAGCTCACCAAAAGAAAATAGCATTAATGATTTTACGAATAACTAATATAGATTTTTACTAATTAAACGGTTGCAGGGTACGAATTATTTTATCATCATTACCAATATCTCTGAATAAAGCATATTGGCACACGGTACAGACAGTAATGGGTAACATGCCGTGATGATATATTGAATACCGGGTGTCTACTTGAAATCCGTTATATAGGGAATACAATGTTAATTTTTAAATTTTACTGTTGATAGTTACCTATCAATTAACAAAAATGTTTCAAATAAAAGTTGTAGATAATAAAATTTAATTCCTAAATCACTAATCAAATTTTATTTTGCACGTTTTGTAAACTGCAAAATCGAAATTGAAATTTTATAAATATTGCTCATTTGTAGTGATACCCATGGAATTGTCACAAAATTACAAACAAATGCATAGTGTATGAACTGTCAGAATAACGCTATTCAATTACTTGCAGCTTTATTCTTGATAAAAATTTTCTATTTATAAACCAAAACACAAGAAATAATAATATAATCATTAAGAAATCTTGTTTTACAAAATAATTAAAATAAATTATCTAACGTAATGGACTGATGTTTCTGACAGTTCAAACATTATGCATTTGTGCCAATTTCACGGGTATCACTACGAAAAAGAAAGATTTGCAAAAATTCATTCATTTTACAGCAAAATAATTTTAATTACTAATTTAGATGTAGAATTTTAGTATCTACTTATTTGAAATATTTTTGTCTAAAATTAATAGAAAACTAACTACAGCAAAATAAAAAAGTTAACGTTGTATTTCCCATGTAATGAGTTTGAAGTAGACACCCGATATATTTATATACTTATTAAAACTTTCGAACAATTTGAACTACCTAAGATTTAATAAAGAATACAATTAAATTAAATTTAAATAAAAATATATTTTAAAAAAATTTTTGGCACACCAAAATAATTAAAAACCAATAGTGCATTAGGTAAATATCAAAATATTTCCTCAAACGAAAAAGGTATACAAATAATTTCTTTTTATCGGTTATAATATTTAGCAAAGTTGCTAAAACTTAACAACTTCCTTATCGAATTCGGGTGATTGTCAATGTCATGGCAAACTGATACTAATAATACATTAAAGTTTCTAATTTTGAAAAATCTATAAATAAGTGCTAATTTAAATTACTTTCAGAAATAAAATAAATAAACCGGAAGTAGAAATGAAGACTATTTCATATCAAAAAAGTGGCATTTTTAAGTTTGTCCCTAGCTTTGAAATTTGACTGTAGTTAGTAAAAAAGGAAATGGTCATTTGTCCCTATTTTCCAATCACCACAAGGTTCTTGGTGTACATTTTTATTGCCATTGGCAGATACAAATAATAAAAATAATGAATTAATTTGTAATTTTTAATTGAAATAATACTACCTTTTTTTTAGTTTAAGTTCTGTTTTTATATATTATTAAAACCCAACGTTTCGGCACCATAAACTGGTGCCTTCTTCAGGGGAAAACATTGACATAAATATGTGAAATAACAAAAACAAGTAACCAAGGTAACTAGAAAAGTTCGTAAAAGTTACATTTTTTTATGTATACAATTTTCTAGACAATATATATATCTATGCCCGGCAATAATTTGGACGGCGAACATGCATCTTCTCAGGAAAAAATATCCTTTTGCCAGAGGAAAAACCGTCCCAAAAACTGACAGAGAAGTAATCTGTATAACTCAGAGACGCTAATTTTTAGTTACGTGATTAAATTAAACTTATAATTATTATTACAAATTTTGGGTCAACCAATGGCGCTACAAATGTACATTTCAGAACCATGTTCATAATTTGAAAAAAATTGACTGAGAATCAACAAATCGAAATGTTACTCACTTATTTTTTTACTGTTGGAACACCTGTATAATTTTTGATTTTTGCCTTCTATTTTAAGAAAAATATATAATGTTGGTAATTACAAATGTATTATTTTTATGGATTCGCGAAAAAAAAAATTGCACATATTATGTATGTATTTCAATGTAGGTAGCCTTTTCACCAAAATACATGAAGCTTACCAATATTGCTTTCAAATTCATTTTACATCCTGAACTTATTACAGACATATTACTTACGACCATTACGGAAAATTGTAATTTCCCATATTTTACTAAAACAAAAAGTTGCCCGTTGCCTAGAGTCGTGATTTAATGTGTGGGCAATTATTTCTCACACTTTAACGAACGGTTGAAGGCCAATCAGATTATATTTTATAATAATGGTAGGTAACAACCTATGCGTTATGTAATCGCCATATTATCGCTTACATTAAATAACGCAAAATGTCATTTTTTGTTACATTATTTAGAAATGAAAGAGTAATGACAAAAAGTTAACGAAACGAAATCCAGTGCTGAAACTTTCAAACCAAATGGGAAATGCTCGTAGGTGTTTCTGCACTTGTTAATATTAAACGATAAGTTACATTTTTTAAATGTTTTTTAAGCTACGTGGCAAAGTTTGACTGCTTTTGTAATTAAGGCAGCAGAGGGGATCTCCAATGCAGACAGCATTACATACAATACAACATGTATACATATACATATATACACACGAACTGGTTTATAACGAGTAAGAAAGAACTGTTTATTTTTGTTCGTTAGAAGCATTATTCGATAAAACCGTACGCAAAAAAAAACACCAATTTATTTGCAAACCTATTCAAATATTTTAATAAATCGAAAATGCCATACCAAACTCAAAATAAAAATCAGATGTGGTATGTGGCAAATACATTTACTTCCGCATTCCAATTTTCATTATAATCTGACAAAACTAGCAAATATAAAGATTCTTTTCTAACATTCCAATAAGCAATGAGTATACTATTCATAATTTTTCTAATCTCAAGAATTATACATACTCATCAAATTTCTTTGCTGACGATGATAAATGGCTTTGTGCATTACAACCGGCAACCGGAATGTTCTTAAAAATAAAGAAATCGCAAAATAGTATATTAAAGAACAAGTTTTATAAGACATGTTTTTTTCGCACGCGTTAAAGTTTAGAAAACGAGCCTTGGCGAGTTTTCTAATTGACAAGTGCGAAAAAAAGTCTTATAAAATGAGTTCTTTATACTATTTTTTAGATTTTGCGCCTTCCACATACTAAAATATTGTAAAAAACTGCTAATATTAAACCGAGTCAATTTAAGGAAATTTGCAAGTAAAATGTTGTAGTTGGTATCACTGACCTGACCACATTCAATTATTATTTATTTGAACATATGAAGGTTAAATTTAAGTATTTGTAGTGTAAATGTCATCTAGTACCAACCTTCTAAAACAAAAAAATGCGTATCGAAATGGAGGCCATTACGATACGCAATTGCGTATCGTAATGACTTCATTATGAACGCAAAATCTAAGAAAATGTTTTAGGTATATTTCCAGGAAATTTATTCAACGATTTAAACCTTCAAATAAAATGTCACTTCCTGTTTATCGATTAACACCAAAATCTTATGGGTTCCTCCCATTTCAATAAAAATACAAATTTTCTGATAAATATAAATTGAGTTATACACCGATTTTTCACACTAGACCCCCACATCATTGATTTTTGAACAGCAAAATAACAAGTAATTGTATATTTATCTCAGTCTTACATATGGATTCCTACATTCTATCTTCGATACGTATGTCTAATAGCTTCATTTTTGTTTTACTAAAGAACGATAGACATATGAAATTTTAATATGACATTTAGAAACAGTGGTACTTCATATTTTTGCAGACTCGTTGACAAACCAAATTCAGGCGAAATTAGAGAAGGTCTCCTTATGCTCATCCTGTTAACTGTCGCGAAATTCGACAAGTATGAATTCCATTTTGGACAAAAAGTATGTGATATATATGTAATTTATGTTTGGCATTTTACTTAGGTCAGTGTAATTGATATATTTATAAATTATTGGTAATATGTATATACTTTTTGTTACTACAATTTTAGTTTTTAGGTAAGTACCTATACTCTTAGAAAGAATCGTAAAAGGGGCAGTATTTTAGTTAAGTATGGAATTATTCATTATAAAATTGCACAAATTTAGGTTAATATATGATGTAATTGTGTACACAAAACTGTTTGAGATTTACTATACGTGTGTCCCATTTAGAAGTGCCACCATTGGGATCTCGAGAACTATAAGAGATAAGATGTCGGTTAAATGGAAGTTTTTGTGCGGAGGCCATCTCAGATGTGCTTTTGTTTTTCCAAAAATTCTCATAGGGCACTAGATAATAACGAAAAACTGAATATTGTTGATTTTTTCTTTTTCAAATAACTTCTAAACTATCAGTAATTGAGAAAAAGGTTTCAAATATAAAAGATAGATATTTTTATTATCTAACCAGTGGCGTACGAAATAAATTTTTACATCCGTAAATTTTCGAGATATAACACAAACTTATATTTTTTTTAAATGGAACCCATATCTGATTTCAGTCTCAAAAAAATCATTATTTTTTTCTCTTTTCAATGATGCAAGGGTTATTATGTTTTATATTTGTTTTGCCTTCAAAATTATTATTTTTTCCTTATTTTGTATTAAATTTATAATTATTTTGAAAATATTGGTAGATTTCTATTTAGAATACTCCTTGTATTTAAATAATTTATTTCGTTAGAAAATTTTGTTCAAAACTCGTATCAAACTAATTTTTATAAATTTTGTATCTGGTCGCCCTTGGCACATTATAGTGTAATTTGTAATTATGAATCTAGAATAAATATATTAAGTAATAAAGGCATAAAACAAATTATTTCGATCAAATACAATATAATTAATAATAATAATAATGTTTTTTTTGGGAAATAATAAGAAAGTTCAGGAAAATAAAGAGAAAAATTAAATTTTAGGAGTAAAACAAATATAAAACATAATAACCCTTACATCATTGAAAAGAGAAAAAAAATAATGATTTTTTTGAGGCTGAAATCAGATATGGGTTCCATTTAAAAAAATATAAGTTTGTGTTATATCTCAAAAATTTACGGATATAAAAATTTATTTCGTACGCCACTGGTTAGTTAATAAAAATATGTATCTTTTATATTTGAAACGTTTTTCTCAATTACTGATAGTTTAGAAGTTACTTGAAAAAGAAAAAATCAACAATATTCAGTTTTTCGTTATTATCTAGTGCCCTATGAGAATTTTTGGAAAAACAAAAGCACATCTGAGATGGCCTCCGCACAAAAAGTTCCATTTAACCGACATCGTATCTCTTATAGTTCTCGAGATCCCAATGGTGGCACCTCTAAATGGGACACACTGTATAGTATATAGTAATCACGATTCCATCACTACCAAAACTATTTGATTCATACAAACATCAAACTATGCCGTGAAGACCAAGTGAGGAAAATAGGAGTTCCACAAACATACACAAAACCAGAACCGGATTATCTGAATTTTACGGAATTTGTAAATGAAGTTAACTAGTATCTAAGCCTACGGTATAGCTAGGCACGAGTATAGATTCATACATAATTTGAGCAATATTTTGTCCAAACCATTTTACAGGTCTTCCAAGATTAATCAAGCAAATTTAAAATTTGTGGAGAAGATCATGTTACCAAAATCTCGCAAATGCTTCGTTTCAGAGACAGCATAACTGGCACGGTTTATAGTTTTAATTATAATTATAACGACGAAATATGAATCACGTGTAATATTTTATTGCACAAATTTAAATATCATAATATTTTCTTAAAATTATGCCCTGGAGCCAGATTTGATGATATCATTCGACTCTTTTTGAATGGTGAGCAATTATTAAGCAAATAATAAACGTAGAACCAAATAATTATCTTTAAACAATCATAAGAAGTATTATTCTGAATGCAGGCCTGTGAAGTAATAACAGCGGCACATTATTGTGCTGTAACTACATCTGTATTGGAGCGGTGCCAATGTGCTTTGCTTGTCTACAGGTTCAAGGTAAATTAGTACAATATTTTTTTTTAAATGATGGACACTTCATTGTTATACTATAAGTAACTAAAACTCTCAGCACCGAGACAGCTACGCCTCCTCATGTAACGAAACATATGTTTTTAATTTGGTTGTTTAATCTTGGAACACTTGCATATAATGGCCCCGGGGCAAAATCTTGCACATGGCTCCGCTAAAAAATATTAAGCCGGCACTGCACAGACCAAGGGATATCGAGAAAATACATCATTCTAGAAACCTTAAAAATATAGGTACGATTTTTAGTACGATATCTATATCTCCGGAACTAGCAAATAAAAATTAAAATTTACATTTATTTTTTGACAACACTTTTTTCTACTTGTTTATTACAGAAGGAATTTTGTCGCTCTTTTTTAATAAAGTCAAGCTTTCGCTTATTTAAAACCATCCTCAGGGCTATTAATTTGAGAACAAGAAGTAAGATTTCAGAAACAAACATAATATGTATAGGAATTTCGACGTTAACTTAAATTTAGACATTAATTAGAATTATTATTTTCGCTTTACAATGTAACGTTACGCTTACGCATAACTTTAACAAAATTTTGTAATTTTATTATATTGATAATGACAATAGAGAACTTTCATATAATGTAATTTTTACGGTATGCATACAACGTTTAACCTTATATTCGTTCAGATATAGTGTTCTGTTGTAAAGTACTTTATATTTGACATAACCAAACTTTTAGAGGTAGATAGATGCAACATTTTATAGTTACATTTCATTTTGCGCAACTTGTATTGGTTGAGAGACTAATGTCCAATTGTACCAACATGAAATTAATTTTAATCACGTTTAATCTACGTTTAAACAAAAAAATGCAAATCGAAATTTTGACAGCAATATATTATACTTAATGCATTTGACATTTCATTTCAATGCAATATTGTCAATATAAACCGTGTTTAATATATAAGATATGTTGGTGCCGTCGGGCATAAATGTAATATATCTATTTTAAATGTTGTTTGCGTGACAATTTATTAAGGCATCGTTGAAATCTTTCTCACTAAAATTTGCAGTCAAAATAAGCTTTTTTAATTCGCCTTTCATTTACCTTACATATGTGGCAGATAAAATAACGTATACAATATGTGAAAACATATTTTGATGTGCACAAGAAAGCTCGCGTTACCCGGAATTTTAACGTTTACGCTATCTGTTTTGACATTATGTGAAAACTCTCTATTGTATTCCTGAGGAGGAGTGTCAAATTTTTCCTGCCAACAGAAATCCGTTCGAATGTTTAATCCCGCTTTATATTGTTTTCGTAATTATTTGAAATATGAGTATTAGTCCACAAAGTTATAATACTAACGTAATGGTGACGTCTTCTGTTGATGAAAGTGATGAAAACAAGACGATCAACTGATGACGGTTGGTTCAACAGTCGGTTCCGTGTTACGTGAATAAATTCCGTTTTACAAAAACATTGTTTTGTAGAGTTAAAATAAAGTTGTTTATTTGTTTATGATACAAATGTTTATTTTTCTTTTTTATTCCCCCTACGGTAGGTAATGGACGTATAGGGATTGTGCTAAAATCATATATCGAGATTTTGATAAATAATCACGTTTCAAGGTCACTGGAATCCGATTTTAACATTTTCATCATGATGTCTGTGGGAAGTGTGGGTGTGTTTACAGATAGGTGTATGTATGCCTGTGTGTTTGTCCATATATTCTCCGACTTAATTTTTACACATTTTATTTGTAGTCGGAAAACAGAAAATGGCAGTTTACTCGATGTTCTAAATAGAAAATATCTTTAAATATTATTTTTCACACTTTTTATTATAAAAATTAAAGAGTATTGAATTTTCTATGGGCCAATTATACAATCTCAGGTTAACATTTTAAACGAAAGTTAAATAAACAATATTGAATCGGATTATTGACAGCAATGATCAATTTGTCATTTGGTAGTTCATTTCGTTTCAATTTTGTTTATTTAACTGAGAGTTGAAATTTTAATCAGAGATTGTAAAACTGGTCCTTATTGTTTAATTTAATAATTAATTCTCTATAGCCCTTACAGCAGACACAATAGGGTCCTCCACTATATATTTTTTATATTTTTTTACAATACTTCATTTAAACTGAAAGTGATATGTAATTTTAGAAAGTCTTTATTGTTATTCGTTAAGCCGTAATCATTTTTTTAATATTCTGTGACGTAGATACAGAGATGATTTTGTTCTCAAACAGTGGATTTCGCTATTAATTGAAGTCACACAAATTTAATTTTTTCAGCACTTATAAAATAACCCTTGTAGTCAATAATTGGAAATATGGGTGGATAATAAGTAATTTAATGTCATAATTAATAAAAAATACTACGTATATATTATAGTCCAAGATTTGATTACCACTGGTAGCCTATGTCATTCAACATATCTTTTACTTTCATACCAACGCTTGTAATCTGTCATGGAATCATAAATTTACACTAGTATTATTTGGTTTATTTCTGTTCTTTATTGTTGTTATTTTCTGCATTTATATACTTGCAAATGGATTCCGTATTTCAAAAAGGCGATAGCAGAAGGTTGCATTTATATACTTGCAAATGGATTCCGTATTTCAAAAAGGCGATAGCAGAAGGTTTGAAAGTAGTAAGAATTTGGAATAGAATAAATGTGTGACGTAGATATAGAGATGAAGAAATTGTAATAAAAACTCGATTATTTTAGATACTAATAACTAGTTTTAAACTTTGATAGTCCTTAATATACAGTTTTAAGGTCTAGTTTCAATAAAACTGACCCTTGTTCTAATTTGTTACTACGGTGGAGGACCCTATTATAAACCTAAACAGTTCGTAAGTATATAATGCTAATGACTATTTTCTTTTGCCCATAAGTTATCCATTTGTGGTTTTATGTATCATTATCCTAATGTTTCGGTCACATTTACATTTTTGCCGTATCCAAATATATGTAACGAACAAATAAATGTCATTGAAAATAAATTTAAATTTTTGAAGAATACAATACAAGGTCCTATTAGTAATCCATTTGATTACATTATTGTAATATCTAATAGCCATTTTCGAAACTAAATAAATTCAAATTAATATTAATAAGTTTTTTGAAGAATACTAGTACGTACCTACTAGTACTATATTTGATTAAATTATTGTAATATCAAATAAATGTCTTTGTCAAAATTAAATACATTCAAATTAATATTGATAAGAATTTTTTAAAGAATATGAGTACCTATCTAATAGTTATACATTTAATTAAATTAATTCAATATCAAATATGTATCATTGTCTAAATTAAATAAATTCAAATTAATACCTACTAATGGATTTTTTTAAAGAATACGAATATTAGTTATACATTTGATTAAATTATGGTAACATAAGTCTGACAATATAAACTATACATTTGTCTATATTATTCAATATAAATTTCAATTTCAATATGAATCAAAACAAATTCTGTTGACCACATTATAATCCGCCAGCCCAAAAAAATCAAGAAGAAGGTGCAAATAATGTGAAATCTAGAGAAAATATTTGTATTAAAAGTGTGATATTCTCTTAAAAATATAAATGCTTTCAAATTTTTCATAACATTTAATAATTACATTTCAATGTTTTTCTAATTGTAATGAAAGATATCTAGTTATTTTTGTATCTATTAGCAAATGAACTCATGATACGTAAAATCTTATTATTTTATTATACTAACAGATTCGGCTGTTGATGCAATAACGCAACATTTAAGTTTTAACAAAAGTAACTATTATTTAAATACATATACAGTAAAAATTTTTAAAGAAGTCCGATCAAAGCCATCTACGAATTGCATCTATGAATTAAGATTTTATGCTGTCAAATTTAGTAGTGTCGTTTACATAGTTTTTATGAGGTACTCAAGATATTATGTACCCTCATAAAAACTAAGTAGAAGACACTACTAAATTTGACAGCACAAAATCTTAATTCATAGATACAATTCGCAGATGGCCTTGATCGGACTTCTTTCAAAAATTTTACTGTACATATTTTTTTGTACTTAGATAATAACTATACTTATATTCTATGTACCTAATGTTTACAAAAAAAAAAACACTTTTTAAGAAAAATCTTATTATTTTACAAAAAAAGTATGAAAGCGTGTTAGATTCACTGAAAATAACTAATTTCAAAAATTTGTAAAATCTATATTAACAAATAGTTTTTAAGAAAAAAATATTAAGCAAATAAAATAGAAATTGTTTATATAATGTTGAGTTTTCGCATCATCAGCGTGTAATGGGTGAACACGCTCATGGCTATAGTATAACTTCTGGCGTAGTAGTTCGAGGCGAATAGAAAAGTATATATATGCCACGCCTATTTTGTCAATGGGCGTATTCAACAGAAATTTAGTCAGGAACCGGTTACAAAATAATTGGTCAGTTCACAATTAAATCTCGTTCTAAATTTGGCGGTACTGTTAGGTAAACAAATTCCATCCATTTAAAGGATAAATATAATTATAATTAAATAGTTCATTACATTACAAGATGCCCAGAATTTTTTTGTCGAAAAAAGTTTACGTATAGCGTCTATCATACCACGTATCCAATGAGCCGGTTTCATATTTTTTTAAAAAGTATTTAAATTAAAGTTATTGCTATATTTTTCATAGTAATAATAAAAATGATGCTAATTTATTGTTATTTTTGAAAATAATTATATAAAAAATTGGGGCAGAAATAGTTATGAAAAACAACTCCCTACCTTGTAATGTCGGAGTACGTATACATCACATCATTCGAAGCCAATAGTATAACACAGTTTACGTTATTTATATAAATAAAAGTACGCGATAGTTTGTCATATGTTAAACTGTATGTATTCTGACGTCACATTCTGTTTCAGAATACGTGACTTTTTCAAAATATTATACAAATTTTGATATTTAATTGTAAAATATCTAATAGATATTTTTTGATATTTTCAAATTTGACGCTCTTTAAGGAACAATATCTTTTAAAATTTAATACTTAGAAGTCATATAAAAATTCGTGCAACAGCCTTATTAAACGAACACATGATTGCTTTTTTTGTCAATTATAATATAATCGAAAAGATTGCATTTAATGTTTAATTTTTTTAATGAAAATATTTATTTTTTGAGACTAATAATTTCGATATTATTGAAATATAGAAAATTTATCCCCGAAAATTTGAACATTTTTTGCATGTAAAATTTCTAAATACGTATACCGTAATCTAATCTAACCTAACCTAACGCACATTCACTTCTAAATATGTATACCGTAATCTAACCTAACCTAACGCACACTCACTTCCACAAAAATCTGACCGATAAATACTCGTCTTTTAGGCAAGTATACTCGTACCACCCGAATGGAAAATAGGCTTCACACACGTGTTCATACTATACTTTTTCTACGACCTTGCAATAAAATATATTTTTTCTTCACATTGTCATTCTTTTAACGTAAAGACTCTGTAATGGACTTGTGTAACCATGGTTACCAACGTTACGGGTGTTTAACAGTTTTGTTTTTTTTTTTAATAATAATAATAATAATTTATTTATCGCCCAACAGTTACACACCATTAACAGGACAATATTAATAAAACACTAAAACATGTACATATTATATAGAAAAACAGATTATAAATTTGAAAATGCATAATAATTATAACTACAAAATCTTATAAAATAAATAATAGAAAATTTTAAATTTATTGCAAATTATACAAAAGTTAAAATACAATTCAGTTTGTAATATTTAAAATAATGAAAGGTGCGTGTTACTTCACGCACAGTGTGCAAAAAATCAAACTTCACACATAAAAATTGATACGTGAAGTACTCACTTCACGCATGGGAGTAGAAAAAATCTTTATACACAGAAATGTCCGTATAATGCGTTTCCGTGTTTAAGAATTTTATTACATAAGTCAACGATATGTAACGCATGGTAACCGAACTAGTGATGTTCTTTTTCACATACATAAGTCAAATTGTGTGCTTTTCATACATCTATAGTATGTAACATTATTTGAGGTTGAAAAAAATATGCGTTGTTTTTTTCGTCGGTCAACAGGCGAAGCTTATTTATGTGCTTCAGTCTGGTTGTGTTTTTGAAAGACGGACACGTTACAATAATAATAAATAAATAAATAAAAGTCATTTTTTACTTAGGTATGTGCTTAGATCAGCCGAGCCTAGATTTATTTTAATTACTCATTTATTATTTTAGTTTATCATAAAACAAGGATAAATGATTTATTCTTTTCTTTGTTGTACTCTCTTCATGACAGCTTTGAGAGCTTGTGACGTGAGCAAACGTTCTCAACACTACACATATTTCGTTATTGCAGATACTTACGAATAAAATCATACTGGCTTATCCAGAAAATGGAAATAATAATTTTGGTTCTAAAGTAATTTTTTGCTAACCAATACTTAAAATATTACTTCATATTCGAAATAGGTTAGTTATTAGTTGTGTGATTCTTAACTGTGGTGAATGAATTAGTAAAATTCAATTGGAGAGCTGTGGAAAAGCTGGACATACGAATGATTAATTTATAAATATTATTTAAATATACATATTTTCATGACAATTATGGAGTCCACAATTACGTGCTTAGCAACAAGGCACCTGCATGTTTCACTTACGCATTATTTAAACGTTATTTAGCAAAATTGAGTGAAGAAATGTCAGTAAAATGCAACTAATACATACAAGATTTTTTAAAGAAATTATAACAAGTATTGTTACATTAACAGTTGTATTTTGGGGTCCCGTGGCCGCGTGTCTGAGTGTCTGGTCTGGTCGCAAACCTGGGGAACCGGGTTCGATCCCGACAGACGCCAAATATTTCCAATTTTAAATGGCATAAAAGTGACCCCTGTGGTGCACTCTCCACACCAGCTATGAGTGCTCGTGAGGCGACGCCTGGTAAGCGCCCACACGGTAAAATATATCGTCATCATTACCGATGTCTACATGTGTTGTAGATACTGGCACACCCGGTAATGGGTAATATGCCGTGATGATATATTTATATTTATTTATTTTGAATATGAATAAAATATTGTATACGTTATCAATACAAGCTTTTGATGAAAAGTAAAGTATAGTCCTAGAACTGTAAAATGACATTTCTAACCTTCAACTCAAGCAAAATGGTCAGTCACACCCTAACATACGTACATAAGATAATTTTTTAAGATACGGCGATCAATGACAATTTTTTTTTACTAGCTGGAAATATTTGCTTTTAGATAAAATGTTGAAAGATTAAAATATATTTCGCGGCAAATCCTTAAACAATATTTTTATGCATAATAAATGAAAAATAAATATTCAAAAAGCACAAAAATATCCGATGAAGTGCTCTTTCCGCCGTAGCATTGGTGAGATGACGCTCGACAAGCGTTCTCTACGGAAGTCGAGAAGGAAGTAGTACACAACCTTTTCAACGCATGGTTTACTAAATATTACACTGATCGTATTATTTAAAAAATCATTAAACATACAGGAACTAAAGACATAAAAAATAATTATCTTAAAAGTTTTTCAAATTTTACAATCAAAAACTGTTCTATAAAACATTCTGTGACCCCCAGGAGGTCAAGGCCCCCTGGTTAAGAATCACTGCTCTAATATATACAAATAAATAACAGATTTCTACACCCAGAAATGGGTAACAAATGTGCGTTCGTAATAGTTCGTTATATCCAATAATTCGTTAAAAATATATTAAAGAACGAATGTCATAATTATCATTTTATTTTGTGAGAGGAAGTTTGGATCACGACGCGTATATAAGCGACAATTATGAATTTTTATACAATTTTTTCTATTTTGCGCTTTCTATGCCTTTTTTAAATAGAAAATAGTAGGTAGTGTCAAAATTTAGGGAAATTTGTCAGTTTCTTCTCTTCTTATTCTCAGTTTTAAATTCAAAATTACATAAAAATAAAATTCTTAACAATCGTTTGTGTTCGTTTAATTAACGAGATTTGATATTTTTGAAATTCTTAGCAAACAACCTTATAAAAATAAATTATACTAGTCTATTACACCACTTAAATGAGCCATTAACGAACCCCTTTGGGTGCTGTAACAACTTTGTTACAGATGTAAAACAGAAAAATAATGCAAGGGTACAAAATCGCAAAAAGTCCAATAAAATCTAAAAAACCTCAATTAAACACATAAAATTCCACTGAGCAGGTTTTTTAAAAAAACTTGGTTCAAACAGTGCATGTATTAAATAATTTTACTACATTGAAAGACGAAAAAAAGATTAAATGGTTTGATAGTTTAGAATTTTTACTACATGCACGCCAGAAATCAATATAATGCGTATTAAGAATTCAACAGTACATTCCATGTGAAAAACAAATAAATTTAAATGAAAACCTATCACATATATCGAAATCCACTTAATGAAATCACAATATAATCATAATCACTGATAATTCAATTCACAATAAATGTAGACACTAGCAGACAATTCCCTAATGGGATGCGTCATAATTTTTCACTTGGCACAAGAAATATAAGAATTGCAAACACAATATACGGTTCGTTGACACCTACATGCGTTCTCGCCGGCGTTTTTAAGGGCTCGTTGGGCCTGCGATATAGCGCCGAGTATTCGTGACTGACTGTTGTGCTGGTCAGGGACCGCGCGCTGCATTTATCACGCTCCACAGCAATGCTAGAGCGGCACACGGGCAAATGTAATTCGGCCAAGTATAAATCAATTCGTTTCGAATCCAAAGAAATCAGATCATTGCGAATACACATATCGTTCTAACAGGCCTATTCTACTAAAAAAATATGTATCGTTATGACTCGTTACTAGGCGATAAGTCGTTATGATAACGATTTTTGTCAAAACCCTATTCTGTTTATTTATTTATCGTTACATATCGTTATTTCACATCGTTTATTAACGAGAAGTTCACATGCATCGTTGAAGTCGTAAAGTTAGACATATTTTGAGAACAAAAGTAAAAATGGCTTAAGAAGATATTTTGCTAATTGTAGCTGAGAAAGAGATTCTGCAAAGATGAGTATTTATTCAGTTCTGTATACTAATTATATATATTATACTTTTTAGTATTAGACATTTTATTTATATTTCAGAAATATATTTAAAAATTTAGATTTAGATAATATTCAGTGGACGAAGGACTCCAGGCTGTTCTGCATGTTGATAAGGGTAGAAAAAAGAAAAATTCAAGGTTTTTTCGTTGCAGAATGTAAATAATAAATAAATAATTTTCAAATACATTCTGCAACGAAAACACTTTTTCTTTTTTCTACACTTAGATAATATTATTTAATATATTGATATATAATATAATATAGAATATAGATGCACTATCTATGTATTTAAAAATTATGTATTTGTATAGGGATGTCAGATTATATAATCGTACACTGCGTGATACATCAGATCCTTTTACCCGGTCCCACAGAATTTAATGACTTGTAAGTCTTCTCCATATTTCTTCCAATTCTTCTGTGGACAATTTATTAATTCTTAATGAACTGTTATTTTCCAGTTCTTCAACATATATTTCATACTGTCTTTGAGTTGTCCTCGAAGCCCTTTTCTTTATATCCATTGTCAAATTCAATTAAATAAACAAACAATGAATCCAGGGAATACTCAATGAATCGATATGTCAAATTTAAATTGAAAAACATATAAAAATTTATTCTGTCAAAATATACATGAAGTTAGATATCGTTATAATCCTGATAACGATAATTTATAACGATATGATTAGTAGAATAGGTTTTTGGCATTTGTCGTTATTAAAGTCGTTTAACCAAATGCTTAGCGACAGTCGTTCAGTAACGATATCGTTATACATTTTTTTAGTAGAATAGGCCTGTATGTCTTGTGTATATACAGTTTTAACAACACTTCTATTTATTTGGTTAGTGTTTATTGGTTAGAATTTTCAAGAATAAGTGCTTAGTATACTCGTATTCACTTTACGTCAAGTTGCTTCTGTATAATTTTATATTCTTCTTCTTCTATTAGGCATTTGCCAGTTTATTTTCGAAATTTATGGTGTGTCCTCTGTTGATGTAGCTCAGCTTTGATTAATATTCATAATTTTTTGTGCCCGCACTGTAATAAATTACTGCCATAATTTTATTTCGGTTTTGTTGTGCCAATCATTTTCCTTTTCGACACACTGGCGCCCTTATGGTCACAAAATATCATACTTTTTAGGAACCCACGACCTAACAATATCACGACCAGTCATAGCGTTGCCGAGGTAAGTGTGAAGGGTTATTTACCTTCTGAATTTTTTAAAATACTGTAAGTCACACAATACATAATTTTATATTAATTAACGAAAATAGCTTTTTACAGATTTACAGATCTGTAAATCTACTAAATACGACCATACATTATATTTTTATTATATATACAAGCAATAATAAATAGCAACACATTTTAAATAAGCAAATAGTATATGAGGGTCACGCTACAATTACTGAGAATAAGAAAATCAGATAGGCCTAGGAAAACAAAACATTATTTTAAACAGTCATTTATCTGTCATTTGAAATTAAGTTCGAAAGTATAGTTTCTTACAACTTAGTTACTCAATTTTTTAAGTATCGCTGTGAGTGAAAATATGGGATTAACCAGAGAGTATTTTCGAATTATGATATAAATTTTACAACTTTGGAAATTTTTAAGTTACCACAAATTAAATTAAAAGCTTTGACAATTTTTAAGTTTCTCAGAAATTATTTTGAATGCATTTCAAAAGAAGACAGTTTAAAACCGGAGTAATTTCGTGAAATTATAATTTCTCTTAACTAATCTTGTGAAAGAGTTAGTTTCTTATAAAAAAAAATCCGAAAAAATCTAGATAAATATAATTATGTTTAGCTGCAAGTAAAATATTTCGGACTTACTCTTATTTATACAGAAATTACAAATTGCTGCTATACTAGTTTACTCATAAAAAATAACGATTAAATTTGTAATCACTCATGTTGCAAGAGTAAGTACTAACAAAGTAATTATATGTATCGTCGAACTCGTTTAATACGAGGCTGGTTACAAGTTAGCGGATGTAACGGGTCAATTTAAGAAAAAAAATCATACTAGGCGAGTTTTCTATACTAGTATTTCTTGTTCATAATGATGCCATTCGCGTATGGAACAAGGAATATTTTTTCTTGATAGAGTCGCGGGTAGTTATTTTGAATTTATTTTTTTCGCATGTAACGTTTGAATTGAAAAAAATTTTGTCAAATTATTATGATAATTTATAACTAAACTAATTTTATATTGAATTTGATGTTTCTTACTAATATGGAAAATTTTATGCACTTGACACAGTATTAAATAGAAAAGAATAAAATTTTAGAACTACAAACTCTGTTCATTTGCGGTATTTCAATATATGTAGGTAAATATATCCATACATATTTGTCCTTATAAATTTAAAATAAATAATATATTTTTTGGGAGTTAAATTATAAGTGGATCAGTTGACATTAAAATCGGCTGTTGGATTCGTTGAGACAGATCTGTTAGGACTTAGGACGTATAGTCGTTATAGTCATTGTTATATTTAATAAAAAAATTAGATATAAACAAAACAAAAAACGACAATAGCGACCCAAATTTTGCGGACGTGAGATTTATTCGTTAGGTTAAGCGTTAAAGTATGTTTGGAATAGTTGCAAGCTAATATTGAAAAATATGAAATTTCACAAAGTTGACCAATTCCAAGTGGTCCCATCGCGATCTAGAAATGACATGGCTAACCTCAGTAAGGCCAACTTTGGTCATCTTTATGCGATTTGCCAGGGTCAAATCGGTTTTTGCTCGGAACGTAGATATTATTTTTCTTAATATTGTATACAGGTGTCCACAGAAAGCGGGGCACCCCTATTAACTTCTCTATAAACACATTTACTTCAAAATTTATATGCATAAATTTAACATATGTGCCATAATTTTTAAGTATAAATAATAAATATGTCACATCCGGTTTAACCGGAAGAGGCATCAACTTTCTTATTTGAAATGGAACCTGTATATTTTTACTTTTTAAATTCTGAATATAATGTTAAATTTTGTAGAAAAAAATCTGTTGTGGCCAGCACAAGACCTTCCGTCAATTCCATGTATTTTGTACAAATCCCATACCAAAAGGTCCTTGGAACAGATTCTATATAATATCATGTAAAAACACATACTATTATTTACAAATTCCATACCAAAAGTTCATTTCAAAAGGTTCTGTAAATCCAATAAAATTATAACATAAACTACACTAAGTAATGTCCTTCCATCTTTTCTTTGGCCTTTCTCTGCGTGTCACTTGCGAGCAACACTATGACATACCAATTTTAGATCCTATACTTTTTTCCATATTTGGTTTTGCACTTGCAACTGACATCTGTCAATTAAATTTTTTTGAATAATTATGTCAGCTGTTTCGATGATAAATACCAAAGTTGACTAATTTTTGAAAATTAATTTCTTTATAATGCTTTAAATTTACATATATTGAATATGAAGGAAAATGTATAATCAAACTGTATAGAGAAGAGTATTTTCTTTAATATACATAATAACAAAATGTCAAAAAATAATATTTAACTGCGCTTTTTTAAGAAAAACTGTTAAAAACTTCAAATAAGGGTACTTCCGGTGGTTCAATTATAACCAAAATCTAATCAACTCTTCATATGGATGTACAGAAGAGGAATACGAAAGAATTATAATTTTTAGAATTGTAGTATTGGAGTTATCGTCGGAGAAAAATTTGTCACACACGGACACACACACACACATACAGACATCATCTTAAAAATAGTAAATTCGTATTCTAGGGTCCCTAAAACGTGCTTATTCATTAAAAACTCACCACCGAATTTTTTGACCAAAGACAATACCTTCCTTACCTACAGGTGACGGAAGGTAAAAATACTAAAATATTCAAATTAAAACAACAAAAGTTGGCCGTGGCTTTATTTAAAACAAATAATGGCTAGTTGCACAGCTTATAGTTAATGTCTTCACTAAACAAGTTACCAAAAAAAAAAAAAATCTGATGTGGCCAACACAAAACCTCCCGCTATTTAATTTTTATTTATTTAAATACATACTTACATACGTATTTAGTAATGCTTCAAACTATATTATGTTCCATTGCATATAACTATTGCTTTATTTACGATTTTCTTTATTATTTAATATGTCACTATTATTAATTTGAAGTGATTAGTTTTTTGACAATGACGTTTACCTGTCAGTTACATTCATTTGAAAAATAAACTGTGTAACAAAGGAATTGTGTTTATCTTAGGCTTCGGGATTAAAAAAAGAAAAATGATTTTTAAATTAATGTGTAAAATATATAGAAAAAGTATTAATGTATACCTGTACAAAATTCAATAATCTATAATTTTCCAATGACATTAAATGCGAAAAAATGGCATTTAATGGTATTTTTTGAAGAAAAACCATTCAAGTAAAGTACCATTTCCGTTTATCTGATTTACACCAAAATCTAATGGCTTCTATTCCTATAAGAATAGGGTAGAAATACAAGGTTTCAGAATTTTCTGAATGATAATATTTGAGTTAGAGTACAAACAAAATTTGTACACATACACACATACACACACACACACACACACACACACACACACACATACACATACACATACACACATACAGACATCATCGTGAAAATGTTAAAATTGGATTCTAGGGACCTTAAAACGTAGTCATTTACTAAAATCTCGATATGTGATTTTTAGCACGATCCCTATACCTCCCTTACCAAGGGTAGCGGGAGGTAAAAATGCGTATCGAAATTTTGACATTAATATTTATCAACTCATTTAACATTTCATTTTGGTACGATGTTGTCAATTTAACCAATGGTTAACAATTTAACATAAGCGGAACAACTGGCAATAAAACGTATAACTTGGACACTAACAGCTTTTGTATTTGTTGAAATTGTTTATTTATGCAACAATTAAAATGCGTGACTCTAATTTCTCTAGAAGTCATACGATTTAATAGTTTTAAATGAAGCAACAGCCAATATTTGTTTTAATTTGATTTTTTGTATTATTTTTTGCAGTATAATTTGACTTGCGGCATATCATTGTATTCAGAATTTAACGTAGAATTCAAGGATTTAATAATGTACAAGATGTTTCAATTTTATTGCCACTTTCGGTTAAAATGGCTGCGATATTTATTATTAAACATAAAAATAAATATCACATATTTATTATAAATTTTCATTTAGATTATTGAGAGGGGTGCCCTACTTTCTGTGGAGACCCGATATAAAGAATCATTCAGTTTAAATGTTCTATTTTATTTTTATTTTATTGCAGTATAAACAAAATTAATTCACGAATACCTGTCAATGTTGTTGGAAGATATATTTCGTCCTTAATTATCCCCATTGATAAATTTGTGATCTACTTAGATATTTTGAAATGTTTTGAAAGTTTATTCAGATGCAGTAATGCAATGTAAATAAATATTTAAGTAAAATAACGAATAAACAAACACATGCTGTATAATCTAATCGTTCTTCACCAAATGCACTTTCGTCAATTACTAGGTCAGTATTATTTTTTCAATTCAAATAAAATGGCATTATCTGAATTATTGCAATCTAGTTTCAAAGTGTAATTTTTGATGAGTGAATAAATATTATATCCGTTATCATCTAAATCGTTCTTATCAGAATGGAAAAATCCAGTTACCAAATTATTTTTTGTATCAGTACACCTATTGGCATTGACTGATGTCACCTTCAACGAAAAAGCAAACACGGACAAAATATTTTTATGCGACTATGCAAGGGCAAAGTTCATTAAAGATCAAGGTGAACTGAAAGAAATTAAAAATATTATGGAAAATAATATTTTTCAACAAAAGTTATGAAATTGGACCATTAACAATATTTTATATAAAAAAGAAAGTTATCAATGCATCTATTAATACACTCTCAAACTGTTAATCTGTGTACTGTCTATGTAGTATGTATGTATATATTTACATTTACATATAATTGCTATAAACACGAACTTATTAATTTTGTACTCCTGTGAAGTCGAACCGGTAACATTCAAATTTGGCTTATTCGTATAAAGAATAATGTAATTGAAAATTCTTTTTGGTTTTATATTTTTTCTAGATTTCAAGTTCTTTTCTAGAAACCAAACAAAGCATTAAATCCGTCAATCAATGGGTTCGATTCAGGTTCGGATTAATTTTTTATTTAAACTTGAGTCTGGTTCTTGTTCCATGGTCATTAAAATTTGCAGATCTGCTTTGGGTTCAAGATCACCAAACTTCAAAGGTTTGATTCGGATTTCCGGTTCAGCTTCGATTCGATTCAATTTCACAAAATTGAATTTTAAATATAATGAAAACAAATGATATTTGAAAATGAACCTGGGGTGGGATTCAAAGACTACGCTATGATAGCGTAGCGAAAAATACCCCTTACGTTTCACTTTCCCTGTAAACTTCCGCGCTATCATAGCGTAGTCTTGGGATCCCACCCTTGAACGGGAACGAATTTTAAAGCCGATTTGGCTTCGGTTAAGGTTCAAATGGTAATCATATTTGGGGTTCGGTTTGAAGTTCGGAATTGTTAAAGAAGTTCAGATTGAAATTGAAATAAAATGGCATAACTTTTTACTATGCAAAGTGTATCTGAAAGGATATTAACTTGAGGCAAAAATGTTTCTAAATAAACATTTGTCTTATTTTGCCTTCTATAGGAGGAGTACCAATCTTGAAGATGATCTTAGGAGGTGCATTCGATAAAATGCACATTAACTAGTTGTCACTTCATTGGCACTCAAAGTTGTAGCACAGAATACATTTATACAGAAGCGACACTCCTTGCCGGCACCATTGTTGTTGTGATTTTACATTTATAACCTTGAACTTTAAATTTGTTGGCAAATTTACGCCCGAAATTTAAATTGTTTTAAATTGTAAAAAAAATACAACATAAAAGTACTAAAATTTAAATTTTATTAACGATTTAAAAAGAAATCAGATAAAATAATCACATAATTATATTTTTATTAAACAAATACCTGAATTTTACAAATTTGTTACAATGCAGAATTTTCTATATCTTTGATGTGGGAAACAAACGTCAGACTCGATGAATATGTCCCATATATCCTTCTCCATCAAATCTTCTCTTCCACAGGCCTTGAGCCACATTTTACACTTATATTTATTAAATGAATATACATTTTACATGATATGGTAGTCGTTTTAATACATAACTTACATGTCTGGATCTTTCGGAAACGAAAAAAAACTTACATTTCCCTTTCTCCATTTTTTAAATCGATTTATACAGTCTTTATATGAACAAACAAGTCCTCCCGATACTACTTTCTTCATTTTATCCATTTAATTAGAAATTAACACCACTTCTAAAATTCACAAACAGTTCACAAAATGGCATATGTCAAAAGTGAGAAGACGTGTTTGGTTTGCTTGAATTAGCCATAACCCTAAAATACATGGGCGTGACAAGCTGAGACAACAGCTCTTTCAGAATACGTGAAATATAATGTTTTTCCTTATGATAATGATTTTTCCTATCGTTTGTTGGAAAAATAACATATTTGTTTTTATTAGAAATCAGTTTGTGTTTCTCAATATACTTTTATTATTGACCTCTAACGGAAAATGTTCACGTCGAGATAATGAAAAGAACAAAGAATTATAAGATACGAAGTTATGCCGAAACAATCCGATTTTATCCGATTAGTCCTTTAAATTTGTTGGCATACTCTTTCTCTCTCTAATTTTCGTTTCTCTCTCTGACTGTCGCTTCTGTATAGATGTTTATTCTGTGGTTGTAGTAGAGAAAGAAACTTTGTATTATTTTCATTTGTGTCATTGTTGGAAAAACTATAGAAAGAAAATTATGGTTGTCCGCAGAAAATACTTGTAAAATTGAACAGAAAACGATAATGAGAATTGAAACAAATATTTTTTAAGCCAATACGAAATTACTCTTTATTTGGCTCTGAAAACCGGGACCACACATTCGTCATTCGATGAATTCTGAGAAAAAGAGCAAATATTCGCCAAATGCCGAGTGAATGGGCTGTTTGCATGCTATTTGCCGCGAATATTCGGTGTTCGTTGTTTCCCGCTTCGTCAGTTTTTCGAGCCAAGTCAAAGTGAGCGAATATTCGCCTAGATGTGTAGTAGGACCCGCTTCGCATATACGCGGTGTTTGAATTAAAGCAATCACAATTGTTATTTTTTAATTATATAATGCCCGGTTGCATCGACGTTTCTTAAATTTACACTTAATAAAGCTGAACTTACATTAAGTATCACTTAATTTTTATCTACTGTTACACACATATTTTTTTTAATAACCTTAAGTAAGTGGAGTTTATATATTTTTAAGCAGTTTAAATTGTACTTTTAGTAACAAGAAAAATAAAATTTAGAGATTTTGTTTGTGTTAAAGTTTGGAGGTTATATTGGTAAGTTTGATTCAAATAGAATTATAGTTTTTAAAATTAAAGTGTAATTAAATATATTCATTGTTTTTAGCAAAAATGGTAGGTATCAGACGAAAAAAGAAAGCGAACACGAAGTGCCAACTAATTAAATTAATAAGTAAAACATTGAAAGAAAAATGCAATACTTACATGTCGTTATAAAATTCAATATTATTTTCTATTAAAATCAGTAATTGCAATACTGTATATTTGGTTAATCGAAACCGTTGAAAAAGCATGATCAGAAAGAGTATGAAAATGATCAGATCTGTCGTATATTTGCCTTGGTATTCCGCATAAAATTAAATCCAATGCATCTAAATCGTCATCATCGACAATAAAATCAATAACTTCAATGATTCTGATAGAAATTAAAAACGTTTCCATTCAATATAACCTCACTACTTACTTAAGTGCAAGATAAACCGTCAACTTCGGAGGCTTAAATTTATGGAAGCCTTAAGATGTTTATAGAGAGTTTAGCGCACGGTGCAACGAAATAAAACTAAACTTAAGGCTAAACTAAACTTAAATTCTTAAATGGTATCGGTGCAACTGGGCATAAATTGGTTATTAATTAGTATTTCCTGTAGAAATAGTGATATGGAATGCGTTTCCTGCAAAATAATAAAAATTCAATGATTTGAGGGCAAATTTTCGTCGTTCCCGCAACGAGTTGATTTGATACAAGTTGATGCTCGGAGAACTAATCAAGTCTGGTTGCCGAATGAACGCACCCTACAAGTCGGGGGCCGACATTCGGGATTCGCCGATTGACGAACATTAGCCTTTAGCCGATCTATGCTCGTCAATTGGGCATACTTGTACAGACATGCATAGTTTGCCGAGCATCGATTAGCGGATTCTAGCCAAATATTGAGTACATAGACAAGACACATCTAATCTCCTAATGTTGAAGCTGTTTTTCTACTGCATACGTATTTGTTTCCAATGTAAATCGAACTTTGCTTCGGCATTTGGCGAATATTTGCTCCGGATTCGACGAATGCTGAATGTGTGGCCTCGGCTTAAGCGCAAGAGCTTGTACCCCGATCACGGTTTTAACTAAAACACTGCTTTAAATGTCAAATTCAAATTTCAAAATGTAATTTCACCCTTATGTTAGAAGATCGATTAAAAATATTTGTTCGAATACAAACTATGTTCTGCTTTAAAATCATTAACCATTAAATAATAAAATTTGACATTTCTTAAAACAGTGTTTTAGTTAAAACGTAGAACACCTTTTGCAGTATCGAAAATTTCGCGTTTAAAAACGTCATGATAAATAAACACAGAATTGACGTCGCATGCAAGAGAGAGACAGAAGATCATGCTTCCTAACAAACCTCCCCTCGTTGTCTTACGTCCCACTCCTTGATTCTATCTGTCATTACTCATTATATTTGCATCTGTCATTCAATGTTAACCCAATTCTTTGTGATTTGTTCGCTGTGTTAAATAAAAATGAGTTTAAAACAACAAGATGTATGTGGGGCAACTTTTTTGTTTGATAATATTGAAGATTATTGGATTATTCAACTAAAAGAATGGCTGGACTATAGAGGTCTATGGCTGATGATAGGTTTTTGTTTGGAATTGGTAACCATAGCAACCTTTAGTTCTATGCTTTACCGCTAGATGAGCTCTTTCCAAAGCGAAATATTCTTGTTAACTCTTGTTTATTTTTCTATTATACCAATATTATTTTTACTTCAAATGCTTTAATGGTTATTTATAAATATTTATAGCTCTTTTTACAGAATCGTACTACTTAATAAATAAATATATCATCACGGCATATACACCATTTCTGGGTGTGCCAGTATCTACAACAAATGTAGACATCGGTAATGATGACGATATATTTTACCGTGCAGGCGCTTACCAGGCGTCACCTCACGGGCACTCATAGCTGGCGTGGAGAGTGCACCACAGGGGTCACTTTTGTGCCATTTAAACTTGGAAATATTTGGCGTCTGTCGGGATCGAACCCGGTTCCCCCAGGTTCGCGACCAGACACTCAGGCACGCGGCCACAGAACCCCATCGTACTACTTCGGTTGATAATTATCAACATTGGTCAAAGAATTAAAACAGTAAAAATTATAGTTAAAGGTCAATAACACCCACTTGTATATAAAATAAAGTTTAACTTAGAAATAAATAAAATCTATACCTATACGTAATAATTTATGAAATATTTGTAAATTAGAAAATATGGGCCTATATACGAGTATTTAGATTCTTTTACATTTACTATTCTGATTTAACCTCGTCAAATATAATACAAATTATCAAAAAAGGAGTAATAATTATGGATATATCAGTACATATATTTATATTATAAATTTAATTGACATCAGGGCCGGCTTGATCTTTTGTGAATGCAAGATTTTAGCGCGGGCTTTTGAAAATAAAAATGTAACTGCGTAATTTTTATTTTTTTATAAAAGAATATTGCAAGAATTAATGTTGCTATTTATTTGTTTAGTAGCAAAATGATTGTGTTTTTCGCACTAAACGAAGGCGGATAAACACGGTTTTGCAACTAATCACAAAATATTTATAAATAAAAAAGAATGAATTATAAATTATCATATTATCATGTTCGCTATTTATTGCCTTCTTTTACTTTTCTTAAGCTTAGATTTGGAATGTTAATTAAAAATCGTGTAACGCTATGTTAAAGTTTGTGCATTTTTCTTCAAAAATATTGAATAATATTCATTAGCAGTAGTAAATATTCGAACTGATTATAAATAGTAGGTTCTGGTGCGGTTGCACCGTTCGCACCTGCCTCAAGCCGGTCCTGTTAACATTAAACGTAATTTTATTTCAATGTTATCGTCTTGTACACACCTGAAGATAAATTGTTAAAGGTTATTGAAAAAAAAAAACTTACAAGACATATATTTAGTTTATATAATAAATTATGTCGTCATTCTCCAATTTAGAATTTTCTAAACCAACAAAGGATTTCTTTTCAAACGCGGAGGAATAACCAGTTGAATCAGACCGTTTGACTGGTATTACTCGTACTTAAAATTATTATCACCCTAACTAATTCCATGGCTACCAGCTACTATTTAAAAATACATTGGTAATTGGTGTGATTGAAAAACAAGTGAATTTGTTATTTTAGTCATAGCTTAATCAACACTGATTAATTAATAATAAAATTAAAAATTATCCCTAACCTTAAAATTAAATGAATAAATGAGCTAGATACGTATTTCGAGAACAAAGTTCTCATCTTCAGTAAAAATTACGCAAAATCGTATTAATAAGACAAAGGGATTCGATTCGCGTAATTTAGGAATTAGTTATCAGCGATTTTAATAGTTTAACGATTATGTTTGTATGTGTATCTGTGTGACAAAAATTTCTCCGACGATAACTCCAATACTAGAATTCTAAAAATTATAATTCATTCGTATTCCTCTTCTTTATATCCATATAAAGAGCTGATTAGATTTTGGCTATAATTGGTCAACAGGACCTCTTATTTGTTTTCTTATCAGTTTGTCTTGAAAAAATGCAGTTAAATATAATTTTTTGACATTTTATGTGATTATCAGTATAAAAGAATATCTTATTGTCTATATGGTTTGGTTCGATTATACATTTTCCATCATATTCAATAGATATAGAGTTAATTACAAATAGATTAACTTTCATATATCAGCCAGCTTTGATATAATTATGGAAATAGCTGATATATTCAAATAATTCTAGTTCTAACAGATATCAATGTTAGATTGATTGAAATATTTTTAAAGTCCCCTTTGCCCCCATGTAGTCTGCGCTGTTATTTAATAGGTATATCTTGTCAATTAGATATACTTTAACCTAACACTTTAACTAGAGATAGTACGACCATGACCAAGAAAATGAAACTTTTCAAGTCTACTTCTTATCAAAAACAAATTTCAACGTCAAAGGCAAATTAATTTTAGAATATAACATTTCTAAGAAAATTTTTGTCACAAGCGGAAAGTTTAGTACATGAGGTATTACTCGTAGCTGCGTGTTCTAATGTCTGTCTACGAGTAAGAGTAGATAAAATGTCTTTACTTCCAGTGGCATACAACTCTTTCTAAACCTACATTTCAGGTTTTTACCTCCCGCTACCCTAAGTAAGGGAGGTATAGGGATCATGCTAAAAATCACATATAGAGATTTTAGTGAAAAAGCACGTTTTGATGTCCCCAGAAACCGATTTTAACATTTTTAGAATGATGTTTGTGGATATGTATGTATATGTATGTATGTGTGTGTATGTGTGTTTATGTGTGTGTGTGTGTGTGTGTGTGAGAGAGAGAGAGAGAGAGAGAGAGAGAGAGAGAGAGAGCGAGAGTGGATCCCGTGGACACGATTACTCAAATACTATCAATCAGAAAATTTTGAAATTTTGTATACCCACAATACTAATATGGGAAGAGCTTATTAGTTTTTAGTATAGCGACTGTATATACATAGTGTGGCCAATAGGGGGATCGATTTTGATTGGTCGGCGCGAATTTGCCTAAATATGGATGATATTATGCCGACAAAGTGACATTTTCAGATTTATTACGTGAATTATACGTGAATTGAAGGTAATTATATTATATTTATATTTTAGATAGTGCAAATAAGTAAATTACACGTGTATTTGTATATTTATAACTCAAAGTAATATATACATATTTTTTAACATCACATCTTTTTTAGGTTAACTGTCAAAATTACTAAAAATGTCTAATATTAAGGTATATATTTTAGATGCCTGGTTGCGTGGCGGTTGGTTGTGAAAACAGTTCTTCGAAAGGATTTAAAATGAAAATAAATATTTTGTTTCCATTTAATATCCTCTTTCATTAATTGTTTATCGAATTTTATTTAGTTATCACAACATATGAATTCAAATTTTCCGCGCATTTTGCCTAAATATGGCGGCGGTGGGCCACACTATGTATGTACAGTCACTATAGTTTTTAGTATATAGCAGATAACCGGAAGTATTACTTATACAAGATTTTAACAGTTTTTCTTGAAAAAAAAAAAAATACATTGAATATATTTAATAAAATATAAATTTATAAAATAATTTATTCTTGTAGGTACATCATCTAGCCAATGCGTCAAACAAAAACATAATACTTTAATAACAATGTTGACGTATTTAAACAAATGCCACTGTCACATTTAAATTAATAATGAAACCGTATTAAGGAGAATGTAGTAGAAATAGCTTTTGATTTTATTAAAATTAAGTTATGTAAAAATAATATATTTTCCATCATACATAAATATTAGATGTACAGGATGATCCGATTTAAGTTTGCTAAGTTTGCAGCACTATAAATCAAACAGCTGTCAATTAGTACGTGTTTTTAAAGTGTCACATATTGGTTTACAACTACACATTTATGAAATAGATGAGAGAAGAATTTACACAGATTGCGTTTTAGAGCACCAGGAAGTTGATGCTGATTTTCCAAGGATTATCTTTTTCGCGCACTGTGGTCAGTTGGCGTCATCGGGACTTACATTTTCAAAAACGTTGAAGGACTGTTATAATTGATGGTGAGCGCTATAGGCCCATGATAATTTTACAGATTTCTATTTATTGGAACAACAAATTAGATTTTGTTTACAAACGACCACCCGCACGAGATCATTTACTTAAAGCTTATTGCTATTTTAAACATCGAATTTGCGGGAGGTCATGTGCTGGTCACAATTTTTGATTAAAATAATTAAAGACGATATTTTTAAATAATATTTGTCATTTAGTAGTTATAAATGAAAACTTTGTTGCTTGCTATAGCTATGTTTTTACTGTCACTAGTGATTATTAATACTTGTTTAACTATCTAGTGTGTTAATACCTAATACGTTTGATTAATCGAAACATCACGCGTTAATTATTGAAAGTATTAATTGTCCATTAAAAATGCGTTATTCATTAATTTTTCCACTGATCATATATAATTAAATTGAAGAAAATTTTATTTTATTCATGAGGAAATTATTATAGGTTAGTAAGATTTTACTTTTAATGTTTTGACATTAATTGCTTTCAGTGGAAAATCTTTCATTAATAGCTGTCATTAATAAATTTTCAATATTTCAATACATTTATAAAACCCATAAATAAATGATAAATGGAAAATAAATTTTTATCCCTTCTCAACAATAAAGTGTTGCTTTATTTTATTAATGAGATTTCAGTGGATAAAATGTAATTTTATAAATATTATTTTGAAAATAATTATTTCCAATTTTAAAATCGCACAAGTGACACATGTGGTGCTTTCTCCATTACATTTTTAAGTTCGACAAACAATTTTTGATTAGCGCCCTCAACGGTACGGACATATAGTCAACAATAGGTAATAATAATAATCCTATTTATTTGCATATGCAGTCTAAGGCTAGACTCGGTTAGGTTAGGTTAAGTTCGTTTATTTTAGATTAGGATTCTATTTATAAAATAGAAATTACGATACAGTAAGTTCAAGGATAAAGAAGTGTTTTTACTCGTCAATAGAGTGTACAGTACTTAACGTAACTTAACCACAAATGACAAATATTTTAAGTGAATGCCTATTTAAACAGTACATTATTGGAAAAAAATATTGAAACATGAACAAAATATACTAGTTATTTTCGTTCAATTTTATTAAATTTTATAAATACTTTTCCTCCCTCCAAACAAATTATGAGGACAACTGTTCCGTTTACCCACCCTGCTTCTACACCGCTGATGCTACTTGGCCAAACGGAATAGCCCGTAACATACGCACTTTTATAATAAAAACGCTGTTACATTATGAGGAATAAATAAAATAAAATAAATAAATATATCATCACGGCATATTACCCATTTCTGGGTGTGCCAATCTGCTTTATCGCAGGTATCGGTATGATGATGACATATTTGTACCGTGCGGGCGCTTACCAGGCGTCACCTCACGGGCACTCATTGCTGGCGTGGAGAGTGCACCACAGGGATCACTTTTGTGCCATTTAAAATTGGAAATATTTGGCGTCGGTCGGGATCGAACCCGGTTCCCCCAGGTTCGCGACCAGACACTCAGGCACGCGGCCACGGGATCCCATGAGGATCGTATTTTATTAAAGCGTTTTCGTTATAAACGTGAGCTCATAATACGAGTTATTGTATTTGCATATACCTACATAATCTTATTATTAACATAGGAAGAAAAAATTCAAAAATCAAATTTAATTATGGAATTTCCAACCTCAACAATATGACATCGTTCAATTAATTTTGAAAATTCGTTTATTATTTAATAGAAACCACAGAAAAGAATAATTTGTTAAAACAAGTTACGTCATAAAAATGAATCGTTAATAGGAAAATTTATTTGTGTTTCAATGTAAACACGACTCACCGCTAGCCACATAAAAATACGAATGATGGTGTTAATAAAATTGTGAACTTAATTTTCCTAGTTTAAAAACGGAGTTTTGCCAAAAGATATTTTCCTAAAATAACTATATACATACATATAATGTATGAGCATAGTTATAAAACGTAGAGAGATAAGATATTTATAATTTTGCAGCTGGTTCAAGTTCGTGGGTACGCTATGCTTAATATCACATTTTTGCAATGTTTAAAACTGTTATCAGTGATTCATTTCGTTAATGTAACGTAATCATTATTAGCAGTACGACAAAACCACTATCTTAATATAACTAAAATTTAATGCAAAAATAAATTTATTGCAACCATATTATTTAATAATAAAAACTTCTCTTTATTTTATTTTAAAAATTTGTTTCTGAGGTCTGAGATCATAAATGACTGTATATAAAATTAAACAAAATAATTTTTAACTAATTAAGTGATAGGTTGTGGTTCTAACAATCTAGATTAAGGTCTAATCATAAAAGTTATTTCCAATTTTCAAATTGCACAATAGTGGTGCTCTCTTCCCAAAAGCATTAATAAACGATAAGCGCTCTCCATAAGTTACAAATATGTAATCATTTATTATATTATGTATAGAACATAGGTCCGAAAATATACCGATTCTATGACATGGTAGATTTTTATTTTCTATATGCATATCAGTTTTCTGCCGATTCGTTAACAACTGTGACAAGTAGTCTTATCCAGGACCGGATTAAGGTATTTTCGGGCCTGAGGCGCTAACAATTTTCGGGCCCCTAGAATAACATATAAGACCCCAAAAATATAATTTATTTCAAAAATCAAACAGAAAAACAATCACAACAGAAATAAACTCATAAAGAAAATAAAATATAACTCTAAAAAAATAAAAACTCGATAAAATGGTGCCGTATCCGGGCCCCTAACAGGCGCGGGCCCTGAGGCGCGCGCCTCGTGGTTAATCCGGCACTGGTCTTATCATTTATTCTCACTAGTACCAATTTAATTAATTAGTTATAAGCAACAACTTTGGTTATCGAAGGTGATTAGGGTTGAAAAAATTCCTGGATATGCATTCATTTATTTATTTTCGGCCTTAACCGGCTTCTTTAAAATTATAATAAACATTTATAAAAATAATTAGTAATAAGAAGATAAAACCTTACTTAACTAATGGCGGTAATTTTAGAACCTGACCTTGGAACTCTGGAAGTCATAACTATTATTAATTTCGTAGGGTGCAAGCTTTCACATTTTTCAAATTATTTTTTTCTACAAAATTTTATCGACAGACATCAGTGATTTTATTTACTTATTTTTATTGTTTTAACCTTTGACGACCATTGTGATTTTTTATTACATTTATCTATACTTATTGAATTGTAAATGCTTTCATACCACGTTTATAAATTTCACGTAAATTTTACTTTGTTAAAATATTATACTGTTGTTAATTATGTAAATTTTATCCAGCTCCTGATGAAGGCATAGGTGGTGCCGAAACCGATCGAAGCCGAAAATAAATAAACATTTTGACTGCATATCCAGGAATTTTTACAACTCTAATCTTTGGTTATATACATTTAGAAATGTCTGCCTCATGGAGGTATGAAACAAATATGGAGGGAGCGTAAAGCGATACTATGGGCGAGGGGAGTGAAGCCTAGTGGGGACGGACGCATACATGTCTTGGTCCCGAGCTAGAGTGGGGATCTCGCGGTATTTTTGAAGTACGAAATGCGAAAAACGTGTAACTGAAACAATATAATTACTTTTTTTTTTAAAAAAAAAAGGGATTGACTGATAATTATATTTCTTATGAAAATAAATTTAAAACTATTTGGAAATATTAAATAGTAAAAAGTTACTTCAAATATAAACTAGACATTAAATTACAATAGTAAATACTAATCTTTTATTCACTACAATTTGTAAAAATTAAGCTACATAAAATATGTTGCGTCTAAATAAAATGGAAAAGGTATAAGAGTACATTAAAAAATAAACAATTGATTTAGATCATTTTTGTTATAAAAAAACAGTATTTTAGTAGCCTGTAAACAATGTCATTTTGTTAATTCAAATTCTAATATTTTGGGATTTATCAATATTTGATTTTGTAAAAAAAATGCACCTAATTTTAAAATAATTATGACATGTAGATTTAATTAAATGAACTATGTGATTTTCCAGGGGCCCATGTTCAGAACAATGTTCATGCAAAGTAAAATAAATGTCTGTATTTATAAAAAAATTTAAAACATTTAAAGACATGAAATATAGCATTTTTGTATGATATAATTTCCTATCGTTTTCTTGGCGTAATGTAATATCACATTTTGTGTACACGTTAATAACTTCCTTATTATCTTATTATAGAGTTTTTTGTAAACACCTTTTTAATAAAGAAGTAACAATAATAAAAATAGTCCACAATATATTACTTTGCACAACACACCAGAAAATTAAATCTCAACAAAACTTTGTACTGTACACGACACAAAATGACAGATGGTCCCGACTGGTAGTGGGGAGCAGTTGGCTTCATTTGAGTTCGCATAAGCTACCTCCATATTTGTTTCATACCTCCATGGTCTGCCTTCTTGAAAGAGTCAGTGGTTCATTTTTTGGAGATGTTCTGTATTGGAAGAAGAGGAAGGAAGGCATTTCCAACATTTTTTTTACAATTTTTACAATTTAATTAACTGTTTTGTTGTTGTCGCTGTTAAATTAGTATGGACTGATATTTAACTTTTTCCCTTCGCATCCTGTCGCTTGGGCTGCGGTGTTGCCGTATCTTCATAATTTTAGCACTTTCAATATGGCCACTGAATTGATAACAGGCTATACTTATTTGATGGTAACTATTATTAGGTGTTCAATAAGTCTCTACGTCCTAATTGGCTATGCGGGTTGAGAAACGCATGTCTATACTTTATTTATACAATTTAACCTTAAACAAAACGTCAAACGTCATTCCAAATGAGGAAAGTGCATCCATTTTTTGAACTCCACTGTGTTTTATTAAATTTTATTACAGTAGATACTGAAAATGTTCCTGAGAGCAGAAATGAGCTTCACAACCCATAGCCAACCAGGACGTAAACACCCCATACTTTTGGTTGTTCTACATCTACATACAAATTCAAAAAACGACGTCATCGTTTAAACGTGATTATTCGCTAAAATCTTGATTTGCGATTTACGTCATGATTCCCGAATGATTTCCTATACCTTTCATACCCACGGTACGGTGGCAAAAGGTAAAAACAAATTCCTTATAAATTTCCCGCAAATAAATTTGAAGAAAATGTTAATATACATACATTTGTATTTAAAACATAACGAAATTATATCATGTTTTCTTTGAATGAGAATAATGAAAATGTGTAACCGTCAGTGGCGTACAGGGTGGCGTATTAAGCTATTTTGGCGCCAGAAGCCCTTGAATTTTTTACGAGTTTTCTCGACAAAGATTTAATATGTATATTTTGGTCCCATAAACTAATTATTATATTTATACAATTTTGTATTAATAGTAATTTCAACAAAAAGATAAATATTTGTCGTTTTACCTGTCAAAATTTGATATAACCTAGAACTTGTGCAAATTTTATAATTTTATTAATTTAATATTTACCTAGCATTTTCTAATCTGGTATAAAACACTAAAAAGAAATAATCCTAAAAATCTTAGCTAAAGCCTGGATTACACGATGAAGTTTTTATTTTCAAGTGACTTGAAATGTGTCTTCATAAGTGACCTTATAAGTATAGTTAAACGATCAAGTTTTGCGTGAATTAAAATATCCAAGTGTCAAAATTTAAGTTATATTTACATTAAGATTTCAATTACTTCTCTATCCCATTTTGCCATTTTTCAGTTAAATATAGATCGTTTGTTACAACACTACCAGAATACATCAAAAATATAAACACAAATGACATTTGACAGTTACTTGACAGTTAAAATTGGTAGAGACTTTTAAGAAAAAGTAACGCATGTTCCAGTTTTTCTTTAAAAGTTTTTCGTTAAAAGTCTATTCATTTGTCTCTCTTGCACTCATGTCATCGTGCGAGAGAGAAAACTTTTCAAGTCACTTGAAAAGAAAAACTTCATCGTGTAATGCACGCTTAACAAATTCTGACAGATAAAATGTCAAATATTTTATTATCTTTTTGTTCAAAAATGCCATAGTTAAATAGAGACAGAGAGAAAAATAACAACCGAGAAATCTCGAAACATTTTGCGAGAAACGAGATCTCGGCAAATATATCTCGTCTCGTAAACTATTTTTTACATTTCTGTCTCGTCTCGTCGAGACGAGAAATCTCGAGTACGAGAATCGAGAAATATCTCGTCTCGACTGAATCACTAAGTCCGAGCTTCTCAGGCTTCTGTGATAATACTCCACTGGTAACCGTAACGTACGAACTATTACTAAAATCACATCCACAAACGTTAAAAATTATCAAAGCTAGTCAATATGGTACCTATCTACCTCTACCTCTCCACTGAATACTAGTTTTCAAATATACAACGGTATAATGTATAATGAATGTCAGATATGCACGAACATATGTACATACAATGGAGTTCGTTTATGGAGAGAGTATCGAACAAGCCAACAAGCCAACTTTATCTACTTAATACTGAAAGATTTCATTTTACTTTTCACGTAATTTTCCCTCCATAATATGACTTTTACGATTACGACTATTATCCATGTGATGTATAAAATAATTATATACATATAAATAAATATATAAATATATCGCCATAGCTTATTACCCTCGTTATTACCATTTCATATTGCCTATGCGACAAACAAAAACATAATACCTAGTTTAATAACAATTATGACGTATTTAAACAAATGTCACTATCACATTTAAATTAATAATGAAACTGTGTTAAGGAGAATGTAGTAGAAATATATTTTGATTCTAATAAAATTAAGGTGTGTAATAGATATTTACACACCAAGTGAGCTAAGGTAATGTTTATTCATGAGAAGAAAGTTTAGCTCACGAGCCCGTAAGGGCGAGTGGGTTAATTTCTTCGAGTGAATAAACATTCTTAGCACACGTGGTTTGTACAATATTTTATTCAATTTTGACGAAATACTAATAAAAACCATTATAATATTTAATTTTAACAAAATAAAAAACTGATCAGTTAGTAGGCTGAGCATGACAATAGTCGCTGATAGACGTCAAGTCATGTATTTAAAATGCTTTATTGTCTGTCATTTGTGCCGTGAAAAATAATGAAAATGGCTGATAATGTCTGATAAATCATATGGTAAGTGTTATTTTCGTACCTGATGTTATTTTAAATGCATTATTTGTTGCAGAGTGAGTTAAAATTTTGTGAGAGTGATTCAAAAATTTTTTAATTCACATGTGAAAAAACTGTTACTTATAGTTGTTGCTATGGAGTTAATAATAGCAGTTTAAAACGTCAAAATTGAATAAAAATAATATATTTTCCATCATACATAAATGTTAGATGTACAGGATGATCCGATTTAAGTTTGCTATGTTTGCAGCACTAAATCAAACAGCTGTCAATTACTACGTGTTTTCAAAGTGTCAAATATTAGTTTACTACACATGTACGAACTGGATCGTATACAGCGAAGAATTTACACAGATTAAAGCACCAGGACGTTGATGCTAATTTTCTAAGGATTACCTTTTTCTTTGATGAGGCACATTTTCACCTCTCTGGGTATGTTAATAAGCAAAACTGCCACATATAGGTAGAGGAAAATCTTTATGTGATTTATGAGGTACCATTATATGCCCAAATGAGACTCTTTGGTGCGCACTGTGATCAGGTGGCGTCATCGGAACTTACATTTTTCGAAACGATGAAGGTCGATCTGTTATAGTTGATGGTGAGCGCTATAAACACAACAAATGCTAGATTTAAACTATGGTTAAATGGCTTGCTATTTTAACAACAGTCTCGGGTCTTGTTAAATTTCTAACCAGTTGCTATTTGACATCTGTCACATATGTGTAATCAGAACAAAATATTTATTTTTTCCTTTCCGTCATAAATTAATTTGCAACAAGAAAATTAGTAAGTACAAGTTGCATTAGCTGTGTAATTTAAAATAAAAATATATTCATTAAATTAATGTCATAGAAAATATTACTTATCTATGTTTTCGGAATCTGATGAGTCTAAAGAAGAATTTTTTGAAATTGATATTCGATTTCTGCGAAGAGAAAGAGTATTCAGAGATCAAGGAAATCCTTTTGAATTTTTTGATGATGTACAATTTAAAATGAGATATCGGCTATCTAAGGACACCGTTCTGTTAATTATGGATCATATATATGAAAAATTGACATCACACACTGAAAGAAATCATTAGTTATTATTATGCAACTGGTACTTTCCAGTCTGTTAATAATGACATTTATTATTAATAACAATGAAATTGGTTTTCATATTACTAAAAAATACAATAATTCCCTAAAAAAATTTTAACATGAATGTTGACTAACAACAGTTTAAAAGTGATTTGCTAATTTCATGAAACATCATAAAAATTGAACAAGTTGTTAATTTTGAAAAGTTGTTTTAACTAACACAAGATTTAACAATCGTATATGAAACCGGGCATTAACTTAAAGCTCATTGCTATTTTAAACAGGAATTTGCGGGAGTCATGTGCACATCAGATTTTTATTCTTCTATAATTATGAAGAAATATTATCTATTATGGAGAGCACCACAAAGATCAATTTTTCATATTTGGAAATCTTATTTATTAATGAAGATGAGCCAAGCGTTGCATCAGAAGCTAACCTAATCTAATAGTTACTAACAGATTAGGTTTTAGGTTAACCTAGAAGTAAATTTAACATTAGATACTACAATACCAACAAAACTAACGCGTTTACGTCCGAAGTTGTTTTAACCGAAATCTGATAACGTGGCACTTAGTACTATATTTCTCGATAACGGATTGTTTGGCATAAAACAACTTGGCAATGGGATATCTCGATGGGGCCGGTTTTACCTTGAAGCGCACAAAGCAGTCGGTTCCGATCCCTAAATTAAAAGACTTATCATGTTGGAGTTTTTGTATGTAGTAAAGTATTGTAATCGCGAAAAATTTCGGTTTTCAGATTTCAACGGAAATGTCCATTCTGATCATACCTGAATCCATTTTGACTAATTTCGCCGTGACGTCTGTATATACCGTGAGTATTTTTTAACGTGAAACATTGGGTTTGTCATATCCGTGGTTACGACTTGACATTTGATTGACAGCAATGTATTTGCCCGTTCCATTTAAAATGAAACATAGGGAACGAATTTGACATTTGATAAGACGTCAATAGAGGTTAATTTTGTTTAAATTAGTTGTAGAAAAAATATAGTGTGCACCTTGTGCCCGAGTGGTTTTCTGACTCGGCTAAATTTCTTACAATATTTAAATATAATACTTCTGTCAAATTCATTCCCCATGTGTCATTTTAAATGAGACAGACAAATACATTGCTGTCAATCAAATGTCAAATAATAACTTATAGGAAAATTCAACGGTTATCTGTCATATTGACAAGATGTCATTAGAGGTTAATTTTGTTTAAATAATTACACCTGTTTTCTAAAAATTAAATTTAGACGTAGAAAAAATACTGTGTGCACCTTGTGCCCGAAATATGTTTAATGGTCTCGAGTGGTTTTCTGACTCCGCTAAATTTCTTATAATATTTAAATATAATATTTCTGTCAGATTCGTTCCCTATGTTTCATTTTAAATGGAACGGGCAAATAGATTGCTGTCAATCAAATATCAAGTCGTAACTATGGATATGACAAACCCAATGTTTCACGTTAAAAAATACTCACGGTACATACGTACGTTTGTATACGTATCTCGCTTAACTCAAAATCGGTAAGCCGTAGAAAGTTGAAATTTTGTATTTAGGACTATTATAACATCTAGTTGTGCACCTCCGTTCTTAGTCTTTACATAACTTCCGGAATTGGTAGTTTACTTGAAGCCTATAATATATTTTAATGAAAAACTATATTAAAATGTAATCTAAAACGTTTCAATTTTGGTAAATAAGACTTTTATAACAATGAAAATAACATAATAGATTTGAGTTAAAATGGGATAACCGGAAGTGATACATTACCTGAAGCTGTTAACAGTTTTTCTTGATAAAAATGGTTTTATTTTGATTTTAGAAATAAAAGAGAATTAAATTCTGCGTTTAGCACATCAAGTATTATTAAATTAGCCGTTTGGATAAGAGAGATATGTAAATTTAAAAATTATATACTTTTTGCTTTTTGTAATTAAGTTTGCTATGGATTACGGTAAAAATAAAAAAAAAAATCTGATGTGGCCAGCCCATAACCTCCCGCTGGGTATTTAACCATGTAGTATAAATAAAGCAATCATTATGTTCAAATATTTTTACAATCACTCAAAACATTTTTTATTTTATATTTAACAAATACAGGGTGTTTCAAAACATGTGTCAGAAAATAAATGGTGGGATTGGTTGGCTAATTATAAGAAAAAAGTTCCCATTAACATGGTTCCGCAAACGCACCGTTTTCGAGATACAGGGTGTAAAAAAAATATTTTATTTTTTATTTTTTGACGATATCTCAGGAACCGTTTGAGATACAAAACTCAGCTTTTGTACACATCTTAGCATTAATATTAGATACTTTTTAAGCGCTTATTCAATTTTTTTCATGTGCCATTGACGGAGATTTTAGGGTTGCGTGAGGTTTTTATGACCCTAATTGGCATTCTGAAAGCACATTGTGAACCACCAATATTTTCTACACAAAAAGGTACTCCTAGTCAAAAGCTCTAACGTAAACCGTTTTAGAGAAATACGGCATTTTATGATGGAAAACATGAAAAAAAGTAGCAACATGTTTTGTTGTTGATAAAAACATTTTTGATCTAGTCGTCTGCGTTCATGCATTTGTTTTGACATTAAAATTATTGACAATTGTCGTTTAGTTGTTAAATAACCTTTTTTCAAAAGGAGTCAATATCGCGGAAACTTATTACCTTTATTACCCAATTTTTACACCCTGTATCTCGAAAACGGCGCGTTTGCGGAACCATGTTAATAGGAACTTTTTTCTTATAATTAGCCAACCAATCCCACTCTTTATTTTCCGACACATGTTTTGAAACACCCTGTATATCATACACAAAATAAATTTCACAAATATTGAGAAAACTAATAGAAACACTTAACAAAAATCAAAATAGTACTCGCATCTTGACATCTTTTCAAATTCGAATTCCAGAAGACAATGAAGCAAATCAATAGTACTTCTTGAAAGCCAGTGTATGTACGTTGTTAATATATTATGCACTGGAAAGTTTGAATTTGAAAAAAATGTGCTTACATTGATTTTATTACAAACGATTTTAGTCAGAAGAAAAACCGATGACAAAATGAATGGTGACAAGATAAACATTTAATACTAATAAAAATTTCAAGGCTAATAATAATTCAGAGATATTATACCTAATTTTGAAACCCTATATGAAATACTATTATTAATGAAATATATATTTGGTTTGCACGATTTTTATTGTTAATACTTCCATTGGACGCAAATGATAGGGCAACAATATAAACCTACTGTGCATTGTGCTTGTAAATACATGTCAGCAAAAACGTATCAGCTTGGTAGGTAAGTTATGTAGAAGTTTATGTTAAGTTATGTTAAGTAAGGTTAGTATGTTATATTTTTTCTCAGATACCTGTTTTACCACTAACTGAGACGAGTGTGACTGTACAAGTATGTACACGTACGAGTGCAAAAATCATTTAATTTGAACCAAATTTGGAGATTAGAAGACAAATAATGTCACTGTAACTTGACAACAAAAATTTATAAACGCTTTTCTTTTATTTCATGGCTAGATAGATAATATTCTAAATCACCCTCGTACATTGCCGAGATATCCTATTCCCGAATTATTATAGTACGGTGAGATATCCTGTACTAGTTTTAAAACCTGAAAAATATACTTTTTTCGCCTAGTTCATATTCATATTATATTTTAATACAATCCAGTTCTAGCATAATGTAAATCAGAAAATTTTATCTGCGATTCATTCTAGTTTCTTGCATAAAAACATACGCTCAGTCGTATATTTCTATTTATTTGAGTTTCAAACTAGATTGTTGACGCACGCGCAATATTAGACAAAACTTGTTCTTGTTATACCTACCAGCATGAATTGTAAATTTCAAAATTTTTGAGGTTAGGTACATGCGTCATGCGAGTAAACGTCAAACATCTGTTTTAAATTTTTATAAGGGGCATTATTATTCGTAATTTAGTTGAACCGAAGGCACAGGCAACGCAACGTGTTGCTTGAAAGTCAACCGTTTTTATGTATTTACGTGCATTACATAAAGAATTTTGGTTTCTAAAACCAAACTTCGTTTATAGTACACATTTATACGTTTGTAAAAATGTGTACTACCTAAATATTAAAAACTAAAAAGACAAAATTAAAAATAAGGTTATATCAGTTGACGATTTTATTTGATAACTAAAAGTTGAAGTTGACTGCAGAAGATTTTTTCGCTATCGGTGTGTATTCATATCAATCACAGGGAAAAATTTATTTCCCTTTGTAAACAAACGCTACATACAACGATCTAGTATGAATTTATGCTAAAAAATAATAATATAATGGAGGGTTATACTTTTGACGTCACATGCAAGAAAGAGAGAGCAAATTTGGTAACAAATTTGGATATAAAATTATGACGACCGTGTCATACGGACCTAACAGAGTGCTTTTCTTACATAATCTTGTAACGAATTGTTGAAAAGCAAAACTTTTATGAGCTCTATTTGCAGATACAAAATAATTTATGGCGTTCATTGAAAATAATATATCACTTTGTGATTACAATGGGGCAATTAAAATGTCTACAGTCAATACAGAAAGGTAATCAAAATTGTTGATATTTGTTAATAATAAAATCATGACTTGATTGGCACTGATTTGACAATGAGGTAATATATCATTAAAGAAATTAAACTTTCCCCACAACTATAAAATCGGTTTTAATACTTAACCCTTGATGATGAAGAATAACGATAAATTCATAATACAAAAAATAATTTAAAATTAATATCTCAAAAGATGTGGTCGCAAGGCTAAGTGCGTTCTAGCAGCAACTTAAAAAATATTTATTATTTTCAGATAGCAGAAAAATGATCCTAGTGGTGCTCGCTTTACGTCAGTTATAAAATTTCGTCAGTTAGATGATACTTGATAAGAATATAATGAGAATTTTCGATTGTTCCAAAAAGTAGGTAATAATTTAGTCATCAATATTAATGTTTTCAACCTGCAAAAGACTTGTGGAATGTACTTTGTGGCAAGGCCGTATCCAAGGGGGGAGATTTGGGGGTTCAACCCCCCCCCCCCCTGAAATATAAAATAAAATATTTAAAAAGTTTAAGGAAGTCTAACCAAGATGTTAGCGCTAACATAGCACGCGTCCCAAACTGCGAGTATAACACTCCCAATTGCTTTTTATAATTAAACTAGCTGTACCCGTTGCAAATATTTGCAACAAACAATATGGGTAACGTCATTAAATTATAAATTTTCTGTACTTATATTCAATGTTTGGTACTCTTCTACACTTTTTTAACTACCGCTGCTTTGTTGGCACATAGGAATAGGGAGATTACTTGACACATCACTGATAAGTAAATTATTTAGGGTCGGTTTGTTAATGCAAAGTTAAAAGTAAAGTAATGGTAACTGTTAGTTAGGTAAATTAAATGATTGATTGACTGTTTATAAATATAAAGTTATAGGCTATCTACCAGTTTATAAACTTCTAGTTAACTGTAAATTGGGAACTGAAACTGTTTTGACAGATAAAAAAAAATACAGGTCTTGCAACATAGGCCCAGGATAGATTTTATTGCTAGGTAATTATGTGATGAGAAACTTTGGATATTATTGTACATATTCTACAACAAACTACAGCAATGTTAAATTTTTTAACAGGTAAACATACGTATTAAAAATATGCAATTTATATAGAAAAATAATAATAATAAAAATTATACAGGAACAACAGTAATTTAATTGGCCAGTTTATGATTTAAAGGTTTGATGCTAGTGGTAAATTCGACATTTCGTGTGAAATTTTAATTTTTTTTTTGCTGTTATAAATATAAAAGAAGAAAAAGGTAAAACATCTAATATAGAGATTATCCGCATATTCTTCTTTCAATGTTATATTTTATTGTTATAAATTATAATTATGAATCAATGTTGCAGTCATACTTACATCATTTATTTCCACTTTATAATTTATAAAATTTATTGTCACCAACGAATATTGTTATTGTCGTAATTAGTGTGTTTAATTATGATTTCAAGTTCAATTATTGTAGTAATAATTTATTGTACACAAAATTTTTATACATTATTGTAATGTATGAGGAATGAACGTGTTTTTATTTTTCACATTAACATCTTTATTCAGTTTGAAACAATATGCTTAATCATTGCATATCTATACCTTCTCCTGTATGATTTCACATTAATGAAACTTGATCTCACACAAAGGAAATCTGAATTCACAGCAACGAAAACTAATTTATTACTTTTGAATACCTATTTAGCAATAATGAAAACAGAATTCACAATTTTAAAAACCAATTTCAACTAAATGAAAACAGATTTTACATAGGAACTTAAAATAGGCACCGCCAAGGAAGGGCTAGAAGGGGCACCAGCCACCTTTGGAAAGGAAAAAAAAAGAAAGCAAATGTATTGTCTCTAAAATATATGAAAATATTTTTCTCAACTTATAAAATATTAAATAAATAACGAATAGTATTTTTAAGAAACTTAACTAAAGATTAAATTTGATTACAACAATGAAAGAATTTAATTACAACAATGAGAGAGCTTGATTAAAACAATAATGAAACTTGATTACAACAATGATAAAAGTTGATTACAACAATGATAAAAGTTGATTACAACAATGATAAAAGTTGATTACAACAATGTTAGCTACGTTAGAAGCGAGAATAAGTAACTTGAGTGTTTGAAATCTGTTTTCGTTTAGTTGTAATTAGGTTTCATTGGTGTGAATTCAGTTTTCTTTTACGTGAAATCAGTTTTCGTTAATGTGAAATCATGTTGCAAAAGTGTGAAATCATATTGTAAAATGTAGAATTAAGGGGCGTTAAAGAGTGGGAAAATAGAGACATCCAACTCAGTTGTATTTAATACTTTCGTTATTTAAAAACCTGTAATTGTACACCTGTCTCTTGTCCATTTTTCAATAAATTTTTAAACTTTAGGTTAAAAAAATTATTATATTATAATACAAAATATATATCTTTATAAACTTTGCTCAATATTATTAAATTACTTACCATATTAGAATTAAAGAATTAACTATTATATTTATTAAGTTTTGAGAGCAAAAATTCCTTGTGTTTCACTTAAGTTGACATGTTGACATATTTATCTGTCATTTAAGGTTGACTTTTGTATGATAAAAGCTTTGCACGTTTCAGGATATTTACCTGTTAAATTATTTAACTTTGCATTGATAAACCAGCCCCAGCCCTAAATAACACAAAATATTATTCTTGTAGCAATTTTCACAAATTGCATGTATTTTACATCATTCTCTTCATCTGCATGTTGTTCAGTGCTGCCATCTATCGCTTGACAGCGGTACTTAATAAAAAATCTTTAAGGCCTTATAAAAAATAGACGGAATCAAAACTGTAACATTTTAGATTTTTGTGCACATCTACATGCTAATAGCTTTCATTTAAAAAAAGAATCATTAAAATCGGTTCGGTAGAAGTCCATAACTAAGGCCCCAAAGAAAAACCTTATTTTTTTATATATATAGATAAAGTATACGTAAAGGCCAAAATATTGTTTTATTTTAGGAAGTGTCTACTGTACTGTCCAGATAGAGCCCCAATAAAAATTCGTGAACTGTCACACCTGGACGGACACTAGCTGACAATTCTAGCGGCCACTTCTCGAATCTACCTAAAAACCACTGTCTACCAATTAGGAATTGTCAGTTAGGTATTGTTTTGGTTGGGTTTTTTTAAAAAAGGCAAACTATAACAATACCTAACTAACAATTCATAATTGGTAGATAGCGGTTTTTAGGTTCTTTTCCAGAAGTGGCCGCTCTGCGCATGTGCGACAGTTCACTAATTCTTTTTACTGCTCTGTCTGGACAGTGCAGTAGACACTCCCTTTATTTTATTATTTCCCTGAGAATTGTAAAGCGGGTGTTTGAATTGTATACCGGGTGTTTTTTTTTTTAAAAAAAAAGTGTACATAGAAGATTAAAATAGGAAATCAGTTTTTTGCAAACTGTTGCCCCCGTTTTGACTGACAACAGTGATTGATCAGTAGAAAGATAAAAATTGTATGAAATGACACCAAGTAAATGTAAATTATGTAATATTTTAGTCCCATAAATTAATTATTAAATTTGTCATTTGATGCAGATTTTTTTATCTTTCTTTTGATACCACACCACAACCATGGTTATCAATAAAAACAAGGAGTAACAGTCTGCAAAAAACTGCCCATGTTAATCTCCTTGAAAAATAATATAATTATATAACCAGAACCCCCTCCGAAATGAAATCCTGGATACGGCCCTGCTTTGTGGTACAGCCTTCAGCTCCTTCAGCGATTTTGCCTTTAACTCTGATAGAAAACTTTGCCCTTTCGAGCATCATACCAGTGTTGTTTTTACTCATAATTCTTTTCGTATGAGTCTTATGAAATTAAACATATTTCAGCAACCTTCCTTAATGTTATTTGGCGATTTCTATCTGTATAATAATCGTCAATTTTTTTCATTTTTTCATAGGTGATTGATGTCCTACGACGCCAGATACTTGTCATATTCTACTACCTTACGGCCTTCTTGAAAACGGTAGTACCACTGACTATATAATTCTTTACAACATTATATAGTCAATGGTAGTATCATTCATTAGGTAACCATTAGTTTCGACATAAGTTTCTCGCCAAAATACTTCGTCGATATATATTTGTTATACCGACTAAATCTGATTTTAGGACAAACTAATTTTGCTTTGGCCAAATTTGTTCCTAACAAGGTAAATCAGAAATCAGTTATAAGTTTTGTGCGTTAGGTTATGTGTTGTTGACGTATATTTTATTTAAAATTAATGCAATTATGAGTATATTATTTAATATCTAAACATACTTTAACATAACCTAACCTTTCGCACAAAACACAGACAGAATGATCTATTTAACTAAACTATGTTCGCCGAAGTTACACCAAAAATATTGCATGAATTTTCTAGTGATCAGTAAGGGACCCTTATACGCTATTGGCCCGTAGGTAAGGGCTCGCCCACAGTATAAAGCAGGTGTAAATGTATGCTACTAATTGATAGAAGTTAGTGGTTCCATATTAACGCTACGAGTAGTTTTTCGTAATTTTTGATAAAAATGAGTGAACTAAATATTTCATGCGGTTTTCTAAATATATCAAGTGATGTATTTCTTGTGGAAAAATGTGTAGTTCTAAAGTTTTACGCTAACCGCTCTAATATGAACGTAGCAATGAGTTGGCCTAACTTCAGTGAACAGAGTTTAGTTTGGCCCAGACAGAACTAGTTTGTCCTAAAATCAGGTGTAGTCTGTAACATATGCACCACACAATTTTTGACATAAAATTTCATGTGGTCTCTTTGTTCCATTATTTTTAATTTAAAAAAAATTGCCGAACATGTAAAAATGCTTAGACAATATGTAGCTGTCAACACAAACTATACACGTCGCATACGAAAAAAACCTCACATTTCACAGACAATGGAATCAATGTGATAAAAAAATGAGGTCAATCAAAACGAATAACGCGCGAAATTCAAAAATTTATACTTATTTATCAAACCTCATATATTGTCATCACAGAAATCTGAGAATTAAAAGCAAATTGGCACACCTAGCAATGGAATGGATAATAAGCAGTGATTACATATTAATTTTATTTAATCTTAAAATAACTAATTAATATGAATAATGTGACATTCTATTTGGCAGTTCCGGTTGAAAGAAATAGCTACAAGAGTTAAAAATGGCGGCACAACTCTGCAATTAGCATGTCGGAAAATTAGGATGACACGTCATACCATATTTTTAAATATATTTTGTTTTGCGTCGCATTATATAATGCAATTAAATTGCAATCACCTTGAAAGTTCTTGTGGTAACGTATATGAACAAGAATGTAGAATTAATTAACATCTAGGTGTTCCTCTATCCAACGCTTCTAAAAAAGTCAATTAGCAATTTTAAAATAAAATTACTGGATATATGTGAAACCTTAAATATTCTTTGTTCGTTTTGCAAAAACACGTATAGCATATGGTTTAATATTTTAATTTACATTTAAATATATGTATATATGGAATTTATTATTTAAATTCAATTAAATCATACTGCATGTTTCAAACAAAAATTATTCCATAAAAAATCATTTTTGTATATTCTATAACATAAGTAATGGAAAATTATCATAAACAAAATAAACACAGGGAATTTATTTTAACATGCAACATATGGTGAATCACTTGCATGGTTACTCACTATTGTCAAAAAATGTAATATTTGTCCATTTTAAAATGCAACATACCAAATTTGTAGTTTTGTATTATCAAAACTAATTTCCAATAAATTAGCCTACATACGATTAACAAATAATCAAAACATGAATGTTTTACATCTTAACAAACTTTAGCTTACAAAAATTCATAAATTTCATGTAATAAATGTTAAAAAATACCCCCAACCACACTGAGGCAATATTCTAGTCGGTCGTAATAAGAATTGACACCATTTGTGAGGTGTTCTGGAGGTACCTCCTGTGCTGCAATACTATTTATAATGTTGCATTTTAAAATGGACAAATATTACCTTACTGTCATTTTTTGACAATAGTGAGTAACCATGGAAGTGATGAACTATAATGTTGCATTTTAAAATAAATTCTCTGTATGAAGGTTTTCTACAATAACCGAACAAATCCATTTATTGAATTTTATGGCACTGTAATGTTTAAAAATCCAGCAAACAATATACATACGTGTACGTTTGTAATTGTACAAGAAGCAAATTACTTCCCTTCTATATTTGAAAATATTTTTGTAAGGCGTTTGACATTCTTGTAAAAACCAAACAAGTCCACTTGGAACCAGAAAATAAAATTACAAACTGTACATCTTATCTTTATACTTATTACTTATATGTAAGGAGAAAAATTGCCACAGTCATACAATGGACGGTTTTAAAATGAGAAAACCGTCATGTATATAAATGATTATGCAAAAGTACTCGTACAATTAGGTATGTTCAATTCCAGTTATGTTAATTTAGGTTTACATTCCTTGAGGAGTAAATTATATTTCACACGAATCTGTGCAATACTATTTGTCTAAGAAATATGTTACTTTTTTGAAAACATATTATACGAGTATACATAATCGTGTGTTGTTACTGTTACATCCATATTGTTGAATGCGGAAGATCGTAAAACTATAATAGCTAATAAGAATATTGTCAAAGTATTCATTCACTGCCATTTACATTTTGCTAGTCTTGCACAGTGCACTCTCTCTTATATTTAAACATTAAAATACATATAATTTTAGCATAAAATTTCATTTAATAATTCCGTGTATTACATTATTACTATGAAGCAATATTTATGAAAATAATAGATCTACATGAGCAGTTTTATGTGACCTGTTGTCGGCCTAGATTCGAAACTGACAGGAGTCAATTACTTCCGTCCAGTTTTTAAATCGCGCAAAAGTACTCCTGTGGTGTTCTTTCCACAGCTTTGAAAGCAGTGGCGGATCTACGCCCTTTTTACAGTGGCTCGAGCCACTGTAACTTTTTTAAAATTATTATAAATGTAAATGAAATATTTCAAAAATCATTTTATATGCATATTTTTTTTATCGATATGTCTATATTGTATATAACTTAATATGTAGTATTAATATTAGCAATAATTTGTACTTATGCTTAATTTCACATTAATTTCATCTGTTATTTATTGCAGATAAACTTTAAATAATTCAAAACAATAGATTCATTAACTTTAATGTCCAAATACTGTGAGAATAAAGTAAAAATTGTAGCTTTTCATCTCAGAAATAAATAACTTTCAAAAAAATTACCTACGCTTCAGTGGCGGTCTTAACCTCACCAAAGGGCCTCACAAAGATCTACCTCCCGCTGCCTCGCTTAATGCTGAGCCACTGCAGTTAACAAAGTCTAGATCCGCCACTGTTTGAAAGAGAGTGGCAAACAACCTTTACGATATAGCCAAATTGTTATTAGCGAAATATGTGAATAAAAATTACATTGGTACATCCAGAAATGGGTAAAGCCGTTATAGTTATGATGTATGTATGTCGTAGGCAAATTACAAAAACCGAGACAAAAACAGTTGTTTTTAGAATGACTTGGCGAATTGTAAAATGAGTTTTGAATTCAATTAGTTTGGATATTTCTCTAAGGCCCAGTTTTTACACCTCTTGTTAAAGTGACAGATAACTTATCCGTCAGATAAAAAAATTTCGCATCATTTAAATGACATGTGTATAATTTTGTCAATATATGCTCTAATATCGATCCGATATTTTCATTATATCCGGCAGTCAAGGTAACTAACAATTTTAAATTTAGTTATATTAAGGGCCGGTTTTTCAATATCTGGTTAAAATTATAACTTCTAGTTAAGAAAACAATATTGCATCATTTTGTTGACAGCAATGATAAATATGTCATTTGACAAATCATTTCGTTTCAATTTTGTTTATTTAATTCTTAGTTAAAATTTTAACCAGATATTGAAAAACCGGCCCTAATACAAGTATTAATATAATTTAACCTACAAAACCCGGTGCGCGTTCAGTTAGATTACGTTAACATATGTTTAAAAAAAAATCTGATGTGGCCAACACAAAACCTCCCGCTATTTAATTTTTATTAATTTAAATACATACCTACGTTACTAATGCTGCAAACTATATTATCTTCTATTGCATATAACTATTACTTTATTTACGATTTTCTTTATTATTTAATATGTCACTATTATTAATTTGAAGTGATTAATTTTTTGACAATGACGTTTACCTGTCAGTTACATTCATTTGAAAAATAAACTGTGTACAAAGGAATTTTGTTTATCTTAGGCTTCGGGATTAAAAAAAGAAAAATGATTTTTAAGTTTATCTGTAAAATACATAGAAAAAGTATTAATGTATACCTGTACAAAATTCAATAATCTATAATTTTCCAATGACATAAAATGCGAAAAATTGGCATTTAATGGTATTTTTTGAAGAAAAACCATTATGAGCTTCAACTAAAGTGCCATTTCCGTTTATCCGATTTACACGAAAATCTAATGGCTTCTTTTCGTATTAGAATAGGGTAGAAATACAAGATTTCAGAATTTTCTGAATGATAGTATTTGAATTAGAGCGGAGACAAAATTCATACACATACACACACACATATATATATATATATATATATATATATATATATATATATATATATATATATACACACATACACACATACAGACATCATCGTGAAAATGTTAAAATTGGATTCTAAGGACCTTCAAACGTGGTCATTTACTAAAATCTCGATATGTGTTTTTTAGCACGATCCCTATACCTTCCTTACCAAGGGTAGCGGGAGGTAAAAATTGCAAGGAAGAAATGTCCAAGTATTCATGTTATAATTAGCTCAGTTATTTCTAAAACAACTAGACGTTTTATAAAATGTAAAACGATTTCGCAGTCAACATGATAATGCAATACCATTTCAAATAACAAAATAAATATTATTACGGATTATTAGTCATTACCTCTTGATATGGGTGTGTCAAGCCGCTTTTTATTCGCAAATTTAAGTAATGACGAATATATTTCTATCATGGAATGTGCTTACTCGGCAATTCGGCATTATCACTCGAACACTTAAAACTCTCATGGAACATGCACCAGGGATTAATTTTGTGTAATTGAAAATAATTGTTAAGTTTGACACGGGACGGATATGAACATAAGCCGTCAAAAGCATAAATGTTTATAATTTTTTGCAATTCTTATAAAATTTATAAGTATGTAGAAAGCATTGCAGATTTGACATCACTAATCTGGAATTCAAGTATCTAGCAACTTCGATGGTTCGGGTCCTACTTTCTTTCCGTTTTTTTACTACTCTACTTACTTTTTGTCACACAGTACGGTAAACAAGTGCATGAAACTTAGAAATTTGTCATGAAGTCCACTAAGCCTGACCTAACTTTACGCCTACGTAAATTGTGTTGGTATCTCTCAAATAAACTCGTACAGAATAAGCATTTATTTTGTCATTTTGTACTCTAACTTTTACTGGTTCGGAAAATTTGACACTCTACTTTCGAAATTACCAAATTATTGTAATCCAATATAGACACATAAATCAAAGTTTTTTAAAGAGATCTCTCAAACCCCTGAGAAATAAGTTTAGGGGATCGTATTCGTATTGCGAAGATAAATAACTATTTTTATCGGAACTGACTTGATCTTTTGCGGGACCATTGCAAGATTTTATCTTATACCTAACATAAATGTACTTCACTTGCGAGTGCTCTTGTGTGCATATTTGAAATGTTATTCTGAAATGGTAGTTATTTAGACGTACTATTAAACAAATTCAAAACACAATTTTTAAAATTTATTTATAGTAAAAAAAAAGCAAAATACTTACTATGTTAAAAAAGAAGAATGCACACGTAGAAAAGATTTTTTTGGACAACCGGTCGCAAACTAAACATTTTGCAGGCGCTATTGTATTGCATTACGCGGCCGTTGTTATGGTAACGGTCGCAAAATTGGATGTAACCTATCACTTTGACACTTTAGAATTAACATGCGGATAATATGAAAATGACACTGACGTTTCTAAAATATGACAATAACTTTCTTCGTTAGTTTATTAAAATAAATATTGTAAAACAGTAGTTTTAGAAATAACTTTTTCTGCTTTTTAACGATTTTTACAAAACTAATTGTTTTGTTTATCACACCAAAGCCGCCTTTCTATTTCAATAAATTAAACTATTTAAAAAATACAATAAACTTTGTAATTACATATTTTTTTTCGGTTGCACCAAAAATATTGTGTCAGCGAAATTCTTTAGCGCCGTCGAGATTGTGCTGCCTCGGCCACAAGCTGCTTCGGCGACAATTTTTCTCTCCGAATTCCAAACGCTAAAGAGTGATTTCGCGGCCTTAAGATACAAGTAATTATTTTTCAAAGTAAAATAGAAATTAACCCACAAAGAGTAATAAAAAAATCTGATGTGACCAACACAAAATCTCCCGCTATTTAATTTTTATTAATTTATATACATACCTACGTATTTACTTTACATTGCAGAAAATTATTGCTTTATTTACTATTTTCTTTTTAAAATATCACTATTATTAATTTGAAGTGATTCGTTTTTTGACAGTGACATTTACGTCAGTTACATTCATTTGAAATATGAACTGTGTAACAAAGGAATTGTGTTTATCTTAGGCTTCGGGACTAATAAAAAATTATTTTTAAATTTATCTGTAAAAAAAGTATTAATGTATTCCTGTAGAAAATTTAATAATATTTAATTTTCATAAGACATAAAATGCGACAAAATGGCATTTAATGGTATTTTTTGAAGAAAAACCATTATGAGCTTCAGGTAAAGTGCCATTTCCGGTAATCCGATTCACACCAAAATCTAATGGCTTCTTTTCATATTAGAATAGGATAGAAATACAAGGTTTTAGAATTTTTTGAATGATAGTATTTGAGTTAGAGCGAAGACAAAATCCATTTAACCTAGTATGCATTTTTTACTTCTCTAAATTCTAGCCTTTAGAAATCGTGTAACGTAAAGATAAAACTTCTGCTTTATTACTTACATTATAAAAATTAATAGTCGAGGTAATAGTTTTAACTTATATTCATTTATTTAGCAATAAAAATAAAATACGAATTGTTTATGGAACCTGGCGCAGATACACCGTTCTCATCTTCCTCAAGCCTCGAGTTTTTATAATCATCAAATCTATTTACATTTCACCAACCATTAAAAGATAAATGTATTATTGCAAACTCATTCGTCTATCTTGAAGGCGTTGCAATTTCATTCTAAACTGACCTATAGTTTCAGAATAGCCCTAACCTAACCTAATTTATGCTTACTTCGCAAAAAATCTTACAAAAACGAGTTTTTTGTACAAAAAAATAAGATGCTCTCATATAAATATGTATGTAATAATAAAATATAATAAAAGATTGATTAATTTAAAAACCTGGACGTTTGTTGTACATAGCTTCATTCTAGACTGATCTAACCTAAAAACGTAATCACGGATGTTTCAAGTAGTGTGGCGTGTAAAGAGTTCAACAAGTTCTAAATGAACAACAAAACAAAATAAAAAATTCATTTGTCCATCTAGCAGGCGTGCGTTGCAGTTTCATTCTACCATTCTAAGCTGACCTAACTTTATGCCTAGTTCGCAAACAATCTTATAAATACTGGTCTTGTGTAAAATAATGAAGATGTCCGATACAAATAACAAAATACTAACATAACGACCTGATTTTCCAATACTTTGAAAGAGTAACTAGTGCAAAGAGTGTATTCTAATTTGAACGTGTACAACGCCCTACGCGTAATTCAACGTCTCTCACGCCTAGAGTTCTCTATAATCGATAGGATCTCTTGCCCTCGCAACTCGCACTGTTCCATCTCTGAACTCTGACATTTCCTGCCAAGTAAAATAGACCTTAATACCGAAGACTTACATTAGCCACATGTTAATAATTCATTATTTAATTTTCATGGTTTCTACGTATGCACATACTTTATAAAAACAAAAAATGTAATTAAGAAAATGGAAAAACTTTTAGTTATTTCTTACGTTGATTTCAGTGAAATTTATAAATTTTTTCTTGTTTAGGCGAAAATGCATAAAATGACTATGTATATATTTACATAAAAAATAAATTTAACTTACGTATTCTTGAATATTTTAAGACAAAAATAGTATGCACTCATTAAACATAATCATTAAATTACAAATTACATTAAGTAGTTACAAATACCATAAAAAAATCTAAAGAAATGGCGGTTGACAATCCACCTTATTTATTAATTTATATATTTTAAGCTAAGTATTCATTACAAAAGGAAAATAAACGTTCAGTAATATTCAAAGTTTATAAATAGTTCTTAAATTTTTTCGTAATGTTGTATTCTTAAATCTTTATAATTTTATTTTTCCTAGTTACGAAGAGTACGAGGCAATCTTATACAATCTTCAGTTAAAATTTTATTTTTTTATTAAATAAACAATATTAAGGCCTGATATTTTCATATCAGGTATTCTATCTGTTAACTTAGCAGTCAGTTTAGAACTAAAAATGTCGCATTGAAAAATTGACAATTTTGACAACTTATGCTTATATTCGATGCTAACATATACAGTTTAACGAGAGATGAAAATCGAATTATCCACAGCAATGACAAATTTGTCTTGTGAGAGTTCAGTTTGTTTCAATTTTATTTATTTAACAGTAAAATTTTAACCGGAGATTTTAAAATTGACCCTAAATCCTCGCCTAAATCAGATTAGGCAAGGGACAATATTGTTCTACTTTATACAAAATAAAGTACAATTCACTCGTATAAATATACCTTCACGGCTTAATGCCCATTTGTGGGTGTGCCAATCTGTTTATATTCACCGATTTCGGAATTGACGACGTTTCTGTACCGAAGAGAATGTTTTCAAGGCGTCACCTCATGGTTCCCAAAGCTATTGGAGAGAGCATCACATGAAATAATTTTCAAGTTTTCAGTAGGTACAAGAACAATAGGTAATCATTTAAAAATAATAAATTTAATTAGAGTGAATATAGAGGTTATATACGCGAGTATACGCTGTATATCGTATGGATGAAAGCATGTAACCCATAATTATTAGCGAACATAAAATGGACTAATTTATGTTTTTTTGTACCGAAATTATTTCAGCGAAAACTTTTCATTTTTGTGCATCTTCATATAGCATTCTATGTATATTTAACGAGAAAACGACTGAATGCAAAAGATAAGAAAATCTTAATTTGTGAAATAGAACAAGTTTAAATACTGTGCCGACTATGAGTGCTTGTGGTTCTAACTACTTGCACAAACTGCGCATGTCTATTGCAATTGCAATGCAGTCATGCACTCTGCAGACGAAATTGTAAACTACGCGCCCTAGCTCTCTTTCAATTTAGTTCACGGTTAAACCTGACATTTATATGTTAATATTGCGCGATTATTTACTCAGTAATTTATGTTGGAAACCTTTAATATATAAAAGCATTGGAGCGTTCTCTGCCCAATCAAAAATGATCTCTTCAAATGGCTTTTAAATCTCCTGACAAAATATCTTACTCGTGAGTGAGATGAGGGGTCAGGGACTGATCGCGGCGCAGAGACAAGGGGGTCATACGCGAAAGACGATAGATAGATAGAAGTAAAGGCAGCAACCGTGGCGACCGTGACAGACTTTTCAAATGCAACGAACATACAACCAATGCAGTAACACTAACTAATCACCATCATTCTTTCTTACATTACACGATTCGTATTCGCACTATCCTTATTCTTTAAACCTCGTATTATTATGAAAACCAGTTCCGTTATAATATAACCAATGTGTATGCAATAATAAGAAAACGTAAACTTAATGTTAGCTCACTTAATGCTTTTCTTATATATCTATGCAATATTTTCCTTTCTTTTATTTACTCATATTAAAATTTTAAGTAAAATTAGAGAGCAAATTAATTTTACCTGCTTTACTGCTTACGACTCATAAATATCTAAGGCTTTCACAAAGTAATTTCTAAAGTATTTTAGCACGCTTTTTATAACTTCAAACTATGATTTTAAACTAATCGTCTTTTCTCATGTTAAATTTTTTTATAGGTATTAAGAATTATGGAAAACAAATTCTCAAATTAACAATTTAAAAACTGTACTTACATATTTTAAGCTGATTTTAATGTATCTATTTGCATTATTTAATAATTATTTGATATTAAAATTTATTAACATGTTTGTACGAATATATAATTGTATGTAACATTTTAGAAAAAATATTTATGAAACTTACGTTTGAACTTGGTTTAACTTCTTAAAAATTTGTTGTACTTAGTAACAAATCTTAAAATAAAAATGGTTATCTTTTAAGGATAGTGATTCCTAAAAGTGTTTGTGAAATAATAGTGGCGACACCTGATTAATAAGTAAATTTGAGTGTTGAATTTTGCAACAGGTTATCTTAATGCCGAATGCAATCGGCCGCGTTATTTGTTTGTTTTTCACGCATTTATCTTGGTTTTGAACCACGATCGGACAGTATTTCGTCATGGCTAGTGCCAGTTTGCAATACACAATTTTAATCACTTACCAACAATGTACACCATATTTTTTGTCCATTTCTGTAACTCTCTGCGTATGTTCCTTCTCTCTTGAACACAACGTGAATAGGAGCAATCCGCCATTTTTCCTAGGCGGTAAGTTAGCTACACTGTTAGCGATACGTTGTTTAGTTTGGCTATATTTACCCATCGCACTGGTTCGGTCATCACAATCTTTTAACTTTTTTGTTTTGTTTAGTTGTTATCAATGAATTCTTCTATCCAGTATTTTATATTTCGTATTCCACTTTTCACGCACGCACTTATTTGGTCTCTTGTACGTATTAGTAATACTTTACATATTTACGCCAGTTTTCGTTTCTTTCGAATGTCGATGTTTGCAATTATGTTTGTTTTCTATTTTCTTCACTAAACACAACTGACGCACACCGTTACAATGAAAAATGTGTTTTTACCGCACTTGAATTTACACAAAAACAACAAATTTTACACTTTTTGATTAAAGTTGATATATAAATGTTTTATGTAGTTTAATTGATGATGATGATGACACTTGAGTTTTATTTCTGTTTAAGAGTAGCCGGTAACATCGACGCTTTTGTTTGAAGAAGAATGCTTCAGTGTTGCAGAAATGTTAATTTTGTTTTTTTGGGTCCAATGATCCATGGTATAGAAGTTTGGTTGTCGTATTGTGGTGACGGCAGCCATCTTGTCGTACCATATGGGCACCTGAAATCAGAAAGAGTACAAGTTAATTGTTGCATGTTGTATTGTTGTGTGCGAGATTGCAGCAGCATACGAGTTTCGGTACATACATGTCGGTCGGAGATTGATTGATAGAGGATTGGGGAGAGTGTGGCTTGGCTGGCGATCGGTAGGTATATCGAGTAATGTGGAATTTTCCGAAACAACGGTAATTTATCCGTTGCGTTTATCGTTTGTTGTCCGTCGGTGCGCGAAGTCGCGGGTAGCTTTAGCTTAGTTGACCGGTGCGTATGCGTGCGTTACGTTAACGTTAGACACTACGGGCTCTGTCTGTGCGTGCGGACCGTACTTGTTTTAGATAAATGAATGTATTTTCGCACCGTCCGTATTCATATTTAATCTGAATCGATGCAGTGGTCCGTGCTTAGGCTGAATGCACTCTGGTACGTCACAACTCTGACGCAACAAGTACGACGCCGCACGGCGCTTGTACAGAACTACATGCAGGAGTGCATACAATCTTCCCTCTCCTTTCAACGCCTCGACCTTCCCACTTCGGTGCAGTTCGTTGTCTCTGTCGGACCCGCGCGCCGCCCGACTGTCGTCTACTTTGTTCGACATACTAGATTTTCTCCGTTTAAAGTATCATCGTCTCTTTTTAACGGCAACGTTTCATCTTTTTCCAGCCAATTGAAATTCATATTTTCCTTTCTCTCTGACGCACTCATTCCGATAGGTCAAAAATTCGTTTGTCTTTCTTCAACTTGCGACGTTCTCTTTGTCTAGCGGATATCTATTTCTTTTCTGGCTCAACAATTTCTCTCTTTCTCACACGTTGCAACTATATTTTGCATTTCTGTTTAACTTTGTTATTGTCATCTTTTTCTTGCTTATTGTCGGCGTTTCTAACACTGAATTTTCTCACTTTAACATAAAATTGTTCTCTTTTTACTCATTGCCCATCTCTGTTGCGCTTACCATTTCGACTATTACGCTTACTCCCTCCAACGCCATATCATTTCTCTAAAATTGTAAGTTTCTAGTTTTATTGTTTCCTTTCTACGTCGTTTTAGTCTTTTAAATAAAATATCGGGTTTTCTTTGAAATGTGAACGTTTTTTCAATACACTAGAGATGTCTTACTGTAATCATAATTAGCATCGCAGTCCCTGAAGTTCCCGCTATCCACCGCTGCCGCCGTCGTCTACTTGTCCTTCTGTCCTATCCCCTGTCCCCCCGCATACCCGCGTTGCAGCATTGCTTTCCGTGCCCGTGGTCTTCTCGCTCTACCCATTGTTTTTGCTTCAGATTTTTGCGTCCGTCCGTCGACTACTGCTCGCGACGCGAATTCTAAGCCGGCAACGGCAACCTCCTTATCGCAAGCAAACCTAACAATCACTCTAATAGTTTCTTGGGAAAAACCTTCAAATCATAATAATACCTACTATGTTACGGACTACGGTACGGGATTTTTCACAACAATATTCTCTGCGAGCTAAGCTACCAACTGTATGCAAGCGAAATCATTTTTAAAATGCAAACAAAAATTCATGTTCCAACATACATGTATAATTTATTATCTATCTAGAATATTAATTTTATATTTATATATTAAAATTATGCACACATATTTTCAATATTTTAATGAAACAAAAGAGAATTTAAAAATTATATACTAGACATAACTTTATTAATTTTTGGAATATATATTTATTATGAATTTGTAATATCCCTATCGTTATTGCATTTTATTGAAGTAATACAAAAATTTTATTAAAAAATTAACGATTTTAATATTCATTTGCAGTAAACAAATAAAATATAAATGAAAATGAATACGTAGAGGTAGAGGGAGCATTGTAAAATGTAAATGTATAATAAAGGGTGCCTTGCTTTGCTGGGATGCAAGCGAAAGGTGGGCGAACGAAGACGGTGTAGACGACGGCGCGGGACGGCGGCGGCGCAGCTAGACGACCCCCGCAAGGCAAAGCCCACAGGATCGCGGACGCGAATTTCATTTGATTATATACGCGACAAGACTGCAGCAACGGTGAACTGCATTTAGTAAAGAAGTAGAGGGGATGAACCAAAAAATACGATCAATAATACCACCGCTTCTTAAACGTACCACAGTCGCAATAGAGCGCTGTCGAAAATGAGAACTTTGCCTAGTTGCACCCTCGTTGCGCTGCACTTCTTCGTTTCGTACGCACGGCCGAGCTTATGCTGTGCCGTGCGGACTGCGTGCGTGTGAGTGCCGAACGCTAACGCCTTGCCCCACTTACAATACAACCAAACCAACCCTTATTCATTCGCATTTGCATCAGCATCGTCTTCAAACAACCAACAAACGTCACTACTTTCGGACATGTTGTCTTTAAATGCACTTTCCAATTTTATTATTTTTCTTTCTTTCCAGTATGTATTTATTTACGTAGCCATACAACTGCCACTCACTTGCATCTTTCTCTAATATTGACGGTAGCTCTGCGAAATAAGACGTTATGCGACTTCAACGTTTGTAGACAAAATTCAGGTTGGCTACCAAGAAAACTTACTTTCTTGTTATAAATTATAATATTGTTTCGACTTATTTATTTAACTATATCGAGTTTGTGTTACAATATAATAAAAAAGGGATTTCAGAATTACAAAAATTATAATCTTAAAAAAGTTTACCTATCATATGTCCCTCCAATGTTTGGCACATATCAGTCACTGCATTTTTGTTGCACAATCCTAGATCTTCTAAAGAACAGGAAGCTGGTAAAAATTGACACATTAAGAGATGTTCCCGGGTTTGAGGTTCTCAGCATAAATAGTACAATATGTTGTAAGGGTTCCATTTCCCGTATCGGTCTTGAGTTATGAATTATATTTTCATGGAATGATATAAGGTCAGACGAAGTTCGAACGAGTATTATTCGACATATTACTACATATAATATGTACTAACTAAAAGTATCACATATTTTCCAATTTCAGTAATTACTTCTTCTACTATAATATTTAATCACGATTTTTATAAAAATCTTTATTTTTCAGATCTGTTAGCTACTGTATCGTAGCCAGAATGTAAAATCCGTCTATTTATAAAACGCCTATCTATAGTTATTTTATTTTATAAAACGCAGCTAGATTGTCATATCTTCGTTGACTTAACGATTCTTGCAATCTGCCCTGTCGTTTTATAAAATGTCTAAGCATCTAAATGTATAAAACGATGAAGAGCTTACCTAGATTTTATACAGTGAATTTATTTTAAAATGCAACATTATAGTTCATCACTTCCATGGTTACTCACTATTGTCAAAAAATGACAGCAATGTAATATTTGTCCATTTTAAAATACAACATTATAAATAGTAAAACACATCACAAATGGTGTCAGTTCTTATTACGACGAACTAGAATATTGCCTCAGAGTGATTGGGGGTATTTTTTAAAATTTATTTCATGAAAGTTATGAATTTTTGTAAGCTAAAGTTTGTTAAGATGTACAACATTCATGTTTTGATTATTTGTTAATCATATGTAGGCTAATTTATTGGAAATTAGGTTTAATAATACAAAACTACAAATTTTGTAGGTTGCATTTTAAAATGGACAAATATTACATTGCTGTCATTTTTTGACAATAGTGAGTAACCATGGAAGTGATTCGCCATATGTTGCATGTTAAAATAAATTCCCTGTATTTATCTAATGATAGGTTTTATAACGACAGACAAATTTACTTTCAAAGTAAATAAAATTTATTCGAATTTGATAATTTGAAAAAAAAAATGCAAGATATTTATTCTGTTCTTTATAAAACTGGCGGTAAAAATAACAACAATAATCTAAACTAATGCACAAAACTTGGCCAGAGTTTTCCAAGCGTGACTTTTGTACGTTAGGTTAAGTTTTTTTGACGTGTATTAAGAGAAATTGCAATTGAAAATATCCAAATATTCATATTACAATGTGGCCGTAAAATGTTCGATGGTTTATAATCTACCTACGACATAATAAGTCTTAGCTCCAAAATCGAGAGTAGTCTTATACGAGTACGCCAATATAAAAATATGAAACTTTATAAATTTCTCAAATCATTTTGCCAATATTGATTTTTTATGATATTTCAGAATCCAATAAAAACAAAACCGTTTTGCGTGATAAACAGACATGGATGGTAAACAAATTAAAACGCAAAACGCTTTCTCTAAATGCAATTCGCAAATAGCGTTCATTGAGTATTGAATTAGGGTATTAGGTTGTATTCGTATTACGATGTTTTTCAACGATTTCACGTTTTTCCATTTATCTTTGAACAGTCATTTTTATAAAATACCTGATTCTAAATTTTTTTAAATATAACCTTCATCTTATACTTTGAAACATACGATAATAATTAAAAAAATAAATAGGTGCAATAAACTTTTTTTCAAATATGATTAAATTTTTGATCTTGTTTATTTATTTACTTGAAATATTTTAAGAATTTTTTCGTGATGCGGAAATTACAATACCGCCCAGTGTACAAAATTATCTGTAAATACTATGTTTACAATATTTATTGAAATGTGTATTTTTCTTTCAATACGCAAATAATGAGTAAACAAAATAAAACGAAATTAAAAAAATAATATTCTTTCGACCTTGGTAAATCACAAATCAGCAATATAAAAAAAATTTGAAAGGAAAACAAACTAATTTTCATTTGCAAATTATTATAAACAATAATGCCAACTATATTTAAAAATTATAAATATACAATATTATTAATAATTTATTTCGTTTATTGTAAAAGTAGATAAATGTTCAAACATCATTTTTAACCTAAAAAAATATTTGCCAAAATTTCAATGACAATTTTTAAACATAATTTGTTGCTTAAAATAAGTTCAGTTAGTTAGGCATATTTCACTTGCAGACAAGTTACTGTCGATTGAAAGCACTTACTTTATCCTTGAACTCAATACACGCCATTTCTGCAAGTAATTCTATTTTGAACTAACCTAACTTAACTCAACCGGACAGAACTTAACATAATCAGTGCAAAAATATTAATCGTACGTTTTGTATGTGAAATAGTTAGGTACTTTATGAAATTAATTTACATATGTTTAATAAACTTCCATAAGTAGGTGTAATATTTATCTATTGTTTAAATAATTAAACAAAACATTGAAGATAACATTTCCTCCAGAAAAAACCATTTGCCTAATGCCTACGATACTTACAGTAACAACTGTACTATATTACTTATACCGATACAATTTAATAGGCATAAAAGTAGCTCAGACTTACTGAACTTCTTTATGATAAATTTCTGTCTTACTGCAAAGTTTACTGTACTGGAGACAAAAATAAATAAACAGATAAGAGTAAAAAAGCAAATAAAAGTATTTTTCGTAGTAATGAAGCTGCCAGACAAGTGATTTCCGGTTAATGAGTTCTAAACTCTATTATTATTTTGATAGAATATTGATTATGACGTAATCTTTGTAAAATATTACCAGAATGTTGGCAATTTTTGTGTCATATAAAAATGCATAAGTTGATGAACTCAAATATCAAAAAGATAAAATACTTATCGCATATCGACATTTACTTTCTGTAAAAAATTATAGTATTTTCTTATCAAGTCTGGAAAATGCCATTTTAGCAGTTGAAGTAGGCAGTATTTAGCCGGAGAATTCTCAAAATTACGTGCCGAATTTCGGTGTTAGACACACTGTTTTATGCTACAGACAATATATTCAAAAGTAATAATTACTCAAATAGGGCTAGACATTTTATAAAACGAAGAACAGCTTACGACCACTTTTTAGACATTCTCAATTGCAATTTTTCGAAATACACCTTAAAGCATTACATAATTCTGAAAAGTCACGCTTGGAAACCTCGTGTCGAGTTTTGTGCGTTAGGTTAATGCTTTTTATATTCAGAGAAATATACAAGCTAAGTAAACTGTTCGTCATTATATAAAGTGTCTAGACGACTAGTCAGATTGTAAATCATTGCTAAGTCAACGAAGGTTTAACAATCTGCCCGAGTTTTATAAAACCACTACAGACCATTCGCTCACACCACAGAAGGTGTAACTAATTTTTGAACAGGAGACAAATCATGTTATTGGTCAAAAGAATGACTTGTTTCTGTTCAAGAATTAGTTCTACAATCTCTCGTTTGAGCGAATGAAGTATAGGTAGGCGTTTTATTAAAAGACGTATTTTATAATAAAAATTTATTTTTAATTTTGACATTTAGTAAATTCGGCTTGCCCTCTTTAAACAAAACATTTATCTACCTACCTACCTATATTTACCTTCCATTCTGTGGTATATATATATATACAAAATAAAATAATTATTTTTTGCAAAAAGTAATTGTCTGGCATAGTATGTATTGTTAAAGACAGAGTTCTTGGGCTTAAAATTTATGCGTACAAATATATATATATATATATATATATATATATATATATATATATATATATATATATATTTTTGTGCACAATAAAAAGTTGTTTTTTACAAACAATTAATTCGTACAATAAACTTGAAGGGTATTTTTATAAAAAAAATCTGATGTGGCCAACACAAAACCTCCCGCTATTTAATTTTTATTAATTTAAATACATACCTACGGATTTACTAACGCTGCAAACTGTTCCATTGCATAAAACTATTACTTTATTTACTATTTTCTTTTTAAAATGTCACTATTATTAATTTGAAGTGATTAATTTTTTTGACAGTGACATTTACTGTCAGTTACATTCATTTGAAATATGAACTGTGTAACAAAGGAATTGTGTCTTTCTTAGGCTTCGGGACTTGTAATAAAAAATTATTTTTAAATTTATCTGGTAAAATATATAGAAAAAGTATTAATGCATTCCTGTAGAAAATTCAATAGTCTTTAATTTTCATAACGACAAAATGCATTTAATGGTATTTTTTGAAGAAAAACCATTATGAGCTTCAGGTAAAGTGCCATTTTCGGTTATCCGATTTACACCAAAATCTAATGGCTTCTTTTCATATTAAAATAGGGTATAAATACAAGGTTTCAGAATTTTCTGAATGATAGTATTTGAGTTAGAGCGAAGACAAAATCCCTACACATACATACATACATACATACATACACACACACACATACATACACACATACAGACATCATCGTCAAAATGTTAAAATTAGATTCTAGGGACCTTAAAACGTGGTCATTTACTAAAATCTCGATATGTGATTTTTAACACGATCCCTATACCTCCCTTACCAAGGGTAGCGGGAGGTAAAAAATAAAGTACCATACAAATTTATCCGTACAGAAAATATTGATTTATATAAGTTGAAACGTATAAAATAAGTCTATTATAAAAAAATAATAATAATAAATCCAACCTATCCTATTTTGTGGTAGAAAAAATTCTTATTGTGTAAATAGTGTTTTTTGTATGTTTCAAATGCATTGTAGAAATTAATATTTTTGTAGGTCCATGACGTTCTTTATGTACGTTTCAACTTTATTGTCAAAATCAATCATATTTGGAACCAATATTTTGCTTTTCATATTTTTATTGTATAAATTATAAATAATAATTTTTGCCATAATTTTTCAGGTGTTCTAAATTTTTGCCAGTAAATTATGAATAGAGACTTACGGAAAAATGTGATTTTTTTAGCAGGTAAACAAAATAATAGGGAAAGTTAAAATGTACTCATAATAATGGAACAAGGATATATCCACACGAAAACAAAATGTTTCAACAAAATATTATTTAAAATGCTGATTGTACCGCAATATCGCAAACGTTTTAATAGAACTAATACCGTTTAGTTCCTGATTAAAATCTAATTTATATTCGTTTACGAGAATTTATTTTATAAAAGATAACCTTCTCTTCTCTTTCAACCAATTTCAAATTCATATCCTTGAAGAGAAGGTTATCTCTAATAAAATAAAATCTAATAATTAAAATTGTAATATCGTTATCAGTGAGGAATCAAAAAAATGTCATTAGCAATAATTGATTAATTGTGTACACTGTATAGCATGGCCCGACGTTAAAATATTATAGTTCAGACGTAACATAAGAACAATTTTTTTTTCCACGGTCTAGGAATCTAGAAATCTGGATTTCTTTCCAGATTAAGGCCTGAATTGAATAGTAAACTAATTTAAATATTCGAAATTTGTCCATCAGAGATCCCAGTGCAAACTCATAAAAAACAGAAATTTTCAATTGATTTCAAAATAAATATTTTAAATTATGAAAATTTGTTCATGAACTAGGAGCCTAGTGATTAAATTTTTCCGTTAATTTATTATTAATTAAAATTGCCACGATTTATCAATCACCTAGAAATCCAGAAAACATGGTTCCAATCCCGAACAAAAGAGGAATTTTGTTTTTAATTTCTAATTAAATTTAATTTATTTACATGGCTAGTTGCATCAGTATTTAAGTGAGAATTAAAGAAAAAATAAATTAAAATTACATTTTTGTACGTATCAAATGTAACTGTTCATTTTTTACTTCCTTGTACGAAGTAAAGGAAGTATTGTAATAGCGAAAAATTTCGGTTTCCAGATTTCAACGGAAATATCCATTTTGACCATCCCTGAATTCATTTTGATTAATTTCGTCGTGACGTATGTATGTGTCTCGCATAACTGAAAAACGGCAAGCCTTAGAAAATTGAAATTTTTTATTTAGGAATGTTATAATATCTAGTTGTGCACCACCCTTTTTGGTCATTATATAACTTCCGGAAGTGGTACTTTACTTGAAGCCTATGATAGATTTTAACGAAAAACTATATTAAAATATAATCAAAACTTTTCAAATTTGGTATATAAGACTTTTATATCAATAGAAATAACATATTTGATATTGGTTAAAATGGTCTAACCGGAAGTGGTACTTTACTTTAAGCCTATAATAGATTTTAATGAAAAACTGTATTAAAATTAAAATATAATCCAAAACTTTTCAACTCTGGTATATAAGACTTTTATATCAATGGGAATAATATAATAGATTTTGGTTAAAGTGGTCTAACCGGAAGTGATACTTTACTTGAAGCTATTATCAGTTTTTCTTGAAAAAAAAATTTGATTTTAGAAATAAATGCTTCAAATAAAAGTTTTAGAGAATTAAATTCTGCGTCTAACACATCAAGTATGATTAAATTAGCTCTTTGAATAAGCGAGATATGTAAATTTAATTAGGATTAGGACAAAAAAATAACAAAAAAAATAAAGCATTATAATCAATGTCATATTATGTCAAATACGTGCAATTTTATGATTGGGTCTGTTAACATATTTTAATTATTAGCAAAATATGTATAGTTTAACAGGCGTATTTTTATATTCACATGCATTATATTTTGTTCATAAATTAGCTTAATTTGGTATATTGTAGAACAAATATTTTTTCTTTACACGATAATGGAGTTAGCGATACGAGCAGTAGTCGGTTGGGGAAAGAGCTCATGCATGTGTTGCATAATGCACACTATACTTTTTCTACGATTAATTCAACAAAAACAAAATTCTAAAAGTCTTAATAAAATATAAAAAAAAAACAATCATAACAAACTATTGAATTTATATTCAAGTCAAAAAGTATAAGAGCTCTTGTGAGTCTTGTAGACGTAATCCGGAAAATAAACTCCATAGAAATGCACAGCATTTTACGCATCGTCATTAAAAGTCAGGTTTTACTTATTGTGATCAATATGTGTGAAGCTGCTACTTCATCAATGGAAGTAGAAAAAGTATTTTGTAAAGTACGTTGTTGCCGAATTCGAAACTCAATTTCATTTTAACTTTTGCAGCCTTGGATTTAGGAAAGTTCAGTCTATATCATCAATTTTTAAACTTACAAGGCGAATATGAATTTTACGAAAAAATAAAATAATCATACACTTATATAGCATGATTTCACATTTATTTTACCAACTGGGTATGACACTCTTTACTTTTACTTAAATTATCCTGCGGAACCTCAGGGATCCATTTGGAAAACACTGATTTCTGGTTTATAAATTTACGTAGTTTTATTTACAATAATAGTTTAGTAGTTTTACCACACAATGTTCCATGAAAGACTGAATCCTGAATTATTTGCTTTCTACAAGATGAGTGAATGTTATACATAGAAAATTGTTACATAAATCGATTTGTGCAATACGGTATTCAATTCAAAAAAGTTCAATCACACTACATATCTATTAATAATAAAGGATTGCTTGAAACGTTGATTATCTTGAAGAAAACAATTATTCCTTAGACATACGCGTAGGTTGACTACTTTGTGTATTGCATTTCTGCATTTTTCAAATGAAATATAATGAAGGAGCGTTTGTTTACTAAAGGCCCTTTGTTTGTTACCAAAATTATTCCTGCAGAAATGAATTATTTAAGTATAGAGGTATTCAAAGTTTATTTATTTTTCGAACTGAATTCATAGATAGGGTATTTACAATACAAATTATCTATTTGTAAATATCTATAAATTAATTTCCATAACGTTATTTATCAAACATACTTTATTGACAAGTTATGCGGTCCGAGCATGAGTGCACCAAGCGACAGGTTGTGATTTTATCGACCCAAGTTTAAATTTGGTCAAAATCAAGAATTATTTAAGTTTCTAAGAAATTTTAATAATGCGTTATTGAAGTTTCACAGATGTATCGCTATAAGATATATTTTAATAAAATTTATATTATGAAAGGCGCCGGCAAATACAAGCATTCACACAGTACCCGGAATATGTAAACAAAGCACCATACAAATTCCTGTTCAAGCAAATATGTTAAATAAATATAATAAATAAATAAATATATCATCACGGCATATTACCCATTTCTGAGTGTGCCATAATCTGCTTTATCACAGATATCGGTAATGATAGTGACATATTTGTACCGTGCGGGCGCTTACCATGCGTCACCTCATAGGCACTCATTGCTGGCGTGGAGAGTGCACCACAGGAGTCACTTTTGTGCTATTTAAAATTCGAAATATTTGGCGTCAGTCGGGATCGAACCCGGTTCCCCAGGTTCGCGACCAGACACTCAAGCACGCGGCCATGGGACCCCATAGCAAATATTTTGAGGTCCCAATTGGCCCTGCAGTGGTGCCCTCTTCATATCAGTTCTCAATGATGCTCCGCTGGTGATATCCGGTAAATATCTCTAAAGTACAGTAAAAATATGTAGGTATATTTTCATTAACAAAAATTGTAAAGAAACTGATTGGTACTCCCACCAATGGGCAATAAGCTGAGATAATATATTTAATTGATAATAAAATTAAAAATTACCTCTAACGTATGTCGAGAACAATGTTTTTATCATCATCAAGAGTTGTTAGACCTCTGGCTTCGTTAACATGTTAAGCAATTGTTGTAAAAGTTGACATGTTTAATAGTTCTAATTTCCCTTTACCCTCACGTTTCCGTTTAAAATTTACTACTGAAAATGAAAACATAATTCTCGAAACACGTATTTAAATTTTATTTTCAATTAATTTTCATAATATTCAATTAATAATTTATTACTTATTTTATTCATATTGGCCATGACTATTATTTTTATTCAATTTTGACATTTTAAACTGTCATTATTAACTCCATAGCAACAACTATAAGTAACACTTTATTCACAAGTGAATTAAAAAAATTTAAATCACTGTCACAAAATTTTAACTCACTCTGCAACAAATAATGCATTTAAAATAACATCAGGTACGAAAATAACACTCCATAATATTTATCAGACATTATCCGCCATTTTCATTATTTTTAACGGCACAAGTGACAGATAATAAAGCATTTTAAATAGATGATTTGACGTCTATCAGCGACGATTGTCATGCTCAGCCTACTAACTGATCAGTTTTTTATTTGGTCAAAATTAAATATTATAATGGTTTTTATTATTATGTCGTCAAAATTGAATAAAATATTGTACAAACCACGTGAGCTAAGAATGTTTATTCACTCGAAGAAATTAACCCACTCGCCCTTCCGGGCTCGTGACCTAAACTTTCTTCTCATGAATAAACATTACCTTAGCTCACTTGGTGTGTAAATATCTATTAATTGTGTTCTCTTTACGATAGCTTTGAATGGTACAGATATATCGTGATTACCGAAACATGTCAATAAAAGCAGTTTGGCTCACCCAGAAATGGGTAATAAGCCGTGATGATATATTTAACTTAACCTTTATCCCAATACCAGATGTTTAAATAAAATTCCATTTTCCTATGAATAATTATTACCAAAAACTAATCAGTTTTTCAAATACCTATACATTATTTAGAAACTTTAATACACACAATAAGTTGAAATGTTTATGATTACATTATAAAGCTAAGGTACAAGAAAAAGTTATCAAACACAAAAACATCGTCGTAAAAATAGTAAAATTGTATAGTAATGACCCCAAAACCTGCTTATTTTTTGATTTTGATTTTTTGACCAGAAAATATAGCTAAAAGTAGGCGACAGGCAAAAAAATATAACTTAAAGATATCGTATACTAATTACAAACAAAATGAATAACCTATAATTTATCTTTTGTTTATGGACACGATGTTAGTCCATTATTATAATTCAAAATTTAAAATAAAATAAAACAATTGATGAATTAGGTTAGATATATTTGTTGAGTCATAGCTAACAAATGAAATTTTGAAAGTAACTAATGTCAAAGTGCATCCTGAACACAAAAGAACATATAAAATGTGTGACTTCTTTCCATATTATTAATATTTAGTAGCGATTCTATTCAATAGCTCACAAAATTTGAATTTTGATTTATTTTGTTTGCCAATTTAAACAGTAAACGGAAATGTAAAACATTAATGATGGCGTACGAATGCGTTTGACCATGCACAAACTTTTATTATTTATTAGTCATCGAGATTTAATATAGAATTTCGCCAAATAAGTATTTCTTTATTACAGAGATGTTTTCCTTTTTTAATTCGCTATTTGACATATTTAACTTTCATATGTAACAATAATAATAACATATTATTCAAAACGAAGTAAAATGTGAAAATATGAAATTTTTACGAGGATATACATAAACCCTTTAACGTAACGAAATGCAAGTAGAGTTCAAGAACACTATTTTTACACTGAACAGAAACCACTGCACTGAACAATCTTGTATGTTATTGGCTAAAAATGGAACAAGTTATTTTAATTGTTATAAACCTATAAATAAGAGTTTTAATAATATAACATAATTTTGCAATCATAACATAAACTAAGATTGTTATTAGTCATGTAAATTCTAAAATAAATTTATCAGATAACACACATATGTACCTATGTAGATTAAGAAATCCATAAATATAAAAATAAGAAGAATGAAGTATCTTACCTTAAAGTAAAATGAAATAATGTCCCATGCCGGTGTTTGTTGGTTGCTTGCAACATATGATAATATGGAATAGAAGTAGCGTAGTCACAATGAAAATCGTTGGTTACACATTTATGAGTAATTAGTTAGCGGCTAGTCTAGCTTGGCGCGTTATTACGTTAGGCGTTGAGCGTTCGACGTTACAGCGTTACGATTACGTTGTCGGCTGCCTGTCGCTGTCGGTTTGCGCTGCGCTATGCAAGCTACACTGCCGGCGTTGCATTCACTGCACTGAATGCAATTGCAACGAGCAGTGCATATCTAGCTGCGACCTTGACACTCTTACCGTCTACATGTGTGCGTTTGGCCAAGTCTGTGTACACACACATACAACACTGCCTCAATGCTTTGTGTCAGTCTATTTGTGTGCCTGTGTTGCGTTCTCAGATAAAATATATAACATAAAACATGAGGGCTTGTTTAGCAACATTCAAAAATTTGACACTTTTCAAATTCATTATCTAACAATACTTGCTACTAGCGTAACAAATAATTTCCTCATGTTCTTTCATTTTAATAAATATTTTTTATTAACTTTAAATTCCAATATAAAATTATTATTACTTTCGACGGCATAATACAAGAAAAACCAATGATATTTTGTATTTTTATTATTAGAATATTTTGAAACCCTTCAACCAGTGGCGCTCCCAGGATTTTGGTCTAGGGGGGGCGATTAAATTATTTCATATACTTATTTTCTCATATTTATATTTTATAATACAAGGACATTTTAAGATATTAAGGTAGGAAGTTTAACATTAAATATATAAGAAACGTTAAATAAGAAAATTAGATATTTTAAATAAAAATATGAACAAAAAATATTATTGTACAGGTTGTTAAAAAATATGTGTAACAAATTATGCGGGCATATAGTAGGTACTGACCAACATGAGTATAAAAATCTTAATCAACATGGGTCCGATCTTCAATAGATTCCGAGATATGTCAGTGAAAAATGAGTTTTTTCGGGGTTACCACTGTTATCTCGAAAACTGTAAGAGTTACGACTTTGATTAAATTAGACTTTTTGTTTACCTTTCAGAAGTCATCTTATGTATCTTTGCTTTTCAAGAAAAAATCGAATAATTGTACTCAGATAAATGTTGGCCAATATTTAATTTTCAAATAACTTTGTACTCAGATAAATTTTGTTCAATCTATATCTTTGTCAGCTTTTCTTCTATTATAATACAAAATGGCCTCTTTTTCAGAAATAGTTGAATATCAGACCTATGTTGTTTAGACTATTTTTACTCATTTTGGTCAGTGCTATCTGTCCTCGTAGTTTGTTAACACTTATTTTTTAACAGCCTGTATATTATTATAACACATAAAGATGACAAGAAGTCTAATTTACGGTTGGATCTTTTTGCGAAACGTTCTATTACTTTTCCAACATCTATATTAATATTTCGGTGAATGTGTAGAAGAGCTAAAACTGTTAAACTTTCTTTGTCCATTTTATTTCGTAAATAGGTACCTATGTCTTTAATCGATGAAGTATCGAAAAACTCCTCTCTGACGACGCAGTACTAATAGGCAATGTTAATTTTTTTTACTTTAAATTTACAGACGACAAAAGCAGAAATGATTATCAATCCTTGATCTATAGTGAATACGAATTGAATAAATACCCATGTTTAATAAAAGTAAAGACAAAGCCGCATTTAAGACCTCCATAAATGATAGTCAATCTTTATTAGGTGGATATATTTCTATATTTGGGTGTCATATTGTCATTTTTTATTTCTTGTACATCAAGAATTTCCAACACAATTATGAAATACAGAGAATACATACTTTTTTTTTAAATACATAGCTTTTTTGGCGTTCCGCTAATTCTTTGTATGTGTGTACATAAAAAGAATGTAGGACCGATCGCCCCCATCGCCCTCCCTCTGGGTACGCCACTGCCTTCAACATCATATTTATTTAGGCTCAGGTTTCAGGCACATAGTTTACAGTGCTATGGTGTATTAATTTTGGAAATGAATAATTCAAAATCAACAAGAAACCTTCAGTGTTAGCTGGAAATACCTTTTTGTGAAACTTAAAATTCAGCACTATTAATGTTGATTACAAATGTCACCAATTTTGTGATTAAAACTGTCTATAACACTAAAGCCGTACAAAATTTTAGTGACATGTTTACATTGGTTATGCCTTAACCAGCGTGGTAAATTTCTAGATTCTAGCACACAAATCGCGTGGTGGAGACCACGGGATTCAATAGGCATTTATGAAAATTCTACCGGTAGATACCGCACCTACCGACTGCGTTCGAAAACACAAGTGGTTAATAGTTACCGTGTTCGAAAATTGTGCCATATCTACCAGATCCATCTACCGGATTCATGATTTGTGGATCGAGTAATTCAGCTCGTATAAATGCGGTAAATGAAGAATCTATAACCTCAAAAAAGGTAGAGATGCCAAGCGAAGTTGGAATCGGAAGAAGGTTTCAGAAGTTAATTATGATAATACAAAAGACGAAACGAGTTAACGTTTAACTATGTTAAATTTCAAATCTGTTTCATCTTTCAATTGCTTTTCATAGGTTATAAATCTACTCTGATTACTACTTGCGTTCTTAAAATATATGTCCCGGTAACTGTAATCTGATGAACAGCTGTTTACCGATATATTCCGGTAACAGTTCACCGGTAGAATTTTCGTAAATGCCTTTTATTTCAATGACACATATTTAAAACATTTTATATGGGTTACATGATAAAAAATCTTATGTGGCTAGTACATTACCTTCCGCCAGTTCTATATATTTTGTACAAATCCCATACCAAAAGTTCCTTGGAAAATATTCTAAATATATACCTATCCATTAAAATTGTAACTATTATGTATTATTTTTTACAAATTCCATAACGAAAATTCCTTGGATAAGATTTTATAAATTCAATAAAATTATAACACGAATATACAGCATGTATATTGCACTTGATACTACCATCTGTCAATTAGAATTATTTGAATATGTCAGCTGTTTCCATGAGCATAACAAAGCTGGCTGATTTAAGAAAGTTAATCTCTTTATAATTCTTCAACTCTATATCTATTGAATATGAAGGAAAATGTATAATCAAACCGTATTGACAAGAAAATATTTCATATTGATAATCACATAAAATGTCAAAAAATGATATTTAACTGAGTTTTTTCAGGAAAACTTCAAACACCTAAAGGACCTTCCGGTTGACCAATTATTACCAATATATACTAATATACTAAATAATTATAATTTTTAGATTGTAGTATAAGGAGTTAAGTATCGTCAGAGAAAAATTTGTCACATACACACACACATCGTAAAACTAATAAAATCGTATTCTAGGGACCCCGAAACGTGCTTATTCATTTAAAAATCACCACCGAATTTTTTGACCAGACACCTTCCTTACGGAAGGTAAAAATATAAAAACAATACTTGGGAACATTAAAAAGAAATCTTTTCTACTGATTTCGTTTATTTGCCATGTACCTGACCTGAAATGCATATTCATGGTTTCCTAAAAATCATTAGTAAAAAATCTGTTGTGGCCAGCACAAGACCTTCCGTCAATTAGATGTATTTTGTACAAATCCCATACCAAAAGGTCCTTGGAACAGATTCTATATAATATCATGTAAAATCGAACACGAACACATACTATTTTTTACAAATTCCATACCAAAAGTTCATTTGAAAAGGTTCTACAAATCCAATAAAATTATCACATAAACACACACTAAGTAAAATGCACTTGACACTTCCTTCATTTCTTCTTCAGCTTTCCCCTATTTTATTAAGGGTCGCTGTTTCCTCTTCTCTTCCACTCATTCCTGTCCAGCGCATCTTCTTCACACAGTCCTTTCTTTCTCAAGTATTCTGCGATACAGTCTTTCCATCTTCTCTTTGGCCTTTCTCTGCATGTCATTTGCGAGGAACACTATGACATACCAATTTTCCTTTAGTTTCTATATTTGGTTTTGCACTTGCAACTGACATCTGTCAATTAAAATTTTTTGAATATACCTATCAGCTGTTTACATGATAAATAGCAAATCTGACTAATTTTTGAAAATTAATTCCTTTATAACGCTTTAAATCTACATCTATTGAATATGAAGGAAAATGTATAATCAAACCGTATAGAAAGGAGTATTTTCTTTAATATGTATAATAACAAAAAGTCAAAAAATAATATTTAACACGTTAAGCGCCAACAATGTTAATTTCAAATCTTGTTTGAGAACCCATGTGGATTGCCGATGACCCACACATTTTGATTCTTGGTGGACCGCGTGGTCCGTAATTGACCCAAAGCTTATGCTACTTTATATTGGTTTTATAAATCCTAGTCCAACAGAAATATACAATATTTTATTGTATTCGGTCCCACGATAAAACAAGCTTCAATTTAAAAAAAAGCGGGACCCTGTACGACAATTTTTAAAAAAGTTATTCACATTTTTGTTCGATGTGTATTATTTTTTCTTCTGAAGGTTTCTTCTACAATGTCCATTTAATACCAAGTAATAAAAAATGAGAAATATTACTACAAAAAACTGAAATACGCTGGTGCGTTTCAGTAATAACTTACGAAATGTACAGTCGGGCACGGAGCAAAGTAAAAGTGTGGGCCATTCGCAGACCACGTGGCGCTTAACGTGTTAACTGCGTTTTTTTAAGAAAAACTGTTAATAACTTCAAATAAGGGTACTTCCGGTGGATCAATTGTAACCAAAATTTAATCAATTCTTCATATGGTTCTACAGAAGAGGAATATGAAAGAATTATAATTTTTAGAATTGTAGTATTGGAGTTATCGTCGGAGAAAAATTTGTCACACACGGACACACATACACACACACGGACACACACACATACAGACATCATCTTAAAAATTGTATATTCGTATTGTAGGGACCCTAAAACGTGCTTATTCATTAAAAACTCACCACCGAATTTTTTGACCAAAGACAATACCTTCCTTACCTAAAGGTGACGGAAGGTAAAAAAACTGACATACCAAAGTTTTGACATAAGTTATTAGTCACCTGTCAGGCACCGGTTGCAATTTTTTTGTAGCACTACAGGCAAATAGATCTATTGCTCTTTGTACACAAGTATGACGTCTTGCTCCTCAATTAATTTAGGGTTACATATGAAGCAATATTTCTTAGTATTCCTAGTTAGGGTGTCTCGTCCTTCGTCCTCGTTACGGACAGTAATTCCTAGGACTCGTTGAGTTCTCCGTCGCAATTATCTGGGAAAACGGGGATTTACAGCTCTTTTTATAAGAGACTCATATAATTTTTATTTCCTAAAGATTGGGATCGCAAAAGTTTACTTTTAATATGTCTTCGGAAAAGCTACTTTTCAACAATTTCACGTAAACCACGTCGGGGAGTCCCAGGGACTCTTTACAGATACATTTGCTGAGATAAAGGAGAATCAAAACAATGCCGCTGTAGTAGGTTACACACAGGGCTGTGGTTTGATTGTGAATAGCGTATATCCTGTACCTTCTAAAGGATATTTCTGCTTTAAATCCGAATAATATAAAGACGATTTAATCTTGATGAGCTAGGAGCCATTGCAGGTTTAAGAGATTGAAAATAAAGAATCTGTACCACAGAAATTAAAACCTTTATTAACAACAATGTCAACTTTGGTTTTTTCAATAACCGAGTGGAAACGTTGTTTAAACTTGATGAAATATATTATAAATAAGTTACGAGCGTCTTTGATGCTTATTTCAAATGTGTAGGATCTAATGTTTATTAGTTCTAATGGACCGCCAGTTAAAAAAATTCAACCAAAAAGTATGTACGATCCTGGTTGGATAAACCACTGCTCAGCAACAGATACGCAGTCGAGAATGTGTTCAAGAGAGACTGGTGTTAATTCACCTCCCCAAGCCTTAAAAGTTATTAAAATTAAATTTTTACAATTTTTTTGACCTTTACCTTACTAATTATGAGTTAAATATGACATTTTTACCTTCCACTATCCTTGATAAGGAAGGTATAGGGTAGGTATCGTGCGATCGTGATAAAAATCACATTTTGAGATTTTGGTTTTAAGGTTCGTCTTCGTAGAATCAGAATTCAATATTTTCACAATGATGTCTGTGGATGTTTGTGTGAGTATGTGTGTGTGCAGAACATGTAGCTGTATGATTTTGGAAAATAAAATATTAATTATACATTAAAGATTGGAATAGCTTGATGTAAAGAAATTTAATACATTTTCCAGCTTTGGTAAACATTTAGATAAACTTATTTAAATTAATAAAAATTAAATGGCAGTAAGTAATGTGCTGACCACTCCAAATTTTTTTTTTTACAGTATCGTGGGGCTTGTTTATATCTACTCGTAAATTGACAGTTATCTGTCCTGAACCAAACCACCAGTAGTGGTAGCACGCACTTTAGAATTCTATCATAGAAAGCAGGCGAATACGATTTTACTTTTACGAATCTTGCTAGCATGCACTTTAGAATTCTATATTAGTTTTTTGGTTCAGAAATTATTGGATTTTAAATGTATAAATTATATATAAATTGGCTTTGAATAGAATTGTGGCAAAATAATGACGTTACTTTGACACTTTCGCCTCGAGTCGTACGCTTGCAGGCGAATATTTTGATACACGCATGCTACCAAATTTTCGCTTCGTGGCGAAAAGCGAAAACAAATGCCTCTTTTGATAGAATTCTAAAGTGCGTGCTACCACTACAGAACTGTAAGGATATATTAGCAAGAATACAATAATACTGTTTTTCTATGGCTTCCTCTATGTTTCGACTTTTATTCCACTGAAAAGCTTCCAATGCAGCTACATAGCTTTGAGTTGGTTTATTTGTGTACCTGTTTTGCGTTGTCAAATAAATGAGGGCTTATTTCAAAAATAGTCAAAAATTTATTAACTTTAGAATTATAGGCCCGTATTCTGACATCTTGTACTACCGCTATTTCGGAAGTAGCGTTATTTTAAATTTTATTTTATTTTACGAGTAGACAAGAATAGGTTTGATATTTTTGTAAATGAAGCCTATAATATTTAAACTAAGTGTTATTTACAATTTAATTTATTTTTATTTCTTTAATTTTTAATATTAAAGTTGACACTTGACAGTTGAGGTAGCGATTTTTCGGACGTAGCGTACTTTAAGATGAGAGAATACGGGTCATAGTATTTTACATTACAAGCCAGATGAAATGGTTTTTTTTACTGCTGAAAGGAGGAAATTACTGGCTAGCCTGTCACTTCCTTGAGGCAGTCAAACAGTTTCCCTGGCGTGTATTGTACAATATTATATTTGTTATCCACTTGTAAATCAAATTTGAAACTATAACCTGAACCTGTGAGTTGCAAATGACAATTATTTTTACTACGTATGACAGTAACAAAACACAATTTTCACATCTCAAACAACCTTACTAACGTGGTAACTAACTTCAATAAATGAAGTTTGAAGGGAAAAACAAATAAATTTCTTTGCATAATAACGTATGTACATACTATCATAATCATACTACTTATATCTTAATATATATTTTCTTGTTGGTGCTAGGAGATAAGATTTTCTATTTATTTCATTTTAATACGAATTTTTTTGAGTGACGCTACAAATATGTCATCATCATTACCGATATCTGCGATAAAGCAGATTGGCACACTCAGAAATGAGTAATATGCCGTGATGATATATTTTTATTTATTTTTTACCAAAATAATAAATTTGAACAAGGATAATTTATATCAAAACTAGACCTTAATAGAACTGTACGATATAGGGACTAGGGACTATAAAATTTTTAAAAAGTTATTCGTTTTTAGAATATTTTTAATTTACTTAATTTTAATAATATTTTTATAATAATTTTTAATGCAGTTAACATCTTCGTCATACAACTTATTGCGAATTCTTATTACTTTTAATCCTTCTGTTATCAACTTTATGAAATCCAGAATCTGTTTTCCAATAAATCAATGTATGTAGAAAATAACGAAACATCAAAAGTAAACTAAATGGTACTTATTTGAATTTATGATGCCACGCCAGATAGAAAACACGAGTGTTTGTATGAAAATGAAAGATATATTTGAAAGATTGTTACCCAAGTGAAGAAAATTAATGATGAAAAGTTTGATGAAATAAAACTCTAGGAATAGTCCTTTCTTCACGTTTAATTTGATTATTTTGTAGAATATAGTCGACTGGTTTCGGTTTTTTAGAAAACTTGTCGACAAGTTGCCTTCAAAGTGTAAGACACACAAAAATGCGTTTCTGTCAATGGCTGTGGGAAGGATCTCTCTTAGAATAATGTCATTTTCAATTTGCATCTAATATCAGTCTGTACTTCTGTTTTCTCCGGTCCTGATGATGGTTTTCTAAAAAAAACCGAAACCGGTCGATTATATTCTACAAAATAATAAAATTAAACATGAAGAAATTACTACTCCTAGAGTTTTATTTAATCAACCTTTTTATCAATGAAAGATATGTATGTTGAATGTTAATGGCAATCAAAACTCGGATCATAATATAAAAAGTATTTTATAGAAATGCATAGGTAGGTATTAGCTACGCATATTTTCAAATATTGGTCACGAAAGTTATTTTAAAGAACATAAGGTTATACTAGTTCATGTGAAGAGCAAAAGTCAATTTTCATATTTAGTTAAAATACAAGGTGATTCACAATTTCGTGCACTAATTTTCATGGCATACAGTACTGACCAAAATGAATAAAAAAAATCTGTTGTGGCCAGCACAAGACCTTCCGTCAATTCCATGTATTTTGTATAAATCCCATACCAAAAGGTCCTTGGAACAGATTCTGTATAATATCATGTAAAAACACATACTATTTTTTACAAATTCCATACCAAAAGTTCATTTGAAAAGGTTCTATAAATCCAATAAAATTATAACATAAACTACACTAAGTAATGTCCTTCCATCTTCTCTTTGGCCTTTCTCTGCGTGTCACTTGCGAGCAACACTATGACGTACCAATTTTAGATTCTATACTTTTCTCCATCTTTGGTTTTGCACTTGCAACTGACATCTGTCAATTAAATTTTTTTGAATAATTATGTCAGCTGTTTCCATGATAAATAACAAAGCTGACTAATTTTTGAAAATTAATTTCTTTATAATGCTTTAAATTTACATCTATTAAATATGAAGGAAAATGTATAATCAAACTTTATAGAGAAGAGTATTTTCTTTAATATATATATAATAATAAAATGTCAAAAAATAATATTTAACTGCATTTTTTTAAGAAAAACTGTTAAAAACTTCAAATAAGGGTACTTCCGGTGGATCAATTATAACCAAAATCTAATCAACTCTTCATATGGATGTACAGAAGAGGAATACGAAAGAATTATAATTTTTAGAATTGTAGTATTGGAGTTATCGTCGGAGAAAAATTTGTCACACACGGACACACACACACACACACACACACGGACACACACACACACGGACACACACACACACACACACACACATACAGACATCATCTTAAAAATGGTATATTCGTATTGTAGGGACCCTAAAACGTGCTTATTCATTAAAAACTCACCACCGAATTTTTTGACCAAAGACAATACCTTCCTTACCTAAAGGTGACGGAAGGTAAAAAGCTTAATCAACACAGGTGTGATCTTTAATTGTTTCCGAGACAGATGTCAAAAACTGACAAAAATTTTAATCGAACAAATTTTTATCTATGCCAATAAAGACTATAAAAGTACAATAAAATTTAATGTGTATTATTCTCAATTTCTAATAGTTAAAAAGTAATTTGGAAACCACATCTAAGATGACCTCTCAAAGGTAAACAAAGAGTCTCATTTAATCGAAGTCGAAACTCTTTTTTCGAAATAGCAGAAGTAAATCCCGCAAATTTCATTTACTCATTTTTTACTGCCTTATATGTTGTTAACTATTGAAGAAAGGACCCATGTTTATGAAGCTTTTCTTACTTATTTTAACCAGTACTGTATGAAAGTTTGTCCACGAAGTTATGAATCACCCTGGGTACATGCATAGCTAAAAATGAAATGTCGATAAATATAATGTACTCATAATAGGGAATAATCAGTTTACAATATTCATTATAGATTTTATCGCATATTAAACGGTAATGTAACGTAGTTTAATTTAAAATTTCGACATTAAAAAAAAAAACGAATCTAGGTCGTATTATGACGACGGATTTGTTGCTCAATTTAACTATTACTAGGGAACTCTGCTATTTGCTGTATAAATAGTAAGCCATAAAATTATAAAATTTTAAAGTTAAGTTACAAATTTGAGTTTATATAATTTCTCTATGGAACTAAATAAAAACTATGTTTATATATACAAGCCCCGTCTTACAACCAGAGATGCACTCGATTTCGAGCTTTGGCCCGGCCCGGCCCGAAGCCCGCCTCGATTTCGAGTCGATCATCGAGCCGGGCCGAAGATATTTTTTATCGGGCCGAATCGGGCTAATCATTTCCAAAAATCGAGGCGAGTCGGACTTTAGATTTTGGCCCGGCCCGAAAATTCGAGCTTTTCGGGCCGGCCCGAAAAATCTTATAGTTCAATCAAATGCACAGTTTCCTTAATATTTTAGTGAAATTAGATGAAGTTAAAAAGGATCAAAATGATTTAATAACAACACACTTCACATATTAATAAATAAAAATGTATTATTTTACTTCTAGAATTCAAGGTTATTCATTAAAGCATAAAAATGATATTGTAATGTTGCTATTATTATTGTTATTACTAGTATACTTAAATAAAAGTGATTTTTGTTCCTACCATAATAATTTCTGGTTCTATTTTTGAGCAGAAACAAAGTTAGATAAATTATGTAAATTATAATTATATTTTTTTTATATAAGATTTGTGAAAAAGTTGTTTAAATTCTTTGGTAAACAAAGTGTTAAATACTAGTAGGTCTGTAATTTTTATAACAAACTTACACTAGAAGGGTCTTTTTTTCAACTACTTATGTTAACTAATGTTGAAAGTTATAAGAATGTAGAGGTTTTTATAAGTTTGACACGAAAAAAGTTAAACATTTCGCCTTAACATAAAAATCAACTTTAGGAATGCCGGATGCACCCAATTTCGAGCTTTGGCCCGGCCCGGCCCGATTTCGAGTCAATTTTCGAGCCGGGCTAGCCAATTTTTTTGTCGAGTCAATCTTCGAGTCGGGCCGGTAATTTTTATTTTCGGGCCGAGTCGATCCAAACCATAAAGCCCAGCCTGGCCCGACCCGAATGCATCTCTAAACAGTAGGCCCACCCACTTTAATATAATTTGACGTAGTTATAAAAAACTTACTTAAATTATCAGCAATTTTTTAATTAATTTTTGTTCTGTGTACCTAGATACGACTGCTAAAATATAGTATTCATGTAAAGCGAAATCATTGTTTTACCAATAATAGAAGAATAATTTAAAATGAATTTGCATCATAAGAGTGTCAGGTTTAAATAAATAATATACCTAAAAGAATTGAATTACGGTTGTTCTGAGAATAAAAGACGTACCCAATGGTTATAAATAATACATCCAAAATTAACATATTGATTTGTTAATGATTCTTATAATGTTTTTGCGAAAAATTAAATTTAAAGTTACGTTAAAATGTTGCAATATATTCAATTATAAAAAGTAAAGATTACTTTAATTATTATTACGTATACTATTAGTACGATAAGTGAATCTTTAACAAGTAGGACTGTAAAATTAGATAAAAAATAATTATAAATCGATTTATGAGTTTTATTATCTGTGAAACGTAGAATTTGAAAATGAATATTTGTGGCCTCTTTTTGCTTCAAGGTCATCAATTTTAACTATAGAACATAACGATTTAAATATTACATTCCGCTATTACGTACATACGTGGGCTTGGTATATAAATTGATAGTTAACATTCCACTAAAGAAATTTTATCAAAGAAATAATGATAATTGTTTACTAACTGACTTCCTCAAATATCTTTGAAAATCTTGTTAGAAAAGTAGGTACTGAAAAAAAAAAACACATTATAACATGAGGCTGGTATTATACAGTGAGAAAAGGATAAAGTAGAATCTTGATTATCCGTATTCATCAGGAACGAGCATGTAACGGATATTTGAAAAACAAGGATAATAAAAACGTTGCAAATGAATAAATAAAAATCATTTACATTTACATTTGGCGAGGGAAAAGTTATAAAAACTAGAAAAATGTCCACAGGGTAATCGCTCAATAGCAGCTGTAGGCACGTGCTGCTTACTATAGTGCTGTTACAATCTACATTTGTATTTAAAGCAGTCAGTATTAAAAATTAACAAGCAGAATAAAAAATAAAACGGCAGTATTATTTTTTAAACGCAGTCATGAAAAAATCCGTCTTTTTAGAATGCGCCTAGTCGTTTTCAAAATGACTAAACAAATTGTAAAATGATAAGTTTTGGACTTAATTAGTTTGGTATATTAATCTACATGAAAAAATACCTGATACGTATTTTTACCTTCCGTCACCTTTAGGTAAGGGAGGTATTGTCTTTGGTCAAAAAATTCGGTGGTGAGTTTTTAATGAATAAGCACGTTTTAAGGTCCCTACAATACGATTTTACTGATTTTACGATGATGTCTCTATGTGTGTGTGTGTGTGTGTGTGTGTGTGTGTGTGTGTGTGTGTGTGTGTGTGTGTGTGTGACAAATTTTTCTCCGACGATAACTCCAAAACTACAATTCTAAAAATTATGATTCTTTCGTATTCCTCTTCCTTACAACCCTATGAAGAGCTGATTAGATTTTGGTTATAATTGGTCAACCGGAAGTACCCTTATTTGAAGTTCTTAACAGTTTGTCTTGAAAAATCGCAGTTAAATATCATTTTCGACATTTTATGTGATTATCAATAGAAAGAATATCTTATTCTCTATACGGTTCGATTATACATTTTCCTTCATATTCAATAGATATAGAGTTATAGAGAGATTAACTTTCGAAAATCAGTCATCTTTGCAAAAATTATGAAAACAACAGATATATTCAAAAAAATCTAATTGACAGATGTCAGTGGCAAGTGCAAAGCCAAAGTGGAAAGTATATGATCTGAAAGTGATATAAGTGACAGAGTGTTCCTCGCCAGTGAATTGCATTTGCGGCCTCACCTCAAGATAGGAACTTATAATGCCAGAAGTACGAGAAAGGCAAAAGAGAAGATTGAAGGATTGTATAGCAGAAGATTTGAGAGAGGAAGAACTGTGTCACGAAGGTGCTTTGGACAGGAATGAGTAGAAGAGAAGAGTAAGAAACAGCGACTTCTAATAAAATAGGGAAAAGTTGAAGCAGGAGGAAGTGTTAAGTGCAATACATAATGTACGTTCGTATTCGTATTAAAATTTTATTAGATTTTAGAATCTTTTCAAAGGAACTTTCAGTATGGATATGTAAAAAATAGTGTGTTCTTGTTTCAATTATACAGGATATATAGAATCTTTTCAAGGAACTTTTGATATGGGATTTGTACAAAATACATCGAATTGACGGAAGGTTTTGTGCTGGCCACAACAGATTTTTTTTATAAAGAACTCCATATTGCTGAAAAAAATAATTAAAACTTTAAAATTTTGAATATCGCGCTAATAGCTGAGGAAATACGTCAGACTTTCGGCATAACAATCGTCCACTGTAAAAGAAAGATAGTCATATGCCATATTACTAGTGCACAGTAAGAGATAAAATAAAATAGAATGCCCAGAAATTTGTTCTTTGTTCAACGAAGATAGATATAGGTATATTGTTCATCATGGCGTAGAAAAAGACAAAAGATAACTGTAACGTTCAGCCATTCAGCGTATCCCCTCAGCGAGTATAACCGCAATCGTATTATTATATTATTTTGTTGTGTGGTTGTAGCTAGAGATCATGAAGCGGCAAGTATTCTTTTGTGAAATTTAAATAGATTAAATTTAAAATACATTTATATATTTCATAACAACGTGGAGAAAATATGTTTTATACCTGATTGTTCATTCTGCACTATGAAATACGCCCCATTGCGTACATAATCTAGTCACTTTGCGCTGTCGAAAGTCTGATATCATTACCGGATTTTAAATAGCGAACAATCGCTTCTTTTGAATTATGTTAAATTTAATTTAAAATTTTAAATATTGAAACAAAACTAATATAATTTTTAAATTTTTTAATAGAGTACTTATATGATATATTTGGTACTAAAACATTCAATTTTCACCAAGTGAAACTCCCCTGTTAGATACGAGCAGTTGCGTATTAAGGTATTTTGGCGCCAGAAGGCCTTGAATTTTTTGCGCCCCCCCAGCTCATCTTTTTCTTTATTGGTTAGCACGAATGGAAAAACAAATTTTTGAATTTTTCTTGTAAGATACCAATAATTATAACAAGTAATTAAATATAACAATCGGCATAAAAACAGTAATAACCAATGATTCGAAAAATGACAATCATACGCGGGTACATGGGGGGCTTTTTTATTAGTAAAATTCAGCAAACATTGAAACTAAACTTTTATTTTTAATTCCAATAATGTAATGACAAAAATATAAATAAAATGACATTTTTCTTGTTTTGGCACTGACAAAAATATTAAGCGTCGTCAAAATGAATTTAATTTAAAAGAGTTTTTTTCGATGCACATAATAACCAAAGCGTTTAATTTTGCGTGGGATACTGTAAACCTGCAGTAATCCTTCACTCTGAAAAGGATCTCTAGCCAGTATAGTTAGTCAAGCAAACACCCGTAATAAATACAATGTTAGAAAAAATATTCTCAATGTTCTTGTCTTTTAATAGTTTCAAAAATTTCAGCAATCCATTTGTTAATTTATATTAAAAAAAAAAATGTTTTTTTTTCAATACCTGACAATTTTGCGCCCCTATAATTTTGCGCCAGAAGCCCGGGCTTCTCAGGCTACTGCGATAATACGCCACTGGATACGAGTAATATGAAGCTGAAATATTTGTTTTACTGTTGAAATACTTGTTTATTGCTCAAATATTCTTTTTACTGCCGAAATATTTATTTGTACTACATGACAATGCTCAAAAATATGTTTTCTACAAATCTATGCTATTTCGGCATCTAACCGCATAATGCTTATGTTTGATGGTTGACGTTGATCGACAATGGAGATAGAGTAATTAATCATATAAATAAGTTGTATGGTATTGTTCTCGTTATTAATGTTGTATAAATTTATAAAATTATTATTATTATTATTATTATTATTATTATTATTTTTCACATTTTATATGATATGTCATTTTTTCCTGAAGAAGGTATCAGTTTATGGTGCCGAAACGTTGGTATTTAATAAAAATACAGAACATAAAGTAAAAAGGTAGTATTATTGCAATTATTAATTAACTTTTTAAATTTAAATACATACCTATATATTTATTGATGCTGGAAACTACAGCATGTTCCTTTGCATTCGTTTAGGTATAACGTATTGTTTTATACTATCACAATTTTCTTTTTAAAACGAGACCATTAATAACTTGAAATGATAAGTTCTTTGACAGTGACATTTATCTGTAATTTACATAATTTGTAATTTAAACTGTGTAACTAAAGAATTGTGTTTATCGTTAAAACCAGGCACCGGGATTTATGAAATAGAATATTTTATATATTTATCTATAAAATATAAAGTATGAATGAATACCTGTAGAAATTTAATAATCTTTAATTCTTATAATAAAATAAATAGCGAAAAATTCATATTTAAAGGTATTTTTCAAAGAAAAACTATTTTGAGTTTCAAGTAAAGTTCCATTTCCGGTTAACTGATTTACACCAAAGCTTCTTTCTATATTAGAATAAGGTATAAGTACGAGGCATCAGAATTTTTTGAATGATAGTATTTGAGTTAGAGCGTTGACAAAATCCATACACATACACACACATATCTTAACTCCCAAGGAATTCCAATTACTTCTATTCTTTAGATATTTTTCTATTTTTTAATTCATTCTATGAACAATTTTTCTCCGACTCTTCCAAATATTCTAGATTCTTCCAATTCATTGACGAGTATTCTCAATATGTCTATAATTTCAAATATTTATTTAACAATAAAATAAGAAATATTAAATGTACTTCCCGTTCCCATAAAATGCCTTCAGTAATTTCTCAGAATTTTTGACAATGACATGTTTCTGTCAATTACAAACATTTTTATTTTGCATAGAGTTGTTTGGGCTGTAAGATTCATTATAACGGATTATTTTATAAAATTTATAATTCTTTATCTCTCGAGTATAAACTCGTAGAAGATATAGTAAAAATGTTAAATGTATCGGATAGAGAATTTTATATTCTTTAATATTTATAATAACAAATTTTAAAAAATATTTAGGGAGATTTAATTTCTTGATTTAATTATCTACATAAACCCAGTATAAAGCACTTTTAATTTTTGGAGAGAAAAGAAATTTCTATAGTTTGGGAGTACCGAAAGAAGAAATTCTTCTTCGGAATAATAATAAAACTGTTGGCCATATCTCAACACTTTTTCAAACACTCTATAGGTACATATTATAAACAAAAATTAGACGTCAGTTGCTTTTATTTAATGTTGAATTAAATTGTGGTTTCATAAGACATAAGTAAATGGATTCGAATTGTATTACTTGTTCATTCGCCCATAAAATTTAAAATTAATTAATAAACTATGTAGTGAGTTGAAAATACTATTATAAATATAAAGATAATCTATTGGGTAAGATTTAGTGATGCAAAGTATGTATGTATGTACATTTTGTATAAAATAAAATGATTGATTATTTTAATATAATTTTTATAGTGGGAACTTAATCACGTATTATCTGTCATATGTATTACAATATTGTATCTAATAAACTCTGATGTGGCCAGCACATTACCTTCCGACTCTGACAAATTCATTCCATTTTATGTAAGAACACACACTTTTATCTGTCAATTACAAACATTTGATTTTCTTGGCTAGTTTTCCTGAATTCCCATAGATTGCAATATTTATAACAATAGACAAATATTAAAAGGATTGTAAAAATAAAACTTCCTTCACGTTTTAATTTAATTTTATTAAATTTTACGTACTACAGGTTTAAAGTATTTCGATATCGATCATCAGATACCGCGGCATAAACAAAAGTGCAGCTTTTCATGTTGTTCAATTGTTGCAGAAAAAATAGGCACATGCAGTGACTCTCTGTCCTACGTAGGTTGGTTCATTTTGCAGGATAGTTTCGAAGACTCATACTCTCATACGCCTATTTTGTCTGTAATAATTCAACAAAATAAAAAAACCTGTTGTGGCCAGTACAAGCCCTCTCGCCATTTTCGTGTTAGGCTATATAAGTATTGTATTGTACTTCGTTATCGAACCGTCGTTTTATAACAAAAAATTTCAGAACTTCACCCAAATATTGTTTTTTATTGTATTTAACATATCTTCTGCACACATATAATTCTATTGGGGTATTCCACTCAAATTTTTTTATTATTTTAAATAAAACTTCATTCAGTTTTCAAGCAATTTATAGTAATAAAAATTCTTAATTGTTCCTAGTTTAATAGTATTTTATTTTCGAGAAATCAGTGTAACGTCACATTTCCCCTATACTTGTCTTTCTCACACACACTGCTCTGAGTACGCTGCGAGAGAAAGATAACAATTGTATGACGTCAATTTTCCCTTTTAGCAAATGTTAAATATCTCGTAAAGTAATTATTTAAAAAATGTTTTCATTATTTTAACTATTATTTATTGAGCCATACTTTATGTTAAATTGAATTTTTTTTAATTTTTTTGTTATGGTGGAATACCCCATTATAACTATTTTTCATTGTATGAGGAAGTTCCTAATTGTCAGAGATTCATACAATTCATTAACTAGATTGGCGGTATTTCTGATGGATATATGCATTTTACCTATAATTTCAAATATTTAATTAATAAAGCAATAAGAAAGATTAAATGTACTTCCCAGAAAAAGCTATCAGAATATCACTAAAACTGTTGATTTTTGACACGGACATCTATCATTTACAAACTATGTTATAAACATTTGAATTTGTCAAATGGTTTCCTTAGTGCCTTAGCCTCTGCGATTAGATTAATCTATATATTATAGTGCCTTTATCTCTAAATTTATAGAAGATATAATAAAAAATTTAAATGTATCAGAAGATGTAGAATATTATGTTCTTCAATATTAGTACTACTAATATGCATTTTACCTACAATTTTTGATACTACTAATTTAGTAGTATCAAAAATTTTTAAAAAATAATATTTAGAAGATTTTTTTTAGAAACTACTACTTCCGGTTTTCCGATTGTTACCAAAACCTTTTCAGCTCTTCCCAGGAATGCCAGATTGGGAAATTCATAGCTAAACAGGGCTTAAGTCTTATAGTGTTTGAGGAATCATCCCTCCAACATCCAGCCATACACACACATACACAAACACACACACATACACACATCCACACATCCACACACACACACACACCCACACACACACACACACACACACACACACACACACACATACATACATACATACATACATACATACATACATACACAGACATCATTGTAATGTTACAAACGGATTCTAGTGACCTTGAAACGTGCTTATTCATTAAAATCTGGATATATGATTTTTAGCATGATTCCAATACCTCTCTTAGCGAGAGGTAAAAACCTGTAATTTTGTTTTTGTTGGTATCTGATGAGTATAATACTCGAAACTAGTATGTAAAATTTAATTAAATTAAAACCTGAAGGAAGATTTATTTTTCAAATCCTAATCAATTTCACTTTACTTGGGTTATTCATGTACGATTAACAAATATTTTTTATTTCTATATTCATGGTGGATATAATACATAATTAGTATAAATTAAACAGAAAGAAATTAATTTTTGTAATAACGTAAATTGTCAATAAACAATACGATATTTCCTTATATTTTGTTGAGCTTATTGTACTTTTATTACTTGTTTACGGGATATGAAGCATTGGCCCTACACAAGTACTGTCGACTGTTGTGGATGAGAATCTGAAAATATAATAATAAAAAAGATAATAAAAATATTATTTATTTATGTACGAAATAGCCGTAAACATATTAAGAAAATAATTTATATTCACAATTAAGAGAAAATGTTTGGAGTTACCAGTTGCAACAACACATGATTTAATAAGTTGTTCCTCTATCTCCAGGCCATTTTTATTTAACGGCAAGTATAAGAGAATGAAATAAATTATTTTTGTTAATAGTTGTAAAATAGATGAACACGAAATACAAATTGTCCGGGTTGCATTTAAACATTGCGGTACATATTTCGGCACCTACCAAACTACGATTGGCTATGACCAAATTGTTCAACCAATAGAGCCGGAGTGCCAATGTTCAATTTTTCTGTTATTTATTCTGTCGCTTTAGCGTAAATAAATAAATAAATATATCATCACGGCATATTACCCATTTCTGGGTGTGCCAGTATCTACAACACATGTAGACATCGGTAATGATGACGATATATTTTACCGTGTGGGCGCTTACCAGGCGTCACCTCACGAGCACTCATAGCTGGTGTGGAGAGTGCACCACAGGAGTCACTTTTGTGCCATTTAAAATTGGAAATATTTGGCGTCTGTCGGGATCGAACCCGGTTCCCCCAGGTTCTTCCAGGACCAGACACTCGGGCACGCGGCCACGGGACCCCAGCGTCAACTGTGTAATGTACTCCTTCAAACTTTTGCTCCCGTTACCTGTCATTAAACGAAGATGTAATACATGACTGATGATTAGGTATTGTTACAGGTTGTTTTCTTTGTAAAATTTAAATTTTTAAAATATTGCACAAAATACATAGCATATACCGTACTTACTTGCTCCGTGAATTTTCCAATCTGCATTTTAACATAATTGAACATTATGGCAGTGATCACGGCAATCCGGCTTTTATCGATTAAATATTTCGTCCTAGCCAATCACATTTTGGTGGGTTCTGAAATATATACCGGAATGTTTAAATGCGCCCGGGTTTCGATTTCGATTTCGAATGTCACCACTAGGGTCTCGGAAACTATAAAATATAAGACTTTGGTAAAATGAGTGGAGTGCCTTTGGGGGCTATCTTACTAGTGCTAAATTCTTATAGGCTAATAAATAATGTCGAAAACTAATTTTCATCAAAAATTTTATTTTCAACAAAATTAGATATTTCGAGAGATATTTCTATTGTCTATCAAGCAGAGTCCGAAAATAATTTATTAATCGGTATTTTTTTGAGAGATAATATAGTATATATTTTTTAAATAGAACCCATACTTATTTGATTTTTATCTCAAAAAAAAAAAAAAAATACATAATATTTCTCTATAATTGATATAAGGCTTATCCCCATATTCATAAACACTTGTAAAGTTTCAAAACGGCTCGTTATAATTTTTGACAAATAGAATCAAACTTGACAAATAAAATTTTGATTTTTCTTTCAATGACGACTGTTTTTATTGGATAAATATTATAACGAACCGTTTAAATTTTTTTCGAATGTTTATAAATACGGGCATTATTGTGTTGACTTTATGTTTATATTTTTAATTTAACTTCCAGACTTATCTTTGGACACCTGTAACTGTCAATTTAATTTCCGACTCCGATGTATGTAAAACTGAAATGGATTATTGTCTATAAAATAAACATGTGATTATATAATTGACAGAAATGAGCAACTGACTACTACTAATCCATAGCAAACTTTCAAAAACCGCAAAGTATATATAATTTTTAAATATAAATAAACCGCTTATTCAAAGGGCTAATTTAATAATACTTGATGTGCTAGACGTAGAATTTAATTCTCTAATGCCCGTATTCGTAAACACAATTTTAAACGGTTCGTTATAATTTTTATCCAGTAAAAACAGTCGACATTGAAAGAAAAATCGAAATTTTGTTTGTCAAGTTTGATTGTATTTGTCAAAAATTATAACGAACCGATTTGAAACTTTACGAGTGTTTATGAATATGGGCATAAAGCTTTCATTTGAAGCATTAATTTTTAAAATCAAAATAAAACCATTTTTTTCCTATCTATTATGTTATTTCCATTGATATAAAAGACTTACATACCAAATTTGAAAAGTTTTGGATTATATTTTAATATAGTTTTTCATTAAATTTTATTATAGGCTTCAAGTAAAGTACCACTTCCGGAAGTTATGTAATGACCAAAAAGAGAGGTACACAACTAGATGTTATAACAGCCTCATTTCAATTTATTGTCGGTAGCAAATGAAATATCATACATATCATGTCCAAGGCACACTATATAGGCACTGCTATCAAAATTTGACAGCCTTCGAATTAATTAATAGTAGAGTAGTTCAATAGTAACGGATTATGTTAAGGAATTGTGCATTTTTATTGCCTTTTTAGGTATAGTAAAACATATTATTTCGAGAGACTCTACAGGAATAGTCCAGAAAATAACTGTTTTCTAGTCGGTTGTAGGTAAAGTCATCTTATTGAAATCAAAAGGTCTTTATTGTCTTTATAAATGTAAGTAATATATTAGATTGTCTTCTATATTCAATATAACACTTCGGGCAAATTATAATAAAGCAATAATTTACTGTTTGCTATTGAAAATTCGAATAATAAATTATACCTACTTATATATTAATTTATAATAAATGAACAATACAGTTAGAGAATAATTGTTCCCCACTATTAACTATTTTCTAAACACGCCTACCCATTAACCTGGCCCGCCCAATACCAGCCAAATATACGGATACCATTTTGGCTTGGCATGGTACAAAGTCTGCTTTTATAACTTTTTATAGCAGTTTTTTCTCAAAATGTATGGAACAGGTTTACATGATTCTAGGAGTCAGATCTTACTTGTAAGCTTACCTTATTATTTTACTTAAGAAAGGCTAAATGTTTGAAATATTTGTTTTGTAAATCAATTATACTTTTATTGTAATTGTTTTACATCATGTAATTAATTGCAATTCGAAAGTAAAGAAATGTGTCACTCATAATATACAGATTGATTAAACCGTGTAAATATACGTAAAGTCAATTATTTCAAATTATAAATTTCGTAATTGAAACATTTTTGTTTGTAGAAATTAAATATTATACCTATTAAAATGAAGATATATACTAACATTTTTATTTCATATTGTGTAGAGTCTAGACTATTTGCGAGGCCGATAATATGTAATTACATTCATATTTTTTTTGTAATTCATGGATTTGTATAGTACCTATTGGAAACATTAAACCTATTGTTGTCAAAAATAAAATAAAATTAAAAAAAAATCGAAATAGTGCTACTTCGGAAGTTGAACCAATATCTTTTACAACAGTGTGTCAACCTAAATATTTATATAAATTTAGTTGTTTACCGCTTCGATACAAACTGCTGTACTATTATGCTGTTGCATTTTTGTAACCCTACCTACATTGCAGTTTGTAGATGCAATTTTATGAAGATGAAAGTATTTCTTAGCTGCTCATTTCTAACACAGATATTATTATGAAAGTGTTAATCGTATTAGGAAAGTTTGGAAATATATCCTTTAATTAAAAAAAATCCTTTTCGTCTCGACATTAAAATTTATTTGTGGGTAAAAAGGAAAATTCTGAAGCAATAAATCGCTGGAAAAAATAAAACTTTGTTCTGATCATCAGTCCCTGCAGCCTATTATTTTGTGTCGTTTCCAGAAAAAAAAAACTTTATAATAATGTATTTACGGCACTTTTAGTGTGTCCCAAATCTTAGACATTTAAAAGTGTATCGCAGCTACAATAATCTGTTGTAGCCAGCACAATACCTCTCGCCATTTTCGTATTAGACTATATAAGTATTAACTTATCTGGTATACATACAAAATTCTAATTACATCTATTATTTATTTTTCATTTTATTCTATGAACAAATTTGCTCCTACAGTTCTAAATGTTCGAGATTCCTCCAATTCATTAACGAGATTGGCGGTATTTCTGAAGGGTATTTAATTATGATGAAATATATGTATAGCAAGCGTGTGTTTCGTTGACACTGATACTGTACATACTTTGGCTTATAAATGAATCCCCTTTCTTGTTATACTAATTTTAGATGTTGACGGAGTCTTTTCTTATAACAATAGCATATTATAATTACTATTACATCTCGACTTGTCCATGTACGAATTTTAAGTTTTCCGCATTTAAGTACAAAATCAACTTAACGTGCTGTAGCTATATCCCTATAATTTTAAATATTTAATTAATGATAAAATAAGAAATATTAAATACGCTTCCCAGAAAAAGTCTTCAGTAATGTCTCTGGATTTTTGACACTGACATTTATATGTCAATTACAAACATTTTAATTTTTCAACTGGTTTCCATGCTGTTTGATGCTTTACACCTACAATGAATTATTTTATATATTTATAATTCTCTATCTCTAAATCTATAGAAGATATAATAAAATGTTTATATTCTTTACTATTAGTAATAACATAAATTTCCAAAAAATAATATTTAGAAGATTTTTTTAAGAAACTACTAGTTCCGGTTGCTTAATTCTTACCAAAATCTTTTCAGTTCTTACCATTAATGTCAGATTAAGGAATACGTAGTTAAATTGGTTTTTAGACTTATAGAATTTGAGAAACCGTCCCTCCAACATCCAGCCACACATACAGGCACACACACACAAACACACACACACAAATAACACACAGAGAGAGAGAGAGATCATCGTAAAAATGTTATAATCGGATTCTAGGGACCTTAAAACGTGCTTATTCACTAAGATCTGGATATACGATTTTTAGCATGAGGTAAAAAGGTTGAAAAACACTGTTTTACAACACACTTTACAAAAACTATGTGCTTATAGAATAGACGGGAGGTAATGTGCTGACTATAATTATCACATTTATATTAAAGAGTTTAAAAATTTGAACGTTCATCTGAATTATCAAACACCCTTGAAATTTATTGTGTTATCAAATTTAAATTATCAAGAACGGAAATGCATATTATAAAACTGAAAATAATTCAATGTCATATTATAATTACTTTAGTCTCACAAAAATAATAATTTTGGATAATATGATGAAGAAAAAGATGTGCCTAGAAATTTATCAGACCTGCTAATAATTGTCTATTAGTTTTTTGTATTGTTTTTATAATTGAATTAAAATTTTATCTATGTATTCATACACATATCAATGTCAATGTCAAATCTTTTGTTTTAAAATTTTGAAATACCAAATTATATAATAATTATAAATTTACATTAAATCAAAAACAATAATACACCTCTTTCTTCACAAATAATATTTTATTCACAAAATCTACATTTCGGCTGCAAAGCAATCATCACTTATCACTTATCATCAATACTTAATTAAATAGATTTACATTTTGAAATTTTGATTTAATGGTTTAAAATTTTCGGTCTGGTTTATCTTCGATTTTAAAATTCTGAATCTGACAAATCAGTATCTATCACGTGACTTTCACCAGTTACTAGTTCAGATTTTAGGTTACAATTTTATTTTCATAACCATGAATTTGTTAGACGCTAATGAACAAGATGATTTTTTAATATTTTTTAATAATATGCCTATAAACCATATATATCTTTTTTTAATAACTATAATAAAATATTAATTTTAACTTCAAAACGAGAGGAGATATAGGTACACAGCATTTTTTTTTTTTTGTTTTTTGTGTCCTAATCTATAGCAAATTTAATTACAAAAACCAAAAAGTACATAAATTTTAAGTTTTATATCTTGCGAACACAAAGGGTTAGGGAAATAAATATATCATCAGGGCATATTACCTATTTCTAGGTGTGCCAATCTGCTTTGTCGCAGATATCGGTAATGATGATGACATATTTGTACCGTGCGGGCGTTTACCATGAGGTCCCGTGGCCGCGTGCCTGAGTGTCTGGTCGCGAACCTGGAGGAACCGGGTTGGATCCGGACAGACGCCAAATATTTCCAATTTTAAATGGCACAATAGTGACCCCCTGTGGTGCACCCTCCACGTCAGCAATGAGTGCCCATGAGGTGACGCCTGGTAAAAAAATCTTTTTAAAAAACCCGGGGTTCATTAAAAATCTGGATTTTTATTGCGTTTTATTAATAAACATTGAACCACAGTATCTATAGATCAATTTTAAATTTAGCTTTTCTTTAAGTACCGTTTCAATATTTGTCTACTGCTAATTGGTGGGAAAATGAGTTAAAAATAGGGCCCTAAAGAAATGTTGCAGATTTTTAATTAATAATCAGTCTCTACATTGTTGAAGAGGATTTTCTCTATATACGGATTTTGGTTAAAGTTAGAACAGATTAGGTCGCTCGACGAAGGCTCAAAAACTTGTCAAAATTGAAAACGAGAATAACTAAATTCATTATAATTACCTATAATAAGTATACCTACATGTTTTGTTCGTTATGTATGTTTTACGATTTGGTTTATTTTTCTGTTGTTTCTCTATCAGAGTTTAGAATTAGGACATTTAGATTTAGACGTTACACCAATAAAAATATACCTAATCTAATAAATATGCGACTTTATTTACTTGGGTTTTTTGGGTTTATTATGTTGAGTCGAACAAAATTACAAAAACCCTGAGAATATGGCATAAAGTTATACGAGACAGATAATGCCTATACACGGATTTTCGTTTTCGCCTTATGGACGTGACAGCTTGTATTGTTGCACGAATATTTGGTCAGGTTAGACGATTGTTTGTGTGGGCTGATCATATTGATGGGTGCGTGCATAAATTCAAAAAAATATACGTAAGCTTAGCTCATTTGGAAGAAATGTGTTTGGTATCTCAGTAAACTAATTTTGGTGATTATTTACTTAAGAAGTTTGGGGGTGTGTGTACACGAGTAATTTGTGTAGATTTGTGTTTGTGTGCAGATGACTGTTAGGATGACAATGCAGAACGTTAGTGACACTAGTGTGGTATAAGATTCATTCATTGTTGCATATTACATTTATGTTTATTTATTTAATAATAATAATGATAACATTGTAATAAACTATATGCCGATTAAGATAGCGTAGGCGGTAACGATACCGATACGGCAACGGCTTCGTGTATTAAAGGTCATGGTTTCTAATCCCGCTAGGTACGGGTGTTTGTTTTCATTTCATCTTCACTTCACTAATGCATCATTGTCTACATATGACCTTCGCAGTTGCGCGGGTTTAATATAAAAAAGATTGTAAATTGTAATTAATGAAAATACATATCATTATGTTTTAAAAAAAGGGGAAATTTATTGGGTCATTATTTTAAAAAAATTATTAGTATAAAAATCTGTTGTGGCCAGCACAAAACCTTCCGTCAATTCGATGTATTTTGTACAAATCCCATACCAAAAGGTCCTTGGAACAGATTCTATATAATATCATGTAAAGTCGAACACGAACACATAATATTTTTTACAAATTCCATACCAAAAGTTCATCTGAAAAAGTTCTTCAAATCCAATAAAATTATAACATAAACACACACTAAGTAAAATGCACTTGACACTTCCTTCATTTCTTCTTCAGCTTTCCCCTATTTTATTAGGGGTCGCTGTTTCCTCTTCTCTTCCACTCATTCCTGTCCAACGCATCTTCTTCACACAGTCCTTTCTTTCTTAAGTCTTCTGCGATACAGTCTTTCTATCTTCTCTTTGGCCTTTCTCTGCATGTCACTTGCGAGGAACACTATGACATACCAATTTTAGATCCTATACTTTCTATATTTGGTTTTGCACTTGCAACTGACATCTGTCAATTAAAATTTTTTGAATATACCTATTAGCTGTTTACATGATAAATAGCAAAGCTGACTAATTTTTGAAAATTAATTCCTTTATAACGCTTTAAATCTACATCTATTGAATATGAAGGAAAATGTATATTCAAACCGTATAGAGAGGAGTATTTTCTTTAATATGTATAATAACAAAAAGTCAAAAAATAATATTTAACTGCGTTTTTTTAAGGAAAACTGTTAAAAACTTCAAATAAGGGTACTTCCGGTGGATCTATTATAACCAAAATCTAATCAACTCTTTATATGATTGTACAGAAGAGGAATACGAAAGAATTATAATTTTTTTTTTATACATACATACAGACATCATCTTAAAAATGGTATATTCGTATTGTAGGGACACTAAAACGTGCTTATTCATTAAAAACTCACCACCGAATTTTTTTACCAAAGACAATACCTTCCTTACCTAAAGGTGACGGAAGGTAAAAAAGGTAAGCAACTTATAATAAAAATGTAATTTAACTTAACGTAATCTAACGTAACGTAAGTTAACTTTAACTATACTTAGACCCAGTAATTTCATTTCTGGTTAAACTAACTGTTAACTTTTAGTTAAAACGCGAATTTAGTGATTAATAAAAAATAGGATATTTCTACGAAGTTAAATTGCGAAAGTATACTTGTATATTATTTCAAAAAATGACAAAGTATTTATTTATCTTTTTCCTTCTAAGTTGCTGCGCGTAAATAATACAAGTTTAAAAAATTAATGTGCCCAGTTTATAACAAACCTTCTTGCCTTTATAGTCGATGACATGGAAGAAAACCGATTTGGTAAGGGAGAGTGTTCCATGTAATTATCTAGTAAACAATGGGCGTTGCTTCAGTGCAATCTACTACTCTTGGTTGGAGCGGTTCACGTATTACGTATAAGTGGAAGTGATATATTTCTAATCATAGTCACAGAATATACATGACTAACGTCAACAGAAGCGACATTGTTGTATGTATTGCCGTCCGTGTTCTCATGGCTATGTGTTCGTGACCAGGGAGGGGTAACGCAAGGAGATTGGGCGCACTCCGGTACGCCCGGCTATGCCAGTGACGGATTGACGGCGTTCATGTGTAGGACAGTTTATCGCAAGAATATTACAACTACCAGACTAGACTAGTAGACATAATGCAGGGTGCTATATAATGCTGCGTAAAAGGCTTTAAAGGTTTAAGTTTTATAGTATTAACATTGACATCAAAATAAATAATCTTTCTTCCTGGACATCTTACGTATGCCGTAGCGCGCAAAGGTTGCGTAAAGCGAGCCTGTTGAAGGTCACCAGACTCAAATACACACGTACAAGGTAGTGCCGAACCAGTGTCATAGTGTCGTTTTACCTGCTAACCCTTAATATTCCACAGACCGGTTTTCTTTCATGTCATCGACTGCAGTAAAGTATAATTTTAGTTGAGATTATAACCATTAATTTATAACGCACTTATTCTACTTCAAGTAAAACAATTCAGTTATTCAAATGTTTGTAAAAGACAAATAAATGTCAGCGTTAAAAAACAAAATAAATAGTAAATACATATTTGAAGACCATTTATTCGGAAAATATTGAATGTTGAAATGTAGATAAACAAAATATAATATTAGGTATGACGAGAGGTAATGTATAGAGCAGGGTATCGAACCCGCCATAAACTGGGTTCGGTTTAGGTTCAGGTTAATTTGTTTTTTGAAAGATGGGTTCGGGTGCGGTTCTGGATCAAGCATTAATAAAATTTGCGGTTTTGTTCGCGGTTCAAGTTCGAAATAATGTAAAATGAGAGCCGAAATTTGCGTAAAACGCAACAAGAAACGAACACAATTTTCACAAAAAGTCAGCCCAGACAGCAACGCAGACGCCTAAGACGTCGATTATCGGCTGTATTTACTTTTCGAACTAAAAATTAACCTGAACCGGAGTTGAACCTCGAACCTGAATTTTAATACTCGGTTCGGTTTCGTTCAGGTTCAATTATCAAAATCAACCATATTTTTAAGTAATTATTTGAAAATATGGTTAAATTTATTTTGAACCATTGTAAATATATTTGCGATTCGAGAAGCATTAGAAATCCTACCATATTTTTAAATCACTTCGTTTTACAAAAGTAAAAATTTAAATGTTTTATTCAGTACTATACATATTAAAAATGGTTTAAAATTTTTAAAACAGATTTTCAAATAGCAAACTGCATTTAAATCGTTTAAAAATTAAATGAAACATATTATTAAATACATTTCAGAACTCGAAACATAATTTTAAATGCTTATTTAAAAATATATGTTTGAATTTCCAAAATGTTTCGAATTAGAAATATGGTTACAAACTTACTGACACATATTTTTAATTCTCTGTCTCTTTCTATTTCTCCCATATATCGCAATGAGTAAGACAGAGACAGAGAATTAAAAATATCATAAACATATTTTTAATTCAAATAAAACTGAGTTTGCATTGGGAATTAAAAATATGTTTTTAAACAGATATTCACGAGCACACTAACCATATTTTCAAATACATATTGGAAATTCAACCTTATTTTTAATTGTTCGCGGGTTTATATTTGATTTACAAATATGTTTGAGAACATTTTAAATAAATTAAATGAATCCCAATGATATTTTTATTTATTTAAAAATATGTTTGTGATAAATTTAAAACATGACAAATACAGGGTGTCTCAATAAGCTTGCTCACTATTGGTAACTTTTTTATTTGAAGAGATACGAGGTTGGTTAAATTAGCAAAATTGTGTCATTTTATATTAGAAAATTGGTCATGTAGACAAAATAAAAATTGTGTCAGCGGTTCCCAAAATTTGGGACAAAATATATATTTTTTAAATGGAACTATATATTTTTTATTATCTTATTGGAAAGAGTATTTTTTTCTCTTTCCAATAAGGTAATGTTGTTTATGTACAATTTTTTCAAGTAAACGAGTTATTTGCAGTTAAAAATTTAAATTTTGTAAACTATTTTATTAGTTTTTTAGTCAAGTAAGCCATGGAAACAATTGATTCTTTGTTTGTTTGACGTTTAATAATTTCTCCCGTAAAGTTCTCTGTGTTTAATAATGTTTAATAACTTTACAAATGAAGAAAAGTTAGATATGATCGTGCTATGTGGAAAGTTATATGTATCTAGACAACAGTTGCGTAGAACGGTCGGCTCTCTTTCCAAAAGAGTTTAAATGTACGAAAGAAATAATGACTTTCAATTTGAATATTTTCTTTGTTTTGTTATTACTGTAAAATAAATTAATAAAATAATAATTTTATAAAAGACAATTGTTTCCATAGTTTACTTGACCTAAACTAATAAAAGATAATTTTTATCTTTAAACGTAAATAACTCGTTTATTTGAAAAAATCGTACATAAACAACATTACCTTATTGGAAAGAGAAAAAAATACTCTTTCTAATAAGATAATAAAAAATATATAGTTCCATTTAAAAAAAATATATTCTGTCCCAAATTTTGGGAACCGCTGACACAATTTTTATTTTGCCTACATGATCAATTTTCTAATATAAAATGGCACAATTTTGCTAATTTAACCAACCTCGTATCTCTTCAAATAAAAAAGTTACCAATAGTGAGCAAGCTTATTGAGACACCCTGTATATGAAACATATTAAAATATAAATATTTAAAAATATGGTTCAACGTCCTATTAACAATTAGAAATATGAATATCACCTTGAATAAAAAGTCAAACGGCGTTCCATAGAAAAGTGTGTTAGTGTTGAAAAATAAAGTATTGTTCAAGTTCAATGTGTCCTCTTTCAGAGATTGGTAGATTTCTTTATAAACTGCCCTCGGACATGAACAATTAAAATTGGTGTCTAATTGTATAATATCAACTTAAAAATACTTTTTATCGCAGAAATACTTCGGTTAGTTAACTTAATTCAAAATTTTGTTGATGAAATGTGGAGTTAATTTATTTACAAGTATAAACTTATTCCTTGGTTAACTAACATAACATTTCACCCTACTTCGGTGACAAGGACCCTAAATGATTATTTAGCTGTCATTTGAAATTAAGATGTGAATGTTAAGTTAGTCAGATTTATTGTTGCGGATGAAAATATGGAATTAACCAGAAATTTATAATTTGTCAGATTTTTGAAATCTCAGTAAGTCTGAAATTAATGTGACAGTTTTTAAGCCTCCTACCTCCAGTAGTAGTTAGGTGGCTTTGGTAGTTTTTAAGATACCAAAAATTAATTTGACAACTTTGACAATTAAATCTGCCAGAAATTATTTCGAAAGTATTAGAACGGAAGATTTAGTTGGGAGCTTTTATGAAGTGAAAGGAAAGAATGGTGAAGTGTTTTATTGTTAAAAGAAACTACTTTGAATAAATTAAAATTAAAATTCTAAAAAAAATATGAACCATGTGTCTTATTCTCAATAATTCTAACGTAATCCTTTTATAAAATATAAATAGAACTGGCAATAAAGTAATGTTTGTATGTAAATAATTTCAAGTGTTTTTTTAAAAAGCGTAATAAAACGAACTGCAATTAATAAACAATTAGACATTTTCCTATTAGATTTTATCCATAAACATATCTCTATTAGTCGGTCGGTTTAACAAACTACTTCGGCAAACAACAATTTCCCACTATGACAAATAAAACGAGCAAAACAAATTGCATAGCTGATATCTCCAGACAAAATAAACAAAAAATACGTTATTCGAATTTTTTCAGATTAGATAAAAATAACAATCGAGTATATTTACAATTATCCAGTCAAGTAATATACCTGCTAGGCGATGTGAGAACGTAAATCTTGCACACGATATACGCGGGTGACCCGAGCATCTGGGTCTATGACCTACCACAACACTTATAAAAATGAGTAGGCTTTAAACTTTAGCCGTTGATAACAATTCCAAAATATTTTCAATGCCATATAAAAATATGATAAAAATAATTAATCCCACATGATAAACTTTCATTGTTTTACATCTAACTAAATACATACGTCATCGTAAATAATATTTGTTTTGGCATAAAAATAATTGTCGCGAATTGCAATCATGGTAAAGAGACTTCTTTCTCAAGTTGACGTTATATACATTTATCGTTAAATTTAAACGAAAACAAAAAAATAAGATAGCTTGTACATATCTTTTGTTCTTAACCTCATTTTTATATGTTATTAGCATTTTACTTGGATAGTGAATACTATACAATTCAAAAAATTGTTGCAGAAATGTAATATTGAGTATATTTCAAATTTCGGTTTTATATCTGTTACCAGGGTTGTAACTTTCCATAATTTATTTTTTTTTAAATTACAGCTATAATTTACCGATTCAATTACCAAGTAATTATGGCGTCCCGTGGCTGCGTGCCTGAGTGTCTGGTCGCGAACCTGGGGGAACCGGGTTCGATCCCGACAGACGCCAAATATTTCCAATTTTAAATGGCACAAAAGTGACCCCTGTGGTGCACTCTCCACACCAGCAATGAGTGCCCGTGAGGTGACGCCTAGTAAGTGCCTGCATGTGTTGTAGATACTGGCACACCCAGAAATGGGTAATATGTCGTGATGATATATTTATTTATTTAAGTAATTACGAAGTACAAATTAAAATATACTAAGGAAGTATATTAAGCATATGTATGTCTCATTTTTGATTATTATTATTTAACAAATGACAAACAATAAGCAGGTACTAAACATCTTCATCCTTGCTTGTCTATATATGCAAAACAAAATATGTAAAAGGTATAGTAATATAATTAATGTCTACGTAGTAATATTACTTTATAATATCTAATGAGGCAAATAAAATGATTAAAACGTAAAAGAGTAAATTTTTAAATAGAAAATTAAATAATTTTATCAAGACAAGACAATTTGCTTTCAAATTTATTTGTTAATGTTGTCATAGAGTTTAAAGTTATAGAACCATTAAAATTGTAATATCCTGCACGACTGCTTGTAGAAGGCCATAGTAGGCGGTTTTTGCACAAATCTGGTGCGTAGGCGCAAGGTATGTTACACCTGAATAGATATTTTGGTCATGGTTTCGAAAACTCGACACGAATTCTATACTTCAGTTTCTCTACTGATTACTGCAAATTACTTTATAACAAAATCATTCTACAATTGTTCAAACACATATTTCAGTGGTTTTTTTTATAGACTAAAAGACTAAAATAAAAAATTTAAATAATTTGTTTAACTCGAATTGTTGTACGATTCAAAGAGTATAAAGTACTTAATTTTTGGTGCCAATATTTATCAATTTTCATCATTTTTAGTGACTAAATAAATTTAATTTAAAAATTTATTTAGGACATGAAAAAGAGAGAGAGAATGGTCCAGGTTATGGTTAGGTATGTGAAGAGAATAGAGAATGAGAAGTGAACGGCTTGTGACGCGTATACTCGTATGTATTGGTGAATTTGAAGATATTCTTCGCAGATGTCCGGTTTATAAGAAGATGGATGTGTTTAAGCAGAAATTATGTAAAGCTTTTTTATCGTAGGAATTGTTTAGAACCCTAAAATATATCTTACATTCAGTCCTTTTTTATAGAGAAGGTCGGCCCTGTGTTAGTAATATGCTGAAGGAGACTTAAAGAGTTTTTTTACCTCCCGCTTCCCTTGGCAAGGGTTCGTGCTAAAAATCACATATCGAGATTTTAGTAGATGACCATGTTTTAAGGCCCCTAGAGTCGAATTTTAACATTTTCACAATGATGTCTGTATGTGTGTGTACGGATTTTGTCTGCGCTCTAACTCAAATACTATCATTGAGAAAATTCTGAAACTTTGTACTTCAACTCTATTCTAATATGGAAAGAAACCATTAGATTTTGGTGTAAGCCGGATAACCGAATATGGCACTTTACTTGAAGCTCGTAATGGTTTTTCTTCAAAAAATGCATTTGCATTTTATGTCATAAAAATTAAAGATTATTGAAGAGCCTTTGATAAACACAATTCCTTTATTCCTCTGTTACACCAGTTCATATTTCAAATGTAATTAACTCACAAGTGAAAATGTCACTGTCAAAAAACTAATCACTTCAAATTAATAATGGTGACATTTTAAAAAGAAAATAGAAAATAGAGCTACCGTAGTTATGGGAGGTATAAGGATCGCAAAATAGCATATAGAGATTTTAGTAAATAAGCACGTTTTGATGTCCCCCGAATCCGATTTTAACATTTTTACAATGATGTCTGTAGGTATGTATGTATGTATGTATGTATGTATGTATGTATGTATGTATGTGTGTGTGTGTGTGTGTGTGTATGTGTGTGTGTATGTGTGTGTGGACCTTGTGGACACGATTACTCAAATACTATCAATCAGAAAAATTTGAAATTTTGTATACCCATTCTACAGTAACGTGGGAAGAGCTAATTAGGTTTTAGGAAGTATCATTTCTACAAGCTTTTAACGGTTTTTCTTGTAAAATATTTATTAAATATAATTTTTAGCAACTTTTACTAATAAAAATTGGATATAATGGAACAATCTTCAATTCTACGATAATAGCATTTAGTAAATAACTTTAAATGTGAAATTATAAAATAATTTATTTTTATATATCAGCTTGCCTATGCGTCACACAAAAATATATTTTAATAACAATTTTGACATATTTAAACAAAAGTCACTGTTAGGAAGCAATTACATTAAAATTATTAATGAAACGTGTTAAAAAGATTGCATTAAGTCTAATGAAATTAAGGTTAGTAAAAATAATATATTTTCCATCATACATAAATATAAAAGGGTCAAATATTAGTTTACAACTACACATTAACGAAATGAATCATGTAATGTAATAGATATATGCAAAAGAACTTAATATAGTTTGCAGGATTAGGAAAATATGTATGTATGTATTTAAATTAATAAAAATTAAAAGGCAGGAGGTTTTGGGTTAGCCACATCAGATTTTTTATTCAGATAACCGGGTTACATACAGGGTATTCAAAAAATTGAGGGTCATGGATTTAAAGGTGGATAATACATCTTAAAACAATGAAAAAAGTTCATATAAACATATAACCGGAAATACCTAGTTTGAGAGCTATAGCGATTTTAAAATTTTATTTCTGTCATATACAACTCATACTTTAACATTACAATAAAATCATAGTGGCCGTTTACAATAGAAAACAATTGAAGATAGTCTTTTGTTTTTGCTTATTTGTCATAATTATTGTTATTGTTTGTTACAAACACAATTTTATCATGAATAATTTCACTTTTTCCGAATTAGCAAATATGCATATAATGTTCGATCGTGCTCAGCTTGACGTCTGTACGAGGAGAATTTTTTTTAATCGGAAGATACCTAATAGAAGATTCCTTTTGAATATTTTTTATAATTTATAATTGCCTGTTTTCCATTGTAAACGGCCACTATAATTTTATGTAATGTTAAAAGTATGAGTTGTATAAGACAGAAATAAAATATTAAAATCGCTATAGCTCTGAAACTAGGCATATCCGCTCAGTAAGCTCGATAACCGGTGTGAATAAAATATGTTCGGTTAATACATACATTTCTGTTAAATTAATTAGTTGACATTTGTCAAATATTTATCTTGTTCGTAATGTGATACATTTGATTCAAAGCGTATTGTTGAAATACAAAATACGTTGATAAAAACTATCACGGATTCCATTTTCTACTTTAACTGAAAAGTACTTAACTGCCAAAATATCAAAACTGTTGTTTCTATGTAACAACTGCAAGGTTTCAGAATGTTCAATAAAATACGTTTACCATGAAATCGGAGATAACCGCTCTAAATAAAAAACGCCTTTAGTTCTCTATGTATGTGTTAACTGTCATATTACATAATGAGACAAAAAAAAATCTGTTGTGGCCAGCACAAGACCTCTCGCCATTTCCATATTAGGCTACGTATATAAGTATTGTATTGCATTTCGCTTTCGAACCGTCGTTTTATAACAAAATATTACAGAACTTTACCCAAATATTGTTATTTATTGTATTTAACATGTCTTCTGCACACATATAATTTTAATTATATCTATTTTTCATTGTATGAGGATGTTTCTAAATGTCAGAGATTCTTCCAATTCATTAACCAGATTGGCGGTATTTCTGATGGATATGCGCATTTTATTACAATTTTACCTATAATTTCAAATATTTAATTAATAAAACAATAAGAAAGATTAAATATACTTCCCAGAAAGAGCTATCAGAATGTCACTAAAACTGTTGATTTTTGACACTGTCATGTGTCATTTACAAACTATGTTATAAACATTGGAATTTGTCAATTGGTTTCCTTAGAGCCTTAGCTTCTGCGATTAGTTTACTCTATAAATTATAGTATCTTTATCTCTAAATCTATACGAGATATAATAAAAATTTTAAGTGTATTAGATGGAGAATTTTATGTTCTTCAATATTTAATAAAAAAAAAACTCCCAAAAAATTATATTTAGAAGAATTTTTCTAAGAAACTACTACTTCCGGTTGTTCAATTGTTACCAAAACCTTTGCAACTCTTCCCAGGAATATCATATTGAGGAAATGCAGTTAAATATTTTTTAAGTCTTATAGTTTTTGAGGAATCGTCCCTCCAACATCCATACACACACACACACATCCACACATCCACACACACACACACAAGACATCATTTTAAAAATGTTATAATCGGATTCTAGGGACCTTAAATCGTGCTTATTCAATAAAATCTAGATACACGAATTTTAGCATGAATCCAATACCTCTCTTAGCGAGAGGTAAAAATACAAACGGCATATGACAATTAACCACAATACTGTATCTCGAAAACGAGATATGAAATCATTTGAATTAGACAAACGTTGCCGCACCATTAGATTATTTACTTAATACTGCGTCATAAATACGTTTTGATGTCGAAATTTAAAATTAATATTTTTAATTAACCTTTAATATATTACAAAATCTATATTAAATGCATTAAAGTAATTATTCCGTATGTCAGTTATCAACAGTGAAACAGAACTTAATTTAACTTTATAAATTAACTTAAAAATTAAAATGGGACAAACTATTAGACGACAATATATATATTTATTATTCCTAAAAATGCATCAGTATACCTAATTAGTTATATAAGCAAGAAATGGAAATTTTTATTAAACATAATACTCTATTTTTGTTTCTATTTCTTTAGGGAGGACACATTTAATTTTTATTTATCGATACATTATTTTTTATATTTAAAAATTTTGACTTCAGGTCAAAGTTTTTTTACCTCTCGCTAAGAGAGGTATTGGATTCATGCTAAAATTCACATATCCAGATTTTATTGAATAAGCACGATTTAAGGTCCCTAGAATCCGATTATAACATTTTTAAAATGATGTCTGTGTGTGTGTGTGTGTGTGGATGTGTGTATGTGTGTGTGTGTGTGTGTGTATGGCTGGATGTTGGACGGACGATTCCTCAAAAACTATAAGACATAAGACCTGTTTAACTATGAATTCCTCAATCTGACATTCCTGGGAAGAGCTGAAAAGGTTTTGGTAACAAATGAAGAACAAAATTCTACACCTGATACATTTAAATTTTTTATTATATCTTCTATAAATTTAGAGATAAAGACGCTATAATATATAGAATATCGGGATATAACAAGTCGAGTAGGCGAAACTACACTAAGGAAACCAGTTGACAAATTCAAATATTTATAACATAATTTGTAAATGACAGATTTCAGTGTCAAAAATAAACAGTTTTAGTGACATTTTGATAGCTTTTTCTGGGAAGTATATTTAATCTTTCTTATTGTTTTATTAATTAAATATTTGAAATTAATAGGTAATATGCATGTATCCATCAGAAACACCGCCAATCTGGCTAATGAATTGGAAGACTCTGTGACATTTAGAAACTTCCTCATACAATGAAAACTAGATATAATTAGAATTATGTGTGCCGAAGACATGTTAAATACAATAAAAGACAATATTTGGGTAAAGTTCTGTAATATTTTGTTATAAAACGACTGTTCGATAGCAAAGTGCAATACAATAATTATATAGCCTAATATGGAAATGGCGAGAGGTCTTGTGCTGGCCACAACAGATTTTTTTACATGGACGTCATAATAGACAATGATACCATTGATAAGCTTTTTAACAATGTACAATTTGTTTGTGTTTTTGTTACTTTGTTATTCTATAAACTACGCCTAATTTTTGCATATACAAATAATGCAAATGCAATATATACATACGTAAATTCGGTGAATACCATTTTACTGTATGCGGTAAACAATTTTTATTATTCTCCAAATCTACAACAACCTTCTATCCACATCAACAATATATTACAAGTAGAAAGAGAAGTGTAAGAATACAATTGAAAATACATATAAAATGTCAAAAATCTGTGAATTTTATTGAGTCATTATATTTTGTATTATTTTGAAATTTTACAATCTAGTACAATAAAATTTTTAAATAATTAACTTTATTAAAAAAAAGTCAAGAAAATAAATTTAGTAGTTACAAATAAATAGTTATCAATTATTAAAAAAAAACAATATTTCTTGCAAATATTTCACAATATCGTTATTATTTTTGTGTTACTAATAACGTTTTATCTAGTGCCTACAACCTTATCTATTCAATTATAAGTTATTATGTACATCGTCAAACTAATTTTCTGAATTTTGTTAATAGGTATTAAATATATACCTACTCGTATTATAGATAAATAGATAAATTTAAACATACCACCAAAAATTGAATATTTATTTGTCAAATCTATATCTACTGGAGTGAATATATTCCCTATGAATTTTGTAAAAGTGTAAAATATCATTTTTCTGGATGAAGTAGACATTTCCGAGAACAAGATGAAAGCGAGTCGTCAAAGCAAAATATTTTCCGACCATGGGGTGTACTCTATTTTCTACACACAATGCATTCCAAAGTGGAATAATTACTGGCATATGACACAATATTTAAAAAATATCTTGATATCGTAGCAACAAACAGTGTTTGGAAAGATTTTTCCCTCCTATTTCTAGTAACTAACCTAATAAAGTTATTTATATTAACAAAATCTATGCAAATAGTTATTGTTATTGGAATTATTCTACAATATGCCAAGAAGCGAATGAACCCGAATCCGTATAAAGACAACGGAAATTACCAAGCGAGTAATATAGGAATGTTCGAGATCGGTAATTTTAATTGTGAATAAAAAAAAAATTGAAAATTCCAGAAATTCGATGACTAACATTATAAGTTGTCAAACAGTTGAACCAGAGGGGTATTCAATTAAAATTGGTGATAGAAGAAACGAACATTGGGACGGACATAATGGGCTACTTGCGTACCTTTTTTTATTACCTCTCGCTAAGAGAGGTATTGGATTCATGCTAAAATTCGCATACCCAGATTTTATTGAATAAGCACGATTTCAGGTCCCTATAATTCGATTATAACATTTTTAAAATGATGTCTGTGTGTGTGTGTGTGTGTGTGTGTGTGTGTGTGGATGTGTGTATGTATGTGTGTGTGTGTGTGTGTGTGTGTGTGTGTGTGTGTGTGTATGTATGTATGGATGTTGGAGGGATAATTCCTCAAAAACTATAAGACTTAAAAAATATATAACTGCAGTTTCTTCAATCTGACATTCCTGGGAAGAGCTGAAAAGGTTTTGGTAACAATTGAACAACCCGAAGTAGTAGTTTCTTAAAAAAATTCTTCTAAATATAATTTTTTGGGAGTTTTTTTTATTAAATATTGACGAACATAAAATTCTCTATCTAATACACTTAAAAATTTTATTATATCTTGTATAGATTTAGAGATAAAGACACTATAATTTATAGAGTAAACTAATCGCAGAGGCCAAGGCACTAAGGAAACCAGTTGACAAATTCCAATGTTTATAACATGACACATGTCATTGTCAAATATTAACAGTTTTAGTGACATTCTGATAGCTTTATCTGGGAAGTATATTTAACTTTTCTTATTGTTTTATTAATTAAATATTTGAAATTATAGGTAAAATTGTGGTAAAATGCATATATCCATCAGAAATGCCGCCAATCTGGTTAATGAATTGGAACAATCTCTGACATGAAAATGATATAAAATAGATATAATTAGAATTATATGTGTGCAGAAGACATGTTAAATACAATAAAAAACAATATTTGGGTAAAATTCTGTAATATTTTGTTATAAAACGACGGTTCGAAAGCGAAGTGCAATACAATACATATATAGCCTAATATGGAAATGGCGAGAGGTCTTGTGCTGGCCACAACAGATTTTTAAATATTTTTGAAGAGCAGGTAAAAACTTGTTACCCATATTTTTTCTTTTGACAATTTTTTTTTATTAATTAGACAGAAAAAAAATAATGATATTTGATTATTTGAATTACCGCCATGTATGACGTAGAATTACGCCGCACCAATGAATGACCGCCATAGCGTTAGTTTGTGCGGATAATGTAGATCTCCTGTTTGACGTTTCAACGATAGTTTGGAGGTTAGTATTTTAATTTGTCTTTTTGGTATCGATATTTTAAATTACATGTAACTACCTATGTGTTTATTTGTAAATTAATTAATATATTTTTAAGAGACCAGAAAGAGAGAAAAATGAACTAATGTCAAATTCAAATTAAAACTTTCTTGCACGCCATGACATCTATACCTTACATTTTTAAACATGGTTTCCTTCTTCAGTAATATAATGACGTCACAGAAAATTTTCTTTCTTAATTTACTAAAATACAAGTAATTTTTTTAAAATAAAATTTATATTTTTATATATGTTTTAAACATAACATTACGTATATAGTGACCGAAATCGGATTTTTAGTATCACGCAAGTAGCCCATTGTAATTATTGTTGTTGTTTTTGTTATAAATCGTATTCATTAAATGTTTTCATATTAATATTTCAGTAATATAGAAACTCAAAATACATATGATTTAATTTAATAACAACAATAACCCCCATTTTTATAAACGAAAGATAACTTTACTTTTAAAGTAAATAAAATTTATTCCTTGAAGTGACAATCAAACTTTTGACAGTAATATTAAGCATGCTATAACATGAATAAAACTGATTTGAATTTGTTAATTTAAATAATTTGCTATGGAAGCAAATTTACTGTCCTTTATACTTTATCACGACATTATGTTAAAAAAAACTGTTTTATTTGAATGGTCATAGAAAAACGGTTAGTTACAAAATAAGCCCGATTATAAATACATTGCAAGGAAAAATATAAATGCACCCAAACATGATATTTTTGCGTGGATTCTTGACTCGCGATATCACCAATTGCTGCTTATCACATCTCATTATTTAGTTAGCGTATCGCACCAAGTTTATTTTTTATCTGTGTCCTCTTGCCCTGTTCTTTTTATTGTTACAAATAATAAAAAGTCATTGAACTTACGAGTAGATCTGCGTAACTTATTTTTATTTACGCGCCACATTTATTTTTATAATATGCTGCAACTATAATATTTACTTCTCAGATATCCGCATTATTTACTACACGTTATTTTTGTTTAATTTCAAGCAACTTCAAAAAATAAAATAAAAATGAAATTATTTATCGTTTATACAAAGATTCTATGTACGTACTTCACTTAATTTCTTTTCCGCATTCTGTTTCACGACTAAGAAATATTTTAATGGTGGTATTTACATTTATACTTTTCTACGAAAGTACTTTATTCTTACTGTAAAGCCGAGATATTATAGGCAATGCACATCAAGACGATTTTTTCCTATTTTTGTTGATTTTGCATAATAAAACTGGAATTCACATTAAATTGTTAAATTTCAACTTATCATTTTAACGATCAATGGAGAGTTTTTAATAAATATGTACACCTTTATGAAGAACTATATAATTAGACATAAGTTACAATGGAGTTTCCCACTATTTAGAAAAATAGTTATTAAAGAACAAGTTTTATAAGACATGTTTTCTCGCACGCGTCAAAATTTAGAAAGCGAGCCTTGGCGAGTTTTCTAATAAGTGCGAAAAATAGTCATAAAATGAGTTCTTCATACAATTTTTTATATTTTACGCCTTCTACATACTAAAATATTTTTAAAGAACTGCTAATATTAAACCGAGTTAATTTAAGGAAATTTGTATGTGAAATGTTGTAGTTGGTAAAACTGAATTGACCACATTCAATTATTATTTAAAGGTTAATGTCATTTCATATTTACAAATTTAAGTGAATTGAAAATTGAAAAATTGAAAAAATTGTAAAAAATTTAAGTGAATTTAGTGTAATCATGGAAGATGAAATCAATAGGCTATTTCACGACATTTTTATTAAATTTTTTTCTTGAAATACATAAAAATATAAGACCACATGTGAAAGTCCGAGTTAAAAATTCCTCCAAATAAGCGAGATATTAAGGTCCAAATTTTAAATCTGCTTTGTGACGTAGGTAATGTGGATATACCAGAAGTAAACAAACAGTGGTTCACAGACCACGAAAAATTGTTAAACAAATTACAAAATAATGTATATTTAAATTGTAATATTATAATTCATTATTAGAGACATAAAATAAATTATTTCACTTAATTTATTTCACTATTTTTCTCATTTTATAAAAATAAAGAGATTAGAACGTCACCCGAACAGCAACCGAACAGATCCGACACACCCGAAGAAGTATATTCTTAGTTAGTTCGGGGCTTCTCAAAATCGGAGGTCATGCTTTAATCCTATTTGCTCAAACACTCGTGCACATGTCCTGCATCATCAAAAGCAAACCTCCCCGTGTCTTCTAGAAGGAATAATTTATAATAAAAGAAATATGGTTTTCCTTATCCTTTAACTATTAACATTCTTATTTTCAATAAACTTTTACTATTTTTGATTACTGTGGAATAGCCTATTGCAGTCCGCCTGAGCTACGTAATAAAGCTCAGACCACAGCAAATAATCTATTTCCTAAAAAATCAATTAACTAAAATTAAATTACGTAAAAAAGAGTTAAGTAAATGTCATCTAGTACCAACCTACTAAAACAAAAAATTGTTTATGGAAATGAAGGCCCTTGCAATACGCAATTGCGTATCGTAATGATTTTATTATGAACGCAAAATCTAATAATATTTTTATGAAATTGTTTATTGTTTATTTGTTAAGCTGTTATAATTTTTTAAATTCTATAAAGTAGGTACCATTTTGTTGTCACGCAAATTGATCTATGTATATGAACTTATACTTATATAAATTTGTTTCAACTAACTTTCATGTTCAATAATTGAATATATGGATACATAGATAGTAAGCATTTTAATAAAATAAATAATAAAATGTCTGATGTCACCAGCACGTTACTTCCGTCAATTTTACGTATTATATCAAATGGCACAAAACTGACCCCTGTGGTGCACTCTCCACACCAGCTATGAGTGCCCGTGGGGTGACGCCTGGTAAGCGCCTACACGGTAAAATATATCGTCCTCATTACCGATGTCTATATGTGTTGTAGATACTGGCACACTTAGAAATGGGTAATATGCCGTGATGATATATTTATTTATTTATATCAAACTAAAACCTAGCAGTAAACGAAAAAAAAATAAGCTTATTTGCTTAATTGAATGTTACCATCTATGACATGATTGGTTGTTATCTCGGTTTCACTTATACAGAAATAGTAAATATACAATTGTTTATCGATTTTCTACATTGATGAGCAAAAGTTTATTTATTAAATATTCACATATGTTATAAATAATACTAGCTCTGCGCATATTTGACCTCTGATACAATAAACATAATACATAAAAGAGAAATACCTATCCGATTAATAACTCTTTACATTTTAAACAAAAATTAAACATACCCTATTTAAAAACAATATGCTACAAAAAATTCATCCATATTGTTAATTTCTTAAGGATCATTGTCGTTAGAACTATAACAATAAATAAATTTCTTGATAGTTTATATACGGGCTATAGGCGTTTAACATGGAAAAACAGTTTTCCTTGCCCAAAAGTGGCTTATTAATTATAGACAAAAATGGTTCAAATAAATATTGTAGACTTGTAGAGAATTAAATTCTTCATCTAAGCCAATAGTCACATTTTCTGTTGCATCTTTGCTAACCGAGAAAATTGAATTTAAAATTTTATAAAACTTACTTCTTTATAGTGTTAGCCATTGTATTAAAATAAAATTTCAAACAAATTTTATCATATTTTACATGTCAGAAACTATGAAATATAGTTTTCATCAAAATAATACTAGGTACCATCTTCTCTTCCTGTGAATAATTCTCCGTTTTTAGTAATGATAAGTCAAAGGAGAGCATTTCTGATAGCTTAAATTACAAATATAATGACATTTTACCTGTCAGAAAAGTATCTGTCAGATTGTGACATATTTTACCTGTCAGAAAAGCTCAGTAGCCTACTTTATTATATACAAGTCCGGGAAACAAACAATCAGGCTTATTCTTGTGACTCTTGTAATTATAGCAAGATGGCTAAAATAACAATTTTCCTAACAAGGCTGTTAGCAATATTGCTTTGATTTTGTATTCAGGTGGCACCCTTGTTATTGACGTTCAACAATTTCAGTATCATAACAATTGTTATAACTTGGCAATGAATTTAGGGAAATTTTTGATGAAATCTAGGGACATTGAGCAGTTGACTGAATATATTAATCATTTGACGTTTAGGACGTTTAATATAGTGGTTATGGCCCGTATTCTAACATCTTGAAATAGCGCTACTTCCGAAAAATCGCTACTTCAACTGTCAAATGTGAACTTTAATATTAAAAATAAAAGAAATAAAAATAAATTAAATTATAAATGACACTTATTTCAAATATTATAGGTTTCATTAGGAAAGCCTTTAACATCCGAATATTCAAAATCAGAATATTTAACACCAGAATATGCACGCACAGAATCATTTAAATTCCGAATATTCAAGAACTGAATCGTGCATCGCGCTTTGCCCGAATGATTCATAAACCGAGTATGTGGGCGGGGCCACGAGGAGTATACGTTAGATTATGTTTACGTTGGTTAGCGATGGTTCTGCTAATACGCTTTCGGTCAATGCGCGATTCTCTGTTTGAATATTCGGGATTTGAAGAATTTGGGTGTGCATATTCTGCTTTTGAATATTCTGATTTTTAATATTCTAGTTTTGAATATTCGGGCGTTGAGTATGCACTCGGTTTCAATTACAAAAATATGAAACCTATTCTGGTCTATTCATAAAATAAAATTTAAAAAAATCGAAATAGCGTTACTTCGTTACAAGAAAAATATTGAATATTATTTTACTTCTGTTCTTCGGTCTCAATTGCTTCCAAAAGTAAAACAAAATATATATTTGCCATATTTATTCAAAATATACTTAACTTTAAAATATAACAATGTTGCACTCAGGCGACAAGTTTTAGTTCTCGCCTGTCTAGCAATCAGAAATAACAATTCTTGTTGTAATAACAAGGTAATAGAGGTCACAAGAATTAGGAGATTACCAAAATAATAATATTAATATCAAGCGTAACATTATTGCTCAGCAGACAATTGCTAACAAACATCAATGATTACGTGAATACAAATTCATCATTGTAGTGTAATATTAACAATATTGTTACATATAACAATTGTTATTCGCTTAACAAGGCTCACAAGAATAAGGCTGAATATCTGTCAAACGGAAACTCTAGTTCCAAACTCGCCGTTTTGGCGCGACCTATTCTCGCTGTCATATGGCTACCTTTTTTGACGTACGTGTTTTGTGGTTATAACCGCTAAATTGATAATATTTTTCATCGATCTTTAAACTAATAGATGCAACGTACGAGCAAAACGCTTGTCCCGCTATAACGGTGCAGACACAGTATCTCTATCCTTCAATAGTACGGAAGTTAAGAAAACGCGGCAAAATAAAAAATTTGATTTGTCCCTAACTTGTTATATTTGGTGCATAATCGCTAAGAGTATAGATTTAATTTTTTTGTGCATAATTAGTTTTATTATATATTTTTAATACAAAATATTATATACATATTATATTATAGGGGATAAGTAATAATTAATAAGAACTTCATAAGAAATGACACAGCTGAACCGCGTACGTACTGCTCACTGTACGAAATACACCGTTTCCCCATTATTTTGTTGCATACACACCTTACAACACATATACGTATATATTGTCAGAAATAATTGTAAATGTTCTCCAAAAAAGTAAATAATACACAAACAGTCACGAAACGTCAAATGTAGCTTTTGACAACTAATTAGTAATCAGTGATAGAGAGCGATGTATAGAGGTTTACATATGGCTGAAAAAGATGTACAATGAGTACGAACGCATACGCAGTATACTTTAACTGAGAACTTCCGTATTGTTGAAGGACAGAATATATATCTCTATCCTTTTATGTTGGAGCAATATTCTAACAATAAATTAATAGGAGGCACTTGGTCCATTAGTTTAAAGGTCGATGATATTTTTTTGACAGGCTAAAAATGACATTTGAATGACAGCGGGAATAACTCGCGCCCTCATCAGCGGTTTTGGAACTAGAGTTTTTGGACAGATTTTTAAACAAAATTTGAGTTGTTTCCCGGCCTTGTACTTAATAGCGTAGGCTACTGTCTGAGTTATCGTTATTAAAAATGGAGAATTATGCACAGGAAGAGAATATACAAATCATTAAGTAGTATTATTTTGATGATAACTATGTTTTATAATTTCTGACAAATAAAATGTCATAAAATATGTTTGAGATTTTTTCAATACCATGGCTAACAGTTATAAAGATTCGCTACATCATTTATTTGAAGCATTTTCGTGTGTAAAGATAATCCAGCAATTTTTTAATACACAAATAGTATTTTTTTGCATAAAACGTTGGTAGTAGGTATTGATTGTACTTTCTTCTTTATTCCTTTGTTGCTGAATATGTAATTTTATTCTGAATGCATATTTCAAAACTATACCATATCATATAACATTCCACCTTTGACCTGATAAGAATTATTTATTTACAAATGAATGAATTTTATTGAAAAATTACCCCAATTTTGTAACAAAGTTACTAAGTCTTAGCGATATTGCTATTGAAAATAACCAATAATAAAGAGCCGTTCAAATCTACGGTTTTTTGTAAATTGCATATGAATTATGAACATAAATAAAAATTCATACTTTTTGTACTTATTTCTATAAGCATTATAACGAAATTAAAATTTTTCTGGTAAACCAGTGACGCTGGTGTCACTACAAATCAGATAAAAAAGACATGTCTGAAGCTTGTGTCAGATTTGAACGGTTACGTATTTCGGTTCTTTCTTCATACGTCGCAGTGACGCTGACGTCATAATTTTCGTGGCAAACTTTAATAATCATTGTTGCGTTATTAAGCATTATTTGAAGAAAAGAAAAATTATGCAATTTCTATTTTTAAATATCTTCTTACTAACATTTAAAAAATCAGAAAAACTTGGAAATGATGGGCTTAACATAATAACATTATGGGCTCAAATACAATTTCATATATTATTGTTTTCATTTAAAAAGGTTTTTTTTTTGATGAAACGCAAATGGGGGTTCCCTTCATATATGGATTTTTTAATTACTTATAAACTTGTTCAATATTTTGAAAATTGATGGTCAGTTGCATCGTTTATTTTTTTTTTATTATTTTACAATTTCGGCTTCTCAACAGGAAATATTTCCCAATAACAGAGAGGCACTAGACCAAATAACAAAAAACTGTGTACAAAGCAATAATAGTAACATCAAGTAAATGAAATATACAGAATATAAACCTATACCAATTATTAACCCTAACCCAATACGAATTTTTTTTATTTGATCTACTTAAATTAAAATTTAATCAGTCTTTTGAAACTACGTAATGTTTCACAAAATAAATCCGGCATTCTTCCACTACAATACAAATTATTGCATAGATAAGAAAGGCGGACAATCGGCGAATTCATAGTTGAATTTGTTCTACAATAATTCACTGAGAAAAGACGTATATGTCTGCTGGGATACTTAGGTACGTGAAAGTTAAACGAACTAATTAAACATGAGGATAATATGACATTATTAAATAATTTATATATAAAACATAAGTCATTTAACTGCCTTCTATTTTCTAGAGATAGTAAGTTTGGTCTGTGCGTGGGAAATTTTTTAAACAATATCTTTAAAAATTTATATTGAATGCTTTCTATTCGGTCGATATAAATTTGATCTTGAGGATTCCAACACACAGAAGCAAATTCTAAGTGACTACGGACTAGAGTGATATAAAGCGTAACAAATGTACAGGGATGCTTAAAGTTCGAGCTAGAACGAATTAAGAATCCTAACATCTTATAAGCCTTTTTAACAATTTTATCAATGGGCATATCGAATAATAGTTTGTTATCAAGACTAACTCCCAGATCTTTGACAATGTTTAGCTTATTGATTAATGAATTTTCTATTTTATAGTCATATAGTGAATTATGTTTCTATTTCTAGTAAATTTTATAAAGGAACATTTTTCAATGTTAAGCTCTAATTTCATGTGTTTAGTGTAGTTCACAAATTTGTCAATGTCTGCTTGTAATGCCTTACAGTCACAGACAGTTTCAACTGTATGGTAAATCTTTAAATCATCTGCATATAACTGAATATTTGCAAAATTAAAGCAAGTATTTATATTATTTATAAAAATTATGAATGAAATTATGGTTCGATTTGCACTTTTTTGTTAAATTGCACTGCAACTGGCCATAAGTGAAATAAATATTATCATTATAAGCCACTATATAGGCCAATGGTTCCCAACCATTTTTGCCAGCGACCCAAAATTAAAAAAAGATTTTCCTCGCGACCCAACATATAGAAAGAAAAAAATAACACAAAACTTCAATAGGGCTGTTGCAAGAATTTTTATATGACTTCTAAGTATTAAATTTTAAAAGATATTGTTCTTTAAAGAGCCTCAAATTTAAAAATATCATGAAATATCCTTTAGATATTTTACAATTAATTTTTGAAATTTGGATAAAATTTTGAATAAGTCACGTGATCTGAAACAGAATGTGACGTCAGAACACATACATCTTCAGCGGTTCTAATTGGTCCGTTTATAATGTAAAATTTTTTGTGTTTAGTATCAAGTGTATTGTCAAAGTAGTCAAACAAATGTCAAATTTTTAAGATTGGTTCAAATTGTATAATATGTAGGTAATAAAAAGTTCAAAATAAAATGAGTAATTTACGATATTGTATTGTGCCTTCTTACAAAAATACTGTTAGGAACAAACCTACTATAGAGTTTACAAATTTGTCAAAAGATGCGGTGGAAAGAAAATTGTGGCTAGAAGCAATAGGTTGAAGAGCTGATAATGTCAGAAAAATCGTGTTTTCATGTTTGTGAAGATCATTTCAACTTTCATCCACCTTCAAGATAACAGTATATTTTTATTGCTTCACTTTATGTTCAGGGCAAACTTTACATCTACTATACAGATATTTTTTCTCGACATAGATCTGCATATCCTATAGCAGATTCAATGTAAGAATCATAACCAGAACCTTAAAGTAAAATATATTATCAATTTATATAGTAAATTCAGTTCTTATATATTATTTTATCTCAGATCTTTAACACCCCTTATTTCGGTAGCAATAAAACAATCATTCTCTGATATAAATTCAGCCACCATCCAGCTACTGACCTTCGGTAAATTGTCCGACTTAGCTTGAGTGTAATTATTATTCATTTACAATGAGCAATGTCAGCGTCAAATGTCAAATTAAAAGATTTTTTATTAACATGTGACAAACTGTAAGCCTACGTATATTTATGTAAATAATATGAATAAACCTAGGTGATGGAAAAACTATTTTCCTATTGGCTATTAATGATGTAATGTATGTGCTTCTACGTCACAGGAGTGGGGGGTAGTTTTTCAGGACGCCAATCTTTTTATTTAATTATTTCCACAAATAACAGCAAATTATTAAAATAAAAATTATTACTAAGAAAATCATTGCATAAACTTTCATTTAAAATAGTTTTTGAAAAATGTGAAACAGGCTCATTAAACTCAATATTAATACAATTTATTTTATTAATTTATGAACAAAGAAAACACATATAAAACAAAACAAGACAAAACTGAATAAATGATTCAATGTAACATTAAAAAATTATGATACAAACAAAATACAACATACACATAAAAATCTTAGGTGATTGAAATGTTTAAAATTCAAACATTTTTTAAATTTGTATACATCAATGAGATATAAATGCAGATATTTTGCAAGTTCTTATAATCACAATGGCTCGTACCACGATCACGGCTTTTTAACTACACCCAAATCATTCAAGCAGCCAATGCACGTCATCACCTTAATGCATTAAAATCACTAATAGTGAAAAATTAAATAAAATTTCAATTATTTTTAACCGCCAAAAAGTGTATAGCCTTATATAATTATTATTAAGATGAATAGTAGAGTTCATTACTTATCGTATATGACATGAATAATATATAAATAAAATACATCCACGTCACATTATTCGTTTAATTGTTGTTATAGTTGGCAACATTGATAATTTGTATGTTCATACTGTCAAAGTTATTATTTGGCAATTTGAAAAATATTTGTATCGTGTTTGAAACATTTTTGTGCTTTGTAAAGGCCTATTTATAATAAAATAATGTTAAACGCAACGCAACGACGCAACGTGACCGTTAACGCAAACACAAAATCTGTAAATCTGCCAAAGGTTGCACTTCTTATCGATCAGAAGAATTCGAAATATTTCCTTGAAATTCGGCTCACTTTTATTTATTGCCTTTATATGGCATACATAAGTATAAATAAGGTTAGTATTATAAAATAATTTAAATATCCCCCCCATGACATCGGAAGAGAGTAAAAATCAACACGTTTGAATACTGTGTTACGATTTTTTCTGCAATATGTTATTATAGAACAGGTCGCCTAAAAAACAAGGCGTTGTTATATTTTTATCTACGATAAACTTTTTGATTATTATACAAAATATTTTTATATATAATCCCCCCCCCCCCCCCCAAGGGTCATGTCTGGATACGCCACTGCTCATTACTGAGTTTTTGTTTTTTTACAGATTTTGTTAATGACGAATAAAAATATACTATCAGCGATAAAATTAATTCGTTTTTCCAAGGAACTAATGACTTTAGTGAAAAATTCAATTCGTAGATGTAGAGGGATATAATTCTGTGGGCAATAAATAAAAAATGTGTGACGTGCACAGCAGGGGTGAGTTACAGTTATTTACATTACAAGCTGCGTAAGTGAACTTTTTTGGTCAAGGAGGTAGTTTATTGGACTAAGACAAATATCGAGGCCCAGTCACTAAGTGGAATATTTAAGAAAGAAATTATATACACGTAATTTGCTGTTTTCATTATTGTAATCAAATTTTATTTATTGCAATTAATACAATGGTAAATTATTGTAGATGTAAAATAAGATTTGTATTAAACTTTTTACAAAAAAAAACTATAAATCTTAGAAGCATAATTGATTTTTATTTTATAATTACGGGAAACATTGATGAAAAAACTATAAATCTTAGAAGTGTAATCTATGTTTCCCGTGAAAAAAAAGATTTTTATTTTATTATCACGGGAAACGTAGATTACCTGCCGTACTATACATATAATAAACTTTGAATTGCACATCTAAGATTTATAGTATAGGTGGCGCCTAGTTCATCAATTATTTGATTAATTAACGGACCATCAAATTAGAAAATTAGAATCAGTTTCTTTGTTTTTATGAGATTTAAATCATTGCTGTCAAAAAATCGCGTTGCATTTGTTCGTTTTAATGATCCGTTAAAATTGATGAACGTTTCAGCAACCGGGCATTAATTTTTTATTTGTTTTATTTTTATGTTAAATGTTCATTTTCATAGAAAAAACGGTTCACTTCATCAACTCATACCATTATTTTATAACAAAAATACCCCGGTAGTATATTTTGACATGGGGCTCTCAGACGCGGCGCCATCTCCCATGTCAAAGAAAAGGGCATCACTTCCGAAGGATTAATACAAATATTATTTTTCGTCCATAATTCATTGGCCCCTTAAGTATTTCTCAGTTGTAATCAAAATTTAAAAATAAAAAAATGAAGGGATCTAATGAAAAAGACATCTATATAATCCATATACCGGGTGGTCTACTTGAAATCCGTTATACAGTGTGTCCCATTTAGAAGTGTCACCATTGGGATCTCGAGAATTATAAGAGATACGATGTCGGTTAAATGGAACTTTTTATGCGCCTTTGGGAGGCCATCTCAGATGTGCTTTTGTTTTTCCAAAAATTCTCATAGGGCACTAGATAATGACGAAAAACTGATTATTGTTGATTTTTTCTTTTTCAAATAACTTCTAAACTATTGGTAATTGAGAAAAACGTTTCAAATATAAAAGATATATATTTTTATTATCTAACCAGTGGCGTACGAAACAAATTTTTGTATCCTTAAATTTTCGAGATATAACACAAACTTATATTTTTTTAAATGGAGCCCATATATGATTTTAGTCTAAAAAAAATAACTATTTTTTTCTCTTTTCAATGTTGTAAGGGTTATTATGTTTTATATTTGTTTTGCCTTCAAAATTATTATTTTTTCCTTATTTTGTATTAAATTTACAATTATTTTGAAAATATTGGTAGATTTCTATTTAGAAATACTCCTTGTATTTAAATAATTTGTTTCGTTAGAAAAATTTGCTCAAAACTCGTATCAAATAAATTTTTATAATATTTTGTATCAGGTCGCCCTTGGCGCATTATAATGTAATTTGTAATTATGAGTCTAGAATAAAAATATTAAGTAATAAAGGTATAAAATAAATTATATCGATCAAATATAATATAATTAATAAAAATAATTTTTTTTTGAGAAATAAGAAAATTCACAAAATTAAAGAAAAAAATTAAATTTTAGGAGCAAAACAAATATAAAACATATTAACCCTTACATCATTGAAAAGAGAAAAAAATAATTATTTTTTGAGACTAAAATAAGATATGGGTTCCATTTAAAAAAATATAGACCCGAGAATTTAAAATAAAATTTTGTGACTGCAATCCAGAAATTTTTATTACCTCAAAAAAATATAAGTTTGTGTTATATCTCGAAAATTTACGGATATAAAAATTTATTTCGTAAGTCACTGGTTAGTTAATAAAAATATCTATCTTTTATATTTGAAACGTTTTTCTCAATTACTAATAGTTCAGAAGTTATTTGAAAAAGAAAAAATCAACAATATTCACTTTTTCGTTATTATCTAGTGCCCTATGAGATTTTTTGGAAAAACAAAAGCGCATCTGAGATGTCCTCCCAAACGCGCACAAAAAGTTCCATTTAACCGTCATCGTATCTCTTATAGTTCTCGAGATCCCAATGGTGGCACTTCTAAATGGGACACACTGTATATCACTAAATCACTAATTATATTTTATTTTTTTTTAGGGTTTTTTCAATCGTTTACTCAAAATCACTCAAATACAGCTGAACTAATTCTTTAGTTCAAACTTAAAACTATTTGCAGTTCACGTAGTACCAATACCAAGTAATACTCGTGATATTTCAATTAATTTTCTCATATTTAGAATACAAATTTCTTCCTAGTAATGTTATTTGATACAATATTTCTCGTAAAATTACATCATTTTAAATTTAGTATCCTACGAGTAAACAATTTTTTTTTTACGTTTTTCTTAATACTGCTTTATGTAAACATGTTTGAACGCTTCTCAATTATTGTCGTCTCCTACCAAACTCTCGAAGATGGCCATAGAAGTATATAGTTTGCTCATTAGTTAACGATAGAGATTGAAAGTATAATTATGAAATTTGGTATTTTTTTTTTTTTTATAATAATTACTGAGGCTGTGTCCGATGTCGCATTTTGGCATTTAGTATTTAGGATTTAGGTCTTTGTCACATAAATACAACTCCGAATGGCGTGATATCCATTGGTTTGTATGGCAACACTTTAGATCAACAAAAATGAATTATACAATTCGATTCATTTTGATGCCTGAGAGTAAATATTATATTTCATCAAATGAAGCTAGGAAGCTATTCTTTGACAGTAAATTTGACGTTTTGTACAAATTATAGCAACGGACATGATTTGTTTAATTAGTGCGAGTCAACTTCAAAGCATAGTGTGCTCCTGCAAAATCCTAAAATCAAATTCCTAAAATCCTAAATAATCACTTAATTTAGGTTATATGTGGTGAGTGTAAAGACATAGAAATAAAAAAAAAAGCAAGTACCGATTCAAGAAACTTTAAAATTATTAGAACATTTTCCTGCTGACATTATTAAGCTTCTTTTTCCTATTCAATGGTAATTACTACAAACAAATGGATGGTGTTGCCATGGTATCTCCAATTTCTCCCTCCATTGCAAATTTCTATATGGAAAATTTTGAAGAAAAAGCTCTAAATACAGCTAGAAAGGTACCAACTGTCTGGCTCCGTTATGTTGATGATGTTTTTGCATTTTGGCCTCATGGAAGAGATGAACTGAACGAATTTTTAAATCATATAAATATGCAACACAAGAATATCCAATTCTCCATTGAAATTGAAGAAAATAATCGCCTACCTTTTCTGGATGTTCTTTTAGAAAAAGAAGATGATGGTAAGCTCATTCACTCAGTATATAGAAAACCAACGCATACTAATCAATATCTTCATGAGACCTCTAACCACCATCCTGCACAAAAAGCTTGTACCATAAAAACATTCAGAGAGCAACTAGTTTATGTCATCCCAGTAAACTTCATGAAGAAATTAATTTTTTGGATGATATGTTCCTAAAATATGGTTACAGTGAAGCTCAAATTAAAAGAGCCTTAAAGACGAAGAATAATCAACTACAACAAGTAATTACAGATAGAAAATTATATGCCACCTTGTCATTTGTTGCCAATGTTACTGACAAAATTGGCAGGATTTTAAAGAAATATGACATAAAAACATCTTTTAAATCAAGTATAAAAATCCGTGATCTTCTTGGTAACGTTAAAGATAAAGTTCCTCTACAATGTTCTGGCATATGCAAGATTCCTTGCCATTGTGGAAAAGTGTACTAGAATAAAGGAACACAAGCGGCATATAAGACTTAATCAGCCTGATAAATCAGCGGTAGCTGAACATGCCATAAAGGAACTACACGGAGTTGATTTTGAAAATACAAAAATTTTAGCTAAGGAAAACCACTGGATTAGAAGATTGATAAGAGAAGCTATTGAAATCCAGAAGTCATCTAATAATATCAATCTTAACACAGGCTGTGAATTAAATAAATCATGGTACCCTGTTATTCGTTCGTAATTTTTCTTAGTCATTTGTATGTTTAATGTTTTACCATTTATCAATGTTTCTATGATTTTATATACTTGTAGTCTTGACTACATATTTATTTATGTTATTATTATAAAAACCTGAAGAAGACAGCACATTGCTGTCGAAACGTTGTTGTTTTTAATAAATTTATACAGAAATATACCCAAATATTGTTTAATTTTATTAATAATGAGTTCTGAAAGCATATTTCAAAACATAGAAACAACTTCTGTTTAGGTTTTAAATATTATTTTTTTTTTACTTCATTTAAAAAAATTCTTTATATTTTAATGAAAGTAGTAAACGAAAGTTAATTTTTTGTGGATTAATATTATTTGTCTTCGTAATTCAAATTCATAGACCTCATAAAGAAATGTAGGTATATAATGCTAAAATTATGTAAGTACAATACAATAAGTAATAAGTAAAATTAATTATTACTAAAACATGTTATAAATCATATTTATTATATTTGCTCATAATGAATAGACTGTTAATAGGTTCCTGCCAATCAAGATAGAGATAGACGTGTATGAAACATGGAAGATTAAATTCGTCTTTATTATTTTCTTCTTCACCAATACCATCGGCTGGTTTTGATATTAGAAGTTGTAAAACTATAAAACATAAAAATAATAAATGCCATTAATAAAATATATAGACACCTAGGTATTCTATTGATAATAATATAAAATATCAAAAAATAATATTTAACTGCGTTTTTTAAGAAAAACTGTTAAAAACTTCAAATAAGGATACTTCCGGGGGATCAGTTATATCCAAAATCTAATCAGCCCTTTTTATGGATGTAAAGAAGAAGAATTAATTATTCATATTTCAAATTTATGTTAAAAATATTCGTTATTTAATTTTCTAATTTAAGAACATTGCTTAAGAATATTTAATTTTTACCTTCCGTCACCTTTAGGTAAGGAAGGTATTGTCTTTGGTCAAAAAATTCGGTGGTGAGTTTTTAATGAATAAGCACGTTTTAGGGTCCCTACAATACGAATTTACTATTTTTAAGATGATGTCTGTATGTATGTGTGTGTGTGTGTCCGTGTGTGTGTGTGTGTGCGTGTGTGTGTATGTGTGTCCGTGTGTGACAAATTTTTCTCCGACGATAACTCCAATACTATAATTCTAAAAATTATAATTCTTTCGTATTCCTCTTCTGTACATCCATATGAAGAGTTGATTAGATTTTGGTTATAATTGATCCACCGGAAGTACCCTTATTTGAAGTTTTTAACAGTTTTTCTTAAAAAAACGCAGTTAAATATTATTTTTTGACATTTTGTTATTATATTTATTAAAGAAAATACTCTTCTCTATATGGTTTGATTATTCATTTTCCTTCATATTCAATTGATGTAAAGTTAAAGCATTATAAAGAAATTCATTTTCAAAAATTAGTCAGCTTTGTTATTTATCATGGAAACAGCTGACATAATTATTTAAAAAAATTTAATTGACAGATGTCAGTTGCAAGTGCAAAACCAAATATGGAAAAAAGTATAGGATCTAAAATTGGTATGTCATAATGTTGCTCGCAAGTGACACGCAGAGAAAGGCCAAAGAGAAGATGGAAGGACATTACTTAGTGTAGTTTATGTTATAATTTTATTGGATTTATAGAACCTTTTCAAATGAACTTTTGGCATGGAATTTGTAAAAAATAGTATGTGTTGTTACATGATATTATATAGAATCTGTTCCAAGGACCTATTGGTATGGGATTTGTACAAAATACATGGAATTGACGGAAGGTCTTGTGCTGGCCACAACAGATTTTTTATTTGATTGTTGGTGACAGTGATTGACATTTACTTATATTATTACTTTATTTCATTTGTAAGTCTTCTAAAAATAATATTTAGTTTAAAATGATAATTGTTTAGAAATACAGTTACCAACTTAACAGAAATTAGATTTGAGTTTTTTAAAAAGTACTTTATGACATCCGAGTTTCATAAAGTACACATTAAACAACCAAAATAGAAAAACATTTTAAAATTAAAAGAGTTTTGCTTTCCTAAAGAGGTTTGGGATTAAGAAAATAACTAAAGTTATTGTCATATATAGCTCTTGGCATGCCGTCATGTTATACAGTGAATATATTTGGTGTAACCTGAAAATCGCTTGAGAATGACAAAAGTAAAAATTCCAGGGCATCGAACTCGAACCTGAACCGAACCAAAACCGGAACCAAACCGTAACATTTTAGGGAACCCAAACCGAGAACCGAACCTCAGATATATTTTTAATTGAACCTGACTCGAAACCGAACCGAGTATTAAAATTCAGGTTCGGGGTTCAACTCCGGTTCAGGTTAATTTTTAGTTCGAAAAGTAAATACAGCCGATAATCGACGTCTTAGGCGTCTGCGTTGCTGTCTGGGCTGACTTTTCGTGAAAATTGTGTTCGTTTCTTGTTGCGTTTTGCGTAAATTCCGGCTTTCATTTTACATTATTTCGAACCTGAACCGCGAACAAAACCGCTAATTTTATTAATGCTTGAACCAGAACAGCACCCGAACCCATCTTTCAAAAAACAAATTAACCTGAACCTAAACCGAACCCAGTTTTTGGCGGGTTCGATGCCCTGAAAAATTCACATCGAGAATGACGAAAATTTATTATTCATGGTAGTGGTTGCAGAAATCCGATTTTCAGAGTGAGAGTGGCACGTATTTTTAACACATTAACAATATATTTATAGAAAATTTTGTACTTGTAATAATATAATATTTGACTTGATATTGACATTTTTATGGATTTATTATTGCCAAGTCCCATGTATCCCCTTGTTGACATTCTAACACAACAGCCAGTATCTAGGAAACTGACCTGTGTAATTTAATGCGAAATTTCGGTGTGCGTTTTAATACGATTGCGGTTTGCGGTGAGCGGTTACTTGCAACCATGAATGTGATATGCAATTTAATAAACGTAAATAATTTTCTTCTTATATGCTTTTTCAAAAAGCATAGCAAAACACCCAATTGTATATTTATATATAAATATTATAACTAATAACGAAAATATTACAAAAAATCTGTTGTGGCCAGCACAAGACCTTCCGTCAATTCCATGTATTTTGTACAAATCCCATACCAAAAGTTCCTTGGAACAGATTCTATATAATATCTTGTAAAATCGAACACGAACACATACTATTTTTTACAAATTCCATACCAAAAGTTCATTTGAAAAGGTTCTATAAATCCAAGAAAATTATAACATAAACTACACTAAGTAATATCCTTCCATCTTCTCTTTGGCCTTTCTCTACGTGTCACTTGCGAGCAACACTATGACATACCAATTTTAGATCCTATACTTTTTTCCATATTTGGTTTTGCACTTGCAACTGACATCTGTCAATTAAATTTTTTTGAATAATTATGTCAGCTGTTTACATGATAAATAGCAAAGCTGACTAATTTTTGAAAATTAATTTCTTTATAATGCTTTAACTCTACATCTATTGAATATGAAGGAAAATGAATAATCAAACCATATAGAGAAGAGTATTTTCTTTAATAAATATAATAACAAAATGTCAAAAAATAATATTTAACTGCGTTTTTTTAAGAAAAACTGTTAAAAACTTCAAATAAGGGTACTTCCGGTGGATCAATTATAACCAAAATCTAATCAACTCTTCATATGGATGTACAGAAGAGGAATACGAAAGAATTATATTTTTAGAATTATAGTATAGGAGTTATCGTCGGAGAAAAATTTGTCACACACGGACACACATACGCACACACGGACACACACACACACACACACACACACACACATACATACAGACATCATCTTAAAAATAGTAAATTCGTATTGTAGGGACCCTAAAACGTGCTTATTCTTTAAAAACTCACCACCGAATTTTTTGACCAAAGACAATACCTTCCTTACCTAAAGGTGACGGAAGGTAAAAAGAAACAGACAATTGACTCAGCCCCCTATATCTCTTGTAATAAAGTTGTAAAAACTTTCGAATACAATATTAATTAGTGATGCCGCGAGACGAGAAACGACGAGAAACAATCCACTCTCGTCTCCTCTCGAATTTTCGAGACGAGATTTCTCTGCATCTCGTCTCGTCATATTTTTTCTTGCCTTCTCTCGATCTCGACTCAAGAGTCTCGAATTTATAATTAGCAATTATAAATATATTAATATTACAAGCAACATATAGGTAAAAAAATTCTCAGTAATATCATGGCTTATTACCCGTTGCGACAATCTGTTTTATTCCCAAATATTGGTAATAATGATTATATATTCGTATAGAGAGCGTAGGCTTTGAGCGTGAAGAGTATACTATTGAACTCACTTTTGTACATTTTCTTTTACTAAAACCCAATAAAACTAGAATAAATAAATAAATATGAATGTAAATGAAGAGTCAATTAAAATATTTATTTTTACCGATTAATATTTTATATATATTTATTAGATATATATGTATATAATATAAACAAATTGTACAATGGAGATCTTGAGTTTCTACTCTCGTCTCTAGCAAATCTCGAGACGAGAATAAGAAATTCGAGAAATTATTTTAATAAATATTTTATTTATATACCTTCTGCTACACGAGTACTTTTAGAGAAATACATAATAATAATAATAATAATAATAATTTTCTCTATTGTATACTCTACTGTCCCATGTCACAATTTTAGGTTAGACTGCAGTTTTGTCTTTACAACCTACAACGGCTAAAACGGAAATCACGTGGAGCGTAAATGTATGTATGTGCGAGAGAAATGTCTTTGTGTAGTTTATTGCAAATTTATTAATGAAAAGTCGCATATTTCAAATTATTTTATATTACCATATTTATTAAAATGAGATATATTCACGATTTTGTAAATAACCCTATTAGAATTAAATTAGACAATTTCTAACACAAGTCATTTCCTGAACAATGGGTATATAGAGTATAAATGGACGTAGTTATGCAAAAAGGAACCATCCCACAATGAAGCACAAATTGAGTTTGGGTCAAATTTAGATTGTTAAATGTCCATTTTATGTTGTGGAAAATAGAACCAAGCCATAACTGTTACGTGTTCATAGAAAATCGTACTGAACCAAACCACAATCTTAAAATGAATATATATAGTTTTATAAAACAGAACCAGATAGCTTGGTTCGTTTTTGCAAATTTAGAAATTAATGTTATGAGGGATGGTTCCTTTTAGGATCCAGTGATACTCTGTGAAGGTAGATTGTTTTATCAGTATACATTCTGGTTTTAGAATAGTAAACGTGTTATTGTGGTTTTTTGAGTATTTTTATTGCTAATATATTGTTTTGATTCAGATGGGGATGTAAATCTAAATCTCCGTTCTTGTTTTATAGGTATATGGTTAAAATTAAATGCGTTAATTTTGAGAAATTGATTTAAAAATATTCTACATTTATTTAGATCAAGCTCATTTATTCACCGCCTCCTAGTTTGAGTTCTGAACTTTTGAAATTTATTGATGTTCTGTTTGATGACTCCGATGCGTATCCAAATGATTATCAACCAGATGGTTTGAATGAATCTTCAACGGATTCTGATATCTAAACTAAATGATATACCTTATACCAAATGATTGTCTTTCATTTTATAATGAACTGTTTACTGATACGGACGAAGTAGATGATATTGACGGATTTGGAGTTAAAATCGATTTTTCTATAGAAGATGAGTAATATGTTTCAATTACTTAGAGTTTGTAATAATTATACCATATACTGTACATTATATTTCATTTGTTTATGAATATTGTTCATATTTTTATAGAATAAAGATTATTTTCCAAATAAAGTATATGGAAACCAAATTTACTTTTTTTTGGGCTTATATTGTTTTTTGCAAAATGGAACCATGCCACATATTATTTTTTTTTTCAAATTTCACTGATGAAATTTTAAAATTCTTTATACAGACAGAAAGTCGTGATATTGAGACATTCGAACAACATAACTGTATAAACTGCAAAAATACGTGTAATTGTATAAATCAGTCTCAAGCTTTAAACTTAAAACGTAATTTACTCAAAACTCACTTGTTGTGGATTGGTTCCTATTTGCATAACTACGTCCAAATAGGGTAGTGATAGTGCCATGTTAACAGTGTGTAGATAATAGGGTTTTGGTGGCTTCTATTCGACATCGTATTACCGTATATCGACTTCACATTCGCCGACAATACAGTAGCAGAGAATGGATAGTAACTCACCAACTAAGTATCTGCAAGCCATTTTACATCATCCGGTGTTTTGTGAGAGAAATTTTAAAAAGCGTTCATATAAAAGCGTGAAATTGGCAAATGTACTCACTCACCTATTAAAACAGAAAATATGAAAAATAATATATAAATGTACGAATAATAAAAGAAATATGTTGGGTTAAAAGATGAAATATCCTTAGTTTGGTTAAGATTTTATGATTGATATAGGGATAATATGTGCAAATTTACCAGGTACTCTACGGTAATGATATTGCAGGAATCAGTACTTTTTTACCTCCCGCTACCCTAGGTAAGGTAGGTATATAGGAATCGTGCAAAAAATCGCATATAGAGATCTTTGGAATCAGCATGTAAAATAAAGATTGTTATGAATGAATGTAAAAATATTTGAATATAATGATTGCATTATTTATACTGCGTGGATAAATACCCAGTGTGAGGTTATGTGCTGGCCACATCAGATTTTTTAGTCTAATGATCATCTCTATTAACCATCTCCCTTTATTTTGTTATTTTTAGAAAAGCTTTTTTAGTTAAAGAGGAATTCTGAATTTGACCCATAGAACCTAACACAACGTAATTTAATCAAAGATAATATTTCTTTTAATATTTATCCATTTTGTAGCTCGATTATAGAGAATATACTGAACATTTTAACTACCTAGTTTATGACCCCAGGCAATTATGGTAAATGCCAGAGAGGCCGTTGTTACTTATTATCCTACAAATTCACTGTGCTTATTTTAAAGACATTTGTATGAATATTAGTATTGTTTTTTCTTTTTCTTTTTCTTCATAATGCTGAAAAAATGAATACAATTTAAAGCAAGGTTTTGAAATTTAAAAAAAAATTAACAAAACTATTTTTTGAAATTATCTTATATTAATGTGGTAGATACATACAGGGTGTGCAACGAAACGCGGAACAGGAGTTTAACATAGGATTTTAAAAATGTGCAGAAATTGGCTCTCCTGTACATGTTAGAGCAAAAGTACAAGAATGAAAAGTTGTTCAAAATTAATTTTTGGTTTTATAAATTAGTCAATTAATACAATAAAATATCTGCAGCACTAGATATTTAGAAGGTGAAATATGACATTTTCGCCAAAAATCAGATAGCTATGGGAATAAAAAACAAAATTTCAATTAAGATCATTAAGTATACTTAAATATTTAATGCTGAATTATAATGTAAACACAATGATTACGACAATAAGATTAATAATACTGAACTGAACTAACATTTTATATTAAAAATGATAAATTATCCTTAAATTTATGTCAAATAATTAATAATAAAATAAATCACAAATTCTTCGGTACTAAACAAATCCATATAATGCACAAACGCACAGTAAAGTAAGTTATGGACTATAACAATGTAACAGAATGATTCTAACAATTAACATCAATAATACTAAACTGAACTGTCAGAATAAGATTTTGTTCCACTTGTTTTATTTCCATGGCTATCTGACTTTTGGCGAAAATGTCATGTTTTATTTTCTAAATATCTAGTGCTGTAGATATTCTAGTGCATTAAATGAAGACTTTTTAAAAGTAAAAATTAATTTTAAACATATTTTTATTCTTGTATTTTTTCTCTAAAATGTACAGGAGAGCCAATTTCTGCACATTTTTAAAATCCTATGTTAAACTCCTATGTTCCGCGTTTCGTTGCACACCCTGTATATATTGTTTTAATACAGCTCTCAAAATTTGCTCAAAGAAATTTTATTATCTGATTTTTTTATTTTCAATTTTAATCTGACATATTTATTTCAAAAATGCAATCTACGCGTACTTACTCAAATTAAAAATATAATTTCAAATAAATATGTTGTTTAATGTTTACTTCTGATCAATTTGAATTTTACATTTTTTTTGCATAATTTATTCTTATCCGAAAAGTTTCACTTCATGAAAATCCTTTGACGCATTGTTATGACTCATATTAGTAAATTTTTTACATTGTTTCATCATCAAATTTTTGTCGTATTATAGTTTTCTGATAAGAGTTTGAAAATGCTGGAAAAATGCTGGGAATTCAATTTAGACGTTCATCAACTCTATATCGACTATAAACAAGCATACGACAGCATCAAACACACCTCCATCTGGACAACACTAAAAAAATTTAAAATACCAGCAAAATTAATAAACCTCCTCAAGACCTGCATTATAGGCACTAAATGTAAATGCAAAATTGGAAACGAGCTCTCCCAGGACTTCGAAGTCAAACGAGGAGTTAAACAGGGCGATATTATATCACCATTAATTTTTAACTTAGTGCTGGAAAACATAGTACGACAAGCAGATCTTAGCAATAATGGAGTGATTTACAACCGAAGAAAACAAGCACTTGCATACGCTGATGATGTGGCAGTGTTAGGGAAAAACGAGGAAGATATTGTAGAAGCATTCACAGAATTAAAAAGGGCTGGAAGATCCGCAGGTCTCAGCATCAATATAAACAAAACAAAAGCGATGATAAGTAAAAACGATCCACAACAAGACAACACGTACCTCATAATAGAGAATAATAATATAGAATATGTAAATCATTTCCAATATTTGGGTACGTTAATAACGTACAATAATAATATGACAACAGAGATAATGAATCGAATAGCGGCTGGGAATAGATGCCTTTTCGCATTAGACTCTGTATTTAAGTCAAAACTTGCATCGCTAAAAGTCAAAGTCCAACTTTATAAAACCAATATCCGACCAACCGTGACGTACGGATGCGAGGCTTGGAGCCTAACAAGAGCAAACGAAGAAATGTTAATGCGTTTCGAACGAAGAGTTCTCAGAAAAATATATGGGCCTGTGTACGATAATACACAGAAGGGATGGAGAACACGCATGAACCATGAACTACAACAAATGTATGGTGAACAGGATATAGTAGGATGGGTGAAAAAACAAAGAATTAGATGGATGGGACACCTATACCGCATGCCACAAAATAGAATCCCAAAAAAAGCATTCAAATTAACACCCACAAGTAAAAGAAGAAGAGGCAGGCCTCGTACTAGATGGGTCGACAACATCGTGGAAGACTTACGATCCTTGAAGGTACAAAACTGGATCCAAGCGACACAAGATAGACAGAGATGGAGAGGCGTTGTGGAGGAAGCCAAGGCTCTACATGGGCCATAGAGCAGAGAAGAAGAAGAAGATAAGAGTTTAAGGAAGACGTTTATTTCATTTACTAACTGTTACATTTTCGGTAATATAAATTTAGCAAGAATGTTATTCAAACCTAATGTTCCAAATGATAATAAAATGGTAATTTTAAGACAGGTATTTTCTTCCTTCGAATGTTTCACAACTATTTTACGCAATTACATAATTGAGTGCAAAGACATTTTTATCTACTATTTGACTAGTAGTGTACTAGAAAGTGATATTAAAGGTACTATTTAAAATTAGCGAAAATATGTTGACAAATATTTTTACTTTTAGACGAGCTATATTTCACAATGTGCTTTTAAATACTCAGATATTATACATGATACTTTTGTATGATAATTACATTTTATGTAATAACCAAAAGATATATGGTACCTAATAATTATAGCAGCCTTTCTTAAAAAAAGAAAAATTAATGAAAAACTGTTTGGTCTGAAAGTTTTGATTATCACTGAATATAATTCCGCCAGTTTGTGGTGTTTATGGTATCACGATTGCTATTAGCTAAATCTTACAAAATTGCATTCATTCTAAAATTTGTATAAAACAATGTGATTATTTAAACCAAATGATTTTTATTATTAAACATGAAATCATAAATCAATAAAATAAAAGATACACAGAGAGTTTTTACCTCCCGCTTCGTAAGGGAGGTATAGGGATCGTGCTAAAAATCGCATATGGAGATTTTAGTGAATAAGCACGTTTTAAGGGCACTAGAATCCGATTTTAACATTTTTACAATGCTGCTGTGGGTATGTGTGTGTGTCTGTGTGTCTGTGTGTGTGTGTGTGTGTGACGGGATAAGTAATTTTTAGTATATATCGGATAACCAGAAGTATCATTTATACTAGCTTTTAACAGTTTTTCCTGAAAATAATTCATTGACATATTTAAACAAATGTCACTGTGAAGAATCAATTACAATAAAATTAATAATGAAACCGTATTAAGGAGAATGTACTCGTAGTAGTAATATATTTGATTCTACTGAAATTAAGATTTGTAAAAATTATATATTTAAACATTATAGATGTACAGAATTAAGTTTTCTATGTTTGCAGCACTATAAATCAAACATCTGTCAATAAGCACGTGTATTAAAAGTGTCAAATATTAGTTTACATCTACACATTTACGAAATGTATCATGTACAACGAAGAATTTACACAGATCAGTTTATTTTATATATTATATTCTTTATCTTTAAATCTATAGATGTAATAAAAAAATTAAATTTATCAGATTTAGAATTTAATGTTCTTTATTATGTATTTGTAATAACATAAATTTTCAAAAAATAATATTTAGAAGATTTTTTTAAAGAAACCACTACTTCTAGTTATCCATTTGTTAACAAAACTAATCAGCTCTTCCTATTTATGTCTTAAGTCTTAAAGTATTTGAGAAACCGTGGTTACAACATTCACACACACACACACAGACACACACGCACACACGCACACACACGAATATCATTGTAACATACTTATTCAATAAAATCTAGATATGCGATTTTTAGCATTAATCCAACACCTCTCTTAGCGAGGGGTAAAAAATATATTTTTAAACAATATTTAAATATTTTGATAATTAAATATTAACCCACTCTGCTACTATGCTTGTGAAAGCTAAAAATTAATCACAATATTAATTTTATCATACACGATACGGAATTATCCAAAAAAAATATTATCAGTAAAATAATAAATGTTTGTACATATTTTCAATCTGAATTCAAATTTTGCAAAAATACGCCTATCGTTAAATATTTTCGTTTTCATAAATTTTCCTGGAATTTTGAATAAATATTTCAATATCAGTATTCGACATTTTTAGCAGATAAATATCTAAAATATACATTTACAAGTAGGTAACTCTTGAAATTACATCTACAAGATCATAATAATAACAATTTTCTACAGATTCTGTGTTAAAAATAGAAGAAATATATACATATTTGTATGTTTGTGGTATGTGTGAATGCAGTGAATGTCATTTGACATTTACCGAGTAACTCAATGTCTAGGATAACACAGTGCTGTCGGCTATTGCTATTGCAGTTCAGCTATGTAGGACACTTGAAAATGCTGGACCAAATTGTAACGTTAAACAATGAAAAGACTTCTAGAGATATCTCTCACACTTTATCGAAAGTGGATTAGGTTATCTGGCCACACTAGATTAGAAAATAGTTGCATTTTCGTGCATTACGAAATTATTTAAAGTCAATTTCTAAATAGTATATCAATCGTAAAATATTTATATGCATTTATGAGTATTATAGGAACATGACATTAATAAATTGTACAAAGTATGATCAATAACACTATTTACGAGTATTATTTACTATTTGTAATTGAAATAGTATTTAAGTTCAAATAGTTTTAAATGTCATATTTTAATGGTATTTTGAAAATAGAAGCTATAATAAAATATGCACAGTTTATTATATATTTAGTTTATTAAATAATACGATCGTTCAAAACTATTTATTGATTAATATAGAAGCATTTAATTCTTCAAACGGATTTAATAGGCAGAAAAATTACTTTATTACATACAGAATGTCCCAAATATCGTGCTTTGTACAGAGTTATCGGGAACTGTAATTATTAACGTTTTTTTATATATAAATTAAATACAATGTTGAACATTGCACACCACAACTTTTTTAACTTACCTACTAAAATATCTTTTTCTGAAAAATATTATATCAAATCATTTTTTTATTCAATAATTGTTTTTGGTAAAAACAATCTCAACAAAAAGACTATTAATTAGTTCATCTTTATAATTTTCATTGATGATGACCGCGTTTTCAATTTCAGTTCATACTTCATTGGGTAACTATGAATGTCCTTCAATATTTGTTGAATTTACTCCCCAACAAAAATTTTAATTTTGCAAATATTTTTTATTAGATAACTTGTTTCTGGTCTGACAAAACTTAAAACATGTATGTATTATATGTCTAGATAAAAAATCTGTTGTGCCCAGCACAAGACCTCTCGCCATTTCCATATTAGGCTATATAAGTATTGTATTGCACTTCAATTTCGAACCGTCGTTTTATAAAAAAAATTAAAGAACTTTACTCAAATATTGTTTTTTATTGGATTTAACATATCTTCTGCACACATATAATTCTAATTATATCTATTTTTCATTGTATGAGGAAGTTTCTAAATGTCAGAGATTCTTCCAATTCATTAACCAGATTGGCGGTATTTCTGATGGATATATGCGTTTTACCAAAATTTTACCTATAATTTCAAATATTTAATTAATAAAACAATAAGAAAGATTAAATATACTTCCCAGAAAAAGCTATCAAAATTCAGAATGTCACTAAAACTGTTGATATTTGACATTGACATGTGTCATTTACAAACTATGTTATAAACTTTGGAATTTGTCAACTGGTTTCTTTAGTGCCTTAGCCTCTGCGATTAGTTTACTCTATAAATTATAGTGTCTTTATCTCTAAATTTATACAAGATATAATACAAATTTCAAGTGTATTAGATGGAGAATTTTATGTTCTTCAATATTTAATAAAAAAAACTTCCAAAAAATTATATTTAGAAGAATTTTTCTAAGAAACTACTACTTCCGGTTGTTCAATTGTTACCAAAACCTTTCCAGCTGTTCCCAGGAATGTCAGATTGAAGAAACTGCAGTTAAATATTTTTTAAGTCTTAAAGTTTTTGAGGAATCGTCCCTCCAACATCCATACATACACACACACACACACACACACACACACACACATACACACATCCACACACACACACACACACACACACACACACACACACACACAGCGCGCGCACACACACACAGACATTATTTTAAAAATGTTATAATCGGATTTTAGGGACCTTAAATCGTGCTTATTCAATAAAATCTGGATATGCGAATTTTAGCATGAATCCCATACCTCTCTTAGCGAGAGGTAAAAAGGACAAATATAAGTGAGATATGTAAATATGTTAATAAATGTTTTTCTAACTTGATTTTTTGTAAAATTTAATTCACTCAGCATTGAAATAATAATATCATAATAATAGCATTTAAAAAATTTCAATTATTCTCATGTAAGAAGGAAAATTTTAGAAATAAATTACAGTATTAATGTTTCCTTAAAACAAGTTCTGTGTTTAAAATAACATAATGTATAAATAAGTTACCAAAAGTTGTACTGAAGCAAAAATATAGTAAAATTAAATAAAATAATTAATTAAAGCAACTATTTACATTATTTAAATTAACAATTTTTACAAAATATTTGTAATTCAGATTAGTTAAAATGTTAAAATTAGTTTCATAAATTACCTATACTAAAATATTAGGCATATTGCCTAAAAAATAACATCTACTTATAATTAGACAAAATGTCAATCCTTTTGTTCTGTTTATTTTCTGAATAACAGTTTATAATAAAATGTATATATCATGCAATTGTTTGAAAAATATGACTTAGATTTATAAATTCTAGGTCGCAAGACTATATCCAGTGAGATTAGAAAATTAACCCTTAAGTAGCATAGCAGGGTCAAATTTAACCCCAACGAATTTCAATTCGTAGTTTAGCTATCAAATAATAGATTTTAGAGTGCGTGCGTCCGTATATTCTTCGATATAAGTGTACTACCTTGCCATTTGAGATGTTTATTGCAATCTGCGTGTTACCAGTCTAGCTAATTTTCGGAAGAAATAAAATGTATACGGTCAAATTTCATCCTGCCATGTTATGTTTTAAGTGTATGTGGCAAGTACAAATTCATAATAATGGCAGCTGCTGATATATCTATAAGAGCTTTATCTAAAAAGAACTGAAAAATATGGCTTAAGAGATTATGGGCACGAGATTAGAAACAGATATCAATTTTTCGAACTGTACTAATGAGCATAGCTATAGGATCACAGTAAGTCAGAAGAGAAATATAATAGTGAAGATGAAATTATGAAAATAAAAACGGAGGGTGCGGGGGAAGAATCTAGTAGTGCAAACTATTTTTACTTAAAAAACAGATTTCAACAGTTCTGCTGCAAAATTTATGCAAGTGTATACACAACTAACAAAATATCTCAAGAAAAAAAAGAACAAAACAACTTGCCATAAAAATACATAAAAATAATTCACTTAATTAAAAACAATTATTTCTCAAGCTTCTAGTTTTAAAATAATAAAAATACATATCATGGCTACTTTGCAAATAAAATAATTCTACAGTTTCGGCCATTCTGACTTATGGTCGACCCGACCATAAAGTATTTAGTATATTTTAAAACTAAAAACTGAACATTAAATAATATTTTGTGGGACCATAACTTCATAATCATCACCTGTGTTTTTACTTTCAGAAACATTTTTGATCCACAATTTCATACGTTCCGGTCCATAAATTCCTGAAAATGGTATCTGACTAAGTTGGAAACCAGGAATGTCTGAAATAACATATCTTTCTTTATCTAACACTGCCGTAACTTCATAAGGACCCCTATAAGTTGCTAAAAGTTTCTTATTTATTCCTGGTTCAGTAACAACATTTTTAATCATAACAATCTCCTAACTTATATTTAGTTGTATTTTTATGAGCTAAATCATATGATCTTTTATTATACTCTTGTGTTTTAATATTTTTAATTGCTGCATCACTTCGTATTTGAGAAAGATCTTTGTCTATATTTTGAATGTTTTCTATAAATTGTCTGACTTCGTCATCAGTAAAACCCCTCTGACTTATTCCAATAACAATAAACTCGGAGTTTTTCCTGTAGATCGGTTAATAGTATTATTAATTACAAACTGAGCTCTGTTTAGCATTAAGTCCCACGTTTTATTAATCATGCCTGGTGAACACTCGTACCAATCTTTCGCCCGACTTCTAAACTGTTTCGTAGCAAGCACTTTAATAATTTTATCATTAATTTCATATGCAGTACGGATTTCATCCACTCGATTGATCCAAATCGAAATATCATCGTCTGATTCTCCAGTAAATACAGGAATTTGAGCTCCAATATCACTATAACTCAGTGACATTTGTCTTTCTTCTGGTTGAACTCTTGTAGATTGTAGAATGGCACGCGTCGTAGCGGCTATAATATCTTCAATATTCAAAATTGGTATATTAGTTTCAGGACTGCTAACACTAGTTGTATTCTGGTTATCTTCTTCAATCATTTTGAGATCTAACTAATTTATGCGTTTCTTCAGGTGAATCCCACTTCTGATAAAACTATAGACGTATATTTAATAATCTTTATCTTTTATTTATCTCCAAATTCACAATTATACAAAACAACTTGACATAAAAATACATAAGAATAATTCACTTAATTAAAAACAATTATTTCTCAAGCTTCTAGTTTTAAGATAATAAAAATACATATCATGGCTACTTTGCAAATAAAATAATTCTACACTATATTTTGTTTTTGTTTTAGAGCCAGTTCCATAAACGAACCCTGGGAGGGTGGGGGGCTAGGGTGTAAGTTCCCCCTCTGAGCCCTGAACCCTTCCTGTCATCCATACATTTAGCCGGTTAATTATGTGCCTATGCCTAAGTAATGTTATAGTTATGAAATTGTAGATTAAGTATGTAAAACTCATGAATATTTCAAAATTTTCATTCAGAACTCATATTTTGTCACGTTACGAGTTATAATTAAATCAGTTAACTTTCAAAAAAGTCGCGCTGCGTGCCATAGCGAGTTAGGTAGGTAGTATAACACTGAGATACGCCCCATTAGGACCTTGTGCATAATATAAATTTCAGAGATGATTTAGAGCGAAATTCAAATGGACAATTTGGCGTGAAATTGATGGGTTACGCATATACTCAAAAATGTTTTAAAAACTTGTAATTGCCTACAAACAATTTGACCCTGCCATGCTTTAAGTTGCAGTTTTGAGTCATGATAGTTAAGGGTTAATAATCCTATCGTATGAAAATGACATTTCACAAAATTATATTTCAGAAACATTTAAGTAATTTACCTTACGTACGTCCACCGTAATGTGTATAATGTCATTTTCAAAGTCAAGGTACTATTGATCCTTCTACAATATCTGTAATTTCTAAAATTCCCATTCTTACTTGAAAGTAATTATTTTTTTGCCCTCCTGAAGTGTAATGGGAACTTTACAATTGTATACACAGCAAGTGTAACCTACATTTTACGCTTACTGTGTTGTAACTTGTCTAACTATGCGGTAAAATAATCAAATACACTGGACGTTTATGTGCATTTAGAAAAGAAATAATCTTTACTATAATAAAGTTCATGTAAAAAAGTACTACCTACTTAAGTTATTTTTTTACTTTAACATTTCCTATATTTAAAATTAATTTATATAAATCAAACTCATGGTAGCGACATCTGTCATTATTGTAAAAATCCGCCGTTACCGACATAGTCACCGATCGATATACCTGTCAAATACGCGAGCATTGCTGAAATGTCAAATATCGACACCTGCCTATTATTTATTACGAAGAAAACATGAGCAAATAAATATAATATCAGTCATAAACAACGTCTATTATTACAGACAAATTTTTGCTAGAAGTACTCTAATGAAGGTAAGTAAAATCATATTTGGAAATTGACTTAACCCCAGTATTTTAAACTAACTCTTTTCAGAAGTACAACCTATCTCATTGAAAAAAGTGATTTTCATTATCATCGGCCAAAAAATTTGATACAATTCTCGTGCGTGAAGTATTTTTCAGCGCTCCAGCTAATAAGACACTCGCCTTAAGGGCTCGTGCCTTAAACAAAGCTGTCGCGCTGTAAAATACAACTTACACGCACTCGAATGTAAATAACTATTTTAGTTGCTATCTTTATGGCCAATATTCCCCATTGCCTACTAGGACATTCATATTAAAATATTTAAATCAATTTATAAACCATAAGAAAGACTAGAATTTTGAAAACTAATAGCAATGAAAATAACAAAACCATTGTTTTCATCTATAAATTGTTGATTTTTTGCTATTTTATCTTGTATGAGAATAAGTTCTCTTAAACTACTAGGAGTTTTTTGCTTTTTAAAATAAATATTTACTCTCATAACAGGTATTATACTAACCATTCTCTCAAATGCTTCAATGAATTGTCTTTCATTTTCATTCTCATGTTGAAAACAATTACAAATCATCTACTTTGATATTTACCAACATACATAAAAAATTCCTAATTGTAAAATTAGCGTTCATTGAAAATTACAAAATTTAAATTACCTATCCTTGAAATATGATTGTCGAGCTCGTTAAATACGTAGAGATGATAGATTTTTGCTGGCGCATAATTACATTTGACCCGAATATAGTAATTGATCTGCATCCTTGTATAGTTAAAGAATAACTCTTTCATATTTGGATAAATTAAAACTTAACTGTAATGCGAGTGCCTCAAACAATAGTAAACTATTTTAAAATTTTCATGTCAAAACGCAATGTTAATTTAAAATAATTGGATGTGATATATTTCCTTCCTGAAATAGTATCTTTGCTTTTAATTAATCTAAAAGCATGTACGAGGGAAACAAATTATGTACCTGCAATACTCTTTTGATCAAAATCAATTTAGAACAATCATATTTTGACTAGAATTAACAATTTATCGTAGATATTATTGTCATTGACTATTTTACAATACAATGGCTTTAAATTTATTTTATATATTTATTTCAGTAGATAAACTTTTTTCTATATTATATATCGCATCAGTTTGTCATGATATTTGTTTGAGGACATATTTGTATAATTAAAAAAATATAATTTTTTTTTAAGAATTTCATGCTAAATTCAAATTTTCAAACCGCGTTATCGTATCTTTAACAAGATCAGAGTGGTGGATGAAAACATAAAAAAAATCAGGAAAATGTTGGCAATTTTATTAAAAAAAAAAAAATCATCAGTAATTTGCTTCTTTCGATGTCACGACGAATGTAAACTGTTATAAATAGTGGAACCTATTGGACTAAGTTTAAATACGTAATATTGTTTGCTTTTTGAGTAATTTAAATATTTTTCATAATTGTTTTGAGTAAATGGCCAAACACATAAATATGCCGCCATTTTTCGCAATTGGCGGGAGGTTCCCGTTTTTTCTTTCTGGACAAGATTCCTTTTAAAAGCTTTTCTTGTAATTACTTTTAGGTAAAATCATAAATTATCTGGACTATAAAACGTCTTTAGAATGAAAATAAAACAATAAACAATGATTAATATGTATAGTAGTAAAATAATAATAATAATAATTAATGAATAATAATTAGTAAAGTATAATTAATAAATAATAATAATTAGTAAAAGTTATAAAAAAAATTTTAAAAATATAATAAAATATTATCTAAATGTAGCATTAGGGAAATTTTCAAAAGTTTGCTCTGTTTGAAGCGCTATAGATCGCTATCCATTGCTTATAGAAAAAAATGTGTTAGATGAAAGTTGTAGGAAATTTTATTCTCAACAAATTCAAAAATAACTATTTTTGCCCTAATGCAAATAAGTGTACAGATCTTTAGAAAAAAACGCTCTTTTGCGCCTTTTTTCCCAAGTTGGCGGTCTTCCCGAAGGCCCCCGAGGGGAAAAACTTGCATTTTTTATTAGGACCCCTAAATATATAATATGTCTAAAAATCAAAAATACCCGACCTTTTGTGGAATAAACCCTTATTTTTCTACCTAATGACTGGACTAGTATATGAATATTATACATATCGAATTCGTAGTACACATATTAAAAATAATGATAGAACTATTTAAAATTCTATGTGGTGTGTTTAATTGAAAACAATCTAAACATCACCGAAAGTATTGTGGCGTCAAAAATAAATCGCAGAATTATGTCAAAAATAGATGTTCTATTTCACACTTGTGCATTGTACAATTTCAAAACAATTTTCTGCTTCAACATATAGAATTTAAATTGTCTCAATAATTTATGTTATCTCATTCAATATTAAGTTACGAAACACATATTTATGCAATTCATTGTTTGAATTTTAATCATATGATATGTTTTACAATAAGAAAATATATAGACCTAAACGAATTTTTTATGTTAGTAGAAGACATTCGTTGAACAGTTATTTTCTTAACTACCTATTCTTCATACAATTTTTTGGAAAATCAAAAAATTTAGAACTTACTTCTTTTGGTATTTTTGTAAGCATCCCCTCATTCATCGCACAATGTTTAACGTCCTACCATTTGTATTCATTAAAAAATATTTGATATAAAAGATATTACACAAATATTCTGACGTTACGAGTGGTAAGAAATGAAATGTTACTTTTAAAATTACCACGGCTTTTCCAATAAATATTGGTGGTACTTTTACATACTTCGTTTATCACTTCTTGTCAATATTATTGACATTACTGTACCCCGCTCTGCTTTGAACATATACAAAGAAGAATTTTGCCAGATTCACCATGGGAACAAGTAGCATTTGATATTCTCGGTCCACTCCCATCAGGTGATTATATTCTAGTAATAATTGATTATTATTCACGTTTTTACGAAGCTGAAGTCTTAAGGACAATTACTGAAAACCTTAAGATTTGGATTTCCCCAAATTCTTACGTGTGATAATGCTCCTCAACATAAAGGTTACGAACTAAAAGAATTCTGCGAAGAATACGGAATTAAATTATATTTCAGTACACCTTATTGGCCACAATCGAATGGAGAAGTGGAACGTCAAAATCGAAGTATCTTAAAAATTCTGAAGATCGCTCAAATAGAAAAGAAAGACTGGAAAATAGAATTACTAAAGTTTTTTTCCATGCAAAGAAATACCCCACATACTACAACAGGAGTGAGTCCTTCCGAAATGATATTTAAATACAAACCACAAGATAAAATACCAACTGTAAACAAAAAGGTTCAGTTAGATGAAGATATAAGAGATTGCGATAATTTAAGGAAATTCAAAGGACAATTATATGCTAATACAAAAAGAAATTCTAGCTTTTCAGATTTTCAGCCAGGACAACAGGTACTAGTGAAAATGAACAAGGAAAATAAATTGACTCCTAACTTCGATCCAGAGCCAGCAACAGTGATAAAAACAAGAGGCACAGAAGTGGAAGTAAAAATAGAAGGAAGATACTTCACAAGAAATTGTTCATATCTTCGTAAATTCACTCCGACTGCTGAGAGTTCAAAATAAGGGGTACTTCGATTGCTGGTTCGAACAGAAAAACTTCGACCCGAAGAGAGCTGTAGTATTTCATAGCTTACTAATTATGTAATATGTAATTGCCATAGTTACTTAGAAATGAATTGTAAATAAATAAATAATATATATGAATGTAATCTTGAAATGTCATCGAAATAAATACTACAGAGATCTTCAAAGAAGCGAACTAAATTTATTAATCTATCAGAATTTATTCATTTGTTGAGAAAGAGCACTTGCACATGTTACCATTGAGCAGCTTCGAGCGCGGTAAGAAAAATCAAACAAGTTTGATATATCAAACAAGTCGATGGTACACGATCTTACGCGATTGTCATTGATGCAGGCACTCTGACCATGTGCATTGATAAACTAAGGTTTGTTTTTTACTCGATCGTGCTCGATTAATATTAATTGTTCATTGTGACCACGGCCATATGTCTTTACCAGCACCAAGCATTTCGAGTTCTCGTAGTAGCGCGATTCTGTTGGGGGAGTTTCATGTCTTTTGGTCTATGAACACTGAACCACGAGGTTGTATTTTATTGAAATGTGATATTTGTCTTAGAAACCACTGGGTGCTCTTTCTCCAATTTTCTGGTGTTCGGGTATTTTTCACTCAAGAAAATAAATTTACAATAAACCTCATTCTCGAGGCTACCCGCAATAAATAAATAATTTAAAAAAAAAAAATTGGTTTTGTACTCAACACGGTTTATAAATATAAAAGGTGTGACTGTGGGTGTGAGAACTCAATTTTTTTTGACCGAGATTCTAATATATATGTATATATATACCGGGTATCCCAAACAATACTTGATATAGAGGTTTAACATGGGAAAACAGTTTTTTTGTAAATTAAAAGTGTCCGGTAAAAAATTAAACATATAAAAATACATTAACTCCTGTACATTATCTAATATTAATTTCTTTATTATTATGCCATAAATTTATATAATTTATAAAAAATCTGATGTGGCCAACACATGACCTCCCGCCAATTCCATGTTTAAAATAGCAGTGAGCTTTAAGTAAAGTGTCATTTCCCGTTAATCGTTTGTAAATAAAATCTAATTTGTTGTCCAATAAATAGAAAAGTCTGTAATACGAAATTTTGGATTGTTTTATTGTTTTTCCTCAAAAATTTGTTAGAGCTCCAAATTAAGTACTACATTCGATTTATCATATATGGTTAAAATCTAATATGTTGTTTCAAATTATATATGAGTTTTAAATACCAAATTTGAGAAGTTTTGGATCATATTTTAATAGGCTTTAAGGAAAAATCGTCACACACGTACATTCTTATAAAAATCAGCATCATCTTCTAGGTGCTCTAAAACGCAATCTTTGTAAATTCTTCGCCGTACATAATCCATTTCGTAAATGTGTAGTTGTAAATTAATATTAATTTATAGTGCTGCAAAAATAGCAATTAGCAAATTTAAATCAGATCATCCTGTACATCTAACATTTATGTATGATGGAAAATATATTATTTTTACAAACCTTAATAAAATATTTTACTATTATATTCTCATTACACGGTTTCATTACTAATTTTAATATAATTGCTGCCTGTCAGTGACATTTGTTTAAATATGTCAAACCTGTCATTAAAATTATGATTTTGTTTGACGCATAGGCTAGGTGATACATGGAAATAAATTATATTATATATTCATATTTAAAGTTATTTACTAAATGTTATTATCGTAGAATTAAAGATTAAACCATTATATTCCATTTTAATTAGTAAAAGTTGCTAAAAAATTATATTCAATGAATTTTTTACAAGAAAAACTGTTAAAAGCTTGTATAAATGATACTTCCGGTTATCCGATATACACTAAAAACTAATGAGCACTTCCCATATTAGTATAGAATGGGTATACAAAATTTCAAATTTTTCTGATTGATAGTATTTGAGTAATCGTGTCCACATGATCCACACACACACACACACACACACTCACACACACACACACACAGAAACACACACATACATACCTACAGACATCATTGTAAAAAAGTTAAAATCGGATTCTGGGGACATCAAAACGTGCTTATTATATAAAATCTCTATATGCCAATTTTAGCACGATCCCTATACCTCCCTTACCTAGGGTAGCGGGAGGTAAAAATTGAAAATAAATAATTATTTTAATTTTTTTATTACGTAATATGAAAAGATTTTCAAATGTCTTCTGTGGTAAACTGCGAGAGTTTTGTCGCTTAGAAAGAAAATGTACAATTCAATTTTAATTCTACTAATTCTTAACCAGTTCTGCAAATTCCCAGGTAATTCTACTAATTCAAAAGTAATTCCGTTAATTTCCAGGTAATTCCGGTAATTCCCAGATAATTCCGGCAATTCCCAGGTAATTCCGGTAATTCCTAAGTAATTCCGGTAATTCCTAAGTAATTCCGGTAATTCCGGCAATTCTTAAGTAATTCCGCTAATTCCTAAGTAATTCCGTTAATTCCCAGGTAATTCATGTAATTCCTAAGTAATTCCACTAATTACAGTGTAATTCCGGCAATTGCTAAGTAATTCCATTAATTCCCGAGTAATTCGGGCAATTCCGAATGAATTCCGTTAATTCCTAGGTAATTCCGGTAATTCCCAGTTAATTCCGGCAATTCCTTGGTAATTCCACTAATTCCTAAGTAATTCCGGCAATTCACAGGTAATTCCGTTAATTCCCAGGTAATTCCACTAATTCCCGAGTAATTCCGGTAATTCCCAGCTAATTCTACTAATTCCGGTAACTGTCAAGTAATTCCGCTAATTACCAATAATTTCAGTAATTCTGAAAATGTAATTCCACTAATTTCCAATAATTCTGTTAATTCCCAAGTAATTCCGATAATTCTCAAATAATTCCAATAATTCTCAAGTAATTCCGCTAATTCTCAAGTATTTCTTATAACTTTTGTTAATTCCCAAAAAAAAATTCGATTAACAGAAAAACTTTTGATTTTGTGCTTTTTTCTTTTATTCTTAGGATGGATTGCATGAAAGTGGGTTAACTCTCGAGTTACGGTAACCCAGGGTTACGTAGAAAAACAGTGTGTTACCAGCCTGTTTCACAGCTGACCTTATGTAAAAAATAATAATATGACCGACAGTTGTCATATCACGCGTCATGTTTGACACACGAAAGGACAGTATTAACAAAATTACTTTTTTAGGTTAGCTGTTAAACGGGCTGATAACACTCTGTTTGTGTACGTAAGCCTGGGTTAGAATAACTCGAAGGTTCACCCATAGTAATTTCAAAATTATGTAAAATTTAATCTAAACCATTTTTTCGTTACTTGCAATATAGGTTCTTATTAAACATATCTGTAATTTATTGTTTGATTACAAAATAATTATTCAAATTTTAGTGGATTCTCCTAAAATTCTAGTTATTTCCTGGGCAATTCCTCTAATTCCTTGTGAATTCCTTCAATTCCCAGGAATTCCTCAAATTCCATGTTAATTCTTCTAATTCCATATAAATGTCTCTAATTCATGCCAATTCCTATTTAAGTGTACATTTAATTTCTATGTAATAGACTCGTCGGGTTTCCAAACCCGGTGCTTCAGCATCACGTCTTCAGCGCCCTTTTCTCGTCTAATCTAGTCGCTATATTTAATAAAATTGATGTGGCCAGCCTATAACCTCCCGCTGGGTATTTAACCATGCAGTATAAATAAAGCAATCATTATGTTCAAATATTTTTACATTCACTCATAAAAATAAAACTAGATTTCAGAAGAACGGGAGACACACTACTGTCAACTGTCACCAATATGTACGCCATCCGTTCAATTCAATGCCTTCTGTAAAGACACATTCATTTAATTTTATTTAAATTCATTTCAATAATTGCAGTAATCATTTAACTCAAAGTACGAAATACTTTAAATGCTGCGGAAATGGAGAAATGAATTACAGAATTTGAATTTTTCTGTTGGTCAATGTATGAATATAATTCACATATGGCGATAATTTTTATTTCGTTAAGCTAATAACACGACTAACGGCGGGTGAAAGAAATGAGGACCTCCACACATGTGTCGCCTAGGGGCCTTCACAATTGTAAATACGGTCCTGTACGGTCTACGGAACAACCGATGCGATAAATCTACAATATAATTCATTTGTAAAGAACGTAATTAAAGGTTAACGTAAATACTATTAGATGGTTGTTTTATTTACCTTGACATGAGAAAAATGTGAATTTTGTACATATAAAAATAGAAATAACTGTTATTGAATAAAATAGTTTATACAAGGGCATGCTAGAATTGTTTAAAATCAGATAAACCATGGAAAACAAAATTTGCACTATAATTTAAAAAGTTATGTATCTGTCATTTGAAATTATGAAGCAAAAGCAGGGATTTGTTAACTACTGGAAAAAGTATGTACCCGGGCCAGATCGACAGAGATAGTGATACATAACTCCGATTGGTTATATTTATTTCCGCTATTTGTCATTCGTTTGTCTGTCAAGTTTGACAGCTTTTAGGTTATTCTTGTTTTCGACATTGAAATTTAATAATTTTAATTAATTAATTGTTAAACTGATATTCTTGTACTTATGTGTTCTACGAGTACATTAGCGTTATACTCGAAATTATTAGACGTTTCACGATTAAATATGCTTAAACGCAATTTTTGACGTGAATTTGACAGATGTGAATATCATATTCATTTGTCTAAAGTGGAATTATCTATAGTGACTGTATATACATTGTGTAACCAATAAGGGGATCGATTTTGATTGGTCGGCGCGAATTTGCCTAAATATGGCGGATATTATGCCGACAAAGTGACATTTTCAGATTTGTTACGTGAATTATACGTGAATTGAAGGTAATTATATTATATTTATATTTTAGATAGTGCAAATAATTAAATTACACGTGTATGTATATTTATAACAAAGTAATATATACATATTTTTTAACATCACATCTTTTTTAGGTTAACTGTTAAAATTACTAAAAATGAATAATATTAAGGTATATTTTAGATGCCTGGTTGCGTGGCGGTTGGTTGTGAAAACAATTCTTTGAAGGATTTAAAATGAAAATAAATATTGTTTCCATTTAATATGCTCTTTCATTAATTTTTTATCGAATTTTGTTTAGTTATCACATCATATGAATTCATATTTCCCGCGCATTTTGCCTAAATATGGCGGCGGTTGGCCACACTATGTATATACAGTCACTATAGAATTATCCATATCCTTCTCACTCACAGTTCTTGCGTTCTCTCTTAATCTGGACAGGTACACAAGCAATACGTATATCGGTACATCCTTGGTATATCCAGTAGAACAAATCCCTGTGCAAAGGTTAATTTGGTTAGAACTAGTTACCTAATTAATTTTTAAAATATTATTGTGAGTAAAAATATGAAATTAACCAAAGAAGATTTTCTTTAGTTTTTCAACTAAAAAAAAAAAAAAAAATGTATATAAAAGTATAGAACACCTGCCATATTCTCCTGATTTGGCATTGCATTAATTTTAAACATAAAAAAGGAAGGGGGGAAAAGATTTTGTATGAAGAAGAGATTGATGCTGCAATATTGCAATTCGTGATTATTTTGAAAGCATTTCAAAATAAAATTGAATGGGAGCTATAAAAAGTAGATATGGAATGAATTGCAAAGTATATTATTCGTGAAGGGAAATACTTTGAATATATTTTAAATAAAATTCTAAAACATGTGAACCATGCGTTTCAAACCATTTTTTACTTCGCATATTTATGATTCCCTATATCGGCTGACGGCGTAATTTAATTATTTTTTTTTTATTAACTTTTAAAAACATTTAATTGTTTAGCTTCGATATTTCTTCTTTTTAGGATTTTCCATACTTCATCCCTATTAACGGTGTCAAATGCCTTCTCAAGAAATCTCAAGGTTTAAGAATGTCATGAACGCTTTAGTGTTACTGGCTATTATTTCTTGTATTATATTCTCAATATTGAATACGTAATCTTCGACCTTTCCTAAATCCACTTTGCATCTCTGACAATGTTGGTTCGATTCTGATAGGGGGCCTTTTTTTCTAAAATTTGCTCATATACTTTTAGATCTATGCCTCTATAGTTATTACAATCTTTGGTGTCTTCTTTTTTGTGTACTGGTACCTCTACCTCCTGGTCTTTTGGTATTTTACTTTCATTCCAAATCTTGTTACATACTATTTTATATGAGATAAAAAATTATAAATGCATAAAAAATTAATATTGATTTATTATTATGGTAATTTATAATGTTATCTAACTTATAATGAAACAAAAAATGAGCGATTGTAATTTTCCGCTATAAGTTACTGTGACACTTGTCTTTTCACGTTTGGTTCAAATTGAAAGAGTTTTGCAGTATTACAAAGGTTAAAATGAGTGAAATGAAATAGCATATTCTCAAAATTATTGATGAAAGAGACAATGAACCCAAATTATTCATGAAATGAAACTGTTTATATACAATTTTCAAAACAGGTTTATAAATTGACTTGAAAACAATTTCGGCGCATGCGAATGTGACAGATCTTCTTCACTCCAAATATTTTAATTTGCCATTATTCCAATATTTTTTTACTTCGTACCACTACGCACTAAAACTACACAATTGTCAGTTTATCTGTAAGTTAGTAACACAAAGAAGCAGAAACGTTATTATTTATTTTGTCATTTATATTCTTTTCCCTTGAAGAAGGCCGCAGTGTATGCCACCAAAACCTTGGTATTAAATAAAAATACAGAACTTGAAAAGGTAGTATTATTCTAAATTTTGTAGGTCAAACCCATGGAATTTTATTTTGGTTTGAGATAACTCAAAATCGTTTTTACACTGTTTTGAAAACGGTTTCAAAACTGCATGTAATAGTAATTTACGTAATAAGGCCTGAAAGTGATACTTGACTGAGTGAGCAAGCATATTCCAGAGCGAGCCGTAGGCGAGCTTTGGAAACTTGTGAGCCCAGTATAGACACTTTCAGGTCATGTTGGGTACAATATTTTTTGCGATCCTGAAAAAAGAATAAAAAAGTATTATTTTATTTTTTACTGCGAGCAAATAAGATATAAATAAACAACTGATCTCCATGGAAACATTTATCTTTACCGGTCCCGGGATCGGTAAAGTACTTTCCGATCCCTTATTGGGCTTCCAAATTATCAAGAGATGGCGTTGACGTCAAACGTCAAAATTCAAACGAATGGTACATTTTTTGCTGGCTTCCATAAGAGGACAATTGGTGTGAGACTAATTTTCGTAGTTTTTAATTTAATTTCGGATTTACTATAGTGTTTTTTTGTTAATTTCGGTAGAATTGTGTTTGATCATTCTTGTAGTAACAATTTAGTGATAGTTTTTTAGTTTTAATAATATTTTAGTTAATAGGGTTAATTTTAGTAAGTATTTGTAGGTTAAGAGTATTTTAGTCATATTTTAATTAACAGTATATTAGTTTTTTAATAAAAAAACATTTGATTTCCTTTATTTAGATTGTATTTCATTGCCGTAGTTGTACATATATTAATTTCTTTCTTCATAGCTTTACTTTTATTTCATTGTTTTTCTTTCATAATGAACAATTTTCTTTGCTTAGATTTAGATACTATTTGTAGATTTGGGAATTGTAGTGTATCATCTAGAAATATGGTGGAAGGCCAGCAAGTAATAAATAGTGGCCACATAATATTATGTGGTAAATATTTTCGGAGAAAATTCCATCGTAACTTTAACCTATAAATTGCATATCTCCTAAATTGTTCATTAATTTTTTAAAAATCAAAAACATACCTGTTATTTTAGCAGTAATTCAGATCCTACTAAGAATAAAACAATAATAGCCGAAGATAAAAGCGTATTAAAATTCGTATACAAGTAAATACAATCCCTGAATAAAACAACCTTCTTTGTACATGTACACTTCACTCAGTTCAGAAATCTGCCACCAGTGGCGCATTGTAATATTGGAAGCCCAATAGACAACTTTCCGAGCTAGCTCAGCAAAGAAGGACTTTCCGGTCTAAATAGTGATCAGAAGTAATGTACGCTACATAGATGGCAGGTGAGATCAATTGAGAATGATCCAAAGTTCGAAAGACCTGCGAAAATATCAAACGGGTTTGATTTTAACAGAACGAAGAATGGAAGTTTTAGTGACTAAAAATGCAAATAACATTTTAATTATCGTCATATTAGTACCCACCAACTTCATGGCGAAGTATATTCCTCCTCCTGCAAATCCTAAAACTTAACTACTAATATCTTTAATGGTGAGTGATGATAAATAATACATATTTAAGATTTAGTACATTAGTATGATAAAATTATAAATTTGGACACATGGCTGGTAGCACAAGCGTGGTTCTAACACCGGTATTAACTAGAACCGTGCCAGTGACTTGGCATATACTTCAGGGTAGTTAACAAAATAAGAGTTGCCAATATACTGAATTAAGTTGAAAATGTACTGACAGCCATATTCAATAAATTTGATCTCATTATTTAAAACTGTTTTTCCTAGAAACAAGTTAAAAATAAATCATATTAAATAATTTTAAATAGTGTTGGCAGATTTATTAAATATGGCTGTCAGTAAATTTTCAACTTGATCAATATATTGGCAACACTTGTTTTCTTAACAAACCTGAAGTATGTGTCAAATCGTTGACATGGTTCTAGTTAACACCGGTGTTAGAACCACGCTTGTGCTACCAGCCAGTATTACTAGACGTTGCCGAAATTTCCCTGATGTGCCGAATTATCTTTATTTTAAAGTAATGCTACAGTGCTCACTAAAGTGTTAAAGTTATATTATGAAAACGAAAACAACTTTAATTTTAATTTAAAGTGTTAAAGTGAAGATAAAGTTTGTTATAAAAACAGCCCTAGTTCTTCTAGTCAAGATAGTAGGTATTTCAATTTGTAAATTTAAATTTTCATTAAATATTTAAATTTTTATTACGATTATACGACTTAGCCATATTGCATAATACCTGATAATTTGCATATTGTAAATCGCAAAAGTCTATTTATAGAAGTTATTATTTTAAGATATACTAATATTAAAATTAATTCTGAATAAATAATATTCATTGTGCTTTCAAAGTTAATTAGGTGACACATTTGCCCCCAAGTGGAATATATTTCATTTTGTTACAAATGCATAAGTGAACTTTCAGTAACAGGTCAAAATCAAAAAGTTCTTTGTTCATTAACCAGTAGATACAATTTAAAACAATAAAGAGTGATTTACCAACCTAGGTTTGAAAAAGTATGGATTATTAAAAGAAATTTATTTTATTATATTTATGATAAATATACTTCAAAACAAGTCACAAATTAGTTTATTAATATGGCATTAATCTCCAAACTTTTTGCCGGCTATCTGATTCGTATATACTCGTATTAAACTTATCTACTTTCTTACTTTGTTAGGAAACATAACAAAGAATTAAACGTAGAAAAAATTTAAAAGCAATTATATATTTAGAAAATGAGAGTAATATAATTACCTTCTATTGCAACAATCTTGAATAGTAAAGGCTGCAAGAACTTTTTGACTGGAAAGGTGATGAAGGAAAGAAAAATTACTGGATTTCAGTCAATATAAAATATATTTTCCGCCTCTACCGGTTTCGACACCTCATGTGTCTTCTTCAGGAGCTACAATAATATTACAGATTTTGAAAAAATATTTTTAAAAAACAAACATGTGTAACTTACGTGAAAATTTGTAGATTGTAAAGCATTGATACATATATAAGACAATAATAAATAACATATAGAACATAAAATGGTCGTCAAAATTTAAAAAAATAAATAAATAAATTTTTTAATGTATTTATTTATTTATTTTTTAAATTTTGACGACCATTGCCTTAAATTTTAGGTTTTCTCCATTTTTTTTTGCCTTCTATCTAATCTGTATGTATTATACTTACTTAGTTACGTTACCAGTAAACCTAATAAAGAATTAAAACTTCTAATTTAAAAGTAGAAAATCTAAAACATTTAAATGTAAGTTAAATACTGCGGTGACAGCATTATGTCTAGGGGCTATAGCTCCTCAGCGGGAGTACGAAAATTAGTAATTATTGCAACAATGGAGAGCAAAGGTTACTTCGACATTTTAAAAGCAAATTTTAAACAATGTGCCGAAAAATAGGGCCTTAACAGACAATTTTAATTTCGTGTATCAGAAAAATTCGACAAATAATTCGCTCTATAAGAGAATGCGTACTGTATAATATTAAAAATATGCTTAATCATCCCTCACAGTCTCCGGACTTTAACCGGATTGAGAAAGTACGGAAAATTCTTAAAATAAATAAGAATGTAAAGCAAAAATTAATTTAAAATTAATTACAAGTAAAATGGCAGAATATAATGCCATCGGTGACCAAAATTTTGGTAGATTCAATGACTCATCGCTTAGTTACTGGTGGAAAAAGCAAAGGAAAACCCTCCAAATATTATATTTCTTTATGAAACATAAATAAATGGTTCATTATTTAAATGTTTTGGTTATCGTACGGAGACTTTTTTGTCATGAAATTATGAATACTTTCAATGTTTACCCCGTAATACAAATAAATTAATTAAATTATTTGTTTATTTTATATTTATAATAACGTAATATACTGCGTTTTATTTTGGATTAAAAGGAAATTAAATATATTGGGTTTTAGACTGCTATTTTTCCTAAAAAACAATTAAAACTACTGTTGTACGGAGAATTTTTTATATGATTGTATATTACATATACGCTTCAGAAATACCGCCCATCTCGTCAATAAATTTGAAGAATATCGAATATTTATAAGAGTAGTAGGAAACTTATAAAAATTTATTAATATTAATAATAGATATAATGAGAATGTTTTTGTGTGTACCAGATATTTTAAATATAATATCTTTATGTACTTATATAGCTTAATATGGAAATTGCGATCTTGATACAGATGTATTGGATTTTAGATTGTTTTTTTTTTCCTAAAATATTTATGAAGGTAGCAACTATTGTCGTACTTATCACTGTATATTGATCATAACAGCATAAAACTATTCAAAGTCAAGGGGAACGCATAACTTAGCCTAGTACAAATATTATTTAAATAATTTTTAAAGGTTATTCTTCACTGTTACCAGAAGAGTAACTAGAAATGTAAATATTTGATAAATAAAAATAGAAGTATGTATTTAGTATTAATGAAGTATAATATAATAGTGAGAAGTCTAATTTTAATTTGCAATTCAATTATCAAATCATTTAATATTTTTAACTTGATGTAAATTGAAACAAGACGTAGAATTATTTCTTTTGCGGAAATGTCCTTGTTTTCAAATTGCTTTAAGGTTAAATTAGAATGTCAAACAATGACTTTTCTAATATCAAAGACATATTTTTACATATGGAATACGTATGTACGTATTTCGTCCAATGTATCATGAATATTAAAATTGTATTACTATTCTCTCGACAACATTTTTTTTATGTTTACAAAGAAAATAAATTTTTAAAATATCCATTAAGGTTTTTCAAAATATTTTTAGCTAGATATTCGGGCCTAATCTTTAATTAAGCAATAAAATTTTACCATCGTTTAAATTTTTTATCCAATTGATAAAAGATTTAATAACTAAAATTTCATTTGCTTTATTGCAAGAATATTGGTGTGAAAATATATAACTACAAAATGGACTAATTTTTTTTATTAACTGTATGATTGTTATTGTTGCTAACTGTTTAATTTCAAGAGATATAAATTATATAATAATTATAATAAATAAAATAATTATATATGTTTTTGCCCAAAAGCAAACGACAATACTGAAATAGTATTAATGTGAACAATGAAAATTCTCTTAAATACTTACAATAATGTACAAATGAACAATTTTGAAATTAAATAACACAATGTGGTCCTCCTCCATCATAGTAATAAATTAAAACTTCTTTATTTTCAAGCCTTCTATTATTGCTTTTTTGAAATCAGAAATCCATTTAAGTAAATGAATGCGTTTATGATTCCATGCTAAATAGAAACCACTTGCGTTCGTAAAGAAATGAAAAAATGACCTAGGGTGCCAATGACAGTCTATATATATATATATATATATATATATATATATATATATATATATATATATATAAAAGTTTATTTTATTAAATTGCTTATTACATCTATGTATATTTTTAATTATTGACCACGAAAAGTTATTTCAAACATATTTATGTATATTTATGATACAATTATTAAAACAAATATAAGCTTAACAACTATGCCATAGAATATTAAGAAAATTTAATGGCTAAAAAACAATTAAGATTGTCAAAAACTACAGATTGCTTTCATTTATTTAAATGAAACTCCATAAAAAAAATCTGTTGTGGCCAGCACAAAACCTTCCGTCAATTCAATGTATTTTGTACAAATCCCATACCAAAAGTTCCTTGGAAAAGATTCTATATATGCTGTAAAATTATAACACGAACACACTATTTTTTACAAATTCCATATTGCTAGTTCCTTTGAAAAGATTATATAAATCCAATATAACTATAACACGAATGTACATTCTGTAAATTGCACTTCACACTTCCTCATTCCTATCCAACGCAGCTTCTTCACACATTTCTTCCTCTCTCAAATATTCTGCTACACAGTCCTTCCATCTTCTGTTTGGCCTTCCTCGTACTCCCGGCATTGAAACTGCAAGTCACTTGCGAGGGACACTCTGTCACTTATGTTACTTTCTGATCCTATACTTTCCACTTTGGTTTTGCACTTGACACTGACATCTGTCAATTAGAATTTTTTGAATATGTCTGCTGTTTCCATATTTTTTGCAAAGCTGATTGATTTTTGAAAGTTAACCTCTCTTAATCAATCTATTACTCTATTGAATATGAAGGAAAATGTATAATCAAATCGTATAGAGAATAAGTTTTTCTTTCATATTAATGATCATAAAATATCGAAAAATGATATTTAACTGCGTTTTTTCCAGAAAAACTGTTAAAAACTTCAAATAAAGATACTTCCGGTTGACCAATTATAACCTAAATCTAATCAGCTCTTCATATGGTTGTAAAGAAGAGGAATACGAAAGAATCATAATTTTTAGAATTGGAGTTTTGGAGTTATCGTCGGAGAAAAATTTGTCACACACACACACGGACACACACACAGACACACACACATACAGACATCAATGTAAAATTAGTAAAATCGTATTCTAGGGATCTTAAAACGTGCTTGTTCATTAAAAACTCACCACCGAATTTTTTGACCAAAGACAATATCTTCCTTTTGACGGAAGGTAATAATTTAAAGTTATGCTAAAAAAATTATATAAGATTTTTTACATTAAAATGTTTTATAAGCTAAGCCAATTTGTTAAAAAATAGTACAAGTTTCATCAGATATGATTGAATTGCATAGTCAAATTTTAAGTAGGTAAAGAACTACAAGTACATATGTATTACCACAGATTACCCCACACTACTACGTTACGGTAGTATAGGTAATATGTTCTAGTACCATATTTTGTCTCAAACGTTAAGCGGACTTTAGTGTTTAGCATATATGATATGTATATATTTTAACAAAATGAATAAGAATATTATTAATATTAAAAGGAGTTCCAGTTATCTTTTTGTTGATTAACTTTAAAACAAAAAGGACACTTAGATTACTTAGTTAATACTGGCATAATTAAAAATTAGTATTACTTTTTATTTTGACATGAAAATTGAAGATAATAATTACACAGTCATTGCAAAATTTGAGTCTATAGATAAACTTATTGATTATGAATATTTTTAAATTTATTTTCATATTATGTAATTTAATCTAAATATAAGTTAAAAGTAATAATAAATTTAGCAAACATGTAGATATAAAAATCAAAAAATCCCATCAATTTAAAATATGTATAATCTGTGACAAATGAAATACGCGAAATTTTTATATTTGGAAACGTGCTTAGTAACATATTTTTATAAAAATAATATATCCAAAATACTTTATCAAGTGAATATTGAACCTAAATTAAACACGCATAAAGATTACAGTTATCATAAATTGCACTTGAAATAAGTGTCCTTAAAATTATCAAATATTATATTGCATGATAAATTTGACCAGCCAATTCTTTGTGTGCAAATTACAAAATTTGCAACATAACTTTGTAATGGAATGTTAATAAATTTACTTTTGTGTACAAAATATTGGAATATATCAGTGAATCTTAAATTATGGGTTGCGACTCAAAATTAAATAGCGTTGATTTTATTTTGGGTCGTCATAAATATAGAAATATATAATTGTTTAGGTTATGTTTAAATAATACTTAAATAATCACTGTAACTCCAAATACTTATATAATTTTTATTTTTAATAATAAAATTTAATAAGTAGTAAAAGAACCACTGCTTTATATAATAGCCGTGTTTCTTAGATCTGTAATTGGGATTCTATGAATCCTGATTAGTTCAGTCGTGTTTTATTTGAATTATGATTTACAAATTATATCAAGAAAACAACAACTTAAATAATATGGACATCACCTAGCGTCAAATGTCATATGCAGACCAATGCTAACTAACCTATTTTACTATCTAAACAATCTACTGTCAAGTGTTATAGTCAGCATTAAAAATGAACTATATTAAAATAAAAAAAAAAATGTATGTTGGGTCAATACATATATGGTTTTGTAGGAAAATGTCGGTGCTCGAAAAGCTATTGTCGTTACTGTACTGCCGTCAGCCATTTTAAAAATTCCGCTCTAAATTGAATTTTAAATCCGTGTGATCGCTCAAAAATGCTGATTCACAAGGGAAAGGGGAGGGTTGTCTACTAATCACAAAACGAAAAAGTGAGGGTAATAAAAGAAACGAAGGAACATCATTCTTCTTAATCATTATCACTTTGATCATTTAGATTGCAAATCACAGCCCAACAGAACACGGCTACTGATACTACATTTTATTTGTTTTCAGTATCTACTTTTAAAATGGCACTCTATCCGCAGAAATTTCATTTCTAAAATAATACTTAATTGTATGTAAGGATGGTTAAAAATATCTTTAATTACTAGTGAAACAATATATTAAAAGTAGATATAAATGACAATTATTATTTGCAAATGTGATATTTTATTTTACTCAAAGAAAGAGCTGAAAGGTAAGTGTAGATAATAGTAATTGATTAATGGAGGAATTCATGTTACTATAGAATTGGAATGAAGTACAGTAAAAAAAATATTTATTTATTTATGTATTTAATTCTAAGTTCATACTTGATGTATAACTTTCTTCCTTTCATAATTTAACTATAAGAACCTTTTCATTTTTTCATAAATTTTAACACGTTTTTTCCAAATTTGTAAATAAAAACTTTTGTAAAACTATATTTTTGGGCTGATAACATTAATCCGACACCGGTTCCCAATTACTAAATAAAGAAATAATTTTTTACTGTAGGTACTTCATTTCTACACTTATAGATAATAGTAACTATTAGGAATGACGAATTCCGATAATTTTGGTACCCGAGTACCCGAAACAACTACTCGGATAGTACCCTTTACCCGATACCCTTTAATTACCCGTTATCCTTTAAGTACATATACATAATTAGTTAATTTTTTAATTACCAGTTACCCTTATATTAGCAGTTTACTTTTTAATAAAATTCATAATTATTGTTATATATATATATATATATATATATATATATATATATATATATATATACAGGGTGTCTCTTAAATAGGGGGACATGGCTTAACCACAGATTCCTGAGGCTAAAATAAAACGATTTAACCAAACTTGCTTCTACCGGAAAGTGTACCATTTAGCCAGAATTCTGCTTCAAAGTTCTTCAAAAAAAAATTAATTTTGCTTATAATAATCGGACGCTTTATTCGATTTGGATGAAATTTGGTATGACAGTTTATATGGTTATAAATCAACTTTTAAAGTGATACTTGTTATTATTAGTGAACCACTAGTGTATGAAACTTAGGTGTCCCAACATTAATTAGACCGTAACTTTTTAATGGCAATGCCGAAAACGTGAAATTATTTTTCTATAGAAAGATACATTCAATAGTAAACTTTTCTCTCTCTGTTTAATTTTTGATATCTGTTACCCTTCAGACAGAAAAAAATAAAACTTGAGTGACTGCATCGTGAATTTTTTTAAAATAAATTTAATCTAGCAGTCTATCCAAATGTCAAACAAGTAATTTTTAATGACAGTAACGAGTTGTCAATCTTCACTACTTGTTTAGGAGTAAGCTGAGATATGTAATCGTCTTATTTATAATAATGGTAGTAAAATATTATTAGGCCAAACAAACGGAAGTTACTAATTTTAGAATATTGCGAAGAAAATTTTTGACAACCCGTAAAACAATTGTTACTGTCATTAAAAATGAGTTGTTTGACATTTGGATAGACTGCTAGATTAAATTTATTTTAAAAAATTAGCAGTACAGTCACTCAGATTTTATTTTTTTCTGTGTGAACCGTAACAGATATCACAAATTACACAGAGAGAGAAAAGTTTACTATTGAATGAATCTTTCCGAAAAAAAATAATTTTATGTTATCGGCGTGGCCATTAAAAAGTTACTGTCTAATCAATGTTGGGACACCTACGTTTCTTACACTAGTCGTTCACTAATAATAACAAGTATCATCTTAAAAGATGACTTATAACCATATAAACTGTCATACCAAATTTCATCCAAATCGAATAAAGCGTCCGATTATTATAAGCAAAATTAATTTTTTTTTGAAGAACTTTGAAGCAGAATTCTGGCTAAGTGGTACACTTTCCGGTAGAAGCAAGTTTGGTTAAATCGTCTTATTTTAGCCTCAGGAATCTGTGGTTAAGCCATGTCCCCCTATTTAAGAGACATGCTGTATATATATATATATATATATATATATATATATATATATATATATATATATATTAAATAAAAAATAATAGAAATAAATAATATACTGTATTTCTATAAAATACTTAACATAAATTATATTAATTACCTATGGTATGGTAATAAAAAGCTCTTCTTTTAGCTACAATAGCTGAAAACTGTACCGATAATTAAAGAGTATCGGGTAATTAACGGGCAGCGGGTATATTTCGGGTAATCGGGTAAGAAATTTTATACCCGAGTACATTATTATCGGGTAGGTTCCGAGTACCCGGGTACCCATCGTCATTCCTAGTAACTATATAACAAGTTCTATAAACTTTAGTCACGATCATGAGTTTTATTAACACATGCCGAGTGAGTATATAAAAAACGAGTGTCTAAAGAATTTTTATAATAAATCATATGCTATACTTTTTCTACGAGTGCAAATTACGATAGTAGAAACAAAGACACACGCTTTTAGGTAAGTTATTTTATTCAATTTTGACGTTTTAAACTGTCATTAACTCCATGGCAACAACTACAAGTAACATTTTATTCACAAGTGAATTAAATTTTTTTAAATCACTCTCACAAAATTTTAACTCACTCTGCAACAAAAAATACATTTAAAAATAACATCAAGAACGAAAATAATACTCACCACATTATTTATCAGACATTATCAGCTCTTTTCATTATTTTTTACAACATAAATGACATGCAATAAAGCTTTTTAAATAGATTACTTGACGTCTATCAGCGACAATTTTCATGCTCAGCCTACTAACTGATCAGTTTTTTATTTTGTCAAAATTAAATATTATGATGGTTTTATTATTATTTCGTCAAAATTGAGTAAAATGTTGTACAAACTACTGAGCTAAGAATGTTTATTCACTCGAAGAAATTAACTAAACTTTCTTGTCATGAATAAACATTACCTTAGCTCACTTGGTGTGTAAATATCTATTATGTATCACCATGGGATAAGTTATACCATATCGCATTGATTTTAGATAAGTAAAAGCCTTCTTATCCCATTGAGGCTTTAATGTAATTTTAGTGTGATAAATTTCATTATCGCACTCAAATGGATAACAAGGTTGATATCTAAAATGGGTGCGATATAGTATAGTTTAACTTGCCCTAGGGCAATTCACAATATGTGCGTTAATAACGTCTATATCCCAATTATATCGCAAATAACTATTTGTGAATGACAGCTGTCAGTTCTAATAAATACCTTCACTTCGTTTCTAGTAAACTATTTTTTAGTGGAATCTACCTTCACCCCGTGTCCAATACGATTGAAACTACAATTTGTAAAATTGTGATATTGTCATGTCTTAACAACAAGAGTAGAAAAAATATCTTTACACTCGAGTGGTATAATTATTTTTTTATCTATACTCGCGAAAATAAAATATTGTACTATAAATAACTATAAATTTTAAGAATAATACAAGATAATTATTGTGCAATATTTAGTGTTTAATGTTTGAGATCTAAGAATTATGAAATTGGGTCATTGGGCCATACAATTTTTAAAATTTGGATGTAAGAGCAGTCTGATAAAATTTAAAATTATTCTTTTCAAAAAATACAATATGAAAACGAAAAATGTCATTCATTATAAATGAACGGTATTTATTCCTAATTAAAAATTCAATTGCAGTGTATAATAAAAGAAATAAGCATTGTAAAATTGCAATGTACCATGCATTCTCAATTGCTACGTTAATACATGTTATTTATAGTGTAAGTATATTAATAATATTGTCTTCTTTATATTTATTCTCTACTTCAAAATCACTTAAATAAGAAAATGGTGTTTAAAAAGATAAAAATTATTAATTTGTTTAAATGTTGTACACTCAACATTAATTCTTAAATTTTTATTGTTGCAATCATGGAAATACAATTTGCCGGGCTGTAGTTAGAGGATTCGGCACCTAAAGCAATATGTTGTCTTTTAGATAAACCTTTTGCAGTTTATTAATGTTTTATAAATTTAAATATCATAAAATCATTTTTTATTAACGTAATGCACATAATATTTCATTAAAAAAGAAAAAGTACACACTAAAAAATAAGAGTAATCCTTGAATTTAAAAAGGACAGAATAAATTTGCTTCCATAGTAAATTTATTTAAATTATCAAATTCGAATCAATTTTATTCATTTTATAGCATAACATTACTGTCAAAAGTTCGACTATCATTTAGCTTTCGAAGTAAATTAATCTATCGTTTATACAACCGAACCGATCATAAGAAGGTTTGAGGGATAACACTTAGGGCATATTTGTAACACACACAATGCATTTCTGGAAGAAAATTAAGAAACGTTGAAGATTTTATACGAATTTGTTAATTCGTCCATGTAACAATTTTGGAATTTTGACACAAAATCATTTTGGCGCTCTAGCAGTGTGTCCCGTCGGCCCCCTGCGTTTCCACAGCCATGAATTTAAGCATTTCAATTTCAATTTTATTCTACAGGGTCAAACCCCAATTACAGGATAAAATACAATATAAAAAGCATATCGCAAATATAAGTAAGAATAACTGAGATAAATAGAAGAATATAATAATTAGTTAAATAACTGTATTTAGAATAGTCCTAAGCTGATTCTGAGAAACAGGTAAATCTAGATCCAGACAATATTTATTGTGGGTATTACACATTGAATTAATAGGTGAATGTAGATAAAAGTTTGTTTTAGCTGGATGACAGAGGAAAGTTGAGCAGGTTCGAGAATTAAATGGCCGAACATAAAAATTTAATTGTTATAGAATATCTGGTACTTCAATTAAATTTAAAAATCATCATTCGAAAATGCTCTCTGATTAATTTCATATTTTTACTTACAACACTTTATAAAATTGATCAACATAGACTAATCTCAGTGGGCCGAATTCAGCACTTTTCTTTAACTAAAACATCTGTTGTAGCCAGCACAAGACCTCTCGCCATTTCCATATTAGGCTATATAAGTATTGTATTGCACTTTCCTTTCTAACCGTCGTTTTATAACAAAATATCACAGAACTTTGCCCAAATATTGTTTTTGATTATATTTAACATGTCTTCTGCACACATATATAATTCTAATAATATCTATTTTTCATTGAATGAGGAAATTCCTAAATTTCAGAGATTCTTCCAATTCATTCAACCAGATTGGCGGTATTTCTGATGGATATATGCATTTTACGTATAATTCAAATATTTAATTATTAAAACAATAAGGAAGATTAAATATACTTCCCAGAAAAAACTATCAGAATGTCACTAAAACTGTTGATTTTTGACACTGACATATGTCATTTACAAACTATGTTATAAACATTTGAATTTGTCAAGTGGTTTCCTTAGTGCCTTAGCCTCTGCGATTAGAATATTATATATACAAGATATAAAAAAAAATTTAAGTGTATTAGATGGAGAATTTTGATCTTCATATTTGTCATAACAAAAATTTCCAAAAAAATATATTTAGAAGAATTTTTCTAAGAAACTACTACTTCCGGTTGTCCAATTGTTACCAAAACCTTTTCAGCTCTTCCCAGGAATGTCAGATTGAGGAAACTGCAGTTAAATATTTTTTAAGTCTTATAGTTTTTGAGGAATCGTCTCTCCAACATCCAGACACACATACATACACACACACACATACACACACACACAGACATCATTTTAAAAATGTTATAATCGGATTCTAGGAACCTTAAATCGTGCTTATTCAATAAAATCTGGATATGCGAATTTTAGCATGAATCCAATACCTCTCTTAGCGAGAGGTAATAACAAAATAAAGAGAGACATGCAGTAATGCATTAGTAAGAATAAGATTCTATCTGTTTCCATTCCATAGTTACTAGAGACGATCACTCGACTATTGACGAGTGTTGAATTCAGCCCAGTGAGATTAGTCTATGGTTCTAATTAACTTAATTGCAAATCACAGGTCAACAACTGTATTAAAATTGTAGAGTAGGCAACTCACATTTTAGCAACTTAAAAAGCATTTTTTATAGTAAAATAATTCACTATAGAGATTATACTTTTATTACAGTAGTTTATAATGTAATTTTGTACAAAAACATTAAACAAAATAGATAAAAAAAACAACAGCCGCGAGAGGTAAAAAATCTCTATTTGTAAAACAGACAGCATTATGAATAATTTAAATGTGTATTTAAATGCAATAATGAGATATTTATGTTCTCGGTGCGGCGAAATATGCCCTTAATACAGGCAGTCGTAGGCTCACAAATAATGTCAATTATTACTGGTAATACGGTTCTTACGGGTTATACGGTTTTTACGGGTCATACGGTTTTTACGGTCCTACGATTCTTATGGGTCTTATGGGTGAAGAATCTACTCCATTTGGTTCGGATGGGTGGGTTTTTTCTTTCAACTAAATACCCAGTTCTAAGTTCTAGCCGTATATATATCCGTATTATTTCTCGCAAAAAAAATATTATGTAACTTGCAGGCATGAAAATGGCATTTAAATCATTTTGAACTAAAATGTTTCAAAATATTAAAATATCTTTCAGAACTCATATTATTAATTGGAAAAATACTACCTTTTTTAGTTTATGTTCTGTTTTTATTAATTTTAACCCAACGTTTCGGCACCATGTTCGCCGTCCATGTTATTACCGGGCATGCATATATTGTCTAGAAAATTGTATACATAAAAAAGGTAACATTTATGAACATTTCTTGTTACCTTGGTTACGTTATTATTGTTTTTTAACATATTTATGTCAATGTATCCCCTGAAGAAGGCACCAGTTTATGGTGCCGAAACGTTGGGTTAAAATTAATAAAAACAGAACATAAACTAAAAAAGGTAGTATTTTTCCAATTAAAATGTTTCAATTCGAAAACACTAAGCATAAAAACGTTAAACATAAATAATCTTATAAATATAAACACACCTTAGAATTGATCTCCTTTATAAATTCATGTAAATATATGGTTTTATAAAAGTACTATGCACAGTAAATACCGCACTATATCAAAATAATAAACTGTAAATTAAAAATGTCATTTTTCTTATCTGGCGGTATTTAATAATTTAAATTCAGTTCTTCGTGGCTCATTATCTGGACAAAGAGTTGTGGAAAGAATTTGAAAAGTGCGCCAATAATAATTGTTGTGTTACGCAAGGACTATCGCAGAAGCATGGAGTATGAAACGAAAGGCCAGTTGTCAGTGCAGAATAATAATGGGCTAGGTTTCTCATAAATAAATTAAACTATCAAGGTTATCCTAAACTGGTATCCGAAAGCCACATTTCCTGGTTTGCAACCATGCAATGGAAGAAAGTTTTGATACTAACCAACATGATCATTATCTCCTTAACATCGTTATATTATAAACACTAAAACTTGTTTTTACTTATAATCTGCTATTTTTAGGATATTTTTTTATTATTTTTAAGAAAAACTATTACCATGTAACAAGAATCATGATAATCTGCATTTAAAAAATCTGATGTAGCCATTATATCTGCCATTAATTCCACTTTTAAATTACCCAACTAATATTTTATAACAAAATAAAACTGACTATAAAATATTATTTTATTTTATGGATATACTACGCATATAGTAATTTATTAATACCTAATAATATTTTTAAAACATTTGACAAACGTATGCAAACAATGAAAATATTTTATTTTTAACATTTATCAGACAATGGCTAATATTTGACCGTCATCTCTTTATTGGAGTAACGTAAGCTGAAAGATTTATTATTATATTTTCCTTTTACTCATATCTACTGAAGCAATAGAAAGAGTATGCAAACCTAATAAAAACATAGAATGCATAAATTATTCTTTTATTTGTAATGGCACAAATGATCACGAAATGAATACAGTATCTTCTCACAATAACTAAAAACGAATAATTTAACTTGGTATTTTGGAATTATATTATTTATATTATCATATACAGAATGCAAGGGCCATAGTCGTTACCATGGGGAATGAATATTTCTTTGCGTAAACGATACCAAATTATTTTATGAAAAAATGCTTCAAATAAAAGTTATAGAAAAATACTACCTTCTTTTTAGTTTAAGTTCTGTAATTTATTATTTTAACCCAACGTTTCGGCACCATAAACTGGTGCCTTCTTCAGGGGATACAATGACATATTTTTTGAAATTACAAAAACAACAAGTAACCAAGGTAACAAGAAATGTTACCTTTTTATGTATACAATTTTCTAGACAAAATATGCATGTCCGGCAAAAACATGGACGGCGAACATGCAACTTCTCAAGAAAAAATCTCCTTTTGCCAGAGGAAAAACCGTCCCAAAAACTGGCAGAGAAGTGATCTGTATAACTCAGAGGCGCTTTATCGGTAGCGAAATACCGCAGCCGTACTCTTTATTAACAGATGTTAGAAAAAGTTTAGAAAAAATTGTATACATATTACAAATTACAACATATTTAATATTGGAAGCCATGCGCGACTAAGTTCTAATCCGTCACAATGATTGAGATTGATATTTCTTGTTTTATAAATCTCAATGGCTTCTCTAATTAATCTGTTGTTATGTCGAGTAGGTCTTGCAATTATTTTTGTATCTTCAAATTTAATTTGGTGGAATTCTTCCAAGGCATGTTCTGCAACGGACGATTTCTCAGGCTGGTTCAATCTGATCGATCGATGATGTTCGCTCAATCTTGTAGAGACAGTTCTACCAATCTGGCCGATGTAAACTCTACCGCAGACACATGGAATTCTGTAAATCCCTGATGATTGAAGAGGGATGACGTCTTTCACTTGTTTCAACATATGACGAATAAAAGAAAAGTTATAGAAATTTAAATTCTGCATCCAAAGGCCCATTTAAGCATCCCGCTTTTTAAAAAATACATGTTGTGTCATCATTTTAGTCACAAATGGATTATAATAAAATAGAAAAAAATGCAATTATTAATATGCTAATATTACTAATTATGAATTAAAAATTCACTATGTTCAAAACGAGCGCTATATTGATGGCGTCACCCGTACTGCTGACACATGCGCACAAACAACAGTTGTATACAGTTGGTTGTGGAAAACGTTTGTCCGTCCCCCGATCTGACCCTGACTTCATTCGAATTTGTGCTTGACGCCGGGAATTTTAAAAGAAAAACAGGTTGAGTTTGTAATTTCTTTTATTTGAAAAAAAAGGAAGTAAATGAAATTACAAACCCTAATAATTTTTAAAACCAAATGTTTCTTCTTGTTTTAGGATATAAACCCAGAATTTGTAAAAGCGGATAGTCGAAATTTGCCATACGTAGATACAGTTATGATTCATATGTTTTATATGGTGCAATTATTATTTATAAGTATAATTATATAGTATTTCATAAACATTACCTGCTGTATGTTATACACAGTTAAAAACAAAAAAGCATTATACCTAAACATACAAAACGAAAACAAAGAATCAATCTTTTTCTTGGTTATGTTTATGCCATGTGTTGTGCTGCGGATGTGTTTAGAAAGAAACGAAATACGTCAAGCATTTTCACTATGTCCGTTTCACTTATTCTAGGCCTCTCTTTCTAAACCTTGAGTGTGACGTCAGCAAATACTAGTGTTTTTTTGTGGGATGATATTTCTTGAACTTTGCGATTTTTTTATGACTGTATGGAGTATTTTTTACCAAAATAAAAAAATACGTATCTCATATTTTTCTATATAGATTAACATATTAAAAAATCAGAAAAGCGTGAACAACCCTATTATTCTAGATCTTCATATAAACGTAAAAATTAATTACAAAGTTACAATTTTTATGAGCCTTTAGTCTACGCAGTTATGGATTTAGGACAAAAATAAACAAATGCGTTATTTTTAACTGTCAGTCGGGCCTAATCTGTACTTAGGCCCAATCTTCTAACCATCTCTGGTTAAAATTTTAACTACCAGGTAAATCAACAATATTACATGGGATTATTAACAGCAATTATATATCATTTGACAACTCATTTCGTTTCGGTTTTATTCATTTAACTGGTATTTAAAATTTTAACCAAAGATGGTAAGAATTGCCCTCATCGGTTAATTTTTAACAACTGGTTAAATTTTTCAAACAATCTATACTTGCTGTCAAATAAATATGGACTGATGCTCAATTTTTACCTCCCGCTACCCTTGGTAAGGGAGGTATAGGGATCGTGTTAAAAATCACATATCGAGATTTTAGTAAATGACCACGTTTTAAGGTCCATAGAATCCAATTTTAACATTTTCACGATGATGTCTGTATGTGTGCATGTGTGTGTGTATGTATGTGTGTGTGTATGTATGTATGTATGTATGTATGTATGTATGTATGTATGTATGTATGTATGTATGTATGTGTGTGTGTGTGTGTGTGTGTGTGTGTGTGTGTGTAGGGATTTTGTCTTCGCTCTAACTCAAATACTATCATTCAGAAAATTCTGAAACCTTGTATTTTTACCCTATTCTAATATGAAAAGAAGCCATTAGATTTTGGTGTAAATCGGATAACCGGAAATGGCACTTTACCTGAAGCTCATAATGGTTTTTCTTCAAAATATACCATTAAATGCCATTTTTTTGCATTTTGTCGTTATGAAAATTAAAGATTATTGAATTTTCTACAGGAATGCATTAATACTTTTTCTATATATTTTACAGATAAATTTAAAAATAATTTTTTTTACAAGTCCCAAGCCTAAGAAAAACACAATTCCTTTGTTACGCAATTCATATTTCTAATGAATGTAACTGACAGTAAATGTCACTGTCAAAAAACTAATCACTTCAAATTAATAATAGTGACATTTTAAAAAGAAAATAGTAAATAAGGCAATAGTTTTATGCAATGGAATAGTTTGCAGCGTTACTAATCCGTAGGTATGTATTTAAATTAATAAAAATTAAATAGCGGGAGGTTTTGTGTTGGCCACATCAGATTTTTTTTTTCCTTCTCACCACCCTGTCCCTTGTCCTGCGGTGTTACCGTTTCTTCATAACTGAGTATTTTCAACATGACCAATGGAAATGGAAACAGTGTATAAATCGACGGCAAATATAGTATGTCGATATACAGGGTGCTATGTGTAATCATACATCGCTTAACAGATGATAGAACTAAGAACTAACCCCATAGATAGTAAATCTGGCAATAATTTTCGTTTAACATGCTTTCTACAAGAACTGGAGTCCCTTAAAACTGGCCAATTACGTCATGATTTAAGTTTACTTTTTTGTGTTTTATGTTAATTTACTACTTTAATCTAAATATAATCTAAATAGGGCGCTTGCACCTACGTCATAACATGTCGGATGAACAGCTGAGTCTGGACAACCAAGCTTCAATTTAACATTGGGTCTTATGCAGCGAATGTCTTTCCGTGCAAAAAATTCAGTTTTTCGTTAATTTATACATGCTAGATTAAAATGTAACTAGCCATAATTAAAGATAAGTGTATGAATTATTTACTAGTAAAACAAAGCGGTCATATTTATAAATTAATTTGATAACTATTAAGTTGAAATAAGTATAGCTTGTAGCATCAGGTTGCAATATTTATTTGAGTTTGTATGAGTTCTTTTTGATGTGTGTATTGTTAAGTGAAACAAATATTGAAATTAATATTAATTGAACTTTTAGATTTTTTTTTAATTTAGACAGAAAATTAAATTCGAAATATATATTATATTTATCTTCGGGTTCATTTTTCTTATTATCATAATATGTATTTTTATTGGTATTTTATTACGGATGAGTTTATTATTATTTGTCTTTGGAAGCCAAAATACGTTAAATCTATAAACTTACGTAGATAAATAATGTGGATCCCACTGAAATATATACTAACTAGAATGCGCGTACGAACCGTGATTGTGAAGCATATTGAAAGCCTGCTGCTGGAGTATTCGGCAAACATCGAGACAGTTCGTGAGTAGACGGAAATTATTTCGTGTGGCGCATGTTTAAATAAATGAAGCATAATATGAAAACAAAGCGATCAGCTATGATACGAGTTATTCGGCTAGGTTCGGTTCGGCACGAACGTGCGCGAACAGGACCAGCCATTATTGTTCAATAAGGCTTCAGTGCAGCGTACGCTGATAGGTAGAGTATGCGAGTTCCAGTTAGTATATATTTCAGTGGTGGATCCTTATACATTAACATTTTTTTGCCAAGGATTATAAATGCCTTCCAAAGATCAATATGAAATCAATAATTGATTATATAATTTTTAAACCTTCGTGAGAAACACGGACGCAAATACACGGTGTTTGACATTTGGATAGGCCGCTAGATTAAATTTATTTAAAAAAAATTTACGATGCAGTCACCCATGTTTTATTTTTTTCTGTCTTAACCGTAACAGATATCACAAATTAAATAGAGAGAGAAAAGTTTACTATTGAATGTATCTTTCCGAAAAAAATAATTTTATGTTATCGGGGTGGCCATTAAAAAATTACGGTCTAATCAATGTTGGGACACTTAAGTTTCATACACTAGTGACTAGTGGTTCACTAAAAATAACAAGTATCACCTTAAAAGATGACTTATGACCATATGAACTGTCATACCAAATTTCATCCAAATTGTATAAAGCGTTCTGTTATTATAAGCAAAATTTTTTTTTTAGAAGAACTTTGGAGCAGAATTCTGGCTAAATCGTACACTTTAGTTAAATCGTCTTATTTTAGCCTCTGGAATCTGTGGTTAAACCATGTCCCCCCTATTTGAGAGACATCTGTATATACAGAATTTAAATCTCTATAACTTTTATCTAAAGTACATTTACATAAAATAATTTGGTACCGTTTACACAAAGGAAAACTGATTTCCCATGTTAAACCCTATGGTTATAAAGGTATTGGAGTAATAAGTCTAGTAAATAACAGCTAATAGTAATACAATTTGTATTAGCAGATTATTAAATATCTCTTTCGAGATGGCAGCACTTTCTTTTAATTTACAGGATTGGGGTTCTACAGATCCTTTTTTAATCACTTACTAGCTTACTATAACTTTTTTCAGGGCGGCAGCAAATAATATCTAATGGAACATATAAAATTCAAAAATATGCGGTCGAAACTATACAGGGTTAGTTAAAAGTATGGAGATGGCGATTTATTGTCGTTAATATTCATTTTAGGAAATTATGTTCAATACAAAAGTTTTTTAAGAAATTTTGATTTACATTTGAGAATACTTGAATTTTTTTTTCTTCAATTTTGAGTTATGCTTGTCCGCGTAATTTTTTTAAATGGGAACCTATTAATTTTACTCTACCATTCGATAGAGTGTTTTTTTCTCTTTACAACAGTATGTTTGTTTTTTTGTTTTTCAAGTTGTCATTAAAAACAAATTAATAACTAAGTAAATTACACCGTTCGAGTTTGTTTATCGCTTCGCTTTTGTCTATCTTAGATGTACCTACTATTCGGAAATACTTGAACCGGTGTTTTTAATTGTAAACATGTTATAAAATAAATTGAAAAACAAAAAAACAAACATTCTGCTGTAAAGAGAAAAAAGCACTCTATCGAATGGTAGAGTAAAATTAGGTAATATGTTTCCATTTAAAAAAAATTACGCGGACAAGCGTAACTCAAAAACAATTGAAGAAAAAAAAATTCAAGTATTCTCAAATGTAGATCAAAATTTCTTTAATAACTTTTGTATTGAACATAATTTCCTAAAATGAATATTAACGACAATAAATCGCTGTCTCTATACTTTTAACTAACTAAATTATTAATGATTGATGTTTTTTTTTTTTGCATGCTAAACTCATAAAATTTTCTTATTTTACGAGCAAACTAAATATTTCATCTGTTGTATTTTCATTCATAGTAAAAAAAGGTGAACTGTTTCAAACGCTTTTATCATTTCCTTGTGAGAAGATTTCTCCCTGGGTAATTTTCAATCGGTGTCACTTTTAACCGATTTGTCTCGAAGCTCATTGTTTAGCAATAGTAGCGATAATGTCTTCGTCCGTATCTTTTAACGTACATAATATAATGCCAAAAAATATATTTTGTGCCAGAAAATTCAAGATATAGAGACTACAAAGTTACTGGGGCATGTAAGTGGTTTCGAATTGTGGAGATTTTCGAGGTATAGAAATTCGAGTTAGAGGTCAAAATACGTTATAAATATAAAATGTACCGGGAACACAAGTAAACTTCGACTTACAGAGAGTTTCGAATTATAGAGGTTCGAGTTATAGCAGGGATACTCGTATCTCGTATTCGTTCATAGTAAAGGTATTTCTAGACAACAGTTGTCAACACTCTCTCATTTCGCTCACATATATTTGCGAAAAATGAGAGAATGTTTAATAAAAATAAGATTTTTTGAGTTGCTTAGACGCTTTGAGGAAGATCAACAATCATTCAAGGACAATACATAAAGTGGCCGTCCTTCGACTTTGAAAATAGGATAGTCTGTAAAAGGTTAAGAAAGGATTACATCTGCAGTGTCAGATATTAAAAGAAATATCGATAATTAATTGCTAAAAATTTGATTTTTTAACGGAAAATTTGATAAAACGAAATGTGTGTAAACGTTTTATTTACTCAACTCTCAGTGATTTGCATAAAAAGCAGCTGTTTTCCAACATTTACCCCTTTACCAATCTATATGCAAGCTATTACTGTCCCATAAAGTATATATATATATATATATATATATATATATATATATATAAATGTACACTTATAATTGAAGCATTTATTTTCAAATGGCAGCGGATACATACAGGGTGTTCATTTTAAGTGGTACACTATTGCAACTCGAGAACTACAAGTACAAAAGCAACAAATGTTTAACAGTAGCCTACGTTATTAAATACAAGGCCGGGAAACAAACTCAAATTTTGTTTAAAAATCTGGCCAAAAACTCTAGTTCCAAAACCGCTGATGAGAGCGTGACTTATTCCCTCTGTCATTCAAATGTCATTTTTAGACTGTCAAAAAAATATATTGATATTATCAATTTAGCGTTTATAACCAACGTCAAATTTATAATTTCTGTTCAACTGAACAATGGGGACATATACCATAAACGAATTTAGTGTTTATATTAATAAAATTCATTAGTTCACATTTAAATAATGATAGAAAATACTAGAAATCCATTCAAATAAATTTCTTAATATATTTAATTAATTTCTGAAAACTGTTATTTTTGCCCTCTATACAATGTCCTTGAAAGCTGTGACGTCCCAATCATAGACATTAAAAAGAGACGGAAGAGAGAGATAGCATGATTAGTTTTGACGTTTGGGAGACAGGTGTTCAGTAACTCCGCTGTAAAAGAGAGGTTAGTTTATTTATTTTGAAGAAATAGAACTGTGCTCTTCTCGCCAGTGTTTTATAAGGTCTGCAGTATGTAATTGTTTTGTACCTGGTTGTTTTAATAAGTCTAAGGATCCATTTCGACACGATTTCAAGCAAACATGTTAAGATGTGGTTGATTAATGTCATTCCGTGAATTCTACGTCATCAGAAATTCAAATAAGAGATACAACTTTAAAAAAATAATTTCTCTGTTATTACAAACAATTTTTAAATCGAACAAAGACCAAATACTATATATGAAGTTGAACTTTCAGAAGAAAAAATAAAAAATATGGTAAATGACCCCATTATATATTAATTTAAATACAGAATTATTCACTTGAACACAAATTAAAGGTGACGGAAGGTAAAAATAACGAGAATTTATATTTGTTTCAATAAGCATTAATTTATTTATTAATATTAATACTGTTCCCTTTGCCCTTCAAAATATTTTTCATTAGATTATAATGCATATACCAACGCTATTACCAATTTGCGAAACACTTGTGGAACGCAAGTTGTGGTATAGCGGTCAGCTCCTTCAGCGATTTTACCTTTATTATCTATGGACGTAAAACATTCTCGTTTCAATATACTTATTTTCGTAACAAGTTATGAAAAATACCAAATATCAAGCGAGTGTAAATTGACGCACGACGCGTAGCGGAGTGCAAGTCAATACACACGAGCTAAGATATTTGTATTTCATACAAGTTATGATCATTATTTTTTAGACGAGCATAAATAAATTTTACTTTTTTCACAAAACTGAAATTTAGGTTCAAACGTACGGACAGCTAACAAATGAATAATATATACATATAACCAGAAAATAATTACATAGTAACCTAGCAACCGTGTCAACTATTACGATATGAAATATATCGTAACACTAATTTCAAGTTCAACTTTCAGTGTTAGGATACTACGTTGATATGTCATACTTATCACAATGGTCGTCTAAAAACTTATTTTTGACAAAGAAATCACGAATAAAATTGTGAAACTGTGAGCCGGTCGTTGTCATAGTGCAAAACCCAGAATTGATTTTCCCACTATTCTTTTTGTATTCTTCGCATAAGCCGTATGAAATATCAACTTCCTCAGCAACACAGCAACTTCCTTTAAAATGATTTGGCGATTACTTATCACAGTGGGCCGAATTCAGTACTCTACACTAGTCTAGTGATCGTCTTTAGTAACTATGAAAACAGCTTACATCTTTTTCATATTAATTCATTATTGCATATGTTTCTCTTTATTTTGCTATTTTAGTGCTTAAGAAGAGTGTTGAATTCGGCAATATTTGCCACATTTTTATCGGTGGTTCACGTGCTAGGACGACAAGTTTTTTTGCCATCTTGGTTTCGATAAAACTACCTTGCCTAAAACCTTCTCCAATAGCTGCACTCTGCACTTTTGGCAACACTTCACTGCACTTTTTACTAACTTAAAATTTAATATTTAATGTAGATTCTTTGTGCTGTCGCCGTCATTATTAAGTTAAAAAAAATCGGCATGTTTGTCAAATTGCTTAGTCAATATAAATATGTAGGTATCAAACTCGAACTACGCGTTCAATACGAAGGAAACATTGGTCGCGTTCAGCACCTCTCATCGCTGGCATCGCTGACCACCGAAGTTTGCCGAACATAATGAATAAATGAATGAATGTGATTGGTCGGCAATCATCGACGCTCAGCGGTGCTCATCGCTGCCACTGCTGCCGGGGTGCCGAACGCGCCCATTGAAACCTGACATACGCTGTATATTTTATGTTGTAATACCAACATGATAGAAAAATGAAGTCAATCGAAAATGAATAACACGCGAAATTCAAATATTCTTGTTACATTTTCTTCAAACCTCGTACGTCGGTGTATCAAGGTTATTTAAACTTTAAACAAATTAGATAAAAATATTCATAAAAAAGAGAACGTAAATATTGCAACTGTTTCCTCCAGAACAACGTATTGTAATTGTAAATAACTTTCATGATGGGTTTATATTTTGTAAAATATACATACGTACTAATTATTAAGAAATCAATACAACATCATTTATTGATAACATAAAATCAATAATTATATAACAGTATCACGTTATACAATAAAATTGTATGTGATGCGGCGTGAAACAATTAGTACATAAAGAAATACATACATATTGTACATGTTACAAATTCTTTTGTACGTTTTTCGATATTATTTAGCGAACATTGAAAAGATTAAATATGTAGTATATAGTAGCTATTCACTTTGGGATGTATTGTCCTGTCCCGTTATGCGCAAAATGGTTAAAAAATAAAAATGACACTATCTTTTTCATATAAAAGTTAAATTTTCCTTAATCAAAATTATGGGCATGCAATAAATTACTGAATTTTTATCATATCTATGTATATCTTTTTGATAAGGATTTTAAGTGGTTGATAGATAAACCACTTATTTACAGAATAGGCCCGAATCCTATCATAATCGAATGAAAGTTTACTTTTAAATGAGTTATAATTGTGGTTTCCTTTTATAACATTGCACAATGATATGAATTTGACGAAAAAATGATTTTTATTAATTTTTTTAGAGAAAATAGAATTTTAACAAAGAAAATTCGAAGGGTTCCTAGATTCTCCTACAAATATTGAATTTCTAAATTGCATGTTATGATTTCCTATAATTATTATTTTCGATCACAGTCACAACTCACAACTAATTTAAATATTGTTTTTTGTTTTCTAGACGTCTAGACTAACTATGTAGTAGATGGAGTGGGTGTGGGTAGGTAGTACGCATTACTAAATTATAAACAAACATATTAACATTAAATAAAATTTATGTTAAATCGCCTTATTTTTATAGCAATTTACTTATGTGTTTAGTTGCACGTCGTGTGCGAAAAACAAAATTTTGCAACGTATCACATAGGTACAAATTAGGAATGACGATGGGTACCCGGAACCTACCCGATAATAATGTAGCCGGGTATAAAATTTCTTACTCGATTACCCGAAATATACCTGTTGCACGTTAATTACCCGATACCCTTTAATTATCCGAACAGTTTTCAGCTGCCGGAAGGATTGTATCTAAAAGAAGAGCTTTTTATTACCATACTATAGATAATTAATATAATTTATGTTAAGTTTTTTATAGAGATACAGTATATTATTTAATTGTATTACTTTTTATTTAACAAATATATGTAAACAATAATTATGAATTTTATTAAAAACTAAACTGCTAATATAAGGGTAACAAGTAATTAACAAATTAACGATTTATGTATATGTACTTAAAGGATAACGGGTAATTAAAGGGTATCGGGTAATTAACGGGTAAAGGGTACTATCCGGGTAGTTGTTTCGGGTACTCGGGTACCAAAATTATCGGAATTCGTCATTCCTATTACAAATTAGTACGAAAAAGTGACATAATGAAAAACCAAATGTTGACATTATGAAATTGTTGATAATAAATTTAAAATTACCCCTAAGCTTAAAATTAAGTAAAAGTAAAAACTATATATAGTCAGAAAAAGTGAGCGATATGCCGCTTGGTCATACTTACGATATTTATAGTTTTATTGCTAGGCCCGACAGAGTCAATGTTTCTGACTATATACGTATGTTTTTCTTATCTTCAGTATGTGAAACTGTATTGAGGGGGAAATTAAGATTACTCAACTCGTCAATCATGCTAACACCTAACAGCGTTTTTCTGAGCTAAAATACTAGATATATGGACTTAACAGCTATAATATCCCGAGGACATTGATAATTACGAAATAATTTTATGACAGTTACCAAAGGCACGTTGCTTGGTAACCGCCCGACGCCGAATGCGGAGAGATGTTACCTAAAAGCAACGTGCTTGAGGAAGTTGTGATAAAATCATAAGTATTTATCGATCGAGGGGTATTCGGTGAAAATTTTTTTTGCAATTTTAATATTAAATTTGCCTAGAATTTGTATTTAGCAGAATTTTTATAATAATAAAGAGATGTGAGTAGTAACTATGAATATGTTCAGCGTGAAATGTGTAACGATAAGATTGACATTGACACAACGAGAAGGCAAGACACGTTCAGTTTTATTATACAAACGTTATTAATAATAATTACAGAATGATATTTTATCATTTTAATTTATAATAGAGTGTTTTATTGTGAGTGAAAGTGTGTATTTTATTAATTGAAACGTTATTTTCACTGCCATACCGTGAAAACGACATTTTCAAATTAAAACCATTAATCTTTATCAGTCAAAAAGTGTTTGTTACTTAGCAACTTAGTGACAAAAGTGATAATTGTCTTAGGATAAGTTTGTTTTGATTGATTACTTTTGCAAATAATGGCATACCGTCTCGAATCAAAATTAATCCCAATTTGGAATTCAGACCAGCCCGATATTAAGGTTCGGCCTACCGGATATTTGCCGTGATCTCGGTGTCTGTATCCGGGCCTGAAACACTTATAAATTAACTGAACATTATGTTTTAGGTTTTATAAATTATTAATACATTATTTTTAATTCACACTTGTGGTTACAGAAATAATAGAAATTGAACTATCGTTGGCCCCTGAGACAGGATATGTGTACTGAAGGGTTACTTTTAAGTTCGGGCCGGTTGCATCAATTTTAAATAAGAATTAAACAAAAATTAAATTATGGTCAACACATAAAATAATTTTTATACGTATAGGTTTATAATGCTGGTTTATGTAGCTTGTAAATTATAAAATTAAATTAAGTTACTAAATTAAAATAACATCGTTTACGCAGTAATTTAAAATTCAGAATTTTATGTTTGACATTTCGTATAATTTAACTTTTAAAGGTGAAATTGCGATACATTATATTTATATAGGATAAAAGAAATTAAGTATACAATTTGTTGAATGAGTCCAATTAGTATTTCGCAGCTTTTTACTATAGATACTTTGTTACCAACTTACATTTTCATAGGTTAGGTGTTAAAATCTGTCACAAGTGCGCGAATGGCGCAGGCGCAAATCTTAGAAATTATAAAATTAAACTAAAAGTTAAAAATAACCAACTTCTTAATTTAGTTTCATTAGTTAAGTTATTCAGTTTAGTTGCATAAACGTTGTCATTGATAACAATGGTTTCTACTTGTTTAGTTTAGTTTTACAATTTAATTTTTTAATTTAGTTGCTTGCATAAACCCAGCATAAATGTTGATTTTAATTTAATTTTTGTCTAATTCTAATTAAAATATTGTTGCAACCGGCCATAACTCCATAATCTTCAATTTGATACGACATTACGAAAAAATATTACAACACTTCAATTTGTGCTTGAAAACTAGACTTTGCTATTTTTATTTACATCTGTTATTAAACAATAACATTGGAACTAAATTACCCCAACCTAACTTGACCTATCCTAACTTCTAAAGTTTTATATTGATTTTAGATATAGAAACATATGACGTGAGGTTTAGGTTAGATTAATGTAGTCTCATTTTCTGTTGTTCATAATAGGTGTAAATATATAGCACAAACTCTAAGGTTTCAAGAACAAACCAGAACAAACTTAAAATTAACTTCTCAGGAAGTTTAAGATTGATTTCATTTACGGAGACATACAGTTAGTCATTAGACAAAATAATTCAGCTAAGCAAATTGTTTATGTTTATTGAAAATATAAATAACGATCCTATAAAAACAACTTTTCTTACATGTAATTATTTTTATTTGTAAAAAAGATAAAAAATCAGCAGAATATAGAAAAACTGGTTCTTATTGTTAAAGGTCAAATTCAGACATTCTAATCCAATTCGCTTCTAGTCTCTCATTGGCTGATACTAGTTTTAGAGAATGACCTACCCACTGAGGCACGTATTGGGCGAACCAACTGAAACAGTCATTACTATACATCCACAAATAGTTTTTTCTAAATCAGTGAGGATCTCCATTTTGGGCGGCGTTCCCGCTACACAAATAAGAGATTAACATCAACTAAATAACTTGGCTGACATGTTTAGAAATTTTAAATCGTAAATTTAATGAAACAATTTTTAATTTCTTGGTATAAAAAGCAAATATTTCGCTTAATATTTCTTTTAACGATTTCAAGTAAATAGCATAAATTATGGTACTTATGTTAACCACTTTTTATAATGGCGGAAATAGCTCAATATTACTATTTCCGGTTGTCGAGTAATTGATAGCAACTTTTAATTTTCATAGGATTACCCTACATATTTATTCAAATTTAAAAAGTAGGTACATGAAATTTAATAGGTACCTAATGAATAATGATATAAAACAATCAAATGTTAAATTATTAAAAAATACTAGAAGGGAATGATGAAAACATATTTTTATTAAAGGCAAAAGGCATTGAATTCATTTATTTTATATTACCTTAAAATATAAATAAAATTAATTTACAAAATATTCAAATTTGATGATTTGAGTCTATCTATTTCAAAAAATATACTGATATTTCACTATCACAACAGTTATTTTTTATTTGCCGTAAAACAATATTACATTATTAGCAATTGCAGGGAAGTTATAGCCTTCAGCAGTTAAGAAATATTAATAGTAATAGATTTTCACCCGACAAAGTAATAATAATAAAAAAATAATCATTTGCCATTGTATTTTTTAATAATGATTGCTTTTACACTATTGGATTGCAAATTTTACGTGATTTTTAAATTTGAATAAATATTTAGAATATACATACAAGTTCAAAATTAAAAGTGACTTTAAAATTTTATAAAAGTTACTTCTTTATAGTGTTAGCCATGATGAAATAAAATCTCAGACAAATTTTATGACATTTTGTCTGTCAAAAATTATAAAATATAGTTTTCATTAAAATAATACTATTGAATAATTCTCCATTTTCAACAATGATAACTTAAACAGAACTGTTCTAACATGTAAAATATGTCACAATCTGACAGATTCGTTTCTGACAGATAAAACATGTCACAATCTGACAAATAAAACATGTCACAATCTGACAAATAAAACATGTCACAATCTGACAAATACGTTTCTGACAAGGTAAAATGTCATATTTGTTTGTAATTTTACCTATCAGAAACGCTCTAGCGCTCTGAGTTATTACTGAAAATAGAGAATTAATCAGACGAAAAGAAGTTAGTAGTGTTTTTTTAACGAAAACTATATTTTATAATATCTGACAGGTAGAATAACCCTTACATCATTGAAAAGAGAGAAAAATAATTAATTTTTTGTGACTAAAATCAGATATAGGTTCCATTTAAAAAAATATAAGTTTGTGTCATATCTCGAAAATTTACGGATATAAAAATTTATTTCGTACGCCACTGGTTAGTTAATAAAAATATTTATCTTTTATATTTGAAACGCTTTTCTCAATTACTAATAGTTTAGAAGTTATTTGAAAAAGGAAAATTCAACTATATTCAGTTTTTCGCCATTATCTAGTGCCCTATGAGAATTTTTGGTAAAACAAAAGCACATCTGAGATAGCCTCCCAAACGCGCACAAAAAGTTCCATTTAACCGACATCGTATCTCCTATAGTTCTCGAGATCCCAAGGATGACAGTTCTAAACGGAACACACTGTATATATATACAACACGTTTGGTAACTTGTAAAATCTAATTTTCACAACTTTTTTTCAACAAAATACCCAAATAAAGATTTGTACAATAGTTGGAATACAGATGGCCAATAGGAGTCCGCATCGAAGATGTTACCAAATAGTAAATAAATCAATAGTTTTATGCAATGGAACAGTTTGCAGCGTTAGTAAATACGTAAGTATGTATTTAAATTAATAAAAATGGATAGGAATGTGTGGCGAAGGATGATTGTTGCGTAACTATTATTGTGGTCCGGATGCGGTTATTCGCTACCGAAAATCGGTCACTTTAATACTCGTATGTTCTTATGTACGATTGTACGAATGTTATGATGATTGTGGACAAGGCGAAAGAAGAATGTTGTTAAAGAGTGAAGTGAGACAGTTGAGCTCTTACTCTTATCCCTTTTCTTATTGTTACTATTGTTTCCGGGATTTTGCTAACCCACTAAGTGGGAAACGCGTGATTTTATGTTTGTATGTATGTAAAAATTAAATAGCGGGAGGTTTTGTGTTGGCCACATCAGATTTTTTACTTTTAATGTTATTTCCTTTAATTTTACTCATTTTTCTAATTTATATACTTTAGAAAGCATATTAAACCACATTTTTTGAATTGTGTCAAAGCCAACTAGAACGCCGATAAAAAATTATTTATCTAATCTGAAAATAATTAACATTTTTTTTTTTTTGAGAATTTAAGTAATTGATATAGAATCAAAATAAGCAAATGATGATTTGTAATTCATTTTTTATAGGCGAAAATCAAGATTTAGCCTATAGCTCAAAAACAAGAGACGACCGAAAATTCCCGTGGTGCCTAATAAAGTTGTCTCAAAACAATTGCCCATAAAGACGTACATCAATTTTCTGTAGCGTGTATAATAACAAAGTTTTTCCTATACGGAACTTGAATTTGTTCCAACCTGTACATTTTATTTGGTGTTTTTGAATGATTATCAACCCAGAAGAAAAGTGCATGTATTCAAAACGTGGGTTTTGTAAGAAAATAAATGCTGTTTGACTGAGATTTCGAGTAGTTGTTAACACTTTATATAATTTAGGGCCAGTTGTACAATCTCCGGTTAGAATTTTAACTGTCGGTTAAATAAACGAAATTGAAACGAAATGAGCTGTCAAATGACAAATTGATCATTGCTGTCAATAACCCGATTCAATATTGTTTATTTAACTTCCAGTTAAAATTCTAACCGGAGATTGTACAACTGGCCCTTAATACATCACATAAAATTTTACGAAACTGAATATTTCAAGAAAACTGTTTTCCAATATTAATCGCCTATGTCATGAATAGTGTCCGCATAATGATAAAAATTTCTCGCCTTTTCCAAATCTAATCCATATAAACCCACCAAAATTTATTCAACGGTATGCTGATTCTTCAAAACGGATTCGTTATAAGTGTATAATTTTCTCAGGAAATTCTTAAAAGTAGCTACTTGACTACGACATATAATAAAGAAAATAACCAGTTCTGCAATAATAATAATTTGTCAACGCATTACTGCTAGGTAATTTGTGAAATACCGTATTATACTTAGGTATACACTTTGCCGCTAACATTATGTGGTTGGCAGTGAGTAGAAGTATTCATTCAACTAGTGTACATTTCGAGTAACCTACAACCAACCTGCATGCATGCAACGACATAAATTAACTCCATTTAAAAGTTTTTTTTTTATATTTGAATCAATACAGGACATTGCTAAACTATTTTATGTACTACATTATGCATCAGCTTGAAATTAAGGGTAGTTTAGAATACAAAAAAAATCAATACCCACAGTGTGTATTTCTGAAAAGACAGTACGTATGTGGTGTTGATTCAGGAAATGTGTACATTATTTTAAATGGGTAAAATATATTAGACATTCATAATTTTGAAAATAAATAAAAAAAATTATTTATAGATTAGAGAGCAGCGATCTAGTGGATTTGTTTATTTTTTATTTGAATAAACTTGTACCTATATGTTGCCATAATAAACAAAACGTCTCTTTAAAATAGGGCTTCAGGTGTATTAAGGTCTTGTTTTGATATTTATTTTCAAACACCGTAGAATTATGACATTTGATATTTTAAATCAAATTTATATTGATTTTTCCTTTTGTTTACTCTTTCTACCATTATTCGGGCCAATTCCGTAACTCAGTAGTTTATTTTTTAACCAGTTGTTAATAATTAAGCACTGTGTTACAGAATAGGCCCAATTATTATAGAGGCCACCTGACATTTTTATTTCAAATCGGTAAATTCAAGAATTTGTTATATTGATTAATGAAGCAGTTCATGTTACGGTAAGATTGGATTAAGAATTCCCTACTAGTTTGTAAACGAAATTCTTAAAAAAAAAATACCGAAAGGATCTAATAAAAGGGAAATAAATGAAGTGTGCAGGAAAAACCCACTTCCTTATTAAAACGAGAAATTGTAAGCCAATATTTAATTTTAAAAACCAAATGTGTTTTTCCAAAAATATAAAAAAAAAAATTCCACAGTCGTTAAAAAAATCATTATTATTCAACTTAAAATATGAGCAAAATACACGTCAGGAGTTATAAATTTTGATGGAGTTACAAATTGTACAATAAATATATACCATTCTACATGAAGAAATAATATTTTTTTATAGTTAACTTTAGATTAAATTCAGTTATAAACATATGCACTGTTGAGCTTTTCATTAATAAAAAATCTGTTGTGGCCAGCGCTAAACCTTCCGTCAATTCTATGTATTTTGTATATATCCCATACCTAAAGTTACTTGAAAAAGATTCCGTATATCCTGTAAAATTGTAACCCGAACACACTATTTTTTACAAATTTTATACTGAAAGTTCCTTTCCCTATTTTATTAGGGGTCGCTGTTTCTTACTATTCTCTTTAACTCATTCCTGTCCAACACATCTTCTTCACGCAATTCTTCCTCTCTCAAAACTTCTGCTACACAGTCCTTCCATCTTCTCTTTTGCCTTTCTCGTACTTCCGGCATTGAAAATTCAAACCTTGAGGCGAGGCGCAACTACAAGTCACTTGCGAGGGACACTCTATCACATTCTCATATAACTTTGGTTTTGCATTTGACACTGACATCTGTCAATTAATTTTTTTTTTAATATATCTGCTGTTTCCATAATTTTAGCAAAGCTGACTAATTTTTGAAAGTTAATATCTCTTAATGTCTCTATAACTCTATAACTATTGAACATGAAGGAAAATGTATAATCAAACCGTATAGAGAATAAGATTTTCTTTCATATTGATAATCACAAAATGTCGAAAAATATTTAACTGCGTTTTTTCAAGAAAAACTGTTAAAAACTTCAAATAGGGGTACTTCCGGTGGATCAATTATAACCAAAATCTAATCAGCTCTTCATATGGATGTAAAGAAGAGGAATACGAAAGAATTATAATTTTTAGAATTGTAGTATTGGAGTTATCGTCGGAGAAAAATTTGTCACACACGGACACACACACACACACACACACACACACACACACACACACACATACAGACATCATCTTAAAAATAGCAAATTCGTATTCTAGAGACCCTAAAACGTGCTTATTCATTAAAAACTCACCAACGAATTTTTTGACCAAAGACAATACCTTCCTTACCTAAAAGTGACGGAAGGTAAAAAGTACAGTAGGTATTTCGTTTATTTAGAAAAATAATATTTCAAGATTGTGGAAAAAATCATGTTTAGCACACGTGAGCATGTCTTTTTCTCACTTGTCCAGTTGGTGCACTCGTTCCCGCTTGTGCTACCAATTACTTGAATAGAATACTGTAGTATTAGTATAGAAAACTGTATGGAAAGTACCTATTTATTCCCAATTCGACAACGTATTCTTTATGAGCAAATAAACGAAAAACATTTTTCTTCCCTTTGCTATACTTGTAATAAGCTGTTTTCCACCCAATTTTAATTGGTGTGAAATTCAAAAAATATAAATTTTGAAATTAGGTATAATTAGATTTATTTTATTTTTTCTTAAAGTAAGAGAGTAAAAGTTGTTAAAACTGGCTCTATATTTGTAAATAAATAGATATAATATAGCATAACGACCACTTTTGTAATTTTATACAATAAAAATAAACGTAATTATAAGCTCGGCTTTTCAAATTTTATGTTTAGACCGTTCTCATTACTCAAAAATATATTTAAATTTAATGGGTAGTAGTTCTGTAGAAAAGAATTGTGATTTTTAATAAAGAAAAGTATTTGTGTTGAATACCTGAACTATTTTGTCCCCAGGTGACCATTCTTTCGCCGTCGCTTAGTTCACCGTGTCCGATTCGGATATGTCTAATCTAATATTGAAAGTTAAAATAAGTTTCAAACGAGCGAGGAAGCTTGTTAATAACGAAGTACTCGTAAATAGATTGCTAGACTGACTGTTTTTGTCAATTTTTGGACATTTTTCGCTTGTAAGTTTTCTAAACATACCTTAACATATCCTAACCTACCGATATTATAGTAGTTTTTTGTGTTTTGATCGCAGTATGGACAGAAATTATAGCTACGATAAATAGTATTGAGTTGCTGTTAAATCAGAGTTATATTTGCTGTACTAAATTAAATTAAGTAGAGTCCACGCGTTTAGATAAAAAAACATAGTACAACATAAGTTGTAGTACCCAACCCAGAAATGTTCACTGTACAATATCATTCGCAATAATAAACAACAAAAATCGAAATCAATAAAACTAAAAGCATTTATTGCACAAAACAAAATTACAAATACAAAAATGATATTTTAAAAAATACCTGTACGCTATACAGCTGCTCTTTCTTAAGTTAAAACATCGTAAAATCCCTACTTTCACAAGTTGGACTCGTCCGAATGAATTTTGCTCTATGTGCATGTTTTTTCTTTGGGCGCGCAAACTCTACTGCCCAATTTGTATTTCTGAATTGTACAATGTACAAAAAGTCCCAACTAGGTACATTTTGAATAACCCCTGTACTTAATTCAACAAGATGTTAATATGATCGACATTAAAGTATTATTTAAAATCCGTCTTTTTTCGAGTTTTCGAGAGTTTCGGGCATTATTAGCTCGGATAGTATATTTCTAAATATATTTTAGCGTTGCCTAACGCACTAAGCGTTGGGTTTTAGGTTTATATTAAGGTATGTTTATAAAAATTTCAAGAGAAAATGTACAAATATTCATTTTACATTTGATAATGTCAAGGTGTTTTATAAAAAGACGAATTTTACATTCTGCCTACAACATGTACAAAGAATAATAATGCCACTAAATAATTAGTCATGATATAAATAATAGTAATAACTACTCACATAAGAATGTTCAAATGTTGAGAAAAACTGTTACATATATGTGAATGATGAAATTCTTGTAATATTAATAACAGAGTGTAAAAGGAAAACTTAATTAAAATTTGCCACGCCTTTCGCAGTAAAATAAAAATTATTCGTGACGATATCGATTTAACGCCATCGACAGCGCTTGGGACGCGTTCGGGTCTCAGCATCAGCGTCTTCTATAAAAATGGAAAAGTGTAAAAATAAAAGTGCAGCGTCGAATCCGCCATTTTGAAAGAACCATAAAAGCAAATGAGTGTCGAGACGATTGGTAATTGTTTTCGTCATGCGCGTCTTTTGTTTAGACTAGAAATCACAATAATATGAAATTCCAGGATTCCTCTTGTGTGTCTCATCGACGCTAGCTCCTTTACCACTTGTTGCCGACGTTTGTATAAATGTGCCGACTTGCCGCTTCAGTAGGCCATGCCACGGACAGGGATGTATTTGTTTCTCCTCTCCGAGATCCGAGACGACAAAATGCATAGGTCGGTAGATACAGATAAAAATGTAAATTCTGCACTTTTTACGCAGCGTCCTCCAATAGGTAAAGAAAATGTTTGCAGGAGTCATACTAAAAATCGCATATCCATATTTTTATGCATAATAACGTTTTAAGATCCGTAGAAACCGATTTCGACACGTAGCATATTGTGCAAAATAGTTGAAAGAACTAATTCTTTAGTAATATGAGAGTAAAAATAAAAATGGTATTAGTTTTAGATACTGACTGGTCAATTTGATGTGATATTTTACAGTTTTTCTTAAATAAATAAATAAATATATGTAGCGATTTTGGTAATTTCCTCAACATAGAAATATTTGAAAGTGGCGATTTGAATAATTTTCTAAACATAAGTACCGTAACGTAAACTTAACCTAAAACTGGCTACACCGAAAAAATAGCCATATCTGATGTGGCCAGCACATGACTTGCCGCCAATTCCAGTTTAAAATAGCAATGAGCTTTAAGCAAAGTATTAATTCCGGTTGATCGTTTGTAAACAAAATCTAATTTGTTGTTCCAATAAATAAAAAGTCTGCAGTATGAAATTTTTGATTATATTTTATTGTTTTTCCTCTAAAATCTATTAAGTGCCACATCCGGTTTATTGTAATCAAAATCTACTATTTTGTTTTCATTCATATACTAGATTTAAATACCAAATTTAAGAAGTAGGTATTAGATTGTCTTTTAATATATTTTTTCACGAAGATCTATTCAGAGCTTCAAATGAAGTACCGCTTTCGGTTTGTCAACAAAAATTTAATATATCCTCATTAATATGAAAGTTATAAATACCAAATTTGAAAAGTTTTAACATAGTTTTTCGTTAAAAATAGTTAAGGGTTTGAAGTAAAGTACCACTTCCGATTTATTTAAAATAGTCAAAATCCAATATATTGTTCTTAATCAAATGAGAGTTATAAGTATAGGGCACCAGCACGTGACGTTTCAACACGGCGGCCACCAGCTGATCTTGGACAACCAAACCTTCAGTTTGCATTGTGTCTTACGGAGAAATATCGTGCCGTAAGCTTTTATTGTGTTTTTACGGCACTTATTGTTTTATTTCGGAAAAACTGATTAGAGTGTGTAAAAGTGAGTATATGAGGAGTGTTTTCCGTTAAAAATAAGTCAGGACATTCTTATTATTTAATGAGTTCCAGGTTATTAAATTAAACTAACCCAATTCTATTTTTTTGTGTATACTTTTATTGCATATAAAATAATTTAAACATAATCGGATAGGAACATATTGTATGAATGTTTAAAAATATGTAATTTTCTTTAATAATATATATATAAAAAATATGAAAAAATATTTTTTAAATGACAGAATTACAAATTTTGAATGAAGTTTTTTTTAGTAACAGAAAAAATATATATATATTTGTGTCTGTTTCTCACAAAGGGTTAAAAATTAGATAGGTTATTATTGATTTCATATTGATTTTTAAAAGGCATTTATAATCCTCGTCAAAAAAATGACAATGTATAAGGATCCACATTATGTATCCACTTAAATTTATCGATTTAACGTACTTTGGCTTCCAAAGATAAATTTTTAACGTATAAACTCAATAAGCTCATTTATATACAATAAAAATACACAATATGACAATTAGAAAAATGAACTCGAAGATAAATATATATATATATATATATATATATATATATATATATATATATATATATATATATATATCTCAAATTTAATTTTCTTTATAAATTAAAAAAATCTAATAATTCAATTTATTTTAATTTCAATATTCATGTTTTCATTTAAAAATGCACATAAAAAAAAACTTATACAAACTCAAATGAATATAATACAACCTGATGCTACAAGCTACTTATTTCAATTTAATATTTTTAAAAATATATTTATAAATACGACTGCTTTGTTTTACTAGTAAAAACTCATACACTTATCTTTAATTATGGCTAATTACATTTTAAAATAGCATGTATAAATTTAGGAAAAACTGAATTTCTTGTACAGAAAACACATTCGCTGCATAAGACGCAATGTTAAACTGAAGCTTGGTTGCCCGAGATCAGCTGATCATCCGCCATGTTGTGACGTAGGTGTAGGTGCCCTACAGTATAACTTCCGGATCATCAATTTTAGCCTAAATCTGATATGTTGTTCCAATTGATATAAATGTTGAAAAGTTTTGGATTACATTTTAATATAGTTTTTCATTAAAAACTATTATGGGATTCAAATAAAGTACCAATTCCTATTATCCAATTTTATCATTGTAGAAATAGTAAAAACTTGTTGTGGGAACCCTAATTCGTACTTATTCACTGAAAACTCACTATCGAATTTTTTGAAACATTACCTCCCTTACCTACCTTAGGTTGACGGTAGGTAAAAATGCTAATATCAAATTTTAGTTAATGTTAATAAGAATGAACTGACAAAATGTTAAGCAAATATTCAGAAAAAAATAAAAACTAAAACAAAATCTTAATGGCAATGCAATTATTAACAAAAATGTATATAACAAATTTTCTAATTAAAAGTCCTTTAATGAAGTAGCTAACATGTTATAAACAAGTAAATAGCTGAATTAATTAAGTTAATAATGTTATTGACAGCTTCTCCAGTCCGGCGGGAAAGTAATATACGAGTAGAATGTTACTGGCATTGTTACTACCAAAAATAACTTAGTAACAATTATTATCAACATCTTTGATCTACTTAGATCTACTGTAGAGCAATCACAAAATTTCTATGATTAACAAAAATTGCAATAATTTTAATAACATGTTAATGAGAAAAGTAACGAATGTTACTAATACTTAATTAATTATTTGAGTAAACGTGAAGATATAAATTAAATCAAAAACAATAATAAACCTTTCTTCACAAATAATATTTATTCACAAAATGTACATTTCGACTGCAAAGCAATAATCATCAGTTGTAATACAACTGATGATGATTGCTTTCCCTTGGACCAGTTTGGGGACAAATTTGGCATGTCTTTAAAAAGACATACATATTTTCCCGGGAGACTAAAAGAAAAGAGGCCAAAATTACATTTTCCGCCAGGACAAAAAGCTCCCAGTCCGATCCTGCAAATTTAATTTTTATGAGTAGGTAACATAATTATAAAATTAAATTTTAAATTAAAAAGTACATATCTATTTGTAAGAAAAATCTTAAAGACACATAAAATAAATTAAAGTTAATGGGAGAAATTGTGCTGGCCACATCAGATTTTTACTTCCCGTTTGCCGTTATTAAAAGAGATATCTATGAGAATCGTGCTAAAAATCACAAAGCAAGATTTTAATGAATAATAATGTTATAGGATCCCTCGAGTATAATATTATCATTTTTACGGTGACCTCTATGAATGTGTGTCTCTGTATGAGTAGTGCATACATACTTTGAGGCATGATTATTTAAATACCGTAAGATTATATTTTATAATTTAGATTTGTTCATCTAATCTACCAACAGGTTTCACTGAATAATATACTCGTAAGTTGACATATTGATACTTCCAGAATCAGGAAAGATTTAGTAATATCGAAGCGATATTACCCAAAATATAACAATATAAGAACGCTCGGCATATCCCGATATTTGAAACGGGGAAAAAATAGAAAACATTAAGGAAGGTAGCAAGGTACTGGTGCGGTAATGAAGAGAAATCCGACGAAGAGAGAAGATGCAGATTATGTGGAGAGGGATGAACATCTTTTAAAGGAATGCGGAGAACTAAAAAAAAATCTGATGTGGCCAACACAAAACCTCCCGCTATTTAATTTTTACATACATACATAAAATCACGCGTTTCCCACTTAGTGGGTTAGCAAAAACCCGGAAACAATAGTAACAATAAGAAAAGGGATAAGAGTAAGAGCTCAGCTGACTCACTTCACTCTTTAACAACATTCTTCTTTCGCCGATTTTCGGTAGCGAATAACCGCATCCGGACCACAATAATAGTTACGCAACAATCATCCTTCACCACACATTCCTATCCTATTTTTATTAATTTAAATACATACTTACGTATTTACTAACGCTGCAAACTGTTCCATTGCATAAAACTATTGCTTTATTTACTATTTTCTTTTTAAAATGTCACTATGATTAATTTAAAGTGATTAGTTTTTTGACAGTGACATTTACTGTCAGTTACATTCATTTGAAATATGAACTGTGTAACAAAGGAATTGTGTTTATCTTAAGCTTCGCGACTAATAAAAAAAAATATTTTTAAATTTATCTGCAAAATATTTAGAAAAAGTATTAATGTATTCCTGTAGAAAATTTAATAATCTTTAATTTTCATAAGACATAAAATGCGAAAAAATGGCATTTAATGATATTTTTTGAAGAAAAACCATTATGAGCTTCAGGTAAAGTGCCATTTCCGGTTACCCGATTTACACCAAAATCTAATGGCTTCTTTTCATATTAGAATAGGATAGAAATACAAAGTTTCAGAATTTTCTGAATGATAATATTTGAGTTAGAGCGAAGACAATATCCCTACACATACACACATACAAACATCATCGTGAAAATGTTAAAATTGGATTCTAGGGACCTTAAAACGTGGTCATTTACTAAAATCTCGATATGTGATTTTTAGCACGATCCCTATACCTCCCTTACCAAGGGTAGCGGGAGGTAAAAAACAGAAGAATCAGAGAAAAAATCCTAGAAGATTCGGGAAAAGGGTTAGGATGGATGAAAGAAATAGAAGAAAGAAGGCACTAAAATAGGAACATGAAATGAATTAGCATGTACATATATACACACTATATTGTAAGAATATAAAATGTGTAATATTAAGCTAGTAAGCAAATAAAAATTATTACTACTACTATAAGCAACGATTTTTTTTCTTTCTTATTAGTGATTAGTAATAGGATTAGAGTAAAAACATAGAATAACAATTATTATAATAATTTTTTATTTGATTAGTCATTTCCATCATTATAAATCTAATATGACTATTATAACATTAACCTTCACTTATAACTTTAATTTCGTATTTTTTTTTTTCATTTTTTTATTTTTTAATTTTATGCATTTAAAACTCTTAACCAGTTTAATATCGTCAATATGCAATGTTAATTTCATATAAATGATAGAATTTTATTAATTATTTATCATTACACGTTGCACCGTTGCAAAAAAAAGAAAGTATAATTTGTGCTATGATTTGCAATTGCAACATTAATTTCTATAATACTATATCTGTCTTATATGACATACTTGAAACGTTAACATTGACATTTCTCATTTTTCATAAACAAACTAATAGCTCAAGTGTTTTCGTAAAATACCACAGGCTAAACAATTTAAATTATAATTATTTATATGATAAAGTGCCCCCACTTTTATAGAAATGCTACGGTCCAAGTAATTATTCGGTTTATATTAATAATTACCGGAATTAATATTCCATCGTTAGATTTGGTTCGGTTAGTATTAATAATTTCCGGGATTAGTATTAATAATTCCCAGTAACTATTAAGATTTCCAGTGCCTCTACTATTTATCGATTCTTATTAAATGCAATGAGCACTGTGCAATTTTTAAATATATATATATATATATATATATATATATATATATATATATATATATATATATATATATATATATATATTTCACATTGACACTCGCACGGGCGTGGCTGTATATACATACCTATATGTACAAACACGAAACACGAATACACTCAAAACAATATTTTAGTGAAAATAATTAAATCGGATTTTCTAAATTTTAAAACGTACATACACAGCAAATTTCTTTCTGTGTAACTAGCAGGAAGTGATGTGCTGACCACATCATTTTTTTAACAAATGTTATTATTACAGAAAAAGCACTATTATAAAAATTATTTTACCGGTGGAGGCGGCAAGGTGACAACTAATATAGTATTATTTGGAAATTACATCCATCAACAACCAAGATTAGCAGGATTCTAAACAAAATATTAAAATTTGGAATAAGTTTATAATGTGTTTATAACGTTCTCCATTTATACATTTAGGGCGAACTAATCTAGTATTATTTGAAAATTGCATCCGTCAACAAACATTACTAACATGATTCTGAACAAAATAATAAAATTTAGGATAAGTATATAATGTGACTATACAGTGTCCCACACTCTATGTTCAGTATAGGGTCTTATGGAGTACCATGTTGCCAAATTTGCCTGCTGTTAGACTACAAGATAGAAAGAGCAAAATATATGCCCAAAAAGAGATGAAATATTCTGGGTACTTAATTGAATGTATTTATGACTGGTGTACTTTCAGTGTATCTAAACAGGTGGGTGAAAAAAAAAATAAATAATAAACTGGTCAGTTTAACAATTTACAAAAAATATAAAATAATATAAACACAAAATATAAGTAGTGTATAAAAACATAACAAGCGTAGGTAAATCAAAATAATTAACATATAAACTCTAGTCAATTTAAAGTAAATAATATAGAACATTTTTGTACTTAATTGGACATTTTACAATCTTCATCAACAATATAAATTCCCTATGTTACATATTTCCATTCTACGAAAAGATATAGAGCTACATGAAATAATTAACACTATATTTTGTAACTCTATACTTGCCGATTGGAGCAAAAAGATATGATGAATTGAAATCCCAAAATTTTTATTCCTCCTACGATACTTTATCCCAATGACATATTGATGAAGAATATTTTTTATGTTTTATGCTATTTATGTCGACATATTATATGATGAACTCATAAAGAGTTAAAATTATTAACCATTATTTTTTTATTTAATTTATATCTTCTTATTTGATAATTTACTAATATTCAGGCTTGATAGATATACTGCATATATTTTACATAGTTCATAAGTCTTTATTCTTTTTTTATAATCTTCAATTTGAATTTATAATATATTAATCTCTAATGCATTTGATCAAGATTAGTATGCCGGGCGGTTTTAAAATATTGCATTGAAATATTACTTATTACAGCATTACAGGTACAAATAGCTTCAGCATGTTTTTTACACCTCGGTTCCAACGCATCTTTTCGCGCCCCTGTAAATAAAACTATTTAGAACTGCAGATAAATTTCGGGTTATTCCAATAAGCCCTTGGGTAAATAAGAGACCCTCATAAAACTTAAATTGTACAGTGTTAACTAATTTTGGTATAGCAATGAAAATTTATGAATGTTTCAATATTACATTACATTGAAAAATTGGCAACATGGTACAGAAAACCTCCATAAGAATAACATTGGCTATGTCTGCTACACTGAAGATAGAGTGTGGGACACTATATAGTAACGTTTTCCGATTAGTGCGAACCAATGTAGAACAAGGCCCGGCAGGGAGGTATATTATTTTTAAAAAGACGTCAGAGTACATACAGTTCAACATGTGACAAACTATCGCCTACTTTTATCTATATTAATAACGTAAACTGTTTTCCTTTTGGCTATGAATGACATGCTGTATGTACTCCGTCGTCACAGGAGTGGGGGGTTTTTCATATTATTATTTCTGGCGCCAATCTTTTTATTTAATTATTTACGAAAATAACAAGAAATTATTATTATTTTTGTTATTACTATGAAAAATATTACATAAACTTTCATTTAAAAATTAAAATACTTTTTTAAAAATGTCAAACAGGCTCATTCTTATATGGAGTTTTGTTTTATGCACTACTCCTATAAGAGCATTTCTTTTTCGCACGGATAAAATTTTTAATTGATTGCTACGATTATTTTTTCACATTGGATGTTCATAGCTGTTTGGCAAATATTTTCGAATTACTAATACTGAACTAATGTCCGATTTGTAGCAAATTGAAAATGTTTCACGAAGTCGAGTGTATATTGCATACCGATAACGCTTCGTAGCCAGTATTTCGCGAGTCGAATAAAATCTAATGGCATGGCCGAATGCGACCCGCTGGCCCTGCTTTAGACACAAAATTGACGTCACACGCAAGAGAGAGATAGAACATCTCCCATACTCCCGTTGTCTTTTCCACCTGTCATTCAAGGTTATAACTTAGCTTTCTATTCCAAATTATATACTAACTAATATAATAATTAGGTATAAGAATTGTCAAATGACATTTTCGACGTGTACACCTCTGAATACAGTAAATGACTGATTTCTTTTGTTCTTTGTACTGTCGTAAACTAGGAACCATTACTTCTAAGCAGTGCCGCTAGAGGCGCTTAGTGCAAATTGCACTTGTGTGTCTATTGTAGTTTTATAGACATAGTTATTAGTTTGAATGATAATTAGTACATTTATGAGATAGTCATAAAGGCTCGTACCACGATCACGGTTTTAACTAAAACACTATTTTAAGAAATGTCAAATTTCATTATTTAGTGATAATAATAAATACTATCAAATTTATCAAAATATGATTTTAAAGCAGAAAATAGTTTGTATTCACACAAATATTTTTAAATGAATCGATCTTCTAACATAAGGGTGAAATTACTTTTTGAAATTTAAATTTGACATTTCTTAAAATAGCGTTTTAGTTAAAACCGTGATCGTGGTACGAGCCATTAGGTATAGGGCAAATATTAAATTATACGCATGGTAACTTTTAAAATGAACCGAAGTTTTCTGCAAAAATAATTTTATTTTTAAGTATTATCTACCTAATTTATTTATGTATTTATTTATTTTTTTGATTTCTTTTTAACTAAATTCATATTTTAGTACAATCATATAAAAACTTATATAGCTATTTATGTAATACGTTGCGAAATGATAGTGTTGTAGACACGCGATGTGAAATTTGTACACAGGAGAGTAAGCGAGTGCTACAACACGTGAAGTGCCTAAAACTCTCATTTCACAATGTATTACATACAAGATTTTTTATAATAGCGTTTTAAAACAGATCATTTATTCTCAAATACCAAATTTTGACTTTTTAAAAATTAAAAAGTAGGCAGACGTCAGGTTCATCTATTCGTTGCTAAATGAAATACTTTTATGCATTAAACTGTCATTTTAAAGCAGTAGTGCTTAAAAGTATTTCATTTAGCATTGTTATAAAACGGTAGAATAAAAAATATATTTTATTATGCATTCTACAAAAACTACTGTTTGAGAGAAATTACAAATATATGCAATTCGCTTCAAATGATTATATCAACGCTAGCTAGTTTTTAGCATAGTTCACATCTGAGCATAGCGGGTTGCCGGCTTTAGGTTTTTATTTTAAAATTATCTAAGATATAATTGTAATAAAGAAATAACAATAAAAGAGTCACTTAGAATTATTGAGAATAAAAATACCAAGTAGGCAGTAGAAAACAAAGTTTTCAGCATAGACAAATAATACTCTTTAGACCAGAATCTCATGTGTACTTAAACTGCATATTACACCTGGTGTTTGGAATAGAACTAAAATGTAAATTAGGCAATCGTTCAGTACTCTTCGAAGACAACCCGTTTTTGATTTTTATCCAAAATATTTTAGCGATTATTTTAGTTTTGTTTGTTTGTTATAAATATAAATGTATCTTCTTTAAAATGCATATACACAAACTTAATGTTAAATTATACTTTTTCTTTTCATTTGAGCATCATAACATTTTGATTTCAAGATAGACTTATGTCAACTTATTTCATTGAAATAAATGTAACGATTTAGAATAAAACACGGATTTCTTTATATGAACACATAAAATTAAACAATGTTACATTAAAGACTTGCTTAATAGAAACACAGAAGTTACAATGAATAATTAAAGCGAATTAAATATTATAAAAAACACATGATAGTTGCCGACAATCCGACAAATAAAATATGTAGGTTCTTAACACAACATTAGCGACATCTATTGAATGGAATTGAGTACTATATAAGTTTCCAAAGGTTGGTTTTCACTCTCATTGTAAACAGTTATTATCTGTCATTTGATATAAGTTGCGATAGTTAAGTTAAAATTGAATTGATGTGAGTGAAAATAGGGTGTAAGTAGTCAGTTTATGCCTGCAGAAGAGATTGATGCTGTAAATGTGCAATTCATGAGTAATTTGAAAATATTCCGAAACAATATTGGTTGGAGCTTCTCAGAAGTGAAAGAAAAGAATGGTGGTGTGTATTCTTGTTAAAGGAAACAATTTTGAACATATTTAAAATCAAATGGGGGATTCCACCATTTTTTATATATATATATATATATAATTTCATTTGAAAATATTAGGAAAACTAAGACTATTGATGAAAATCCGGCGAAAAAAATCCTACTAATAAGAGAGTTATGGTCTCCCGAATTTTGAAAAGATTGACGTGACGTCACGCTTTTGTGTTTTTTTATCAAACTGTTTTCATCATCGACCTAAATGTTCTTGAAATATATGCTATTTTAAGTTATATTTACATAAAATAAATGAATATTATAACACTGTATAAGTCTACATACTTTATAATTACATGTGTATTTAAATTATTAAGTTTAATGCAAGAAATTTATGTTAAAATAAAAACTGTTTGGAAACTGCAGTACAGGAATGTTAGCTCCTCCTTTCGAATTTGATTTTCTTAACTTCCATTGGTAGTAACCCCCACCTCCTAACACGCTATTTGTTATGCATGTATAGGCGGTCTTTCGGTCGTCAATCAAAATATTATATATATATATATATATATATATATATATATATATATATATAGATTTCATATTGTTGTCGAATCGCTATAACCAAAAACCCCTTATTTCCGAAATATCTCAATTATACCATTTCATTTTTTTATTAATATTCGTTATTCAGCATATACATTCGTATTTTTTTACTATTTTCCTTTAATTCGATTGAGCTTGAATCCCCTATTCTGAACCATATGTCATTCTCAATAAATATCCTTCGTTTTACATAAAAAAAAATGGTTATCTCTACCGTTTTAAATTTTTCTAACAATAATTTTTACATTTGAAATAGTTAAAATTTGTCAAACAGATTGAATTTTCGAATCATTACCAATTAAACTTTTACACAAAGATTCGATCCTTGTTTATTAATATGTTTGCATTTTATCTCATTGATATTCACATGTAAATTACAATCATTTGAATATCTCAACTGTTTTTCTTGAAAATAGAGTAGGCTGCAAGACAAATAGCATAGATTTATTTTATCTTATTTTCTGTCTAAAGAATTATTATAAAAAGAATGAAGTTTTCTTTAATATTATTATTAATGCAAGTTATGGTCAGCTTGATACTTTATGGCATAGTTTTCAGAACTGTATGGCGCGAAAAATAATTAATTATATATATAAGTATAAAAGGGGTCGCGATGATAAAAAAAATACATTGCTTTTTAAATTAACATGGTGAAAACAATGTCAACGAGTATAAAATAAATGAAAGAAATAATTGTGAAACATTAGCTTGTTTACTTTTAAATTTATCTTCTGATATTCATAATTGCAAATAGGTATTACTTATTACCGTAACTATATAACAATCTAGTTAGGAATTATAAACATGTCAAAGGTAAAGGCAATTAAAGGTGGTAGAAATAACCTTTTCTCGAAACCATCAAGGAAATTGAATTTTCATCGCGATACATACGAGCCCTTTGCCATAAGAATAGACACTTACAGAATTGACACGCAAGAGAGAAATAGAAGATCATGCTTCCAAACAAACCTCCTCTTGTTGTCTTACGTCCCGCTCGCTGACTCTATCTGTCATTATGTTTGCATCTGTCATTCAGTGTTTACCTAATTCTTTGTGATTTGTTCCTTGTGTTCAATAAAAATGAGTTTAAAACCACAAGATGTGCGTGGGACAACTTTTTTTGTTTGATAATATTGAAGATCATTCGATTATTCAACTAAAACGATGGCTGATGACAGGTCTTTGTTTGGTAGTGGTAACCATAGCAACCTTTAGTTCCATGCTTTGCCGCAAGATACAGTCTTGCAAATTGCAATTGTGTAAGTATCTATTGACTTACATTTATTTATTATAATTAATCGTGTAAAAGAAAATGATTTACACTTGTTCAATTATTATTCGTAAATAAACTTACTTTTGAGTTATTAGAATTAATTTGTTGCTTAAATAAAATGCGGTATCATTAATAAATGTATAGTTGCTTTGTAAAGAAATAGGTTGTACGCCAATTCTTTTGGCGTAGGGCTCGTAGTCTGATGTTTTTGATTGTTTTTATTTTTTATATAATTATAGAGCTTTTTGAAAAAACAACCCTAGTCCATTATTTTTAAAACTAAGATAATAAAAAGAAAACTGTAGGATAAAAATAAAACAATTTCATTTAAAAAAAAAACTACTTACTGTTAAGGATTTTTGTAATTCAGTTTAACTCAAATTAATGATTAAGAGCCTGTTTATAAATATTTAAATCTTCACTTAAAATTTAGTTGTCAAGTAAATTTAATGAAAAGAACAAATTTGAGCCAGTTTCTCTGTTTTATGGCATTTAAATCATTGCCGTCAATGAAACGCGTTGCATTTTTCTTTTCATTAAATTTACAGAAATAAATTTTAAGTGAAGATTAAATTTCTTTATAAAACCGATCCCAAGTATTAGAAAATAGATGTTAAGTAATAGAAATTAAACAATGATGAGCAATAGGATACTTTTTGAGAGAAACAGTGTTACCAACTGTGTCGCATTCAGTGGCAGATTAAGGACAGTTGGGGCCGCTAGGCGAATTAAATTCCCCCACCCCCAAAAATAATAAAATGTATTAAAAAAATAAATAAAAGGTAGGTATCAAATAAATAAAATTTTGTTAAAATAATCAATATTTATGCACATTCCTCATTGTCTAACTAAGTAATCCGCTACTGGTTATATGTAACTCAATTTTACAAAATTTGACTATGGCTGTTTTTGCCAGAGGCTCCCCAATTGCGAATTTATGTATAATTTTTAAATAATTTAAGAAATTTTGGAATAAGTTTTAATTGTTTTATACGTAATACACCAGGTAAGTGTCTTCGTAGGATTCCATTACGACCCGTTCCGTTAAATCACTTTCCCGACTTCATAATGTAAATTACTATTTCCTGAAATCGTGATGTATAATCCACTATTTTCCTCTGCAAAATTTTCAGGGAAATTGAATTTCCCTGCCTAGGAAGTGGTAAAATGCAACGTTGCCAGTTGCTATATCTCTTCTTATTTTCATAAATACATTTTACGTTTCAATACCAAATATGATTATTTATATGAATTTGTTGTTTTAAATTCATAAATAATTTTAAAAAAAAATATTTTTTTTTATTTATAAATAAATTATATGATTTTTTGAGTAAATAAAATTTTTAACAGCGTAATTTAAACTATTATATTAGTAACGATGAAATACATAGGTTGCGTTCTGAAAATGTTATAGGCAGATATTACGAAAACAGCATTGTAATAAACTAAATTTTCAACCTTTACAAATGCATCTGCTGATGCTTGTATTTCTTATAGCACGAGTATATACTCGAGATGATGATAAATAAGTTGTTTGAAACATTCAGTAAGTATATGATTTAATATCCCTAATTAAAACTGAAAGACATCATACTTAAATGAATGGAAAATGTTACATAAATTAAAACTTCATGAGTAAGTCTGTATGTATATGTATTACTTTTCAGGTCTTGTCTACTTAATATTGCATACAAATTTATTCTCATATTTTAGTCTCCGGTTTGGTCTGAGGAGTGAGGAGTGAGGATGGGTACTAAGTAACCAAAATACTCATTTGTTTCAAACAGCAAAAATGCAAGAATTATTAAATTTATAGAGGGAAATATGGTAATGAAACGAATAAAACATAATTATTTTAGATTAAAATTTATTTATTTTATTATTTTCTTAGCTAATTTTCTAATTTAAGTCTCAAATTTTCTTTCAGTTCAATTAATAATTAATAATCAGTTAGGTATTATCAATTGCTTATTTATAAGCTCATTTTCTTTATTTTCATTAATATTATTAACTTTACTCATGCCCATATTCATAAACACTCGTAAAGTTTCAAAACAGCTCGTTATATTTCTTGACAAATAGAATCAAACTTGTCAATTTACATTTCGATTTTTCTTTCAGTGTCTACAGTTTTTATTGGATAATTATAACGAACCGTTAAAAAATTTACGAGGGCTTATGAATATGTGCACCAGTATTGTACTATTTCAAATTTCGGTTTCAATATATCTTCGCCTACTACATGACCATATAAAAATATTTTATTCTGCCTTCCACATGACCATATAAAAAAAATTTGTTGTGGCCAGCACAAGACCTCTCGCCATTTCCATATTAGGCTATATAAGTATTGTATTGCACTTCGCTTTCGAACCGTCGTTTTATAAAAAAATATTACAGAACTTTACCCAAATATTGTTTTTTATTGTATTTAACATGCCTTCTGCACACATATAATTCTAATTATATCAATTTTTCATTGTATGAGGAAGTTTTTAAATGTCAGATATTCTTCCAATTCATTAACCAGATTGGCGGTATTTCTGATGGATATATACATTTTACCACAATTTTACCTATAATTTCAAATATTTAATTAATAAAACAATAAGAAATATTAAATATACTTCCCAGAAAAAGCTATCAGAATGTCACTAAAACTGTTGATTTTTGACACTGACAGTGTCATTTACAAACTATGTTATAAACATTGGAATTTGTCAACTGGTTTCCTTACTGCCTTAGCCTCTGCGATTAGTTTACTCTATAAATTATAGTGTCTTTATCTCTAAATCTATACAAGATATAATAAAAATTTTAAGTGTATTGGATGGAGAATTTTATGTTCTTCAATATTTAATAAAAAAAAAACTCCCAAAAAATTATATTTAGAAGAATTTTTCTAAGAAACTACTACTTCCGGTTGTTCAATTGTTACCAAAACCTTTTCAGCTTTTCCCAGGAATGTCAGATTGAGGAAACTGCAGTTAAATATTTTTTATGCACGGACGTATCATAATTTGACAATTATAAACGAATTTCTTTGACATAAACGCCATTTTATAGCCCGCGGGCCTCATTATAGCCCACCGGGCTATAATGAAACGTCAAACCAAATTATAACCTACAATATAAACAATTTAAACAGGCAACATGAAAAGTTTTTATTACAAATCGAAAATTTTTATATTCTCAAATGACTCAAATGACATAACTAATAAACAAACAATAAACTGTTGTTCTCCGCTTTCATAGCAACACTAGATACTGGATGTATGAGGATAAATTCTTTTCGATACAATTTTTCTAACACTCATAATTTGAAAATTTTCGTCCGTGCATAAAGTTTTGTATGTACCACGAGCGTAACTTGCTTTTATGGCCTTTGCCGTGTTTTTATACCTCGGCTTACGCCTCGGGCTCAAAATCCCGCCGCAGGCCATAAAAGCCTCCTTACGCTCTTAATACATAAATAACTATTAAGTCTTCTAGTTTTTGAGGAATCGTCCCTACAACATCCATACATACACACACACACACACACACACACACACGCACACACAGACATCATTTTAAAAATGTTATAATCGGATTCTAGGGACCTTAAATCGTGCTTATTCAATAAAATCTGAATATGCGAATTTTAGCATAAATCCAATACCTCTCTTAGCGAGAGATAATATTTTATTCAATTTTGACGTTTGAAACTATCATTATTAACTCAATAGCAACAACTACAAGTAACATTTTATTCACAAGTGAATTAAAAAAGTTTAAATCACTCTCACAAAATTTTAACTCACTCTGCAACAAAAAATACATTTAAAAATAACGTCTAAAACGAAAATAACACTTACCATTTTATTTATCAGACATTATCAGCCCATTTCATTATTTTTTACGACATAAATAACAGACAATAAAGCATTTTAAATAGATGACTTGACATCTATCAGCAACGATTGTCCTGCTCAGCCTACTAACTGATCAGTTTTTTATTTGGTCAAAATTAAATATTATAATGGTTTTTATTATTATTTCGTCAAAATTGAATAAAATATTGTACAAACCACGTGAGCTAAGAATGTCTATTCATTCGAGGAAATTAACTCACTCGCTCTTACGGGCTCGTGAGCTAAACTTTCTCATGAATAAACATTACCTTAGCTCACTTGGTGTGTAAATATCTATAAATAGTCTGCTAATGGAACAACGGAACAACTATGAACTATGTCTTAATTTAATAGGCTTTGCTTCTCCTACTATAACTGAGGTGTCTGTATAAACTTATAGTACAGTGTGTAGTGTGTCAAAATCAATAATAATAATAATAATAACTCGGAGTAGGCTATGAACAAAGAAATGCATGTCTTAATTTAAAAGTATTTAATTAAATGTCGATTTAACACGAGATATTATCCAAATGTAATGAAATCAAAGCTTTTCTTCTTGAATCTTATTTTGAAAATAAATTTGAAAACGGGTAATGGCAATATTCTTTTGCTGCTTATTACAATGAATTTCTGAAAAATTACATTTTAAGAACAGTTTTGACAACTTGACTTTTGAATTGAATACATACACATATTTTTAAAATCATGGTATTGGACAATTTACGAATGAAAAAATCTACACACAAAGAGGCATCGTGAAAATAGTATACGGGTATCTGCAGAAAGTCATTACGTTATCAGGTAATGTGGAAAAATTATATGTGGTCAGCACATTGCCTTGAGCGATTTTGTTCCGTTTGTTTTTCCTCTTACCACATACCCTTCCTTCTATTTTTAATATTTCTGCCATACTACAATATTTTATATGTATAGCGATGGTATATAATAAATGTTTTAGTTAAATAATAATCTTAGAACAGCAACCAGAAATAATCTAACTTATCGAAAAAGACAAAAATGAAAGAATACTGCGGTGCTGCAAAGGTTTTAGAAATTGACATTTTTTAAAGAATAAAGTACCTAAATATAATACGTGATACAGTTGAGAATAATTTTGGAAGTTGAGATCTCCAATACATCCGATACATCCGATACCGGTAAAAGAATTCTTACTGATCGCAGTGCTTATTACGTAAGCTTTGATCGTTGTTTCTATTTACTTACCGCCTCCGCCTCCTCATCGGTAATTGATGCATAACACATACCGATCAGTATTTTGTAAATAAAGCATACTGCCTTGGAAACCTTATCGGTAAACATTTAAAAAAACGATCGTGCAAAAAAATACATACTTTCAAATTTAGAAAATTGTTTTTTTCTTTTTTTTTTGGTACTGCTAAGCAGAAAAATATACAATAATCGTCTGGAACCACAAAATTAAGAGCAGTTACCAAGAAGAATTATTTAAATCTTCCTGAAATTGATGTTATTCTTCGTCCAGCGCCTTTTGCGAAATGTTTCTATTAAAAATGAACGGGCTAAAAGTCTAGATATTTCTAATATAATTAATGTTTTTGCTGAACAAAAAGCTCGAAAGAAACAATTTTAGTTTAGTAATTTTTCTTTGTCTATAATATATAATTATTAGTTTATTTTCTTTTAAAAAAATATTTTTCGTTTATACGTATTATACATAATTTTGTTTTTGTTGTAAATAAATGCGAGTACGTAATTAAAAACCCTCTTCTTTTATTTTTTTGTATATTTAATTAGTAACCAAATAAGTGGCGTAGCTATGGGGGGGGGAGGTTTACGATTTCATACCATCACCCCCCCCCCAACCTCCCTCCCTCTCGAAAGTTTCAAAAATTATGTATATTGTTGCAATCCGTTAAATATATTTTCTCTTCTCGCTCTTTCCTAAAACGTACTGTGTTCGCCTCTGATAGTGCCCCATAAGAAATGTTTGCACACGGGCCCCATTTATCCTATTTACGCCACTGGAACTTATTGTATTATTAATTATATTATTACAATCAAATAAATTTGACATTTTTTAAAAAAACATCAATTGGTTTGCATGACAACACTTTAGAAAATGAATTGTACAATTCGATTTAATTTAATGCTTTACAATAAATGTTAATATTGTATTTCATAAAATAAAAACTTAGAAGCAAATTCGTTGACAGTAAATTTAACATTTTTCACAAATTATAGAAACGAAGATTATTTTAATTAGTGCGTGTCAACTTCAAGACATAATGTGCTCTTGCAAAACCCTAAAATCTAATTCCTAAAATCTTAAATAATAACATCATTTAGGCAGGGCATATTAATTTAGTGCGACATCGGACACAGCCTTAGTTGAAACAAGGCTTGTGCTACCAGCCATTCCGTTTTATTTCCGTTGTCGTCTGATTCTTGATGAAATTATATATTATATCTACCATATCTAGCTATTATATTGAATTTCTATTTTTTTAATGTAAACTTTAATTTTAAACTACTATTTATTTTTTTAGTTTCACTCTAAAATTTCCAGGAGAGCCCATACTCGCAATTATTTAAAATCCCATGTTCCCTACGTTCCGGATTTCGGTGCACATGCTTTATAAGTGTATTACATACGTACTCCTTAACTTGTAAGTTTCAAAATATTAAAAATACCTTTCACAAGAGTCAAGAAATGTTTTTAATTTGAAGCAAAGTTTGGTTACAGTGCTTAGTATTATTTATTTAGTGGCTATATTTATACAAAGTTGGGACAATGTTTATAGCAAGTCATACATAACAAATTATAATTTCATTAAAATACATAAAATGGGTGGTAAGTTAAACATTTTTATGTCCAGTCTTCATTAATGTAGACATGATTTAAATAATCATCTACTGAATAAAAACAGTCGTTGTAAGAAGTTTTTTATATTTCTTTTGAAAATAGTTTGAGAAAGTGTTTTTATCTCACTTGGTAGATGGTTGTATAATTTCACTTGAATTGAATTGTTTTCAGACTTTTTTAATCTAAATCGATTTGGACGAATTAAGTTAGCATTTCTAGTATTTTAATTATGGATTTTGATGATGCGAGTATAAAAGACATGTAATTGGCATTCTTTTTAAGCCAATGAATAGATGTTTAATTCGTACTCTAGCAATAATTCATAATACTTTCTTTTCAAGTCGAAAAATAGTTATAGCATGTGGCGAAGAACCCCACAACATAACACCGTAACCAATAAGAGAATGGAAAAGACCATAATAAGTTAAAACTAATGTTGCCAAATCTAAGAATGTTGTAAGTCTGCGAAATAAAAAATAATACCCGAGAGTTATTCATCAGTTTTCACAACCATTAAACTCGTTTCCAATAAAATAATGATTCGTGTTGCGTGCCTAACTGAACCGAATATTCGATTTTCGCCTCTTGGCTAGATCTTGGTTGTTGTTTGTAATTTCGAGGTTTGTGTACGCAGTGCGTGCGTCTGTCGAGGGCTGCAAGGAGAGTGAAGTTAGGGCGGGAGGCGAGCGGCGGGCAACCGACGGGTGAACGACCTCACGAACCGACGACACAACTGCCGATGGGTTGGGATAGGCCAGGGAAGACCCGTACCATAGGCGGAGAACGCAGGTTTCGGCGATACTTGTATTCGGCCGTTGCCCTCGACAACTCCACATCCGGCAAACTCGACACGAACATCACGAAAGTATTTTCAAATTAATATACACTACCTTTATTTGTTTTCTTTCAAAATCCATGTTTTAATTTTTGTATAATAAAGAAAAATATGTATGCGGACACAAGTCCGGCAAACTCAACACCGACCTCATGGAAATATTTTCAAATTAATATTTATTTCCTAAAACCTAAAATATATTTTAATTTACAATTAATGTTTTCATTTTTGTATTATAACTAAAAATATAAAAAAATATATAACTCAACTTATTCATTAAGGAGTGATTTTAAAATGAATAGTTATTTATTATGAGTGTGGAATGTAACATACTAGTCACCTCCGGGCCTCGTGGCTAATTTTCTTTAGTGGTTAATATGTATTCCACTCAAGTGTAATACATTTTACCCAATACTTTTTTAAAACTTCTTAAATCATTTTTTCCTACGACCACTGTTAAAGTAGTCTTTTTAACGGTTGCTTAGCGAGTTAAAAATAACAGTTTATAACACAGTGAATACTTTTAAATCGTTGTCATTGACAACGGATTAAAAGTAAAAAAAAGTTTACTTTTAACACTAGTGTTAAAAAAGAACTAAATCTAGTTATATGTTATACTAAGTATACATTATTTTGGAACGTTTATTGTTATAGTACAATTTTTAGACGACCATTGTGATAAGTATGACATATCAACGTAGTATCCTAATAGCCGAGACAGACGACAAAAGTTAATGATCATTAACTGTTAGATATAGTATGCACACCTAAACTTGAGACTATTGACAGATGCCATAATTGCGTCTATTAACAAACAAGAAAATATTGAATGTAGTAAGAAGCTCATGCTACTTATTGTATTGTACTAGTACAGTACAAAACAATAAGTAACACGTGCTTATTGCAGTCAATATTTTCTGGTTTGTTAATAGACGCAATTTTGACATCTGTCAATAGTCTCAAGTTCACTTGCGTATACTATATCTAACTGTTAATGATAATTAATTTTTGTCGTCTGTCTCGGGCATAACACTGAAAGTTGAACTTATGACATTAGTGTTACGATATATTTCATATCGTAATAGTTGACACGGTTGCTAGGTTACTGTGTCATTATTTTCTAGCTATATGTATAAATTATTCATTTGTCAGCTGTCCGTACATTTGAACCTAAATTTCAGTTTTGTAAAAAAAGTAAAATTTGTTTATGCTCGTCTAAAAAATAATGTTCGTAACTTGTATGAAATTCAAATATCTTAGCTCTTGCGTATTGACTTGCACTCTCATGATATTTGGTATTTTTCATAACTTGTTACGAAAATAACTATATTACAATTGTTTATAGTAATTCCTTGCAAGGCGCTTGAAGAATTGGAATTTAAAACAGTATTGTTTGAAGTAGAGGTTAGAATTTTGTTGTCATAAATGTCATTCTATAATTTTTAGTTTTTACTAATACATAACTAGGGGAAAACGTAGGAAAAATAGTGTATGATATTCGTGTTAAAAGTGATTTTATTTCGTTCGTGGGGTTTATTTTACTCGGCTTCGCCTCGTTTCACAAACTTCCCCTCTCATAAAATGTCACTTTTAATACTTATATCATAAATAACTATTATATTTTCGTTCATCGTTTGACACTGATATATCAATAGATGTACTATTTACATTTATAAAGTAGCCATTGCATGGTTCTTGTTTTATTATATTGTTATTGAAAAAAATTCTGCCATCATTTTTTACCTGTCATTGGGAATTATTTGAAAGAAAAATAAATTAAAATAGATGAAAATTAGGACCTTCCTTTAAAACATATTCACTTACAAGCATAAGCAGCATCGTCGAATTTAATTCCGAAGCTAGTAACCACAAACAGCCGTAGATGACAAATGTCATTATGTAAAGATAAGTAACCAAACCTAAGTATCTTTTAACATGTTAATATAGACTTAAATAAATAAGTTATATAATGTTAAATTATTTAAATAATAAAATAATTTTGTAAACTTGCTTTTTATTTATATTAAAAAAACACAAAAATCAGTAATAATTCCTCCATGACTTCCTAATTATTCTCTCACGGAGTAATGTTGTACATTAGTTATTTCAAATAACCATAGTAACAAATTATTAAAATATCTTTCAGAATTCATATTAGTAATTGGAATAATACTACCTTTTTTTTAGTTTAAGTTCTGTATTTATTTATTTATTATTAAAACCCAACGTTTCGGCACCATAAACTGGTACCTTCTTCAGGGGAAAACATTGACATAAATATGTGAAATAACAAAAACAACAAGTAACCAAGGTAACAAGAAAAGTTCGTAAATGTTACCTTTTTTATGTATACAATTTTCTAGACAATATATGCATGCCCGGCAATAACTTGGACGGCGAACATGCATCTTCTCAGGGAAAAATCTCCTTTTGCCAGAGGAAAAACCGTCCCAAAAACTGGCAGAGAAGTGATCTGTATAACTCAGAGACGCTTTATCGGTAGCGAAATTCCGCAGCCGTACTATTTATTAACAGATGTTAGAAAAAGTCTAGAAAAAAATGTATACATATTACAAATTACAACATATTTAATATTGGAAGCCATGCGCGACTAAGTTCTAATCCGTCACAATGATTGAGATTGATATTTTTTGTTTTATAAATCTCAATGGCTTCTCTAATTAATCTGTTGTTAAGTCGAGTAGGTCTTGCAATAATTTTCGTATCTTCAAATTTAATTTGGTGGAATTCTTCCAAGGCATGTTCTGAAACGGATGATTTCTCAGGCTGGTTCAATCTGATCGATCGATGATGTTCGCTCAATCTTGTAGAGACAGTTCTACCAGTCTGGCCGATGTAAACTTTCCCGCAGACACATGGAATTCTGTAAATCCCTGATGATTGAAGAGGGATGACGTCTCACTTGTTTCAACAAATGACGAAGTTTAACATATGGAGAAAACGAAATCTTCATGTTCTTCTTACGAAGAATTCTACCAATCTTGTCCGTTACGTTTTTTACATAAGGAAGCGATGCATATAATACGTTCCTTTCTTTTTCGTTGTTTGATGGTCTTTTTTCTTTAAGACATTTTTCATTTGAAGACACAGAAAATCCATTCTTCATAAAAATATTTTTAATTTCATTCACCTCTTCTTTTAATTTATCTGGATGGCATATATCTGTAGCTCTTCTTATTAGACATTTGATAGTGCCAAATTTCTGTGGATGGTGGTGTGAGTTTGCATTAATATATAGATTTGTGTGCGTTGGCTTCCTGTAGACTGAATAAAGTAAGGAACCATCTTCTCTTCTTTCCAGTAAAACATCCAGGAAAGGAATAATGCCATTTACTTCAACTTCTACGGTAAAATTAATATTTTCATGGATGTTATTCAAATGGTTTAAGAAAATCGATAAGTTATGACGCCCATGGGGCCAAATAGCAAAGACGTCATCAACATATCGTAACCATAGAGAAGGTTTCAACGTAGAAGATTCCAAAGCTAATTCTTCACAGAACTCCATATAATAATTAGTTATGGAAGAAGACAGAGGATTACACATATTCTTTGTTAAAAATGAAGAAGGATGAAGTTAAACAATGTCGAAAAAGTTTCACAATGTCTTCAGAAAAATGTCTTTTATAGGAATCTTCGTGAATAATGAAGAGACATCAAAACTCACTAGAAGATCTTCAGACGCGATATGTCTGTCCTTGATAATTTCAATAAATTGTTTTGAATTCTTGACATAGGATGATGATTTTCCAATATAAGGTCTAAGTAGATTATATAAATAATTAGATAAATTATATGTACAAGAATTAATACAATTCACAATCGGGCGGAGTGGTAACAAGTATATTATGAGTCAGTGTTTGATAAAATATATTTCTTAAAATATTCGTATAATCAAATCATTAAAAAAAAATTCAAACCTCATGTCATAATATAACAAAAAATAAATCAACCTTTTAGTTTGGCTTCCTAATGGCAGTATTATGGTCGAAACTGAAGTCTTAAATCTGTAAATATAGTGAACAAAATCGAATAAGAGTTGCCACTCTTACGTATGATTATATCAATCAACAAAAATAGATGTTTTTCTCAGTTTTTTTTTTTTACAGATTAAGGTTTATTTTTTGACCATTATATGGCCATTGGTCATTAATATGTTATAAAATATTATTATGCTTACTTGTTGCTATTGTTTTGTTATTATTTATTTATGTTTTTTTTCTGAAGAAGGTGAAGTTTTTTGTTTTTAAAATCAAGACTATGAGTAAACATGCTCCACAATAACCAATGTTAATAACTTTGAACATTAAAATTAGTAATTTTAGCCGCTGATGACGAAAGCCATGGTTCACTCGAAACGTACGTTCATGTATGTAACAAAAAACTTTTAAATACTTCCCTAACAATCACTATTTTATGTATTGCTTAAATATTACATATCATTGATGGCTGTACCTTAAGTGAATGAATTAAACGTACTTTTCGAACTGAATTAAATTTTATATTTTGATACCTACCTAATGTAATAGATATTTAAATGACATTACTTAAATATCACAAAAGTAATAATGTTTAATACCAGTAATACATAATTGTTACAACAAGAGAATGAAACAAGAGTGAGTTATAAATTATATCTCAACACTTTGCTGTTTTGCTCATAGCAATGAGTTGGACTTGGACTTTATATAAAATATCGTGTCACAGTAATTATTGTTAGACAAATAATATTTCCTTAGGCTAATATTATCTGAAAGCATCATGACAATGGGCCGAATTCAGCACTCTTCACTAGTGTCTCAAGTTCTCTAGTAACTATGTGGAATTTATCCTGCATCTTTTTCTTATGTAGCAATGCATATGTTTCTCTTTATTTTGTTATTTTTAGTTAAGCTTCTTTAATTAAATAAAAGTACTGAATTCGACCCAATATCACTTAGTACATAGAAGTTGTCTTAGATCATTTATATTACGTAGGTTATGTGTGATTAGTAATTTTAATTGCAAAATTTATTTTATTCCTCAATTGATTGCGTTTCTAATAGACTATGGGGTTTAATGCGTACAAAAAAAGATGTTTGTGTACAACGAAAAGCTGTTTTTTTTTACAAAAGAGTATTATTTATAAAAGATATTAATTCATTCAATAAAGTTGAAACGTACAAAATAAAAATAATAAATACAATAAAAAAGTTATCCCTACAAAAAAGATTGATTTATATTTTATACAATATAGTTGAAACGTATAAAAAATCTTTTATAAAAAAATTAATAATTAATCTACGCTTTTTATCTGCAGAACATTTTTTTGTGTATATCCTATTTTTTGTGTTTCAACTACTTTATTGTTGAAATTATTATTTTTTTTAATGATAATGTTACACGTACAGGGTGTAAATCGAAAAGTGAAACAGGCCTTTAACATGGGAATTCAGTTATTCTTTGTGCAAACGTTACCTAATTATTTTATGCAAAATTACTTCAAATAAAAGTTAAAGAGATTTAAATTCTGCATCTAAATTATGTGAAACGATTATTCTAGCTCTTTATAGAAACGTAAAAATTAATTATAAAATCATCGTTTTTATGAGCTTTTAGTCAGTGTCACTGCCTAACGTTATACGCACGGCTATATATATATATATATATATATATATATATATATATATATATATATATATATATATACATCCGAAAAAATAAATGAACTTACGTTACAGCGAAAATATTGTGAACAACAACCATCGTTTTAAAATTCAAATCTTAACTTAGTCAACACAATAATAGTTTCTTGAAGACAAGTGTATTATAACCATCCTTATCGCGAGCTTCTTGTTAATGCAAATATGGGAAAGATAAACGTATGCCAACTTGTTAATTCATTTGTGATACAAATGACTTTATCGGACATTTTAAAAAATTAAACTGTAATTAAATATTCGTAAAAATTACATCTGCGTAAAAATTATTAGGACTATGAAAAACACTTCGTCTTAATAACATTATAAGAGTACATATAATAAAAGTTTCTATTTAAGTGAATTCATATTATTCTGCTCTTTGAATATAAATAAATACATAGGATACTTTCTTTCAAAATATTAATATTTATAATAGCCCTTTTTATGTTCCGTTTCAGTAATTGAAAGGAACTATGAAAAGAAGAGAAATTCGAATAAATCTGCGTTGCAAATATTTATAACTGAATTATTAAAGAAATATATATTTTTATATATCATTTCCCAACATTGATGACTCAAAGAAACTATAAACCGTTTAACGTAATTTTATGAATGAGCATAAGAAATTTATATTCAGAATGTAATAACTTCACTTAACATGTATACTTATGTTCTTGTGCGTTGGATGTGTATGAATGCTAGTTAGTAAGTACTAGAGATACAATTTTAGTTACAGTATGTCTGTGAACAACAAGCTAAGGAAGTTTTAGTTACATTTAACAATAATGAATTAAATAATATAAATAAACCATTATAAGAATTAAACTATGTATATTAAATAATGTGTAATATGAATTAATTAACTAATATACATTTATAAGTATATGGAGAAATTCTATGCCCTATAATATTAACTATTTGTTTACCACTGGCTAGGAGATATTTTCAAAATTTTAAACTTCAAACATTTATATCTCGCTTTTTTTTTCACACAAATTAAACACGTTTCAGTGATTATGAAGCACTCTTTTACATTATGATTCTGTGTTAAATGTCATTTTAATAAAACTGCTCTTTAAAATTGTGTACGTAATATAGGCCAAAGTATTTAGTTTGAAATTCTATTTTATGGATCCACCATTTAATGAAAATGGTATTTATCCGATGAAAATTTTGAAAAATAAATCTAGGTAAGTTTAGTTTCAACTGTTTATTATTTTGTTTAAAAAAATCTCAAACTCTGTTTTATCACGTTTGGATCTTGTAGAATAACAAACGTAAACTTTTTATTTCGTGCTTTGCTTGATTTTTCACAAAACTTGTTGCTCAAATCAGAAAATTCAATAAATGGAGTTGTTCGATTCTTATGATAAAACCATCATTTTCATCCATTTTGTTCTTTAAGCAAATAATATTTTAAAAAAATGTTGAGTTCATTATGAATTAATTCAAACTGTCTTTTCAAAATATAAAAATTTTGCCCTGTTGGATCTCGTTCAATCAAATTTCATAATAATAAGGAGCGGTAAATTTGTATTTCAAAAGTAGGCAAATTACTTAAAAATCAAAAGTTAAAATTATTTTTAAATTGGAAAGTTCCAAAACAAAATTAGTTTGTTCATTATTTTCATTATAAACGAACTTAAAAGTAGGTATAGATTTGATACCTTGCACTGTTTCTTACAGAGGTTTGGAGCTTTGAGAATACTGAAATACATGATAAAATTTTGGTGGTTGAATTGAAAAAGAAGAAGAAAAAATAATTAAATTTTTTTAGTTGTTGCGACGATTGCTGAATTGATGGGGGGAGAGAGAAACAGTGTAGGAAATGAGATGTTGAGAAGGATTGAAGAAGACAGAAGGATTTGAAGAGAATTGAGAAAGAGGAAGACTAACTGAAGTATACATTTTTTAAGTAGGGATTGTCTTCTGAAAATTATAATGGGAAAAGAGGAAAAAAACATTTTGTCACAGTTATCAAATTAGTGTGGAGGCAGTACTACACTGATACCTTCTTGTCCAAAGACAGACTTTACTAATGAATAAGATAGTAACACTTTATATCCTTCTATACCGGGGTGCCAATAGAAAGCGGGCCACTCCTATTAACTTCCTTATTTATAAAAATATCTAATTGAAAATTTATATGAAAAAACATATGTAGTATCATTTTTATTTACGAATAACAAACACATTACTTCCGGTTTAACCAGAAGTGGCATCAACTTTCTTATATTAAATAAAATTTTGCCGCCAAAAATTAATCCAAAAAAATCAAATTAAAACAACAAAACACTTGAATCCACTGACAGCTTCTGTAAATGATGAAATTGTTTATTTATGCAACAATTAAAATGCGTAAGTATAATTTTTCTATACTTTTTCAACTTCAATTTCAGAAAAAGTAAATTCAATTTCGGAAGAGGTAAATTGATATTTTCATTATATTTTTTTCTGAAATTGAAGGTACTTTTTCTGAAATTGAAGTTACTTTTTATGAAATAGAATTTATTTAGGTACTTTTTCTGAAATTGCAGTTACTTTTTCTGAAATTGAAGTTACTTTTTTACCTCTTGCTAAGAGAGTTATTGGATTCTTGCCAAAAGTCGCATATCCAGAATTTAGTGAATAAGCACGTTTAAATAAATAAAATAAATAAATAAATAAATCATCACGGCATATTACCCATTTCTGGGAGTGCCAATCTGTTTTATCGCAGATATCGGTAATGATGATGATGACATATTTGTATCGTGCGGGCGCTTACCAGGCGTCAGCTCACGGGCACTCATTGCTGGCGTGGAGAGTGCACCACATTTGGTGTCGGCCGGGATCGAACTCGGTGCCCCCAGGTACGCGACCAGACATTCAGGCACGAGGCCACGGGACCCCATTAAGGTCACTGGAATATGTTGGAGGGACGGTTTCTCAAAAACTATAAGACTTAAGACCAGTTTAATAATGAATTTCTCAATCTGATATTCATCGGAAGAACTGAAAAGTTTTGGGAACAATTGGACAACCGGAAGTAGCAGTTTCTTTTAAAAAATTTTTGAAAATTTGTTTTATTACCAATAGTGAAGAACATAAAATTTTACATTTGGGACATTTAAAATTTTTATTATATCTTCTATAGATTTAGAGATAAAGACACAGTAATATGTAGAATAATCGGATGTAATAAATCGCGGAGGCTAAACTACACCAAGGAAACCAGTTGACGAATTCAATTATTTGTAATTCAGTTTATAATGATAGATTATTGTCAGTGTCAAAAATCATAGGTTTAAGTGACATTCTGTAAGCTTTTTCTGGGAAGTATATTTAATCTTTCTTACTGTTTCATTAATTAAATATTTAAACTTTTAGGTAAAATCCATATTGGAATAATACTACCTTTTTAGTTTAAGTTGTGTATTTATTTATCATTAAAACCCAACGTTTCGGCACCATAAACTGGTGCAATCTTCAGGGAAAATTGACATAAAAATGTGAAAAAACAAAAACAAGTAACCAAGGTAAGAAGAAAAGTTCGTAAATGTTACCTTTTTATGTATACAATTTTATAGACAAAATGGTGCCGAAACGTTGGGTTTTAATAATAAATAAATACAGAACTTAAACTAAAAAGGTAGTATTATTCCAATTATTAATGAGTTCTGAAAGATATTTTAATAATTTAAAATGCATATATCCATAAGAAATGCCGCCAAACTTGTTAATGAATTGGAAGAATCTCTCACATTTATGAACTTCCTCATACAATGAAAAAATAGATACCTATAATTAGAATTTTATGTGTGCACAGACATGTTAAATACAAAGCACAATATTTGGATGAAGTTCTGTATTTTTTTTAATTATAAAAAAACGTTTCGACAGCGAATTACAATACAATAACATTAAATAGAAATGGCGAGAGGTATTGTGCTGGCCACAACCGATATTTTTTTTGAAATTGAATTGACTTTTTTCGAAATTTGATTTACTTTGTTTTTCTTATATTGAAGTTGAAAAGATACCTATAGATATTATACGATTCAATTGTTAAACCGGAAGTGATATGTTTATCATTTATACATGTAAATGATGCTACATATAGTAAGTTTCCGCATATAAATTTTCAATTAAATTTTTAAAGTATGAGCAATAAATTCCAAATTTCTCTAATACCTAATTACATATACTTTTAATTGTTTAGTGTTTAGTGTCATGTTTCCATCTAAACACAAATAAATTTTCCATCTTGGCATAACTCTTAACGAATTATATAATTTCTTCTTTGGTATTTCCGAAGTAAAAATACAATTCTTGTAAAAACTAATTGCATGTTATTGAGAATGTTAGAATAATTTAAATTTATTGAAATATTTTTTACTTGTCTTTATAGAGTATAATCTGAATTTAAAATATACTCCTCAGAATAGAAAAATACACCACAGTGTTCTTTGATTATTTATCAACGCAGTTTCAGTCATTAATCCTTATGTGTGTACTCCTAATTGTAAATATCGTAGGCAAATAATATTTTATCGAACGAATAGCATTCACTAGTTAATATGTTCTTTAGATTCAGTTAGGTGAGGTTAATGTGATTACGTAATATTTATTTGCGATGTTCTCGAAAAAAATCACTTATTTTATTTTTAAATTTATTCCTTATGATAAATCAAATAAAATACTTACTTACTTAATCCTGCACCTTTCTACCCTCACGGGTGTAAGGCGTTCCCCCGGCCTGCGGGGGAGGGGGTTGAGTTCTGATTTGTTGGTCTTCTCCATATTTCTTTCCACTCTGCTCTATCTTGTGTTGCTGTCTTCGTTTCTTCCCAAGTTAGACCTCTTCTTTGCGCTGCCTCCTTTACTTCTTCCAGCCACGTTCTTCTTGGTCGTCCTCGTGGTTTCTTTCTTCCAATTTTTGCTTCAAACACTTTTTTAACTATTCTCTCCTCTCTCATCCTTTCTACATGCCCATACCATCTCATCTGTCCTTCTGCTATCTTATCTTCTATTGCTTTTACTTTTAAGTTTTGTCTGTAGGTTGTGTTTTCAATTCTGTCCAGTCTTGTTTTCCCCTCTATTTTTCTCAAGAATCTCATTTCGGTAGCCGTAATTTTTTCTTTTTGTCTTTGCGTTAATGTCCATGTTTCAGCTCCGTGTATGAGTATAGGTGTCACTACTTTCTTAAATATTTGTACCCTGGTCTCTTTCGGTATTTCTTTCTTTCCTAAGAAGCTGTGTTTGATGCTATTGAATATTTTGCCTCCTGTTGTTCTTCTTTCTTTTATTTCTTCATCAAATCTTCCATCTTCTGAGATCATTGCTCCCAGGTATTTAAATTTTTGGACTTGCTGTAGATTTTCATTTTTTAGTTGTATCGTGTGGTGTTGTTCATTTCTTCCTAGTATCATGGTTTTCGTTTTTTCTTTATTGATCTTCATGTTTAATTTTTTTAGCGCTTTATCATATATTTCTATATTCCTTATTAAGGTTTTTTCGTCTTCTGCTATGATGACCATGTCATCTGCATAGCATAATTCTGCTATTTCCACTCTTCTCAATTTCCAATTTCCTATGTAGTATTTCTTTACTTCTTTCTTTGTCTCTTTTATTCCTTCGTCAAGAATTAGCGTAAACAGAAGCGGGCTCAAAATGCATCCTTGCCTTACTCCGGCTGTAGTTTCAAATGTATTGGAGGTCTCTTGTTTCACTCTTACATAGCTCTTAGTGTTTGAATATAAACTCTGAATTCCTGTTATTAACGTACTTGATATTCCCCTTTTTCTTAGCGTTTTCCATATGTCTTCTCTATTGATTCTATCAAACGCTTTCTCTAGATCAATGAAGCACACATGTACGTTTCTCCCTTCTTTTATTGCCTTTTCCCCTATTTGTCTTAGTATGAATATCGCATCATTTACTCCTCTATTTGGTCTAAAACCAAATTGAGTTTCCTCTAAAGATTCTTCCAGCTCTATTCTTAGTCTACTCTCCAGGATTCTTGCATATATTTTGGCCACTGTGCTTATTAGGGTAATTCCTCTATAGATCCGGCACTCTCTGCTATCTCCTTTTTTAAATATTGGTGTTATGATACCTATTTGCCATTCTGCTGGTGTTATTCCTTTTAGCGCTTCATTCATTATGTCTTTAAGTTCCTGTAGTGCTGATTCGGGTAGTGCTTTCAGCATGTCTGCTGTTATTTTGTCATGTCCGGGAGCTTTTCCTCTTTTGGTTTTTCTTATTGCTTCTATTATTTCTTTCAAGCTTATTTCTTCTTCTTGTGTTATTTCTGTTTCCTTTGTTCGTGTGCGATGGCTTTCTTGTTGTTCTTCATCTTTAGTATCATTTCCCTCTAGTAATTCTATGAAATACTGTCTCCATCTATCCATTATTCTGTCTTCTTCTGCTATCGTCTTTCCTTCCTTATCTTTAATGTTCGTAATTGTTGCTGTCTTCTTTTGTCTTATATTTTTAAGTGTTCCAAAAAATAATTTCTGGTTTTCATTGTATGCGTTTTTCATTTTTTCACCAAATTCTCTCCATGCTTTTTCTTTTTCTTCCTTTATTACTCTTTTTACTTTTTTCCTTTGTTCTTTATATTTTTCATAGTCAGTAGGTTCTTTCGTTTGTAGATATTTATTCCACTTGTTCTTTTTTTCTTTCACTGTAACTTTTACCCTTTCCGACCACCATCTAGTTTTGTTTGTGTTTCTGTTCACTATTCTAGTCGTGCCGCAGCTTTTTTCTGCTGCCTCTAGTACTGTCTTTTTGAAGTTCTTCCATTTCTTTTCTATGTTTCCTTCTTTTTCTTTTGCTTTTTTCTTAAACTCTTCGTTGACGTTCTTTTGAAATTTTTCTTCTATCTCTTGTCTTCTAAGTTCATGGCATTTTATTTTCTTATTTACTATCTTTCTTTTGGTTTCGTTTTTTGTGATTACTTCTTGCTTTAGTATCATTGTTACAAGGAAGTGGTCGCTTCCAATCTCTCTCCAATCAAATAAAATAAATAAATATAAATATATCATCACGGCATATTACCCATTTCTAGGTGTGCCAATCTGCTTTGTCACAGATATCGATAATGATGATGACATATATGTACCGTGAGGGCGTTTACCAGACATCACCTCACGGGCACTCATTGCTGTCGTGGAGAGTGCATTACAGGGGTCACTTATGTACCATTTAAAATTCGAAATAATTGGCGTCAGTCGGGATCAAACCCAGTTCCTTATGATAAATCGATTTTTTTAATTCGAACTTTCTTTTAAACGAATTAAATTATTGGGCATTTGTCAACAATTTCAATGAAATTCACCTGATTATAAATCGAATTTGAAACAATTCTTACACGCGTTCGTCCTTTCCTCTAGACCGTCTACCGATAACGGATTTAATTTACATTTGAAAACTGTGATTACCGTCTTCGGCTGAATGTGTTATCCAACGAAACAAATTTACAAAGACCAGAATCGAATCTCGAAAAATAGTACTGAAATTTAATATAGAAGAGGAATATGACTATATGACAATATTCTCTTTTATTTTCGTTATTTAAAAATATTTAAAATCTGTTTCGGAGTGTCTAGATATATCTTTATCATTGTTAATATTAATTAATAAACAAAAAAATTGTAGACAACTTTTAGATTTTCCACCAGTTCCAAGCCAAAAATCTAACTTTTATAATTTCACTCCACCCTAGTATATCTCATTGTATATATAACCAAAACATTATTACCTCCCACTACCCTAGCTAAGGGAGGTATAGGGATCATGATAAAAATCGGATATAGAGATTTTAGTGAATAAGCACGTTTTGATGTCCCCAGAATCCGATTTTAACATTTTTGATGTCTGTAGGTATGCATGTGTGTGTGGATCTTGTGGACACGATTACTCAAATACTATCAATCAGAAAAATTTGAAATTTTGTATATCCATTCTATACTAATGTGGGAAGAGCTCATTAGGTTGTAGTGTATATCAGATAACCGGAAGTATCATTTATACAAGCTTTTAACAGTTTTTCTTGTAAAAAATTCATTGAATATAATTTTTTAGCAACTTTTACCAATACAAATTGAATATAATGGCACAATTTTAAATTCTACGATAATAGCATTTTGTAAATAACTTGAAATAACTTTATATTATATTATAAAATAATTTATTTTTGTACATCACTTTTCCTCTGCGTCAAACAAAAACAATACATACTTTAATAACAAATTTGACATATTTAAACTAATGTCACTGTCACGAAGCAATTTTCATTAAAATTAATAATGAAACCCTGTTAAGAAGAATTGTAATGAAATTAAGGAAGAATTTAGTAGTTTAAATATGATTGTAATGAAATTAAGGTTTGTAAAAATAATATATTTTCCATAATACATAAATATTAGATATACAGGATAATTCGATTTAAGTTTGATGTTTGCAGCATTATATATCAAACAGCTCTCAATAAAAACGTGATTTCAAAGTGTCAAATAATAGTTTGCAACTACACATTTACGAAATGGATCATGTACGGCGAAAATTTTCAAGAAAGAATTTTAATTTTCTTGGGTGAAGGCAGGGAAACAACTCAAATTTTATTTTAACATCTTTTCAAAAACCACAAAACTCCAGTTTTAAAACCTGTGATGCAGACGCGATTTATTCCCGTTGTCATTTAAATGTCATTTTTAGACTTTCAAAAATCAATTTAGCGGTTATAATGTAATCATGTAACCATGTTGTAACTATTAATACAGTTTTTCAAAATTATAAACAAATAAAATCAACAACAAATACAAATGTAAGTACTATTTTATTTACTTATACACACATAACTGAATAAATATATCACGGCATATTCCCCATTATTGGATGTGCTAATCCGGATGTACCAATCTGCTTTGTACACAGATATCGGTAATGACAGCAGGTATTAAATAATGAGTTTGGAACTAGAATTTCTTTTCAACAGATATTGTGATGTTTCCCGGTCTTTGATTAATAACATAACGTAGGCTATGACCCGAATTAACGTGACGTCACGTTCGGATCTCCCCGAGTTTACCCTAATACCGTGACGCGTCATGCGTGACGGATCAGCTTTGTTGACTGCCCAGGAAAAGGTGTGCAAGGTGCGCCTAAAGAAGTTTTTACTACAAAAAAGCAAATCAAAATTTTCACAGCAATATATTATAATTCATTTGACATTTCATTTCGATGCAATATTGTCTATTTAAGCCAAAATTTAATATTTAAGTTACGTTCATGCAATCGGCCATGAGTCGACTGTATAAAATTTCTTCTTCAAGTAACTTTGGGCCCGAGATATCCACCTCCTAATAACTTTACTTGGCGAATAATTTCTATGAGAATAATTGTTGATACAATTGTATCCATGGCTATTATTCGCCAAATAAAGTTATTAGGAGGTAGATATCTCGGCCCTTAATGTAATATATTCTATTCTAATGTTATCTAACTTAGGCCCGAGATATCCATCTCTTAATAACTTTATTTGACAAATAATTTCTATGAGAATAATTGTTGATATAATAGGGGATTCCAGCTCAATCGAATTAAAGGAAAATAGTAAAAAAATACGAATATATATGCTGAATAACGAATATTAATAAAAAAATGAAACGGTATATTGAAATATTTTGGAAATAAGGGGTTTTTTGTTATAGCGCTTAGACACCAATATGAATTCAATATATAATATTTTGATTGGCGACCGAAAGACCGCCTATACATGCATAACAAATAGCGTGTTAGGAGGTGGGGGTTACTACCAATGGAAGTTTAGAAATTCAAATTCGAAAGGAGGGACTATTATTCCTGTACTGCAGTTTTCAAACAGTTTTTATTTGAACATAAATTTCTTGCATTAAAGTTAATAATTTAAATACGCTTGTAATTATAAAGTATGTAGACTTATACTATACTTATAATATTCATTTATTTTATGTAAATATAACTTAAAATAGCATATATTTCAAGAACATTTTAGGTCCACGATGAAAACAGTTTGATATAAAGACACATATGCGTGACGTCACGTCAATCTTTTCAAAATTCAGGAGACCATAACTCGCTTATTAATAGGAATTTTTTCACCGGATTTTCATCAATAGTCTTAGTTTTCCTAATATTTTCAGATGAAATAACAAAAAAAAAAATGGTGGAATCCCCCATTGTATCCATAGTTATTATTCTCCAAATTTATTAGAAGGTGGATATTTTGGCCCTTATCTAACTTAGGCTGTGTCCGATGTCGCATTTTGGCATTTATTATTTCGGATCTAGGTCTTCTTCACATAAATACAACTCCGAATGGGACACTAGTGATATTCATTCGTTTTTATGACAACACTTTAAGACAACAAAAATGTATTATACAATTCGATTCAATTTGATGCTTCATATTAAATGTTAAAATTATATTTCATAAAACAGAAGCTAAGAAGTTATTCTTTGACAGTAAATTTGGCGTTTTATACAATTTATAGCAACGAACATGATTTTATGATTTAATTAGTGTGCGTCAACTTCAAGGCATAGTGTGCTCCTGCAAAACCCTAAAATCTAATTCCTAAAATCGTAAATAATCACTAGATTTAGGGCATATAAATTTAGGATTTAGATATTAGGGTGATAAAAGTGCAACATCGGACACAGCCTTAGGGTACAATTGTATTAACAATTATTACCATAGAAATTATTCGCCTAATAAAGTTATTAGGAGGTGGATATCACGGGCCTTACTGGATCTGATTAACCAATTTTCGTATATACTGCAATTTATAGGACCCCGGTTTCCGAAGCAGAAAATTTATTTGACAATTATTATACGTTAAATTTTTATTTGCATATTTTGTGATGTGATAAAAATTAGATTAGTATAATTATTTTATTAACCTCATTTTTCAAAAGCCGACTCTTGTTGGTTATTTATGGAAAAATAAAGATTATTTAGTTTTAATGTGAATCTATGTTGTGGAGAAGCGCGTTGGTTATATTTAATAAAAAATAATTACTATTTATTTTATTTTAATATTGGTATGTAACGCATTAGCCACTGCCTGATACCTCGGATTTTATTATTGTATGAAAAAGTACATATTTTTTTATAATGCACATTTTAAGGAAAAAATGTAGTGGCGCCCATGATAGAAACATCTGTACACGTAAGGTAGATGCGAGTGCAAGTGGCTTAGTTCAATATCTGGTGCATCCACGCGTCATGTGTGTGCGTGTAGCTCGCGTATCACGCACCAGGGAGCGGGGGACATTGCCCTTCTTCCGAGGGCTAAGCTAACGCCGTCACATCCATGCACTGCCCTTATTTACACAAGAGCAAAGTCAAATTAAATTGCACCTCAAATTACCTATAGTTCGTCGCATGAAAGTTGAACTTTAAATTAGTTTATAATTGCAATGGAAAAGAACAGTGCCGTCGAGGTTTCTGATTTTTTCATAAAAGAAATTACTGACATTTTTATTTCTTGCAAAAATAACTTAATACCAATAAATTACACAGATTTAAGGCAAATGTAGACATTGACGTCACTATAGCATGCGAAGAGAGAACCGAAATAGGTTCCCATTCAAATTTGACAAAAGCTTCGAAATATAGTATATGTTTCTCGTCATTTAGCAAACGTCAGTCGCTTTTATTAAAGTTTTACATGAAATTTTTTTATTACATTTTAAAGAGAACACAGCGTTTAATATTTTATATATGTATACTGACAAAAGTGGAAGAAGTAAGGTTAGATTATGTATATATATACCTATGCACTTATGTCAATTTATATAATTAACCTTAGGGTCAGGTTTTAAAAATTAAATTCTAATAATTTTTAATAATATTTTGTTTATTTTTAAAGATATAAAAAATATGTTAACAAACAAAAAAAACTAGACAAAGGGGCTGGATAAGATGATCGTATAACTAAAAAATTTGATGTGGCCAGCACATGACGTCCCGCCAATTCCATGTTTAAAATAGCAATGAGCTTTAAGTAAAGTATCACTTCCGATTGATTGTTTGTTTTGGATTATATTTTATTATGTTTTTCCTGAAAAATCTGTGAGCAAATACCAACTTTGCGAAGTTTTGGATCATTAATATATTGTAAAGAAAAATCGTCACACACACATTATTGTCAAAATCAGCACCAACTTCCTTACGCTCTAAAACGCAATCTGTGTAAATTCTTCGCCGTACATTATCCATTTCGTAAATGTGTAGTTGCAAACTATTATTTGACACTTTGAAATCACGTTTTTATTGAGAGCTGTTTGATATATAATGCTGCAAACATCAAACTTAAATCGAATTATCCTGTATATCTAATATTTATGTATGATGGAAAATATATTATTTTTACAAACCTTAATTTCATTACAATTTTTCTTAACACGGTTTCATTATTAATTTTAATGTAATCGCTTCGTGACAGTGACATTTATTTAAATATGTCAAATAGGTAGAGGCAAAGTGATGTACAAAAATAAATTATTTTATAATTCAATATTTAAAGTTATTTCAAGTTATTTACTAAATGCTTATTGTAGAATTGAAGATTGTGCCATTATATTTAATTTGTATTGGTAAAAGTTGCTAAAAAATTATATTCAATGATTTTTTTACAAGAAAAACTGTTAAAAGCTTGTATAAATGATACTTCCGGTTATCCGATATACACTAAAAACTAATGAGCTCTTAGTATAGAATGAGTATACAAAATTTCAAAATTTTCTGATTGATAGTATTTGAGTAATCGTGTCCACACACACACACACACATACCTACATTGTAAAAATGATAAAATCGGATTCTGGGGACATCAAAACGTGCTTATTCACTAAAATCTCTATATGTGATTTTTAGTACGATCCCTATACCTCCCTTACCTAGGGTAGCGGGAGGTAAAAATAAGAGCAACTTTAAATCTAGCATAGGGTATCAGTATTTTTACCTCCCGCTACCCTAGGTAAGGGAGGTATAGGGATCGTGCTAAAAATAGCATACAGAGATTTTATATAATAAGCACGTTTTGATGTCCCCAGAATCCGATTTTAACATTTTTACAATGATGTCTGTAGGTATGTATGTGTGTGTGTCTGTGTGTGTGTCTGTGTGTGTGTCTGTGTGTGTGTCTGTGTGTGTGTGTGGATCATGTGGACACGATTACTCAAATACTATCAATCAGAAAAATTTGAAATTTTGTATACTCATTCTATACTAATATGGGAAGAGCTCATTAGTTTTTAGTGTATATCGGATAACCGGAAGTATCATTTATACAAGCTTTTAACAGTTTTTCTTGTAAAAAATTCATTGAATATAATTTTTTAGCAATTTTTACTAATTAAAATGGAATATAATGGTTTAATCTTCAATTCTACGATAATAACATTTAGTAAATAACTCTAAATAACTTTAAATATGAATATATAATATAATTTATTTCCATATATCAGCTAGCCTACGCGTCAAACAAAATCATAATTTTAATGACAGGTTTGACATATTTAAACAAATGTCACTGACAGGCAGTAATTATATTAAAATTAATAATAAAACCGTGTTAATGAGAATATAATAGTAAAATATTTTATTAAGGTTTGTAAAAATAATATATTTTCCATCATACATAAATGTTAGATGAACAGGATGATCTGATTTAAATTTGCTAATTGCTATTTTTGCAGCACTATAAATTAATATTAATTTACAACTACACATTTACGAAATGGATTATGTACGGCGAAGATTTTACAAAGATTGCGTTTTAGAGCACCTAGAATATGATGCTGATTTTTATAAGAATGTACATGTGTGACGATTTTTCCTTAAAGCCTATTAAAATATGATCCAAAACTTCTCAAATTTGGTATTTAAAACTCATATATAATTTGAAACAACATATTAGATTTTAACCATATATGATAAATCGGATGTAGTACTTAATTTGGAGCTCTAACAAATTTTTGAGAAAAAACAATAAAACAATCCAAAATTTCGTATTACAGACTTTTCTATTTATTGGACAACAAATTAGATTTTATTTACAAACGATTAACCGGTAATGATACTTTACTTAAAACTCACTGCTATTTTAAACATGGAATTGGCGGGAGGTCATGTGTTGGCCACATCAGATTTTTTTATATTTTTTCAGAGCGTAAATTAGCGATACCAAAATGTCATTGATTTACTTCAACCATTGCAAAATGGCGTCCATTTTTTTTCAATTTTAATAAATTCCATACAAAATGAAACAGTAAGGTATGAAATTTTTTTTAATACCTTACAACAAAAGAAAAAGTGAGGGTACCTCTCTCCATAAAGTTGAAGTACTCTAACAGAATTTCTTTGACATAATTATTACAACAAATTCCTAATTGATTGTCACTATCATATTAAATAAATAAATAAAAAAAAAAAACTATTAGAGCACTCCAACTTCATGGAAAGAGGTAGTATCAAAAGAACAAAAATAATGCAGACTTTTTTTTTCTGTTTTAAGGTATAAAAATTGTTTTCATAGCTTGCTGTGTTTAATTTTATTTGTAATTTTCATAGAGTTATAAAATATATATACATATAGAGGGAGTCTAAACACTCAAAGGTGATGTCATGCGGGGTAAGCTTGTGTTTGTACGGCGGCCATCTTGGGAAGATCAGTATATACAAGCGTTCTATGGTTATTTGATTATTTTACGTTAATAATCGACTCTATTTTGTGTTATTTGGGTGTAAAACGTTTGTGCTTTCGGTTGTAATAACCGAACGCCCATAAAAACTTTAAAACAACAAGAAAAAGAAAAGGAAAAAGTGATCACAATTCACAAGTAAGTATTATTTTACTTCTACATATTATTAATGTTTAGTTCACATATTTTATTATATTCTTTACATATTTCATGTAAAAAAATTAACTTATTTTTGTAATAAATATGTTTGTACTTCGCTACGTATTTATTGTAAACATCATTATATTTTTATATGAAATTTCTAGCCTTAAATTATTTGCCTATTCGGTACCCAGTTTTTGTACGTTTCTATTTTAATCATTACAATTGTCATAAAATTGGAACAGTTCTATGCATTATTCATTAAATTTTTATAAATATTTTATTAAAGTTTAATCGCAATTCACTTTAAATTGAAGAATTTTAAATTTTTTGGGTCTTTCAAATTTAAATTGAATTAATTTTAATACATTTCTGACTGAATTAATGCTTGCTAATTACAAATAGCTTCATTTTCTGTTACATTATTGTATTTTTGTAACAAAACTGAAGAACGTGCACTTAAATACATTATATTGTAGATCGTCCCAAGATGGCGGCCACGAGGTTCCCCTTCCGTCTCATGGCGACAAAAACTCTGTCCACATCTATACTTTACGCTCTCTCTAGTCCTATTCTATACTCTAAGGTAATTTTACATATATGTTTTGAAAATAAATGGTCACCATTTTGCTATAGCTGAAATAAAATTATAATATTTTGGTATCGTTGTGAAGCTAATTTTATAATTATATGTTCTGAAAAAAATATACATAACAATACCGATTCCCTATGCTAGATTTAAAGTTCCACCCATATCCACTAAACCGGAAATGATGCAAAAATTTTACTACGATCATATTATGAGTCCCTTTGTCTAGTTTAACTTTACTTATTTTACGAAATATTCTTTGGTGCAAAATTCGCCGATCATTCTGTATATCAAATACCACACTTTCTAGATCACCTAAGAAAAATACGATGTCATAAACTTGAATAAAATATTCATATTTACTAACATTTATTTGACAAAATACAAACCTAATAAATACGAGTAGAACCGAAATTCAAGTTATTCTATATATCTATATAAATAATTAATTAAAAACTAAATGCATGTTCAGATATGAAATTTCAAACATTTTTATTTTGATACATAAATTATACATCATAAAAGCATCACTACAAATTTAAATATTAATGAACTAATTTTTAATATGAAATTTAATATCGATTTGATAAATAAAATTACATCAAAAATAGAAAATGGAAATAAATGGTATTACAGAAATGGGTAATATGCCGTGATGATATATTTATTTTTACAATCGACAAAATATTTAAAATAGAAAAGTTAGATATCCTATATTTATATTTTCATTGATATAAAGATCGTTGTGTTTTGCATTAAAATTTTAAGACTTTTCAATATTTTTTGTAAAATGTATTGTTATATACGACCAAGAAGGCTTCCCAAGGGCCATTTAACTGAAGTAGGTAGCTCTTATACTTTTCGAGATCTCATAATGGTGGCACTTTTAAATGTGAGGAGAGACCGTATATACTGAAAAGTGTTAGGTTGAAAATAAGAACACTTCAATGAATCAGTATGCTAAATATATTTAAAAGAACTGTTGGTATTACAAAGGACAGGAACAAAAAAAAACAGATTAATATCATATATGTTTCATACAGCCTAATTATTATCATACGTAATATAAAAATGAAATAATTGAAGCCTTAATCGAATATACAGAGAGAGAGAGAGAGAGAGAGAGAGAGAGAGAGAGAGAGAGAGAGAGAGAGAGATAAGTGGTGTTTATGCAGCCAGTTATAAGAATAAGCGCAAGAATAAGAGTAGTGATATTAAAGTTTTTAGGTTAGTGAAAAGTAGTTACATTTATTATTCTCATAGTGGTAGCAGCGTTGATTTGACATTTATAAGATTTATAATTTTATTATTTTTTAATTTGTTAAAATGGAGTACAATCAAAATATAATTTTGTCTGCACTAATTCAATTAATTGGGAAAGCAGAGAATCCATCACTAAATTTGACATAATTATGTTTCGCCAACACCGATTATTATGAATGAATAATGAGTGACCAATTTTTTTGTTTGAAGTATTTGACAGTTGACACACATGCGCACTTCGCTATCAGGAGCTTATTCCTTATTCTTATTTCTTATTCCTTATTCTTATTTCTGCAGCATAAACCGAGTCGTATGTTATAACTGTTTTAACTTTATCACTATTCTTATTCTTATTTTTATTCTTAAATTTTGCGAGCATAAACCCACCATAATAGAAGCTACTAAATTTAAAATCTGTACAAAAAGGAACATGAAAGACAAGAATCAAGTAATATAGATAAATATTGTAACATTCATAATTTAGTAGATACTATGTTTACAATGATGCAAAATTTTAACCCGAAGCATAAATATTTTTAACTAATTTAAATTTCATTTAAATTGCATATATAATAAACGACACAAGTATATTAAAATAAAAATATGCAAATTATGAATTTTAAATTACTTGTTGTATATTTATTTATAACAAAATTGTTTTTACACATATATAGCCTGACCTAATGACAAATAAGCTTGTATTAAAAACGATTATTTATCTGTTCAATTCGGGAAAAATGTTTAAAACGTTTTTTCGTCATATTTTTTGATTTAAGCACTTATGTATATCTTGCAAACTAGGTCGAATATCTTTAATTTATAAACACAATATTATAAAGAAAACTTTAGATCACAATAAAAGAAAAAATTATAAATCATTATTTTTATATTTATTCGAATTCTCCGTTAAAATATAATGCGAAATTTTTTTCAATTTAAAGTTCCAGGTTTTTTATTCATGTACATAAAGTACGTTTCGTCCGTAAAATTAGCCCATCATCAGTACTGTTAAATTTAAATAAAAAGCCAAAATATTATTCATATATGTTTTTATATTTATACATGGATAAGTAATTAACAAATATTTTGTAATTTATAAATCAAAAAATCAATATTAACATATATATGAATAACATTCGGACTTTGTAAAGGATGAGAAAAGTGCAATTTTCTGCAGTAGTCGCAGAAAAAAAATATGTATTTACTTTATAGCATATACTGAAAACGCCAGCAATGAGTGCCCGTGAGGTGACGTCTGGTAAGCGCCCGCACGGTACAAATAAGTCATCATCATCACCGATATCTGCGATAAAGCAGATTGTGGCACACTCAGAAATGGGTAATATGCCGTGTATATACAGTCATTCAAAAAAGTCTCCGTACGACAGTAGTTTTAATGTATTTTACGAAAAATAGCAGTCTAAAACCCAATATATTTCATTTTTGTTTTAATTCAAAATGACACGCAGTATATTACGTTATTATGCATATAAAATAAACAAATAATATATTTAATTTATTTATGTTATGGGGAAAACATTGAAAGTATTCATAATTTCATGACAAAAAAGTCTCCGTACGATAACCAAAACATTTAAATAATGAACCATTTATTTATGTTTCATAAAGAAATATAATATTTGTAGGGTTTTCCTTTAGTTTTTCCATCAGTAACTAAGCGATGAGTCATTGAATCCACCAAATTTTTGGTCACTGATGGCATTATATTCTGCCATTTTACTTGTAATTAATTTTAAATTCTTTTTTGCTTTACATTCTTTTTTATCTTAAGAATTTTCCGCACTTTCTCAATCTGGTTAAAGTCCGGAGACTGTGAGGAATGATTAAAGCATATTTTTAATATTATACAATACGCATTCTCTTACAGACGCGAATTAATTGTCGAATTTTTCTGATGAATGAAATTAAAATTGTCTGTTAAGGCCCTATTTTTCGGCACTTTGTTTTAAATTTTCTTTTAAAATATAAAGGTAAACTTTGCTACCCATTGTTGCAATAATTACTACTTTTCGTATTCCCGCTGAGACAATATAGCCCCAAACATAATGCTACCACCGGCGTATTTAACTCTTACTATTAAATGCCTTAAATTTCAGGGTTTTTCCATTTTTTTGCCTTCTATCTAATCTGTATGTATTATACTTACTTATTTACGTTACCAGTAAACCTAATAAAGAATTAAAACTTTTAATTTAATAGTAGAAAATCTAAAACATTTAAATGAAATCGTTTAATCGTTAATTTAAATATGCAAACGGTTACTTTAATTTCTTATTTTATTTAATTTTACTATATTTTGGCTTCATTATTTTTGTCCTACAATTTTTGTTAATTTATCTAATGAATTAGTAAATTAAATAGAAAATTTAAATGCATTTTTAGTTAATTTCTTTATTTATATTTAGTTCAATACTTATTACAAATAAATGTAGTCATTTCATTTAATTTTGTATTGAATTTTATTATAATTTGTTAATACAAATGTAGAAAATTTAACTAAATCAACTTACATAATTTAATGAAACATAGGCTGAAAAATAAGGAATTTATTTAGTTAATTTAACTTCAATTTAGATGTTTTTTTTCTGTGTAGTGCATAAATTTAAAATCGAAATATTGTTAAAATGAAAGGAATATTTATTTTTATAGCTTATGTTTACATACCTGTCAGTCTGACACACAATGTTGCTAATCTTGGACATTGCAGTTATCGTAAAAATACTCAAAATTATGTGTTTTATCCCAAACTTATTTATTTCGTTTCTCTTGCACATATTTTCAGTCATTTTATGTACAAATTTACGATTGTATATTGTACACCTGCCCAAATTACCATTAATGCTGCATTTTCATGAATTTTTCGTATAATGGATTATTTTAGTGCCGATTTCTGAACTTTTAATGTCATTTTTTGTATATTTTAGAGACGATTTCAAATAAAAAAATTCACAAATAATACTAATCTAACCTAAAGCTTATTTTTCTCTATTTTAATATTGGCTAGTTGCACCAACAAGGCTTAAATTTTAAACTAGGATTGAACCAAAAATTGCAAATCATAATTTTGTCAGCAATAAATTACAATTCATTTTTGACATAATTTCTAAGCATTATTGTCATTTTAAGCCAAGTTTAATATTTAAGTTTCGTTAGTGCAACCGGCCCTACATCTTTAAATTAAGCTTACTCGGTCACCATAGTTAAATGATTTTTCATAAACACCTAAGTCACGGATTTTTGTATTCAATCTTTATATGTTACCAAAAAGACAGACAAGAAATAAAAATAGAGCAGTAGCGTAACAAGACCATATCAAGTACAAGTAAAAAAAAAAATCTGTTGTGGCCAGCGCAATACCTCTCGCCATTTCCATTTTATGTTATATGTATAAGTATTGTATTGCACTTCGCTAACGAAGCGTCGTTGTATAACAAAAAAATTGCAGAACATTTCCCAAATATTTAACATGTCTTCTGTACACATACAATTTTAATTATATCTATTTTTCATTGTATGAGGAAGTTCCTAAATGTCAGGGATTCTTCCAATTCATTAACTAGATTGGCGGTATTTCTGATGGATATATGCATTTTACCTACAATTTTAAATATTTAATTAATAAAACAATAAGAAAGATTAAATGTACAAAAAAAGCTTTCAGAATGTCACTAAAACTGTTGAATTTGAACACTGACATCTGTCATTTCCAAACTATGTTATAAACATTACTATGTTATAAAAATTTAAATTTGTCAACTGGTTTCCTTAGTGTCTTAGCCTCTGCGATGTACTACATTAAATTATTCTATATATTACAGTGCCTTTATCTCTTAATCTATACAAGATACAATAGTATATTGTGTTATTAGGAGTAAAAGTGATTCTTTGTGTGGCGAGCATGTAAGTTTACACGACGAGCGGTACGCGAGTTGCACAATTACATGCTCATGTGACACTAGCTCGGTTAATAATATGAAATAGTTAAAATAATTTTTTTTTTTCTATAAATTAATGAGATTATATGGCTTTCGTGACAAGGATGTTACGATGGGGCCTCTAAAATCGCGGGGCCCCCGGGCCTTGCCTCGAACTGCCGCATGGTAGTTACGCCACTGAAATAGAGAGATTCCATTTTAAAACGAAATAAAAATTAAAAGTAAATTTCCCGTAGGCTTTTTTTTAAAAGAAATTTAACCCACAGCAGCTATTATGAGGGTTCATGAATTGTATTGAAAGGTCCGCAAGTGCAATAATAAGTAATTATTATCAATTCTTACAAAACAGAGTAAATTATAAATTAGTTTTTGTAAAATGTGTAAAATTGATTCAAAGAATCAATACTGCAGATTTCTGAGAACAGAATAATTATAATATGTATTAATTTCTAAGAACCAGACGAATATGTGTGAAATATTTTCCTTTCTATAATCAACCTGGCCAGTTTTAGCATGATGTACCTACCTATATTAAATATTATTAATTATTATATATTGAAATACTTGGTTTTTAGTTTCACAATATTTATTTATTGATGACTTGTTTCGCTACTACAATAGCATCTTCAGATCCAATGTATATAAACTTAAAAATTGTATAAACATATATATAAACAAATATAAATATATGTCAGTAAATGTTTTTACGGTGTTTACAAACTTGATTTTATGTATAGATATTTTGTAGTAACTTAGTAACATAAAAAATTAGAAATAAATTATTTTAACTTAAATTTTATAATATTTCTAGAAACTTCATTAAGGGTGAATGATTAAAGTTTGTCTGTTCATTTATTATATTTTCTTTATTTTTTATGGCTTTTTCAATTTCGACGGCTTCTAGAAAATCTAATCTTGGTCCTTTGGTTAATGAATAATAAGTTTCACCATGTAAGAGCTGAAATAATTAAAGAAAATATTATTATTTACTGTCTTATTGTTTCTCAGTTTTCCGATAAAACAGGATTTTTTTTTTTCGATAAAACAAGTTTTTTTTACATTTTCGTTGCTTGATATAGGGAAATAGATAAATTTGCTCCTTATTATGAACTAGTATTATGAACTGAAAATTCTGAATATTAATTGCTAGATATATTCGTACATTAATTTTATTATAAATAATTTTCCTCACAAGCAAATTATTAACATATTATTATATTTTTTTTTCTCGAATTCGTCATAACTGAAATCATAAAGGCGTATGTGACTAATTTTTGATTTTACTTTGTGTATAATACTAGGCAAAAAAAATAAAACACCTGTATTTTTTTAAATCGATTTATTTACGAGGAAAAAGTTATTAAAAATACTATGAAATTAAATCATGAAATTTTGTATTCCTTATTTATACATCAATGGGAAGAGCTGGTTAGTTTTTGGTAACACCTAGTCAACTGAAAGTACAATTTTACTGGAAACTCTAAAGAGTTATTCTTGGAAAAATACATATAAATATCATATTATTCCGATTCAGTTAAGAAAATTGAATTTTCATGGCTATCTTGACTTGAGTCTTGAAAGTTAATATTTGCAGTCTGATCATGTAAAATTTTACCTGACTCGCTTAGTACCTAAGTAGTGGAAAATTTCTCCATGGATACACAAACTGATGTAATATGAAATAACGAACTTATTATTAATTTTTAAACAATTTAAGCTATTCCGGGAAAAAAGTCATACGTATGTATTTCGTCAGGAAGCGACTCACAAGGTTTCAGTCCTCGCCTCTAACAAAACGTAAATTACTGTTTCACAGCTTATGATGTTACAAACTTTAAAGAAAATGTAATTGTCAAAACTTAATTTTTTACCTCCCGCTACCCTTGGGAAGGGAGATATAGGGATCGTGTTAAAAATCACATATCGAGATTTTAGTAAATGACCAGGTTTTAAGGTCCCTAGAATCCAATTTTTACATTTTCACGATGATGTCTGTATGTGTGTGTGTATGTATGTATGTATGTATGAGTGTGTGTGTGTATGTATGTATGTATGAGTGTGTGTGTGTATGTATGTATGTATGTATGAGTGTGTGTGTGTATGTATATGTGTGTGTGTGTGCGTACGTATGTGTGTATGTGTAGGGATTTTGTCTTCGCTCTAACTCAAATACTATCATTCAGAAATTTTTTAAACCTTGTATTTATACCCTATTCTTATATGAAAAGAAGCCTTTAGATTTTGGTGTAAATCGGATAACCGGAAATGGCACTTTACCTGAAGCTCATAATGGTTTTTCTTCAAAAAATACCATTAATGCCATTTTTTCGTATTTTGTCGTTATGAAAATTAAAGATTATTGAATTTTCTACAGGAATACATTAATACTTTTTCTATATATTTTACAGATAAATTTAAAAATAATTTTTTTTTACAAGTCACGAAGCCTAAGAAAAACACAATTCCTTTGTTACACAGTTCATATTTCAAATTAATGTAACTGACAGTAAATGTCACTGTCAAAAAACTAATCACTTCAAATTAATAATAGTGACATTTTAAAAAGAAAATAGTAAATAAAGCAATAGTTTTATGCAATGGAACAGTTTGCAGCGTTAGTAAATCCGTAGGTATGTATTTAAATTAATAAAAATTAAATAGCGGGAGATTTTATGTTGGCCACATCAGATTTTTTTGTTATGGAACAAAATTAGATTTTACAATTCAGCAAAATACAGTCAACGGAAGAATATTGTAACCAACACGTGTGTTAATTGGCGATTAATGATTTCAACCCTCATTAACACACTTGATAGGTAAATAACTTATTAACGACGTTTCATGTTGCTATAGTTTATACATTACCAAATAAAACGGTTTCAATATTTTTTTTATATACTCGCACTCTCGCACATTGGAAAATATTAATGATAGTTCAAAACCGTTTTACAGTTTTTTCGTAGCATCATGCAGTTACATTTTTTTAAAACTTAATAATTCTAGAGATATATTACGCATATGTTTTATAAATCTTGCAACTTGTATCTCAGTATAGAAACAGTTAATATATTCAAATATTACAAGAATTGTGAGTTCGTAAAATAATTTTACTGGAAATACATATATGTTTTACAAGAAACTCTATCTAGATTTTAGAATTTATATAAAATATTGAAATGAAAGTAACGCTGCCCACATCAGATTATTTAATATTGCTGGTAACTTGTTCTTTTTACTCCCCGCTACCCTTGGTAAGGGAGGTATAGGGATCGTGCTAAAAATCACATATCGAGATTTTAGTAAATAACCACATTTTAAGGTGTGTGTGTGTGAATGTGTAGGGATTTTGTCTTCGCTCTAATTCAAATACTATCATTCAGAAAATTCTGAAACCTTGTATTTTTTACCCTATTCTAATATAAAAAGAAGCCATTAGATTTTGGTGTAAATCGGATAACCGAAAATGGCACTTTATCTGAAGCTCATAATGATTTTTCTTCAAAAAATACCATTAAATGCCATTTTATGTCATTATGAAAATTTAGATTATTGAATTTTCTACATGAATACTTTTTCTATATATTCTACAGATAAATTTAAAAATGATTTTCCCGAAACCTAATATAAACACAATTCCTTTGTTACACAGTTCATATTTCAAATTAATGTAACTGAAAGTAAATGTCACTGTCAAAAAACTAATCACAATAGTGACATTTTAAAAAGAACATAGTAAATAAAGCAATAGTTTTATGCAATGGAACAGTGTGCAGCGTTAGTAAATAAGTAGGTATGTATATAAATTAATAAAAATTAAATAGCGGGAGGTTTTGTGTTGGCTACATCAGATTTTTTTTCAAAGTCAATTGCACTCGATCTGATTAGATTTAAGGACCATTTATGCCCGGTTTTTAAGTGGCCGTTTGAACTTCAGCTCAGTTGAACCTTGAACTTGAACCTGAACTATTTTTTGTTTATAATGTGTATATTTGAACTAGTTTAGTTGAACTTCAAATAAATTGAAGATGTGCTGTGTAATTTACGCTCTTATTCAATTTTTTGATTATTAATATGTCATTTTGACATTCCGTCGCTCCACGCTGTCATATTTAAGTATTATTCTTGAAGTAAAAATGGAAAATATTGATGGAAATTATAAGCTACAAATTTTTACCTTGAAGAACTGGATATTTTGATGGATATGATATTAAAGAATGTAGAAAGACGGAAAAGATATTTTATAAGGGCAAAGAAAAGTGTTGGGAGGAAATTACTAATCAAAATAATTAATATAGATGTTCAAATTCTATAGTATTTAAAAATAAGTATGAAAATTAAAAGAAAGGCTCAAAATAAAAATTTGTAAAACGAAAAGAGTTTTTTTAAATCTACTAGTGGTAGTCTTGTTATTCAAGTTTTAACTACCATTCTGATTGATAATAAAATACAAGAATTACAGCAAAAAACCGAATGTTAAAAGTAACATGTGTTCAGGTGGCTCCGCTGAATTCTTGAATATTCATTAATATATTAATGTATTTTATATGTTTTTATTGACAATTAGTACGAGAACGTATTTGGTACAATTCCTTGCGGTACTAGCATAACTTCATTTCTTTAAACGATATCTTACAAAATAATCAAAATCATCTCGTTAAACAAACCGAATTAATCCAGGTCGTATCATTTTTGATATACTATCTCGGTCCAGGTATTCGATAAAATTAACAATATTTTCATCATATGACAAGATATCAATATGTCAGCAAAATATGTCAAAATTAATATATGAATTACCAAATTACTGTCAAAATATTCCACTGAACCAAAAATTCGATACTTAAGCTAGAAACGTTGGCGGTTCACGTTCATGTCAAATTTGAGCTGAGTTCAAGGTTTAATCCAGACTGAAAAACACTTTAAACCCTGAACCTGAACTTGAACCAAATTTTTGGTTTAAACCGTGACTGAAAAACCGGGCATTACTGTCAGTACAATTCATAACTGACAGTAAATGTCACTGTCAAAAAACTAATCACTCCAAATTAATAATAGTGACATTTTAAAAAGAAAATAGTAAATAAAGCAATAGTTTTATGCAATTGAACAGTTTGCTGCGTTAGTAAATACGTAGGTATGTATTTAAATTAATAAAAATTAAATAGCGGGAGATTTTGTGTTGGCCACATCAGATTTTTTAAATACTACACTATAGTCACGCTAGAATTATTGACAATAAGACAAATGGATCATATTTTTTATAATTTTGTTTTAAATAAATGTTCAAAGTAGTTCCCTTCAACAATAATACAGTTCATTATTCATTTCTAAATAAAACAGAAATTTGGACTTCTAAATTCATTGGTAGGTACATAACTCAAACAAAAAACACTCTGTTTGTAACAGACAAAATCTGCTTAAATTACATAACATTTTTAAAAATTGCAGTTAATTAGATTTTTCATAGATTTCATATCCAGGCAGTTTATTAAGCAGATTATTTTCTTTAGTGACTATTTTATAAAAATCATCGCATGTCATATTTCTTAAATAGTACTAGATGACCACTGAGCGCCAATGAGAAAGAAAATTCTTACTACATTTATATATACATTCTTTCTCCCCCAGCACACTTACGATGAAAATATCCGGACTTTTCTAAGAAAATCAGGCTTTTTGTCCGGACATTTCAATTTTACATATGGTAACCCTAACTATGCATTCCTTCCACTTCTTAGAAGCTCCCAACCAATCTTCTGCTGAATGCAGTCAAAATAATAATGAATTGCAGATTAATCTCTTCTTCAAACTTAACTTTTGCAATTTAATTTCAAATTACAGAAAGATAAGCATCGACCTTTAAACTAATAGACGCAGCGTACGAGCAAAACGCTTGTCCCGCCATAACGGTGCAGACACAGTATCTCTATCCTTCAACAGTACGGAAGTTAAGAAAACGCGGTAAAATGAAAAATTTGATTTGTCCCTAACTTGTTATACTTGGTGCATAATCGCTAAGACTATAGATTTAATTTCTTTGTGCATAATTAGTTTTGTTATATATATTTTTAATACAATATATTATATACATATTATATTATAGGGGACAAGTAATAATTAATAAGAACTTACATATGAAATGACAAAGCTGAACCGCGTACGTACCTACTGCACGAAATACACCGTTTCCCCATTATTTTGTCGCATACACACCTCACAACACAAATACGTATGTATTGACAGAAATAATTGTAAATGTTCTCCAAAAAAGTAAATAATGCACAAACAGTCACGAAACGTCAAATGTAGATTTTGACAACTATTTAGTGATAGAGAGCGATGTATAGAGGTTTACATATGACTGAAAAAGATGTACAATGAGTACGAACGTATGCGCAATATACTTTAACTGAGAACTTCCGTACTGTTGAGGGACAGAATATATATTTCTATCCTTTTATGTTGGAGCATTATTCTAACAATAAAAGAATAGGAGACACTTGGTCCATTAGTTTAAAGGTCGATTAAGATAAGTAACTTTAAAATGATAGTGTAAATTTTGTTTTCCATGGCCTACCTAATTTTCTTATTCCCGTATTAACTGAGTTGAAAAGAATTTGGGTAAAACAAATGTAAATATTGGAAAAAAAGAAAAATTCTTTCCCCATGCTCCACATAGGAGTTACGAGAACTTGTATTATGTAAATATGATTATCATAAATATATGCAAGACGCAAATACCTAGTAACTTACTCGTTCTGTATGTTTCACTGAGTATAAGTTTTTTTCTTATTTTTCATTTATACCTATCACATGTAGGTATAATAGAACTGATATGGTAAATTTATCGTAGGTAATGTTTGCTTTCATGCGTATACAATACGGCACATTTTGCATATAGTCTGATATTTTCCAGGAAGGCACGACTGAATAATGCAAGATGAAGGAAATGTCAATTCCGTTTCCGCACATGAAGTTGAGAATAAAGGGATCGCACAAGCATTTGTGAGAATACAATGTAAATACATACGAGCTACAGATCACAGAGCTTCAGATTTTGTTTTATTTGTTATTGGCGATTTGTGCGTAAGTAATAGTAATATTAATACCGAAACTTGCGCTTTAAATAACTTTTTAGCCAGATTAAATTCAGTTTTTTCATCAATTAAATTTAATTGAAAATAAACCAATAAACAATTACCATTTTTTTGACACACTGGTTATTAGAAACAAAACTAAACTAGAATTTGACATATACAGAAAATCAACGAATACTATACTTGCCGTCAAATAATTATGGACTGCAGATTTCTACAATGATGCCAAATTTTCTAAGTGTCTACCTGTACAAATATCTGTAATCTGTCAATATCATTTTATATTCTGACTTTTTCGTTAGTACTTGCGTGCGCTTTTTATTCCCAATCCTATAAATTGTATTATATTGAGACTTTTGAAAAGAAAATGAGTGAAACTCATGAATTAAATGGTCCTGGTTCTTATAAAAAACGTTTAGGAAAATATGATTTAACTGGGCAGGCAAAATCAATTATTGCCAATGTACACATTTTTTTCAAAAAATTGGCGTTACATCCTGAAAAAAATTATAATTTATTAAATAACAAGAAAACTTTGGATTTGACTACAGAAGCATGTTGTGTTGGCAGATCTACTGTTCACCTAATAATCAATTATTCTTACCTTTTATTTAGATTTCACCGGTTATCGTATTTTAACGCAAATGCGACCTTAGCTTGATGTAAGGAAACTTTAGTCAAAATATAAATATAAATTTTCCAGAGACAATTTTTATATTTTATATTACATATTACTGTCTTTCCTTAGTTATTTGTTATAATATTATCTTCATTTACGATGTATTAAAAATTTTAATTAGTTTTAAATATATTATATGACATTTGCGTTCATTCCTGGTCATGTCAAGTTACAAGCGGCAACACCGCTTGGCAAGGAACAGGGTGCGGAAAGGGATAAAACATCAGTCCATAATCATTTGATGGCGAGTATAATCTATTTAAAAAAGCTGACTCGAATCATTTTTGGCAACATAATATAGCAGCCTTTAATTTTTTATTAATAGATTAACCAAATTCCCTTTAAACAAAACACGTTTTGAAAATGAACTAAAATATATTTAAAAAATAGCTAAATACGAGCATAATGGGTTGCCGGTTAAAACCATTGATAAACTAGTCCATAAATTTAAAAGTCGTCAATCCGTATTCGATTTCACAAGTCTAATGTCAACTAATAACAAATATAATAATTATAAATATATAATATTACCATATGATAATGCTACCAAAAGTATAACAAATTTTTTTAAAATCAAAATTGAACGGTAACTTATAAATCAAATAACACTATTAAATCATTATTAGGTAACCCTAAAGATAAAACAGATATTAATAAAAAAATCCGAGGTTTATAAAATTGAATGTAAAGATTGTAATAAAGTTTACATTGAGCAAACTAAAAGAAAAATCTGATGTGGCCAACACAAAAACTCCCGCTATTTAATTTTTATTAATTTAAATACATACCTACCTACGTATTTACTAACGCTGCAAACTGTTCCATTGCAGAAAACTATTGCTTTATTTACTATTTTCTTTTTAAAATAATAATAATAATAAACTTTATTGACATCAGTCAAATGTCACTATTATTAATTTGAAGTGATAAGTTTTCTAACAGAGACATTTACTGTCAGTTACATTCATTTGAAAAATGAACTGTGTAACAAAGGAATAGTTTATATCTTAGGCTTCGCGACTAATAAAAAAAAATATTTTTAAATTTATCTGTAAAATATATAGAAAAAGTATTAATGTATTCCTGTAGAAAATTCAATAATCTTTAATTTTCATAAGACATAAAATTCGAAAAAATGGCATTTAATGGTATTTTTTGAAGAAAAACCACTATGAGCTTCAGGTAAAGTGCCATTTCCGGTTATCCGATTTACACCAAAATCTAATGGCTTCTTTTCATATTAGAATAGGATAGAAATACAAGGTTTCAGAATTTTCTGAATGATAGTATTTGAGTTAGAGCGAAGACAAAATCCATACACATACATACACACATACACACATACAGACATCATGAAAATGTTAAAAATGGATTCTAGGGACCTTAAAACGTGGTCATTTACTAAAATCTCGATATGAGATTTTTAGGACCTCCCTTACCAAGGGTAGCGGGAGGTAAAAATAATTGATACTCGGTTTTAAGAACATTTCTATCATTTAACACCCGGCAATCCTGATAAATCTAGCGTAGCACAACATATATTTATTAACAATCATAAAATTGACATTTCTAACATACAATTATTAAAACATGTCGATGATAATAGATATTTAGACGCATACGAGAGTTTGATAATACATAAATTTTAAGATAAATTGATGAACGCGGATCTAAGTCCCATTCCAAATTCTAAATTATATGAGTTAATATAAGACAGTCCCTTTGTTTAATCTTAGTCGTCTCCCTATATAATTCGAGTTCTCTCCCCTATTCCTCAGAGCTGTTTTGACCTCTGGCATAGTTTATATGCTGAGTAATCTTCTCTGTCTTATTATCTTGTAATTTCTACTGATCATAAGAACGTAGTTCTCGAAATACGTATATAGTTTTTTAAAAATTATTGTTAACGTTAAGGGATTTTCTTTCTTAGTTATAATTTAACCTTAAAACTCCATTTTAGTTTTTAATAGCGACGAAATGGCATTTTTGGAAAAGTAACATTGTTAAGTTTTACTTCATAATCACGACGATGCAAAATATGTACGATGAATGTATCATCATAAAACTATATATAAAAGAATAGTTTATACACAAATCACGTTTTATGAAATTCTGTTTAAAATGAACACTAAAATTAGTTTATGTAGATACACGCGATGTAGTGTAAATTTTACCACTTATAAATTTGGTCGGAAAGTAGGTACTCTTTGTATTGGTTGTACGTTTAAAGTGTAACACACATTTTTTCATAACAATACCAAATTATGTTGTAACATGAAAGAGCGTATTTTAACTATGTGATAGTATTACAAGATGTAATATAAATAAAGAAGATCAATGAATTCGAGTATGAATATGAAGACAAGATCTCATTTATAGAAAGCATTTGACGTAAAGCAAATTATGCCACTTACTGGTTAATAGAGAATCTTCACACCTGGAGCCGTCGTCTAAAAACACATAAGTCTTCGTATTTCACTTTAAATATTAGTTTGCACACAACTTAATACACAAAAATATACGTCCATTCTCTACAATAATCACAAGATACTATGTATATCGCGCGACTTTAAACGAGTTTCAGTGTAGGCATCAAGTAAAAAAATAAATAAACACACTGATTACTGGGAAACAAAACATAGCACAGTGTCTTTTAATAATAATTTAAATATTTTTCTTACAACTTCAGTGTGATTTTTCTGAACACCACTAAATAGTTCAACCTTTTTCATTTTATAAATTAAATTATTTAACACTCCACATTATATTATGTACAATTCTGCACTAATACACATAATTCGCCAGTTATCAAATCGGATTTACACGATTAACATTTCTTAGGCCTATTTTGTACCAAAGTGGTTAATTTTTAACAACTGGTTAAAAATTTTATCCAATAAAGATTGATTTAACAACTAAAAATCCAAATTTTTATTATATATCAACATACCATACCATAGCCACCTCAGGTGCCCCACAGGGTTCAATTCTAGGGCCCCTCTTGTTTACTATCTTTATTAATGATGTCACCGCTGTCATTCAAAATCAAAAACTAATGTTTCCGGATGACTTAAAAATCTTTTGTTCTGTGTTATGCATGGATGATTGCATTTCACTACAAAATGATATTAACAGTTTGACTGAATGGTGCATAGCCAATAGACAGTCTCTAAATGTTTCTAAATGCAAAAATTTATCGTACCTATACTAGAAAAACTTCAATAGTTTTCATTTACATGGCTAATGAGATTATTCTTAAATATGTATCCCATACTAAAGACTTGACATTTAATCCTCATTTCCACCGATTGTCCTAATGCGTAAAAATGTTTGTCTTATGGTAACGTTTACTACCATTTCCAATTTTGCATAAGGCTTAATGCTTAAGAACTAGGGGCAATGCGTAAGGACAAAAGATTGCAAACTTATAACCTGACCAGTTGTCAGTCTATTTTATAATTATTAAATGTTTAATTTTTCTCTTTGGAAATAGATACAGAAAATTATGTATGTATCACATTGAAAAAAGAAGAATTGCTCTAGCAAAGAGAAAAAATCTGATGTGGCAACACATGACCTCCCGCCAATTCCATGTTGAAAATAGCAATGAGCTTTAAGTAAAGTTTCACTTCCGGTTGATCGTTTGTAAACAAAATCTACTTTGTTGTTCCAATAAATAGAAAAGTTTGTAATACGAAATTTTGGATTATATTTTATTATGTTTTTCCTGAAAAATCTGTTAGAGCTTCAAATTATATAAGAGTATTAAATACCAACTTTACGAACTTTTGGATCATTAATATATTTTAAGGAAAAATCGTCACACATACATTATTGTCAAAATCATCAGCAACTTCCTTATGCTCTAAAACGCAATCTGTGTAAATTCTTCGCCGTACATTATCCATTTCGTAAATATGTAGTTGCAAACTATTATTTGACACTTTGAAATCACGTTCTTATTGAGAGCTGTTTGACATATAATGCTACAAACATCAAACTTAAATCGAATTATCCTGTATATCTAATATTTATGTATGATGGAAAATATATTATTTTTACAAACCTTAATTTCATTAGAATCATATTTAAACTACTAAATTCTTCTTAACACGGTTTCATTATTAATTTTAATGAAAATTGCTTCGTGACAGTGACATTTGTTTAAATATGTCAAATTTGTTATTAACGTATTGTTTTTGTTTGACGCAGAGGCAAAGTGATGTACAAAAATAAATTATTTTATAATATAATATAAAGTTATTAGTCGTAGAATTGAAGATTGTGCCATAATATTCAATTTGTATTGGTAAAAGTTGCTAAAAAATTATATTCAATGAATTTTTTACAAGAAAAACTGTTAAAAGCTTGTAAAAATTATACTTCCGGTTATCCGATATACACTAAAAACTAATGAGCTCTTCCCACATTAGTATAGAATGGATATACAAAATTTCAAATTTTTTTGATTGATAGTATTTGAGTAATCGTGTCCACAAGATCCACACACACAGACACACACAGACACACACACACACACACACACACACACACACACACACACACATACCTACAGATATCATTGTAAAAATGTTAAAATCGGATTCTGGGGACTTCAAAACGTGCTTATTCACTAAAATCTCTATATCCGATTTTTAGCACGATCCCTATACCTCCCTTACCTAGGGTAGCGGGAGGTAAAAATAGTGGCACTTCTGTTGAAATAGTCTAAACTAAACAAAGTAGATGGAAATGGTGTTCTAGGAAATTGTCATAATGCATTAAGCCTTATGCACTAATTATTGTGCATTAAGTATTAAAACATTCTGTGGAAATGAGACTTTACTGTTCACCAAATTTGTTATACGATGGCTTATTAAAAACTTTCAATTTAACTAAATTAGAGGTACGTCGACAAATATATCTTCTAATACACCTATGTAAATTAATTCATAATTTAATTAATGACTCTCTATCCTTATCTTTAATAAACTTCCATGTACCCTCAACTTCCACCAGGATTAAAACCTTTTTTACCTACCAGCAGCCTCATCCAACTTGCTCCTTAAATATCCCCTACACTCAATGAGTACACTTTTAATCACTATCCATCAACATGTTGATATATTTCGCTGCATCTTTGATACTTTTAAAAATCAATGTACTCAATATCTTATATCGGATTCTGTTGGAAAGGTAATGGGTTGAAAGTATACACAAATATAAACGTATATTTCTATAAACAATTTATTGTGTTTCTGTCGAGGAATACAGGATAACTAACTCCAATAATGTCCACACAATTTTATATATATATATTACGGTATTACACAATTTAATATTCACTCAAATTATATTTAATTGTTTATTTTGTTTTGCATAACAAACACTTTAATTATCCTATAAATCTAACAGATTCCATTTAAATGTTGTTATATTTTTGTATTTTCACGTGAACTTTTGTATTGGGATGTTTATATTTTCATATGTAATTGGGTCTTTCTGACCTGTTGATCTTTTGATAACAAATAAATAAATACTTGATTGATAATTTTTTTAACCTCTGAGTTACAGAATAGGCCCGACATTGGGATAAAAATGGAATTTCATACCATATCTTCTTTTTCAAAATAAAATTATAAAAGAATAATGATTATTTCAGCACAATTTCTCACCCATTTCTGGGTCTGCAATTTTGTTTTAGTCGCAGATTTTATAGTAATCGGTAATGACACTAATGACAGTACCATTGAGGGAGTTCATCAGAGGTTACATTTGGGCTGTTTTGAAAATTGAAACTAATTTTTAAATCATATTTGATCCCAGAACGCCTAAACTCCAACCGGTCACATGGCACACTCAGCCACGTGACCCCAGTAAAAATAATTTTTAATAATTTTGAATTTAAATAAATTATAACAAAATATAAATGCTATATTCTTTTTATTTACACATACATATAAATAATATTATATAATGGGGATTCCACCATTTTTTTTTTTTTAATTTCATCTGAAAATATTAGGAAAACTAAGACTATTGATGAAAATCCGGTGAAAAAATTCTTAGTAATTTAGTGAGCTATGGTCTCCCAAATTTTCGAATAGATTGACGTGACGTTACGCATATGTGTTTTTATATCAAACTGTTTTCATCATGGACCTAAATGTTCTTGACATATATGCTATTTCAAGTTATATTTACATAAAATAAATGAATATTATAACACTGTATAAGTCTACATACTTTATAATTACAAGTGTATTTAAATTACATATTAAGTTTAATGCAAGAAATTTATGTTAAAATAAAAACTGTTTGAAAACTGCAGTACAGGAATGTTAGCCCCTCCTTTCGAATTTGAATTTCTTAACTTCCATTGGTAGTAACCCCCATCTCCTAACACGCTATTTGTTATGCATGTATAGGCGGTCTTTCGGTCGCCAATCAAAATATTATATATTGAATTCATATTCGCGTCGAAGCGCTATAATAAAAAACCCCTTATTTCCGAAATATGTATTTCAATTATACCATTTCATTTTTTTATTAATATTCGTTATTCAGCATATACATTCGTATTTTTTTACTACTTTCCTTTAATTCGATTGAGCTGGAATCCCCTATTACACAATTAAAGTTTCATGTAAAACAGTGAAGCGACTGACATTTGCTATTAATAACAATAACAAACGACACCTACACTGAATGGTAAAGCACCTCGATTCTTTTTTGTTATGCCATGTCATAATGATGGCAGCTACACTACATTTATTTTTATTTTACTTTATTTTATTTTAAAGTACACTGTCCAACAGGTAAAGCCCAAATACAGGACAGGATATAAATAATTAACAAGAGATACATAATATTACAAATATGTAAAAGTACAATAAAATTAAGTTACATTTACGCTAAGACTGTAATAATTCATATTTTATCCGGTGTTAACCATTTTTAAAATTTAAATAATTTTTATGTTTAAATTTTTAATGACATAAAAAAGGATACAAAACATGGACGGCCTACTGCAAGCACTCTATTGTATTGCTAATTGTAATTGTCAATGCAACAGGTGTACTGTTCAAAACACATGGTAACAATAGAGCACAAAAATATGATAAATACAAAATAATAAAAACATAATGCATCAATTTTTAGCTACCGGCTCCTATATTTGTAACAATGGTATAAGGTCGGTTGATCTGTTCAAAAAATTGAATTGTGTTTTCCAAGAATATGCTAATTTTAGAATCTTTATAGAATACAATACATACGTATTATAGTCTGGACAATGTAACTTGGCGAGTTGAAGTAATTTAGAATTACCCTGCGGTGAGGGAAAAGTTATAAAAACCATAAGCGCGCCAGAAAAAAATCAATTTCATAAATGTACAAGGTAGAACAAATTCGCGTTCCTTACATAAAAAACATTCTTATTATGCACGCTACAAAAAATTCATGTAGGTCTTTATGGACCAACTTTTTGAGACAACTTCAATAGGCATTACAGGAATTTTCGGTCATCTTTTGTTTTTGAGCTACAAGCTAAAACTTATTTTGAAAATACCCGATGATGATCTGTAATTGGTTTTTTCAATTGTTTCTTAATAATTTTTTTTTTTCACCTCAAAAAATTAATAATTCATATTTTAATTATGTTTAAAACAAAAGAATGTAGACTTGTTATACATCGGGAGATGGTAAAATGGGCTACTTGCGTACCTTTTTTTTATTTAATATTTTTGAAGAGAAGGTAAAAACCTATTACCCATTTTTTTTCTTATGACAAATTTTTTATTAATTAGCCAGAAAAAAAATAATGAAATTTGATTATTTGAATTCCCACCATGTATGACGTAGAATTACGCCGCACCAATGAATAGTCGCAAAGCCAAGCGTGGTGCCGTCCCATAGTAATGGTATGTTTGAGCGGGTAATGTAGATCACCTGTTTGACGTTTCAACAATAGTTTGGAGGTTAGTATTTTAGTTTATCTTTTTGGTGTCGATATTTTAAATTACAAGTAATTACCTATGTGTTTATTTATAAAGTAATGAATGTATTTGAAAGACCAGAGAGAGAGAAAAATGAACTGTCAAATTCAAATTAAAACGCCATGCCATCTATTGATAACATTCTTAAACATGCTTCAACATGTTCAATATAAAGACGTCACAGAAAAATTTCTTTCTTAATTTAGTAAAAATCAAATAATTATTTCAAAATAAAATTTATATTTTTATATATGTTTTCAATATAACATTACGTATATCCCAAAAAAAAGTTAATTTTTTTGTACATATTGTAACTTAAGTACATATCTACATATTTACTAATGCTGCAAACTATATATTAATTCCCTTTGCATATAACTATTGCTTTATTTACTATTTCCTTTTTAAAATGTCACCATTATTAACTTGAAATGATTAGTTTTTTGACAGTAACACAGCTGTCAAATACATATATTTGAAATATGACCTGTATAACCATCGACCTTTAAACTAATAGACGCAGCGTACGAGCAAAACGCTTGTCCCGACATAACGGTGCAGACACAGTATCTCTATCCTTCGACAGTACGGAAGTTAAGAAAACGCGGAAAAATAAAAATTTGATTTGTCCCTAACTTGTTATACTTGGTGCATAATCGCTAAGAGTATATATTTAATTTTTTTGTGCATAATTACTTTCATTATATATTTTTAATACAATATATTGTATACACATATTATATTATAGGGAACAAGTAATAATTAATAAGAACTTACATATGAAATGACACAGCTAAACGGCGTACGTACTGCTGACTGCACAAAATACACCGTTTCCCCATTTTGTCGCATATGCACCTCACAAGACATATTCGTATATGTTGACAGAAATAATTGTAATTGTTCCCCAAAAAAGTAAAATAATACACAGTAACGAAACGTCAAATAGGTTTTGACAACTATTTAGTGATAGAGAGCGATGTATAGAGGTTTACATATGGCTGAAAAAGATGTACAATGAGTACGAACGCATGCGCAGTATACTTTAACTGAGAACTTCCGTATTGTTGAAGGACAGAATATATATTTCTATTCTTTTATGTTGGAGCATTATTCTAACAATAAAAGAATAGGAAACACTTGGTCCATTAGTTTAAAGGTCGATGTGTATAACAAAGGAATTTTGTGTATCTTTGATACATAGGCTTCTGGACTTATAAAGTAGATTATTTTTTAAATTTATATAGAAAATATGAATGCGTATCTGTAGAAAATGCAATAATCTTAATTTTTATAATAACATAAATTGCGAAAAAATGACATTTAAATGTATTTTTCAAAGAAAACCCATTTTGAGCTGCAAGTGTCATTTTCAGTTACCCGATTTATACCAAAATCTCATGGATTTGTCCATATTAGAATAAGGTTTCAAAATTTTTAGATTGATAGCTAGAGTTAGAGCGATAAAAGGATCCTAACATACACACACACACAACACACACACACACACACACACACACACACACACACACACACACACACACCACCTCCGAAGGCAGGGGCGGATTGTCCTATCGGGCGATCGGGCAAATCCCGAAGGGCCGAGTGGTCCAAAGGGCCGGTTGGCCACCTTCAATTAAATAATGTAGTCAGAATATATTTTTTTATAATTTAAAAATATAAATTTTGGACAATTACTCTAATATTTGGAAAACATGTTATTTTTTCGTGGAACTTCGATAACTCGAAATTGAATACGAGTATGCCAGAAAAAAATTCGCGTTATCAAAAAAAGTTCGAGTTATTGAATACTCCATTATAATAAATTAGAAAGATAGATATAGTATATGACTATATACACTTACATAAATGTTGGGTGTATTTTATAAAATGGATATCTGTTTGAATAAAAAAAAATTCTTCCTGCACATACATATAAATTTTTTGCCCAGTTTCAAAACTTACAAATCAAACCAAATAAAAAGAACTAGGAGTATATTATATTAGACTTAACGAAGTTCTGTTTCTGATGGGTTCCAGTTTTCGGTTAAAGTTACCAAGAATTTCGTGTAATTTTAAGGTCGAGTTATCAAATAAAAATTATATGCAATATTGCCAATGTATTTCGTTCCAAATATTAAATACTAGGATTTTTTTATGTTGGTATCATCGGAAAATTTGATTTTCAAAGCCAATCCTATTAGCCTATAGGCCTAAGCCGGTAACATGTTTCTGGACAATTTTGAAATACATTATACAATTACTTACCGGATGGAGACACAAAAAATATATGTATACATATAACAATGTGATAATTTTCATAAATAAAAATTATTACACTGATGGATAAAAAAGTCAGACACTTTGATTTTTAATTTTTATTTTTGTCATTATCTCGAGAACTATCAGAGGTACGAAGTCGGTTTATTAGTGTAGCGTGAAATACAGTAGTGACAAAAAAATGGATATCGCCATAAAAAGTGTCCTACAGAAGTGCAAATCAAAATCTGGAATCATTTCATACTTAGAAGTTTTCAAAAACAAAAAAAAATTATAAAATTTACATATTTGTCTGTATCTAATGACCTATGTGTTTCTTCTGAATAAACAATACATTGCTGATATGGCATCCTAATATAGGACAACTTTCATCTAATTAACCGACATCGTAGCTCTTATAGTTTTCGAGATAATAACAAAAATTAAAAATTAAAAAACCAAGTGTCCGATTTTTTTTTCAGCAGTGTACATATACGAGCATGTAATATATCATTTTCACTCTGAAAAGGGCCGGACTAAGAATAATCGCCCGGACCGATTTACTTCTCCAATCCGCCCCTGTCCGAAGGGTTAAAGAAAAATTAAATTAAAAATTGGCTTTTATGCTAGGTGGTTACTAACTACCCATCCCGACTTCCTATAGTGGTTCAGGAAAAAAACTAGCATAATATACTCACCCTGTATAATGGATTTAGAGATAAAATTCGAAGCCTCTGCTACTTCAAGAAATATGGCTGAGATATTCAAATATTTGTAAATGACAGATAAATATCATTGTAAAAAAATAACACGGGGCCTCGTGGTCTTATGTTTGAGTCTGAGTGTCTGGTCGCGAATCTGGGAGTTCGATGTTCGATCCCGAGCAACGCCAAAAATTATTTCAAATTTTAATTAGCACGAAAGTGACCACGCCAGCAATGAGTGCCCGTAAAGAGACGCCTAGTAAACACCCATATACGGTACGAATATGTCATAATCATTACTGATATCTGCGTAAACACAGTAATGAGAAATATGCCGTGATGATATATTTTAAAAATACTTTACTGTAAATACATATACATATGTCATTTGCAAAAACGTACTTAAAGTAAAATAGAAATGGTGGAAGGTAATGCGCTGGAAATTAGTACATGTTTGTCACACGACTGTGGAAAGTGTCATCTCTCACTGCATCGTTGCTGCATGTGTACGAGTACAATAATTATATAATGAAATCCGGACTTTGCTGAAATGTATGATAATGAAAAAGTAAAGTTAATTATAATTACAACAATACTTTATGAATGGAATTACTATAGATAAAAATCATAATAGTTGAGAAAAAATAAACAAAAAGTGGCATATTTAAATTTATATCTCGTACAGTAAATGTAATTTAAAATTAAATGAGATTTCCACACAATACAGTTTAATGTGAATGTTATTTTTAAAACCCTTTTATTAGTATTTTAAATTTTCACAGACCCAGAATTGCTTCATAAATTTGAATTTCGTTTTATAATTATTTTGTATGGACAGTTTATAATTAAAAATTATATTAAAAACTCTATTTTCAGTAAATATTTTATAAATTAAAATACATATCTATTTTAAGAGTTGATGACTAGGAGCTATGAGCACTAATTAACCGATAGTACTTCTAATTAAGCGATTTCAGTTCTGGCCGAATGCGAAGTCAAAAAATTTAAATAAATAATCGCGCAAAACTGATTTCTATATTGTAAGAGCAAAGCAACTAGTAAAGACTTATTTATTTTATTCAGGGTTAGGTGTACCATGAAGTAAATGAAACGGCAGGTTCGTGTCTCCAAATTTTAAGGATTTTTTATATTAATTCTTATTTCTTATTTTTTATTTATTTTTTTAAATTTATTTTTTCTTATTTTTTTTTTTGCTCTGGGCACGTTTGCTCGTAACGTAAACGTATCTAGAGAAGCTCGTGTATATAATGGAGTGCTGGTGCCTGCTTTGATGTATGGAAGTGAATGTTGGGCATGGACGAGAAAGCATAAAAGGAAAGTGACTGATGTGGAAATGCGGTATTTACGTGGTGTTTATGGGTATACAAGACGGGATCGCGTGAGGAATAATTTGGTGTATGAAGAATGTATGGTTAGGAAGAATGTAGTTAAGAGAGTTGGAGTGAGTCAGTTGAGATGGTTTGGTCATGTGGAAAGAATGATAAGTGAACGACTTGTAAAACGCATATATGTTGGTAAAGTTGAGGGTGTTCGATTGCGTGGCCGTCCAGTGTGTAAGTGGATGGATGTGATTGGTAGTGTTTTGAAGGAGCGTAAGTTTCCGAGTGGAAAGAGAAGAAGAGCATGTATGAATACGATTATGAATGTGGCTGAGGCGAAAGAAGTTTGCCAGGATAGGAATGTGTGGCGTAGGATGATTGTTTCGTAATTATTGTGGTGTAAAGATGAATGGTTAGTAAGAATGTTTTGTGAGAATGGAGAGACAGCTGAACTTTTATGTGGACGAGAAGAATGAAGTATGTATGTACAGGAATGTGTAGCGAAAGATGATTGTTGCGTAACTATTATTGTGGTCCGAATGCGGTTATTCGCTACAGAAAATCGGTCACAATAATATGTTCTTGAATGAATGTTATGATGATTTTGGGCAAGGCGGAAGAAGAAGAATGTTTTTAAAGAGTTAAGTGATTCTGTGGAGCTCTTGCTTTCATCCCTTTTCTTATTATTTTCGGGTTTTTGCTAACCCACTAAGTGGGAAACGCGTGATTTTATGTATGTATGTTATTATTAATAATTATTTTACTACACATATTTATGAAAATTGTCATTATTGAAATACGTTATGAAATACAATTAATTATGATTGAATTGATTGTATCCGAAAATAAATAGCACACATCAGATACCCTAATACTTATACAAGGTGTTAAAAAGGGAAGAAATATATTTTGATGTGCTTATTCTCAATCAAAAAGAATTTTTCCAGAATTCGGAAAATTGTTTCTTATTTTTTATTTAATTCTTGAAGCCTACGTTTTTAGTGCCACTGGCCTACACGAATTTTTTATTAAAAATAATTACGAATAAATTTATTTCTTATTCAAAGTTAGTTACGTGAGTTGATAATTCATTATTTTTAATAAAAATTTCTTGCCGGCACGCACGAAAGAACTTTGAGAATTAAATAAATCATAAGAAATAATTTTCCGAATTGTGCAAAAATTCTTTTTGATTGAGAAACAGTACAGAGAAATGCATATACTCTCAGAAAAACACTTTTCTTTAACACTCTGTATAAAACCTACTTTAATTTCATTTTTCTATTTCGGTGTTCTTATAAGCCTATAAAAACACTCAACTCGTCGTTGAGAAGATCTATAAACGCACTGTTTGATACAATGTATTACCGTATACAATCAGACAAAATTCACAACACGCAATACACAAACTGTCAAAATATAAAATTTCAACTCTAAGCGGGAAGCGCTATCAACATAATTGACGAAAAAAAAAACTTTGTCATACATACATGACAAGTCGCATTTTTTAAAAAAATTTCATTGTAAAATTCAAGTTCCTTACAAAAAAAAAAACCTTTTTATTATACACGCTACAGAAAATTGATGTTTTTTGAGACAACTTTAATAGGCGCCACAGAATTTTTCTATCATCTATTGTTTTTGAGCTACTGGCTAAAACTTATTTTTCACTTATTTTGAAAGTACCTCATACATATCTCGCTTATTATGAGAGATACAGAAAAAATGTTTAGTTAATTTTTATACTGTTTTTTACGTAGAATAATGAGGTGTAATTAGATTTTTTCAAAACTTAATAATTCTCGGGATATAACACAAACATTTTTTTAAATGGGAATATATGAATGCTGAAGATAGTCTTATCTTTTTCCTTATTTTGTAAGCTTTTCAATGAATGATGTATAACAAGTCTTTTGTTTCAAACGTGAATAAAACTTGAATTACTAATTTTTTGCATGAAAAAATGAAATTTGTTAAGAAACAAATGAAAAAATCAATTACTGCTCATCATATGTTTATTTTGATTACATATCTATTAATTATATTCAATTATTTTCGAATTAGTTATTTTTTATCGGCATTGTAGTTGGCTTTTGGCTTTGACATGATTCTAAAATTGTGGAAAATATGCTCTCCAAAGTATATAAATTAGGAAAATTAGTAAAAATAATGAAAATAATATTAAAAATAAACAAATCATTATCTCTAATTGATTTTTTATTTGTTCCTGAATAAATTTAATTTTTTTAACCCAAAAAATTAATATTTCAAGTTTTATTCGTGTTTAAAACAAAAGAATATACATTTTGAAAAGCTTATAAAATAAGTAAAAGCTGAGACTATTTTCAACATATATTCTCATTTAAAAAATATTATGTTTGGGTTATATCTCCAGAATTATTAAGTTTTGAAAAAAATCTAATTACACTTCATTATTCTACGTAAAAAAATAGTATAAAAATTATCTAAACACTTTTTCTATATCTGTCATAATAAGCGAGATATGAGGTATTTTCAAAATAAGCGAAAAACAAGTTTTACCCTGTAGCTCAAAAACAATAAATGATAAAAAATTCCTGTGGTGCCTATTAAAGATGTCTCAAAAAGTTTGCCCATAAAAACCTACATCAATATTCTGTAGCGTGATTAATAAGAAAGTTTTCATATAAGGAACTCGAATTTGTTCCATCCTGTACAAATGTGAGATATGATTGAATAACTGACATCGTGACATCCTATCAAAACATCCACTGATTTCATCTATGTAAATATTTCTAAAAAATAATGTATAATATCGTTTCAAATATTGCATTAAAAAGATATTAATTCCACATATGAGGCATAATTATAGATTAATTATCGTTACCAAAAATTATTGTCAATCACAATAAAATTTTAGACGACAAAGGATGTAAAGGCACATTCGATTGTTTGTTGTACAGAAACACAAAGTACTAGGTATGATAAATTCTAATTAATTATGTTAGTATAAATTGGCTTATAAATAAATAACAATTATATCACTGTTGAATAATCATCCTTTGTACAACAATAAATATCATGTCTATTTAGAAAATATAGGAATGCATTCGGGTCGGGCCGGGCCGGGCTTTGAGGTTTGGATCGACTCGGCCCGAAAATAAAAATTACCGGCCCGACTCGAAGATCGACTCGACAAAAAAATTAGCTAGCCCGGCTCGAAAATTGACTCGAAATCGGGCCGGGCTTCGGGCCGGGCCGGGCCAAAGTTCGAAATTGGGTGCATCCGGCATTCCTAAAGTTGATTTTTATGTTAAGGCGAAATGTTTAACTTTTTTCATGTCAAACTTATAAAAACCTCTACATTCTTATAACTTTCAACATTAGTTAACATAAGTAGTTGAAAAATAGACCCTTCTAGTGAAAGTTCGTTATAAAAATTACAGACCTACGAGTATTTAACACTTTGTTTACCAAATAATTTAAACAACTTTTTCACAAATCTTATATAAAAAAAATATAATTATAATTTACATAAGGATTTTTTATCTAATTTTGTTTCTGCTCAAAAATAGAACAAGAAATCATTATGGTAGGAACAAAAATCACTTTTATTTAAGTATACGAGTAATAACAATAATAATAGCAACATCACAATATAATTTTTATGCTTTAATGAATAACCTTGAATTCTTGAAGTAAAATAATACATTTTTATTTATTAATATGTGAAGTGTGTTGTTATTAAATAATTTTTATCCTTTTTAACTTCATCCAATTTCACTAAAATATTAAGGAAACTGTGCATTTGATTGAACTATAAGATTTTTCGGACCGGCCCGAAAAGCTCGAATTTTCGGGCCGGGCCAAAATCTAAAGTCCGACTCGCCTTGATTTTTGAAAATGATTAGCCCGATTCGGCCCGATAAAAAATATCTTCGGCCCGGCTCGATGATCGGCTCGAAATCGAGGCGGGCTTCGGGCCGGGCCGGGCTAAAGTTCGAAATCTAGTGCATCTCCTATATAGCAATACTCATAGAAAGATATTCGTACATATGTATCAGTAAAGTACATGCAGCCTATTTTACATTATATTTTGGCTGAGCGAGCCATACTACTTGTTTCAATCCAAGTTAAATATGCTCTATTCCACCTTCCACCTTACGAATTCAGTAGATGGCGCTTACAACAGCGCCAGTTTTAAACAGCCGAAATTAACGACAACGAGAGATAAAAATTGGCGCTATTCAACTGCTGTCATCTGACATTTTATTAAAATATTAAAAAGGTATCATATTACCATCGAAACTTTGCATATTATAGTCAGCAGGTATGAAATATAAAGTTTATCTACCTGCTTCCCAAATCGGATAAAGATGATACTTGACATTGAACATAAAAATGACACGAGGTGCGAGGTATCATATGTCATGTACACTGACACTAGTCTAAAATTACATTGCATAAACTTTGCTCCAGTTCCAGTCTATCAGAGAGTTTAAAATTGTGCCCTATTCTCATATATTAGCTACATTCATTTTTAAATTAGTAAATAATATTATTGATTGTGAATACTTGCTAACTAAAGTACCACCACAAGTACCACGTTCATCTTCTCGTTATTTCAATGATTTTTATTTACAAACTGCACGTTCAACAGTTTTAACAAAATGTCCCGTCCATTTTATGATTAATTGTTATCATTCTATTCAAGCCCTCATTCACATCTTTCATGACAGTGAAGAAGAGATTAAAAAATACGTTTATTTTTTCTAACTCATTTTTTCTCTTGGCCTGTAATTAGTTGCTTTTGCCTGTAGGGTGTAATATGAAATAATAATAATAATAATAATAATAATAATAATGTATTATAAAAGACGATTGAAAATTCTCGATAAATACGAAACGTAATTCCAAAAGAACTCACTGAGTTTGTCTAGAATTTTCTATTGTCGAGTTGTATACAGGTAAACTATATCATGAATAAAAAGAAATTAAAAAGTAAACAGTAAATTTCACGTAGGCATGTAGTCTAATTTCTTCTGTATGAAACGGCAAACTGTACGCCACATAACCTCTCTTTTTAAATATTGCTATGTAATATTATTTTATATTTATATTGAAATGGTCGTATTTTTAAATAAACTCGCAGGAGCAACAACGCAATTTCTGGACTTGTGATTAAATAACTGATAAGTGTTTACTTGCCAAATTTTTATTTCAAAAAGACTGCTGTCAAACAATAGGTGCGTTTTTCTCCTCAAAGTCGAACTACAGAATCATTTATGTAGTAGGTACTGTGTTTGAAAAATGGCACTGACAACGTTGAGTAGACAGAACAAAGTATAAGTCAATATACGATGGTAGGTACGAGTATATTCGAATATGCAAAGGTTCGTATATTCGTTCACTATGGTTACTTAATAATAACCGGTGTTATTCGTAGTAACTAAGAAAAATCACGCATTCTTATCGTTTTATAATTTAATGAATGATAGTCTACAATACTGAATTGGTAAGGTGGAACAGAGTTTAAAAAAGCTGATGTGGCCAACACAAAACCTCCCGCTATTTAATTTTTATTAATTTAAATACATTCCTGCGTATTTACTAACGCTGCAAACTGTTCCATTGCAGAAAACTATTGCTTTATTTACTATTTTCTTTTTAAAATGTCACTATTATTAATTTGAAGTGATTAGTTTTTTGACAGTGACATTTACTGTCAGTTACATTCATTTGAAATATGAACTGTGTAGCAAAGGAATTGTGTTTATCTTAGGCTTCGGGACTAATAAAAAAATTTATTTTAATTTATCTGTAAAATATATAGAAAAAGTACTAATGTATTCCTGTAGAAAATTCAATAATCTTTCATTTTCATGAAACATAAAATGCGAAAAAATGGCATATAATGGTATTTTTTGAAGAAAACCCATTATGAGCTTCAGGTAAAGTGTCATTTCCGGTTATCCGATTTACACCAAAATCTAATGGCTTCTTTTCATATTAGAATAGGATAGAAATACAAAGTTTCAGAATTTTCTGAATGATAGTATTTGAGTTAGAACGAAGACAAAATCCATACACATACACACATACACACATACACACATACACACATACACACATACATACACACACACACACACATACATACATACATACATACATACATCCAGACATCATCGTGAAAATTTGAAAATTGGATTCCAGGGACCTTAAAACGTTGTCATTTACTAAAATCTCGATATGTGATTTTTAGCACGATCCCTATACCTCCCTTATCAAGGGTAGCGGGAGGTAAAAAGCTGATACAGAAAAAAAACAGTACAGGCAACTATTTTTTCATTGTTTTGACACTTGTGAAATGAAAAAAACTGAATTATGCAATTAGATGAAAATTAATTAATTAATAATTTTTTTTTTAATTTCGTGTCGGCCAGTGGCACTAAAAATGTACACTTCAAGAATCATGCCTTTAATTTTCGGAATTTTGGAATATATCTTTTTGACTGTGAATCAGCACATCCAAATCTATGTACATACCCTCAAAATGTTCTATCATTTTCTTAACATCTCCAGTTGCACTGTATACTGTTAAATTACTGTCATAATGTATGAAATTAGTTTTTTAAACTATAAATGGAGGGGCGGGGGGGAGGGGGGAGGTTCCCACAAGAATAGCATTCCGATTTATGACGCATATCATTCGATTTCGGCAAACCTCACATTGTGAGCAAATAGGTTTTATCTAAAACCGTGCAAAGTACGAAAAAATGATGTATGTACGTTTGTTTCTGCAATAATCAAATTAATCTCCCACTGTATTTGTACATATGTTTTTACGGAATTCGAGATTTTGAAACAAAATAATAGAAAGTTGAAAAGTATAACTAACATTCTTTTTTAAACACCATTTTCTTCTTCATTTCCATACTTTTCATCGGGTAAATACAAAATTCATACAAGAACGAAATAATTACATGTGTTTTTTTTTTTATTTTTTAATAATTATGCTTCTGTAAAATACAATTTCATACCGAACACGAAATCTTACCTCAGTCATACAATGAATAGTTTTGAAGTAGAAGAATTTTTTTATTTCTTGAAATTTAAAATTTTTTAAAGATCTATTTTTGTAATTTTAGTAAGTTTCGAATATTAAAATCCTGAATTATTGTTTCTTCCAAAAATAATTTTACCGACCTATATTGCTACTTGTTTATGAAATCAAACGTTTACTTTATTTATTGGTACTTGAAAAATTGGTGTGTGTTTTCTATAAAAAATACATTAATTTGGTTTTTTGGTTAAACAGTACAAATCACTTATTTGCTGGTGAAATTAGGTACCTATAAAATATTTAATTGAAGTATTTTTTTTAATGTAGGTATGATTTAAATAAATATATATTAAATTATTATTATATGGTAGTTTCAGTACGAAAACGTAACTCATTTCAATATACGCCAAACGTGCAAAATAGGTATAAATATTTAATTTTTAATATGCTAATTTTTTAACCATCCTAACATGATTTAGCTAATACTAGGTTACATTACAAATTACAATTTCATAAATCAAAATTAGGTACGAGTACCATGATTTATGTACCTATGTATGTTTATTTTTGTGCCTTAATGTTCTTCAAAAGATATATTTTGTAATTCTTTGAAGTTTCTAATAAAATTTCAATATTTTTGGGTTGTATGTATAAATTATAATACAAATTTCAAGAGAAAACATCGTTCTTTTATCAATTTGCGGGATCAATTAATTTCTTTGTTTTAATTTAATTTAGATTTTTTTCTATGCAAAATGAAAATTTCCATTAAATTGGTTTGAATCAGTACAAACCACTTTTAATTTGTTTTGCTAGTGACGTTACACAATGCGAGGCAATGTTTTTATGTTGAATTAAAGTTACGCTTAACGTTGCGCTGGGTTGTGTTGGGTTAGGTTAGTAAAGGCGTTGGCCGTTTGTGGCGCGGCGAATTTTGCGCACGACCAAAAGTCGACGATACCTGCACGCCTTTCGTCTCTGCCCCTAACCCTAACCATACTTACGCCGCTGCGTGTTGAGGAAGGTTAGAGTATAATGAACCGCTTCAACCTTGATTCGTTTGTTGACCGCGGGTTGCCAAACAGCATGCTGTCCAAAAACAAAAAGAGCGGCCACGAATGCAATGCACTCGTTCAAGGTCAAGCCGAATCAACATGCACTCTCTCCCTCTGCACCGCACGCCGCTACAAGTCACTTTCATATGTAATCCACTACTATATCTCACTAGGAACAATTCAAATAGCATAAGCACATTTCCTTTATATAAATCATTATTTTATAACATTTACATATATATATAATATTTACATAAAGTGGAATTTGCGTGGTTCAGTACGCAATGTAATCGGCTGAGGTTCTAAGTTCTAAGAACAACAAGAGCGTAAACCTGGCCAAACTCAGTTGTTGAAAAGTATGATGTGGCCAGCACATAACCTCTTGCCTTTTTAATTTTTTATCTCATATAATAATTCTCACAATCCGTCTGTTCTCAGAAGCAGATAAAACTTTTATGAATTACAGTTCAGTTTTGAATGCCAATTAAATTATTTCTCGAAGGTTCGATCCATATTAATATCTCAGCATTTTATGACATGATTATCACATCAATTACATACTTTTGATTGTCAGATTTTTATGAGAAAACATATTATTTTAAATAAAATGCTTTAAATAGTTCAGGGATGCATTCAAAAACACGTTTTTTTTTTTGCAAGCGTCAAAATTTAGAAAACGAGTGGCGAATTTTCTAAATGACAAGAGCGAAAAAAAAATCTTATAGAACGAGTTCTTTATACTATATTTTATATTTTACGTCTTTTATGTTCCTGCTAAAATTAAAAAAAAAACATCTGTATTAAACCGAGTTGATTTAGGGAAATTTGTATGTATAATGTTGTAGTTAGGAACATTGGATTGACATTTATTCAATTATTTGATAGTTCATGTCAATTCTGACTTATGAAGTTTAAAAATTTAAGTAAATGTCATCTATTATCAATCTTCTATAATAAAAAATTGCGTTTCCAAAAGAATGGTCTTTCAATATGCAATTGATTTTCGAAATGACTTCAGTATGAAAGCAAAATATAAAAAAAATTAACTCTGCTTAGACAGTGTTGTTTTCTTTAAATTTTTTATAACAAGAACTGTCAAAAACAGTTTATAGCTGTATTATGGTCAAAACTGTAAGTCTAAACATGTAAAAAAAACTGACAAAAACACATATGTATATTTTTGTTGATTAATAAATATGAAATTATATTTAGCATGTGAGTGCCAGCTTTCGTTGCGAATTTGGACAGACTTCAAGTTTTAACCATAATGGCTGGAATTCAGTGGGTTGTATTAAGGTCTGTATTAAATCTTGTATTAAGTATATGGCAACATTGTAATATTATCCACATGTATCAATGAGATTCAATTGTGATTTAAAAATTTTACCACATGGAAAAGTAATACAGATATCCTTTAGTCAAATGAAGAAGTATTATTGTAAATGGAAGGTGTAAAACGAAACTCATTATTGCAAAATTAGGTTAGAAATATGTCAAATTTTATGTGTCAAATATTTCATACCTGAATGTTAATGAATTTTAAAATATCTCAACCCCCGTTTTGACCAGTTTTGATATTTGTCCTTTTTTCTTACTTCTGTTAATAATATTTTTTTCTTTATTTGATCCTTTGGTCTCTCACTTTTTTCTGACAGGTATTACGAAGTTGCCAAAATATTTTTGACAAAGGACTGTTTTAGCTTAAAACACGCTAATACAACCCACTGAATCTCACCCAATATGTCCATTAGAGTTTCAAGTAAACTCTCATTTTCGATTACCTAATTATACTACCAGAAAGTAAGGTTTGCAAATTATTTCGACAAAAGGGGAGAGATTATGAGGTCGCGTGGCTGTGTGCGTAGGTCGTGATGAAATATTTAAGAACTGATTTTATTTAATTAAATGCATTGTATATTTTAAATAAAATATTGATAATTTAGTATTAAAACTTTTAATATTTCCATTTTACATCAGCAGCATGTTAAATTTGGTAGGAACAGAAAAGATATTGGGCATTCTTGTATCATTGATAAACAGGAAAAAGTTGTTCTAGGCTAGTCAGATTTTGATTATTACGGCTTAAAGTAGGAAAGAAAATGATAAAGACGAACACTAATTTCTGTACCAGAGTTGGAAGATGGTCAACTGGACACATGTTGAATATTTTTGCAACAGGAAAAATATTTAGTTAAAAGTGACGCTCTGATTTTTTTAAACAAACCGTTGCATAACCTAGTGATGTGCCGCCAAAAAATTCCCGTCGGGAATTTGTTTTTTCCCCGGGAAAATACGCACAGTACTGATTCTTCTGATTCTGATGTCTAATTGCATATTTGTTTACATTTTAAATTATTTGTTCTTGTATTACCAGTGTACACTTTTTCGATATTAATAAATTCCCCTCCTCCCCCAGGAAATTTCTCAAAAAAATCCGGGGAAATTCCTGGGAACTTTAAATTTCGAGAATTGACCCATCTCTAACATAACCTAACCTAACACGCAATTGTGTAATTCTACACAGCTATTATTTTATCGCCCAGATGTCGCAGCGCAATTGATCATCGTCTAGATGTCGTGGCGCTCAGTTGACCATCGTCCAGATGTTGTGGCGCTCAGTTGATCATCGCCTAGACGTCTCGGCGCCCAGTTGACCATCGGCCTCGCCCAGTTGACCATGCCTGAGCGTAGTTCGTACTCGGGACTTTACAATGGGCTACTTGCGTGGTACTGAAAATCCGATTTCTGTCACTATATACGTAATGTTACATTGAAAACATATATAAAAATATAAATTTCATTTTAAAATAATTATTTGTTTTTTACTAAAATAAGAAAGAAAATTTTCTGTTACGTCTTTATATTGAACTAGGGGAGGGGAAGCATGTTTAAGAATGTTATCAACAGATGGCACGGCATGCGAGAAAGTTTTAATTTGAATTTGACATTGGTTCATTTTTCTCTCTCTCTGGTCTCTCAAATACATTAATTACTTTATAAATAAACACATAGGTAATTACATGTAATTTAAAATATCGATACCAAAAAGATAAACTAAAATACTAACCTCCAAACTATTGTTGAAACGTCAAACAGGTGATCTACATTACCCGCACAAACATACCATTACTATGGGACGGCACCACGCTTGGCTTTACGACTATTCATTGGTGCGGCGTAATTCTACGTCATACATGGCAAATAATCAAATTTCATTATTTTTTTTCTGGCTAATTAATAAAAATTTTGTCAAAAGAAAAAATATGGGTAGCAAGTTTTTACCTTCTCTTCAAAAATATTAAATAAAAAAAAGGTACGCAAGTAGCCCATTACAAAGCGACACCGTTGCTCTTACGCTACCCTATTAATATAAATTAATAATAATAATAATAATAATAATAATAATAATAATATATATATATATATATATATATATATATATATCATCACGGCATATTACCCATTTCTGGGTGTGCCAGTATCTACACATGTAGACATCGGTAATGATGACGATATATTTTACCGTGTGGGCGCTTACCAGGCGTCACCTCACGGGCACTCATAGCTGGTGTGGAGAGTGCACCACAGGGGTCACTTTTGTGCCATTTAAAATTGGAAATATTTGGCGCCTGTCGGGATCGAACCCGGATCCCCCGGGTTCGCGACCAGACACTCAGGCACGCAGCCACGAGACCCCATATAATAATAATAATAATAATAATAATAATAATAATAATAATAATAATAATAATAATAGTATATTAGTCAGAGAAAGTTTGTGAAAATAATAGATGTTGAATATTACTATAGTTGCCGTCAAATGAGTATGGATTGGAGGAAAAAGTTGAGCATCAGTCTCACAATTGTATTTACAAAAAAAAATATATTAGCCACAATAAATAAAAATGTAAGAAACGGTCACTGGCTTCACGTGGTTGATACAGGGTTGAACGTTCTCATTCACCATAAAGCAGTGCATTTGACTTTCGTTGCAAGATATTATGGTAATGATAATGTGTTAAATAATAAGTATTCAATGATATTCATAGTAGTATTATGCAAATAATAAATACATTTAATGCGAGATTATGTCGTCAAAAAAACACAATTCTTTGAACAAATTTTACAACCTTAAAGTAATATGTGGTTAGGGTAAAAGGCCTATCCTTCGAATTTAAAAATTAACTATACATTAGTACCATGTTTTATCATGTTTTTTCAATGAGAAATTGCATACAGATAAATTTGTGAATTTTCATACTTTAACACATACATCATACCTATGTATACATATAAATATTACCCTAGTTATACATTGAGTACAATGTGTAACACCAGTGGCACGTCACTTTTAACCAATCAGAAAAGATCTTTCCTTCCTATTATAACGTAAATATATTTCTGTAGTTACGAAGTTTATGATTTGCTAATAACAAGATGTACGTAACATAAAAGATTAGTGGTAGTTAGTAAGTTATGAATGACATTAATTATCAAAAAAACGAACATATAAGTAATGAATGTGTTGCAAAAAGGAAATAGATAAAATGTTTAAAAAGGCATTGGTCCGGATGTACTGAAAAGGTCGTTTATATTGACAACGCTGAAAAGACGAGTTCAGCATTCGGGCCATTAATTTTTATAAACTAGTAAAAGATTCAATTTCAAAATCATATTTATATTCATATCCGTCAAATAGGAAATAGGTAGATTATATTTTAAATTACAAATACTAGGAAATAAAGAATAAACTTCCAACTAATTCTAGGCATTTTTACCGCTACTGTTACCGTTTTCCTGACCTCATCATTACGGCTTATAATTGACGAAGTGCTTAAATCTTATTTCTTGTAATATAATATCAGAATGCAGAATCCATAATTTTTCTACTCTAACAAAAACTTGTTTCGTTTTTATATTATTGACTTTGTTTTCAATTTTTGTATAAATTTTATCTAAATCAGAATATATTTTGCATTCCATTTAAGTAAAATACAAGTTTTCATTTATTAATTTTTATACATCGTTTACATATTGTTTTGTGAATTTTTCCAGATTAAAAAGTGCAACTTTGTTTACAAATAGTGAAGATTAACACACGCGTTAATAACATTAATAACAAGTTAAATTTTAACTTTTAGTTAAATTGACAATGAGTTAAATATTATTGTCAAAATTTCGATATGCATTTTTTTTGTTAACCTGTAGTTAAGGATTAACTATCACGGGTGCATAATCTAGTATTATTTCATGGCAAAATTTTTTAGATTAGTTTCGAATCGGCTTGAACATAAAGTTTTGACATTAACTGTTTAGCAGTATTACCTATGGTTACTTGCACTAGCATTATTTATTAATTAATAGGGATCATTAAACGATTTCCAGTACATTAATGAGACCCGTTAATAAACGACCACCGAAAAAAAGTGCTTATTAAAGAACGAATTTTATAAGACATGTTTTTTCGCACGTGTCAAAATTTAATGACAAGAGCGAAAAAAGTCTTATAAAATATGTCCTTTATACTATTCATTATATTTTACATCTTTTATACACTAAAATATTTTTTAAATAAGCATTATTACACCGAGTTGATTTAGGGAAATTTGTATGTATAATGTTGTAATTGGTAGGTAACTCGGTTAATGCTTGTGTCGCATACTTCATCCTTCTGTATAAAAGTGAAAACAAATATCAAGTATTATATTTTTATCATATTGTTACAGGGATAAGCTAATCGAGAAAATTTTTGCCAATTAAATTTGCTAGAAAATGCTCATTAGGTGAGCGAGTCCGAATACGAAACCGACTAAGGACGGAGATAACCGACTGGTAATTATATGTATGTAATAAGCAAATTTTGATAATTACATATGCTTATGTGTAGATATAGAAAAGTGTAGAATATACAGTTTTTCTTTTTTTTTTTTTGTTTATTTTGTTTTGTTTTGATATTGTTATAAATCGTATTAACTAATGTTTTACTGTTATAATAGTGTTATATTAGTATATTATAAAATAATATTATATTAAAGAACGAATGTCATAAGTGTCATTTTATTTTGTAAGAAGGAAATCCTTCGAACAAAATAATCGACAATTATGAAAAAAGTTCTTTATACTATTTTTTCTACTTTGCGCTTTTTCTATGCCTTTTTAAATAAAAAATTCATTTCACAACTCTAACCTTATTTTTGTAACACCATACGATATTTTCTCTTCTTCTTATTTTCAGTTTTAAATTCAAAATTATATAAAAATAAAATTCTTAAAAATCGTTTGTGTTCGTTTATTTAACAAGATTTGACATTTGTAATTTTTAGCCACCAACCTTATAAAAATAAATTGTACTAGCCTATTACTTCACTCAAATGAATTATTAACCAACTATTTTCAGTAACAGCTTCGTTACAGATGCAAAATAGAAAAATCTGTTGTGGCCAGCACAAGACCTCTCGCCATTTCCATATTAGGCTATATAAGTATTGTATTGCACTTCACTTTCGAACCGTCGTTTTATAACAAAATCTTACTGAACATTACCCAAATATTGTTTCTTACTATATTTAGCATGTCTTCTGCACACATATAATTCAAATTATATCTATTTTTCATTGTATGAGGAAGTTTCTAAATGTCAAATATTGTTCCAATTCATTAACCAGATTGGCGGTATTTCTGATAGATATATGCATTTTACCACAATTTTACCTATAATTTCAAATATTTAATTAATAAAACAATAAGAAAAGTTAAATATGCTTCCCAGAAAAAGCTATCAGAATGTCACTAAAACTGTTGATATTTGACAATGACATGTGTCATGTTATAAACATTGGAATTTGTCAACTGGTTTCCTTAGTGCCTTGGCCTCTGCGATTAGTATACTCTATAAATTATAGAGTCTTTATCTCTAAATCTATACAAGATATAATAAATTTTTTAAGTGTATTAGATGGAGAATTTTATGTTCTTCAATATTTAATAAAAAAACTCCCAAAAAATTATATTCAGAAGATTTTTTCTAAGAAACTACTACTTCCGGTTGTTCAATTGTTACCAAAACCTTTTCAGCTCTTCCCAGGAATGTCAGAATGAGAAAACTGCAGTTAAATATTTTTTAAGTCTTATAGTTTTTGAGGAATCGTGACTACAACATCCAGACATACATACATACATACACACACACATACACACATCCACACACACATACACACATCCACACACACACACACACAGACATCATTTTAAAAATGTTATAATCGGATTGTAGGGACCTTAAATCGTGCTTATTCAATAAAATCTGGATATGCGAATTTTAGCATGAATCCAATACCTCTCTTAGCGAGAGGTAAAAAGTAAATTAATAAACACATGGTATCAATTTTTAAATCCCTATGAATAAATAGTAACGTTCCAATTTTATTTTGTACTTATTACTGCATACTGGTCATTATAATGAGCTAACTTTAACTACATTTTATACATGCATTCATTTCAAGTAAAACCGTCATGAAATTTTTGATTTAATTAATTTTAAAAATAAGACAAATGTTAATTTGTTAACTTTAATAGACAATTATTTTAAATTGTAAAATTGTATGTAGCTTCATTCTACCTATTTGAAAACAAAAGAGATTAATGATAAAATGGAACAAATAACATAAAAAATTTAATTCAGAAATAATCTAAAATTGACGTTCCCGGCGCAGTGCCGTGGTCAATGGCGGACCATGCAGTGGATCGTAGATCGTTAAAACACGATCCGGTTGTTGATCGATTGCACAGCCCGCTCGTCGCGATTCTCAAGACTCAGCTTGCAACATCTACGTTTGAAAATCATTTGATCTTTACTGCTGGCATTTATTTTATGTTACGGAACAAGACGGGGTCATTCTACTTTGGAACATTATTAACTACTTCCATAACTGGTATTCGCTTCAATTCCTATGCAGTTATAATATCAGATTTGTCTTTCTATATTTTAATTATTACAAAAATCAAGTTTCAGATACTGAATTAATAAAAGATTTCTATAACCTTATTTTGAGACATAAAAATAACAACTCAAATACGTAAAATATTAAGCCAAATCACGAAATAATTTAAATATATATAAATTGCAATAAATTACAAAAATTGTCAAATAAATAATTGTTTCACTTTTTTTTATGCAATATGAAAAGATTTACAAATGTCTCCGTAGCGCAGTGGTTAGAACAACTGCCTCTGAAACTTTTGGTTGGGGTTCGATTCCACGTTGGGATAATTATTTTATTTTTTAAGAAATTGTTGAACTTATAAAAATCAGTTTATATTTCCATTTCATCCAATCATTTAAAAATAATAATAACATTGTAATAAATAAAGAGAAAATAATTGAGAATGATTGATTACAATAATCAAAATATTGATACAATAACAATAAATACAGTAAAAACATAATATCTACATAAATTTATTATATTTCAGTTATTTTTATTAATATCAAAGGAAATACAATGTATTGTTATTGTATCAATATATAAATTGTTTTATTTATATATAAATATACAGGATGTTATTTAAGTAAGTGATCAATGCTTAACCAATGGTAGAACTGACCTCAAAGACAGTAAATCTGGCAATAATTTTTGTTTAACATATTTTCTACAAGAACTAGAGGCCTTTAAAACTGACCAATCACCAATCAAAACTTTATAAAAAAGTAAAAATCAATGTGTTCTCTGGAAAAAATGTGATACCTGTCACAAATGACATAAAATCATTGACGTCTATTTGGAAATAACTTTCTGTACCGTCTTACAACAGCACGACTATTTTGTAATGTCTCGCTATAAATCATATGCATGTCAGCATACTCTTGGTTGGTGAAGGTAAATGGCATTTTGAGAATATCAAAAAAACAGAATATAAATTGTACGTCTATGCAAAAAAACATTTAATGTCAGATTAACAATCAATATTTTTTCCAAAGAACACATTGATTTTTACTTTTCTATAAAGTTTTGAACTATGACGTGATTGGTCAGTTTTAAAGGCCTCTAGTTCTTGTAGAAAGTATGTTAAACAAAAATTATTGCCAGATTTACTATCTTTGGGGTCAGTTCTACCATGGGTTAAGCGTTGATCACTTACTTACATAACACCCTGTATATATATATATATAAATTGTTTTAAATACAACCGAAGGTGTCTAGTATCTAATTAATATAATTATTTATGTAGAACTTGAGACAAGATTTTTTTCAATTTAGTTGTCGATTCGTCTTATAGTGCTATTATGTAGAATCCTTAATCCGTGATTTGGTACCTTTGACTACTATTATTATTATAGCAGCAGCAATGATATTCTTATGTAATCAACAATGCAAATATTTCAGACATACAATAAACAACAAATTGTCGTGCCCGATTAAAAATAATTAAATATTTTTTTATGTACGTAAGTATGTAGGTACATACGTGTATGCATGATATAACCTTATAACTGAATGCTCTATAACTATTAACTAGATCAGGGTTTTTCAAATTGCGAGTCAGTACTCATTTATGACCCACAAAAATAAAATAAGCTGAGAAAAAATTAAAAAAATCTGATGTGGCCAGTACATTATCTTCCTTCAATTCTATGTATTTTGTACAAATCCCATGTCAAAATTCCTTGGAAAAGATAAAAATATAAGACGAACATAATATACCATTTTGTACAAATAGTATATACCGAAAGTTCGTTCAAAAAGATTCTATATATCCAGCACAATATATACTAACACTGACATCTGTCAATTAGAATTATTTGAATATATCAGCTGTTTCCATGATAATAGCATAGCAGGCTGATTTTTTGAAAGTTAATCTTTTTATAATTCTTTAACTCTATATCTATTGAATACGAAAGAAAATGTGTAGGTAATCAAATCGTATAGAAAAATACAGTATTTTGTTCATATTTATAATAACAAAATGTTTATGATATTATCTGCGTCTCTCAAGAAAAGGTGTTAAGAACATGAAATAAGGGTACTTCCGGTTGAACAATTATAACCAAAATCTAATCAGTTCTTCATATGGATGTAAAGAAGAGGATTGTTAAAGAATTATAATTTTAAAAATTGTAGTATTGAAGTTATCGAAGGAAGGGACTCCAAAACGTGCGTATTCACTAAAAACCCACCATCGATTTTTTTTACCAAAGACAATACCTGCCTTATATAAAGTTCGTCGGATTTATCACACATAATGTAGGTATTTACTGATAATGGGTCGCAATGTAATATTTTTCAAAAAATATATATATTTTAGGCATAGCTCATTCAGGTTCATAGGGATTTCCACTTTTTATTTTTCTGAAACTTCATCTAAGTTGAAAAAAGCGATCTGTTGTTCTAGATAATCTTAATTGTTATTCGTTAAGTCGTACTTTTTTTTAATATTCTGTTGCTGTTAATTTTAAGCTCATTTTATTCTCAAACAGAGGAATTCGCTAATAATTGGGAAATGATCTTTTTCAACACATAAAAATTAATAAATAAATATATTTAAAATAAATTTTATGTACATTATTTATTGGAACTGTACATAGATAATAATATATTTATTGATAAGCAATTATTCATAAGCAATTTAATAAAATAATTAATAATAAAGAAATTATGTATATTTATAGCTCAAGTTTTGATTGCCACTTGCAGCTTTTGTCTTTCAACATATCTTTCATATTTACCTCTCGCTTTTAGTGGATAAGCACGTTTTAAGGTCCCTAGAATTCGATTATAACATTTTTACGATGATGTCCGTGTGTGTGTATGTGTGTGTGGATCACTGAAATATATACTAACTGGAACTCGCATACTCTACCTATCAGCGTACGCTGCACTGAAGCCTCATTGAACAATAATGGCTGTTCCTGTTCTCGCACGTTCGTACCGAATCGAACGTAGCCGAATAACTCGTATCATAGCTGATCGCTTTGTTTTCGTATTATGCTTCATTTATTTAAACATGCGCCACACGAAATAATTTCCGTCTACTCACGAACTGTCTCGATGTTTGCCAACTACTCCACCAGCAGGCTTCCGTCTACTCACGAACTGTCTCGATGTTTGCCGACTACTCCAGCAGCAGGCATTCAATATGCTTCACAGTCACGGTTCGTACGCGCATTCCAGTCAGTATATATTTCAGTGGTGTGGATGTTAGAACCACGGTTTCGCAAATACTATATGTCTTAAAATATATTTAACTGCAGTTTCGTCAATCTGACATTCCTGGGAAGAGCTGATTAGATTTTGGTAACAATTGGACAACCGGAAGTAATAGTTTCTTCTAAATATTACCTATTTTTTGAAAATTTCTGTTATTACTAATATTAAAGAAAAAGAACACAAAAATCTGTATCCGATACATTTAAAATTTTATTATATCTTCTATGGAGTTAAAGATAGAGACATATAAATATATAAAATAATAAGTTGTAGATGAATCTCGCAGCTTATGGAAAACAAGTGGAAAAATTAAAATGTTTGTAATTGACAGATAAATGTATGTCAAAAAGCCAAAGACATTACTGGAGACTTTTTCTGGGAATTACATTTAATGTTTCTTATTTTATTATTAATTAAATATTTATAATTATAGATAGGTACATATATTACATATACCCTTCAGAAATACCGCCAATCGCATCAATGAATTGGAAAAATCTCGAACATTAGAAGAATAAGAGTGAATAGAATGAATTATAAAATATATAAAAAAGATATGTGTTTTTGTGTGTATCAGAAATGTCAAATATGTACAATATGGAAATGGCGAAAGGTTTTGTGCTGGCTACAACAGATTTTTATTCAGACACTCGCATTTTTCTCTAGCGTGACCCCACAAATTCGAACAAATATTATTTGTGTTACTTTTGTGGCTTCGTTATTTTCTACGTTCATTTGGTTAATACGGGTGTACCTATCACTAGAATATGCGTGTGCATGTAGCATGACAAATGTTAGCGATTAAACAGAGATAGTTATAGGTACCATGATTATATGGCGTAGAAAGAGACATTAACATAAATATTGATATCTGTCATTTGTCATTCAAAGTGTCAGTTTACTGTATTCAAAATTTTATTTTACTGCAAATCATTAAATGTGAATTCCACAATTCTTTAATTCGACATTTTTGTTTTACCAGTGTGTAAACCTGCCATTTTCACTTCTAAACTCTAAACATGCAGATGTGAAGTAAAACCATCTAGCGTCCATCCTAATAAATAATAAGGACCGAATACGTCGTATCCGGCTTTCGTTATAAAGTGTTATACTTTTAATTTCGATTTTTAATTTTAAGATAATATAAATATGCCTACGTTTATGATATAAACATTTACAGCTCGATTCTCGAAAAAGTTTAAGATAATCCTCATTTTTGGATTAGCGAATTCAACTCTAATTTTTACAGTTTATGTCTTAAAATATAGTTTAATATATTCCTAGATTCAGTTTTAAATACCGGAATAGAATAAAATTTACTAATGCAAAAATGACCATTAGCTTAAACTTTTTTGGGAATCAGGATGTTAAATTTCACTTCGTGATAGGTAGGTACTCCTCTATTGAAGAAGGATTCAGGATTTCAAAAATGCGATAGCAGAATACTTGAAAGAAGTAAAACTTGAAATAGAGATGTGTGACGTAGATGTGAAGGTCATTAAAAACTCGGATATTTTAAAAATTACTCCTATTACCTTTTTTAATGTTTGATAGACCCTTCCCTACCATACAGTTTTAAGGTCTAGTTTTAATGGAAATAACCTATTCACCCCAACTCTGTAACAAGTTGTTAAGTCTTAGCAACGTTGCTAAAAAATATAAGCAATAGAAACAAATGTAAAGGCTGTCATTTTCATGATTTATTCAGTGTTCGCTATTATTATTGGTTAGTTGCTATAACAATGTTGCTAAGTTTTAAGAACTACCTTGCAGAATGAGCTATTTGCGTACCTTTTTTTTCATATTTTTGAAGAGCATAAAAAAACTTGCTACCCCTATTTTTTCTATTGACAAAATTTTTATTAATTAGCCAAAAAAAAATAATGAAATTTGATTCTTTGAATTGCCGCCATGTATGACGTAGAATTACGCCGCACCAATGAGTGGTCGTAAAGCCATAGCGTTTGTTTGTACGGGTAATGTAGATCTCCTGTTTGACGTTTCAACAATAGTTTGGGTTTGGAGGTTAGTATTTTAGTTAGTTGTCTTTTCCGTATCGATATTTTAAATTACATATAACTACCCTAGTAACTGCCTATGTGTTTATTTGTGAAGTAATTAATATATTTGAGAGCCCAGAGAGAGATAAATGCCAAATTCAAATTAAAACTTTCTCGCACGCAATGCCATCTGTAAGTTACATTCTTAAACATGGTTCACTTGTTCAGTTCAATATAATGACGTCACAGATATTTTCTTTCTTAATTTGCTAAAAAACAAATAACTTTTTTAAAATAAAATTTATAATTTTATATATGTTTTGAAAATAATATTACATAATAGTGATAGAAATCGGATTTTCAGTACCACGCAAGTAGCCCATATTGGGGCGAATGTCTAATTTGTTACTATGTTGAAGAATAGGTTAATTTTAACAAATAAAATTTGTATATTGGCTTAACGACAGGTAACATGGGGTCCCGTGGCCGTATGCCTGAGTGTCTGGTCGCGAACCTGGGGGAACCGGGTTCGATCCCGATCGGCGCCAAATATTTCCAATTTTAAATGGCACAAAAGTGACCCCTGTGGTGCACTCTCCACATCAGCTATGAGTGCCTATGAGGTGACGCCTGGTAAGCGCCCACACGGTAAAATATATCGTCATCATTACCGATGTCTACATATGTGTAGACACCCAGAAATGGGTAATATGCCGTGATGATATATTTATTTATTTATTTACGACAGGTAATGTATTTTTATTAAGTCAGGAACAATAAAAAAGAACAATAATTATTGGAAAAATATTAAAATTTACTTTCACAAGTATATAAATGTACATATGGATGTACTCTTATATTTATTCATAGAAATCTCGCTAATTTAACATTTTAGCATCTCAACACATTGACGCGTTGCGATTCGAAATGCAAAATGAATTTATTATAAATTATGTTTTATCTTTGTACCTAATGAAAACTATAATTTTATGCTAAAATTTTTCATCTGGGACGACCTCGGAAACTTTGAAAAATACTCTTCAAAAGAACAAAGAAAATAATAAAAACGTGGTAATAGACAGCTCTTGGTTCCCACTGTATTTAAAATGTAACATAAGAAACATACTGTATGGATACAAACGCGTTTCGCTGTAATTTTGCTTCTACACTTATTATGTTAATTAATAAACGTATATGTATAAATTTAAAATATAAGTTATGGTCTGAACAAAAACTGTTAAACTTTTGTTCTATGAGAATAATTACTAAAATTTGTGTACTACAACCAAAAAGTGAAATATTTAAAACCTAGCAGCCCGATAAAAAAGTTTAAGCTAATCCTCATTTTTAGATTAGTGAATTCTTTTCTATTCCCGTATTTAAAATTTAATTTTCATGATATTATCAATAAAGGTAGGTACTAGGAATAGATTAGACTATATTTTAAGATATAAACTGTCAAAATTAGAGTAGAATTCGCTAATCCAAAAATGAAGATTAGCTTAAACTTTTTTGTGAATTGGGCTGTAAAAGATCACATTCAAAACAAAATTGACTAGTTAATACTTTTCTATTCATGCGATATTTTCATGGGACATGTGACCTTCAATAATAATTGCTTTCGATTGGAATATATTTATCAAAACGTCCAACGTCAATGTTTTTAATTTCGTGAAAACATGATTTTGACGTTTAAACAATACTTTTCGACATGATTTCCTCTGGTTGACAATAGGATTTTAGAAAAATTTTATTGTAGTAGTGTGTGCAAATTTTTCTACTGTGGTGTAAATTAAGTGTTAACAATTACTCTAAATTTATAGAGTGTTTCTAATTATAGAGGCCAAAGCAATAATTTCTTATTTTTTACATTACATAGCATATTATGTAACAAGTTTTATGAACGAGTGTCTAAAGAGTTTATAAAACGTGTCATAAACCATATATTTTATTTTCTATGACTGTAAATTAAGACAGTATAAATACAGAAATACACATTTTCTACAAACGTGCGGGAAATAAGTGTTCTCAAACTCAAAATGTTTCCCACACTAGTGTCGGTAATATGGGATTCCAGCTCAATCAACTTACGGGAACTTAATAAAAACTACAAATATGTATGCTAAATAATGAATAGTAATAAAGAAATAAAATGATATAATTAAAATATGAACTTCGGAAATAAGTGGTTTTCTAGCTGCTCGACACGAATATAAATTCAATATATTGGCGACCGAAAGATGTTAGCTTTCTACTACCATACTACGAATGGAAGATAATTCAAATTTCGAAGGAGGAGCCAACACTCCAGCTCTGCAATTTCCAAATAGTTTTTATTTGAACATAAATTTCTTGCATTAAAATTAATAATTTAAATACACTTGCAATTATAAAGTATGTAGACTTATTAAGTACCTATTATAATATTAATTAATTTTTTGATGATGAAAATAGTTTGATATAAAAACATATATACGCGACGTCACATCAATTTCTTTCAACTTCCAGGGACCGTAACTCGCTTATTAATAGGAATTTTTCTCCGAATTTTCATCAATATTCTTAGTTTTACTTATACTTTCAGACAGAATTATAAAAAAATGTTGGAATCCCCTATTGTTGATTGAAATTATCATAATCGCCACGAAGTCCCATGCATAGCCACCCAAATGTCAGATATGTCAAAAAATTTAGAAAGATTTTGTAATTATTTTTGTAAACGATTGTAGAACAATTTGTTTGGAACACATGCAAAAACGTGATTCTGAAAATCCGTGTAAATTCCAAAATTCGCTCGCACTTGTTATAACTATTTCCTACAACCGTGCGAAAAGTACATATTTTACGCATTCCTTACTGTGTGTCACTAGTGCGTGAAAAGTAAATAGACGTTGTTAAGCTGCATACACATTTGGTTAATTTACTTGTCAAATAAATAATTAAGTAGTAAATAATAGTAAAAGTTATTAAAAAAAAATTTAAGAAATAAATATGAACAAAATAAATATATCATCACGGAATATTATCCATTTCTGAGTGTGCCAATCCGTGTTGTACACAGATTTCAGTAATGATGATGACATATTTCTACCGTGCGGGCGTTTACCAGGCGTCACCTCACGGGCTCTCATTGCTGGCGTGAAGAGTGCACCACAAAGGTCACTTTTGTGCCATTTAAAATTGAAAATATTTGGCGTCGGTCGGGATCGAACCCGGTTCCCCAGGTTCGCGATCAGACACTCAAGCACGCGGCCACAAGACCCCATTTTTTTAAAGAAATATTTATTGTAAACTACAAATGAAACAAGAGTAATAATTTTTAATAACCTAACCCAACCTAATTATTAAGAACATTAACATTTTCTTGACATAAAGAGTTCTAATCTAATATAATTTTTAATATTAATAATAAATGTACAATTCTGGAAGACTAATAGACCTCTCTGAGATTCTTTCGAATGTTTAAATTGTATATTGCAGTACAGTATTACGATAAAAAGCACTAACAATATTTGAAGGCCTGTATATTCACACTCAGTACTCGGTTGTAGAAAAATATTGTATGCAACACGTGTGTAAATTAGTACTTTTTTATTTCGTGCAATAATTAATTAAATTAAGTAATTAAACATAGCACTTGACCAAAATCTACACACTTGTTGCATAAATAACTAGTTAATTTCCCCATGTTTAACGAATTAACTCTTACTGGCCAGTTCCACGCAGTGTCCAATACATTCCAAGCCATGGCTTGTTAAGTTGTGATTAAACTGTTGTTTTATTTTAATATCGGGAGTAGAAAAAATATATAGTATAACAAAAAACTGACGAGTCTATAGTTTGTTAAAACCGAGGTTAAATCAAACTATAGGAAAGAATGTACTTATCATTTTTCTTTTACTGAGGCAGGCACTAGACAGTAATATGAATGTGCTCGAAGAATATCATAGAACCAGGAAGAAATTTGTAGAGGCGCGACAGTGCTTAGATTTTAAAACCATAGAAAATCGCTCGCAATTTAATATTTTTGCAATATTTTATTTTGTAATATAGTCATACGTGTCATTTATTAACGCAAATTTTAACATCATTTAATCTTTTTATAAGTAGTGGTTTGTGGTATTGTGGTTATAGTTTTAGCAGCGGCTTATTTCAGGTTTCCTGCAATTTTTATTGTACCTTACATGATATACGTAGTTTTTTTAGTAATGTAGTATTGAAAAATTCACTATGATGATGATTACTCGTTGCGCTGTTTGCTGTTTTAATGTAAAGTGTTTTAAAGAAGAAGCAGATGTTTACTTTTATGTTTAATGATAAATGTGGAACCAATGGTATTTGTTTCCCGCACTCATTTTTTTCATTTTAATGATCTTACATACCTATAAACAAATATTACAGTGGAAATGTGCGTGTACGTGACATTAAAGTGACAAGTAATTTTAATTTATTTTAAAATGAAGGAAAACATTAAAAATGCTAAAGATTTTTGTCACATAAGAATGGATGAAAGATTCAATGAGTGCAAATAAAGTGGGGATATTATATGCAACTAAATAAAATATTACTTTATATATATTTTAATTGTTTTCCTTCATGACATTTTAGATAAAATCTCCGCATGTAAGCATATAAATCTGTAAAATTCTAATAAAATATCCAAGACATTCGTGTTGAATTGTGTTGATTAGTATGTATATAAATTTTATCGAGCACAGTTGTATTTCTATTAACCTGAATTTGAAACCAACACACGACACGCGTCTATTAATTCAAATATTTTATTTACGAAAAATATTCCTATGATGCGCTCTCTACAGCCTACAGCAGACATGTGTGCGTAAGATAAAAGATAATATTTAAAAACATTTTTTACTGTACAAATTAATAATATATTACCCAAATCTGCATAGTCTAAATTGAATTATGGGCACACCCGAAGGCCAGTCTAAGTTTTGATTTTTAATATATTGCATATTTAATGAAAGCTGTATGCTGTATGACTGTATTTTTACCTTCCGTCACCTTTAGGTAAGGAAAGTATTGTTTTTGGTCAAAAAATTCGGTGGTGAGTTTTTAATGAATAAGCAAGATGATGTCTGTATGTGTGTGTGTGTGTGTGTGTGTGTGTGCCCGTGTGTGTGTGTGTGTGTGTCCGTGTGTGTGTGTGTGTGTGTGTGTGTGTGTGTGTGTGTCCGTGTGTGACAAATATTTCTCCGGCGATAACTCCAATACTACAATTCTAAAAATTATAATTCTTTCGTATTCCTCTTCTGTACAACCATATGAAGAGTTGATTAGATTTTGGTTATAATTAATCCACCGGAAGTATCCTTATTTGAAGTTTTTAACAGTTTTTCTTAAAAAAACGCAGTTAAATATTATTTTTTGACATTTTGTTAGTATACATATTAAATAAAATACTCTTCTCTATATGGTTTGATTATTATTATATTATATATTTCATTCATAATCAAAAGATGTAGATTTAAAGCGTTATAAAGATTTAATTTTCAAAAATTAGTCAGCTTTGCTATTTATCATGGAAACAGATGATATATTGAAAAAATTCTAATTGACAGATGTCAGTTGGAAGTGCAAAACCAAATATGGAAGGTATAGGACACGCAGAGAAAGGCCAAAGAGAAAATGGAAGGACTGTATCGCAAATGTCTTGAGAAAGGAAGGACTGTGTCAAGAAGATGCCTTGGACAGGAATGAGTGGAAGAGAAGAGGAAACAGCAACCCCTAATAAAATAGGGGATAGCTGAAGAAGAAATGAAGGAAGTGTCTAGTGCATTTTACTTAGTGTATATTTTTGTTATAATTTTATTGGATTTATAGAACCTTTTCGAATGAACTTTTGGTATAGAATTTGTAAAAAATAGTATGTGTTCGTATTCGATTTTACATGATATTATATAGAATCTGTTCCAAGGACCTTTTAGTATGAGATTTGTACAAAATTAATCATTATTAACAAGTAGTAGCTATTTATGTAATAAGTTGCAAAATGATAGTGTTTTAGGCACACGACGTGAAATTTGAACGCACGAGCTTAAACACGTCAAGTGCCTAAAACAGTCATTTCGCAATGTATTACATACATACCTATAATATTGTATAACTAGTGCTGAAAGTTGGATATTTCACACGAACGTGAAGTTTGAGCCACGAGCCGAAGGCAAATGGTTTAATCACGTGAGTGTGAAATACCCTTTCAGCATGTGTTGTACACGATATTTTTCCGATGACCACAAAAAATAAAACAATATAAAATTTTCATACAAATATTAAAACAGATTATGTTTACATCATTGCTATCAGAAATCACCAAAAATTATGTTAAAATCTGATAAATCAGGGTCCAGCCTTCTTAATCCGAGTAAATTTAGCAAATTATTTGCAATTGTCAAATTTTTACATACAAATTGTTAGGTTAGTTCGCTCAGTCATCGCAATGTGTGATAAAATCATATCACACAGTTGCGGACGCATCTGATTTATGTAGGTACTTTTCGTAGTGGTCGACAGAAAAAAATAATTATAATAGCGTTTTAAAACAGATCATTTATTCTCAAATATCAACATTTTGAATTTTTCAAAATTAAAAAGTAGGCAGCTGTCAGGTTCATCTATTCGTTGCTAAATGAAATACTTTTAACTACTAGTGCTTAAAAGTAACATTTTACGCAATAAACTGTCACTTTTACGCATCAAACTGTCATTTTTAAGCACTAGTGCTTAAAAATATTTCATTCAGCAACGAAAATGACAATCAAAAAGTTCTTGTTAAAAAACGCTAGTACCTACCTATAAAAAAATATATAAATATGTTTAAAATAATATTTGTGGTCAATAATTAGAAATAGGCATTAATACTAATCAATTTAATAAAAAAAAAATACACTTATTATAATATAATCCAAGTTATGATTGTCATTGTCAATAACCTATGTCTTTCAACATTTTTTTTTACTTTCTTTTTACACAAGTAATTTCTATTTCACATGGCATCATAAATTCAAAATATTTGGTTTACTTTTCTTGCTTCGTTATTTTCTGCATTCATTTACTCGAAAATGGATTCCGGGTTTCAAAAAGATAGCAGGAGAAGATTTGAAAGTAATAAAAATTTGTAATAGAGTAATATGTATGACGCAGATGTTAAGGCGAGATTAAGGGCACAAAAACTCGAATATATTTAAAATCTAATAACTTTTTTAAACTTTGATACTCTCTGTTATGCAGTTTTAAAGTCTAATTTTTATATAAATAAGCCATTTTGTAATTTATTACTTTGAGGAGGACCCCATTAAAAATACTGACCAAATAAATAGAAGTGTATTTGTATAATATTCAAATTTCAAACTTTTCAAACGCTAGGTAACAAGCTCGGAGAATTGTAAATCTCGTACAATTTGATATGTATCAGAAATAGAAATTATGAGAGTAATTTTTGCCAAGTTAAATCCCGTGCTCAGCTCTTATGGCGGTAGAACAGCGGAGGTAGTTGCTTGCTTTAAAAACTTTGCGTAATGTTTCTGTTATCGTACGGAAAAAATAATTTAGTTGGTAAGTTAAATCTCTTGCATAATTTTCCTTAGTATATGCAAACAACGGTAAAACATGCAGTTTTAAGTTATCGCCGTTCAAGAAGAGGTAGTGGATGAGAAGGTCATATGATTTTATTGAAATTAAAAATAATAAATTCTAATGTTTCCATTACTATTTAAACCAAATTTAAACTATTGAACTTTCAGTCGTAATAACAGAATATCGTACAATTATTTTTACAAAAACTGTTTGTTTTTACTTTGGAAATATAGCAGAAAGAAATTTGTATGTGAATAATTTGTTTTACGGGTACGTCAGATTACTAACACTAACACCCGTTATACTGCTAATACTTAAATTTTCTTAAATTAACAACATAAAAAATATCAAAATGAGACATTGAATATTGCTGTCATAAATTTAAAACAAAAATGGAAAATTATTTGTGCAAATAAATAAATCATAGTAGAAGTATTTTTAATGGGGATTACACCATTTTTTTTTTTATAATTTCATCTGAAAATATTAGGAAAACTAAGAATATTGATGAAAATCCGATGAAAAAATTCCTATTAATAAGCGAGTTATGGTCTCCCGAATTTTGAAAAGATTGACGTGACGTCACATTTATGTGTTTTTATATGAAACTGTTTTCATCATGGACCTAAATGTTCTTGAAATATATGCTATTTTAAGTTATATTTACATAAAAATAAATGAATATTATAACACTGTATAAGTATACATACTTTATAATTACAGGTGTATTTAAATTATTAAGTTTAATGCAAGAAATTTATGTTAAAATAAAAACTGTTTGGAAACTGTAGTACAGGAATGTTAGCCCCTCCTTTCGAATTTGAATTTCTTAACTTCTATTGGTAGTAATCCCACCTCCTAACACGCTATTTGTAATGCATATATAGGCGGTTTCTCAGTCGCCAATCAAAATATTTTCATATTAGTGTCGAAGCGTTATAACAAAAAACCCTTTATTTCCGAAATATCTCAATTATACCATTTCATTTTTTTATTAATATTCGTTACTCAGCATATACATTCGTATTTTTTTACTATTTTCCTTTAATTCGATTGAGCCGTAATCCCCCATTAACTAAACCAATCTTACAATCTCCTGTTAACATTGTATTTAACTGCCTGTTAAACAAACAAAACTGAAACTAAGTTGACTTCCAAACGATAAATTTATCATCGCTCATGTCAAATAATGCGATTTAATAATATTGTCTATTTGAAAATTAAACTTTTAACTGAAAATTGTAAAATTGGCCAATCATAAATACATATAAATATAAAAAATATATCATCACGGCATATTACCCATTTCTGGGTGTGCCAGTCTGTTTTCACAGATATCGGTAATGACATATTTGTACCGTGCGAGCGCTTACCAGGCGTCAGCTCACGGGCATTCATTGCTGGCGTAGAGAGTACATCACAGGGGTCACTTTTGTGCCATTTAAAATTCGAAATATTTGGCGTCGATCGGATCGAACCCGGTTCCCCAGGTTCGCGACCAGACACTCAGGCACGCGGCCCCGGGATCCCATGGGATAAATATATTCTAATATTAAATATAATCAATAGAAGATAAAATAGTGGTCGTTCTTCGCACCACATTTAAAAATTCTTACTTACCTGCTTAAATAATCCTGAATCTACATTACGGTGTAAGGTCCCCACAGACATGCTGACCTTCAGTCAAATTGTTAAAGTTAAATTTGAAGAGTTTAACTGATCAATATGTTTTCACACATTAAAAGAATTATATCTGTCAATTTATTCAATTCAGGGTTAAGTCTGTACCTACATACATACATACATAAAATCACGCGTTTCCCACTTAGTGGGTTAGCAAAAACCCGAAAATAATAAGAAAAGGGATGAAAGCAAGAGCTCCACAGAATCACTTAACTCTTTAAAAACATTCTTCTTCCGCCTTGCCCAAAATCATCATAACATAAGTCTGTACCTATTTACTTGAAATCACTTCAGATTTTAATATTAATAAGTGCAATGGACAAAAGGTATTGTGTTACTCTGTTTGCCATTTAAAATAAGGAGAAGAATAAAACCAAAAGATGGACGAAATTGCTTTTCAATTTAATCTAATTGTAACTAGAAATCTTTGTTTCTGACTTTTCAAAATGTCTTTTATTCTTTCAATTTGAAAAATTTCAAAAGAAAAATTTTTGATTATGAAATTTCAGTACAATATAAGAAATATAAATGAACCTGTAAATACGAAGTCTCGTACAAGGATTAAAAACAACATCATGTTTGCAAGAATAACAGATAAAAATCTGATGTGGCCAGCACATTACCTTACATCAATTCTATGTACTTTGTACAAATCCCATACCAAAAGTTCCTTGGAAAAGATTTTATATACCCAAATCATTCAAGCAGCCAATGCACGTCATTAATAAAAATTGAATTTTAGTAACTAGATGTGTGACATCATGTACCACTACGTTTGCAGAGGTTTTAGAATCTTTATGAAAAGAGTTATACAGATTGCAATCTATATTATCGACATGTTCATGAACTGTCACATCTACAAAATAAATACTATATTTTCGTCACTGTCCATTTCTATTTAAATTATTTTATAATACTAACCTTATTTACTTACTATGTAAGCCATATAAAGGCAATAAATAAAAGTGAGCCGAATTTCAAAGAAATATACCAAATTCTTCTGATTGATTAGAAATGCTATCTTTGGCAGATTCACAGATTTTGTGTTTGCGTTAAAGGTCACGTTGTGCGTTGCATTGCGTTTAACATTACTTTATTATAAATAGACCTTTACAATGCACAAAAATGTTTCAAACACGATACAAATATTTTTCAAATAATAACTTTGACAGTATGAACATACAAATTATCAATGTTGCCAACTATAGCAACAATTAAACGAATAATATGACGTTGACGTACATTATTTATATATTATTCATGTCATATACGATAAGTAATGAACTCTACTATTCATCTTAATAATAATTATATAAGGCTATACACTTTTTGACGGTTAAAAAAGATTGAAATTTTATTTCATTTTTCACTATTAGTGATTTTAATGCATTAAGGTTTTTACACTAAGTGATGACGTGCATTGGCTGCTTGAATGATTTGGGTATATATCCGCAGCAAACTGTAATACGAACAATTATTGTTTTCTACAAATTCCATACCGAAAGTTCCTTGGAAAATTTTATATAAATCCAATAAAATTGTAACACGAACATGCACTAAATAAATTGCACTTGACACTAACATCTGTCAATTAGAATTATTTGAATATATCAGCTGTTTCCATGATTATAGCAAAACTGGCTGAGTTATGAAAATTAGTCTCTTTATAATTCTTAAATCTATATCTATTGAATATGAAGGAATAGTATATTGTAATACAAGTGAAGAAAGAGCAACATTGTAAAATGAATACGAAATTTGGAACACGAGCGCTAGCGGGTGTTCTAATCGTACGAGTTTTGCAATGGCCCTTTTCCACGTGTATTATATGTTATTTTTCTCAACATTACATGTGAAAATTACATTTTTCATATATATTGAAGTTCGTATACCTGTTATTTCAACGAATAAATGTGGAAAAATCTAATAAAAAACTTCCGTCACTTAGTGAGGAAAGTAATTACTTTACTCACTTGTGAGGAAAGTGGTTACTATCAGAACTAAATTAAGTGAGGTAAATGTCATTTTCACAAGTGATGAAAAAAATGTATAATCAAACTGTATAGGACAATAAGATATTCTTTCACATTGATAATCACATAAAATGACAAAAAATGATAATTAACTGCGTTTTTTCAAGAAAAACTTCAAATAAGAAAATTACCGACACACACGCACACACACATCATCGTAAAACTAGTAAAATCGTATTCTAGGGACCCTAAAACATGCTTATTTATTAAAACTCACCACCAAATTTTTGACCAAAGATAATATCTTCCTTACCTGGTGACGGAAGGTAAAAACTACTTTATTTTGTCGAAACCCAATACACACACTGAAATTTTATTTCCGTTCAGTTGACCGGACGGGCAAATCGATGGGATTTGCTACTTTTCCTTAATGGGGGATTACGGCTCAATTGAATTAAAGGAAAATAGTACAAATATACGAATGTATATGGTGAATAACGAATATTAATAAAAAAATGAAATGGTATAATTGAGATATTTCGGAAATAAAGGGTTTTTTGTTATAGCGCTTCGACACTAATACGAAAATATTTTGATTGGCTAACGAGAAACCGCCTATACATGCATTACAAATAACGTGTTAGGAGGTGGGGATTACTACCAATGGAAGTTAAGAAATTCAAATTCGAAAGGAGGGACTAACATTCCTGTACTACAGTTTCCAAACAGTTTTTATTTTAACATAAATTTCTTGCATTAAACTTAATAATTTAAATACACCTGTAATTATAAAGTATGTAGACTTATACAGTATTATAATATTCATTTATTTTTATGTAAATATAACTTAAAATAGCATATATTTCAAGAACATTTAGGTCCATGATGAAAACAGTTTGATATAAAAACACATAAATGTGACGTCACGTCAATTTTTTCAAAATTCGGGAGACTGTAACTCGCTTATTAATAGGAATTTTTTTACCGGATTTTCATCAATAGTCTTAGTTTTCCTAATATTTTCAGATGAAATTATAAAAAAAAAATGGTGTAATCCCCCATTGGGCTGCGATCACTCTAAAAGTGAAAGATAAAAACACAAAACCCACCACTCGTTTATAATATCAGTCGAAAGTGTTCAGTTAGAGTTGAGGAACAAAATAGTAGTTCACTGGGTCCTTAACACATGTCCTGTCTTCCGGTTGCTTATGCAAGGTTTCCCAAATTTGTTGTGTACGGTCTTGAGTGTTGAACATTGAGTTAACTTCTTGACTTCATGTTGCAGTGCTGGTTTTCACGTATATTGTAACGAATCCTGGACATTAACAGAAATATTAAAAACTAAATTGAGAGCCACAAAGATGAATTTCTAAAAAGGGTAAAAGGAAAAACAAGAAGTAGCCAAATAAGGAACAAGATGTTCAAGGAACAATTAAACAGTAAACCAATGAAACAGGTAGTACCATGATCTAATGAGATGGCTAGAACACCTACACAAAATGGACGAAATAGAATAATTGTGAAGAAAATATACGAAGCAAGACCAATAGGTAAAAGAAGACGCAAACGTGACCTGTGACTCGACCTGAGAATTGTCTGTCTACACTAGTGGTGGGATCCGGATCCGGATAGTTTCGGTTTCGGATCCAAAAATATCCGGATATTCAGATAATTGAATGTTGAACTATCCGGATCTCGGATCCAAATCTCAGTATCGGATTTTGGATCCGGATCTGAGTATTGGATTTTGGATCCGGATCTGAGTATCGGGTTTTGGATCCGAATCTGAGTATTGGATTTTGGATTCGGATCCGAATATGAGTATGAGTATCGGATTTTAGATATGGAATTTCAGTATGCGCATCGGTTCTCGGATTCGAGTACCTATTCTCAGTATTGAACCAGATGATAATATTTGAATGTATATTATCATGGAGTCACAAAACCAAATAAATTTGATTATGAAATAATCTACTATACATTTTTGTTTGATGTAGTTAATAGTCGGTATATTTTCGATGTTAAACTTTTAGCATCCGCTAAGAATGAAATTCCTCGATTCCACAGAACTATAAGTAGGTAACAAAAACAAACCCTGTTATGTGAAACACATGCACGATATAAATAAATAGGTATTTCGACACCTGCAATGAACCTGTAACCATTATTTCTCAAATTTCTCAATTCTCAATTTAATCTTAATTTCGTTTTGTTATATTGAACGTTAAAATTTTAGAACTACAGAATTCTCAATATTCTAAGAAAAATTTGCACCAACTACCTGGCTATTTTAGAGGGGTATTATAAAATTTATTGCTGATTACAGACCGCTGTCTCTACAACAGTCTACATTCAAATGTTTGCCTTTACATTCAAAATGATGAAACGGATCCAGAATTAAAATTCGGATCCGGATCCGTGAACAACACATCGAATCCGGATCCGAATGGGATATGTTACCCAAACCAGGATCCGGATCCAAATCCGAATTAAATTTACGGATATCCGCTTCAATATCCGAACATCAGATATCCGAGGAACCAGATATTTTAAAATCCGGATACTCGGATCCACGTTTTGTCGGATCTTCACAGCACTAGTCTACACCGTCAAGTAAAATTATAATTTTTTAACCCGATACGTATTAAAAAACAAGGGTAACAACTTTTGAAAACATATAGTACTCTGACCAAAATTAATAAAAAAAGCTTAATCAACATGGGTCCGATCTTCAATAGTTTCCGAAATATAAGGCAGTGAATAATGAGTTTTTTTTGGGTTTTACCTCTGTTATTTCAAAAACTATAATAGTTACAATACAATTTCAATTAAATGAGACATTTTGTTAACCGTTCCAAAGGTGTCTTAGATGTGCTTTGGTTTCTAATAATTTATTGTACTAAGACAAATGTTGTGGCGACCTTGGCCAATATTCAATTATCAAATAACTTCGTAACTAACAAAAATTGAAAAAAATGTTTCATATAAAAATTTTGTTAGGTCACTAGCTTTGTCAATTTTTCTTCGATTCTAATACAAAATGGACTCTTTCTCAGAAACAGTTGAAGATGTTCATTATGCTTTTTACTCATTTTAGTCAGTACTATATGTCCTCAAAAGCTGTTACACTTTTTTAACGCCCTGTATTTCCTCGGAAAGTAGTAATTAGGAGAACGCAGCTAAATGAATAATTTGTAACAGGTTCAATTATTTATTTTCAACACCTGCTTATAAAGTAGTACTTTATCCACTGAAATTTCTTTACAAACATAAAAATTTTATGAAGAGAGTGAATATTTTATTAAATCACTATTAACTACAATAAAGTAAATACATTTATAATAAATAAAAAATAAATTTACGTTGATAACTACCAACATTTAATATAAAAATCTAGTCACTCACAAATAATCTGTAACTTAATTAATTTAATTAAAAAGAGTTTGAAAGTAGGTGTTGGCGTGTTGGGAAAAAAATTGTTTTCGAGAGTAAAGTTTTCTTGAGTAGAAAAAATATGTCTACTCACTTTTATCATAAATAAGTATTATATTTATTTAAAAAAACTATTAATAAAGTAAAAGCAATTAATTTAATTTAATTTATTCTTGAGCTCACTGTAGTATATTTCTAGATTATGAAATAAAAACTATTTTTCAAGTAATCTTAATCTAAACTAACATAACATAATTAACAACCAATTATTCGTACATAATGCATGTGTCTAAGAAGCATACCTATAGCTTTAACTATGTACTGTTCCTTAAATTATTACCCTTACACAAACATATGAGTTTAAATTGCACATATTATTTTAAAATAGTACTGAGTACACTATACAGATGTTTATAATATCAAAATAGCACACCTGGATGCATTGACTTAAGCAGTTGTTCACCTTAAATACAGTGGGCCGAATTCAGCACTTTTCTTTAACTAATGAAGCTTATCTAAAAATAACAAAATAAAGGGCGCCTTATGTAATAATACATTAATAAAAAAATCTGATGTGGCCAACACAAAACCTCCCGCTATTTAATTTTTACATACATACATAAAATCACGCGTTTCCCACTTAGTGGGTTAGCAAAAACCCGGAAACAATAGTAACAATAAGAAAAGGGATAAGAGTAAGAGCTCAGCTGACTCACTTCACTCTTCACATATTAAAGTGACTGATTTTCGGTAGCGAATAATCGCATCTGGACCACAATAATAGTTACGCAACAATCATCCTTCGACACACATTCCTATCCATTTTTATTAATTTAAATACATACTTACGTATTTACTAACGCTGCAAACTGTTCCACTGCATAAAACTATTGATTTATTTACTATTCCTTTTTAAAATGTCACTATTATTAATTTGAAGTGATTAGTTTTTTGACAGTGACATTTACTGTCAGTTACATTCATTTGAAATATGAACTGCGTAACAAAGGAACTGTGTTTATCTTAGGCTTCGGGACTAATAAAAAAAAATATTAAAACGTGGTCATTTATAATATAAATAAAATCTCGATATGTGATTTTTAGCACGATCCCTATATTGTACCTCCCTTACCAAGGGTAGCGGGAGGTGAAAAAGAGATAAAATTATGTATTTACATAACTTCATATCTTTTTGATATTCATAATACCCAAACTATTATTTATTATTAATCAATGTAAAAATCATAATGTACTTACCTTAACCTTGGGAATATTTCGTAAATTACAGTAACAATACCAAACCACTTTTGTAAGAAATATGTACATACTTATATATTTTTTACAAAATAAATATTAGGTTATTATGTTAAACTATAAAGAAATAGGTTACTATAGGATCATGTTCTATTAAATAAGTTATCTTTAATTTTAAATACAAATGTAACATTTAAATTTAAATGGATCTAAGGCCCTTTTTATGTTTTTCAGTTATTTATAAAAAAAATTGTAGGAAATTTTTTTATAAATATTCTTACCCTTTTTGGCTAAATACACATTAGCCACTCACCATCAGATGAATCAAAATATTTTAGTACTGTCTCCTTTTGCCTAACTAAACGTGTTCAATATTTGATTTTACATTTTAAACACTTTTAGAACATTCGGCTTACCAAATATAATTTTTTTCATGTATTATATAATATTTTCTTAGACATAGATCCCTATAAACTTAAATGTTTCAAATGGAAAGCATCTGATACAATCATTTCTAATAAAAAAGCAAGACTTCAATGTGGCTAGCGCATTGTATTCAACCATTGACTGCAGTCGATTCGTAGTTGAGGTAGGTTCGGTACAAAAATTAAGCGTGCAAGTTGGCTGACAAAACAACGAAGCGAAAGAGGGGCGACGAAAACAAAAGCAGCAAAAAGAGCGAAACGAAACGATAAAACAGTCGAAACACGTTTCAAATACGGCGCGAGTACGTGTGCCTCTCCTCGACTCCTCGCCTTCATGAGAGCAGGTCAGTTACCGCCGGATATGATTCCGTGTGGTGTGGTGGTGTGCTGCCGTACTGCCAGACCTTTACCTAACTAACTCTCCTGCTAATATACTTCGTCCAAAGTTCCAGGAGATCATCTTCGCTGATTTTATTTCAAAGATTTTATCTAGAAAATAATCTTGACTACTATTTTTTCCTAAAAATTAATTAAATCAATACGTATTTAATTAGATTACTTCCCATATAAGTTAATTTTCTGTTATAATTTCAATATGTTATAATACAGGATATTTCAACATAAGTGTAAAATTTTTTAAGGGCATATAGTACTGACCAAATTGAGTAAAAATTAGATATGAGGCAGTGAAAAATGTGTTTTTTCGAAGTTTACCTCTGCTATCTTACGAACTATAAGAGTTACAACTTTAATTAAATAACCTTTCAGAGGTCATTTTATATGTGCTTTTCATTTTTTTTAAAAATCAAATAATTGTACTAAGTTAAATGTTGTGGCGACCTTGGCCAAAATTTAATTTTCGTATAACTTCGTTACTATTAGAAATTGAGAAAAATGTTTCATATAAAATTTTATTGCTTTTTATAGTCTATGTACTAACAGATAAAATTTTGTTCAATCACTATGATTGTCAATTTTTCTTCGATTTTTCATTTATCTCGGAAAAAGATGAAGATCAGACCTATGTTGATTAAGTTTTTTTTTTACTCATTTATGTTAGAACATAATATATCCTTAAATGTTTTTACACTTTTTTTGAAACAGCCTGTATATTCTACATTACTTTTCTGAAGTATACAAAATATTTTATAAAAGTAATGAAATACATTAATATCTCAGTAAAAAGGGTATAAATAAATATTCATTCAATAATTCTTCAATAATTTTCTATGTATTTAATACTGGCAATGCGCACTAAATTCGTTTTAAACTTGATTTTAAAAAATAGCTTCAGGTTTTCCAGTAAATATTTCATTGAAAAATACAAATTATCTTTTTTGAATATTGTTTATTTTTCTTGTTATAAATTTTATAAGTTATATATTTCTACGATTTTGTGCCCTCAAAATTATTGAATCCATTGTAGTTACTTTCATATTCCATTAAATCCTACCATTGGTTGCAAAAGCCACTAACTTAATTTTTATTATAAAATTTATGGTTTTCAGTATAATAAACACGGGATTGTCTTCGTTATCGCTACCGTAGCCTGCGAAATATATCGTTACCGGTAGCGGGGAAAAAGTATCGTATTGCCGTTGTCGGTAAAATGTATCAATATCGGGAGCCGGCTAGGTATATAATAACCTAACCTAACGCGCGAAAGTCACTCTTGGAAACTGGGGCCAATGTTTCTGTGTTAGGTTTGGTTATTGTTGTTATATTTAGAACAGCTTGTATATTTCTCTATAAATAACAAGAATAACCTAACGCATAAAAGTCACGCATGGAAAACTTCAGTCAAGTTTTGTGCGTTAGGTTAGGTTATTGTTGCTATATTTAGAGAAATATAACATTTCTGTCGTCACAAATGAGACGTCAGGACGCATGGCGCACCCGTTAGGTGAATATTGGTCACCAAACTTTTAATTTTGACGTAAATAAAAAATAACAGAATCAGAGCAATGAAACCTAAAAATTCTTTACCGGCAACTTAATTGGGCGCCATTGCCTGAAGCAGAGGCATTGCCTTTGTTATCACTAAAATTTATCATAACGCCATACACATGTGCCGGCATTAAAATGTCACTTTTTCAGAGGCACTCCCAAATAAACAAATGTGTTGTGTTTGTTACTATTTATTGATCAAAGCACTGTTACAAACACAAAACCAGGACTCACTAAATAGTTTCTGTTAGAGATTAGTTAAACAGTTTTTCTGCGATCTAGAAAATTTTACTATAATAGATTTAAGGGGATTTCCGTCCTATAGAGGATTCATTTTATATAAGTAATAAAAAGTAAATACTTCATTTTTTTTTCAAATGATTTAAAACTTAAAATAATTTAGGAAAGTATGTATTTACTTACATATTTTTAAATATCTTCTTTACCTCTCTATAATTTTTTTTTATTAAAATAGTATACATTCTCCAATAAATCTAGTATTCTTTTTATCAAAATATTACCGTTACTATACAACATTTATTAGAATAAAAATTCACATTCGCTTGTACATTCATGCTGCAGACAAATTATTTGAAATACCAACTAGGTTAATGATATGCAAGCAGAGATATTTTATTATGAACGATTTTTCGTTTTTCTTTATCGGTACATAATTAAATACATTTATTCAATTTTGACATTTTAAACTGTCATTATTAACTCCATAGCAACAACTATAAGAAACAATTTACTCACAAGTGAATTAATTTTTTTTATATCATTCTCACAAAATTTTAACTCACTCTGCAACAAATGCATTTAAAATAACATCAGGCACGAAATTAACACTCACCATAGTATTTATCAGACATTATCAGCCATTTTCATTATTTTTCACGGCACAAATCATAGACAATAAACCTTTTAAATAGATGACTTGACGTCTATCATCGACGATTGTCATGCACAGCCTACTAACTGATTAGTTTTTTGTTTTGTCAAAATTAAATATTATAATGGTTTTTACTACTACCCTTACGGGCTCGTGAGCTAAACTTTCTTCTAATGAATAAACATTAGCTTACTTGATGTATAAATATATATTATATTTAAATACTCTTATGTAATATTTAAAACACATCAGTCCAAAGATAGTAAAACAATGAAACTTAAAAAAAAAAACTATTTAAATACAAATATAAGATCGTGTAGGTCTCTGAGTTGTGATTCAGACGAACTGGATTCTATTCTGACCGATGTCAATCTCGAAACTTAAAAATTATTACGAATTTTCAAATAGCAAAAAAAGTGTTCCTTATGATGTCCTCTCCACGACAACTTCAAGAGTTCGTGAGGTGACGCCTAGTAAAAGCCCTTAACGGTACAAATAGTCATTACCGATAGAAACAGATTGACATATCTAAAAATGAGTGATGATATTTTTTATTAATCCAGCAAATTATAGCATAGAATAAAAAAAATAATATGCATATCGTTATTTATTTATATTTGTTAAATATTAATAGAACTCAAGAAAAATGGCGGAAATTTTTCACACAGTACTGACGTTACAGAATTTTAAAAAATATAAGTAGGTATGCTATTATTTTTAAGTCTTTATTAATAATAAATAAATGTTTTCTCTAAATTTGTGCAGTCACCTAATCACTGATTATTATTTAGTATTTCTTTAAAGAAATCCTAAAACAACTTATTTTTTATTTGAAAATTGATTCAATTCATAGCAGGAATATTCGTCGGATTAGGCTGCGATAGAATAGATTAAGTTAGTTTAGGGTAGATTACGTTAGATGAATTTTCCATAAACAAATAAGAAGACTTGCAACAAGAATGAAAAAACATGTCGCTTATGCGAAAACAAAAATTTTGCTTTATTTCTTTATATGTAATACTCGCCATCAAATTAGTATGGACTGATGTTCAACTTTTCGTTTCTCCGCACCTTGTCCCTTGCACTGTGGTGTTACCGCTTCTTCATTACGTAATATTGTTAACGTTGCCCATAAATTGGCACAGTGTACAATACAAATGTTCAGTCCATACTTATTTAACGGCAACTATAGTTGTTTGAAAAATACAAAATTTACTTTTTTGCATATATCTAGATATCTACAGTAAAAAGAAAGACGTCCGATCTAGGCCATCTACGAATTGTATCTATGAATTAAGATTTTCTGCTGTCAAATTTAGTAGTGTCTTTTACTTAGTTTTCATGAGGGTACATAATATCTTGTGTACCTCATAAAAACTATGTAAACGACACTACTAAATTTGACAGCATAAAATCTTAATTCATAGATGCAATTCGTAGATGGCCTTGATCGGACTTCTTTCAAAAATTTTACTGTACTTATGCCATTAAGGGCCAGTTGTACAATCTCCGGTTAGAATTTTAACTGTCGGTTAAATAAACAAAATTGAAACGAAATGAGCTGTCAAATGACAAATTGATCATTGCTGTCAATAACCCGATTCAATATTGTTTATTTAACTTCCAGTTAAAATTCTAACCAGAGATTGTACAACTGGCCCTTAATGAAATAACAGACATTTAACGTAACCATCCCTGTCGGGGTAAGTTTAGTTTCGTTAATTAAATATTAAAGTCTTTGTTTATTAATTTTGCGGATACTCCTTGTTCTCGGACATAAAAGAAAAATAAGTGATGTTTTGTAGGGTGTTTGTAATTGTCCTTGGAAATGAGGTCGACAGGACCTCCCTTTCATATCGTCGCTAGAGACGCGGCGAGCATGCGGCGCAGCGCCGGCTTCCATAGGGAATGCACTCTCTTCCTTGCGGGATATTTCAGCCAGCCGAAATGCCTTGCCAAGGCTGTCACCTTCCTATACACAATTTCCCAACATAAAATCACATTACGCCTTCTCATGCTATATAATTATATCTCATTTATTTTTTCCAAAATACAATACATAATAACATCACAACTTATTCGCCCTTGCTTTGTTATAATCTACTATTATTTGAAAATTTCGGTAAAGACTATGGCCCGTATTACGATAACGAGCACACTTTTATGATAAAATAGCTATTCGTGTATTAAGAGCGCAAAATGCGACATTGTCGATTGAGAGATTGTTGCCGCGCGACGAAGGAGCCCGGCATTCTCTCGAAATCGACAATGTCCATTTGCGCTCGAAACTCACACAAGATTTTTTCTACAGTCGCCACAATGGGGTCCTCCACCATAAAAAATAATAAAATGTACACTTTATACTTACAGTACTGCTCAATAAATAACGATTGGCTAATACAAAAGATACGGTTTAAACTTAAAAAGGCTTTTAAATGATTATATCGTTACATTGGCCATCTATTCCATAAAAAAAACCAAAATTAGAGCGTGGAAGCAAGGATATGTGATGATTTGATGAGTTTTTGTAGCAAAATGTGTGGTTAGTTGCCACGCCTGTCACACTGAAAAAATTAACAAATATTTCAAGGAATTTGTGATTATATAGACATGTATGTGCATTGACTGACTTCTCGCAATTATTTAAGTAACGAAATAACTAATAACTTTATTGTAATCAAAATAAATATTTACCTAGAGATCAGATGTCAGTACGACTCGCAACTATCCTACCGCCATCTGTGTACAATCATTCCTATTACTAAACATAACTGTTCACACAATTTATTTTATATTTAATTTTATTTTATCGTTATTTTCCATTCTTCTTGAGTTTTTATTCAATCTAATCTAAGCATTTTATACTTTCGTTTTTGTAAATGAATGCCCTATTTCATTTTCACAGCAGTGTGGCATTTTGTTAGGTTATGTTAAATACCGTCAGAACATATGTCAAATTGACTTGTGAACGTGATAAATGTGTAATTACAGTGCCATTAGTTCGTAACTAAAAATTTTCATTAAGAATGTAGACAAGTGACATTTCTCAACATTGTATACTTAGAAATTTGGACAGCGAGCGTTTTTTTCTACTTTGTCGCGCATAAGCGGCAAAGTGTAAACAAAAATAAGTTATATGAAAAATCCAAGATTTTAAGAGTAAAACAAATTTAAAATATAATCAAAAACAATATAATTATCGTGATAGTTGTAAAAACTAAAAAAAAATGTTCGCAGAGTAACACGTTCAATAGCAGCTGTATACACGTGTTTCGATCTTATTTGACCTCATCAGTACAGCATAGCTAGTTAGTAGGTGGACATTAACTAGAGATAGTAAACAGAAAATTGGCAAATTGTAACAGCACTAGTAAGCAGCCAAATACACATTTGTTTCTTCGGTCAAATTTCCACCGAATTTGTGGATAATTATAACTAGCTATGCTGTACTGATGAGCTCTAATAAGAGCGAAACACGTGTCTACAGCTGCTATTGACCGTATTACCCTGCGAACATTTTTTTATTCTTTTAAATATAATTACCTAAAGAATTTTATAAATGGTTTTATTGTTTTCAAAATATTCTCCTTTGGCATTTCGCACCCCGGTGAGAAAAGTGGCGCAAGTCCAAAAAAGTAGTTTTGCGTAAAACTTAAATTAAAGAATACAATTCTCGAATGTAAAGTTATTTTTGCCCTCCTGAAGTATAATAGGAACTTTACAATTGTATACACAGCAAGTGTAACCTACATTTTACGCTTACTGTGTTGTAACTTGTCTAACTATGCGGTAAAATAATCAAAATACACTGGACGTTTATGGGCATTTAGAAAAGAAATCATCTTTACTATAATAAAGTTCATGTAAAAAAGTACTACCTACTTAAGTTATTTTTTTACTTTAACATTTCCTATATTTAAAATTAATTTATATAAACCAAACTCACGGTAGCGACATCTGTCATTATTGTAAAATCCGCCGTTACCGACATAGTCACCGATCGATATACCTGTCAAATACGAGAGGCGAAAATTGCTGAAATGTCAAATTTCGATACCTATCTATTATTTATTACGAAGAAAACATGAGCAAATAAATATATCATCAGTCATAAACAACGTCTATTATTAAAAATAAATTTTCGCTAGAAGAAGTACACTAATGAAGGTAAGTAAAATCAAATTTGGAAATTGACTTAACCCCAGTATTTTAAACTAACCCTTTCCAGAAGTATAACCTATCTCATTATAAAAAGTGATTTTCATTATCGTCGGCCAAATAATTTGATACAATTCTCGTGCGTGAAGTATTTTACAGCGCTCCAGCTAATAAGGCACTCGCCTTAAGGGCTCGTGCCTTAAACAAAGCTGTCGAGTTGTAAAATACAACTTACACGCACTCGAATGTAAATAACTGTTACAATAGTTCGAAACGAAACAACATTACCTCCATCTCTCGAAAAATATAATCTTTTGATTTATGTCATTATTCCTGTTTATTAGAAGCATATTTTTGACCAATTTTATCTGATGAACTTAGAATTTCTAAATTTTGACTTCTCACTTTTCTCTCCTAGGTGCGATTTATGCACTTTCGCATGCGTTTGAACCTATTTTGGAAGCAGTTTTTCCACTCTAGATCTGGTACGGTACCTGAGTTTCAGTCAAATTGTGTGGTATCCAACGACTACAAAACTCCCGTATGCCGATCTCGCTCAACTATTTCTGTGGAAGTGAATGGACGACCTTCTGACACTCGTCACGGAAAATGCTGCGTCCACCCTGAAATTCGGCAAACCAATCATAAACTGTCATACTGGATGGTGCTTCATCCCCAATTTTTATTAAAATGCAGTCTAAGCGAAACAAATTTATATAAATACGAATTGATAAATGAAACGTAACAACGTAAGTAAAAAATATCATTTTTTATGAATATGACAGTAGAAAACCGCTGTTATTACTAAAACTACTAGATTGCAGAAACTTTTCCAGCGGCCCTCGTACCAGTCAAAAGAGAGAAATAATTTAAATATATGGTCCACTGGAAACAAATATGTTTGTATTACTAAATAAAAAAATATTTTCATACACCCCTGGATAAAATAGCTAACTTTTTATATGAAATATTTTTCTGGATTATCAATGGGCTACTTGCGTACGTTTTTTTTATTTCATATTTTTGAAGAGCAGGTAAAAACTTGCTACCCCTGTTTTTTCTTTTGACAAAATTTTTATTAATTAGCCAGAAAAAAAATAATGAAATTTGATTATTTGAATTACCGCCATGTATGACGTAGAATTACGCCGCACCAATGAGTGATCGTAAAGCCATAGCGTTTGTTTGTACGGGTAATGTAGATCTCCTGTTTGATGTTTCAACAATAGTTTGGAGGTTAGTATTTTAGTTTGTCTTTTCCGTACCGATATTTTAAATTACATGTAACTACCTATGTGTTTATTTGTGAAGTAATTAATATATTTGAGAGCCCAGAGAGAGCAAAATGTCAAATTCAAATTAAAACTTTCTCGCACGCAATGCCATCTATAAGTTACATTCTTAAACATGGTTCTCTTCCTCAGTTCAATATAATGACGTCACAGAAAATTTTCTTTCTTAATTTACTAAAAAACAAATAACTTTTTTAACATAAAATTTATATTTTTATATATGTTTTCAACATAACATTACATATATAGTGATAGAAATCGGATTTTCAGTACCATGCAAGTAGCCCATTGTTTAATAGTTATTTGACAATAAAAAAATTGACTAAAGTTTGTGTCAGCAATCATTTGAACAAATGACTTAAATCCTCCGTATTAATACTAGTCGTTGCTACTGTGCGCCATTATGTCTATGAAAGTTGAAAATTACTTGAAACTATTTAAATAGGCAAAGTTCTATTGGGATTCCGAAGGACCGTAGTTTCACAGTAAAATTTTTAAAAAACTTTTAACAATGAACGCTCATTACTGAACTGAGCACCTGGTAATGCCAAAATGTAAATGTAGTATTATCAGGTGCTCAGTTTAATGATGAGCGTTCATTTTTAAAGCAGGTATAACATCTTGGATAAGAATTGTCCTTCGGAACCACAATAAAACTTTTGCCCATTTGAATAGTTTCAAGCAATTTTCAACTTTCATGAACATATAATGTACACTGAAAGAAACTATATTTCCGTGAAACGCAACAATTTTCACCGTAGCAACGATTAGTACGGGGGATTTAAAAGTCATTTGTTCAAATGATTGATGTGCAAGCTATAGCCAATGAGATTTTTTGGCAAAAATGGCCTCCCACAGACGCACCAGATGTCCCTTTTAACCAAGTCGTATCACTTATATTTTCCGAGATCCCAGTAGTGGCCTTAAAAATCCGGACATTATGTATAGATATATCGACTATAAATTGAACGTTATACAACGTTATTATGTTATAACTCACTATTCGCAGAAGACTACCTTGCATTTCAACAGTGCTCAGGCAAGGCTGTGCTGTTTGCAGTTGCTTCAAGAATTTAGAAAAGGTGCTAATGTCCAGTGGAAAGCAGAAAAGTAATTATTAATGAACTGTCTTTTTTATTTTTTTAATGTAAATAATAATATATTACGTATTATTTTCCTGGTTGAGGTAGGTCTACAACAAGGAAAAAATCTGATGTGGCCAGCACATGTCCTCCCGCCAATTCCATGTTTAAAATAGCATTGACTTTTAAGTAAAGTTTCACTTCCGATTGATCGTTTGTAAACAAAATCTACTTTGTTGTTCCAATAAATAGAAAAGTTTGTAATACGAATTTTTGGATTATATTTTTTTATGTTTTTCCTGAAAAATCTGTTAGAGCTTCAAATTAAGTACTACATCCGGTTTATCATATATAGTCAAAATCTAATATGTTGTTTCAAATTATATAAGAGTATTAAATACCAAATTTGCGAACTTTTGGATCATTAATATATTTTAAAGAAAAATCGTCACACACACATTATTGTCAAAATCATCACCAACTTCCTTATGCTCTAAAACGCAATCTGTGTAAATTCTTCGGCGTACATTATTCATTTCGTAAATGTGTAGTTGCAAATTATTATTTGACACTTTGAAATCACGTTCTTATTGAGAGCTGTTTGATATACAATGCTGCAAACATCAAACTTGAATCGAATTATCCTGTATATCTAATATTTATGTATGATGGAAAATATATTATTTTTACAAACTTTAATTTCATTAGAATCTTATTTAAACTACTAAATTCTTCTTAACACGGTTTCATTATTAATTTGAATGAAAATTGCTGCGTGACAGTGACATTTGTTTAAATATATCAAATTTGTTATTAAAGTATTGTTTTTGTTTGACGCAGAGGCAAAGTGATATACAAAAATAAATTATTTTATAATATAATATAAAGTTATTTCAAGTTATTTACTAAATGCTATTATCGTAGAATTGAAGATTGTGCCATTATATTCAATTTGTATTGGTAAAAGTTGCTAAAAAATTATATTAAATGAATTTTTTACAAGAAAAACTGTTAAAAGCTTGTACAAATGATACTTCCGGTTATCCGATATACACTCAAAACTAATGAGTTCTTCCCACATTAGCATAGAATGGATTTACAAAATTTCAAATTTTTCTGATTGATAGTATTTGAGTAATCGTGTCCACATGATCCACACACACAGACACACACACATACATACCTACAGACATCATTGTAAAAATGTTAAAATCGGATTCTGGGGACATCAAAACGTGCTTATTCACTAAAATCTCTATATCCGATTTTTAACACAATCCCTATACCTCCCTTACCTAGGGTAGCGGGAGGTAAAAAATCGACATGTGCTTCACTTACTTCAGCTGACGATGATCAGAATTTGATAATGATGTAGAGATGATGTTTGGTGAGGTTGGTTGATGAGAAAGAACACACGTGTTAAAATGAATGAATATGGACACTTACGCTTAAAAATTAACTTTATTAAAGGTGTCTTCACATAAGAAAGTAGTTATACGTTTTAGTTATGTTTTTTGACTATACCAACATAGCGTTCACATAATAAGATATTAAATAGTTTTAGTAAGTCCTGCCATCTACAGGGAATTTATTTTAACATGCAACATATGGCGAATCACTTCCATGGTTACTCACTATCACTATTGTCAAAAATAACAGCAATGTAATATTTGTCCATTTTAATTAAAATGCAACATACAAAATTTGTAGTTTTGTATTATCAAAACTAATTTCCAATAAATTAGCCTACATACGATTAACAAATAATCAAAACATGAATGTTGTACATCTCAACAAACTTTAGCTTACAAAAATTCATAATTTTCATGTAATAAATGTTAAAAAATACCCCCAATCATTCTGAGGCAATATTCTAGTCGGTCGTAATAAGAATTGACACCATTTGTGATTTGTTTTGGAGGTATCTCCTGTGCTGCAATACTATTTATAATGTTGCATTTTAAAATGGACAAATATTACATTGCTGTCATTTTTGACAATAGTGAGTAACCATGGAAGTGATGAACTACAATGTTGCATTTTAAAATAAACTCTCTGCATATACAATTTAGAGGAAAATCTAAAAAATCTGTATAATATAGGCCGAAAACACCATCCACGTTTTCTTTTGTTTACATTTCTTATGTATAATTATAATATTAAGGAAGTAGCACAAATAATTTTATTTAGCCGGTTCATTCTCAATCAAATTAAACTTTGTGGAGTGTTTTGTGGTTATGTCTATATTGACATTTCGGTAAAGAGAGATAACTATATACCTTTATTTCATTCTACCCATTTTGCTATGATGCGTTCCTAAACACAACGGTGGGGAAGTGTGAATGCTTTCATGTGATTCCATGGTTTTATAAAATCTCAAACGTAAATATAAATGTGAACCTTAAAATTAATCATCTATCTGTGTGAATGAGCCATTACATAGCATAATTAATTATTTTACAATTGTACTAAATTAATTAAACTACAAACCAAAAGATACAATACCGCATTTCTAAAACGGAAATACACGCGTTACTGAACGCGGACCAAAATACAAATTCTACCTGTTGACTCTGTTTTACTATACACCAAACTCTCTAATAATCATTTCGCCGAGAAGCTGATTGAAACAATATAAAAAATCTGTTGTGGCCAGCACAAGACCTCTCGCCATTTCCATATTAGGATGTATAAGTATTGTATTGCACTTCGCTTTCGAAACGTCGTTTTATAACAAAAAATTACAGAACTTTACTCAAATATTGTTTTTTATTGTATTTAACATGTCTTCTGCACACATATAATTCTAATTATATCTATTTTTCATTGCATGAGGAAGTTTCTAAATGTCAGATATTCTTCCAATTCATTAACCAGATTGGCGGTATTTCTGATGGATATATGCATTTTACCACAATTTTACCTATAATTTCAAATATTTAATTAATAAAACAATAAGAAAAGTTAAATATACTTCCCAGAAAAAGCTATCAGAATGTCACTAAAACTGTTGATATTTGACAATGACATGTGTCATGTTATAAACATTGGAATTTGTCAACTGGTTTCCTTAGTGCCTTGGCCTCTGCGATTAGTTTACTCTATAAATTATAGTGTCTTTATCTCTAAATCTATACAATATATAATAAAAAATTTAAGTGTATTAGATGGAGAATTTTATGTTCTTCAATATTTAATAAAAAAAAACTCTCAAAAAATTATATTTAGAAGAATTTTTCTAAGAAACTACTACTTCCGGTTGTTCGATTGTTACCAAAACCTTTTCAGCTCTTCCCAGGAATGTCAGATTGAGGAAACTGCAGTTAAATATTTTTTAAGTCTTATAGTTTTTGAGGAATCGTGACTACAACATCCAGACATACACACATACATACATACACACATACACACATCCACACACACACACAGACATCATTTTAAAAATGTTATAAACGGATTCTAGGGACCTTAAATCGTGCTTATCCAATAAAATCTGGATATGCGAATTTTAGCATGAATCCAATACCTCTCTTAGCGAGAGGTAAAAACATTATCTTCAAAGGACGGGTGATCAATGCATAGAGCTATTACAGACATTTGCGTAGCCAGACACATAAATCTGTCAATGCATATCCGCTTGGATAGGCTATGCAGACATATTTTTGCTGGCTAATTATTGAAAAGGGTCATGACAAATTATAATTGAGGTGTTTACCACAAGAGTCGAACAAGTCCATGTATGTAAGTTTCCGGTTTATGGCGCCATATCGTTCGATTCCGGTCGCGGCACATTATGAACATATATGTCGAACTAAAGAATTGTGGAATACACGTTTAATAATTTACAGTAAAATAAAATAGAAATGGGTGATTCGGGAACGTTGTAAAAGTTTCAATTTAGGAAAAAACAGGCCGTAGGTTCCAAAAATTATGACTAACAGTCATAATCGTCTTTATTTGTATAAAATAGGACGTTTCGGACAATATTTGTCCATCTTCAGCTACAATAATTATATAAAGTTGTGAAATATAATTAAAAATATAAAATAAATTTCGTCTTACCAATTACAAAGTGTGTATTTCAATATAGGAAAATATAATATATTGAAACACACACTTTGTAATTGGTAAGACGAAATTTATTTTATATTTTTAATTATATTTCACAACTTTATACAATTATTGTAGCTGAAGATGGACAAATATTGTCCGAAACGTCCTATTTTATACAAATAAAGACGATTATGACTGTTAGTCATAATTTTTGGAACCTACGGCCTGTTTTTTCCTAAACTGAGGAAAATAAAATGTTGAATGAATACAGTAAACTGACACTTTGAATAACAAATGACAGATGTCAATATGATATTTATTTTAAATAAATAAATAAATAAATATATCATCACGGCATATTACCCATTTCTGGGTGTGCCATTATCTACAACACATGTAGACATCGGTAATGGCACAAAAGTGACCCCTGTGTTGCACTCTCCACACCAGCTATGAGTGCCCGTGAGGTGACGCCTGGTAAGCGCCCACACGGTAAAATATATCGTCATCATTACCGATGTCATATTTATTTTAAGCGCTTTAATTATATTTTGTCTCTTTCTACGCTATAGGGCACCTGCACCTACGTCACAACATGGCGGATGATCAGCTGATCTCGGGCAACCAAGCTTCAGTTTAACATTGCGTCTTATGCAGCGAATGTGTTTTCTGTACAAGAAATTCAGTTTTTCCTAAATTTATACATGCTATTTTAAAATGTAATTAGCCATAATTAAAGATAAGTGTATGAATTATTTACTAGTAAAACAAAGCAGTCGTATTTATAAATATATTTTTAAAAATATTAAATTGAAATAAGTAGCATGTAGCATCAGGTTGTATTACATTCATTTGAGTTTGTATAAGTTTTTTTTATATGTATTGTTGAATGAAAACATTAATATTGAAATTAAAATAAATTGAATTATTAGATTTTTTTAATTTATAAAGAAAATTAAATTTGAAATATATATATATATATTTATCTTCGAGTTCATTTTTCTTATTGTCATATTGTGTATTTTTATTGTATATAAATGAGTTTATTGAGTTTATACGTCAAAAATTAATCTTTGGAAGTCAAAGTACGTTAAATCGATAAATTTAAGTGGATACATAATGTGGATCCTTATACATTGACATTTTTTTGACGAAGATTATAAATACCCTTTTAAAAATCAATATGAAATCAATAATTGATTACCTATCTAATTTTTAAACCTTTGTAAGAAACAGACACAAATATATATTTTTTCTGTTACTAAAAAAAACTTCATTAAAAATTTGTAATTCTGTCATTTAAAAAATATTTTTTCATGTTTTTACCTCCCGCTACCCTTGGTAAGGGAGAAGGGAGGTATAGGGATCGTGCTAAAAATCTCATATCGAGATTTTAGTAAATGACCACGTTTTAAGGTCCTTAGAATCCATTTTTAACATTTTCACGATGATGTCTGTATGTGTGTATGTGTGTGTGTGTGTGTGTGTGTGTATGTGTGTATGTGTAAGAATTTTGTTTGCACTCTAACTCAAATACTATCATTCAGAAAATTCTGAAACCTTGTATTTTTACCCTATTCTAATAGGAATAGAAGCCATTAGATTTTGGTGTAAATCGGATAAACGGAAATCGTACTTTGCTTGAAGCTCATAATGGTTTTTCTTCAAAAAATACCATTAAATGTCATTTTTTCGAATTTTATGTCTAATGAAAATTAAAGATTATTGAATTTTCTACAGGAATACATTAATACTTTTTCTATATATTTTACAGATAAATTTAAAAATATTTTTTTTTATTAGTCGCGAAGCCTAAGATAAAAACTATTTCTTTGTTACACAGTTCATTTTTTAAATGAATGTAACTGACAGTAAATGTCACTGTCAGAAAACTTATCACTTCAAATTATAATAGTGACATTTTCAAAAGAAAATAGTAAATAAAGCAATAGTTTTCTGCAATGGAACAGTTTGCAGCGTTAGACAATAAGTAGGTAGGTATGTATTTAAATTAATAAAAATTAAATAGCGGGAGGTTTTGTGTTGGCCACATCAGATTTTTTATATATATTATTAAAGAAAATTACATATATTTAAACATTCATACAATATGTTCCTATCCGATTATGTTTAAATTATTTTATATGCAATAAAAGTATACACAAAAAAATAGGATTGGGTTAGTTTTAATTTAATAACCTGGAACTCATTAAATAGTAAGAATGTCCTGACTTATTTTTTACGGAAAACACTCCTCATATACTCACTTTTACACACTCTAATCAGTTTTTCCCAAATAAAACAATAAGTGCCATAAAAACACAATAAAAGCTTACGGCACGATATTTCTCCGTAAGACACAATGCAAACTGAAGGTTTGGTTGACCAAGATCAGCTGGTGGCCGCCATGTTGAAACGTCACGTGCAGGTGCCCTATAGCCTGTCATATTACATTCACCCGCATTTTCTAGGACCGCATACCTACTTCCTGTAGCCTATTTACTTAATTTTTATTTTCGCAGTAAGTGGCCCTTTATAAAAAAAAAAAACTTGTGTCTCATTTTTTCATGTAGATTAATATATAAAATTTTCAACAATTGTGATACTCCCCTATTATCCCATCCGCGTTTTTGTTAGTCACCTGCCTCTTCTCTTTTTCTCTAAAGTCAGTCAGTCTTTCTTTTTGCATTCTTTGTAAGTTTCCTATTCATCTCAGTTGCCTTTGTAAATGTTTTTTCTCAAAGGTCTTGCATTTAAATTTTTCTTATCTATCATATGGTACAAAAAAATCCTCAATTCTTTCCAAAAATTTCATTTTCACGTTTTGTATCTTATTAGGTAATTAGGTTGTTCTAAAAATGATTCACATCCATAAATTAAGACTGAGATTATTTTTATTTTTTTTTAATTCCTCCATTTTTGTCTGTGGTGTTCTTCTACTTGTATCTTCGACAGACTTATTAAAAATTTCCTGTCTGTTGCAGATAAACGCTACCTTAAGAAAGAAAATATTTAATTTACGTATATATTTGAAAGTAATTATCGGCAACATCATCATGGACAACGTAGCAACACAAAAATATGAAGGACGCCTCTGGCAGATGTCTTTGCTGTCATGTGTCCAAGGCAGAAACAATTTATTCCCTTCTCCAGCAACACTCCGTACTCAGACATGTCGCGTCCGCCGCGTCTTTATTTTAAGGATCGATATTCTTGTTTTTTCGCTTGTTTTTTTTTTATTTCTTCTCGTCCTTCACCCTAGCTGTCCAGTTTCGTCTGGTGGCCTTGTTAACTCATAATTCGGAATTCCGCGCATCCAATTTTTAAATTCAGTATTCTTTTTTGATGAGCTGTTTTCAACGCATCAAGGATGGTCCATGACCGCATACGACCACTTGCAAAAAGAGCAATATTTTGAATATAATCACAAGACACTTGATATTCAAAACCCTATACTTTGGCCCTGTAACTTGAATAGAGATATTGTTGCAATCAACGCGAATGGATTATTAATTATTACGCTTTCAAATTAGATATACCATACTTGAACTTTTTTCTATTTCGCTATCTTTATGAGTCTGAACTTACTGAAAACATGTCTTTTAGAAGATCTGTAAACGCACGATTTTTGACCCTTTTCTTTTTCTAAGGGTGGTATGACAGGTTTCAGAACTAGCAAGTGAATGACATATACAGGATTAGTTAAAAATATGGAGACGGCGATTTATTGTCGTTAATATTCATTTTAGGAAATAATGTTCAATACAAAAGTTTTTTTAAGAAATTTTGATCTACATTTGAGAATACTTGAATTTTTTTTTTTCATCAATTGTTTTTGAGTTACGCTTGTTCGCGTAATTTTTTAAATGGGAATTTTACTCTACCATTCGATAGAGTGTTTTTTTCTCTTTACAACAGTATGTTTGTTTTTTTGTTTTTCAATTTATTTTAATAACATTTTTACAAGGAAAAACACCTGTTCAAGTATTTACGAATAGTAGGTTAGTCTAAGATAGACAAAATTATTTCCAATAAAGTTGTCGGTCATAATCTTATCATTAAAAACAAATTAAGAACTAAGTAAATTACATCGTTCGAGTTTGTTTATCGCTTCGCTTTTGTCTATCTGAGATGTACCTACTATTCGTAAATACTTGAACCGGTGTTTTTAATTGTAAAAATGTTATTAAAATAAATTGAAAAACAAAAAAACCAATATACTGTTGTAAAGAGAAAAAAACACTCTATCGAATGGTAGAGTAAAATTAATATATTCCCATTTAAAAAAATTACGCGGACAAGCGTAACTCAAAAACAATTGAAGTATTCTCAAATACAGATCAAAATTTCTTAAAAAAACTTTTGTATTGAACATAATTTCGTAAAATGAATATTAACGACAATAAATCGCCGTCTCCATACTTTTAACTAACCCTGTATTATGACATATAACCTAAATCATATTTTTGACAAGTCGTATTTTTAAAAAAATATAAAGTAAGCTCAATAGAAAAAATAGCATAAAAAACATTTTTCATAAGATATAAGGCCTGTTATCGCACTTTGTAAAACAGACTCGGGCGTTAACGGATTGTCCTATGAAACTTGTTTTTTAATATACTATTATGAAACAACGGTAACGTTCTTATTTCAAAACGATAAGTGCAAAACTTGTAAACTTCAAATTTACATTTACAATTATGCAGAAATAAATACATTAAATTAAACCAGTCTCCGAGAGCAACAATATTTCTTAGAAACTTTTTTTTTTGTAAACGTTCCATATATTGTGTTAAAATTCTTCAAAGGTTTGTCACAAATTTCATTACCTGCCTATGAAATCCATGGCCGACTAATAAAACATAGCACATAAAATTTCAGAATTTTATCCACAACTGTGAAATAATGTAGGTACCTACTCATAATTCAACAGATTTTTTTAAATTAATGACCTTCGTTATTGATTCTAATTGAATAATATTGACCAAGGCCGTATCCAAGGAGGGGAATTTAGGGGTTCAACCCCCCCCCCCCCCCCACCCTTGAAATGTATGTAAGGCTAACATATCACGCGTCCCAGACTGCGAATATAACACTCCCAATTGGTTTTTATAATTAAATAAAGTATACGAAAAGGCCAAAATATTGTTTTATTTTAGGAAGAGTCTACTGTAAATAAAAATTTGTGAATTATCACACCTGGGCGGACTCTATCGGACAATTCTAGCGGCCACTTCTCGAATCTACCTAAAACCCACTTTCTACCAATTAGAAATTGTCAGTTAGGTATTGTTTTGGTTGGGTTTTTTTAAAAAAGACAACTATAACAATACCTAACTGACAATTCATAATTGGTAGACAGCGGTTTTTAGGTTCTGTTCGAGAAGTGGCCGCTCTGCGCATGTGCGACAGTTCACTAATTTTTTTTTCTGCTCTGTCTGGACAGTGCAGTAGACACTCCCTTTATTTTATTATTTCCCCGAGAACTATATCGGGTGTTTTTTTTTTAAAGGTGTACATAGAAGATTAAAATGGGAAATCAGTTTTTTTCCAAACTATTGCCCTCGTTTTGACTGACTGGTTGTGGTATCAGTAGAAAGATAAAAATCTTCTTGAAAAATAATATAATTATATAACGAGAACCCCCTCCGAAATAAAATCCTGGATACGGCCCTGATATTGACAGTCGATGAAATTATTCAATTGTTACGTCAAATTTAAATCTTACCTATCTTTCAAAGAGTAGAAACAAACAAAATTCCTTATTTCCACACAAAAATCCAAAGTTACACTAATTTTGTCATTTTCATACTTTTATTTTTTATTCTTCTGATGTAGCTAAATAGTCGATTTTCAAATTTTCTGCTAAATATCAAATCATAGCATACATTATATGCTCATTGAATAATATAGTATTATTCTCTAAATTTTCATGTATGAAACAACGCGTAAAGTTTTACGGGACATATAATATTTGTGAAAAACTATTTTCCCATGGCCATGTTAAACGCCTATGTCACGGATTCCGTTGTTCACCCTGTATAGCTTGCGGGAAACACATTTTTAGAATGAAAATGAAATATTCCTGTTCAAATTATGTTTTCAAACCTACGAGTATCATTGCGAGTACAGTAATTTTTAAATAAATGTAATAACACAAACACTGTTTTTACCTATTACTATTTTTTCCAATCAACATTTTAATTTCCCATGCCTTACGGCAATTAATCATTTAATCGATGACATATCGTAAACCTAACCATTTCATTTCTTAACAAAGGATAAAAATGTACTGAGATTTCATAGATATGTATTAGGGCAGCGTTTCCCAAATTTTTCTTATTGCAGACCGGTATTTTTTTTGCATAAATGCACATAAAAAATATGATTTATAAATAAGTTATTAAAGTTTAAATAAAAGAACATTGGTACCATACCTGAAACCTGAGTGTCTGGTCGCGAATCTAGTAACCCGGGTTCGATCCCGACCGACGCCAAAAATTATTTCGAATTTTAATGCAATGGGTGTCCGTGAGGTAACGTCGTCTGGTAAACGCCCGCACGGTACAACTATACATATACATATTCATCATTATCAATAATTTGTGCAGATTGGTATACTCAGGTAATATGCCGGGATGATATATTTTTATTTATTTATTTAAATACTACTAGGGAGTTTGCGTTTTCTAATTATCATGATGTTTTTATCAACGAAATTTTCAATTTAATATTAACGAATTTTATTATCCTGCGGGGATTAGTAAATAATAAATAATTAAAATTCTACAATTTATTGAAGTATGCAAGAGTTGCCAATTATTATAATATGAAATAAAATATTTATTAATTATTAATTTTATAAACAATAAAGTACATACGTAGGAAAAATAGGAAATGTTGCTATAACAACATAATGTAGGTAAGAAATTAAAATTAATTTCATTCCCACTTAAATTATTTCTTTTGATATGTTTTTATTTATCTATTTTATTTCGTTCTCTCTTTTTTTTAATACATAAAAAAAATATTTCTTTTGTATTCGTTTTAGATACATACAGAGTGGCTTAAGACGATCCACCCTCAATATCTTTGAACCAATTGTGATAGACACCCTCGGATTACGCTAAATGTTTTAACATCTAGGGGGCCACATTTTATTAATATTTTTGTTTTATTGAATTCATTAATATCACCCCCAGCAGTACCAACTTTTAAATCTTAAATGGCAATATATCCCTTGTGACATATCAAATGAAAGCTCTTGAAAAATGCTATACAGGCATGTTAATAAATTGATGTTTGAATAAACCGTTTTAAAGTTAGAAACAATAATGTAATTTTAATTTAATACAAATTATTGATATAGTAGTCGGTCTTACTTGGGCGACACATTTCTATGAGGATGTCTCTCATTGAATAATCTAGCTGTTTGTCTTGCACACTGATTTTGGGATGCAAAAAGAAAATAATTTCTACTTTCTCGTCTTTTGTGTAAAACATGATCAAAGAAATAATAATAATAACAATCTAACAACTGATGACTGTCATACACAATCTTAAAACCATCGACCTTTAAACTAATGGACCAAGTGTCTCCTATTCTTTTATTGTTAGAATAATGCTCCAACATAAAAGGATAGAAATATATATTCTGTCCTTCAAAAGTACGGAAGTTCTCAGTTAAAGTATACTGCGCATGCGTTCGTACTCATTGTACATCTTTGTCAGCCATATATAAACCTCTATACATCGCTCTCTATCATTAAATAGTTGTCAAAATCTACATTTGACGTTTCGTGACTGTGTTATTTACTTTTTTGGATAACATTTACAATTATTTCTGTCAATACATACGTATATGTGTTGTGAGGTGTGTATGCGACAAAATAATGGGGAAACGATGTATTTCGTGCAGTCAGCAGTACGTACGCGGTTCAGCTTTGTCATTTCATATGTAAGATCTTATTAATTATTACTTGTTCCCTATAATATAATATGTATATAACATATTGTATTAAAAATATATAATATGACTAATTATGCACAAAAAAAATTAAACTATACTCTTATCGATTATGCACCAAGTATAACAAGTTAGGGACAAATCAAATTTTTCATTTTGCCGCGTGTTTTTAACTTCCGTACTGTTGAAGGATAGAGATACTGTGTCTGCACCGTTATGGCGGGACAAGCGTTTTGCTCGTACGCTGCGTCTATTAGTTTAAAGGTCGATGCTTAAAACAAATTATTAGGTATTATTTTTTCATTTTGTCATTTCCATAGCACTGTATGCATTTTATAATAAAGCATTAAAATATTATAAACAATTGTTTCTAACTTTAAAACGGTTTATTCAAATATCAATTTATTAACATGCCTGTACAGCATTTTTCAAGAGCTTTAATTTGATATGTCACAAGGGATATATTGTCATTTAAGATTTAAAAGTTGGTAGTGATGGGGGTGAGATTAGTGAATTCAAAAAAACAAAAATATTAATAAAATGTGGCCTCCTAGATGTTAAAACATTTAGCGTAAACCGGGTATGTCTATCACAATTTGTTTCAAAGTTATTAAGGGTGGATCGTCTTAAGCGCGCCCCTTGTATGTATGTTTGTCTATTTTTCAAATATTTGCAGATCGCTATCATCGCGATCATGAACCACAGTTTGGGAAAAGTTGTACTAGAGTATTTTTTTTTTTTGACGAATTTAAAACCATAATTAAATGAAATAAATATTATTGTGTTTTAAGAACGCGTTGAGTTATACATTTTCATTAATAAATGTCGTGATAAGTAGTGTTCATACGAGTATATTGAAATTAGTAAATTATATAAATAACAGCTGTGAAAAGAAATTCGTTGAAAATAAAAGGTATCATTAACTGTAATAATTGCTAATTATAATTTCGCTGTATACTTATTACAAGTTTTAATACGACCGTTAATAATCATAATTTAATATAATAATTTCAGTCATAAATTCCCATAACTCTTGTTTGGAGTTTGGAGTAACTCTTATTTCTATTTCATTATCAATTTATTCTAACGCATTTAGAGGCTTTAAGTTGTACAACATCTTTTGATCACAGCTTTATCCAAAGTAAGAATGGTTAGAGATAGAGTCCTTTTACACTATTAACAAAGTATTGCAATTGATTACACTATTGTCAAAATTGCGGTTGTTAGTTTTAATGTCATGTCACTAATGGAGAACACATGACGTATCTACGAATTTTTTTGTATCGGAAATCTCTGTTGCTACTTATTGTTCTTTATTTTTGGATTATTATAGAAGGGTGATGCTAGAATTATTAAAAAAAAACATTTTAAGCAGTTATTTAGCATTTGAAATTAATAGGCCAATTCTGAACAAATCTGTAAGTCTTCCAGATTGTAATCTGTAAAAACAATCTGTTGTGGCAAACACAATACCTCCCGCTATTTAATTATAATTATTAATTTAAATATATTCCTACATATTTACTAATGCTGCAAACTATATTAAGTTCCTTTGCATATAATTATTGCTTTATTTACTATTTTCTTTTTAAAATGTCGCCCTTATTAATTTGATATGATTAGTTTTTTGACAGTGATATTTATAGGTCAGTTGCACACATTTGAAATATGAACTGTGTAACAAAGAAATTGTGTTTATCTTTGACAAGTAGGCTCCTGGACTTATAAATTATATTATTTTATAAATTTATATATAAAATATACAGGGTGTCTCCAAAAAAGGGGGACATGACTTAACCACAGATTCCTGAGGCGAAAATAAGACGATTTAACTAAAATTACCTTTACCGGAAAGTGTACCGTTAAGCCAGTATAATCTGCTTCAAAGTTTTGCTTATAATAACGGAACAATTTGTTTTCGATGAAATTTGGTATGGCACTTTATATGGTTGTCATCTTTTAAGATGCTACTTGTTATTATTAGTGAATCACTGGTATATGAAACTTGGGTGTCCCGACATTGATTAAACAGTAACTTTTTTAATTGCCACTCCGATAACAAAAAATTATTATTTTTTTTTCAGAAAGATACATTCTATAGTAAACTTTTCCCTCTCTCTGTTCAATTTGTGATCACTGTTACGGTTTACACAGAAAAAATTAACCCTGAGTGACTGCACCGTTAAATTTTTAAAATAAATTTTATGTAGTAGTCTTTCCAAATGCCAAACATCTAATTTTTAATGATTAATTTTTTTTTCGAAGAACTTTGAAGCACAATACTGTCTGAACGGGACACTTTCCGGTAAAGGTAATTTTAGTTTTAGTTAAATCGTCTTATTTTAGCCTCAGTAATCTGTGGTTAAGCCATGTCCCCTATTTTAGAGACACTTGTATAGAAAATGTATGAATTCAAATCTGTGGAAAATTTAATAGTCTATAATTTTTAAATTGCGAAAAAATGACATTTAAATGTATTTTTCGAACAAAGACCACTTTGAGCTTCAAGTAAAATACCATTTCCGATTATCCGATTTACACCAAAATCTAATGATTTCTTTCCATATTAGATTAGGGTCGAAATGTCGAAATACAAGTTTCAAAATTTTTCAATTGATAGTATAAGAGTTAGAACGTCACCGTGGTAAAATTGGATACTAGGGACCTTAAAACGCGGTCATTTACTAAAATTTCGATATAAGATATTTAGCATTATCCCTTTACTTCCCTTACTAAGGGTAGCGGGTGACAAAAACGCATCTATTTTGGTTTATTACTTAATATAAAATTACACATTCAAATCTATACCACTTACAGATTTGTTCAGAACAGAGCCATTCGTTACGAAAATTAAATTAGTTAGTTAATATTTTTTTAAAGTATAGTTATGAGTGAAAATATGCCATTAACTAGGGCGCATTTTCAAATCATGATTTATAACTTGACAGTTTTCATGTCGCCCGGTAATTGATTTAGTAGTTTTTAAGTCACCAGAAATGAATTTGCCAGCTTTAACAATTTTTACGTGTCCCAAAAATTAGTTTAAAAGCAATCCAGAAGATGATTCACTGGGTGCTTTTAAGAAGTGAAAAAATCTAAAAAAAAAAGTAATCATAAGTATTATTCTCAATAATTCTAGCGTGACCCTTGTTTGTATTAAATTCTAGACACTGGAATAATCCAAGTCGCAACAATGTAGAAGAGGAGACTTTTAAGTCACATACGGTGGCCTGTTGTACACCTTACAGATGTCCATGTGGACCTTGGAGTTAAGAAAAGGTTGCCCACCCCTACATTAAAATTGTATTGAACTAAAAAATTCAAATTTTTTAGGAAACAAAAATTAACTTCTCATTTCAAGACCATTCGTTGCATGACTAGCAATTTTTCTTCGTATATATAATAAGCATAAGGTATTTAGTTTGAATTTTTTTACGTCTGTTAAAAAAAGCACATTTTCTTTCATTATAATACGTTTATGAAGTATATAAATGACTGAAAAAATGAAACTCTATGACATTTTTTACACACTTTTATTATAGACTTAAAATATTTATGCAACATGAATAAAAAGTATAGTCTTATATTATAAACAGGAAAGTTTTACCAAACGAGCCGTAAGCGGGTTCGTCAAATTCATTCATTTTTCACCAGTTTGCGTTAAAACAGATATACCTTTAAACTTTAAACCCATACTAATGAATAAAAGTGTACTTGTTTTAACAGACGTAAAAAAAATTGTAACTAGAGTAAAAAGTGTCATTTAATTTATAGGATTTGTCGAACTCAACTACATTAATCCCCTGACTTACGTAAATTCGCTTTTTAACTTGAAAAGTATTATTTCGGTTTATTTTTATACTCTTTTAAATAATTTTCATAATTACATAGTTTATACCGGAGTAAATAATGCTGCATGGTGTTTTAGTTGTAAAATAATTCTGTGTATAATATATATATCACGGCATATTACCCATTTCTGGGTGTGCCAGTACGATATATTTTACCGTGTGGGCGCTTACCAGGCGTCACCTCACGGGCACTCATAGCTGGTGTGGAGAGTGCACCACAGGGGTCACTTTTGTGCCATTTAAAATTGGAAATATTTGGCGTCTGTCGGGATCGAACTCGGTTCCCCCGGACACTCAGGCACGCGGCCACGGGACCCCATATATATGTATACGGGTCATTCGCTCCAACTTTCCTATTCCTGAAATAAGACTATTGGGATATTTCATTACGTAGAGATGGCGCTGTGCACCAACGTCAAATCTTCAACAAGGGAGCACTTTTGTTCACTTTCATAAGCGTATCATTGCTGTCAGTAATTTTTCTTTGATTTTTCTTGTATTTTGGCTTTTCTTTCAGTGTTTATTATTTTAGGTAGAGTTTCCTGTTTTATTAGTTGCTGTAGAATAATTATTATTTTTCATTTTAAGTACTTTAGTTAGTAGTTATTAGGTTAAGTTCACAGTTTGTATATTCTTTAGCCCCAGTTTTACAATAAATATTAGGTTATAGTAAATTAATTAATGGGCTACTTGCGTGGTACTGAAAATCCGATTTCTGTCATTATACATGTAATGTTATGTTGAAAACATATATAAAAATATAAATTTTATTTTAAAAAAATTATTTGTTTTTTAGTAAATTAAGAAAGAAAATTTTCTGTGACGTCATTATATTTAACTGGAGAACCATGTTTAAAAAGTTAACGTATAGATGGCATGCGAGAAAGTTTTAATTTGAATTTGACATTAGTTCATTTTTCTCTCTCTCTGGTCTCTCAAATATATTAATTACTTCACAAATAAACACATAGATAATTACATGTAATTTAAAATGTCGATACCAAAAAGATAAATTAAAATACTAATCTCCAAACTATTGTTGAAACGTCAAACAGGAGATCTACATTACCTGTACAAACTTTGTACAAACAAACGCAATGGCTTTACGACCATTCATTGGTGCGGCGTAATTCTACGTCATACATGGCGGGAATTCAAATAATCAAATTTCATTATTTTTTTTCTGGCTAATTAACAAAAATTTTGTCAAAAGTAAAAATATGGGTAGCAAGTTTTTACCTGCTCTTCAAAAATATTAAATAAAAAAAGGTACGCAAGTAGCCCATTGTAAATATTAGTTCTATTATTTGTTTTCCTTTATTTAAAATGTGCACGACTATTTAAAACATACGAATACAATAAAATTATTCCCTTGTTTAAATTCCAAATTTCGCCACCAGGTTCGCATTCTTATTTACATATCCCAATATTTTATTGCATAAATAACTATTATTGTTTCATCAATTATTAAAAAATAAACATCCGCTTTACTTGGTGTTTGTAGGAAGTTATATTTTCCAATTTTTTATTATTTTGATGAAAAAATCTCAAATTTTAAACGTTATACACTATTTTTAGTGCGTTGCTTGATTTTTGACAATACTTTGTTACCTACTCACAATGTGATGCGACCGGAATCGAGTGATAGGGCGCCATAACTCAAAACAGAGATTATAACATGCAGTGTATATGTACAGTGCTCGTCACGAGTGATGACGAGAGGAAGATATGCGCAGGAGACCAAATTGTGACCTTACCCCTACTCAAGAAGGCTAAACACAAAATTAGTTTCGAGTCAGTGGCGTAGTATTTGTCAATATCCTTTGAATCTACTTAAGTTAAGTATCTTGTACTGAAATTTTTCGAACCAATCGTGTTTAAGCAAGGCCTGACTTGGTATGCGCGCAGCTCACCATCACTTCTGATGAGCCCTGTACCAGTGTAAATGAACATGACTACCGCACTGTTACGTCAGACAGATTAAAATGATTAGATTATTTTAATTAATTCGTATAATGTTAGGTCTATGGTCTATCTGGCACAATTAATTTTAATATGTAACACGGGTCAATGTTACAAGTAATACCATCTGGTATTGGGAACGAAAAATATTTTTAAAGTCGACAACCGGTTCTGTAGTTTGAGTTTGGTCTAAATCAGTGTTTCTCAAACTGTTTCGAGGAACAAAACGTTGGGCAGGTCAAGGATAATATTTCGTTTGAAAAATGATGAATTTGTTACTTTTTACCTCCCGCTCCCTAGGTAAGGGAGGCGTATGGAACGTGCTAAAAATCACATACATATAGAGATTTTAGTGAATAAACACATTTTGATGTCCCCAAAATCCGATTTTATTATTTTTACAATGATGTCTGTGTGTATGTGTGCATGTGTGTGTGTATGTATGTATGTATGTGTGTGTGTCTGTGTGTGTGTGGATGTGTGGATCCTGTGAACACGATACTATCAATCAGAAAATTTTGAAATTTTGTGTACCCATTCTACACTAATGTGGGAAGAGCTCCTCGTTTTTAGTGTATATCGGATAACCGGAAGTATCACTTATACAAGGTTTTACTATTTTTCTTGAAAAAATACATTGAGTATATTCTTTCAGCAACTTTTACTAATAAAAATTGAATATAATATGGTACAATCTCCAATTCTACGAAAATATCACTTGTAAATAACTTTAAATATAAACTTACAAAATAATTTATTTTTATACATCATCTTGCCTATACGTCAAACAAAATCAATACTTTTACAACAATTTTGATATATTTAAACAAATGTCACTGTCAGGAAGCAATTACATTAAAATTAATAATGAAACCGTGTTTAGAAGAATGAATAGTAATATATTTGATTCTAATGAAATTAAGGTTTGTAAAAATAATATATTTTCATTATACATGTATATTAGACGTACAGAATGATCCGATTTTGCAGCAGTATAAATGGAACAGCTGCCAATAAGCACGTGTTTTCAAAGTGTCAAATATTAGTTTACAATGGGGTATTCCGGTGATATGGAATTAATGCAAAATAATAACTTTTTTCTATAGTTTTCATCTTTATATAGTAGAAAAATATAATAAAACATGTTTAATAAAAAGTTTTAATTCATAATTTAATGTTACAAAATTGGAATTTTTACAACTCTAGAAACGTCCTTGAAATTTGTGACGTCAAGTTGATAATATGTTGCTCATTTCAAAGTAAATATTTTCGTTTAAAAACACAGATGGTGCCAGTAGTTAACACGCTCAGGTATATTTCTTGTTTGACATTTCGTCCACTTTATAATTATTACTCCTATTTTTACCATAAACAAACACAGGACAAACACCGAAATACACGCTACTACTAAAATCATATGTAAACAAGCAAATGGCTGTCATGAACATGTGGATTTAGGCGCTGAAGTTCGTTGCAGATGTCACCATCGAGTTGACGTCATAAGCGCGCCATGATAAGAAAATTTGAATTGCGATGAAATTTTTTAAAATTCATATCTCATGTGATGCATACATTTTCTTACTCAAAGTTAGATATTCAGAGTCCTACTGGTCTGTACTAATGTAAAAATATATTTTTAAAAAATGTCGGAATACCCCATTACACATTTACGAAATGGATCATGTACAGCGAAGAATATTCGCTAGTAAAATAGAGCAATATGACGTCTAGCGGCGAAAATATGAACTAGTACATGGTAGTAAGTCCTAGCCGAGGTAGCGGCGAACGCATCGTTTCTGTCACTTATTTAACAAATAAATCACGAGTGGATTGAAATTTGTAGGCTATACTTTATTTTACGTAAGAAAATAGTAGATTACTCTTAACAGCCGACCGTTTTTACATGCATTGAATAAATAATTTAATTTGTGAAACCAAGCTTTGTCAATAATAAATATATTTATCTGTAAAAATGTCAAAATCTAAAATTGTAACAAAATATGGTCAAACATCACTTAATTCTGTAGATTTTATTTGACAACTGACAGGCGATATTTGTTTCGTTTCTGTGAAATAGGTTTATATTATGATCAATCAAAGGGGAGACTTTATATATCCCTAACTAAACCAACGCTATTCTTACGTGAAATAAAGTATAATAACAAAATCTAAAACTTCAACACGTTTTAGTTGCGTTTAATCTATGTACGTCATTAGCACGAAGAAATCCAGAAATAATTAATTTCCATAATTTCCCGAAAACAAGAACCTAAATTCTATAGAAAAATTTATTAGAGAAATTTGCCAATTTGAAATAGTTGGTAGACGAAAGTTATGCATTCATCTTTTAAAAATGGGAAAGGAACCGAGTAAAAATAATGCTTGCTCCTTGCATTTTGTAAAGCAAGATTATATTTTGCCGGGTATAACTACAAGATAATAATTACTTATTGTCTTTATTAAAATATTTCGTAATGAAATCTAAACTTGTAGACCTGCCTGCACAAAGATGACAATAAAATAATAATACTTATCTCTCCATTAATCTACCAAAGACTGTAATAATGCAGTACTATGTAGATTCTAGAAAACAAAGACTCGAATCATGTAAATTCAAAATTCGAGAAAATGCTGAACATCATTTTTATATGAAACGGACTAGTTCGCAAAATTCAAAATGTTATTCATACTAGAAACATTATTTTATTTAATATTAACTATAATATTAATATTACTTTGTATTTCAAACGCCGCAGTGTATAAGAATACAGTTGCGGGAAACAAAGCATCTACCTTAAACCGGCCATATTGTTACGTCACGTGCTAAGCTCCTCCTCTTCTTCACTCGCGAATACACAGATTGCGTTTTAGTGCACCAGGAAGTTATATTATTTGAAATCACATATTGATTTTGACTATATATGATAAACAGGAAGTGGTACTTAGTTTGGAGCTCTTAACAGATTTTTGAGGAAAAACAATAATATATAATCCAAAATTTTGTTTTTGCAGACTTTTCTATTTATTGGAACAACAAATTAGATTTTGTTTACAAACGATCAACAGGAAGTGATACTTTACTTAAAGCTCATTGCTATTTTAAACATGGGATAGGCGGGAGGTCTTGTGCTGGGCACATCAGATTTTTTATTTTTATTCCTTCTTTTAAAATATTTATCAACTAAAACCAAATATTTATAGGTGTGTAATAATAATAAATTTTTCATTATTATTTTGCAAATTATGTATACTTATAAATTGTTTTTTAACGATAATAATTTATGCTCTATATTTACTTTAGTTATTTAAAAAAATAAAAAATCTTTCCTTTTGTGCCATTTTAAAATCTCAAATAAATTCTGTGATTTATGAGTAATGGTCATAGTTCAGTGGCATTGGCATAAGCAATAAATCTTGTTACAATAATTTACTTTCTTTAATAAGATTCGTTACGTATGTAGTGTGTAGTGAACTTAATGAAAATTTTGTATTAGATATAGAATTTTAATTAAAATCATATTGCATGTAGTATTTCAAATTCAATGTTAAATCATTACTGTTTCTGTTATCACAGTAAAAGAATATTGTATTTATACTTCATGTGTTGCGATTAATTAAAATTACTAAAACCATTGTTACAAAATAAAAAACAAATGGAACATATTAAATATAGCAACGATGAGAATGTTTCATTTAAAAAACAAAAATTCGTTCGAAGAACTGTTTGTTGCCAAAAAAAAATATTTCTTTTTTGTGTAATATAAAAAGTACCATTTTTTAAAATCATTTTAGTGTATCAAGTTTCAGAATCATAATTTCCATTTTCCACAATATTTTTTCTGCAATCGACCAAAAATAACAAAAATTATTAAATGTATTTTAAATTTTTGACATAGGTATCATATACTACTTGGGCGGTTATACATGATACATAATATTTTTAAGCGATCATGATAATAATTGCTTTCATGACAACAAAACAAAAATCTTATGTTTTATTTATTTCCTCTACTCATTTTGAGTTTAAGAACATTTATTTCACGCAAGATTGAAAAATAGTTATTTTCGTAACAAGTTATGAAAAATACCAAATATCATGCGAGTGTAAATTGACGCACGACGAGTAGCGGAGTGCAAGTCAATACACACGAGCTAAGATATTTGTATTTCATACAAGTTATGAACATTATTTTTTAGACGAACTTAAATAAATTTTACTTTTTCTACAAAACTGAAATTTAGGTTCAAACGTACTGACAGCTGACAAATGAATAATGTATACATATAGCCAGAAAATAATGACATAGTAACCTAGCAACCGTGTCAACTATTACGATATGAAATATATCGTAACACTAATGTGATAAGTTCAACTTTCAGTGTTAGGATACTACGTTGATATGTCATACTTACCACAATGGTCGTCTAAAAAAGTCATTTTGTCACTTTTTTTATACATTTTACCACAGTTACTAGTTATCGTCATTAATAAACCTCCAACTTTATAAAATAGTACTGTCAAATGGTGGAATGTCAAATTATGAACTTTTCTTGAAATTAATATTTACAAATATTTCTTTCAAACAAGTACAATTTCAGACTATTAAAAAATATTGTATGTAATTCGCACGGCGGAGTTGAAATCGAACCCGGACCGTTAGAATCATAACTGGGTATAAACTCTAGGCCAGTATTGAGAGTCCGTGAGGTGACCGATGACGCCTGGTAAAACGTCCAGCTATTTTATTATCAAAATATGCGAATAGAAGAAGATGGCTACACCCAGATGTTTATGGGGATGCCGCGCGACCTCGCATTTTCGAGATCTCATCTCAAATTTCTCGAATTTTCGAGACGAGATTAACCTTATTCTCGTCTCGATATTTCGAGACGAGACGAGAGTAATGCCCTCGATATTTGCTCGTGACTAGAGTCAAAAATTCGAGAACGATTTTTTATATTACGTAAATATTTCTAATTAAAATATACAAAATAACAAAATACTGGTCGGTATAAATAAATATTTTAATTGCCTCTTTATTTACATTCATATTTATTTATTAATTTTAGGTTTATAGGATTTTAGTAAAAAGGAAATACACAAAAGTGACATCTATGGTACTCTTTACGCCAGCTTCAAGTGCCTGCACTATACGAATATATAATCATAATTAGGTACTGGTACTGACATTAACGTACAAAGCAGATTGCTACACCCAACAAGAGGTAATAAAACCAGGATATTATAGAGTACCTATTTTTTACCTACCATTCAAACACCAGTCTTGGTAATATAATGTTTTAATCAGTGGTACTGGTTTATTATATTCGAAACGAGAGTGGATTGTTTCTCGCCATATCTTGTTTAGCGGCATCACTAATTTATTCACCACAGGAATTTTCATTCGTCTTTTGTTTTTGAGCTACTGGCTAAAATTGATTTTTTCTACGACCACCATGAAAAGTTGACATTTATGCTCTATTTTGTCATCGTAAAGTTGATGGTTACTAAGGAACGAGCTTAGATAAATACATATTTTTGCTAAAATCTTAATTTATTAAAATAATACTTACAAAATTTAAATATAGGTTAGGTTCATTTTTATACTAGAAACGTGCTACAAACAATATACCTGAAGTTAGCTACATTACCAATTTAGTTAGGTTAGGTATTTAATTATATATATAATAACAACTCTACTGGTGAATGTACATTGTATTACAACTTTAAATATTTAATAACACACATTTCATAAAAATAAATAATAATGTTAAAATTGAATGTGCACTTTTGGCAGTTTTGTATATTCATTCCAGAACTTGAAAAGAGCTGACGAAGATAAATTAGACTCTGTGACTGTGACACTCACTAGAGTTTTCAGTTGTTAACTGCTAGTGTTGATTTTAGCATGGAATAAATGGACCAAAGAGAAGACGATTTCATTAGATTTTTACAAAAAGTAAGCTAGTAAGACATTTTCACTGTAATTCTTGATTTTTTTAACTTTTTTTCGTATAATGCTTTTGATTTTGCAGATAATAAATTCAAGGAAGTATTTTGCGCTGTTTCAAATATATCTGGAGGAGTGCAGGAAAAATCACTATCTTTTACTGACAGAATTTTGTATTTATTTACTTGGATACTCACATCGTCATGGTTACACACAACACAAAACAGAAATTGGTTGAGGTTGAATTGAACTTACTAAATAGGTATTATTATTTTTTTCTATTTTGGTTAGTAAAGTCGTAGAAAAAATTATGTGTGCATCTCTAGCGTAAAGTATCTTTATTGCTCTCGCTCGATTGTAGCGCTCGCTACGCTCGCGCTTCAATTTTCGAGCGCGAGCAATAAAAGATCCACTTTACGCTCTTGATACACAAATAACTATTTGCTTACTTCGAAAATTTTTTGGTTAAAAAAATATCCAATTGAATCCCTTTATTTCTGATTACGTGTGCGAAAGTAACCAATCAAAACAAACTTACAGTGATAATTATCCTAAGACAATTATCATTAAGTTGCTAAGTAACAAACCCTTTTTTGACAGATAATTAAAGATTAATTGTTTTAATTTGAAAATGACGTTTTGACAGTATGATAGTGAAAATAACGCTAATAAAATACACACTCACACTCCCAAGAAAACACTTTATTATAAATAAAAAATCTGATGTGGCCAACACAAAACCTCCCGCTATATAATTTGTATTAATTTAAATACATACCTACCTACGTATTTACTAACGCTGGAAACTGTTCCATTACAGAAACCTATGCTTTATTTACTATTTTCTTTTTAAAATGTCACTATTATTAATTTGAAGTGATAAGTTTTCTGACAGTGACATTTACTGTCAGTTACATTCATTTGAAAAATGAACTGTGTAACAAAGAAATAGTTTTTATCTTAGGCTTCGCGACTAATAAAAAAAATTATTTATAAATTTATCTGTAAAATATATAGAAAAAGTATTGATGTATTCCTATAGAAAATTCAATAATCCTTAATTTTCATAAGACATAAAATTGGAAAAAATGGCATTTAATGGTATTTTTTGAAGAAAAACCATTATGAGCTTCAAGTAAAGTACGATTTCCGTTTATCCGATTTACACCAAAATCTAATGGCTTCTATTCCTATTAGAATAGGGTAAAAATACAAAGTTTCAGAATTTTCTGAATAATTGTATTTGAGTTAGAGTGCAAACAAAATTCGTACACATACACACATACACACATACACACACACACACACACACACACACACACACACACACACACACACACACACACACACACACACACACACACACACACATACAGACATCATCGTGAAAATGTTAACAATGGATTCTAGGAACCTTAAAACGTGGTCATTTACTAAAATCTCGATATGAGATTTTTAGCACGATCCCTATACCTCCCTTACCAAGGGTAGCGGGAGGTAAAAATTAGAAAATATCATTCTATTATTATTCCTATTAAACATTTGTATAATAAAAATGAAATGTATCTGGGCATCTTGTAGTGTCAATGTCAATCTTATTATCGTTACACACTTCACGCTGAACTACATTCATAGCTACTACTGACATCTATTGGGTGATTTTATAATTATAAAAATTCTGCTAAATACAAATTCTTCTTAAATTTAATTAAAATTGCAAAAAATTTTCTCACCGAATACCCTTCGGCTAGGTATGCAAAGTTCTAATGTTCATTCATCAACTTGTTTAATTCTCACTTCGTTCAGTTTCATAACGTTCAAATCTACAAAACGTTCATCCATGAAGTTGGCGCGTATCAAAACGTTTATTTTATTTAGCTGGGCGTGTTACTTTTATAAAAATAATCTTAAACAAACATAACCTAAACGCACACCCAAATTTAGGTAGACAGTGATATATAGGACGATCTATGTGCATTAGGAATTTGTAAGATAAGAAATTTGGAAGCGCGCGAGAAACAAAAGTTTTGATACGCGCCAACTTCATGGATGAAAGTTTTGTAGATTTGAACGTTATGAAACTTAACGAAGTGAGAATTGAACATGTTGATGAATGAACAATAGGACGATGCGTGTGTTCCCTACCCTTCGATCATTGATAAATACTTATAATTTTATCACAACTTCCTCAAACTCGTTGCTTTTAGGTAACACCACGTCCGCCTTCGGCGTCGGACTGTTACCCAGCAACACGCTTTCGGTAACTGTCATAAAATTATTTCGGAATTATCAATGTCCTCGGGATATTATAGTTGAAAATATCTCATATCTCGCTTATTATGAGAGATAAATAAAAAATATGTTGTGGCCAGCACCTCTCGCTAGTACTTCAGATGATGTCGCAACTGGCGAAATCATCCAATAAAGCAAAAATATACTTCTCTGGTAAAACTAAACCGAGTGTTATTATTTTTTTAAATTTTATTAATTTAAATACATACCTACATATTTATTGATACTGGAAACTATACAATCTTTCTTTGCATTCGTATATTATACATAACGATTGTTTTATTTACTATTACAATTTTCTGTTTAAAACGTTAGCAATAAGTATTTGAAATAAGTTCTTTGACAGTGACATTTATCTGTCAGTTACATACATTAGAAATCTGTACTGTGCAACTAAAGAATTGTGCATATCTTTAAAATATAGGCTCCTGGATTTATAAAATAGATTAGTTTATTTATTTATCTATAAAATGTACAGAAAAAGTATGAACGCATACCATAGTAGAAAATTTAACAATCTTTAATTCTTATAATAACATAAATCGCGGAAAAATTACATTTAAAGGTATTCATTGAAAACTTCCTATTTACTTTTTAATCAAAAAAGTCGAAGTATAATAAATACAGATGTCTCTTAAATAGAGGGACATGGCTTAACCACAGATTCCTGAGGCTAAAATAAGACGATTTAACGAAACTTGCTTCTACAGGAAAGTGTACCGTTTAGCCAGAATTCTGCTTCAAAGTTCTTCGAAAAAAAAATTAATTTTGCTTATTATAACCGGACGCTTTATTCGATTTAGATGAAATTTGGTATGACAGTTTATATGGTTATAAGTCATCTTTTAAGATGATACTTGTTATTATTAGTGAACCACTAGTGTAGGAAATTTAGGTATCCCAACATTGATTAGACCGTAACTTGTTAATGGAAACGCTGATAACGTGAAATAATTTTTTTCAGAAAGATACATTCAATAGTAAACTTTTCTCTCTCTCTGTGTAATTTGTGATATCTGTTACGGTTGAGACAGAAAAAAATAAAACCTGAGTGACTACATCGTGAATTTTTTAAAAATAAATTTAATCTAGCAGTCTATCCAAATGTCAAACAATTAATTTTTAATGACAGTAATGAGTAGTCAATCTTCTCAACTTGTTTAGGAGTAAGCTAACATATTTATTCGTGTTCATTTATAATAATGATAGTAAAATACTATTAGGCCGAACAAACATATGTTACTAGTTTCTGAATATTGCGAAGGAATTTTTTGACAACCCATAAACAGTTGTTATTGTCATTAGAAATTCGTTGTTTGACATTTAGAGAGACTGCTAGAAAAGTTTACTATTGAATGTATCTTTCTGAAAAAAAATAATTTCACGTTATCGGCGTGGCCATTAAAAAGTTATAGTCTATTCAATGTTGGGACACCTACGTTTCATACACTAGTGGTTCACTAATAATAACAAGTATCATATTAAAAGATGACTTATAACCATATAAACTGTTATACTAAATTTCATCCAAATCGAATAAAGCGTCCTATTATTATAAGCAAAATTAATTTTTTTTCAATGAACTTTGAAGCAGGATACTGGCTAAATGGTACACTTTCCGGTAGAAGCAAGTTTGGTTAAATCGTCTTATTTTAGCCTCAGGAATCTGTGGTTAAGCCATGTCCCCCTATTTAAGAGACACCTGTATATTAACAATTATATAAATGTAAATTTTATTCCTCAAATATTTTAAGGAAAACTTATTATGCACTAATTCGCTAATAAAATAGTAACAGAGATGAGCGACAATAATAAAGATTAATTGTCACTTGGAACATCCCATAATTTGTGCTTCAAGTAGAATGAATATTTATTCGTGTGCAGAGTGAAGTAATAAATTAGCAACACATTAATTCTCCAATTTCTAGTTCGCGTTATGCATTTCATGTTAATAATATCAGAGTACGATAAATAAAAACAGCTACATACACTTAAAACTAGATTTTAAGGTCAGTGGCAGCCGCTTAGAGATTTCTATTTTTACTATGAATGTGAGTACGTTCACAGCCCGTACCGTGTACTTAACCCGATTCATTTCAATTCGTTAGTTAAAACAACATGCAATTTTTTAATTTAACGGACTAGTTGCCGATTTCCCCAACATTTCCTAAATTATAAGCATTACTTGAGCAAAAAAATGCAATTCTTAACTTTAATAACAATAATTAGAAACTTATTTAACATTTCAACGCGATATTGTTGACTTACAATGGGTTACTTGCATACCTTTTTTACCTCCCGCTACCCTTGGTAAGGGAGGTATAGGGATCATGCTAAAAAACACATATCGAGATTTTAGTAAATGACCACGTTTTAAGGTCCCTGGAATCCAATTGTACATTTTCACGATGATGTCTGTATGTGTGTATGTGTGTGTGTGTGTGTATGTATGTATGTGTGTGTGTGTGTATGTATGTGTAGAGATTTTGTCTTCGCTCTAACTCAAATACTGAAATACTATCATTCAGAAAATTCTGAAACCTTGTATTTCTATTCTATTCTAATATGAAAAGAAGCTATTAGATTTTGGTGTAAATCGGATAACCGGAAATGGCACTTTACCTGAAGCTCATAATGGTTTTTCTTCAAAAAATATCATTAAATGCCGTTTTTTCGCATTTTATGTCTTATGAAAATTAAAGATTATCGAATTTTCTACAGGAATACATTAATACTTTTTCTATATATTTTGCAGATAAATTTAAAAATATTTTTTTTTATTAGTCCCGAAGCCTAAGATAAACACAATTCCTTTGTTACACAGTTCATATTTCAAATGAATGTAACTGACAGTAAATGTCACTGTCAAAAATCTAATCCCTTCAAATTAATAATAGTGACATTTTAAAAAGAAAATAGTAAATAAAGCAATAGTTTTCTGCAATGGAACAGTTTGCAGCGTTAGTAAATACTTAGGTATGTATTTAAATTAATAAAAATTCAATAGCGGGAGGTTTTGTGTTGGCCACATCAGATTTTTTTGGAATGTTTACTGATAGGGTTTCCAAGGTAGTAGGCTTTATTTACAAATTACTGATCAGTAATACCCAGTTGCACCAACAAGGCGTAAATTTTAAGCTAGGCTTAAACAAAAAAATGCAAATTGAAATTTTGACAACAATAATTCATTTGACATTTGATTTCGATGCAATATTGTCAATTTAAGCCAAGTTTAATATTTAAGTTACGTTGGTGCAACCGGCCATAAGTGGTAATACTTTATGTAAAATATAGTTAATGAGATCGACAATAGATGTTCTAAGAAATACACGTATATTCACCCCTAAACAAGAAATTATTTATAGAACAATAAAATATTTATTGCAGTTTACAGTATTACAAAGAAAATATTACTAGCTTAATTTATGTATGTTATTGATTACGAACAATACAACATTTTAGTAAACACTTGTTATTCCTTCTATTTCCATTATACCAGTTTTATAATATTCCATAGTTACTTTCTTACATAGGTATAACAGTTATGTTTGATTAAATATGTATAATCTTATTATTAATCTCTATAATCATATCGTATTCAAGTTTGTTGTCTTTAAAAGAATATAGACCCGAATCCAATATATTCACTTTTGGGGACAGCGGTGTTCTATAATTCAAAAGAGACTAGTAGAATTTTATATATGCGAATTGGAGTGTATTTTTTGTAACAAGTATTTGATTTAAAGAAGAAATGCATTTTTTGGGTTAGCCATTATCTGACACTGGATTGATTTTACAGGTAATTTTTTTTATTATTATTTTGGGAGGGAGAAAGATTTTGACACCAACCAACTTAGAGTTCAAAAATGCAAGAAAATTCGTAACAAATAAAATAAAATAAATAAATATATCATCACGGCATATTACCCATTTCTGGGTGTGCCAGTATCTACAACACATGTAGACATCGGTAATGATGACGATATATTTTACCGTGTGGGCGCTTACCAGGCGTCACCTCGCGGGCACTCATAGCTGGCGTGGAGAGTGCACCACAGTGGTCACTTTTGTGCCATTTAAAATTCGAAATATTTGGCGCCGGTCGGGATCGAACCCGGTTCCCCCAGATTCGCGACCAGACACAACCTTATGAAATTAATTTTTTTCTTTTTCTGATCTTGCATCTTCTGTAAAAAGAGAAAAAAATGATTTAATTCAAAATGAGATCAAAATACTTAAAAACAAACCAAAAATATTGTGTGTCATGGCTTAACACCACACGTCCGAAGTTAAAACTTTTATTTTATTGTAATATTTCATACAATTAATGACAGCTTATAAACATCATAACAACTACATATCTTATGTTTCATGTGTACTTGATATTTTAATTGCTATTGCTTGCTTTGATTTTGGTTTGATATTCTTTTAATCATAATATAAATTATTCAACATTACCTACATACACGAACACAATGACTGAATCACACTTCAATAACATTTTTCACGATTCAGTACTTCGCATACGTTTCTGCCGCTTTTCAAATGTTTCTCAGAGTTCAAAAACGTAAATGGTTGACATTTGGATCATACAGCAATGCCATCTCTTGACTGCTCCCCAAAGCTGTATAAACATGCATTAAATAAATAATTTAAATTCGTAAAATCAAACGTTGTGAACAATACAAATATCTTTGGCTATAAAATGTAAGAGTCCTAAATATTAAAACTTAGTAGATTTTATTTGATAATTGACAGAAGTGATATTTTTTTCGTTTTTGTGAACTAGGTTAGCATTCTGACCAATCAAAGGGCATAATTTATATCGCTATCTAAACGAAAGCTATTTTCTTACGTGAATTTCTAAGTAGGTACAATACAGAGAAACAACATATAAATAAGAATTCCAGAAACTGTTATGTATTTAAAATTGCAACAAAAAAAATAAAATAAAGAAGTTTGGCAAATTCGAACCCACCACTCTTCACATCGAAGTAAAAACGTTACCATCGTGCTACGAATGCTCTCATGTCAAATTTTCTTTACGGAGGGTAATGATTATTACTTTAAATTTGCATTTTTTAGACAATTATTAAAATGGTGCAAAACAGCCCTATTCAGGAAAACGACCTTCCACACTTTTAGATCAGTATTAATAAAGAATATATTTAAAATAATCTTAAATATTTGCATTTTGTTATATACTTATAAAAGTTAAAGGATTTTCTACAAGAATTATTAAAAACAATGTACAATTTTCATTAACTCAAATTAAAATCTTAACTTATACTTTGTCAAAATATTTACAAAAAAACACATTTTTGCTTTTGTAGTTACTGAATGGCATTCTGAACCGTTCCAGCCCCAACACAACAATCTGCTACCGGCAGTCTATGGAAAAGTAGAATAATTACTGAAATTACTCATTTACTTTAGAAGGGGTACGCCCTTCTCACGAAACACAAAATAAAATGACACTTTTAATATATACAAAAAATAACTATTTTCCTGTCTAGTACTGCATTATCTCTCAAGGCAAAGTTCCATGTTACGGTAGCAAAAATATTAACAGATTTTGAACATTTTCTGTTTTTAATTGTATGCACACATGTTAATAGATGTTCACTAGTTCACAGCAGTAATTATTCTACTTTAGAATATATTGTCGGTTGTAAATAAATTAACGCAGACATTACGTCCGGAAAGTCATATTTTACAATTTTACTGTATTCGGAGGCTTTCATGATCATGACTCGCCTCTAATTCGTCCTAAAAACCACCTGTCTCAACTAGAATAATATTTGTAACATAGGCGTACGTAAACAGAAATTAAAGAATATGTTGTGGCCAGCACAAGACCACTCGCCATTTCCATATTAGACTATGTAAGTAAAGTACATATTGGATTTAACATTTCTGGTACACACAAAAAATTTTACATGTGTTATTCATATATTTTTATATTTTTTAATTCATTCTATAATTTTCCTCCTGCTCTTCTAAATGTTCGAGATTCTTCAAATTCATTGACGAGATTGGCGGTATATCTGATACGTATATGTAATATTTATCTATAATTCTAAATATTTAATTAATAATAAAATAGGAAATATGAAATGTACTTCCCAAAAAGACCTTCAGTAATGAATCTGGATTTTTGATAGATACTGCAATTAAAAACATTTCAATTTTTCACCTGATTTCCATGGAGTTGTTTGGGCTGTGAGATTCATTACAACGGATTATTTTATATATTTATAATTCTATATCTCTAAATTTATTGAAGATATAATAAAAATGATAAATGTGCCAAATATAATTTTTTTTTACCTCTCGCTAAGAGAGGTATTGGAATCATGCTAAAAATCACATATCCAAATTTTAGTGGATAAGCACGTTTTAAGGACCCTAGAATTCGATTATAACATTTTTACGATATGTCCGTATGTGTGTGTGTGTGTGTGTGTGTGTGTGTGTGTGTGTGTGTGTGTGTGTGTGTGTGTGTGTGTGTGTGTGGATGTTAGAGCCACGGTTTCTCAAATACTATAATACTTAAAAAATATTTAACTGCAGTTTTCTCAATCTGACATTCCTGGGAAGCGCTGATTAGATTTTGGTAACAACTGGACAACCGGAAGTAATAGTTTCTTTAAAAAAATCTTATAAATATTATTGAAAATTTCTGTTATTACTATTATTGAAGAACAGAATTTATTCATATGTTAAAATCTGGATATGCGATTTTTAGTATGAATCTAATACCTCTCTTCGCGAGAGGTAAAAACTGAAGGTAAATTATTACAAAGAATAATACGTTTAATATAATATATTGTATGCCGAGCCGGGAAATGCTCCATTGCATTCGAGTGCTGAAGTTCATGAGCGAGGTGTACCGAGGTAAGCTATGAGCGTGAGGCTAGAATAAGCACTCCGAATTTCAAACTCTTACTAGAATAGGTTGCCTTCTGTAACTTCTGTTTTAATACATGATTTCCAAATAGCTGGAAAGTAAAATAAAACAATGACACATTTCCGATCTGTCTTGAAGTTAGAAAAAGCATAAATTACATACTAACAGAATTGCGAATAAAATCAATTAATCAAATCCTAAAACTCATCAGGTTAATTATGTTAAAATAGCTCTTGTGGTCAATAATTAGAAATATGGGTGGATAATAAGCAATTTAATAACATAATTAATGAAAATACCACGTATATTATAGTCCAAAATTTGATTGCTAATGTCATTCAACACATCTTTCACTTCCATACCAACGCTAGAAATCTGTCATGGCATCATAAATTTAAACTAGTGTTATTTGGTTTACTTCTGTTGTTTATTGTTGTTTTTTTCCACATTTATGCACTTGAAAATGAATTCTGTATTTCAAAAAGGCTATTGCAGAAGGTTTAAAAGTAAGGAGAATTTGGAATATAATAATAATAATAATTGTGTGACGTAGATATAGAGATGAGGAAACGGTATTAAAAACTCGAATATTTTAAAAACTGATAACTATTTTCAAATGAAAAATTTTTATAAACGAGCGTGAAGCTGTTAAAAATAAAAAAAAAAATCTGTTGTGGCCAGCACAAGACCTCTCGCCATTTCCATATTAGGCTATATAAGTATTGTATTGCACTTCGCTTTCGAACCGTCGTTTTATAACAAAATCTTACAAAACATTACCCAAATATTGTTTTTTATTATATTTAACATGTCTTCTGCACACATATAATTCTAATTATATCTATTTTTCATTGTATGAGGAAGTTTCTAAATGTCAAAGATTGTTCCAATTTATTAACCAGATTGGCAGTATTTCTGATGGATTTATGCATTTTACCACAATTTTACCTATAATTTCAAATATTTAATTAATCAAACAATAAGAAAAGTTAAATATACTTTCCAGAAAAAGCTATCAGAATGTCACTAAAACTGTTGATATTTGACAATGACATGTGTCATGTTGTAAACATTGGAATTTGCCAACTGGTTTCCTTAGTGCCTTGGCCTCTGCGATTAGTTTACTCTATAAATTATAGAGTCTTTATCTCTAAATCTATACAAGATATAATAAAATTTTTAAGTGTATTAGATGGAGAATTGTATGTTCTTCAATATTTAATATAAAAAACTCCCAAAAAATTATATTTAGAAGATTTTTTCTAAGAAACTACTACTTCCGGTTGTTCAATTGTTACCAAAACCTTTTCAGCTCTTCCCAGGAATGTCAGATTGAGGAAACTGCAGTTAAATATTTTTTAAGTTTTATAGTTTTTGAGGAATCGTGACTACAACATCCAGACAAACATACATACATACATACACACACACACACACATACACACATCCACACACACACACACACACACACACACACACACACACACACAGACAGACACACACACACAGACATCATTTTAAAAATGTTATAATCGGATTGTAGAGACCTTAAATCGTGCTTATTCAATAAAATCTGGGTATGCGAATTTTAGCATGAATCCAATACCTCTCTTAGCGAGAGGTAAAAATCACAGGGAAATGTGTATTAACTTCATTTATTAAATTATACGTTGTTTTCCTTCCTTGATGGTACATTTTATTATATAAATATAAATATATATTAATATTCCTCTTGATGATGTACTACAATAATTAATAATAATAGTTAAAGTAAAACAAAACACAAAAACATATATATCCTTATCGATTTCGGTTTACAACCATCTTCAGAGTTAATACAATAAATGAAAAATTTTAAATATAAACATAAACATAAAATATTTGACATAACAAATGATAATATACAATATATATAATACATAATTGATTGGTTTATTATAAAATAAATCCAAAATTATACATTAATACACTGAATATAATAAAACATAATTAAAGTATAAAATGTAAAATGAAATAAAAATTTGGCTGCTTACAGGTGCTGTTACAATTTGTTGATTTTCTATTCACTATTTCCAGTTAATGTCCATCTGTTAACATGCTACGATGTACTGATGAGTTCTAATAAGAGCGAAACACGTGTCTACAGCTGCTTTTGAGCGGTTTCCATGTGAAAAAAATTTTAAAACTATTTTTAAACTTTTGATAATATAGTTTTAATATAAATGAACCATGTTCTAATATGATACTAGTAGTGGAGGAACCCCATTGAGCCATTGACGTCAGTCTATTAAAAGTTTAAATTTAAGCCTATTTTTTAAAAAAAAATATAATTATGTAGCAATGCACTTGCATGGCTTGAAAATTCTATTTATATACTCGTATACCGTAACTGGTAGTCTTTCAGGAAAAAATAAATAAAAAATCTGATGTGACCAGCACAAGACCTCTCGCCATTTCCATATTAGGCTATATTATAAGTATTGTATTGCACTTTGCTATCGAACCGTCGTTTTATAACAAAATATTACAGAACTTTACCCAAATATATTTTTTTATTGTATTTAACATGTCTTCTGCACACATATAATTATATCTAATTTTCATTATATGAGGAAGTTCCTAAATGTCAGAGATTCTTCCAATTCATTAACGAGATTGGCGGTATTTCTGATGGATATATGCATTTTACCTATAATTTCAAATATTTAATTAATAAAACAATAAGAAAGACTAAATGTACTTCCTAGAAAAAGCTATCAGAATGTAACTAAAACTGTTGATTTTTGACATTGACATTGATATCTGTCATTTACAAACTATGTTATAGACATTTAAATTTGTCAACTGGTTTCCTTAGTGTAGTTTCGCCTACTCGACTTATTATATCCCGATATTCTATAGCGTCTTTATCTCTAAATTTATAGAAGATATAATAAAAAAATTAAATGTATCAGACATAGAATTTTGTTCTTCAAAATTAGTAATATCAAAAATTTTCAAAAAATAATATTTAGAAGAATTTTTTTAAAAAACTACTATGTCGCCGTGTAGATGTAGAGAATATACATATACAATAGCGACACTTCGCTGATTTTAGTTCCAATCTGCTCGGATCGTAGTATTTATAATAATTAGTTATCATGTATTTGTTAGAATTTTATAAAAAAAAATATTTTAATATTATTATGAAGTCTCGGAAATAAAAATAAGTTCACTCTATCATCAATTCAAAATACGTAACACAACTATGACACTGACACATCTAAATGTACCAAACCTATTTCATGTATAAGGTTCATTAATTTTGATCATTTTCAGATCTCAGTAGGCATAAGTGACAAAAAAAAATGAAGAAAAGAATATGAAAAAGCCAGTGTCGGTTTACAGAAGGATTCAAAGTTAAGGATGTTCAGATTATTGAGGATCTACTGTATTAGGTACTGTAACTAATCAAAGACGCTCTAACGAATAGCAACGGCAATTCATCAGCTCATGCACATGTAAACATATTGCAAACTGCAACATATAAAATACGGCCGTCAACAACAATTACGCATGGTCAGGGACAGCGCCAATGGGGAGACAATAAGGGTGCAGCCCTACCCTAAAAATTTATAACCTATTAGGAATTAGAAAATTCATTCTAATAAATAAAATGTAATAGTTATTTACATTCGAGTGCGTGTAAGTTGTATTTTACAGCGCGGCAATTTTGTTTGTGTGCCTTATTAGCTGGAGCGCTGTAAAATACTTCACGGAGGAGAACTGTATCAAATTTTTTGGCCGACGATAACGAAAATCACCTTTTTTAATTAGATACGTTGTACTTCTGAAATGGATTAGTTTAAAATACTGGGGTTAAGTCAATTTCCAAATTTGATTTTACTTACCTTCATTAGAGTACTTCTAGCGAAAATTTATTTGTAATAATAGACGTTGTTTATGACTGATAATATATTTATTTGCTCATGTTTTCTTCGTAATAAATAATAGGTACGTGTCGATATTTAACATTTCAGCAATGTTCGCCTCGCGTATTTGACAGGTATATTGATCGGTGACTATGTCGGTAACGGCGGATTTTTACAATAATGACATATGTCGCTGCCGTGAGTTTGGTTTATATAAATTAGTTTTAAATATAGGAAATGTTACTTCAGCAAATTGAAAAAAACAATATTCTTATGATTACGGTTAAAAAATTAATTCAACAAACATAAATCCCTCAATTTTAGTTAATGGCAATTTTACAAAACTCGAAAATATTTAACAAAAAACTTTTTTTTAATTAAGCGGACACAACTAACAGTGTCATATGCCGCCTCGTTCGTTTCAATGTTGAGAGTTGAGACTAAGCAGTTAAATTTCCTTGGTGGTCACCCATCCAAGTACTAATTTTGCTGGCTTTGTTGCTTAAGTTGGATTTTCAAGCGAAAAAAACTTGATTTGAATAATATATTTATTTATACGTGAAAATTATGTTATTGTAGGAATAATAAAACCTTTTTATTTTTAGTTGTCTCCTTCAGGGAAACATGAAGAAGGCATCAGTTAATAGTACCGAAAAGTTGGAACTAATAAATATTACAGAACGAAAACTAAAAAGGTTGTATTATTCCTGGAGTATTATGTGTTCTAAAAGATTTTTTAATAATTCATGTTATTGTATGTTTAAAAAAAATTGTACCTCTTATGTATTATATGTATTATAAGGGTCACGCTTATAGGAAAATTCAACGGTTATCTGTCATATTGACAAGATGTCATTAGAGGTTAATTTTGTTTAAATAATTATACCTTTTTTCTAAAAATTATATTTAGATGTAGAAAAAATACTGTGTGCGCCTTGTGCCCGAAATATGTTTAGTTCTCTCGAGTGGTTTTCTGACTCCGCTAAATTTCTTACAATATTTAAATATAATTTCTGTCAGATTCGTTCCCTATGTTTCATTTTAAATGGAACGAGCAAATACATTGCTGTCAATCAAATATCAAGTGTAACCCTGGATATGATAAACCCAATGTTTCATGTTGAAAAATACTCACGGTATAATGCAAATTTTGTTTTCAACGGCATACTTGATTTTCTTATTGTAAATAATACTAACGTGACCATCGTATTTTCGTATTCCAAAAAATTTTCGCACCTCATTTAATATGTTAAATTAAATGAGATGCATGATTAAAAAAGAACAAGTTATCTACAACATGGTAAATATAATTTCAATTTAAATATTCAATAAAATAGATTAGTATGCCTATTAAGGTATGATTGACGTTTTAATGCCAAAAGTGCAATAAAATAAATTCATCAAATGAACTGTTATCTCAAATACTGATAGTTTCCCGCTAATTCCAGTATATTTTATATGTAAATAAATAAATAAATATATCATCACGGCATATTACCTATTACTGGGTGTGCCATTCTGCTTTATACGCCGATATCTGTAATAATGATGACATATTCGTACCGTGTGGGCGTTTACCAGGCGTTACCACACGGGCATTCATTGCTGGCGTGAAGAGTGCACCACAGGGTTCACTTTTGTGCCATTTAAAATTCAAAATAATTTTGGCGTCGGTCGGAATCGAACCCAGATCCCCAGATTCGCGACCAGACACTCATGGCCGATTTCACCACCTATTCGCGATGCAAGTTTAGACGTCAGCGCCGCTAGTGAACTTGCTTGGAGGGTATTGACATCTGTCAATCTCATGTTTACTTTGTAATATTTTTGCGTAATTTCTCTTATATTTGTGTTATTGTTATTAATTTAAGTGTTTTGCGATAAGAATATACAATACTTTTGTATATAAGCATAGTTTTCATCTATCTAGTATTGATATTGGTACTTTTATAGCGCCGCTAGTGACTAAATAGTGAACTTCTTTGGTGGGTGTTGAGATCTGTCAATCTCGTGTTTACTTTGTCATATTTTTGTGTAATTTCGCTTTATTTTTTAATTTTTATATAAACATAGGTTCATAATAATAATATAATAACAACTACGATGTTATTGAATATTCAATGAAACTGAAATGATATAAAAATTGTCACAATGAAATTATTACATAACCTTGTAAGTATTACCTACTATAAAAGTTCCAATATCAATACTAGATAGATGAAAACGATGCTTATATACAAAAGTATTGTATATTCTTATCGCAAAACACTTAAATTAATAACAATAACACAAATATAAGAGAAATTATTCAAAAATATTACAAAGTAAACAAGAGATTGACAGATGTCAATACCCTCCAAGCAAGTTCACTAGCGGCGCTGACGTCTAAACTTGCATCGCGAATTTCCTAACGTTTGGCAGCTGACACTTCAAAATGAAAATTGTACAATTTTATTGAATATTTTGACAGTTATAACGAAGAAATAGAAAGATATGCACAAGATAAAAAAAGAAAGAACAAATTGCTTTGAATTCTGTGATGAAAAATGGAAAACAGAATTTTTATATACCTATATGAGTTTATATGATATAAAATTAATTAACAAATACGTATATATCATTTTATTCTTTATTTCATATTGTAGGAAATTACATTGGGTATTCAAATATAATTCATAATTTCTAAAAAAATGCCACAGCCAAATATCATAAATATGCGTTCCGGTTATCATATTTTAAATTTTTTCTTAAAATCATAGGATTCAGTTTCTGTTTTTGTATTATTTATTCTATATTTTGCCATTTATATATTTTTCTTTTTGTTCATTTTCATCTTTGTTTCATTTATATTTTCCATTTCTGTAATACAAATTTTAAAATATATTTATAGTAAAATATATTTCATTAAAAATTTAATTATTTCGGATACCTCAATAATAATATCTCCACATAATTTCCAATGTCAATGTTGACAAATACAATTGACAAATGTCATAAATTTTAAAAATTATTCATTTATTTCCAGTGTGCGAATATAATATCACAAAAGTAACTAATAATCTGATGCCTACGTAAGTAATTCCTAGCTGGGCATTGCTTTGTTTGGTGAAATCCAAAATGGATAAGTATCAGTTTAGGCAGTTCTTAAATTTAGGAAATTCCTTGCTAGGCAACAGTTTAGGAATCGGTGGTGAAATCGGCCATCAAGCACACAGCCACGATACCCATTATTGCGCAGTTGCAGAAACGTGCATCAATTCTTTGACCATTAAAAAGAACAAATTTTAATCAATTTCTTTGTTCTTATGACTTTAAATCATTGCTGTCAAAAAATCGCGTTGCATTTGTTAACTAATCAAAAAAAGAAAAAAAAAATGATGAACAATTCTGTAACCGGACATTATGTATATGTATCATAATATATATGTATAGTCCTCTCGGAGATATAGTGAAACGACTTTTAAGACGGCATAACCACAAACTACACTAGGGGATTATCCTAAATGTTCCACGTATAATTTACCTCAAAGATTTAGTAGATTTCACTATAGCTTTGTTCATAGAGGTTTGAAACCGTTAATAACCGTTAGAGCCATGTGCAATTACATAAAAGCGTTCAAAGTCACAAATTTCGAACTCTGACTACTAATTGGCTGTTCACAGAAGTTTTCTGACTGATTGGGAACTGATTGACAACGGTCAGAATAATTTCCAACTCGGCTGGAAATTTTTAATTTAAAACATGCACATTTATATATTTTCAGAAGTTTTGACAATACCACATGTCCAAGTTTCTGTTCCTTTACTGTTTGCAGAAAATTAGGTTATCTGTGAATTTGCTGCTTGGTACATTAAAAATAAATTTATATTTATTATTTTAAAAATATTTTAAGGTGATTATATTCTTGCAACGGACTAGAATTTTTGACTTTTTAAATTATTCTTCAAGTGACGAAGATGAATTTAAAATAATGGCTATTAGAAAAATAAACAAAAATGATAATTATGTTAAAATAACAATACTCCAATATTCAATTTTTTTTATTAACACTTTCAAACAAATTGCATATAATGATATTGCAGTAAAATATACTGTATTTCCGTTATCAAGCTGAAGAAAACGGCACACTAGATGCTTACAAATGAATTTTCATTATCTGTTCACAGAAAAATTCAAACCGTTTGATTTGCAACTAGTTTAAAACCAGGCATGTTCATTCGATTTCAAATTCCAACCGTTTGCAAACCGTTCTATGAACAAAGCTTATATCTCAGAGAAGAGAGGACTGTACTTCTATTACCAATAAAATTAGGTCACGGAGTTAATATGTAAAGTTCACTTGTTTTTTGACACTGACATTTATCAGCCAATTATAAACATTTGAATATTCAATAACTGGTTATCTTGGAATAGCATACGCTGCAAAATTTACAATATCTCTAAATCCGTAGAAGATTTGACGGAGATTATAAATAAAATACAGGTACAAGCGTACAAGATGTCTCACTCTGACTTCTGTTGTATAAACTTTATTTTATTTGAAGAAATATGAACTTGATTGCTTTAGACAAAATGGGGCATATTATGGTGCAACTTAATAATGTATATCAGCGATTTTCAAAACATCATACAAAATATTTTTTTAATAAAAGCCATCAAACAGATAATACTCTTTAAATAAATTATTTATTATAAGAACAAATTATTATTATTTCTATTTAAATATAAAATTAAATATCAAATTGTGAATCATTAATGTAAACAATTTGTTTCCATGGCTAAACGAATTAAAGAAAATAATTTATGAATAATTCGTTCAATGTAGTAAGCTAATCAAGAAAATGCCAGGTAAGCGAACAAAACATTTTGCTTAGTTCCTTGAACGATTTGGTAGCTATATGTCGAAATGTCATCCAGAAATTTAAGCTGTCATATATAACATGTGTATAAGTGTGTATCTCTCGTATCTCTTTTTTTTGCACTACAGAGTTATGGAAAATGAATTTATATATTTATATGCAGATAACCTGATTAATTTTGAAGAAGCTGTATTATATAACAAAATATTTCAAATTTAATAACGTTATAAGCATCCATCACTAAATTCTCAAAGCCTTTTTGACATGTGGTTAACAAACACACACCATATAAAAAATTAGAAACACTACAATTTAATTTCATGTAGATATAATTTGTATTTCGCGCCATTATATTTGACAGTAGGTGCGTTCAATGAAGTTAGCAAACCAGCTTGCTACGCTAGCGAATGAGGTCATGCACGACTTTTTTTTTATAATTTTAATCGATAGAGTAGTGAAAAATAATAGACCCGTATTTTTTATTTTTCCTCAAATCGATCATTAATCATGAAAAAATTGTAATTGAAAATGACATTCTTTAAAATGCGGCTGAAGACCCCCGCTTCGTCCTTTGTCCAATGACGTCACAGAGTGAGAAGCACGACCATTTTGATTTTCACATTGTCTTAAACGTCAAAGTGACATTTAAAGATAACCTAAAATTTATGAAAGTAAACATGTCGATGGAACGTTGTTTCGTGCCAAAATAAAGAATAAAATAATATTCTGGAATATATTCAATGTCTCATATGCGTTTATAACCTCCTACCGTCTAATTCAAAGATTCAAAAGTGAAAGAAACATCTGATGTAACGTAGATAATTTCACGCCAAATGAAAATTATATTTATAAAAATAAGTAGAACGATATTATATTAATATAATATAGCATATTTAAATATGTAATCCTCAATTTATAGTTTATATATATTTTTCTTTTAGAAATTATGTGTCCATATAAAATGTCTGTTTGAAATGAGTCTGAACTTCGTTTGTAACGTTGTGACGACAAAACATGGCTGGTTTTTGCAACTTTTTAAAAATACCATACTTTAAAACGATTTTATACAACAAAAAATATATATAAAAAATAATTTAATCATACTGATCGATGAATTAGACTATCCTTTTTCGATTTAAACAGAAAAAAGGTACAATTATTTTTTTTTGCATGACCTCATTGTATATGACGTTATAAGTGACGTCATATTTAATGCTTTGCTAGCGAGAAATGCTAGCGCCGATTACTTCGCTAGCTTGTGCTGCTAGGACACCAAATTTAAAATGGAGTAAAAAATAAGTTTATAAATCACTTTTTAAATGAAGACGGTAGCTAAATGTTCGAAAATAACAATGAGGTCATGCAAAAAAAAATAATTGTACCTTTTTTCTGTTTAAATCGAAAAAGGATAGTCTAATTCATTGATCAGTATGATTAAATTATTTTTTATTTATATTTTTTGTTGTATAAAATCGTTTTAAAGTATGGTATTTTTAAAAAGTTACAAAAACCAGCCATGTTGTGTCGTCACAACGTTACGAACGAAGTTCAGACTCATTTCAAACAGACATTTTATATGGACACATAATTTCTAAAAGAAAAATATATATAAACTATAAATTGAGGATTACATATCTAAATATGCTATATTATATTAATATAATATCGTTCTATTTATTTTTATAAATATAATTTTCATTTGGCGTGAAATTATCTACGTTACATCAGATGTTTCTTTCACTTTTGAATCTTTGAATTAGACGGTAGGAGGTTATAAACGCATATGAGACATTGAATATATTCCAGAATATTATTTTATTCTTTATTTTGGCACGAAACAACGTTCCATCGACAGGTTTACTTTCATAAATTTTAGGTTATCTTTAAATGTCACTTTGACGTTTAAGACAATGTGAAAATCAAAATGGCCGTTCTTCTCACTCTGTGACGTCAACGGACAAGGGACGAAGCGGGGATCTTCAGCCGCATTTTAAAGAATGTCATTTTCAATTACAATTTTTTCATGATTAAAGATCGATTTGAGGAAAAATAAAAAATACGGGTATATTATTTTTCATTACTCTATCGATTAAAGTTATAAAAAAAAAGTCGTGCATGACCTCATTATACTGGCATCACAGTAGGTATGTTTTGACATTTATGGTTATGTTGAAGTAAATCTAAATTTGTTGTAAAATGTTTTGATGGAGAATTAATAGAAAATGAGAAGGATAATGAACATCCATTTTAAAAATAAAGCACAGTGGGCCATTCAACGTAGCATTACATTATCTGGACAACACAACCACAAAAAAACAAACGTCAAATATTCATATTCTCGCCAAAGTTGTCGTTCAGTAAACGTTTTGCTAACTTTATTTTGCTACTTCGCTAGCGCTAGCTTGCTAACTCTATTGAACGCACCTAGTTAGCAAGACAAGCGAGAAATTTGTTAAATCCTAAGCTAGCAAAGTCGTTCAACAAATTTTACTTGCTTGTTTTTCTGGGCTTACTGAACGCACCTATTGACTTTAATATTTCAAATAACTTCATTATTTCAAATTTTTTACATACGTAGGCAACAGCAACATTATTTTGCTGGAAAGAGAAAAAACTTTCCAGTAGAGTAATCAAAAATATATTTTTATCCCATAATTTAAGAACCACTGATACAGATTTTTTGCCTCCATTAGTTCCAGCATAACATGGTGCATTTTGTATAATTTAATCAAACTCGTATCTCTTCAAATAAAAAAGTTATCAATAGTGAATCAAATGTGAGCAGGATAGCAAAGATATCAGTAGGTATATACACAAAAAAATGTTGTTTTTTTTTAAATATTTGTTATAACATAAGATGTTAAAAAACAATATTTTTATTTAGATGTATGTATATATTTTTAAAAAACTGATTAGAATTTCTATAATATTTGAACTAGTTAGTTGATAAGTTGATATAAATATGCAGAATATGTGTACCGGGTGTCTACTTTTTTTTCTGAACATAGGAAATACAATGTTAATTTTTTAAATCCCCGATATCTCTTTACCTATTAACTTTAGAGCAAAAAGTGTGGAATACTAATTTGTTTAGAATTAAAAATTGCACCCAATGAGCCTAAAAGAATTAGCCAAATGAATTTATATCTTTAAAAAAAATAGTAATTAAGTTTTATAATATTCAAGCAATTTTCAGTATGCCATGGAAAATAAAACAATACGATTGCAGAATGTTTTAGTTTGACGTTTGTGAATTTATGGTTATAAACTGTATCTGCTGTAAATTATTGCTGAAATATTTTTCTGATTTTAAAATTTTGTGAACTGTAGCCGGTGTGAAATTTGACGAACACTTGCGTTGGGTTTCTCCATAACACAAAGAAGAACATTAAGTTTATTTTTATTAAATCTAATTTCTTCATTGGGTACATTTTCTTGGTTCTTACATTTTTTGCAAAGTTTAATTATGCTTCCACTTTCATTAAAATTTTTAATTATAGCGTGAATAGTTCCTATAGATGGAATTCGAGAATTAGGATATAAAGCACTAAACAAATCTCTAATTTGTCTTACGGATTTTCCCGTAAAATGCCATTTTAAAACACTGAATTTTTGGTTCGGTTGTAATTTTTTCCATTTTGTATAATAATCAAGACTAAATATCACAATTATTTCAGCAATAATTTACAGCAGATACGGTTTATAACCATAAATTCACAAACGTCAAACTAAAACATTCTGCAATCGTATTGTTTTATTTTCCATGGCATACTGAAAATTGCTTGAATATTGTAAAACTTAATTACTATTTTTTTTAAGATATAAATTCATTTGGGTAATTCTTTTAGGCTCATTGGGTGCAATTTTTAATTCTAAACAAATTAGTATTCCACACTTTTTGCTCTAAAGTTAATAGGTAAAGAGATATCGGGGATTAAAAAAATTAATATTGTATTTCCTATGTTCAGAAAAAAAAGTAGACACCCGGTATATGTTATACATAAGCAGACATCGTACTAAAAATATTAAAATCGGTTTTAGGGACCATAAAACATGCTTACTGAAATCGCAATATATGATTTTAGCGTAATACCTCCTTACCTATACAGTGATCTTTAAACTAATCTGGGGTGGGATTCTGTAAATTGTCCGTTATCAAACGGTACTGTTATCACTATGGTTACACAGAAGAATACATTTCATTTGACAAGTATGACGTAAACATACCAATCATCTTATAAAAAATACGTTTCTATAGTGATAACGGTACCGTTTGATAACGGATGAGATACAGAATCCCACCCCTGGTTTAAAGATTACTATACAGTGTCCCACACTCTATGTTCAGTATAGGGTCTTATGGAGTACCATGTTGGCAAATTTACCTGCTGTTAGTCTACAAGATAGAAAGAGCAAAATATATGCCCAAAAAGAGATGAAATATTCTGGGTAATTCATTGAATGTATTTATGACTGGTGTACTTTCAGTGTATCTAAACAGCTAAACAGGTGGGTGAAAAGAAAAAAAAAATATATTAAACTGGTCAGTTTAACAAATTACAAAAAATATAAAATAATACAAACACAAAATATAAGTAGGGTATAAAAACATAACAAGCGTAGGTAAATTAAAATAATTAACATTTATCTCTTCAATTTAAAGTAAATAATATAAAACATTTTTGTACTTAATTGGACATTTTACAATCTTCGTCAACAATAAAATTCCCTATGTTACATATTTACATTCTACGAAAAGATATAGAGCTACATGAAATAATTAACACTATATTTTCTACAGCGCATTTTTGTAACACTATACTTGCCGATTGGAGCAGATAGATATGATGAATTGAAATCCCTAATTTTTTGAGTTTCTCCTACGATACCTACATTATCTCAATGTCATATTGATGAAGAATATTTTTTTATGTTTTATGCTATTTCATAAAGAGTTAAAATTATTAAGCATTATTTTTTATTTAATTTATATCTTCTTATTTGATAATTTACTAATTTAGGCTTGATAGAAATACTGCATATATATTACATAGTTCATAAGTCTTTATTCTTTCTTTATAATCTTCAATTTGAATTTATAATATTTTAATCTCTAATGCATTTGATCGCGATTAGTATGACGGGCGGTTATAAAATATTGTATTGAAATATTACTTATTACAGGTACAAATAGCTTCAGCATTTTTTTTACACCCCGGTTCCAATGCATTTTTTCGCGCCCCTGTAAATAAAACTATTTAGAACTGCAGATAAATTTCGGGTGATTCCAATAAGCTCTTGGGTAAATAAGAGACCCTCATAAAACTTAAATTGTACAGTGTTAACTAATTTTGGTATAGCAATGAAAATTTATGAATGTTTCAATATTACATTACATTAAAAAATTGGCAACATGGTACAGAAAACCTCCGTAAGAATAATATTGGCTATCTCTGCTACACTGAAGATAGAGTGTGGGACACTGTATACCTATAAGCTATATACTATATGAGGCGGGTAGTAAAAACAACTATTGTTTTGTACTGTTCACGATCATTTCTTTAACTTTATAATCCGTAACATTAGGATAATAATAACAGTTAAAAAATTCCTAAACCTTAACTAAAAACGCTAAAACTAGATACGTATTTCGCCAAGTAGCTGAAGAACAGAGCAGATTTAGGTTACTCAGTATGTCAACCATACCACAGGTCCAAAACTGTTCTGATAACAATACAGAAAAACACAAATGGAAAACTAATAGTACAAAGAAAATACCTTAGTTATTACTTACTTACAAACTGTTTAGGTTAATAATCTCTTAAGCTTTGAGGGGATTAGAGAATTGAACTGTGATAAACTCATTGGGTTATATTTCTCTTGTAAAAATAAAATGGAGTGCAAGAATGACTATTATAGTACTGGAGAAAGATCGCTAAGAAATCCCTAATTTGCATATCATTTCTCTGAACCCTCAAAGCGTTAGCGATTATGAACTTAACAATTTATAAACTGACTATTTTCCCTATTGTTGAGCTTTTATTTTTAATTTTATGTATGGAGATAAGTAAAATTCTACTTTACTAAGAGGTGGTGGAATCCTATGGCGAGGTAAGTAAAAACTTCATATTTTAGAGTCAAGTCAATACACTATATTCCGATGCAAATATAGAAAATAAGTCACATATAATATTTTTAGGCGAATACAATGTTTAGCATATAAAACACTAAAAATTTACTCAAAATATACAGTATAGAACTACTTACAATAAAATTTTTGAAAGAAGTCCGATCAAGGCCATCTACGAATTGCATCTATGAATTAAGATTTTATGCTGTCAAATTTAGTAGTGTCTTTTACTTAGTTTTTATGAGGGTACATAATATTTTGTGTACCTCATAATAACTATGTAAACGACACTACTAAATTTGACAGCATAAAATCTTAATTCATAGATGCAATTCGTAGATGGCCTTGATCGGACTTCTTTCAACAATTTTACTGTAACTACATATCATATGGTTGATAACCAGACTCAATATAAACTGATTTTTTAATGTATAATAGTACATTTCGGAGATAAATAAATTTCTAAGAAATACAACTCTTACTATCAGGAACAGGTAGTGGCACCCAGTTGCGAGAGAGGTATAAACCGAAAATTATGAAGTCAAGTAAGTGTACCATATTTCTTATCAGGGTATAGTTTGAATAGAAATATCTCAGCAGGTCTACTAATAGGGATTTAAGCTTGATTTATGGCGGAGAACGGACAGAAATGTATTAAATATTTTCCTATTTTATTTTACGTCGTTTTGTAATAATGAAACAGATTTTTTTCAAAACTTCTTCAATGATAATGAAACAAATAATATAAAAAAAACTTGATACATAATATAGTAAAAAAGAAACCAAAATCTTATTTAAAATTATACGCTGCATAACAGTTTGTCATTTAATTTAATAAAATAAACAATCATAAAATATTGCACGTAACAATAAATAATATACAGGTGTCACAGAAATAAGTACATTAAAAAAATGGGTTTTCTCTTAATAAAGTGATATAATAGTTACTTATGTATTAAGAGCGTAAGGAGGCTTTTATGGCCTGCGGCGGGATTTTGAGCCCGAGGCGTAAGCCGAGAAATAAAAACACGTCAAAGGTCATAAAAGCAGGTTACGCTCGTGGTAGAAAAATTGTATCGAAAAGAATTTGTCCTAGTACATCCAGTATCTAGTGTTGCTATGAAAGCGGAGAACAACAGTTTATAGTTTGTTTATTAGTTATGTCATTTGAGTTTTATTTTGTGTATCTCCGTGCTTTCCATATAAATATCACAAATTAATTTTCATTTTTCATAAAGAATATAAAAATTTTCGATTTGTAATAAAAACTTTTCATGTTGCCTGTTTAAATTATTTATTTTGTGGGTTATAATGTGGTTTGACGTTTCATTATAGCCCGGCGGGCTATAATGAGGCCCGCGGGCTACAAAATGACGTTTATGTCAAAGAAATTCGTGTATAATTGTCAAATTATGATACGTCCGTGCATAAAACTGAATACAGTCCTGTTTTTATACCTGTACATTGCTAGTTTATTCATTTGCAAATTGGTTGGTTAACGTTTCGGTTTTGACTCACAGCACGACACGCAGTATGAGGCAGTTCTTATATATTTGCCTCTATTATAGCAACTTGCAAATTGTATAGGCAGTGGCGGACCCAAGTGAGGTTACGAGGGTGTATTCCTTTGCAAATTGGCTGGTTAACGTTTCGGTTTTGACTCACAGCACGACACGCAGCATGAGGCAACTCATATATTTGCCTCTACTATAGCAACTTACAAATTGTATAGGCAGTGGCGGACCCTCTAACAAAAATTATAAGCTAACGGCGCCTTTTTAAAGATTTAACATTTATTTAAAATTATAAATAACAAAATAATTTATAATTTATTTTTTTTCTTGAATTTATTTATTTTGAAGAATTTTAAATCTCATATAACATTGATAGAATTGTGTTATTTATATATATTAGCAAGTTAATTGCTTGAAATTTATCCTAAATTGCTTACTTTTCATAAATTATTTTTGACTGTACCCGTAACTATACTCCGTTCGCTGAAACGAGAGAATGTGAAACTAACTCTTGTCCTCTTTTGACCAATAGAATGACTTATCTCTGTTCAAGAATTAGTTCCACATTCACTTGTCTCAGCGAATGGACTAAGGACTATAATGCAAACCTTAGTTAATGAAAACTACTTATGGAATATGGAATCAAACAGGAGCAGACATCTTTTCTATTTAGCTCTTCTAAGCATTGAACATGATGCCTGGTAGTGCGAACTCGGTTTTAACTAAAACACTGTTTTAAGAAATGTCAAATTAAAATTTCAATATTTAATTTCATCCTTATGTTTAAAGAATGATTTTTTAAAAAATATTTGTTTGAATACAAACTGTTCTGCTTAAAAATCATTTTTTTTTACCTCCCGCTACCCTTGGTAAGGGAGGTATAGGGATCGTGCTAAAAATCTAATATCGAGATTTTAGTAAATGACCACGTTTTAAGGTCCCTAGAATCCATTTTTAACATTTTCACGATGATGTCTGTATGTGTGTGTGTGTGTGTGTGTGTGTGTGTGTGTGTGTGTGTATGTGTGTATGTGTACGAATTTTGTTTGCACTCTAACTCAAATACTATCATACAGAAAATTCTGAAACCTTGTATTTTTACCCTATTCTAATAGGAATAGAAGCTATTAGATTTTGGTGTAAATCGGATAAACGGAAATGGTACTTAACTTGAAGCTCATAATGGTTTTTCTTCAAAAAATACCATTAAATGCCATTTTTTCGAATTTTATGTCTAATGAAAATTAAAGATTATTGAATTTTCTACAGGAATACATTAATACTTTTTCTATATATTTTACAGATAAATTTAAAAATAATTTTTTTTATTATTCGCGAAGCCTAAGATAAAAACTATTCCTTTGTTACACAGTTCATTTTTCAAATGAATGTAACTGACAGTAAATGTCACTGTCAGAAAACTTATCACTTCAAATTAATAATAGTGACATTTTAAAAAGAAAATAGTAAATAAAGCAATAGTTTTCTGTAATGGAACAGTTTGCAGCGTTAGTAAATACGTAGGTAGGTACGTATTTAAATTAATAAAAATTAAATAGCGGGAGGTTTTGTGTTGGCCACATCAGATTTTTTAATTTGATATTATTTATTTTTGTTATTAAATAATGAAATTTGTCAATTCTTAAAACAACGTTTTAGTTAAAACCGAGCTCGCACTACCAGCCAATGTGTGATATGCTGGTAGTTTAATCTTTTACTTGTTAAAATTTATCGCAAAAATAAACTTTTACAGAACTGTCTAACTAAAAAAATAACACTATAGAAATCCCTAATTTTTCAGGTTAATTCTCTGAACCTCTCAAATATGAGCGATTATGAACATACAAACAGTTTGTGAGTAATGACTTTTCCATTATTGTTACCCTAATATTATTAAAGTTACGGCTACGGATTTTAAATAGCTTTAAGAAATGATCGTGAACTACATTTATCAACGTGTACGAACATTTATTTTTACTTGTTTAAATATGAAATATGTAGGTATTAAGTATCAACTTTATAAATATATGTAATGCATATTAATAGGTTAAGTTTAATAATTGAAAGTTGATTTGAAAGTTTATATAAGGACCTAACCCAATTTTTTGGACCAGGCCTGAGTAACACTGATAAGCTAATGCCATATCCCTATGCGCAACTTTTAACAATGCTTAACAGTCCATAAAATAATAATAAAAGATACAGATAATCAACATAATTGGCAACAGAGTAATCTAGTTTTCTTCGAGTTAAGAATGAGTTGTAAATTTTAAAATTGATCATTTCATTAATCAATTTCCATATGATTAATATAACCATTTAACATAATGATGAACATAGAGAAAAATCTAATTTCTTAAATGCAGTTTGACTTATCCCTACCACTGTTTAGAATTTCTTGTTAAAAATGCTCCGTTATTTTTACAGGCTATATGTTAGAGCACTAGCTGGTCGGATTTTGTTATTTTTATTGTATTCCCTCCTTGTCTCACACGGTTACTGACCTTACGCTACGTCTGTGGAACCCTATGTACTAACCGTCCTGAAACAGTCTGCCGAACTGAACGATGCACTCGCAATTCGCGGTTAAAGCGAACCATGAATACACGAATCATCCGTATGTTTCTTCGTATCAACCTATCAACTATAATTTCTTGAATGTTACAGGAAAAATTGTTTTACGTAGATTTTACTTTAGTCAATTACGAATGGATTTAAATACCGTTGCTAAGATTTAGTTTTTAAAAATCTGATGTGGCCGGCACTTTAACTCCCGCCATTTTTATTTTACTCGTACAAATTAAACTTTATTTATTTAACAATGATGGTAAATCACATATCTGTAATACTTTCTTTAATCGTATATATTACTTACATTTTTCTTTAAAAAATTATTACCATTATTATACTTCATTAGCGTTGATTTAATTAGGGATGTAAATTCTGCCCTTTGATTGGTCAGAATGCTAACCTAGTTTACAAATGCGAAAAAAATCACTTGTCAGCTGTCAATTATCAAATAAAATCGACAAGATTAGGTGATATTTAACCATGTTTCGAATTAATTTTTAATATTCGAGACTCATACATTTTACATAGATAAAAATTTGGAGTCAAGAATTCAAATGATTGTTTTAAAGCAAGTAAAAACGGTCGGCTCTCAAGCGCCATCTGATATTTTCTTACGTGAAATGAAGTATAATTTAAATTTATTTATCCTTATTTTTGTTAATTGTTGTGTATTGGCAATTCTGCACGAGTTGGTGTTTATAACAAAAATAGGTTGGCACCACCACCAAAACACGCTCCGAACAGAATTGTATGTAAAAATTTACTCTCGGTTTAGTTGAATCAAATATAAGTAACTACACTACTTTGTCTTGTTGTTATTAAAACCCATGAACATAGCATTAACTACATACACACATTTGAATATGTGAAATGTGAATACTAGTACTAGTAGTTGTAAAAAGTGTAGGCTGCAAGATTAAAAAAAATAAATAATGAAAACTGTTTAATTTGCACATTTATTCATAAAATATACTTATAGAAAAAGAACAAATACAAATCTGTGGAAAATTGTACAATCATTAAGTTTTATAATTCAATAAATTGTGAAAAAATATTGAAAGTTTTCATACATCAAACATCGTGCCACTTCCTGTTTTCCAATTGACACTAAAATCTAATGGACTTATTTTCATTTTAGTAGCTAGTAGGAATTCAAGTTTTCAAGTTTTTTTTGAGTAATAGATATTGAATTAGACAATTATCAAATTCACACAAAATATGTTGTAAAGATCCGAAGGCGACCTCATCCTAAAATTATAAAAATCTTGTTCTTATCTTATAAGAACTTTAAAGTTTAAAACGTCCTTATATTTAACAAAATCTCATTTAGCGATCCTTGTATTTCACGTTCTAATTAATGAGAGATAAAAAATAGGAGTAGAAATATAATTTGGTTTGGATTCATTCATTTAAATACTTCATTCATCATTCTGTTTACTAGTTTGACCGAAATAAAGCAAAAAAAAAACTACAGGTTTTTAAATGCGAGGAAGTGAGTTAGAAAGTGTAATGAAATATATTTTGCTCTAATAAAATATTTTTTGAGTGATAGATATTGCATTAGACATATACATGGTGTTAATTAAAAAGTGGGCCATTGGCGTTTAACATGGGAAATCAGTTTTTCATTGTGCAAAACTTCCCATTTAAATTAAGACAAAAATGTTTCAAATAAATGTTGTAGAAAATTAAATTTTACACCTAAATCACTAACCTGGCTTTATTTTTTATGTTTAGAAACCTGTAAAATCCAATTTGAAATTTTATAAATATTGACAGTTTAAACGATATACATTTCTTTGTAATTTTATTTAAATTCCATGGCTAACACTACAAATAAGCAATATTTTTAAAATTTCAAATTGAATTTTACAGGTAACTGAAAATGCAAAATATGTATAGAGCGATTTAGGTGTAGAATTTAATTCTCTATAACATTTATTTGAATCATTTTTGTCTAAAAATAAATGGGAAGTTACGCGCAAGGAAAAACTGTATCTTTGTCCTTTGGCAAAGTCTGGTTGCAAAATGCATTATTGCATCAGCTTCTTGTTTTATTACATTAGAGAAAGAGAAGGATACGAAATATAACAGTTAACATTTTTTTTAATTTCAAATAGTATAGGTAATATAAATTTTAACAAATTAATGTTAAAAATAGAAAACTATTCACACTGATATTTACATTTTTACAAAATGAAGAAAGTAATAAAATATTAATGTTTTTAAACCAAGAGGAATAAATTTGAAATTTACTTAGTACCTACTATCTACTGATTGGTTTGGTTAATACATAATTTGTAAACATAATGTTTTTTAACAAAAAAATATTTACCTATGTGTACCTATATAATTTTTTCTGTGGTACCTACTTCCGAAATAAAAATTTCTTACAAAACAGATTGCACGTATTAATAAAAGCGTTCATGTTACTGTAGAATTGGAATAAAGATGTAAGATAACGATTACAGTAAATGTTTTTATTTATTCAGTAATTGGGTACCGGTTTCGGAAAAATTGTCCATAATCAGCCCTCGTTAAATTATAAAATGCAGAAATACATCGTCTAAGTAAATTTCTTAGTTAAATGAAGCAGAAATACGAATATATAAATGAAAAACTTTAAATTTTTAAATTGAAAAACTAAGAAAAATAATTTAATTAATGCGAGTTCAAATCAAACCAAAATTAATTATTTACAACTCCAACAATGAAAGTCAGTCAACATAATCTGCGTGATAAACACTCTCTCTCTCTACTAATTTATTACTTTAAAGATTTATAATAATAATAAATGACGCATGAGTTCATTTATTTCAACTTCAAATAAATTTTAATAAGTAACATTTAAATGATATTGATATATTGTAGATAACTAGTTCTTTTTAAATCATGCCAATACATCTAATCTAACTTAATTTTGTTTTTTTTTATGTAAAATAATGCAACTGGTAAAAATGCAAGATACGACCACCTATTGACAGTCACTGGTACCGTCGTACATTTCACCGCAATAATATTCGACAGAACAGACGTGCGACTGTCTCATCAATCGTAGATGTTCATGTTGCCCCGGCAACGAAAGACACGCGGTCCGCGGGGCTGGGAGAAGTAGAAACGTTGCGCGCAATGCATACTCCCTGCTCCTGCTCCTCCAATACACTACTATCCAAACAGCGCACAACGCTGGTTCCGCTGTCAAAAATTGCTCCGCGTCTTCAACCAACGCCCTGTTTTTTACGATAAAGTGAGACCAAACGAAAATCAATAACTACATAAATTGTAGCCGTTGCAGCATTGAAATGCACACAAGCGATAGCCCCACTGCGTTCTTTTGCGAGGCGCTTGTAGTTGTATGCACGGCGGCTTACTGCAAGATTTAAATATCGAATCTACCTTTAAGAAATTCCAATTTTTAAATACCTTAACTACATATTTCTGAAATACAAATATAGCTTACAATTGCTAATAATTAGTGAATTGTTTTAAAATTATAATAAGAAAACTGTTTATTGTTTAAACGATATTTATCAAGGTTACATGACCTATCTCCCTATTTTTGGTGTATTGTATTTTATATCCGTGTAATGTTTTTGTGTTGCATAATATGTATGGTACTCAAAACCAGGTCATGGTACAACGAAATCGTTTTAGTTGCATTGCAGCAAACTGCATTCACTAAAAACTTGTCCCAACTTCTAAACGAAAGAAGAACCAACCAATAAACCGGTCCTGGCTGCGCATTTGTATTTTTTCTGTATCGCGCAATGTCTTCCATCTGTCTTTGTCTACTATGCAACTTTATTTTGCTACAGAAGCGTCTTTTACCGGCAAAAATAGGAACTATCTGTAATTTCAATTTTATTCGTTTGTTATATGGCGACATCTGTCCCTAGATTCCATGATCAGAGGCGTTGATGACAAGTCTGCCATCTTACAGGACTGTTTTGAACTAAGGTACCAAGAGCAGTTGTGGCGGATTCAGTAGACCGTCACTTTGTGTTTGTTGATAAACTAAAAATCTATATAACACAGTAAAAAAGGTAAATTATAATAAGTCATTAATATATTATCGTAATATATAATTTAAAAGAGCGATATTTATATTTAAAATTCATGATTCATATCTTCCTCATGCCCCCAAGCGTCATAGAAAGTAATTCCATGACAAAATTTGCACAGGTGTAAATAATAAATGTGAAAATTATTTTATAATAATTATTTGAAAGTTTTATATAGTATTATTCTTGCTATAATTTAAATTTAAAATAATAGAAGATACGAATTTGAATCTATTGGTATCTATTGTTATTGCAAATAACGTCGGTTTTACTTTGTGACGAGGAAGAAGAAGTGGCGTGCGTGTAGGTAGTGGGACTGGTTTGCTTGGCTTGGGATTCGTTAACAGTTTACTGTCTCGCTTTGCGTTGTGTGTATCTCTTTCTACACTACTCTCAACATGGCAGACATCTCGAAAGACGATCTCCGCAAAGAAATTACCGGTAAGTTAAATTTTATCGTTAATATAAGTTATTCATCGTGTCCAAATACATATATTTGTGCTAGATATTTTATTTATCATATTTTGGCGGAGTTATATTGGCCCCTTATCGAAGTAAATAAGGGATTTTACTCTTGTAAAATATCTGGTTGTGCGGTCGATCCGTATACAAACAATGGCTATAGGACGCTTGTGCTGTATACGTGCTAACATAGTTCACAATTTTTGAAAATATCTCTGTTTTTATAACATTACATTCAAAAAGCCGTTAATGAAAATTGTTCTAAAAAATATTTTTTATTAAACTGTATAGTTTTCTCCTGCATTTTTCTAATATTTTTTCGAGTTTTTGTAAAAAGTTCGTATACTTATATTTCTTCGTCATGTAAAATATTCATAAATGTATACGTGTTATACATATGGTAGAATTTATGGAAATATTATATTATTTGTAATATTATTATTATAAATCTTTATATTAAAATTATTGGGTATAAACTGAGAACATAGAATTTCCAGGTTGTTCGACTGCTTGTTTTAGCTTGGGTGAATTGTAAAATGGCGGGAATGTTCTTTCTTTAGAGTTCACTAATTACAGTCCATGCTTTTAAATACTTTACTGTTCTTCAAATAGATTTTATTTTTATTTTAATTGTTTAAATTTTTCGTAATATTTTAAAATTATGTACATAATTTTCAAACTTATTATATGTGAATAATACATTTTTGAGTTGAATATAATCAACATAAAGCAAAATATTTGCATGATAATGCAAATTACATTAAAATTTATTTATTACAAGAATAAATATTTTTTCAGTTATCTTAAAAGATGCGGACCTGGCAACTATGTCGGCAAAAAAAGTTAGGCAGCAGTTAGAACAGAAATTAGATTGTGATTTAATATCACGTAAAAAGGAAATCGATGATTTAGTTATGGATTTCGTTAATTCTAAAGACAAGAAGAAGCCTAAGAAAAAGAATGATAGTGAAGAAGATGAGGAAGAGGAAGAGGGTTCAGAGGAAGAAGAGGAATCTGAAGAAGAAAAGAAACCCGCGAAACGAGCATCATCTGGAAAAAAACCCGCTGCTAAAAAAGCAAAAAAAGCGACTTCTGAGGATGAATCTGAAGCTAGCGAAGGCTCTGACGCTGAATCTGACGAAGAATACTCTCCTAAAAAGACAAAACCAATCAAGACCAGAAAACTACCTCCCAAGAAGAAGAAGGGTTCCGAATCCGATTCTGATGAAGACTGGTCAAAAGCCAAAAAAGCAAAGAAAGTAAGTTTTTCTATTACTGAATTAATGAATTCTTTTATTAACAGTTTTGTTTACCAGGGTGGCGGCGCTGCCGGAGGTGGAAAACGTGGAGGCGGTGGCTACACCAGAGCATACACCTTGTCACCTGAACTCTCTGCCCTTGTAGGTCAAGACATGATGGCACGCCACGAAGTTGTGAAGAAGATTTGGGCCATCATCAAGGAAAGGAATCTGTACGACCCCAGAAATAAACAGTATGCCATTTGTGACGATGACTTAATGAAAGTAATTGGTGTGAAACGTTTCCGCACATTTGGTATGATGAAATATTTAAAAACACATTTTGTTGACTAAAATGTTCTAAAAATTCTACTAGCGTAATGTTAATTTAAAACAAATATTACAGTACTCATACTGTATTTCCTTTATTCAAAATATGCTACTTGCTCTCATATTAAGTAGATGCTGATACGCTAGTGGAATTCAGGAAAAAGTTTTATTTTTAAAAGAAGAATTCCTTATTTTTTAATGGACTTTAACAATTATGTTCATAGCATTAAGTTTTTTTGTATGAGTGTTTGTGCTATATTATAATAGTAAACAAGTTAATAGTAATCTAAGAAATATGGAAACAACAGTATGTTAAAACATTGTTTATGTAATTAATGTTACATGAACGATTTTGTAAAACATTTTATCTTCAGACATGAGTGTAATTCAATTTATTTCATTCTCTCTTTATAATAAGACAGAAAAATAAAAACGTAAAATTTGTATTTGATTCATTCTTCATCTTCTTCTTCTAAATTAGTTATACATATACATTCTTCCAACTTAAGAGATTCTTGTTCAACAATAACTGATTCCGTAGATTTTCTGCAAATGCTGCTCGCAGAACTCTTTAAGCTTCCTGCTTTTGGTTTATCAGATTTCCATGAACGACATTTTCTTGATTTGCTCTAAAAATTTAAAGTAAGTACACATTTTTCATTAGCTATTTTATTCTTTTATACTGTAATTTATATACCGCGTGTTTTTTTTTACAATACAAAATTGAATAAATTTAACAATTAGTTTACAGGCTCAAAATATTACACAATTTACATGTATTAGATGTCATTTGATGCAGATACTTTTTCTAGTTCTAGTAAAGAAAACACCCGGTACTTGTAGAAACTACAATTCTTTCAAAATTGAATTAATAACAAAATCTTCAGTTCAATTTGTACTTGTCTCGTTAAAACATGCACATTGTTACAATATTGAGATAAATACCAGTAAATTAATTTTATATTTTATCGTTAAGATACAAAATACAAATGCGATAAATATTGTGTATGAATTAAAGTGAACATTGGGTTCTCGGATACTATAAAAGATACGATGTCGGTTAATTACACAAAAAGAAATTCATTTTCTTTTTGCAATTTTTTTACAAATAAAATGATATAATACTTATTTATGTAACAAGTGTATAAAGCTATACTTTTTTGGTCGAGTGCGATGTTTTAGCACGAGGTAAAAAATACTATTTACACACGAATTGCATACAATATTTTTCCTACAAATTAAATGTTAGTGCTATTTATAATAATACTGAATGTGAGTATATAGGCATCTTCAAATTTTGTTAGTGTTTGAGCCAGTTGCATAAAACGTTATTAGTTGATCATGTGTTTAACTGCACATTGTAACCATGAATACGTTGGAAAATAAGACTTGTCAAAGTTAACAACGTGATTAAAGTTAACAATGTTTTATGCAACTGGGCCGTAGTCTGTTCACAGTAAATTAACCGAATGTGCATGTTGCCTAGCAACGTATTTACTTTTCACGCACTAGTGTTTGAAAGTGACACTACATATTGTAAAGAGTGCGTAAAGTATGTACTTTACGCACAGCTGTACGGATTTGTTAAGTATTTTTTTTATTCTTTTTAATGGCAATGGTCATTTTTTTATTATCGTTCTTAGATTTTGAGTAGCGATGGCACGAAAATACGACTTTGATACTAATTCCGGCATTTGATTGAAAATCCGGTCGAATCATTTGAAGAATTTGTAATAAATTTTTATGAAACTTATTTCGGCATAATTAATATTTTTAGTACATATTTATTGAAAAGAGAACTTATTCTTATAATATAGTAATTAAAACTAATCAAACATGGTATCAATATTCATAATTACACTTCGGTAAAATGTTATCGTGATCATTGAAAAGTAATTTTTCTGCGTTAACCTAACCTTCATAAATTATTCCTATTTCAGAAAATGTGAGTTCGCTATAAACGCTACTTGCTAAGCTTTTTTGCTTTATTTGAGATTGAGATACTGTCCACCATAGTCTTTCCACCAAATAATGAAATCAAAATTTTTGTCTATTATTGGTAAATTCAAACTAACGAACGATCTGACGATCCGGTTTAGAGAAAGGCCGTTATTCCGGTTCCGGTGATCCGGCCAAAGGACGATCCGTGCCAACACTATACTCCGTAGATAGTGCGATAATGTGTACTTTTTCTTGCAATTCAATAAACACAACAATCTTACCTGACGCACAAAAGTCACTCTTGGAAAACTCTGGGTGAGTTTCGTGCGTTAAGTGAGGTTATTGTTATAAGGGTGTTAAAAAGTAAGTGTTACAAATCATGAGGGTATATAGTACTGACCAAAAAGAGTAAAAAAAGCTTAATCAACATGGGCCCGATCTTCAATAGTTTCCGAGATATAAGGTAATGACAAATGAGTTTTCTCAATGTTTCCCTCTGCTGTCTCGAAAACTGTAAGAGTTACGACTTTGATGAAATGAGACATTTTGTTTACCTTTCAGAGGTCATCAGGTTTTTGTTTTTGAAAAAAAAATCGAATAATTGTACTAAGACAAAAGTTGCGGCGTCCTTGGCCAATATTTAGTTTTCAAATGATTTCGTAACTATTAGAAAATGAAAAAAAAATTTCATATAAAATGTTATTGTTTTTTATAGTCTATTTACTGGCATAGACAAAATTTTGTACGATCACTATCTTAGTCAGTTTTTCTTCGATTCTAATACAAAATGGCCTCTTTCTCAAAAACAGTTAAAAGATCGAACCCATGTTGATTAAACTTTTTTTTACTCATTTTGGTCAGTACTATATGCCCCCATAATTTGTGACACTTATTTTTTAACACTCTCTTTTTAGTTGAATTGCAAGCGAAACCAATTTTAAGAGAATCTTTCCATTTGCCGGGCAATGTGCTCATCATTCCACTATCTAGAGTTACTGTAACATACGAATAATTAGCTATTTGCACATGTAGTAAACTAAAAACATTTTAAAACGTTTTACATTCTCACATGCAAGCAACAGGAAAAATGGTTAAAAGTGGCGCTCTGACTTTTCAAGAACAAATAGCAATTATTCGACCATATTCGGGCCAATTCAGCAACAAAGTGGTTAAGTTTGTTATAGCAACTTGTTAAAGTTGTTAATTTTTGAAGTTAACATCATTTTACGATTTACTAAAACTACAGAAAATGAAAATATCCACTTTCTTTTTATATATATACAGGGTGTCCCATTTAAGGTACGAATGCATTGGTATCTCGAGAACCGTAAGAGCTACGAGGTTGGTTAAATTAGACAATAGTTGCCCCATTAGGAGGCTATTTTAATGGTGTTTTGTTATTTGCGAAAAAATGCATAGGTCACTAGATATAGGTGAAAATGTAAATTTAGCGATTTTCTTTTTTTGCTTATAACTTTGTTATATGAAATAATACGAGATTCTGGTTTGCATTTTCTTAAGGCACTTTTATATGGTGAATTTGCAGAAGTACTCAAAAAAAAATTATATCTAACCATTTACGAGTTACTGATAGCAACTTTTATTTTTCATATGGAGGTCATATTAAGCTGTGGCATTTTTAAATAGAGATTTTTTTTTAGCTTTACAATGATATAAAACAAAAATAATTTATTTTTATAATTAACAGAAAAATGAACAAAAATTGTTATTTATACTAAAATTGAATTGAAAAAAGTAAATCGAAGGCTGCTATGGAAACAACTAACAACAAAAAAATGCAACAATTGAATTTCTGAATTTTACTTGGCAATAGTAGATTATTACGAGTAATAAAAATGAATTTTTCTCGTTGAGAAAAATATGATATGTTGAGTTGTTACATTCGTTGTCAAAGTTCGTTTATTACTCGTAATAATCTACTATTGTCAAGTAAAATTCAATTGTTGCACTTTTTTGTTGGTCGTTGATTCCATAGCAGCCTTCGATTTACTTTTTTCAATTCAATTTTAGTATAAATAACAATTTTTGTTCATTTTTCTGTTAATTATAAAAATAAATTATTTTTGTTTTATATCATTGTAAAGCTAAAAAAAAATCTCTATTTAAAAATGCCACAGCTTAATATGACCTCCATATAAAAAATAAAAGTTGCTATCAGTAACTCGTAAATGGTTAGATATAAATTTTTTTTGAGTACTTCTGCAAATTCACCATATAAAAGTGCCTTAAGAAAGTGCAAACCAGAATCTCATATTATTTCATATAACAAAGTTATAAGCAAAAAAAAGAAAATCTCTAAATTTACATTTTCACCTATATCTAGTGACCTATGCATTTTTTCGCAAATAACAAAACACCATTAAAATAGCCTCCTAATGGGGCAACTATTGTCTAATTTAACCAACCTCGTAGCTCTTACGGTTCTCGAGATACCAATGCATTCGTACCTTAAATGGGACACCCTGTATATAGTTTGAAGACAGAAGGAGAGTTTGAGGAATAAATCAGTATATGAACAAAGAATAACTAGAAAATTATTGTTTTACTTATGGATATTTGGTATGTACGCTTACGAGTAAATATGTAGTAAGAGAGGAATAAATTCAGATGAAATAAAATAAATATGAATAGAAGTGCGTCACGATCAATGATTGTTGCACACATGAATTGCATCTTAAGAACAAACAACATACATTATGGAAAGTATAAAATAAATAATAGTATGGTAAATAAACCTTTCCCGACAATTTTTTAATGAAAAAATAACACTTTTCCGGACAAATCCGGAAAATAAAACTTTGGGACTAACTCCGTAAAATCTCTGAAAAAAGTAAGTATTATTAAGTTGAAACTGACATTGAAAGCGCAGATCCTAAAATTTGTACCTACTTGGACAAGTAGAAATTTAATAGTAATTATAATGTGCTATTATCATAACGAGGGAAAGATAAAAACAAAACATGTTGTGAAGTCAAATTCCTGCTTGGTTATCTAGTGTTTGATCATTATTAACAGGTAAACTACATTTCTAATAATGGTCTGTGTAAATATGTATTAAAGATTCCTGTTGTAGGCAAAAATGATTGTTAAATATTGTACAGTAGTTTCAGATTTGGCCACTGGAGGGAAGTGCGGCCGCATTGCTAAGTGACCACATGAGAAACTATACAATTTAAAAAAATTCGTAGTTTAAATATTATGCACTTCTGAAAGGTAAAATATGAACCTACATTAATAACTGTGCTTATATTTTCAGAAAAAAATATAATATGTATGGGAATACCACATTCTTTTTTGAATAATTTTTGTCCCGTCAAGAACTTTAATCTATTAATTTTAACAAAATGTGATAAATGAGCAGACAAATATTACAGAAACTTGGCCGCAAGAAAATACAGTTTCCCGTTGTTTGTTTTATGATGGACAGAAAGTTATGTATTCTAAATCACTCTCAATGGTTTTGCTAGCAACACGAACTATTTTGAGATTTTACTACACTAGTTTTAAATGTTGAACTTTTCGGACTAACAGTTTTTCCAGAAAATGTTTTGAGGGACGAAAGTGGCCATTTTCAGCTGAACGAGTCTGTTTCCCTAGTGACTCAAAGTAATAACGTAGTGGGATGCAATAGGATGTATGTCACTCAAGGTGGCATTTTCGGCGCAGGTATTGAAAAAAATATCGTGTGCGCTACGAGATGAAAGCATTTCGCGACTCGTGTGGTGGCAACCCTCGCTTCACTCGGGCTGCCAACCCACACTAGTAGCAAAATGCCTCTTTCGTCCCTAGTTGCACAATATACTATTCATTTTCAGTAGGTTGCAAATAAAGTTACCCTCAAAGTGAAAGGTTTTTCGTTTGCTGTGGCACACTTGTAAATATACTCTTCATCTATAGGGCGAGTTAAATCAATAATGTGCTGCAGATCATCCTTCCTTCCTCGAAGACCAAATATGAAATTTGAAGGTGTAGCAACATTCATATAATTATCGGTTTTTGTTTGACATATTTTGTCTCGTGGTTCAGTTGTTTGCACAAAAGCAGGGCATCTGAAGTGGGATTTGTACGTTTGCATGGAATGTGTCCTACATCGCGTAATGTTCGCCTAAAACATTATCTTCGTTAGTGTATTTATTTAGATACAGGTTTTTAAATTATTATCATTACTAATTTTATAGCTAGACGATAATAATCCCACGTATTCCAAACATAATTAGGATCAATGAATTCTTTAATTGGGTGCAATTCGGTTTGCATTTCTACGCTCTCCACCATAACCACATCAACTGGTTTCTCATATAATCTGTTTATGAAAATACAAAATTAATTCTACTCTTCTACATTTTCTATAACATGGTCGTAAATAAAATAATATTATTTGTTAGTGATAGGAAAATAAATATTATACCGTTAAAATACTTACACATTCACATCTCTAAGTTCCGAAATACTTTCATGGAGTTGCAATAAATTAATTAACTCCGGTTTATATCGAACAATAGATAACGCTTGCATTAAAATTCTGAAACAGAATACAATTTTATAACAAAAGTTGCCTACTTATTAAAATTAGTCAAACACATATAAAAATAAGTACTAATTGAAAAAAGGCAATTCAGATACAATTGATTAAATTAAATAATAAAAAAAAACTTTTACAATAAAAGTTTTTCTTGAAAGAAAAAAGAAAAATAACGGCAAAAAAACTGAAATAAATAAACAGTGTTACATTCACACCTTTTTATTCATTCTTATATCTCATAATATTCTTTTATAAATTTACTATGATTTAAAAGAAAAAATACCTAATAAGACCCATAGAAACAAAATAAAATCCTAGAAAACCAAACTGCCTGCGTTTTTCACTACCCAGAAATACTAGTTAATTCTTTAAATACTAACTCAAGGCGCAAGTGAAAAAAATAATATCTAAATTTTACTATTGTCCTTTAGACTATTTTTGTGCATTTTTACTTGTATCCGTTTTCAAAAATCGTTTCAAAGTAGGTATAATGGCCCATTAATAATGGGTACCTAATCTAATTTTTAATATTATATTTTCTGAAACTTTCACATATTTTTATTATTTATAAATCTAAAATTTTGAATTCTTTTTTATTTAATTTGAGCGAGATATAAATTTTTAAATATTTCTTGAAAATTTAAAGGAGAAGCTAATGATATTTAAGAAATATATAGAAATAGAATACTTGTAAATACAGAAAATGTAATAAAATTAACATGGACAAGACAGTTGACATCGCGACATTGGCAAAAAAAACTGCTTCTTATTTACAGGATAGTTATTATTAGGGTATTATTGTTCTGTGGTTATATGTACCAATTTTTTTAGAAATGTCAGTCACTCACTCGTACGTTTCAAATCACGTGATACCTTTTAGCGCCAAAATACAAGAAAACTCATGTTACAAAAAACAAATTTAGATTTTTTTTACATTATTCGGTTATTGTTTAGTATAAGCCACAATGTTAACATTTTTTACCTAAAATTTTTCTACATTAGAGTACTCCAATGTTTTCTAAACCACTTCTAAAAAGATGTGCATGCATATTATAATAAAAGTAACTACTTTTACTGAAATGAATGAAAATAAACTTTTTTAAACAGCGTAGGAAACACATTTATATACATAAGAATTGTTTTGTCTCCTGAATTATTTTTTAACCGGATTATACAGGATTGGGCAGAAAGGACGACGTTTATTAAAATGTGACAAAATTTATACTTTTTGCTTAAGAAAAAATTTATTGACAGATTTGACTTCGTAATGACATAGCATTTGACAAAATCAAGTGTAGAAAAAATCTAGCATGTGGTGTCCGTTATCATTAATGAATTTCTGGAGGCGTTCTACGAAGTTTACAAACACTCTATCCAACATCGCTCTGTCAATTTGGACGACTTCTACGCGAATAACTTCTTTCAGTTTCTCCAATGTGCAGGGTTTCTGTTGGTATGTACGTATCTTGAGGGACCCCACAAGGAAAAATCACATATGGACAAATAAGAGGATCGAGGAGGCTAATGAATGTCACCAAACCTGTAAATGAGACGATCCATTGATGCTTGATGCTCTGGCTGGCGAGTTCACGGTAACAGTAGTCCTCCACAAGCAAGATGTTTTCCAAACTTTATTTTGTCAAATGCTTATGTCATTACGAACTCCAATCTGCCAATATATATATATATATATATATATATTTTCTTAAGCATAAAGTATCAGTTTTATGACATTTAAAAGAACGTCCGTCCTTTCTGCCAAACCCTGTATAATCGGTTAATGTAACCAATTTAAAACTGGTTTTACAAAGAGAAAACCGGGTTTTGAACAAAAACCATTTTAAAAATTTTGTTCTCGATTTTAGTTTACACTGTAAGTGCTACCTTACGACTTTAGTACAAAAAAAAACTAGAATAAATACTTAACAAATAAATAACAATTAAAAAATGAAACATTACGTGTCAGGGTCTTTGCCAAATTCTTCTGCAGCCGATGGATTTGCAAACACGTAGTATTTTTGCTTCCACATACAAATTCCTATATTTGGATTACCTGGAATTAGTCCTCCATCTGTTTGCACTAAACTCCACACACAAAATCCTAAAAACTATCAAATCACTTAATTATGTATATTTCTCTGTACTATCAAATTTAGATATTACTTGCAGAAGCATTTTGTCAAAATCTTTAATTTGGGATGGATATAAAATTCGGCACAAATTGTTCTCCTGGTTTATTTCTAATCCCATTGTTTTCTCAAGACGCATAGCATCAGTTTGTATTTGACCATGATCATTTTCAATTAACGTAAATAATTTATTGAAGTCGAATTCCACTGTTTGTGAAAGACCATTAATTTTTATAAATATCGAGTAATATATTGATAATAATACAGCTTCATCTTGAATTTTCCTCCAAGTTTCAGACAATTCTACAAATAATGGCTAAAATAAAAAAAATCAATTTTAGTTACTCAATGCTCTATGATCGAAAAATTAGGATGAGTAAAAATACATTGTGTGTTGTTAGTAAGTTACTGAATGCTGTAGATACTTTTACAAAAAAGAGAAAGTTTTGAAAGTTGCTTCATAAGATATGTAATATTTTCAAAATGAGCGAAAAACGAGTTTTTGCCTGTAGCTCAGAAATAAAAGAAGATCGAAAATTCCTGTGATGACCATTAAACTTTTCTTAAAAAGATGACCTTGGAATGTGCAAACAATTTTGATCTATCATTAATATTACCCGAGATACTTTAAAAAAACATTGAAAATGAGACACCTGTACATAGAGTGGATTGCTCGTGTAGTAGTAACTGATACATCATATAAATTATGGCTGGCTACAGTATAAAACGCGGAATAGTTTAAAAAAAATCCCGATGAGACGTGGTTTATTATTAGGAACCTTTGTGGTTTGAATAAAATAAAAGAAAACCCGAAAGCAGGACCTAAGTTAATGCGCACATCTTGGCCAAGTTTTTCAAGCATGAGTTTTATGCGTTAGATTCTTCTTCATGACTTCTTTAGTGAACAACTTGAACACATTGGGAGTTTCCAAGGCAACACCTTTTAATATATATTTTTTTATTACATATTAGTTTTACCCACGTTTTAGCCTTAAGTGTGTTAAACCAAGTTAATGTTTAATTATAAAGTATTTTATATAAAAAAAATGAAATTAAAATGTGACGTCCCATCCCCAAAGGACCCATTGCCCAAAATGAGAGTAAAAAGTGAGAAGTTTTCAATATGCAATGGGCTACTTGCATGGTACTGAAAATCCGATTTCTATCACTATATACGTAATGTTATGTTCAAAACATATATAAAAAAATAAATTTTATTTTAAAAAAGTTGCTTGTATTTTAGTAAATTAAGAAAGAAAATTTTCTGTGACGTCATTATATTGAACTCAGGAAGAGAACCATGTTTAAGAATGTAACTTATAGATGGCATTGCGTGCGAGGAAGTTTTAATTTGAATTTGACATTTTGCTCTCTCTGGGCTCTCAAATATATTAATTACTTTACAAATAAACACATAGGTAGTTACATGTAATTTAAAATATCGATACGGAAAAGACAAACTAAAATACTAACCTCCAAACTATTGTTGAAACGTCAAACAGGAGATCTACATTACCTGTACAAACAAACGCTATGGCTTTACGATCACTCATTGGTGCGGCGTAATTCTACGTCATACATGGCGGTAATTCAAATAATCAAATTTCATTATTTTTTTCTGGCTAATTAATAAAAATTTTGTCAAAAGAAAAAATAGGGGTAGCAAGTTTTTACCTGCTCTTCAAAAATATGAAATAAAAAAAAACGTACGCAAGTAGCCCATTGAATTTCAGCGCATATAGAGAATGTTTATTTTTAAGTGGACACCACTGCGATCTCGAGAACTATAAGAGATACGAAGTTTGTTAAATTAGTAAAGAATTTCTATTTTACATGGGTATTTCAGTGATAAATTGGAAAAAAAATGCAACCAGTGGTTCTCAAAATATGGTTACCTACTTTTTTATTTTAAACGGAAACATATATTTATTTGCTCATTCAATAGAACTCTTTATTCTGAATTATCGGTGGCAACAGTTCATAGCTATCTACGTTTAACTTTGCCCGCCTGCTCTCATTGGGGACGAGATGTCAACAGCAATTTTTAACAACTTTATTAATTTTTTTCTCGGGTATTATTAATTTGATGGAAGAATAAAAAATAGGGAACTTTTTTTTATAAAGATTTAACATATAAAAAATCAAACCGTAACGAAAATCCCCATTTTATCTTATGAATTTATGCTCTTGTAGTTTGAGTTGTGTGTTTAATTTAAAAAAGACCAACTTTCTGAACTTGTTGCGTAAATTACTATTACAGTAAAATATATAAATCAAGATTCTTACATAAACTACATTTGTCGAAACGGCTACTTTATATTTTACTACACTGTGCAATTTTGTTAATACTTGTTGAAGAATATTAAGCAGTTTTTTTGCCTCTTCATCTATTTCTTTGACATCTTTTAAAATTTTTCTAATGTATACTTCTTTTTGTCTGGCAAGAATTAGTACATTTAAAACATTCTGCACGTCTTCCTCGGTAATTTCCTCAGTATACACAGGTTCTAATTGAAGGGTTACTACATGGTTTTTACTATCTTTTGTTACGATTTTTGGATATTCCTGAAATACATATATGTGGTCTATAGCTGATGTTGTTACATTAACCTCTTCCATCACAGCAACTAATTCATTTTGTAATTCCCCAATTGTAGCTGTTAAAGCTTGAACTAATATTTTTGGTACTAAAATTATCAATATTAGTGTCATTTTTATTATTTAAGTATTTTGTAACTGAATACTTAACAGTCTTCAATATCAGCTGATGGTCGTCCACTATCTCGATGAAATAATCTTATACCAGCAATTAAATTCTTGTAGTAATCTAATTCAGTTTTCTTTTCTTCAGGTTTCAATTCCAAAAAGTAGGGAATATCATTTTCGTCTACAACACTTTTCAAAGCGAAAAGCGCCTCCTTCAGAACCTGGTGTAAAATAACATAATATTTACATTACGAACTCAAAAGTAATTCAAAAACTGTCGCATTTACGGATAATTAAAATCAAAAGTAAATAAGGTTGAAGAGTAATAATAAATTATGATTAATTTTATTCAAGTTATTGTAATCTAAGAATTTAGTAAATACTAGAGATATAAAATATATAATTGTATGTGATTAATTAATTATTTTTATATAAAAAAATATCTTAGGAGGGTGAGTCAAAACAGAGATACTGCAAGTATGAAGAAAATTGAATTTCAGGCACTCTTGCCCCTTATATCAAGGCCGAGAAAATCTCTTTAGCGTATCAAGAGATAGCCGAAACGTGAAAAAAATGTCGCCGAGGGTACATGTTTGTGTAACACTAAAAAAATTGTAATTATAAATTAATTGTACGATGGTATTGACTTTGTTAAAAAAACAGTTTTGTAAAAAATCGTTAAAAAGGGATTAAGTAATGTCTAAAATAAGTATTTTTCAATATTTATTGAATTTATTTAAAAAAAAAAAACAAGAAATTTATTGTCATATTTTAGAAATGGAGTCAGCGAAATGTTTAGTTTGCGACCGGTTGCACAAAAAATATATTAAAGATGTTCTCCTGTCCGGGATAGTAACTGTCAGAAAAGTGAAACTTTATATTATTTCTTATGGATTTATAAAATGTTCATTTTTTTGACGTTTGAAAAAAACTTATTATTAAATTTGTTAACAAAATTATAATTGCATCAAACGGTCTTTATAATATTGAAAATATGACATAGTTAAATTTATACTTTTTTTCTTTCATTCCGCGAATTTGTTGACCTCCCTTCCTATTTAAATAGGCAAAAATATGCCATTTTTCTGTTAGATTTAAAGCGGTTCCTAGGCTTTAAATATTGTTGTATAATACCCAATATTTAATATGTCCCTTGTTGAATAAACTGATTTTTTTGTACAGTAACGTAGTTTATTCATTCTTTTATTATCTGCAGTCATTTTTTAAATATCACAATATTACGAGATAGTACTTCCAAATCGATAAATGCTTCACATATTTTGAGAAAAAGATTATGAGAATTGGTTAATCGGATGTAATGTAATTTTTGTTTGTTATAATGGAGAATTAACATAAAAAATATTCTATAATTACTGAAATACATACTGCGTATGGCACACGGATTAACACTCTAACTGCACTAAAATTAGTACGAGGACTTTTATGCCACTGATGATGATATTTGTAAACAGGATATTCAAAATAATGTGCCAAGCATATGTACTTACTTAATGGGATCTCGATCTCAAGAACTATAAAGATATGCAAGTCAACTAAATCAAACTTTACTTATATTTTTAGTCTATTGATGACAAGGTGGTCGGTTACTGGTCATGTCATATTTTTGCAAATACATTTTACTTGATTTACACCTCAATGGACAGCAAGACAGTTTGCACTTACTGGTGCATGTTTAGGATTTCCAAGACCTGATTGCAGTGTACTGTACACAGCTATTTTCCTATACAGTTTAACTTCCGTCAGTTTATTACTTAAATCATCCATTGTCAAAGATATAATATCTTCAAATAAAGGAGTTAGAGCATCTTTAATTAATTGTCTATGGTTATCAAGCATATTTTCTCTTCCAGTTAGATGTGACATAAATATGTGCTGAATTTTCAATGTTACTGAATCAATACATTGAACATCTTGTAGCTTTTTGATAATAAAATTTACTATAATTTGAATATTTTCTCGATTTATTTTCTTTTCTGGGGATATTTTCCAAAAAGGGTCCAGAGTAAGTAATTTCACCTAAATATTGAGGAACATTGAAACTTAAATAACTGATATACGTTGTTATTACTTACATAATACACACAAAAATTCTCATCTGCTTCAAATTTCAATTTCTTACATTCTCGAACTATTTCTTGAACTATATTTTTTGTAATATTATCAGTTTCTTCTAAATTTTCCATTTTGTAGTCACTGAAAGATTGATCAATATGCAAACCAAAATAGAGTTACCTATGTGTACTTATAGAAGCCATTAAAAATCGTGATAAGCAATATTTTTAATAAATATGTATTGAAAAAATGACGTTAAAAATGTCAGACATTTATTTTATAAAATAAATACTTGACAGGGGTAAGCCCTCTTTTCACACTCAAGTAAGTTGCAATAATTCTTACAGTAAATGCTTGATTGTCTGTTTATATTTTATATACTCAGGATATTAAGGTAATAATAGTTATTTAAGTAACAAGGAATGTAAATACATCTTTATATCCGAGGAAGTTGTACTAGACCGAGGCGTACGCCGAGGTCCTAGTAACTTGCGAGGATGTTAAGATGTATGTACATTCCGTGTTACTTATTATATTTTTCGCGCTACTAAAAGATTATGCTTAAATATTTAAAAATATACCCTGGTTGACATCTGTCATCAACATTATTCTTTTTTTTTACTACAATTTTCAATTCAAGTTACTTGTGATTATTTTCCTAGGAATGTAAGTAAATTTATTAAGTTCCGTCGTCAAGGAAAAATTATAAACTAATATAAAAGGTAACTTACATACGTAGTAACTATGGTTGCAATACATACAAGTAGCGCGAAAATATATTTTTGTACGGACGTATCATAATTTGACAATTATACAAGAATTTCTTTGACATAAACGCCATTTTATAGCCTGCGAGCCTCATTATAGCCCGCCGGGCTATAATGAAACGTCAAACCAAATTATAACCTACAATATAAACAATTTAAACAGGCAACATGGAAAGTTTTTATTACAAATCGAAAATTTTTATATTCTTTAATGAAAAATGAAATTTAATTTTGTGATATTTATATGGAAAGCACGGAGATACACAAAATAAAACTCAAATGACATAACTAATAAACAAACGATAAACTGTTGTTCTTCGCTTTCATAGCAACACTAGATACTGGATGAACGAGGACAAATTCTTTTCGGTACAATTTTTCTAACACTCATAATTTGAAAATTTTCGTCCGTGCATAAAGTTTTGTATGTACCACGAGCGTAATTTGCTTTTATGGCCTTTGACGTGTTTTTATCCCTCGGCTTACGCCTCGGGCTCAAAGTCCCGCCGCAGGCCATAAAAGCCTCCTTACGCTCTTAATACATAAATAACTATTATGTTCTCTCAAAGCATGTTCGATTATCTATGTTCTCAAATTATTTAATATTTACCGAAATCATATCAAAAAGTTATTGCAGTTGGGGTGGAATTTAAAATAACAGAGAAAAGAAATAAATTAGATGAAGAATGTAGGAAAATAAAAATAATTTATAAAATATTATTTTCCTGAACGTCTGAAGAAGATTTTAATTTTTAAGTACTTAAATTGGTGAAGATCAAAATATACAGGTTGTCTTCACTGAAATGGCCTTATGTTGGAGTCTTTTTAAATAGCTAATGTACTTTTTTTTCAGGTTTGACCCAATCTTTGTGTACAAGAGTTGAAATCCCCGCCTAAATTTTCATACGACAAACAAAAGTTTAGAGCGCATGGCGCTGTTGTGATCAGGGCAAAAATGATTTCAGTTCAAAATAAAAAGGCGCAAATTATGACTGACTACGATTGGTTTTACAGTACGGTACCATACGCACGGTACGCCGAGTTTTAAGGCCATTTGTTTGGGTTCTTTTATCCTTTTGGAATCTGATGATTGTTATAAACGATTAAACACTGTAACAAAACAATAGCCTTAAACTCGATGTACTTACCATAACACACCTTGTATAAACTATAGTTATAAAGAGGAACCTTTTTGTGAACTGATGTAATTTTGACGCGCCAAACGCACTAAACTTTGGCCACTAATGCTCTTCTAGTCTTCTGTACTGTACAAATCCTGTCCTACACAACAGTCGAGTAGATATTAAAAAAAAAATGCTTTACCATTTACTAAAACGGCCCTACTTAAATTAGTGTATACATTCGGTGAAAAAAATCTACATAAAAGAAAAAATACTGAAATTTTTGCATCGTGTGTTTTTTTTTATTATTTTTCTTTACTCCAGTTTTATATGGGTACCTACTTATATTGTAGTTCATTTTTGAATATTACTATTAAAATTTAATCTATATTTCATTCTGAATCCTGCTTTTATAAAGTAATAAAGTTTACTTTGGTTATCTCACTCTTGAATATAAAATACGAAAAAAAAATCTTCTTTACATTTATAGAATGGCGCATCGGGAGTCACACCACAGCGATTTTAATGTTAATTTTAAAATATTGTCTCCCCTGATTATTCTTCAGCAAAATAGTTGAATATTTTTTTGTAGAAAAATGTCCTAATAGACCTTTAAAAAAATAATTTTTTTTTGTTAATAATATATCTAAGTTATTTCTCAAAAATATTAAACTTTTCGCTCATAAGTTTGTTAATAAAGTTCAGCGGCATCAAATTTTGACATCGTCATTGAACGATGACTCTTACAGTTGTGCTATGGTTGTGAAATATTGTATAGTAGTTTCAAATTTTGCCACTAGAGGGAAGTGCTGTCGCATCGCTAAGTGACGACATGAGAAAATTTAAATTTTATTAAAAATTTCAAATATTCGTAATTTAAGTATTATGCACTTTTGGAAGGTAAAATATGAACCTACATTAATAACTGTGCTTATATTTTCAGAAAAAAATATATATAAAAAGAAGTATGGAAGGCCCAATTTAAAGAGATAGAGGATTTGCGCGCGCAACAACACTGGCGGGTGTCATGGTTACGGGCTTGCATAAGATTCATGGCGTTTGTATTTATATTTTTGTCAACTTTAAAAAACTTCTCAAAAGATAAATGCAACTATTTTAGTAACTGCAATATTTTTAACTTTCCGTTTGATAGCCCAGCTGGCAGTTTCAGGCGAGATTTTACTTACTATGTGCATAGACAGATGACTGAAAAGGTCTATTAATTTTATATTATCCGGAACATTCGGAACAGAAAAATATAAGAAATTTAATATAAAATATTAATTAAATTAGTGGTGGTATGGTATAATAAAAAGCAACTATAGTAAATGATAGTAATAAAACAAATTACAACCGTAAAACTTCATACATAATGTCAAATAAAAATAGTTGCTGTTAGTGTGCGCATTTGTTTATTATTTAGTTTAGTATGAATTAGGATATTATTAGATGCGTAATTTTATTCTCTACAAAAAATTATTTAACTGTTTTGTTGCAATATGAGACAAGATTTGAAATTTTCAAAATAAGCATTGAAAACACAGAACACTATTTTATAGTACAGTATGTTACCATATTTGTAGTACAGATGGCATACGTGTCGTAAAGACTGCAAGATTTTTCATTATCTATTACGGGACCACTGCACTGACAATACATTTCGTCAGTGTTGTGCTGAAAATGGCGGAATGTGTTTTGTGTTTGTGTACAGTGCTATTGTTTCTCACATTATATGTTCATCAAGTGGATTTATTAGTTACGAAAAATCTTTGTAAGTTATATAATTAATTCTTTGTATAATATCCATGAAATGTGTTCATGTTGAGTTAAAAATATTAAAGAATTCGAATTGAAGTACAAAAATTTTGTAAATTAAATTAGTTATTGTTTACGGGTAGAACAGGGTAACATATATGTTTTATAAATTTTTAAATATCCCTACAATTATTTTAACATTTGAATTAATTGATTCAAAAACCTATTTATTCCAGTGAGTTTATCTGCAATATGAATAAGGAATTATTCAAATATTCATTGTTTTTAATTAGGATTTGCCTTATTTTGAATAAAGTATTTTTCAAAGATACATTTATTTAGCAGAAAAAATAATTACAAGAAAAGCTAAATTAATATTAAGAAAATATTGATTGTAATTAAAATAATTATAAAAATTAAAATATTACTTTTTTTCTGTTCACATTGAAAAATAATAACAAACTTTCTTGATATAATCTATGGTTCAACATAGGGGGCGTTAAACTCGTCTCCTGTTATTTTTTTTTAATTCTATTTTTATTACAGTGCAATTGTAAATATTTCGAGTTTTGTAAGAAATAATTAATAAAGAAAAAATTTCAGTGTTTGGTACATTTACGAATCAATGATATAGTTATTTTAAGTGTAAATTAAACGTATTCTTGAGGAGTAGCAAGCTTTTTATTTATGTACGGTTTAAGCTGGGTAGCTTGAGTCAAAACAAACAACAGTATAAGAATATGTAAAGCTCCAACAGTTTTTTGTCTCCATTCTTATATTCATCTTATGTGACGCACGTTTCAGAAAACCGGATGCAACTTATCGTTTTTAGTTTATAATACAGTTTAACAAAACCACACGTACAATAAAATACAAATAAAAAGCTCAATGTTGCGGCTTGCACATATCCTGTTTCACAAATTAATTTAAATGTATGTACTTTGTCTGGGTTTAAGAAAGAATAATGTCAACAACTAAATCATTGACAGTACAGTAGTACAGTTTGTGCAAACTTTAACGAGAATAATTATTAGTTTACTTGGGTACAGTCGTACAGTATCATAACCGTAGAATCAAAAGTTAAATGAAGTTTTTCAATAAAATTAGAGGTTCCATAACTCCTTCTTCCTTCCATAACAAAGGTTAATGTAAACATTATCTGACATATTGGACGTCACATAATGTGTTCTTATAAATTTGAAATGAATGAAATAAATTTCCAGGGATGTAATAATTATAATAAATTTATGTAGATGATTCAAAATTCCAATTTATAATACCGGAAATATTATGAGTCAGTGGATTCGAACATCATGGCATGTAAATTATTTCCTGGAGTATTACTAAATGAAATCAACAATTTTAATGAAATTTCTAAAATTGTCATATTCACATTCTTCGCAAAAAGCATTTTATGTAATAAAACACTTTACCAATTTTCAATAAATTCGACCACCATGAAATTGTGACCATGACTAAAATGAAAGTGTTTATGCTCATACCAAATTGGAGTAAAATATAAAGTGACTACATAACATTTCAGAGAATTTTTATATAAGTTGAAGAAAGAAAAAATTGCTGCCGCAATGTAATTGCTAACTGTTTCAACATTGTTGCTTTCTTTTCTAGTTTTCTTTTTTATAAAAATGAGATACGCATGTTTAACACAGAATAAGTTGATATAAATTTTAGTAAATTTAAAAGAAATTTTTTAACTTAGTTCCGATATTTTAATAACAGTTACATAATAATGACGCCTTATTTAAATTTTGTTATTATGTATTTGTTATTTACTTGTACGCTTATGTCAATGTTTTGCGCTTTATTTTCAAATCAAACTAAACTTATGGCAAGTAGCAAATAAAATTTCGCAATTTTAAAACGTTAGGATTTACGGAAATAGTTAAAAAACTCAAAATACGTAGTAGATTATACAAAGTAAAAAAATAAATAAAATGCAAAGTAAAATATTATTAAAAAAAATTATTACCTATTTGCACAGTAAAAATGATTATTTTTTTCACAGTAAAATACAAATTTTACTGAATTAAAGTGCATGTGCGAAACACACCATTTTCCAACGAATCACGTAAAAGGTTTTGTCCTCGATTTTTTCTAATTTCGTTTACAAGAAAAAAAAATTGAATTTTCATATTTGAGGTTAGCTGCTACTTTTGCACTAATGTGACAGATGTACGCAAACAAAAAGTTGATATTAAAGGGAATTAGAAGAAATTATTATTAACATTTTATCTACAACAATAAACACAGCTCGACACACAGTAACCTAACGCACAAAACTCAGGCTCGCAAACTCATAACTTCGTAAAACTGTCCACGACTCAAATAAAAACCTTTTGCATCCTACCCATTTTCATATCTAATCAACAGAAAAAATAGTAAAAAGTGGCGCTACTTAATATGTTAATTTATTTACTATGAAATTAACCGTTTTATTTTGTGTAATTATATTTTTATTTTGTACTTAGTTTCTTAATATGAATTTTATTTAATGACAGGATGCATTTAATGTTTTACTGCATAATAGCTATTTATGTTATAAGTTGTGAAATGATAGTGTTTAGTTTAGGCACTCGACGTGAAGCACGAGTGTAAGCGAGTGATACAACACGCCAAGTGCTTAAAACACTCATTTCGCAATGCATTACATACAAGATTTTTTATAAATGTGTTTTAAAAGAGATCATTTATTCTCAAATATCAACATTTTGAATTTTTCAAAATTAAAAAAGAGGCAGACGTGAGGTTCATCTATTCGTTGCTAAATTAAATACTTTTAAGCATTAGTGCTCGAAAGTAACATTTTACTCAATAAACTGTCACTTTTACGCATTAAACTGTCACTTTTATACATTAAACTAGTGCTTAAAAGTATTTCATTTAGCAACGAAAATGACAATCAAAAAGTTGTTATAAAACGCTAGTACATATAAAAAAATATTTTTCATTATGAATTTAATTATTAACAGTGAATACTTAGGCAGTATATATTTCAAAAATAATAACTGGTAGTTTTTATTCAAATTTTTAGTCACCCTAAACTAACTGAATAAGTATTACCTTGGCTACTATTTAAAAACACATTGGTATGAATAAAAAAGAAAACAAGTGAATTAGTTATTTTAGGCATAGCTTAATCACGCTTGATTAAGAAGTAAAAACTACCAGCCAATGTTTTTAATTTTTTACTTTGCGTTTAAAGTTCATCTTTTTTAAATATTATTCATCCTATTTTATATATAAAAGTTTATATAAGTATGACTTTCGTTTAAGCTAAAGGGTCTTATATCGTTTATGTGTTTTCTACTTCGAATGCTTTGTTTACAATTTGTGTAAACGAAGTAAGTAGGTATATAAAACATGTAAAAATAAAATAGTTATTTAAAGTGATCTGGTTTTCATGGCCAGTGGTATTTATATTAGGTCAATATCACTCGAGAATACTGCTTTACATATTACAACTTTCTTGCTGATTTCTTAGAGTTACGTTGGACAGGAATAATAATCCAAATTTGCCTGTACCTGTACATACTTCATTTCAGTTCAAAATGGATAATATATATACAGGGTATTATGTAAGTGTTCAACGCTTAACACACGGTAGAACTGACCCCAAAGATAGTAAATCTGGCAATAATTTTTGTTTAACATACTTTCTACAAGAACTAGAGGCCTTTAAAACACTTACTTACATAACACTCTATATATATATATATATATATATAAAAATAACTAATTTCTTTGCCGTTCTTCCATCTTATTTATCAAAACGCATACGAGTTCAAAATGGAAATAAATATCGGCTGTCAGTTGTCCTGATTTTTTGAGTGTCATTTAACCGAAGTCGTAGCATAATTTTCAAAACCACAATACACAATACTACCAGTTTGTGGGAAATACTGTATAAGTATAATCCTTTTCGATTTCATAGAAAAATTCTCTGAAAATATAAAATATAAAAATTACATTAGTAAACCACCACTTCCGGTTGAGCAATATTTGATAAAATGGAATATAAAATTGATTTGTTTCACTCTTTCCGTTAATAGGTAAATTTTATACATGTCAGTAAAATTCTGTTTAATCGACCATCGCGAGTAAACTAATTGTCGCGAGTCAACAATTAAATATTATCGTTGTGTATAAAATTATACTTTTTTTCTTTAGCAATTCTTTAAAAATAGGAAAAATCATGTATGAATTAAATTAATATTTAAGCACAATTTTAAAATTAAGTATTTGTTGTGGTTCTATTTCAAGAATAGATATTTTTGGTAATGTTAATTATATAATAATTGAAGTTATTATTAACAGAAACCTTCAAAATTTATAATGTAGTTAATTTAAATAAAAATTAATAGATATTTATACACCAAGTGAGCTAAGGTAATGTTTATTCATGAGAAGAAAGTTTAGCTCACGAGCCCGTAAGGGCGAGTGAGTTAATTTCTTTGAGTGAATAAACATTCTTAGCTCACGTGGTTTGTACAATATTTTATTCAATTTTGACGAAATAATAATGAAAACCATTATAATATTTAATTTTGACAAAATAAAAAAACTAATCAGTTAGTAGGCTGAGCATGACAATCGTCGCTGATAGATGTCAAGTTATGTATTTAAAATGCTTTATTGTCCGTCATTTCTGCCGTGAAAAATAATGAAAATGGCTGATAATGTCTGATAAATATTATGGTAAATGTTATTTTCGTACCTGATTTTAAATGCATTATTTGTTACAGAGGGAGTTAAAATTTGTGAGAGTGATTTAAAAAAATTTTTAATTCACATGTGAAAAAAGTGTTACTTATAGTTGTTGCTTTGGAGTTAATAATGACAGTTTAAAACGTCAAAATTGAATAAAGTAATAAATCTACCCCTGCTGTGAAAGTATTGTTTTATCTATTCTTGCAGTTAAAGTGCTACTTAATCAACACAAATCCACTATTTTATAAAATATATGTGGTTTAATGAGCTTTTTGATTGCAATTTTCCTGACATCTTGTTATCATTATTATAAACTTTCCTGTTATTTTAGTGAGAAAAGATAATATTTTTTAAAATTTTTATTTTCTGATTTTTTTCAGCTACATTTTTGTGGTAGCATTGATAAGATGAGAGGATGAGTAATTCAGTTATATAATGAATGTTTTATCTATTTCTATTACATTAAGAAGATAATGTCGATTACTATTAATACATCATAACGATAGAAAAGTGAAAAAATAATAATGATCGATTATAGTCAATGATCACGTAGTAATAGCAGCTACACGGCGCCAAGGTTCCGGCATTGCCCTCATGATTCATACCAGAATCAGCTTTCTATGACAATTATTATTCTTTGTTATTATCCATTCATTGCACGACCTTCGTTAACAAAGACAACCAAACTGCAAATGCAATTATACATACTAAACGTGAACTAGATGCATTTTAAAAGTTAACGTGATAAAATAATCAGTCCGGTAGTTACATTTACAGGGATCCTTTAATAAACGCAGTTTTTAAACCGTACGCTACATACCATAGTAATAAATTAAAATTAAAATGTGGATCATTTATATTAAAAAACTAGACCTGAAAACTGTATGAGGGACTACGAACGTTTAAAAAGTTATTAGTTTTTAAAGTATTCGAGTTTTTAATGCAGTGGCGTAACTAACGGGCCCGCGGTGCGGCGGGCCCCGGGTCCGAAAGGGGCCCCAAGATGAATCTATTTAAATATATCATATTTTTTTCATGCTATTACGGTAAGTTATTTTGATAATTATGTTGTTACATAATTACTAGCAATCCAAACAGCTGAATATGTATATCCTCTTTTATTTTCTTTTCGAATTCTAAAACCGCTTTAAATAAAAAGGGCCCCCGAACTCTTAGTTAACCCACTGTTTTAAAGCCATTAACCTCGCTCACTTTTACTATATTCCAAATTCGTACTACTTTTAAGCTTTCCGCAATCGCTTTTTAGAAATCAGGAATCCCTTTTTCAAATAAATGCAGAAAACAACAAAACAATGAAAATAAATTAAATATCACTTTATCAATTTATGATACCACGCCAGATAGAAATCACTTAAGTTTGTATGAAACTGAAAGATATGTTGAATTTTATAGACTGTCAGTGACATTCGAAACGTGGACTAAAAGTAGTTTTTTTTATTAAATATTTTATCAAATTGCTTATTATCCATTCCATTCATATGCCCAATTATTAATAATGAAAGTTATTTTAAACATATTTACCGATATATATTTTTAGAAGTGTTGAAATAGATCAATTTATGTGACTCTAACAGACCTTTGCAATATACAGTGTGTTAATCTGGCCAATTTAATTTTATAGATTACAAAATATCACAGAAAGAAAGTTAGAATTTTTCATAATAACAATATTTAAATGGGAAATTTATTAATATTTAGATTTTAGATATAAACATATATCTTACTACACTCGCCGTCAAATTAGTTGCCGCTTCTTCATAATTTTTTGAACATTGCCCATAAATTGGCAACAGTGTACAAATGTCCAGTCCACACTTATTTAACGGCAAGTATAGGTAATTTTAAATTTGCTTTTGTTGGAGTACAGTATGCCGGGTGTCCCAAGCAAACCTTGATATAGGCGTTTAGCATGGGAGAAAAATTTTTTTTAATAAAAAGTGTCCGGCAGAAAAGTAAGCCGTGATATTGAACATGATAATAGTACATTATTTAATATTAATTACTTCATTATTATTGCATAAATTGAAAAAAAAAATCAAATAAATAATTGTTTCACTTTTTACCTGCCGCTTCCCTAGGTAAGGGAGGTATAGGGATCGTGCTAAAAATCGCATATAGAGATTTTCTTGAATAAGCACGTTTTGATGTCCCCACAATCCGATTTTAACATTTTTACAATGATATCTGTAGGTATGTATGTGTGTCTGTGTGTGTGTCCGTGTGTGTGGACAAGATTATTCAAATACTATCAATCGGAAAAATTTGAAATTTTGTATACCCATTCTATACTAATATGGGAAGTGCTCATTAGTTTTTAGTATATATCGGATAACCGAAAGTATGATTTATACAAGGTTTTAAAAGTTTTTCTTTTAAAAAATTCATTGAATATTATTTTTTAGCAACTTTTACTAATTAAAATTGATTAATGGTACAATCTTCAATTCTACGATAATAACATTTAGTAATTAACTTTAAATATGAATATATAATATAATTTATTTTCATGTATCACCTAGCCTATGCTTCAAAGAAAACATAATTTTAATGACAGTTTTGACATATTTAAACAAATGTCACTGACAGGAAGCAATTATATTAAAATTAATAATAAAACCGTGTTAAGGAGAATATAATAGTAACATATTTAATTAAGGTTTGTAAAAATAATATATTTTCCATCATACATAAATGTTAGATGTACAGGATGATCTAATTTAAATTTGCTAATTGCTATTTTTGCAGCACTATAAATTACTATTAATTTACAACTACACATTTACGAAATGGATCATGTACGGCGAAGAATTTACAAAGATTGCGTTCTAGAGCACCTAGAAGATGATGCTGATTTTTATAAGAATATATAATTTGAAACAACATATTAAATTTTAACCATATATGATAAATCGGATGTAGTACTTAATTTGGAGCTCTAACAGATTTTTGAGGAAAAACAATAAAACAATCCAAAATTTCGTATTACAGACTTTTCTATTTCTATTTATTATTGGACAACAAATTAGATTTTATTTACAAACGATTAACCGGAAATGATACTTTACTTAAAGCTCACTGCTATTTTAAACATGGAATTGGCGGGAGGTCATGTGTTGGCCACATCAGATTTTTTATTATGCAACTCGAAGAAATTTTCAAATGTCGGCGTGGCACATTGGTTAGAACAGCTACCTCTGAAATTTTAGATTGGGGTTCGATTCCCCTTTAGGGTAATTATTTTATTTTTTTAGATAAAAATTGTTAAACTTTTAAAAATCTGTCTTACATTTCCTATGACAGTCGTTTAAAAATAGTAATATTATAATAAATAAAGAGAAAATAATAGACAATAATTGATTACAATAATCAAAACATTGATATAATAATGCATTGTATTTTCTTTTGATATTAATAAACAATTTTTTTATTAATGCAGTAAAGACATAATAACTACACAAATTTATTTATTTTATTTCTGGACACTTTTTATTTTATTTACAAAAAAAAACTGTTTACCCATGTTAAACGCCTATGCCAAGGTTTGCATGAGACACCCAGTATAATGAATTGATATGTTTGCTATAAATAGTAGATAGCATTTCAAGAACAAATTGTACGTAACATCAACTTTTGATAATACAGTTATTATTAGAGTTAATACCAACTTGCTTTGTTTTATTTAATTAAGATATATTATTTTAAAACATTATACAAATTTTAAATTTAGCGTCTGTGACAGCGCTGTCTATAAGTTAAATATGGAAACTTGTAATTGGAGAAGGTAATTATGTTTAACAACCATGACGCTCGTGTTTTTTCTTTGTGTAATTTAAAAAGCAATGTCAAGTTTAATATAATTTGCTTTCAATTTCGTAAAAAATCAATAGATAAATACAGTTAAGCCTCGATTACCTTTGTAATTGTAACATTTGGCTGTTTTATTCTTTTTCCTTCTGTGTGCTAATGTGTAACCTACTACTATTGAAATCTATGATCGAATGTTCCCAATAATTTATTATTATTTTTATACTTCATCTACTCGTACACATTGTCATAAAAAATAAGCAATAAAACTATAGTTTTCGACACAAAAAATCGAGGGACATCTATATATAGCTTAATCGCCCCTATTCTATAAACTAGAATGGACTAGTTTAGTACGGTACACCGCATATTGCTTTAGTTTTGTGTGCAAAATAGTGACAATATTCAATATTCAGGCTTATTATTTATGATGTCAGAAGTTTTCGGTTTCTTTGGGAACTTAAGTGATGGGCGGTTAAGATGTTTATGACCGTTCTTAATTTTTTGGTGACGAGAACTATAGGTATTCTCTCCCGTTTTGCGAAAAAGTTAATCTCAACAACAAATAAGTTGACTACTTCGTTGACCACCCTACTATACAGACGGTGATTTATAAAGGTTGTAACACAGTTTATTGGAAGGTCATTTTGAGTGAAAAATGTCATATTAACACAATTAGTACAAAAAAAAATTGATTACGGATCAGTTGATTATTAAGAAATGGACACGGTGAATTCAGTTCTTTGTTTTATCAAGTTATTCTTTTGTTTGTTTTAGCACTTAGCTTAGATGATAATAATTTGAAAATGGACTATTATTATTATAAAACTTTGATTTTTACTTCTTGCATTTTGGTAACTAAAAGGAATAGGTCTATGTTTATGATTTTTTTTTGTACTCAAAGTAACCTGAGATATAAGCTGTTTTAAAGTTTATTACATTCATTATTAATTTCACCTTATATACCACATTATGTGTATGGCCAACTGGTCGATAGCGGTCGTACCTCACGACATTTTCTTTTGATGTAACTTAAGCGTGCATTACCCGATGAAGTTTTCTTTTCAGGGTCTTTGTAAGTGACCTTGCAAGTGTATTTATGGTACAATGTTCAAAAAAAAACCCCAATTCGGAGTAGGCTATGAACAAAAAAAACGTATGTCTTAAATTTAATTAAATGTCAATTTGACACAAGATTTGCATGACATATTGTCAAATATGTTATCCAAAGAAGTTAATAATGGACAACATTTTCAACATCTTTTTTAAATCAAATATCTGTTTCCTTCTTTATTATCTTTTCTTCTTAAAATTACATTTCAATTTTGACAATTTTGAAAACTTGACTTTTAAATTGAATAACGATCAGACATACGTTTCTCTGTTCATAGCCAACTCCGAATTGGGGTTTTATTTTTAACACACGACCAAGTTTTTCGTGAATTAAAATATCTCACTGTCAAAAGTTAAGTTATACAGAGTGATCAAAAAGAAATGATGTAGTTAGTAATACAATTCTGGGGATCTTTTTATCCTACAATTGCATACGTTAGGCATACATACATACATACATAAAATCACGCGTTTCCCACTCAGTGGGTTAGCAAAAACCCGAAAATAATAAGAAAAGGGATGAAAGTAAAAGCTCCACTGTATCACTTAACTCTTAAAAAACATTCTTCTTTTGCCTTGCCCAAAATCATCATAACATTCATACAAGAACATATTAATGTGACCGATTTTCGGTAGCGAATAACCGCATCCGGACCACAATAATAGTTACGCAACAATCATCCTTCGCCACACATTCCTATCCATGCACACTTCTTTTACCTCAGCCACATTCATAAACGTATTCATACATAATAACATATTAAAGTGACCGATTTTCGGTAGCAAATAACCGCATCCGGACCACAATAATAGTTACACAAAAATCATCTTTCGCTACACATTCCTGTACAAACATACTTCATTCTTCTCGTCCACATAAAAGTTCAGCTGTCTCTCCATTCTCATAAAACATTCTTACTAACCATACATCTTCACGCCACAATAATTACGAAACAATCATCCTTCTCCACACATTCCTATCCAGGCAAACTTCTTTCGCCTCAGCCACATTCATAATCGTACTCATACATGCTCTTCTTCTCTATCCACTCGGAAACTTACGCTCCTTCAAAACACTACCAATCACATCCATCCACTATACGTTAGGCAAAAGCGGAAATACTATTGATATCTTTAGAATAAATACAAATAGGTTATGTCAGGGGCTTGACAGTGTTGACAATTTTAATTAAGCTTTTGTTATTGCCAACTGCATCAGTTTTTTTTTTTTTTTATTACTCTGTACCTACATAAATTGTCATTGAATTTACATCATTTTAATTTTTCGTATAATCCATCAAGATTTCAATTACTAATTGTACCATTTTTCAATTTAATAACAATCACTTGTAACACTACACTTGTACATATCAAAAATATGAACACAAATGACATTTGACAGTTACTTGGCAGTCAAAACTTATAGGGACTTTTAAAAAAAAGTAACGAATGTTCCAGTTTTTCGTTGAAAATTTTTCGGTAAAAGTCTATTCATCTGTCTCGTGCACTCACATCATTGTGCGAGAGAGAAAACTTTTCAAGTCACTTGGAAACAAAAACTTCATCGTTTAATAATGCACGGTATTTTCAATCTCCTAAAGTTCATTACAAAATTATCGTCCAATAGTTTATATAAACTACTCATAGAAATTATAATTAAAATTTTTGTTTGTTAGGAAGTTATATTTATCAGCCATTTTGTTAGCAGATTGAAAAACTGGGACTAACATTAACAAGTTAGCCACCTCTGCTATATATTGAAATCTGAACGCTGCTTAGATTATCTATCTGTACATCCTATGGTTTTTGGTGTTCGAATTATAAAGGCCGGTGCGCTCGTCTACAAATGAATCAGCTGCCATTCAATTTACATTTTACATTTTTATTGTATTAGGTTCAAATTTGGGTGAAATTTAATAAGCCTGTTTCACATTTTTCAAAAACTATTTTAAATGAAAGTTTATGCAATGATTTTCTTAGTAATAATTTTTATTTTAATAATTTGTTGTTATTTGTGGAAATAATTAAATAAAAAGATTGGCGTCCTGAAAAACTATCCCCCACTCCTGTGACGTAGAAGAACATACATTACGTCATTGATAGCCAATAGGAAAATAATTTTTCCATCACCTACGTTTCTTCATATTATTTATATAAATAAACGTAGGCTTATAGTTTGTCACATGTTAATAAAAAACCTTTTAATTTGACATTTGACGCTGACATTTCTCATTGTAAATGAATAATAATTACACTCAAGCTAACTCTGACAATTTACCGAAGGTCGATGGTCGATAGCTGGATGGTGGCTGAATTTATATCAGAGAACGATTGTTTTACTGCTACCGAAATAAGGGGTGTTAAAGATTTGAGGTAAAATAAAATATAAAAACTGAATTTACTATATAAATTGATAATAAATTTTACTTTAAGGTTCTGGTCATGATTCTTTCATTGAATCTGCTATAGGATATGTAGATCTATGTCGAGAAAAAATATCTGTATAGTAGATGTAAAGTTTGCCCTGAACATAAAGTGAAGCAACAAAAATATACTGTTATCTTGAAGGTGGATGAAAGTTGAAATGATCTTCACAAACATGAAAACACGATTTTTCTGACATTATCAGCTCTTCGACCTACTGCTTCTAGCCACAATTTTCTTTTCGTCGTATCTTTTGACAAATTTATAAACTCTATAGTAGGTTTGTTCTTAACAGTATTTTTGTAAGAAGGCACAATACAATATCGTAAATTACTCATTTTATTTTGAACTTTTTATTACCTACATATTATACAATTTGAACCAATCTTAAAAATTTGACATTTGTTTGACAACAATACACTTGACAACAAACAAAAAAATTTTTACATTATAAACGGACCAGTTAGAACCACTGAAGATGTATGTACTCTGACGTCACATTCTGTTTCAGATCACGTGATTTATTCAAAATTTTATTAATTGTAAAATATCTAAAAGATATTTCGTGATATTTTCAAATTTGAGGCTCTTTAAGTTTAAAGAACAATATCTTTTAAGTCATGTAAAAATTCTTGCAACAGCCGTATTGTTTAATATCCAATTTTTAACGAAAACTTGGTACCTATTATAATATTTGTATTATTGTGGGTAGGGGTAGAGTAGTAGCGTGTTTGTTTTAAAACTAAAAGAAAAAGAAAAAAAAAACAAAAAGTAATTATGTAATTTTATTTGTAACAATAGCAATGAATTATAAAAGTGTCAACTGTTTAGGTCATTCCAGGGTGTGTTCATAACAGAGGGTGATTCCAACTCGATTATATCATGACTCAGCGAGCGAGCGTAGAAGTACATAACAAGTAATTGGTTGCTAGGTGACTGGCTAGTGTTTGCATGTGTCAGACCTCGGACACAAGTGCTCGTTTTACTTCAATGATCGATAACATTTACTCAAGTGATTTTTCACCTTACTTACAGGAATATAAAAATCTGTTGTGGCCAGCACATTATCTCTCGCCATTTCCATTTTATGTTATAAATATGTAATGCACTTCGCTGTTGAACCGTCGTTTTACAGGGTTGTTGTAATTTTGCCCGACCCAAAAAAAAAAAACCATCTAAAAAAACCAAAAAATCCATCTAAAAAACCCACAAATGAAATCATATTTTATTAATTAAATATGGTACATACTTATACGGTACACACAAATTTTTGTCACCGGCAACATTTTACAATCAATTTCATTTTGTGTACTTCGTGTTTGATCATTTTTAATACATTTTTCATTGCTGTGCGAACTTTGCACATAGTTTCTTTTATATTTGAACAACTCCAATCCTGGTGTCAGCATTTTCATTATTTTTTGAGTTGTGTATTAAACATACTATTAGTTGTGACACTTGGATCTTATTCTTGTACACACTTGAATTGTACAGACTTGCAACTATTAATATTAATTCGTAATTTGTACGCATGTAAACTCTCTAGTTAATTTATTGTTTATTACATTACAGTCTTAAAAAAATATTAATAATATTAATATCTATTATCTACTACGCGGACTTGTGTATGTGTATTAAGATACTTTATAAAAGTAAAGTTAAAAATGATACATACTACATTTCGATGTTTGCCAATAAAACCCGCTTTTATTTAATAACACCCGTTTTTATTTAATAAAACCCGGGTTTTTTTCAACCCTGTCGTTTTATAACAAAAAAATTACAGAACTTTACCCAAATATTGTTTTTTTATTGTATTTAACATGTCTTCTGAACACATACAATTCTAATTATATATATTTTTCATTCTAATTATATATATTTTTCATTCCCAAGTTTGGCGATATTTCTGATGGATATATGCATTTTACCTATAATTTTAAATATTTACAGCCCGATTCACAAAAAAGTTTAAGCTAATCCTCATTTTTGGATTAGCGAATTCTACTCTAATTTTTACAGTTTATGTCTTAAAATATAGTCTTATCTATTCCTAGTATCTAACTTTATTGATATCATGAAAATTAAATTTTAAATACCGGAATAGAATAGAATTTACTAATCCAAAAATGAGGATTAGCTTAACCTTTTTTGTGAATCGGACTGTTAATTAATAAAACAATAAGAAAGATTAAATGTACTTCCCAGAAAAAGCTTTGCGAATGTCACTAAAACTTGACACTGACATTTATCATTTACAAACTATGTTATAAACATTACTTTGTTGTAAATATTTGAATTTGTCAATTGGTTTCCCTAGTGTAGTTTAGCCTCCGCGATTTATTACTTCCGATTATTCTATATATTAGTGTCTTTATCACTAAATCTAGAGAAGATATAATAAAAATGTTCAATGTATTGGATAGAGAATTTTATGTTCTTCAATATTTGTAATAAAAAATTCCAAAAAATAATATTTAGAAGGATTTTTCTAAGAAACTACTACTTCCGGTTGTCCAATTGTTACCAAAACATTTTCTTTCCATGAATGTCCGATTAAGGAATTCATAGTTAAACTGGCCTTAAGACTTATAGTTTTTGAGTAATCGTCCCTTCAACATCCACACATGTACATACATACATACATACATACATACATACATACATACATACATACATACATACATACATACATACATACACACACACACACACACACACACACACACACACACACACACACACACACACAGAGAGAGAGAGAGAGAGAGAGATCATCGTAAAAATGTTAAAATCGGATTCTAGGGACCTTAAATCATGCTTATGCACTAAAATCTGGACATGCGATTTTAACATGAATCCAATACTTCTCTTAGCGAGAGGTAATAAATATTAAAGCAAAGTTTTTAATAACATGTTTTTCAAAAAAATACAAAGTATTTTGAATAAAAAATTTAGGTCACTTGAAATATCATCATTGATTAGTAACAAGAGGTTCTCCTTTGTTCTCTTTTCAAACAAAATGCTTTCTTTAATTTTTATACATTTAAAAGTAATTATAGGTATTCACATGTTAAAATACAAACAAATACGGAGTATTCATCATTTCTAAATATATACATGCTTTGTAACAAAATCAGTCAACAAATAATATTTATGAGAAAAAAAGGTTTTGTTTTTCTAAAATATTAACAGTTCATTCTACCTGGGGTTTTAGGATATTATTTTTTTATCTATTTGGTGTTTCTTGTTCTTCATGGTAAATTCTGTTCTTCATAAAAAGATAATTATTTTCCGCATTTGGATTAGTATATAGTCTAAATTAATAACTATATTAGGCTTAAAAAAAAAAATACAATTTATGATACAAAATTTACAGACATTCGAGAAAACTTGATCAAAATATGTATTTGAATGAATTAAAGAAATTTACAGACATTCGAGAAAACTTGATCAAAATATGTATTTGAATGAATTAAACATAAAAAGTGAAATCGTTTAACGTTCTTACCTCGGTTCTTACTTATATTTTCTTTCTTGTAATAAAAATGTGTAAAAGAAAACCTTTACCTATAATTTAATTAAACCTAATCGTTCATTGTAGAACAAAGTTTTTATGCTGCTTTTATTAGTATTTTTCAATGTATTTTTTTCAAAACAAGACTTATGGATAAAGCTAAACGTCACTTTGGCCCGAGCTTAGTAGACAAAGAAAAGACAGGCAATGTCAGAGTGCTTGCTAGGGGCAAATAAACTCATGCAATACTCGCGTCATCATATCCGTTCTTCAAATTTTCAGTTGCAAATAACTAGATTATTACGAAATAATATTTATTTGTGTTAATGAGGAGCTATAGTGGTTAATTTTTATATTTCTTATGTACTTAATGGAAAACAGTCATTTTAATACATATCGCATCTATTAAATTTGTAGCTATCGACGTTAAGTTTGCGGTTACTTTGAATAGTTTTTATGTTTTTACCGAAATTTTCACAGATGGCTCTAATCTACGAGTATTTATTTTAAAAAAACTGTCATAAAAAATATTAATTTAATTGTTAGCATTTTCCAATAAGTATACAAAAAAAATATAATGTTCTATGCATGAGAAAAGTGGTTTTCTTATCATGTAGAATAGTCTTCTATTATTAGCCATATGGTCACATTCCCCATAAGAAAAATATTTTATTAATTAATAAACCTCACGTTTCAATGCAAAACTGGATATTTTACGTCAGTTTTATTAATTCTTTTTAATAGTTACTTATGTATCAAGACATTTAAGTTCTATTTTTTATTACAAATGATAAAAAAGAACTTCAGTGCCGGGGTGCATATTAAATTTTATATGAAATCGAAAATATGTGAATATGAAAGGAATATTTATTTTTATAGGTTATGTTTACCTATCTGTCAGTCTGACAATGTTGCTAATCTCGGACATTGAAGTTATTGTACAGAACACTCAAAATGATGTGTTTTAACATAACTTCTTCATCGGAATTATTTTTGTTCGTTCTGCTTGCACATATTTTTTGTCATTTTATGTGCAAAAATTTACTATTGTTTATCGTAATGTCAATCAATCACTTTACACTATTTTTTTAATTTCGACAATGCAATATCAGTGAATATTTGCACTTGTGCGTATACCCGGGTATTTCGAGTGAAATATTCTACCAATATACCCGTTGTACACGGCAAAATCTGAATATTTTTGCTCGTGCACATTCGTTTACTCTAGAAAATATTCAAGTATTTGCCGTGCATTTGGGATAAACTATTGATTATTTTAGTGCCGATTTTTGAACTTTTAATGACGATTTTTGTGCACTTTAGTGACGATTGCAAATAAAATATATTGAAGAGAGAACCTTCGTTGCTTATAGCTATAAAATAGTTTTTAGTTACACACTCTTGGATAGAATTAACTACTTTTAACCTTCTAAGTTGTGAACCGACCTGTGTCCTCCTTTGACATTTATTTTTAATCTACCTTACCATTGCGTAACCGCAAATTACGTGCCGGGACACTGATCGTTTTGATTAATAAAATCATGCCAAGTATGGTTCGTAGACGTAAACGATTTATTTGTTAACATAAGTACTATACATAATAATAGCGTGCGTAGGGTGATAGAAGTATCAAAATTAACTTCCGGATATATATGTTGTCGCAGACGGGATATCCTAAGATAAGCTTTCTTCGTCACATCTGCTATGAGTCTCAAGTCAAATTTTGGGTAAATATTTATCCAGGAATACCTGAAATTGTAAACATAGCACACATGATTTAAATCGTTCTATTTTATATTTTTTAATATTCATGTACAGGCTGTGTCATCAAATAACGTATATCTCGCAAACAAAGACATATGTATGTCGTTTTACATTTCGTTTCACGTAAGAAATAGACGGCGCTTGAGAGTTGACCGTTTTTACATGCATTAAATAAATAATTTAAATTCATGAAACCAAACGTTGTCAATACTACATATTTTTATCAGTAAAAATCTGTTGTGGCCAGCACAAGACCTCTCGCCATTTCCATATTAGACTATATAGGTATTGAATTGCACTTCCCTTTCAAACCGTCGTTTTATAACAAAAAAATACAGAACTTTACCCAAATACTGTTTTTTTATTGTATTTAACATGTCTTCTGCACACATATAATTCTAATTATATCTATTTTTCATTGTATTTCTAAATGTTATAGATTCTTCCAATTCATTAACCAGATTGGCGGTATTTCTGATGGATATATGCATTTTACCTATGATTTCAAATATTTAATTAATAAAACAATAAGAAAGATTAAATATAATTCCCAGAAAAAGCTGTCAGAATGTCACTAAAACTGTTAATTTTTGACACTGACATGTGTCATTTAAAAACTATGTTATTAGGTCTGTTCGTTTGTATGGTTCTAGCTGCACTAACTTGTAATTTTTTGAAAAATATGTTCGTTTGTGTGTTCGAAGTTGTCTGCACTGTGTTCGTTTGTAGTCGTGCATGTTGCACTAACTTGTCTTAACTGTACTACCTCCCGAGCTAGTACACTTAGTGCAGAGCGCAGTGTTTACAACGACGTCACAATTTGTCAAATAGGTTGTCGTGTGTACTTGGAACTATAATTTTTTCATTAATCTGCAAAATCTTTTCTATATTCTAAAAATGAATCAAAGGAAATGTGTTTTAAGAATACCAAAGAAATAAAATGGAAAAATAAGTAATATATCACTGCATACAAAATATTTATTTAAAAAGTTTTAATTTAACTGAAAACTATTAAAATCGATATAGATATGTGTAATTCACATTTAGTACAAAAAATAAGCATTAATGGATTTTTCATATTGGAAGAATTGCAATAAATTTTAACTAAATGGAAAAATCATCATAATTATACATATTTATAAATGGCGTTGCTAGTTAACCTACAATCTGCACCAACTTGTCTAATTAGTGTTCGTTTGAATTTCGAAAACAAATCTGTACTACGTTGCACTAAACTACACTGTGACGTATTCTCGGTACATTTTGTACAAGCTAGTGTAATACAAACGAACAGACCTATTAACATTGGAATTTGTCAACTGGTTTCCTTGCCTTGGCCTGCGATTAAATTACTCTACCGTGAGTATTTTTTAACGTGAAACATTGGGTTTGTCATATCCATGGTTACGACTTGACATTTGATTGACAGCAATGTATTTGCCCGTTCCATTCAGTTCCATTTAAAATGAAACATGGGGAACGAATTTGACATTTGATAAGACGGCAATAGAGGTTAATTTTGTTTAAATAATTATACCTGCATTCTAAATTAAAATTAGTTGTAAAAGAATATAGTGTGCACCTTGTGCCCGAATGGTTTTCTGACTCGGCTAAATTTCTTACAATATTTAAATATAATACTTCTGTCAAATTCATTCCTCATCATAACTTATAGGAAAATTCAACGGTTATCTGTCATATTGACAAGATGTCATTAGAGGTTAATTGTTAATACTGTGTGCATCTTATGCCCGTAATATGTTTAGTGCTCTCGAGTGGTTTTCTTACTCCACTAAATTTCTTACAATATTTAAATATAATACTTCTGTCAGATTCTTTCCCTACATTTCATTATATCAAGTCGTAACCATGGATAAGACTCAATGTTTCACGTTAAAAAATACTCACGGTATATATTATAGTGTCTTTATCTCTAAATCTATACAAGATATAATAAAAATTATAAGTGTATTGGATGGAGAATTTTATGTTCTTCAATATTTAATAAAAAAAACTCCCAAAAAATTATATTTAGAAGAATTTTTCTAAGAAACTACTACTTCCGGTTGTTCAATTGTTACCAAAACCTTTTCAGCTCTTCCCAGGAATTTCAGATTGAGGAATCCATAGTTAAACAATTTTTAAGTCTTATGGTTTTTGAGGAATCGTGTCTACATCCAGACATACACACATCCACACACACACAGACATCATTTTAAAAATGTTATAATCGGATTCTAGGGACCTTAAATCGTGCTTATTCACTGAAATCTGGATATGCGAATTTTAGCATGAATCCAATACCTCTCTTGGCGAAAGGTAAAAATGTACAAGACCTGAATATTAAAAATCACAAAGCCAACATCAAAAACAAGGTTCAGTATCACTTAATTCTTACAGATGATTCCATTCGCGATAGCGAGTGTGGAACTAATTTTTGAATAAAGACAAGTCATTATTGTCCAAGAGAATAATTTTGCAGCCGATCCAAGAAAATGATTTGTTTCTGTTCAAGAATTAGTTCTACATTCTCTATCGAAAATGGAGTATAAGAGGACATTGAGGTGCATATTCTAATCTAGGGGTGTCCAACCTACGGCCCGCGAAAGATTTTTATTCGGCCCGCAGTAATTTTCTATCTGCTCTTGATATTTATTAGCTCATTTTTGTATAAGTTTGTCGAGATAAAATTTCTTTATTGAAGACCATGTAAGTATAAAATATATTCGAGAATATGTCATCCTCAATATTATTGTAAGAAAATTTTGCGTGTCGCTTTAATTAATTTAAAAATATTTCACATAATATATTGCAGCTTTTTCAATATCCTTTTGAGGTTGTGATTAACAATGTTGACGAGAATTTACAATGGGGTATGTAGGGTACTAGACAAAAAAATACCCGTACCAATTTTTGGTAGTACCTAGTATAAATGCAAAAATACGCATAATTTAAGTTTATTTACATTTATAATCCAATAGGATTTTCAATAAGAATTAGTATCCGGTTCTCCTTCAAAATTTCGTATATAATCTGCTTGTCAAAAAGGTTGGGAACCAATCACAGGGTCTATCTACTAATTACTATTTTCTTACATGAAACGCACTATAATGAGTAAATGATTTTATTTTTGCAAATATGATGTAGATTAAAGTAGTTGTTATGGTTGGAGCTCAAGTTCATCTGTGATATGAATAAGGAAATGTTCAAAATTAATTGGTTTTGTTTTAAAAAGATTTTTCCCTATTTTGGCTAAAGTATATTTTGGAGATAAGTAAGCATTTGAGAAAAATTAATTGCAGGAAAACAAATTAATAAATATTAAATACGATTAATAGTTATTTATGGTATAACTGTGTTATGTCACGCGAGAAGATTTGGTGTGACAGCAACATGCAAAAATCAACTGACCGAAAACTTAGCAAGTTTGCGTTTATTCTGTGATTCTGCTATTACATTTTTTGCGCCGTACGCCGATGGAACAAAATTTAGTTATTCCAGAAAACACAAGAAGCTGCTAAATTAGCGTGTTCCAATTTAATACCAGAAAAATCTAGGGTTCAGTACAAAAAAAAAATTTCACCAAAAAGGAATTAGTGGCATAAATGAAAAAATAATATTGACTGTTTCAGCATTTGGAAAGAAGACTTTAAGTGCCTTAATGTGGACAAAATACTCGATGCTAAAATCGGCATTAATTATTTATAAAAATGTTTATATAGCAAAATATGGTTTAGTTAAAGTTTATTTAAAAACTCAATCAATATCATACAAGCTAAAAAAGGCCAAAATTTTGGAAAAAAAAACACATTGAACAATTTTTGAAAATGACACCGGACAGTGATGTGGTATCTAATTTCTGTCTGCGTGTATAAATTTATTTTTTTATTTCGTTTTTTCTTAGGTTGCATTATTAATGGGCATTGCTGGGGCATGTTGCTATAATGAACTGACAAATCAATAATTGATTACATCTAGGACAAGGGGTTATATCTACACATTTCAATTCCTGATACAAAAACAAATAAAGCACATAATTTTATCATTATTGAAGAAGGGTATCCTGTCAATCGAGCTGTCAATCCTATTGAGCTTTACAAAAAGTATATGTCTTTGCGTTGTAAAATTGTTCCTTATAGCATATTCTCTGTGAACTATCAAAAATAAAAATGAACTATTCAAGCAGTTGGAATTAATTATCTTTTAAAGATACAGTTTAAAATTGCATCTTATTTAAAACTGCCAGACGCAAACTGCTAAGTGGGGTAACTCAGCAGTGGCGTAGCTAGCATTCAGTGGGCCTTGTATCAAGGATTGCTAAGGAGGCCCCCCTCTCTCAGTCGATGGGCCCTTCTAACCGGTGGGCCCCATATCATTGATACGCCGGATATGGCGCTAGCTACGCCCCTGTAACTCATTGACCCCGTATGTAATATACCCAAATCATTCAAGCAGCCAATGCACGTCATTAATAAAAATTGAATGAAAGAAACTAGATGTGTGACGTCATGTACTGCTACGTTTGCAGAGGTTTTAGAATCTTTATGAAAGGAGTTGTACAGATTGCAATCTGTATTATCGACATGCTAATGAACTGCCACGTCTACAAAATAAATATTATTTTATTCACTGTCCATTTCTATTTAAATTATTTTATAATACTAACCTTATTTATACTTATGTATGCCATATAAAGGCAATAAATGCCGAATTTCAAAGAAATATACCGAATTCTTCTGATTGATTAGAACTGCTACCTTTGGGAGATTCACAGATTTTGTGTTTGCTTTAACGGTCAAGTTGCGTTGTTGCGTTGTGTTTACCATTACTTTATTATAAATAGGCCTTTACAACGCACAAAAATGTTTCAAACACGATACAAATATTTTTCAAATTGTCAAATAATAACTTTGACAGTATAAACATGCAAATTATCAATGTTGCCAACTATAGCAACAATTAAACGAATAATATGACGTTGATGTACATTATTTATATATTATTCATGTCATATACGATAAGTAATGAACTCTGCTATTCATCTTAATAATAATTATATAAGGCTATACACTTTTTGACGGTTAAAAATGATTGAAATTTTATTTCATTTTTCACTATTAGTGATTTTAATGCATTAAGGTTTTTACACTAAGTGATGACGTGCATTGGCTGCTTGAATGATTTGGGTATAGTTACTTCCAGGGAATACCTGGTTACTTCATACATATGTATATGAACCTAAAATATATGATTAATAGGTTAATTAAAGCTTCATTCATAAACTAAAACATATTTATTGTGTAGTACGCAAAAAATATAAACTCGAAAAGAAAAACTCTGCAAACATTAATCTGCATCTCGATCTGCATTGGCGCAGCTTTCAGAGAAAGTATTAATTTTTTTAATATGTCAGTGTCTTTTTAGTCATTCTGTCGTGTGCAGAGAAAGCACCTGCCCTTCTTTCTATTGGCGGCTAGCGGTGGCGGGTGGTGGAATTGCTCTATTTATTTTTATTTTACTCTGTGCCACTTTTTTTAACAGTTCGTGGGTAAGGTACCAGAAAGTAGGTGACAAAAGGGATGATTACATAAAATTTCAACGTAAGAAAAAATTCAAGTAAATATCAAATAAAATGTATACCTGGGATCATTAAGTTACTCCACTTTGTCGGTTAAAGGTTAAGGCAATCTTTCGCTACTCTTTTAGTAAATGCTGGTGGAGATATCACCGCTCTTTGTTGACAAGGTGGGTGAAAATCATCCACTGTGGCAGAAGGATATGTTGAGAAGTCGGTTAGCGAAAAAATTAAACTGCACGAAAGATTCAGGGAGGATATGAAAAGGGCGAACCATCAAATTAGTTAAATTTTTCATATTCTAATAAAAATTCAACAAATTTCACACTTCAAATGGATAAATCATTTTTGCTTGGCATTAAAGCCTATTAATAACTATTCTATAACACTATGAATATATGTGACATAAAATGTAATATGTAAAAGGTACACTGAAGAATAATAATAGACACTTACAAAATTGACGTTACTGCAAGAGAGAGATAGAAGATCATGCATCCAAACAAACCTCCACTCGTTGTCTTACGTCCCGTTCCCTGTTCCTATCTGTCATTGTGTTCGCATCTGTTATTCAGTGTTAAACTTAATTCTTTCTTGTGATTTGTACGTTGTGTTTAATAAAAATAAGTTTAAAACCAGAAGATGTGTCTGGGGCAACTTTTTTGTGTGATAATATTAAAGATCATTCGATTATTCAACTAAAACGATGGCTAGAGTGTAGAGTCTACGGCTAATGACAGGTCTTTGTTTGGACGTGGTAACCATAGCAACCTTGATTTCTACGCTTTGCCGTTAGAGGCGCTGTGCAAATTGCAGTTTCGTAAGTGTCTATTGAAAAATGTCGGGTTACTCAAACATAGCACACACAATTCAAATCTTTCTATTTCATATTTTTTAGACTAATGTTGCGCCATTAATGCCCATATTCATAAACACTCGTAAAGATTCAAAACTGCTCGTTACAATTTTTAACAAATAGAATCAAACTTGACAACTTACATCTCGAATTTTCTGTTTTTAATGTATCAAAATTATAACGAACCGTTTAAAATATTACGAGTGTTTATGAATATGGACATGTCATTTTTAGTAATGAAAAAAAGGGATGCAGGTAAAAATGTAAATTTTATTGAATTTTATTTTTTATTCTCTTTTATATTTCTTAGGATTTTTTTTATTGTCTTTTGTATGGTAATGCTATAGGTACATATTGTTCCTACCGATTTTTTTACGGTACGTTCTAAGAAACACATTTAATTTTATTTTATTTAACTTATAAAATAGTTGCTTTTATTGCAATTAAAAAGCTCCATTTTAAGAATTTTTTTCACTCTTGCACTTCTTAACCATTGTTACGATTCATCTTAACCTATAACCTGCAACTTTACGGAATAGTAAAGTCAAGTGGTACAGTTTAAATTAATGAAATTGTTGTAAAGTACGCTGTCAAATTTTCCTCTTCGTAGAAGCAGGTTTTGTTCTTGTTGCATAAATAACTACATATTATTATTGTTAAATGTAGAGTCACGAGCATATAGTTATTTTTTTATTTGGTCGTTATAATAGACAATGATGCCATTGAAAAGAGAATATTTTTTTGTTTTTCAATTATGTTTAATAATTATGTCTGTTCTTTTGTTCTAAACAGAAGTGACTCATGAATTATTAATTTCATGTGGTGAAATAAAATGAAAATGACAATAAAAAAATAATAATCAATTATGTGTGATATTTGTCGATGTCTTAGGAGGAATTCTACTTCTACTCTTGTAAAATTTACAACCAAAACTATTTTTATATTATATATTGATTACAACAAAAAAGAAAAATGAAAAAAGTCTATGATTATTTTATTTTTTTGCTAACTATAATTTAGCGAGTAAAGTATGTGACGTAAATTTTCCTGATGACATTTTTTACCTTCCGTCACCTTTAGGTAAGGGAGGTATTGTCTTTGGTCAAAAAATTCGGTGGTGAGTTTTTAATGAATAAGCACGTTTTAAGGTCCCTATAATACGATTTTACTGGTTTTACGATGATGTCTGTATGTATGTATGTATGTATGTATGTATGTATGTATGTATGTGTGTGCGTGTGTGTGTGTGTGTGTGTGTGTGTGTGTGTGTGTGTGTGTGTGTGTGTGTGTGTGTGTGTGACAAATTTTTCTCCGACGATAACTCCAATACTACAATTCTAAAAATTATAATTCTTTCTTATTCCTCTTCTTTACATCCATATGAAGAGCTGATTAGATTTTGGTTATAATTAATCCACCGGAAGTACCCTTATTTGAAGTTTTTAACAGTTTTTCTTGAAAAAACGCAGTTAAATATCATTTTTCGATATTTTGTGATTATCAATATGAAAGAAAATCTTATTCTCTATACGGTTTGATTATACATTTTCCTTCATATTCAATAGATATACAGTTATAGAGACATTAAAAATTAGTCAGCTTTGTTAAAATTATGGAAACATCAGAAATATTCAAAAAAATTTAATTGACAGATGTCAGTGTCAAATGCAAAACCAAAGTTGAAAGTAGGGTCAGAAAGTTATATGTGAATGTGATAGAGAGTCCCTCGCAAGTGACTTGCAGTTGCAGCCTCGCGCCAAGATTGGAATTTTCAATACCGGAAGTACGAGAAAGGCCAAAGAGAAGATGGAAGGACTGTGTAGCAGAAGATTTAAAAGAGGAAGAATTGTGTGAAGAAGATGACTTGGACAGGAATGAGTAAAAACTCACCAACGAAATTTTTGACCAAAGACAATACCTTCCTTACCTAAAGGTGACGGAAGGTAAAAAAAGAATTATGGTAGAACACCACATTACTATCCTAGATCCTGGAGCCGTCTATGTTGTACGCCGAGAAAAGAGCATCTTAATGTAATTTCTAATTTTTCATAAATTTGGAACAAATTGATAATAAACTCATTAATGATATATTTTAAGCTGGGTTTATTTGCTCGTTTATTTGTTTTTGTTGATACATATGCAAAATTTGCACAAAACATTTGAATTTTTTGTAGGCGTTTCCAGTATAAGATAAATAAATCGCCCACATGCACCAACTACGATGAATCACGAGTGAAAGGTGTTATGCTTTATTAAGACCGTTACATCTGTATTTTTTTTGTTAAGAATGTGATAAATTAAATGCAAAGAATCTCATTATATCTTGGATACAATTATTTTCATTATTTTCTGATAAATAATATATCATTACGGCTTATTAACTCATTACCCAGTTATAACTGTACCAAACTGCTTGTTTTTATTTGTAGATTTTCATAATGACGATATAAATCTAGACCGTTGATGGAATTTTTCAGACATAATTTCATGGGCACTCACAGTTGTCGAGATACTTAATTAGATAATTTTCGAAATAAACTAACTTCATACTACATTATATATTATTATGTATCAAGTCCGGAAAGTATTATTTTATTGGATGAGGAAGCCAGTTTTTAGAATGAACCGCAAGCACATTCTGAAAGCCACCGGATCTAGCAAAAAAGCTTCCCGGACGTGGTGCGTAAGCTATTTTATGTGCTACCGACAATATATTCCGTAGTTGCGTAGATTATACTTCGTTTCAGATAAGAATGGATCATCAGTTTAAATAGAGAACTGACCTCTGCCCCTTGATTGGTCAAAACTCAAATCAAGTTCACAAAAGCGAAAAATTTTCAGTTGTCACTTATCAAATAAAATACATACGAGTATAACAAAATATAATTAGTAATGATTGATTTAACCACATTTATTATTTTGTCTTTGTAAGATTTAAAATTCAGATAGTGTACATGTGTATGTATACAGACAAAAAATGTGTAGCTAGTATGATGAACAAAGCATTTTCAATTCTTTATTTAATGTATGAACAACTGGTCAGCTGTCAAGAGCCGTCTACTCCATTCTTAATTAAAACGAAGTATAATTACTGATACCACTTTTACGAATACAAATGAAAACAGAAAATGTCAAAAAATGTGTATCATATTAACTCGTAAGGCAGGTTGAAAGAAGTTTCAGGACTAAACCGGAAAAATGTAACATACTTTCACATTAATTTTTTTCCGTAAAATGCCTATTAACTAGTCGGTAGCAGATAAAAATTAATAACTGTACTATTATATTACTTAGTGTACTAGTCTGTATAGTGTATATTAACATAACAGTATTTTATCATTATCGTAGATAGTATGCGTTCAAGCAAAAGTCATTACATAAAGTGCTCTTATGTTACACTGGCACTCTCTTATGCCCAGTTGCACCAATAAGGCTTAAATTTTAAGACAGCTTAAACAAAAAAAAAAAAAAAAAAAAAAAATGCATACCGAAATTTTGGCAACAATATATTATAATTCATTTGACATTTCACTTCGATGCAATATTGTCAATTTAGCCCTTAGACAACTGAGCGTTTCTACTCGACATAAACTGCTAAGTGGGGTAACTCAGTGACCCCCTATATAATAATTAAATTACTTAATACATATATGATTAATAGATTAATTAAAGTATTTATTTTTTTAATTAGTCAGTGTCTTTTGACACTTTGAGCATCTGAGCGTAATTTTTAGTCATTCTGTCGTGTGCAGAGAAAGCACGTGCCCCTCTTTCTATTGGCGGCTAGCGGTGCGGGTGGTGGCTCTATTTATTTTTATTTTACTCTGTGCCATTTTTTTTAACAGTTCCTGGGTAAGTTACCAGAAAGTAGGTGACAAAAGGGATGATTACATGAAACTTCAACATAAGAAAAAAATTTCAAAGAAATATCAAGTAAAATACCTGGGGTCACTAAGTTACCCCACTTCGTCGGTTAAAGGAGCCAAGTTTAATATTTAAGTTACGTTGATGCAACGGGGCATTAATATCCAAAAGTTTACCTACAGAGCAGTAAGTTGGTAAATTTTATTATATATTCAATGGTAAATTTTATTATATAATTGGTAAATGTTATTAATATGTCTACTTGTGTTGAACAAGTCTATATTTAAGTAACAATTTGAATTTTAAATCTAATTATTACAAACTGTTAAAATTGGACTCAATGATCTCTGCTTGAACACACACGATACTTATTATTTAGTATTTCCTCGAAAGAATTCTTAAAGCTACTCATTTTCACATTTCAAAACATTGATTTTCAAAGTTTAAATAATGCGTAAGCGAATAGTGAAACATGCTAGGTTCTTCGTTGCCGCTGTTGTTGCTAAGCACGTAAGTGAAAATTGCGCGTACGCGGCCTACGACAAAAAGAAATGGACTACATATATATTTGATTTTCGTGAAAATATATTTAGATAATATTTATAAATGAATAATTAATATTTTTAACCATTTCTGTCGCCAAATTACCTTTAGTTATTTATTTAACCATAAATATTAAAGATTCATATTATTAAGGTTTATGAATGTCAAGAATAAATTATTCAAAATTAATTCAGATAAACATGTTTTTAAGGTAGGTATTATATACGTAGTAGTTATGTATTCTTTGGCCACCGTAAAATGGCGCTTTTTACCTTCCGTCACCTTTAGGTAAGGAAGGTATTGTCTTTGGTCAAAAAATTCGGTATTGAGTTTTTAATGAATAAGCACGTTTTAGGGTCCCTACAATACGAATATACAATTTTTAAGATGATGTCTGTATGTATGTGTGTCCGTGTGTGTGTGTGTATGTGTGTGTGTGTGTGTGTGACAATTTTTTCTCCGACGATAACTCCAATACTACAATTCTAAAAATTATAATTCTTTCGTATTCCTCTTCTGTACAACCATATGAAGAGTTGATTAGATTTTGGTTATAATTGATCCACCGGAAGTACCCTAATTTGAAGTTTTTAACAGTTTTTCTTAAAAAAACGCAGTTAAATATTATTTTTTGACATTTTGTTATTATACATATTAAAGAAAATACTCTTCTCTATACGGTTTGATTATACATTTTCCTTCATATTCAATAGCTGTAGATTTAAAGCGTTATAAAGAAATTAATTTTCAAAAATTAGTCAGCTTTGCTATTTATCATGGAAACAGCTGATAATTTTAAAAAAAATTAATTGACAGATGTCAGTTGCAAGTGCAAAACCAAATATGGAAAGTATAGGATCTAAAATTGGTATGTCATAGTGTTCCTCGCAAGTGACGTGCAGAGAAAGGCCAAAGAGAAGATGGAAGGACTGTATCGCAGAAGACTTGAGAAAGGAAGGAATGTGTGAAGAAGATGCGTTGGGCAGGAATGAGTGCAAGAGAAGAGGAAACAGCGACCCGTAATAAAATAGGGGAAAGCTGAAGAATAAATGAAGGAAGTGTCAAGTGCATTTTACTTAGTGTACGTTTATGTTATAATTTTATTGGATTTATAGAACCTTTTCAAATGAATTTTTGGTATGGAATTTGTAAAAAATAGTATGTGTTCGTGTTCGATTTTACATGATATTATATAGAATATGTTCCAAGGACCTTTTGGTATGGGATTTGTACAAAATACATCGCACTGACGGAAGGTCTTGTGCTGGCCACAACAGATTTTTTGACATCTGTCTCCGTCAAAGACTATTTTACTACCGCGTTTATGTCACTGCCGCTTTTATTTCACGGCAGCATATATGTACTTGAAATTACAAATAAATTTAATGTTGAGCTAGTTGTAGATTCATAAATTTCAGGCGGAGTTTTGATAATATTGTCACAGTCGCCGTAACTCATTTTCGCGATCAACAAATTAATCAACATATGTTATTTTATATTCACTTTTATTTTGATAGTAAACAAATTGTTTATCTGACAGCAAAGCATTCTGCAAATGACATGAACATGAATCAATCAGTTTTATACCTTCCGTCGCCTCTTGGTACTGTCTTGGTGAGTTTTCAATGAATAAGCACGTTTTGGGGCCCCCAGAATACGATTTAGCTATTTTACAATGATGACTCTGGGTGTGACGATAATTTCTCCTTTAATAACTCCAGAACTACAATTACAAAAATTACAATTTCTTCGTATTTCCCTTCTTTACATTATTATAGAGTTGATTAGATGTTGGTTATTATTGATTAACCGAAAATACCTTCATTTGCAACTTTTAACAGTTTTTCGTGAAAAACGCAGTTACATATTATTTTTTCACATTTCATGTTATTATAAATATCAAAGATTATTTTATTCTAACTACTGGTTAAAATTTTAACCAATCAAGTATGTTGATGTAATAAAAAAATAGATTTTAATTTCTCAAATCAATATTTATTGGATAATTTTTTTAAAGCATTTTGTGTGGAAAATACGTAGAATTGACGGAAGGTAATGTGCTGGCCACATAAGATTTTTTTAAGTTCTCAAAAAAATGTGAGTACTTTGGCTTAAAAATTCTTCATCTCACGATTTGTTGACAACTGCAAACTTGAGATTAATAACCTAAAAAAGATTACTCTTACACAGCTTTGATGCACAAAAGAAAGCTATTGTTTATTTAAATTAGTAAAATATCTTTCAGAACTCATAATGAAATTACTAAAATGTTTATTTGATGATTTAACATAATACTCAATCAATTTATACCGAATTTTTAATTAAATTTTAGACGATAATAGAAAAAATTTAATACAATACACGGTGCGTAAGCATTTTTTGGCCTCGGCCCAAAAAATAGTTTCCTTTTGCAGCTTGTAATGTAAGTAACTATTATATGACGCACAGATGTCATGGAAACAAACAAGGATATGGAGGTCTAGGGCAATTTTGTTATAATTTGTACATCATTTGTCAAAATTAGAAAATTTGAAAGACTTAAATTAATGCAGGCGAATGGTAATAGGTGATTTTTGCGGAACAACTGTATGTATGAAGTTAACTTAATATCGTGTGGAGTTACTTACTGGATGAAGTCAGGCCTATAATTGTGCGCTAATTGACCTCAATGAACTTGTATGTGTAGGTGGGATAATACTCGTATTTAACTAATTCAAAATAAAAATACAGTCATATGCAGTTTCCGAAAACTATAAAGTTTATTTCAATGTCACTTCTTTTCTGAATTTTTATTAATTTTTTGTCAGCATTTACATGCAATGACTACATACACATTTTACTTTTAAATTATTGTTCGTCATACAGCATATTTTGAATAATATAAATCACTTGTAGTCCAGTCATTACCAGATTTACTCTGCAAAAGGTCGGATATTTTTGATTTTTGGATATGTTATATATTTAGAGGTCTCAACAAAAAATGCAAGTTTTCCCCCTCGGGGGCCTTCGGGAAGCACCGCCAACTTGAGAAAAAAGGCGCAAAAAAGCGGTTTTTTCTGAATAACTCCACTTATTTGCATTAGGCAAAAATAGTTATTATCTAATTTGTTTTCATTCTGAAGATTTTTTATAGTCCAGCAAATTTATGATTTTACCTTAAAGTAATTACAACAAAAGCTTTTTAACGGAATCCAGTCCCAGAAAAGTGCGCTGAATAACATATCAATATTTTCCCGAAATCGGAGCATGGGAACCTCCCGCCAATTTGGACAAATGGCGGCATATTCAGGTTTATGGCCATTTGCTTAAAACAATTATGAAAATATTTAAATTATTCAAAAAAACAAACAATATTACGTACTTGATACTTAGTCTAATAGGTTTCACTATTTACAACAGTTTACATTCGACGTGGCATCGAAAGAAGTAAGTTATCGATAACTGTTTTATAAAAATTGTTAACGTTTTCCTGCAATTTTTTAGTTTTTCATCCACCACTCTGATCTTGTTAAAGATACGATGATGCGGTTTTAAAATTTGAATTCAGCATGAAATTCAATTTTTCATCAACCACTTTGACACCTATTAAGTACTTAATATTGGTTATCTGTAAGCCTGTTGAAATTTTGAATGAGAAAATGAAAAAAGAGCAGATTTTCAGATGTTTAAAATTTTAGAGGGATTTCATATGAGTTTTAGTTGGCACTAACTCGCCAATCGTTCATCGGCAAAAATAGTGTAATACACGATACGATACGAAAGAGAATTTTATGCTGAATTCAAATTTTAAAACCGCATTATCGTATCTTTAACAAGATCAGAGTGGTGGATGAAAAACTAAAAAATTGCAGGAAAACGTTAACAATTTTTGTAAAACAGTTATCGATAACTTACTTCTTTCGATGCCACGTCGAATGTAAACTGTTGTAAATAGTGAAACCTATTAGATTAAGTATCAAGTACGTAATATTGTTTGTTTTTTTGAATAATTTAAATATTTTCATAATTATTTTAAGCAAATAGCCATAAACCTGAATATGCCGCCATTTGTCCAAATTGGCGGGAGGTTCCCATGCTCCGATTTCGGGAAAATATTGATATGTTATTCAGCGCACTTTTCTGGGACTGAATTCCGTTAAAAAGTTTTTGTTGTAATTACTTTAAGGTAAAATCATAAATTTGCTGGACTATAAAAAATCTTTAGAATGAAAAAAAAACTATAAACAATAATTAATATTTATATATATTAGTTAAATAATAATAATTAATGATTGTCAAAAAGTAATTTTTAAAAAAACGTAAAAAAAATATAATAAAATATGATTTAAATGAAGCATTCATGTATTTTTCAAAAAATTTGCTCTGTTTGAAGCACTGTAGCTCGCCATCTATTAATTATAGAAAAAAATGTTTTAGATAAAAGTTGTAGAGAATTTTATAGTCAACAAATTAGATAATAACTATTTTTGCCTAATGCAAATAAGTGAAGAGATATTCAGAAAAAACCGCTTTTTTGCGCCTTTATTCTCAAGTTGGCGGTGCTTCCCGAAGGTCCCCGAGGGGGAATACTTGCATTTTTTGTTGAGACCTCTAAATATATAACATATCCAAAAATCAAAAATACCCGACCTTTTGTGGAATAAACCAATATTTTTCTACCAAATGACTGGACTCTTGTGCCCAACTATGTGGTAAGTAGCCTCATTCGACTAAAATGCAGTATCTAGTATTTTGTGCAAACTAATAAGCTACGTCCTTTTTACCTTCCGTCACCTTTAGGTAAGGAAGGTATTGTCTTTGGTCAAAAAATTCGGTGGCGAGTTTTTAATGAATAAGCACGTTTTAGGGTCCCTACAATACGAATTTACTATTTTTAAGATGATGTCTGTATGTATGTATGTATGTATGTATGAATGTATGTATGTATGTATGTGTGTGTGTGTGTCCGTGTGTGACAAATTTTTCTCCGACGATAACTCCAATACTACAATTCTAAAAATTATAATTCTTTCGTATTCCTCTTCTGTACATCCACATGAAGAGTTGATTAGATTTTGGTTATAATTGATCCACCGGAAGTACCCTTATTTGAAGTTTTTAACAGTTTTTCTTAAAAAAAACGCAGTTAAATATTGTTTTTTGACATTTTGGTATTATACATATTAAAGAAAATATTCTTCTCTATACAGTTTGATTATACATTTTCCTTCATATTCAATAGATGTAGATTTAAAGCATTATAATGAAATTAATTTTCAAAAATTAGCTTTGCTATTTATCATGGAAACAGATGATGCTGATATATTAAAAAAATTCTAATTGACAGATGTCAGTTGCAAGTGCAAAACCAAATATGGAAAGTATAGGATCACAATATTGGTATGTCATAGTGCTCCTCGCAAGTGACACGCAGAGAAAGGCCAAAGAGAAGATGGAAGGACTGTATCGCAGAAGACTGAAAGGAATGCCTGTGTCAAGAAGATGTGTTGGACAGGAATTGAGTGGAAGAAAAGAGGAAACAGCTACCTTTAATAAAATAGGGGAAGCTGAAGAATAAGAAGAAGTGTCAAGTGCATTTTACTTAGTGTATGTTTATGTTATAATTTTATTGGATTTATAGAATAGAAATAGTATGTGTTCGTGTTTGATTTTACATGATATTATATAGAATCTGTTCCAAGGACCTTTTGGTATGGGATTTGTACAAAATACATCGAATTGACGGAAGATTTTGTGCTGGCCACAACAGATTTTTTAGATGTATTGATTGATCTGCAAAACTTGTATTTTATTTTATTTTTTTGTATAATTTTATAATTTTACCAAATTTAATTTAATTTAATTTTAAATACATACTGGGTGTAACAGAAATAAGTACATTAAACTTAACCAGTGATAGAACTCGGCAAGAGCAACAATATTATTTAATAACAATTTTTGAATTCTCATTTTTTTTAGTATTTTTAGGCAGGTAAAGATTTTTACAAATCTTTGTAGATTTTTAACACAAGTATCTAGGTTTACAAAAAAAAGTTACTAAGAAATATTGTTGCTCTTGACGAGTTCTATCACTGGTTAAATTTAATGTACTTATTTCTGTTACATCCTGTATGTACTTGACGAAAAATTGTTTTGTTATACAGTATATCCACAAAATAATAATTTAATATCAATTTTGTTAACAAAATTTTAGATGTACCATGATTGATAATGAAATTTGTGATGGATGGGACATCCAATTTATCAACATAACATTCGTTTTCAATTATACAATTTGATACCAAATTTATTATCAAATTTAATAATAATTAATGCTGGGACAAGCAAGCTTTAAAACTTTTTAAAATTAAATGGTTGTTCATTATATTATAAAAATATTTTAGACTGTGGAGTGAAAAATTCAGATTTTGAAACTCATATCCCAGCTAACACAGAAATAATCCCTGCATATTCTTATAATATATGTTTGGGATATGTCGAATATTCCTACAATCGATGTAGATATACAGAGAATATTCCTTGTATTTTCCGATGTCCTACTTTACAATATTCTAGGAACATTCCAGGAATATATGGCGGAATATTCTAAGGATATTTTTAGAAATTTCTCGAGCAATTCTATAAATATTACATATATATTGAAAACAGATATTTCAAATGAATAGGATTATTTAAGGAATATTCTCAGGATATATAATTAAGAAATAATAAAATATTTATTTCAATTAATATTTATTTATATAAGATTGTACATCTTTCAAACAACTAAAAAAAAAAGAAACAGACATATATATCATGTAATACTAAAACAATATTTGTATATACCTTTACACAAGAAGTAAAATAACAAGTATATTTCTATTTTCAAACCAAAATCAATGTGTCTTCTCTGGCACTTGCGTCTAGGGGAAAATGGAAAACTGGAAATAAAATAATTTTTAAATTAGCAATAAAACTCGGAAGTACATTGTACTTGTAAATTTTCATTGTTTATCACTCTTAAAATATCTGTAGTTTGTTGCTATACAACTCTATTGAAGTGACGATAAGAAATTCGTCTACGTTTCATCTTTTTAGCAACTAAAATGTATTATAAAGAAAGGAATATACATTGAATAGTTTTATAAAAACAAATTTTAAGGTTATGTTTACCCTACATGTGTAATATGTCCTTATTTTGCTATTAAGTGAATTAATTAAAAGTACTTACAATAAAGTATAAATTCTTCTTTTTATTTAATTTTAAGAAAGATTTGCCCACGTCAAAATGAAGCACAAAACACAAAACAGCAGTCTTGGCAGCAGCAACAAACTCGTTCACTTCTCTTGACTTTGTTATCAGATGACGACATTGACGACTAGCCTGACATCTGGGCGTGAAATTGGATGCATATTTTTAATGTAGATATGCATTAAATTTATTATAATTTTCAATTTATATATAAACAAATACCGTGTATAATTATTTCAATAAAATAATTTTAAATTTTGTCTATTGAACAATAAATTTTTAATTCGCATAATTGATGTGAAGTTTGTTCATTCATTTATTTAAGCCATCCGAATTTTATTTTTCTTAAAGTTAATAGTTCAATTATACAGTGTGTCCCATTTAGAGGTGCCACCATTGGGATCTTGAGAACTGTAAGAGATACGATGTCGGTTAAATGGAACTTTTTATGCGCCTTTGGGAGGCCATCTCAGATGTGCTTTTATTTTTTCAAAAATTCTCATAGGGCACTAGATAATGACGAAAAACTGAATATTGTTGATTTTTTCTTTTTCAAATAACTTCTAAACTATTAATAAATGAGAAAAAAGTTTCAAATATAAAAGATAGATATTTTTATTAACTAACCAGTGACGTACGAAATAAATTTTTATATCTGTAAATTTTTGAGATATAACACAAACTTATATTTTTTTAAATGGAACCCATATCTGATTTTAGTCGGAAGCAGAATATTTTATGAACATTCCCTAAATATATATATGACGAATATTCACTATAGGCATATATAAAATATTCTTAAAAGATTGTGTGTTTGCTGGGATACGATTATAAAGTTTATGATAAATTTATCTTAACTATTCACAAAGAATAGTTATTTATGCAACAAGAGTAAAAAGTACAGTCTTATTTCACGAAAAGGAAAGTTTGGCCGAACGAGCCGCAGGCGAGTTCATCAAATCCTATGAGTGAAATAAGACAATTTTTATTCAACTTGCCTACAAATTTTTTTTACGTCTGCAATAAAAGTGTGAAAAAAGTGCATTTTGCTTCACACTTTTATTGGGTTAAAAAAGACAACTTTAAATTCATTTTAATGAAGAAATGTGTACCTACTTCTTTTTAAAAGATGTAAAAAAAGAAATTATTCATGATTTGCCTTTTGTTCATATGATCACATGATTCCGTAACAGGCATTTATCATTTTAATGAAGAAATGTGTACCTACTTCTTTTTAAAAGATGTAAAAAAAGAAATTATTCATGATTTGCCTTTTGTTCATATGATCACATGATTCCGTAACAGGCATTTATCATGGTGAAACTGTTTTTTTTTTCAAATATCTGCCCCGTATGTTTTTTGGGATGTTTTACATAGAGTTTCAGAGAATAAAATTCTAAATTTTTTATTCACTAAATGGTATTTAATAACTGAGAGCTGACAGTTGATAATTTTGCGCTAATGTGAACCCTGTGTGCATTCTCAACAACCATAGAGAATAATTTATTTCCTTACCTACAACAACACTATCGGCATTACATGTTCTTAATTGAAACCTGAAATGCTGTATAGATTGTTTTTACACTATATCTACTCGTAGTAACTACAGTGCAACGAGTGCAACCAACAAAAGTTTAGTAAACCTATAGGAAACTTGATTAATTTAGGAAAAAGTAGAGTGGTAGTGAAAGTAAACCTGGCATACGATAGTAAAACTCAGAAAATATTTATAAGTTTATTTTTTCACTACTAGCCTAGGAACCCACTATTATTTATCTTTATTTGACATGAGAAATTGTTTTTCACTACCGCTTGCTTGTAACCATGGTAACCTAGGTCAATAATAATTTATTATTAACCTTGGTCTATAATGCAAACTGTCACTTTTCAATTAAACTCAAGCCTCCAAATCCAAATATTATTTAACTCATTAAACTCAAGAAAGGTGTTAAGTATAGGTATAATTTAAATTTGCCACTATAATTTTAAATTGACCTACGCTGCCGCCTTGCCTGGCCACTGTGCTGTTTTGGTGAAAATGTGAAATATTTGTAGATGTAGGATTGAACAAATCACTATTTTTTTGTATTTGTAGGTAAATACATTACAATAGATTTATTTAAAAATAATAATAAACTAATAAGGCTGCTGACTGTAACAGCACAAAGTGTTTTTATTAAATAATTAAATCAAATATAAATCAAGGCTAATATGTGAGGTTATCAAACCAGCGAAATGTGCAAAACGTCAGATAAAAACAAATGCAGCCTACTTTGTTTTTGTGAATATTAATAAATAAGTAACGTTATTATTCATGTCAAAATTATTATCAATAAAAAAATTTATGTGCTAGTAGTGAAAAAAATAGTATATAAACCACGGTTGAGAAGATCATTATTGACCAGGCGCCTTATATCCCTCGGGCTTCGCCCTCGGGTTACAATAAGCTCTGGGTCAATAATGATTATCTTCTCAACCTTGGCGTATAATATACTATTTCATTAGCTAAAATTTTATCACAATCCGTAATTTTTTATTTTCTATTTTACGCATATTTATTAACTGGCTACAAATTTCAACTTTTATTATGAAAGGGTTGTATTTTTATACTCTATTAATGTATTTATAATTTTGTCCAAACAGCGCCTCGAGTATTTGGCGTCCGGTACATTTACCTCAGTCTCCCAACCCTAGTTAATTAAATAATGCGTTTTGTTTCCATATCTCTTTTACGAAGTTCGGGGCGGGAATTACACTAATTTGATATTTTTTACTTAGGTTACTAGCCTACAACACTTACAAGGAAACTACAGCTTATAGTGGATCCGAAACTACTTTTTGTTAATAATTATCGCCTGCGGGAATCGAACCCTGAACTGTTGCTCAGTTCATTATTTTTAATATATTCACATTACGTGGTATAAGGTAATTATTGTAAATAGAAGTTATATTTCTAAGAAAACCCATAATTTATTGTCAACTGAATTTTTCTTTAAAAATCCTGGAACGTCTTAAAATTCAAGTTTTTACAAAACAGAACATTTGTCATTAAAAAAACGTTTATTGTACAATTTTATTCAATGGATCCATCATTTATATAAAAAAAATCATTTTGACTTTTTTGGTTTTTGTAGAAATTTTGCTTTACCCGATGAAAATGATGAAAATGATATGTTTACAAATTAAGGTTTGGTACATTTTTCAATGAAAAACCCTCAAATACATTTTTATTGTTTCATGCCATAAATAAATGCTACTACCAGGGGGTCCCGTGGCCTCGTGCCCGAGTGTCTGGTCGCAAACCAGGAGAACCGGGTTCGATCCCGACCGACGCCAAATATTTCGAATTTTAAATGGCACAAAAGTGACCCCCGTGGTGCACTCTCCACGCCAGCAATGAGTGCCCGTGAGGTGACGCCTGGTAAGCGCCCGCACGGTACAAATATGTCATCATCATTACCGATATCTGCGATAAAGCAGATTGGCACACCCAGAAATGGGTAATATGCCGTGACGATATATTTATATTTATTTATTTATTTTACCATGAAAAAGTGGTTGGACATCACTGCATTAAACATAAAAATAATAAATGGCCATAAGTCAGAAGATTATGGTTATAAATTAAATTGCATGATTACTTTTTGGGTCACCCAGTTTTTCCAAATTACCATTATTTAACAATATTAATTTTTTATACGATTTCACTACATGACATGCTACTGATATAAAAAATAACATTTTTATACGAAAACAATGGATAAAAACCGCGATGACTTATATTCTTATCGATGTTATTAATAAATTATTTATTCCATATTTTTCATAAAATGTTCAGTTTAATACTAAATATACAGTAAAGTAAATCCGTATAGCTTCATTTAAATTGTGTCTTTAACCGGGTTATCATAGATTTATTATGTGACTGTCTCGAGATTCACTCAGACCTGCTAAACTTTCCAAAAACCCAAAACAGTGTTTTTACAATAAATTGTAAAATATTATATCAGCTTTACACGGGGTCGCAGGGCTGTTGTGTGCATTAGGGGACAGCTTATGATTTGGGCGTTTCAGGTTAAGTACCAATAGATGTCAAACTTGAAACTTATAAATTATTTGCAATTTCAAACAGTGACACTTTGAGAGCTTGTGAAGTGACGGCTGGTACAGATATGTTAGTACCGAAATATACGAATGGAAGTACCTAGATTGATCACAAGCCATGTTGGTGTATTTTTATATTTTTTACCTCCCGCTACCCTAGGTAAGGGAGGTATAGGGATGTCCCCAGAATCCAATTTTAACATTTTTACAATGATGTCTGTGGGTATGTATGTGTGTGTATCTGTGTGTGTGGATCTTGTGGACACGATTACTCAAACACTATCAATCAGAAAAATTTTGAAATTTTGTATATCCATTCTATACTAATGTGGGAAGAGCTCATAGTTTTTAGTGTATATCAGATAACCGGAAGTATCATTTATACAAGCTTTTAACCGTCTTTCTTGTAAAAAAATTCATTGAACATAATGTTTTAGCAACTTTTACCAATACAAATTGAATATAATGGCACAATCTTCAATTCTACGATAATAGCATTTAGTAAATAACTTTATATTATATTATAAAATAATTTATTTTTGTACATCACTTTGCCTCTGCGTCAAACAAAAACAATACTTTAATAACAAATTTGACATATTTAAACAAATGTCACTGTCACGAAGCAATTTTCATTAAAATTATTAATGAAACCGTGTTAAGAAGAATTTAGTAGTTTAAATATGATTCTAATGAAATTAAGGTTTGTAAAAATAATATATTTTCCATCATACATAAATATTAGATATACAGGATAATTCGATTTAAGTTTGATGTTTGCAGCATTATATATCAAACAGCTCTCAACAAGAACGTGATTTCAAAGTGTCAAATAATAGTTTTGCAACTACACATTTACGAAATGGATAATGTGCGGCGAAAAATTGACACAGATTGCATTTTAGAGCATAAGGAAGTTGGTGATGATTTTGACAATAAGATTTTGACTATATATGATAAACCGGATGTAGTACTTCATTTGAAGCTCTAACAGATTTTTCAGGAAAAACATAATAAAATATAATCCAAAATTTCTTATTGCAAACTTTTCTATTTATTGGAACAACAAATTAGATTTTGTTTACAAACGATCAATCGGAAGTGAAACTTTACTTAAAGCTCATTGCTATTTTAAACATGGAATTGGCAGGAGGTCAAGTGCTGGCCACATCAGATTTTTTAACAATATTATAAAACAATCTGATGTGGCCAGCACATTACCGTCCGTCAATTCTATGTATATTGTACAAATTCCATACCAAAAGTTCCTTTCAAAAGATTCTATATATCCAGTAAAATTGTAATACGAACATATATTATTTTCTACAGATTCCATACTGAAAGTTTCTTGAAAAAAATTCTAAATCTAATAAAATTATAACACGAACACTGACTATGTAAATTGCACTTGACACTGACATCTGTCAATTAGAATTATTTGAATATATTAACTGTTTCCCTGTTTATAGCAAAGCTGGCTGATTTATAAAAGTTAACTCTTTATAATTCTTTAACTCTATATCTTTTGAATATGAAGGAAAATGTATAATCAAACCGTACAGACAATAAGATATTCTTTCTTATTGATAATCACATAACATGTCAAAAAATGATATTTAACTGCGTTTTTCAAGAAAAAACTGTTAAGAACTTTAAAGAGTTATCGTCGTAGAAATTTTTGTCACACACAGCCACAAACACACACACACACACATACATACATACATACATACATACAGACCAACGTAAAATTAGTAAAATCGTATTCTAGGGACCCTAAAACGTGTCTATTCATTAAAAACTCACAACCTAATTTTTTGACCAAAGACTATATCTACTTTACCTAAAGGTGACGGAAGGTAAAAAATCTGAAATTCTATTTTACGGAAACACGTGAACATTGCACAACAAAAAGTAAAATTTTATTAATATCATTTTTATGTACATACATATTACTCATATTTTAATATAATTTTATTATTAGAAAATTAAAACAACTTCATAGTTAGTGATAACTGATAACCTATTATTTTATTTCAGTGTTATTTTTTTTACTTCTTTTAATTAAAAGGCCATTCTGCCATTACCAATATAAATTTTTTATTGAAAATATTACAGGTGAAACGAAACGTAAACAATACGTAAAACATAAAAAAATGCTAAATTATACATTGTTTCTTGAACAAGATATACAGCATTTTAATTAAGACGACGTATACTTTGCAATGTGAGTAGGAGACCAGTTGAAATTAATTAATAATTTACTTAAGAATTATTTTCTTATTTTTTGTTTAATTTCTTATCAATATGTCAGATCACAATGTAGAAAAATCTGATGTGGCCAGCACATGACCTCCCGCCAATTCCATGTTTAAAATAGCAATGAGCTTCCGATTGATCGTTTGTAAACAAAATCTACTTTGTTGTTCCCATAAATAGAACGGTTTGTAATACGAAATTTTGGATTATATTTTATTATGTTTTTCCTGAAAAATCTGTTAAAGCTTCAAATTAAATACTACATTCGGTTTATCATATATAGTCAAAATCTATTATGTTGTTGCAAATTATAAAAGAGTATTAAATACCAACTTTTGCGAAGTTTTGGATCATTAATATATTTTAAGGAAAAATCGTCACACACATTATTGTCAAAATCATCACCAACTTTCTTATGCTCTAAAACGCAATCTGTGTAAATTCTTCGCCGTACATTATCCATTTCGTAAATGTGTAGTTGCAAACTATTATTTGACACTTTGAAATCACGTTCTTATTGAGAGCTGTTTGATATATAATGCTGCAAACATCAAACTTAAATCGAATTATCTTGTATATCTAATATTTATGTATGATGGAAAATATATTATTTTTACAAACCTTAATTTCATTAGAATCATATTTAAACTTCTTCTTAACACGGTTTCATTAGGTATTAATTTTAATGAAAATTGCTTCGTGACAGTGACATTTGTTTAAATGTGTCAAATTTGTTATTAAAGTATTGTTTTTGTTTGACGCAGAGGCAAAGTGATGTACAAAAATAAATTATTTTATAATATAATATAAAGTTATTTCAAGTTATTTACTAAATGCTATTATCGTAGAATTGAAGATTGTGCCATTATATTTAATTTGTATTGGTAAAAGTTGCTAAAAAATTACATTCAATGAATTTTTTACAAGAAAAACTGTTAAAAGCTTGTATGAATCTTACTTCCGGTTATCCGATATACACTAAAAACTAATGAGCTTTTTCCACATTAGTATAGAATGGATATACAAAATTTCAATTTTTTCTGATTGATAATATTTGAGTAATCGTGTCCACACGATCCACACACACACACAGACACACACACATACATACCTACAGACATCATTGTAAAAATGTTAAAATCGGATTCTGGGGACATCAAAACGTGCTTATTCACTAAAATCTCTATATCCGATTTTTAGCACGATCCCTATACCTCCCTTACCTAGGGTAGCGGGAGGTAAAAATTATAGGTACATTTTATTGACTCGTGACCGTAGCAACGCACATTATTTTGAGAGAATTCTTACAGGACTAGTGTGCAAAATAGGACTTTTAGGATTAGACTAGCAAAGTATTACTTTTTCATTAAAAAATTTCCTGAAAAATATATATTTTCCTCGATATTTTCCAATCCGTTGCAGATTGAAAAATATGTAAAAATTTTGATCGTAAATAGCACGGTTCAATACAAACCGTAAAACACATCCAAATGGGAAAGGTTATGGTCATATGCAAAACTAGAATTCATTTTCAAAGTTAAGTAGGAGGTCGTTAACAACAAAACAACTTCACTTTCTGTTCATGTGATCATCTGTCACATTTATTCTAATCATTTTCATTGTACAGTGATCATACTTGGAAACTTATCATGATAAAAGTTAAATGACGGGCAAATTATTCAATTCCATAGTGTAATTTGAAAATTTTACGTAAATATATGGGTTATTCGCTCAAATAGCAATATTAAATGAAAGCATTGTCTATAAAAATTTTCAATAAACTGCATATATTATTTCAGTTCTATGATGCAATTCTATATATTTTGACATTGATACACCCCGTTTTTAAATTAGGACGAGTAAATTTAAAAGTCAGATTTACAGCATTAAAAATATTTACGTGAGATTTAAATAATTACACTTTAAAGCTAAACAATACGATATCGTACAATTAGTTTTGACAAGAAATGTTTATTGATTAATAAGGCCACGTATTTTTTATAAAATTTATATAATAATAACTAAGGCCTAAATTTGAAGGGTATATGTTCAGAATTGATTTTCAAAAAGTTGGCAGCGTAACTTATACTTGATGCATTGCAGTAAGTTTTGGTAAACCGGCGGCAGACAGACGACGGCCTTCAGCTCTTTGTCAATTTTGTCCGCATCATTTTTCAATATATTAAAAATTTCCATGTAGTAGATAAACTGTCTCAAAACCGAAATGGATTACTGTAGAAGTGTAGTTCTGAGCAGAAGTGGCTATTGAGGAGACCTAGTTCAGTAAGCACAATAAAAAAACTGGGACACGTGATTCATGATTCTTATATTCGGAACAAAAATTAAACATATCGCCGACCGACTATTGGAATGTACATGTCCGCAAATATTACTTTTGGGAAAAACTGCCTCTAAAATTTAAAATTATATTGTAAAGAATGAGGTGCGGGAGGCCACGTGACTTTGACAAGTGTTTGTGGGGCCCATCATGGTTGCCAAGAATTACAGCTTGTGTACGTTTCCTGTGTTGCCAAATAAATTTGAGTGTAAAATTAATAAATAAAATTGTAAAGCTAGTTATTATTAATGAATATCATGTTCTTTTACTTTTTAACACAATAACTTAATTTTTAAAATATTTTTTAAAAATTATGCGACTTGTGCTGCCATCTACGATGCAAAGATTTCTTGACGCACTAAATTTGAAGAAAACCATCAGATGAAAGTTGAACGTCTTGTATATTTTAAAAATTAAGTTTATGTGTTAAAAAGTAAAACAACATGATATTCATTAATAATAATTAGCTTTACAATTTTATTTATCAATTTTATACCCAAATGTATTTGGCAACACAGGCAACGTATATAAGCCGTATTCTTGGCAACCATGATGGGCCCCACAAGCACTTGTCAAAGTCACGTGGCCTCCCGCACCTCATGGATAATTACACATGTTGAAATTTTATTGTTTTTATAGTTTCATTTTCCTTGGCTTTGTATGAAATTTGTTAAATTAAAGTTTTTAAATGTTTTCAAAATATAAAAAAGACCTAATTCGACATGGTTCAAAATAAAAGTAAATTTATAAAAAAATCAAATAAATGTATAAATGTATTGTACCATATCCTCACTTTTTACATTGCTAAGAGGTATTGGAATCATGCTAAAACAGCATATCCAGATTTTAGTGGATAATCACGTTTTAAGGTCCCTAGAATCCGATTATAACATTTTTACGGTGTGCATGTGTATGTGTGTGTGTATGTTGGAGCTACGGTTTCTCAAATACTATAAGATTTTTAAGACATGTTTAACTGCGGTTTCGTCAATCTGACATTACTGGGAAGAACTAGTTAGATTTTAGTAACAATTGGACAATCAGAAGTACTAGTTTCTTATAATATATAAAATAATACCTGTTGTAAATGAATCTCACAGCTCATGGAAAAGAAGTAGAAATCTGAAAATGTTTGTAATTAACAGATAAATGTCATTGTCAAAAAACTAAAAACATTACTGAGGGTTTTTTCTGGGAAGTACATTTAATATTTCTTATTTTATTATTAATTAAATATTTATAATTATAGATACATAGGTATATTACATATATCCTTTAGAAAAACTGTCAATCTCATCATTGAATTGGAAGAATCATAGAATGAATTAAAATATATAAAAATATATAACTTAATTCAAAACAATTCTTAGGGTATTTCATTTTAAGGGACATGGTACAAAACTATAAGTCTCTACAAGATGCACTTTATTTGATATTCTTTCTACTGGGCTTGATACAAAAACTACTGAGAAACCGAATTTAACTATATTTATTTCTTTCAAAAAGGGGACTTCGTACATTTTAATGCTCAGCCGACGATATGTTCATTGCATTTATACACTGTTTTCATAAAGTTCAAATTCGTGAAACTTCGAATTAATTTTTAAAGGGATGCAAAAATTATACTGTTTTCCATTTCTCTGTTTATTTATTTTTGGATGACTGTAGTTTTACTGTACAATAGCATTTTTAGATAAGAATGAAAATACTCAACTACGAGCAGCTCATTCAATATGAAACTTTTAATAAACTTACTATGCTATTATAGTTAGTGTACGCACGACAAGAAATAACTGGTAGCAATACTACGAACTGTTTATGCTAACAAACCTGAAAACTGTAATCTATGAGCACGTGTTATTCTTGTATGTTGTAATTGTACTACCCAACCTGAAAACAAATAAGAAACTCCCTTATTAAAACATTTGAACTTTCCCACAAACCCATTTTAATTACATATACTTCATTTCACATAAGAAAATAGCAGATGGCGCTTGAGAGTCAGCCGTTTTTACACGCATTAAATAAATAATTTAAATTCGTGAAACCATACTTTGTGAATTATACAAATATATTTATCTGTAAAACGTACGAGTCCTGAATATTAAAAATTACATTAAAATATAGTTAAAAATCACTTAATTCTGCAGAGTTTATTTGATAATTGACAGTTGACAAGTAATATTTCGTTTTTGTGAAGTAGGTTAGCATTCTAACCAAAGGGCAGAATTTCTATCCCTATCTAAACCAACGCTATGTTCTTATGTGAAATGAAGTATAGGTAAAAAAATCTGATGTGGCCAACACAATACCTCCCGCTATTTAATTTTTATTAATTTAAATACATACCTACATAATGTACTAATGTTGCAAACTATATTAAGTTCCTTTGTATATAACTTGCTTTATTTACTATTTTCTTTTTAAAATGTCACCATTATTAATTTGGAATGATTAGTTTTTTGACAATGACGTTTATCTGTCAGTTAAATACATTTGACATATGAACTGTGTAACGAAGGAATTGTCTTCGTCTTTGATACATAGGCTTCTGGACTTATAAATTAGATTATTCTATAAATTTATATAAAAAATGTATGGATGCATATTTGTAGAAAATTTAATAATCTTTCATTTTTATCATAACATTAATTTCGAAAAAATGGCATTTAAATGAATTTTTCGAAGAAAAACCATTTTGAGCTTCAAGTAAAGTGACTTTTCCGGTTATTCGATTTACACCAAAACCTAATGGTTTCTTTCCATATTAGAATAGAGTCGAAATACAAGGTTTCAAAATTTTTCCATGGATAGTAGTTAGTAATTAGTGTTAAGAGGATCATACACACACACACACACACACACACACACACACACACATACACTCTCTCTCTCTCTCACACACATACACACACAACACACACACACACACACACACACACACACACACACACACACACAACACACACACACACACACACACACAACACACACACACAAAGAGAGAGAGAGAACACCGTGAAATTGTTAAAATTGGTTTCTAGGGACCTTAAAAAATGGCCATTTATTAAAACCTTGATATGCGATTTTTAGCACACTTCGTATACCTCCCTTACCAAGGGTAGCGGGAGGTAAAAATTAATTATTAACTAAAAAGGTAGTATTATTCCAATTATTAATTATTGAAGTATTTATGTTGTAATTTTCTTTATTTTACTCTGTTAAAAAACAGAATCTAGATGGATTATCATAAGTGTTAATAAATGCAAAATAATCCCATGCATGAGAAAAAAGTCTTCTATAAATTTTGTAACCCTATTTTAAAATGAATGATCATTTATTATGAACCCATTTGGGTTGAAAATGACTAGTTGAAACTAAACATCGTTTCAGTTATGAATGGAGCAGATGGCGCTTGAGAGTCGACCGTTTTTACATGCATTAACAACACATTAAATAAAGAATTTAAGATCGTAAAACGAAACTTTGTTTATACTACCTATTTTTTGTCTATCACACAGAATTTTTGAAATTTTGTCTAATTATAATTATATATTATTTTATAAGGCAATATGTCTAATAATTTAGTATAATTTACAAATCTTAATTTAGCATTTTAACTAACCCGAAATAGATAATAAATATTTTGTAAAAAATCGTTAATTTAAATTTGTAAAGAGTTATTTTAATTACTTATTTTATTTAATTTTACTATATTTTGGCCTCATTATTTTTGTCCTTCAATTTTCGGTGATTTATCTAATGAATTATGAATTTCTTTATTTATGTTTAGTTCAATACTAAATGTAGTCATTTAACCTAATTTTGTATTTCATTTTACTATAATTTGTTATTACAAATTTAGAAAATTTAATTAAACTTAGATAATTTAATGAAAACATATTAGTAGGCTGAAAATTACAGATTTGTTTAGTAAATTTAACTACAATTTAGATGGTTTGTTTTTTCTGTGCAGTTGTACTGTCTATTTTATTTGATTACTGATATTTTTTTGGTTTCGTAAACTTTGAGTACGTTTCGTTTTGATCAATAAAATGGTAGAAATAGTTTCCCAAAATAAATATGTGGTTCATTCTTATTTGCAACAAACTGTAAGTATATCAATTTTTAAGTATCATGACGAATAATAATCAAACACTTGTTCGTTTACTTGGGCGTTAATGCTAATAATAATGTAAATATTTACAATAATCTTCTGAACGATTATCTTTTAATATAGTGTCTGCATCTAAAAGTCCGTTATGATGTTGGAATATATCTATAATTAGACTGCTAGAAGCTAGACTACGAAAATAATTATATTTTCCTGTTTTATACAAATTAAGTAATTTAGTTTCTCATAAATGCATAAATATGCAAACACGAGTATAATTTCTAAAATCTAAACTACTAAAACTAACATCAACATCGCCGCATGCTAAGATATTTTGGATGTGGGCCAACGCAACAAAAAGTGCAGTGCAGACTTATAAATATCTGGCATCTCTGCAGGGGATAAACGAAGAGGTACTTTGACTTGCTTACTGTATTTAACATAACACGTTTCCATATTATTTTTCGCCAATTTTTAAATTACTTTGAAAATAAAAGTACAAATGAATTTATTAAATAAAAACATATAAGATACATATAACTTTTCAAAATCATAGAAATAAAATAACTAATATTAGAGCGCAGTTCCATTTCCAACAATCCTTACTAAAGTATTGCCAACGGAACGGAATTTTCTACTAATAATTTCCTAGTAACTAACTAATAACTATACAGGATATTCGCAATAACATGTCGTTAGAATCTCGAGAACTATAAAGAGACACAAATACGAAGTCCGTTAAATTGCCATATTTCTGAAAATGATTTCAAAAACAAAAAATTATGTAGGTCATAGCGGAAGAATTTTGAACTAATTCCCGAACAGTGACAAGTCGTCTATTGGTTGGATCGAGATAATTTTCGAGAAAATCAATATATCGAATTAACTAAAGACTATTTTTCAACAGTGAATTTCTAGAACTTAGTTACCGCGTACCAAAGTATAAATAACGAAGAAATTCATGGACCTCACTGGGATTTAATTGTAGTAAAAGAGTAAGAAATATTAAATGAACATTGACCAAAAGAGACACGAATACGAAGTCCGTTAAATTGTCATATTTCTGAAAATGATTTCAAAAACAAAAAATTATGTAGGTCATTCACGTTAGCGGAAGAATTTTGAACTATTTCCCGAACAGTGACAAGTCGTCTATCTAACACTAAAGACTATTTTTCAACAGTGAATTTCTATAACTTAGTTATCGCGTACAAAAGTATAAATAACGAAGAAATTCATGGACCTCACTGGGATTTAATTGTAGTAAAAGAGTAAGAAGTATTAAATGAACATTGACCATCAATATAAAAACAGAATAAAACAGTTATTATTCAAGTGTGTTAATGGCGATTAATAACCGAGACATTTTATAGTTATTGAGATTAATAATCGCTTATTAACATTCATGTTAATTGCAATATTATCCATTATATTGGAGAAAATCTAATTTTATTCCATTCTTTGTAGTTACGTCTGGCACTTAAGTTTTCACATTAATTGTTTAGCATGGTATCTATGATTATTTATATTAAAATCGTTTAATAGAACATCGAAACCATTCATTAATATACGCCATTAATAAACCGATTTTTTGTACATTAATGAAATCCATACATAAATAAACAATCAACGCAAAAAGTGTACACTGTATAGATTTCCTGAAAATGTCGATTTGAAAGATGTTTTTTTTTTAAATGAACTAATTTTTGATATAAAACAATCATTTCAAATACAAATTGTAAATATCAGGCTAATATGAGGTACGTACAGTGACATCTACTTTTAAGGATGCCAAACAGTTTGGTTAAACTGTTTCTCGCAAAAAGTATCTTAGCCACAAGCTTTTGTGCTATTACATTCTACTAAGTCGCTCTATAAATTTAATAATTAATATGTAATTGTTTATTTTTCTATTACTTAACATCCAGTCAATAAATTTCTTTCTAATATTTAAACATGATTGTGAGTTAAATTTAAGTCAAGAAATCTTTAACAGTAAGGGAGCTAGATTTTTTTTATTTTCTCAAAGTCAAAATAAATGGACTAAGATAGTTTTCAAGTTCCTCCTCGAGTTCCTCATTTTGTATAATAAAATCTAAGATGGAATTATTTTACTAAGAATGTAATTTTTATTTCAGCACATTTGAAACCTGCCGCAGATTTCCGCAAGCATACACTCATTAAGCCAAAAATTTATCACGGACGAGAGAAGAGGCAAATATCAACAAGTAAAGAAAAGGTTAGTTTCTTATTGATTATTATTATTAGATTATTACACTATACAGGAGGTAAACGAAACTAGGAAACGCGATTTTCCTAGGAAGTTGTTAAAGATTTAAAAAAATAGGAGACCAAGGAGGACATTTGTTTATAGCTGAAAATATTTTTTTAAAACAGTGTGGTTCTCAAGATAAGAGTACAAAATCATATATTTTCAAATGAGATTATATATACATATTTTTATGTCTATTCGATAGCGTATTTTCTTCTGAATTCAACCATGTAATCATTTTATATCCTTACATAACAAAAATATTGAGAAAAAAGTCAATTGAAATTTACATAAATTTTATTTTTATCGTAGTTATTTTTCCGTAGGCTATGTATAAAAAATAAAACCGGATATTTGTCAACTTAAATTATTTGTGCATAGTTCCTATTGTTGCAAATAAAACACTATTTATAAAGATAGTTACAAATATTTTTTTTCATTTTAATACTATAAAAATAAAATTTATTCGAATTTCATTTGAATTTATCTCTTTTATTATATAAGGATATAAAATGATTACATGTTCGAATTCACAAAATAATACCCTATCGAATAGGCCTAAGAAATACCTATATGCTATCCTATTTAAAATAATATATCTTTGGGTTGTAAATTCTGGTTTAAATAGTATATTATGTGGCAAGTGTGTGAAACTGAAATTTTTACATGAGGGTGGAGATGCAAACCACCCGAATGTAAAATAGGCTTCACACACGTGTTACACACTATACTTTTTCTACGGCTTTGCAATAAAATATATTTTTTCTACTCCCGTGTGTGAAGTGAGTACTTCACGTATCAATTTTTATGTGTGAAGTTTGACTCTTTGCACACTGAGCGTGAAGTAGCATTTTACGCACCGTTCATTATTTTAAATATTACAAACTGAATTGTATTTTAATAAAACAAAGCTGTTAAACACCCGTAACGTTGGTAACCATGGTTACACAAGTCGATAATACAGAGGCTTTACGTTAGAAGAATGATGCATATCTGGAGAATTTCTATTTATGGAAAAGATCTAAGTATGTCATTTTATCCTATGTAAAAAACTGTATAAAAATTATCTAAACATTTTTTCTTTATTTTTTATAATAAACGAGATATGAAGTATTTTCAAAATAGGGGAAAAACAGGTTTTAGCCTGTATCTCAAAAACAAAAGATGATCGAAAATTCCTGTGGTGCCTATTAAAGTTGTCTCAAAAAATTGGCCCATAAAGACCTAAATAAAGAGTTTCCTATACGGAACTTGAATTTGTTCCACCCTGTACTTGTTTTTGTTATATTCTGTATTTGATATCACTATTACTTAAAAAAATTAAGAATACACTTGTAACAAAAACTGTTTCATTTTCACCGTGTCAGTGTAGGCCTAAATCTTCCTCAAAGGAACGTAAACTGCCTGTGCCCAACTAAAGTTAGCAATAGTGATAATACATTAGGTACTTGATGTGTACTGAAGGCATTAATAGGCTAATACTAATAGTAAATTGCAATTAGCAGTACTGTTGGAATGAACGGATGTACATATATGTATTCATGGCCTTTAAAAGAATTCTATTATCATCTATTGACGTTGTTACGTGCTCCGATGCAGAATCGAATAACAATAACTGATGTTATAGCCAAAATTGTTAAGATATCTATGAAATTCTTTCCCAATGGGGGATTACGGCTCAATCGAATTAAAGGAAAATAGTAAAAAAATACGAATGTATATGCTGAATAACGAATATTAAAAAAAAAAAATTAAATGGTATAATTGAGATATTTCGGAAATAAAGGGTTTTTTGTTATAGCGCTTCGACACTAATATGAAAATATTTTGATTGGCGACCTAGAGACCACCTATACATGCATAACAAATAGCGTGTTAGGAGGTGGGGGTTACTACCAATGGAAGTTAAGAAATTCAAATTCGAAAGGACGGGCTAACATTCCTGTACAACAGTTTTCAAACAGTTTTTATTTTAACATAAATTTCTTGCATTAAACTTAATAATTTAAATACACCTGTAATTATAAAGTATGTAGACTTATACAGTGTTATAATATTCATTTATTTTTATGTAAATATAACTTAAAATAGCATATATTTCAAGAACATTTAGGTCCATGATGAAAACAGTTTGATATAAAAACACATAAATGTGACGTCACGTCAATCTTTTCAAAATTCGGGAGACCATAACTCGCTTATTAATAGGAATTTTTTCACCGGATTTTCATCAATAGTCTTAGTTTTCCTAATATTTTCCGATGAAATTATAAAAAAAAAATGGTGTAATCCCCCATTATAGTATTCATTCAAAATTGCATACATGGCAGTTTCTCATCCATTCAGAAACTATAGTATAATTATAAAAATATATCTGAAAATGCTTTTTCTTAATCATTCATCATTCTAAATAGTGCGAGAAAGGAAAAACACAGCACTGATTGCAAGATTATTCTAATTGATGCGGTGCAGTTAATATTACTGGCAGTAATATTGACCGTGTAAAATTTACTTAATGTGGATATTTCATCATGTGTAGCCGCATAACCACCATAACCAATTACTCCAGCAGAACAGTCTGGCAGTCACTGGTTTGATGATGGGAACTACTACTTACAGTGTCGGCCAATAAAAGAGAGCCGGGTTCGGTAGTATCATCAAGACCGAAAAAATCCGCGCGTTTTTATAGTGTGTAATATATTTTCGCATTTATAAAATAAATAAAATGAAATTTGCGTCAATAACACAGTTATATAGGAAGAAATAATTATGTGTATAATTTATATAAAAATTCGATATGATTCGAATCCCCTATTGTGAATGGATTATTTCACCTCCTGTTTTTCTGTTTGAACACAGGGATAATGGGGTCCTCCACTATAACAAAAAATAATAAAATGTACACTTTGTACTTAAAGTACTATTTAATAAATGATGATTAAGATAAAATATATATTTTTTTAATAATTGCTTTACGAGATATTTGAAATTTGTCATTGTCACTGTGACGTCATAATATTGCTATCTTTCTTTCGCAGGCTACTGTAGAATCTGGTGCGGAGCGAGAGAAAGATAGGAGTGTCGTCGGGACGTCATATGGACATTAAAGATCAAATGCAGTTAAACTAAAAACAATTAATATTTTTTAATACGACGAATTGCTTCAAAATTAAACGAACTTTCATTTAAAATAATAATAATAATAATAATAATAATAATAATAATAATAAAAAAAATAGAGTGTAGGACCCCATTTAGGTTCATAATCATAATGAAATAGAAAAATTAATTTTTTCTTACTTTTATTTCTTTTAAGTTCAGATAAAAAACTAAAGTGAAATCAACATACATGTAAGCTTTGTCTATATGCAACGGTATTTCCGCCTTGGTTACCGTCCGAATCGTCCGGTTTTAAATGCAATTTTCTGGTTTTAATTTTCATGAGACGGAACGGACTAATCCGAACGTTAGGAAATTTGTCATTGAAAAGTTTATTTTCTAACAATCTGGTAACTACCTTTTGTTTTCTATTCTGTTTTATTTATTTTTTTTTAAATGAGTTTGTTTTAAATCAGGGCAAGAAACGAAGTACATACGATCATAGTTAATCGAAATTGAGTACATATTTTTAAAACTAGTTTTATTCAAAAACTAGTTTACTTTTTCCTTAACCAAATTTTAAAAGTTTCATTAACGCATTAACCGGTTAACTTATTTATATAAATAATTCCAATATTAGTTAAAAATGTAAGAATATGCGTTCATTTAGCGTAAAAAACAGTTACTTTTGTTAGGTACCAATAAAAAGTTGAAAAATAATTTTCCCCTCTACCGGGGATAACACGAAAACCGAGCCATAGGCGTTTAACATGGGGAAATTAGTTTTTCCTTGCGCAAAGGTGGCCTATTAATTTTAACCAAAAATTCTTCAAATAAATGTTATAGTGAATTAAATTCTGCATCTAAATAAATAATCACATTTTCTTTAGCACTTTTCGTAACCGAATAAATTGAATTTAAAATTTTATAAAAGTAGCTTCTTTATAGTGTTAGCCATGATATTGAAATAAAATCTTTGTCAGAAATTATAAAATATAGTTTTCACCAAAATAATACTGCTCAATGATTAGTATCTTCTCTTCCTGAGTATAATTCTCCATTTTCAATAATGATAACTCAAACAGAGCTTTTTTAAGAGGTAAAATATGTCATAATCTGACAGATACGTTTCTGACAGGTAAAACATTTCACAATCTGACAGATACGTTTCTGACAAGGTAAAATGTCATTATATTTGTTTCTAATTTTACCTATCAGAAACGCTCTGTTTTGAGTTATCATTACTGAAAATGGAGAATTATTCACAAGAAGAGAAGATAATAATAGTACATAGTATTATTTTGATGAAAATTATATTTTATAATTTCTGAAAGGTAAAATGTCATAAAATTTGTTTGAAATTTCATTTTTATACCATGGCTAACACTATAAAGAAGTAAGTTTTATAAAATTTTAAATTCAATTTTCTCGAATACCAAAGATGCAAAAGAAAATTAGAGTATTCGTTTAGATGCAGGATTTAATTCTCTACTATATATATATTTGAAGCATTTTTGTTTTTAGCCAAGGAAAAACTGTTTTCCCATGTTAAACGCCTATAGCCTGGTTTTCGTGTTACACCCGGTATATATTCAAATTCGCCCCGATACACCGATATACACAAAAGTAAAGCGGTGAGCGTGTAGTTTACTGTTTACAACAAAGAAAATAGATAGATACTGCACCAGAGATAACATATCTATATACATAGGAAAAGACGCCGGTACACACAAGTAAAGTGGCGAGCGTGGAGCGCCGTGTCGAGGCGGGGAGACTCGATGAGTCACGAGGGTGGTCGAATAGCACGTCCCGTCCGTCGTGCCGTAGGAACCGTTTTTGTTCTTACCCCGACTAGGCGCACTATTAATTTTTTCACATCAAAAACGATTTTAATTTGCTGCGATTAATAATGGGGGATTACACCATTTTTTTTATATAATTTCATCTGAAAATATTGGGAAAACTAAGACTATTGATGAAAATCCGGTGAAAAAATTCCTATTAATAAGCGAGTTATGGTCACCCGAATTTTGAAAAGATTGACGTGACGTCACATTTATGTGTTTTTATATCAAACTGTTTTCATCATGGACCTAAATGTTCTTGAAATATATGCTATTTTAAGTTATATTTACATAAAAATAAATGAATATTATAACACTGTATAAGTCTACATACTTTATAATTACAGGTGTATTTAAATTATTAAGTTTAATGCAAGAAATTTATGTTAAAATAAAAACTGTTTGAAAACTGATGTACAGGAATGTTAGCACCTCCTTTCGAAGTTGAATTTCTTAACTTCCATTGGTAGTAATCCCCACCTCCTAACACGCTATTTGTAATGCATGTATAGGTGGTCTCTCGGTTGCCAATCAAAATATTTTCATATTAGTGTCGAAGCGCTATAACAAAAAACCTTTTATTTCCGAAATATCTCAAATATACCATTTCATTTTTTTTTATTAATATTCGTTATTCAGCATATACATTCGTATTTTTTTACTATTTTCCTTTAATTCGATTGAGCCGTAATCCGTAATCCCCCATTACCGGTGTTTTAATAAATAAAATTTTCGATTTCGGTTTCTTTTAAAAATCACGAGTTCGGATTTAAAATTCCTATATCGATTTAAGAAAACAAAACCGTTCTTTGTTTTTATTTTAAATTAACAGTTATTATTGCTCATTGCTCAGGTTTGAGAAAAACATTTTTTCTATTTTGATTGTTTAATATGTACTTTCTGAATCTCATTTGGATGTTATAAAGTACTTTTTTAAATAACCCAAACCTAATTTCTGTTAGGTTGGTAAGTACTACTGGAATGCAGTAATAATATCAGTGACCTCTATATACAAAATGGACCGGCTACTCCTATCTCTTTACAACGGCGCGAGCTGTATCCACTCAACTGTCATGGTGGGGTGGCTATCTCTTTCTAACAGTGAGAAGTACGCATGCGTCAGCTAGTACTAGTTCGACGAATTAACGATGAACATGAAGATGAAAGCATTTAAATAGTTTGATCATATCTGCTTGGTCCAACTATACACGAAAGTTAGAGAGAGATAGACACCCCACCAGTCAGGCGGGTGGTATTCTCGGTGGATACACGCAAGTTATTCAAGCCGCCGGTCCATTTTGTATATAGAGGTCACTGAATAATATACATAAGTAAATGTCAATCACTGTTACCAACAATCAAATATAAAATTAAATATTCCTAATCAATGTTCATAAATTAGAAAATGAAATATTTTTTAAATATCTTTCGACAAAAGAACCAAAATAGACAAAATAGTATAAAATACACATTTCATAAGACATTTTAGCACATTTATCCCGTAGAAAATTCGCGGCAAACCGCTAGTTTCTAAATAATAACGCGTGCGCAAAAATCATGTCTTATGAAACATATTTTAATATATTTTGTTTTATAAAATGCCCAGCCCACTTGTGTTTTATTTTGATTTTCATTTTTTCTTTTTTATAGTAAATTTTAGGATAATAATATAATATGTAATTTTAATCAATAAAAAAGAAGACAATCTAAAACTGTTTATCTTTAATTTCATTTCATTATTTTGTGTTCTTCGTTTTCTCTTTTATATTTTAAAATAAAACATTTACTTTTACTCATTATTTAGTGAAACTTAGTTTATAATATAACAAGATTTTTCATGTGGGCAAAATTTCAACAACCCTGTCATCGCGTGATACGCTACGAGAAAAGGAAAGTAGGGAAAATATAAGGTAGACGACATGTTGAAATGTGTATTTATGATACCGTACGTGGCATTAGTCGTGAGCTAAACAATACATTCGTTTCAGTTTGCAGGCACACGGGGACATGTAACTGTATGTGTGTTATATTTGTGCAGGGCGGCCCAGGCGACAGACACGCACACGACCTTGTCGTCGCTGTGGAACTGGACGGCTTGCAGCGGGTGCTTGACCTGCAGCTCAATAGGAACCTCCTCCCTCAAGGCTACTTCCGCCGATATCAGAAGAACGGAAGACATGTTGTTGATAGGCCTCAAATTCACGTAAGCCCACCACAATTATACAGTGTGTTAATTAAAAATCTGGCCATAGGCGTTTACATGGGAAAACTGTATTCTTTGCGCAAAAGTCCCCACTGAATTTTAGACAAAAATGTTTCAAATAAAAGTTGTAGATAATTATATTCTACGTATAAATTACTAAACAGTTTTAATTTCGCACTCTTGTTAACTAGTAAAATCTAATTTGAAATTGAATAAAGATTGCTCATTTGTAGCAATAGCCGTGGAATTGAAACAAAGTTACAAAGAAGTGCCTATCGTTCTGCACCTACACAGGTATTATTTTAAAATCTAACACTTAAATAACTTTTATTATTATTACCATTTTCACATTTTCCAACCTATAGAATTAAATTTCTGACAGTTCAAACGATATGAATTTGTTTGTAATTTCTTTCAATTCCATGGGTATTACTACAAATGACAGGGGTCTTAGTTGTCATAAATTCCTAAAAATTCATAAATTCACCCAAAAATCCTAAAATTGTCATAAATTAAAAAGTATGTCATAAAAAATCATAAATTCTATTAACAAATTCGAATAACTAATGCAAATCGACATCTTATATGTACCAATAATTTTATATATTTTATTCAATTTTGACGTTTTAAACTGTCATTATTAACTCCATAGCAACAATTATAAGTAACACATTTTTCACATGTGAATTAAAAAATTTTTTAAATCACTCACAAAATTTTAATTCACTCTGAAACAAATAATGCATTTAAAATAACATCAGGTACGAAAATAACACTCACCATAATATTTATCATACATTATCAGCAATTTTCATTATTTTTCACGGCACAAATGACAGACGATAAAGCATTTTAAATTGATGATTTGACGTCTATCAGCGACGATTGTCATGCTCAGCCTACTAACTGATTAGTTTATTATTTTTGTAAAATGAAATATAATGGTTTTTATTAGTATTTTCGTCAGAATTGAATAAAATATTGTACAAACCACGTGAGCTAAGAATGTTTATTCACTCGAAGAAATTAACTCACTCGCCCTTACAGGCTCGTAAGCTAAACTTTCTTCTCATGAATAAACATTACCTTAGCTCACTTGGTGTGTAAATATCTATTATGTAAGGGTATTTTTTATTTTGTTTAATAAACATAAAAGTCCTAAATTTGTCATAATTTTTGTTGTTAAAATGTCCTAAATTCCTAAATAAATTATTAAATTTGTTGCTAAGACCCCTGAAATGAGCAATATTTGCACAATTTCAAATTAGATTTTAAGTTACCAAATGTGCAAAATTATATCTGTTTAGTGATATAGGCGAAGACTATAATTATCTACTTTTATTTGAATCATTTTTGTCTAAAATTAATTGGGGACTTTTGAGCAAAGAAAAACTATTTTCCCATGTTAAACGCATAAGCCTAATTTAATTAACATACTGTATATATATAGGTAATATACAGGTTTTCATTTTTGTCACAGTAAATGCATTTATTTTTATTATTAATGAGACAAAAAATGCTTCATTAAATATACCTTGTTCCACCTTAAGAATAAACGTGGTACGTGGTATTACCATCTACGGCCAATTTACACTATTAAAAATCAAAGAAGTGGGATGTCAAATGCAATGTATTTATATTAAAGTAATAATACCGAATGAACACGTGAAGCCGTGGCAAATTTTATGGAGTGACGGAAATTGCAATTAAAAAGTTGGAGCAGCTGTACTACGTTAACATATTTTTCTGTTGTATTCGCAGCAAATAAAGGAAATTCTTCATTGAAATGAAAGCAACGGCATAAATTATGAAGGGAAAATATAAGAAAAGTACGAACCAAAACATATGAATTTCTATCTGATTCACCAAATCTATAAAGACTATACGAAATATGTCAAAAATAGAAAATTGTTCTATTTCATACAACTACCAGTATTGTACAGTATGTACCAGTATGTTCTTTATCGTGGTTGTAAACTATATTATAGTGTAGAGATAAAACAGTGCAAAATATATTACGTACCACGAATTGTTACTGCACGGCTCTAGAATACACGGTCTCCATTCACACGATATTATTTACGCACTAATCGAAAAGTACAAACTAATTTGTTTATCCACAATCCTATATTATCATTAAATCACACGCTAAGTCACTAATTAATTTAATAAAACGTAAACAAACACCCCGCCAGTAAGCGAACCGTTCTCGTTCAATAATTTTACTCAATATTTGTTATTGAATAATATAGATCATCTAGAAGATATTTATATTGAATATTTCTGCAATATGTTTTATTGTTCTTCGACATCAAGTTATCAAATAGATTGCCTGTTAATGGAAGCCAAACATTTATCATGATATGATAAAGTTTTACGCACAGACGCTCCATTTATGTAATATACTCTTAAATAAATTAGGTAGCTGTGGCGATATTCCTATTCACGCTGCTTTAGCGTTAATAGACGAAAATACTACAGAACAGAGCATTCGTATTTCAATAATAAATCGCGCTAATGTTTGCCTTTAAGTAGGAGGATCACATTGTGTGACAATAAATATGGAACTTATTTTGTTTTCTAATATTAATCGTTGTTAATAATGTTTAGAGGTAATAAATATTTATTTTTTATCAATAACTTGCATCATCTATTTTCAAAACCCGGCAAATCTATTTTAAGCCCAAAAATGAGTTTGATACTGCAACGGATCCGTCTTCTCATTCTCCTAAACTTGGTTTGGTGTTTACATATTAAAACTCAATAAATCATACATACATACATACATACATACATAAAATCTCGCGGGTCCCACTTAGTGGGTTGGCAAAAACCTGAAAACAATAGTAACAATAAGAAAAGGTATAAGAGTAAGAGCTCAGCTGACTCACTTCACTCTTTAACAACATTCTTCTTTCGCCTTGTCCACAATCATCATAGCATTCATACATAAGAACATATTAAAGCGACCGATTTTCGGTAGCGAATAACCGCATCCAGACCACAATAATAGTTACGCAACAATCATCCTTCGCCACACATTCCTATCCATCCACACTTCTTCACCTCAGCCACATTCATAAACGTATTCATACATAAGAGCATAAGAACATATTACAGTGACCGATTTTCGGTAGCGAATAACCGCATCCGGACCACAATAATAGTTCATCCTTCGCCACACATTCCTATACAAACATACTTTGTTCACCTCGTCCACATAAAAGTTCAGCTGTCTCTCCATTCTCATAAACATTCTTACTAACCATACATCTTCACACCACAATAGTTAAGAAACAATCATCCTTCGCCACACATTCCTATCCAGGCACACTTCTTTCACCTCAGTCACATTCATAATCGTATTCATACATGCTCTTCTTCTCTTTCCACTCGGAAACTTACTTACTCAATAAATCGATATGATATTTTCGTTTAGAATATCAGGTTAGTTTTAAAACTCGACAAATCCACAACTGCTGGCAGTTTTTTTTGCGATTACCCACAATTTGACGTAAGTGGATTCATTTATAGGGCATCTGCATGTGACGTTTCAACATGGCGGCCACCAGCTGATCTTGGACATCCAAACCTTCAGTTTGCATTGTGCCGTAAGCTTTTATTGTGTTTTTACGGCACTTATTGTTTTATTTGGGAAAAACTGATTAGTGCGTGCAAAAGTGAGTATATGAGGAGTGTTTTCCATAAAAAATAAGTCAGGACAGTCTTATTATTTAATGAGTTCCAGGTTATTAAATTAAAACTAACCCAATCCCATTTTTTGTGTATACTTTTATTGCATATAAAATAATTTAACCATAATCGGATAGGAACATATTGCAGGAATGTTTAAATATATGTAATTTTCTTTAATAATATGTATAAAAAACATGAAAAAATATTTTTTAAATGACAGAATTACAAATTTTGAATGAAGTTTTTTTTAGTAACAGAAAAAATGTATATATTTGTGTCTGTTGCTCACAAAGGTTTAAAAATTAGATAGGTAATCAATAATTGATTTCATATTGATTTTTAAAAGGCATTTATAATCCTCGTCAAAAAAATGTCAAATCCACATTATGTATCCACTTAAATTTATCGATTTAACGTACTTTGGCTTCCAAAGATAAATTTTTGACGTATAATCTCAATAAGCTCATTTATATACAATAAAAATACACAATATGACAATAAGAAAAATGAACTCAAAGATAAATGTATATATTTCAAATTTAATTTTCTTTATAAATTAAAAAAATCTAATAATTCAATTTATTTTAATTTCAATATTCATGTTTTCATTTAACAATACACATAAAAAAAACTTATACAAACTCAAATGAATGTAATACAACCTGATGCTACAAGCTACTTATTTCAATTTAATATTTTTAAAAATATATTTATAAATACGACAGCTTTGTTTTACTAGCAAATAATTCATACACTTATCTTTAATTATGGCTAATTACATTTTAAAATAGCATGTATAAATTTAGGAAAACCTGAATTTCTTGTACAGAAAACACATTCGCTGCATAAGACGCAATGTTAAACTGAAGCTTGGTTGCCCGAGATCAGCTGATCATCCGCCATGTTGTGACGTAGGTGCAGGTGCCCTATTCATTCAAATTATTCATTTTTACCTTCCGTCACCTTTAGGTAAGGAAGGTATTGTCTTTGGTCAAAAAATTCGGTGGTGAGTTTTTAATGAATAAGCACGTTTTAGGGTCCCTACAATACAAATTTACTATTTTTAAGATGATGTCTGTATGTATGTATGTATGTATGTGTGTGTGTGTGTGTATGTGTGTCCGTGTGTGTGTGTGTGTGTGTATGTGTGTCCGTGTGTGGCAATTTTTTCTCCGACGATAACTCCAATACTACAATTCTAAAAATTATAATTCTTTCGTATTCCTCTTCTGTACATCCATATGAAGAGTTGATTAGATTTTGGTTATAATCGATCCACCGGAAGTACCCTTTTTTGAGGTTTTTAACAGTTTTTCTTAAAAAAACGCAGTTAAATATTATTTTTTGACATTTTGTTATTATATTTATTAAAGAAAATACTCTTTTCTATTTGGTTTGATTATTCATTTTCCTTCATATTCAATAGATGTAGAGTTAAAGCATTATAAAGAAATTAATTTTCAAAAAATAGTCAGCTTTGTTATTTATCATGGAAACAGCTGACATAATTATTCAAAAAAATTTAATTGACAGATGTCAGTTGCAAGTGCAAAACCAAATATGGAAAAAAGTATAGGATCTAAAATTGGTATGCCATAGTGTTGCTCGCAAGTGACACGCAGAGAAAGGCCAAAGAGAAGATGGAAGGACATTACTTAGTGTAGTTTATGTTACAATTTTATTGGATTTATAGAACCTTTTTAAATGAACTTTTGGTATGGAATTTGTAAAAAATAGTATGTGTTCGTGTTCGATTTTACATGATATTATATAGAATCTGTTCCAAGGACCTTTTGGTATGGGATTTGTACAAAATATATGGAATTGAGGGAAGGTCTTGTGCTGACCACAACAGATTTTTAATTTTCTGTTTGTTTTAGCCCCTTGAATCAAATCCCAAAAGACGGGTGTTACTTTTCTTCTGAGTCATTCTGAAAAAAATAAACTAAATTATTACATAATTCAATTCAGTGTGTTGAAGAGTGTAGGGAGAGCATCAATAATACTGAACATTATTATTACACAATATTATTGAAAGCGTAGGGGCCGCGTTACGCAACCACTTATTGTACAATTTTAATACTCGTAATTATACTCGCTGCCAAATAAATATGAACTGATGCTCCATTTTTCCCTTCTCTCTGCCCTGACCCTTGCCATACGATGTTGCCGCTTCTTCATAACTTTGCATTTTCAATATAACCAATGGAATTGGCAACAGTGTAGAAATATCCAGTTCATATTTATTTGAAGGCAAGTATAGTTTGTTTTCATTGTGAGTAGGCTTACTTAGGGCCAGTTGTACAATACACAGTTTGTATCTACGGTTACGTAACATACAGTTAACCTAACCACTGGTTAAAAAACACAATTAGTTGTATCATTTCTATTTTCCTAAAGGTTACCTAGCAGTCTGCCAATTAACACTGGATCAGTTTTTCCAAATTATACTATATAAAACAAAATATAAATTTTATTTTATTGCAATTTTGACATATACGTCAGTTTTCATAAAAATTAAATTTACAAAATGTCAAAAACTAAGCGTAATAGAACATCTAATTTTACGCAAGATGATTGTTTAAAATTAATGGATTTTGTCACCCAGTATAAAGATATAATAGAGAATAAAAAAAAAACTGATGCGATCACAACACAAGTTAAGGTAAATAAATTATTATAAAAAGTGCGTGAAGTATTCTTGGTTATTGGATAAAAGAAATAAGCAGGAATGCAGTCGATGTATAAAATTTTATTTAATCAAAAAAGCCGATGTTTCGCTTCCTGCTGAATATTTTAAAATATTTTTTTAACAAGTGTAACAAATTATTTAAAAATATTCATATTTCGTTTTAGACTAAATAAAACTTTATACATAGACTGAATTCCTGCTTATTTCTTTTATCCAATACCCAAGAATACTTCATGCACTTTATATAATAATTCATTTACCTTATCTTGTGTTGTGATCGCATCAGTTCCTACTTCTTAAAAACATATTTTCTAATAATTCATCTTCAAATCATATTCAACCACCAAACGTCGTCGAAAATCCATTACAAATAGTTAAACAAACGTCAAATGTCATGTGTCATACGTTAACACTTTGTTAAATCATTAACCCCTCATTTCATCAAAAGTTAAAAATATTGGCTGGTAGCACAAGCCCTGTTTTAACTAAAACGCTGTTTTAAGAAATGTCAGATTTCATTATTTAATAACAAAAATAAATAGTATCAAATTTATCAAAATATGATTTTAAAGCAGAACATAGTTTGTATTCAAACAAATATTTTTAAAAAAATCGTGCTTTAAACATAAAGGTGAAATTAAATATTGAAATTTGAATTTGACATTTCTTAAAACAGTGTTTTAGTTAAAACAGGGCTTGTGCTACCAGCCATTGGGTGGAATTCAGTGGGTTGTATTAAAGTCTGTATTAAAGCTTGTATTAAGTATATGGCAACATTGTAATATTTCCCAAATCTATCAATGAGATTCAATTGTGATATAGAAATTTTACCGCAGGGAAAAGTAATACAGATATCCTTTATTCAAATGAAGAAGTATAATTGTAAATGGAAGGTGTAAAAGGAAACTTGCAAAAAAAAATAGCAAACATTAGGTTAGAAATATGTCAAATTTTATGTGTCAAATTTCATACCTGAATGTTAATGAATTTTAAAATATCTCAACAGTGGCGGCTGGTGATATCTTTGTATGGTAGGGCACAAAAATTTAAAAAAGTAAATAGAGTATATTAAATTATTTAATCTTTAAGATACAGAAGCCATCTTCGTAATTAAGAGGGTACTAGACGATTACAATTCAACAATAACAGATTACCTCGGAAAATGTCGGACATACTCGGAAATCTTCGTTTAAATTGGGCTCTGCCCGGAACAGGCTTAATGCAGTCATATGCAGCTTCGCGCGCTTCGCTGCTATTGGTCAAAATTCGAGTAAAAGTAGTGGGAGACCGGGGCAGAAACATTTGTGCCCTAGCTTCTAGCAGCATATCGGTACGTGCACACGTCAGTATATAGGCTATCTAGCTATCGGCGGTGTAGTAAGAATTGCATAATAATGAAAGTAAATAAATAATAATTAATGTACTTTTAAAATGTATATGTACTCGCTTATTTATTTTTTTCTTGTCTTTTTATTTGGTAGGGCTGCGCCCTTGTGCCCTATAGCACGAGCCGCCACTGTATCTCAATCCCCGTTTTGATCAGTTTTAATATTTGTAATTTTTTTATCGTAATTATATGGCTTTCTTACTTCTATTAATAATATTTTTTTCTTTATTTGATCCTTTGGTCTCTCACTTTTTTCTGACAGGTATTACAAAGTTGCCAAAATATTTTTGACAAAGAACTGTTTTAGCTTAAAACACGCTAATACAACCCACTGAATCTCACCCATTCTGGTTAAGAGTCATGGTTACGCTTAACCCGTTATCTTACAACACATTTTTTGACTAACCAGCTGTTAATTACTAACCCTTGCCTTAACCCTTGATTGTACAACTGGCCCTTAATCCATAGTTTTCCTTGGGCGTAAGATAATTAGTTGTATTGTAGGCATTTCTGTGCGATTTATATGGAATGAATTTTTTTTAAATTTTTGTATGTACTACGTGTAACAGTTTAATTAGTACTGTATATCCGGGCATCAGATCCCGCATGTAATCAAAATATCCACCATCCACCTACCACCAACATTCATTTAATACACCAAACTTGCCTCGACCGTGGCAAATATCATTATCTCACATCCACTTTGAATACCGTTTTAGCCGAGGTTTCAGCACAAGTTGCCTTGCTCATAATTTAGGGCTGAGAAAAAAATCAATAAAATTTGTGATATCAAAATATCGATAAATATATAATATATAATAGCGTTATTATCGGTGTCGGTATTTATCGAAAAAGTTTTATCCATTAATAGTTGAACATCGCTATGAAATTAAATAATTATTATTGATCATATTAACAACAACAAAAAATAAATTATATATCAGCAAAATATATCGTCATCATTACCGATGTCTACATGTGTTGTAGATACTGGCACACCCAGAAATGGGTAATATGCCGTGATGATATATATATGTATATCAGCTATTTCAGCTAACTTGGTCGAACTGTAAGGACACATTGGTGAGTGACGTCACATTTTGATGCCGCGTAACTTTATTATCAAAATTATGCAGAAAAGTTTAATATTTTTGAGAATGATTTTTTTTTTTTTTTTTATTTAGAAAGAAAGGCCGTACAACAGGCCAAGGCCCAATAAAAGTACAGCACAGTTAACAATATACATAAAGAATAAAAGTTTCTAGCTCGACAGTATAATAATAAATAATGAGAAGTACAAACTAAGGATCAGACAAAGAATGCGAGAAAACATATTTTAGAAATGATTTAAACTTAAATAGTGAACAATTAAAAATATCTGGAACATTATAGCTAAGAATCATGTTATTGAAAGAACACATTAATCGATTTACTGTAGAAAACATAGCAGCATTGGTTTTATATTTTTTAGAAGAGAATGTTTTAAGAGAACGAGTAGAATAAGAAGGCACACGCAGAGATATTTTACTTAAAAGGACGGGACTATCTATATAATTATTTATGATTTTGTATAAAAATGTCAAATCCAACACTTCTCTACGTTTTTGTAAAGTGACGAAACTGACAGAATTATAAGGGAATTTCCAATTTAAAGCTGAAATAAATAAATATCATGATTGTCTGATGTATGATTCAAATATCTTAAAGTTACATTATGAACAAAAAAATTGAAATTTTTTTGGGAAGACCCCATTACCATGTTTACCAAAATAGCGAATTATCGAAATTAATCGACAAAAACTCTCGCAAATACCGAAACCAGACCGAAACTTATCATTACTTATTGATATTATATTTATTGATAATACCGATCGAGGCTATTCTGTAAATCAATCACTATCATTTATCGATCATTAACGAGCTAATGATCGATTGTAAATTATACTGTAAGTCACTTGATCATTAAAATTTGTTAATGACACATGAAGATTTATCGATCTGGAATATGTTGTGGTTTTCTCTTAATGATCGATAACAAATGTTCTTACTCTGATGAAAATGTTAAGCAAATCTTTTAGTGAATCCGAGAACTTTTTAACGTATTTCAAACTTTAATCAAACAGTAATTAAATCAACAAATAATTGAAATATAGATAAATCGATAATGTGATCATAAAAAATAAATGATTGTCATTAATTTATAGATCGATAACAAATAGTGATAAAGTTACAGAATAGCACCGATATCGATATTTCGATATCACAAATTATTTCGGCAAGATGAATTTATCGATACTAATAATCGAATATCGATATCAAATATTTTGTTTACCTGGTCTAACTTATAATCAGGGCAAACGCCATTCTGTGTTAATGTAATGGGTGATGTTAACGACTTGTGTTCCACAAAAGTTAATTTATTTTGATATTATTTATTAATCTGGTGTTCACAACTATATAAATATTAAAAATTTAGGTATTAAGCTATATATTGAACAAAAAAAAAACATTTTTATTAAATATTTCATGATATATGCTTCAAAATGTTGCGAAAGTATGTTGAAAAATGTATAAAATATTAATCTCATCGATATAACACAATATCTTGTTAAATAAATCAATATTGTAAATAAAAACAAGTTTTTCCTGTTTATCTCAAAACTAGTCAAAAGGCGGTTAAGTCTTTTTACCAGAAATCCGACGATTTATAAAGCTACTATAATGAAATAGAAGTAATGAAATAAGTACCTAATATTCATTAATTATGACATAAATTTATTAAACTCCCAAAATAAAAACATCCCACACTATAATTCCGTTGACTGTTCACAATAATTTGTTCAATAACGAATATCTCTTATATTATTATAGGATGTGGAATTATGCCAATATCAAGGAAAGATTAGAGGTGTTCCCGAATCATGGGCAGCGTTGTCTACATGTAGGAAGGGACTTTCTGGAATTATATTTGATGGAAGCGAAAAATACTACATAGAAGGAGCAGCTGATGAGGACAAGAGTGCCTTAGATGATCACCACTTTTTATATAAACATTCTGACTTAGTGGAGACAAATAAAACTTGTGGTTATGAAGATACTGCTCATCATCATGTATTCCCAGAAGAAAATATTAATAGAATTGTAAGAGTAAGTAATCTGTTTTGTACTTTTTATAATGAATGCCGTGCAGGTGTTCAAAATAACGTTACCGGTATAGCGACATGCAAGGATGTGAAATTACCGTATTTTATTTTTTGGTATATTACTGTAGTAATTTACCGATTTATATTACCGTAATTTACTAAGAAATTATCGGGAATACCATTCATATATTTATAAATATATATTTTTTATATAATTAAAAAATAAAAAGTATTTTTTTTTTTCTACAGCAGATTTTAAAGTGTGCTTTTGTCTACTCCAAATAATAAATCAAGTAGCACTTTAACCACAAGGGTAGATAAAATAATACTTTAACAGTAAGGGTAGATAAAAACTTTAAATTATTATTAAATTTTAAAATTGTGCTGAAATAATAATGTAATTTATAATTGATTTTTCTTGTTTTTTAAAATCTGCTATACAAAAAATTAGAATTTTATACACCACGATAAATTTAATTATCGGTTCTCGAAAAATAATTCATTCGAGATAAATCGCTCCTGAATTAAAACTCTCCGCTCGTCGATAATTTAGACTTTTATCGTTTTGTATAAAATATAATTATATAATATCGTGATACGAAACAATCCGTCCGTATATTTTCAAACTATTTCAGGATTTATAAGTAATTCAAAATATGAAGCTTTATTTTATATATTATAAATAAAACAATAAATAAAAACACAAATTATTTTCATCATTTTATGGAGTAAATATTGAAAATAATAATAATTTCATTACAAAAAAATCTTTGTCGATAACCAAAACATTCAAATTATTAACTAATTAGTAATTACATATTTCTTAAAGAAAAGTATCTAAGCGACGCGCTATTTGAATTTACCAAATTTTTGATCACCCATGGCCCGTGGCCTTATATATTGCCATTTTTTTTTTTTTAATTTATTTTTTTGATTTTTCTATTATTTTAATGATATAGGAGGGTATACGAGTATTCCTATTTCAGTCAAGAATTTTTTTCAATACCTGCGCCGAAAGTGCCACCTTTCGTGCCTGTTTTGAGGGACGAAAGTGGCCATTTTCAGCTGAACGAATTTTTGTTTTCCTAGTGACTCAAAGTAATGACGTAGCGGGATGCAATAGGATGTATGACACTCAAGGTGGCATTTTCGGCGTAGGTATTGAAAAAAATATCGTGTGCGCTACGGGACGAAAGCATTTCGCGACTCGTGTGGTGGCAATCCTCGCTTCTCTCGGGCTGCCAACCCACACTCGTCGCAAAATGCCTCTTTCGTCCCTAGTTGCACAATATACTATTCCGCACTTGCTCAATCTGGTTTAAGTGCGCTAACTCTGGGGAGGATTGAACTTATTTTTTCACAATAATTATTATGTTTTGTGTCGCTGAAATTAAAATTGGCTGCTAAGTGTAATTTTTCGGCGCTTTGCTTTAAATTTGCTTTTAAAATATCTCAGTAACCTTTGTTATTTATTATATATTCAACTGTTCTTATACAATTTTTATCGTAACATTCAGAATCGATAGAGTGAACGATTCATTTAATTAAATATTAACTTTTTCCTGCAAACTTTTTGCTTACTATCTGATCCGTATAATTGTATTAAACTTACTTACGTTGCTGAAGAAACCTAATATAGAATTAAAAGTATAAAATTTAAAAGCAACAATTAAATACGGCGGTAACAGTATTATGGTTTGGGGGTGAAAATATTAACTTTTATTGTAACAATCATAAATAGCAAAAGTTACCTGTGTATTTTAAAAGCAAAATTGAAACAAAGCATTAAAAAATTAAAGTCAAACGAAATATATTTGTTTTAATTTTAATGGTTTGATAGTCGTACGGAAACTTTTTATAATAAAAGTATGAATACTTTCAATACTTACTCCGTAAAATAAATAAAATAATTGTTTTTCCTTTTTTATGTATTAATCAAATTCATAAACGAGTAAATAATATATAAAATATTTTGATTTTGAAACATTTGTACGTATAAATATTAAGATAGAAAATTACAATTCTTAAAAAATATGAAAATGTTATGTCACATAGTTAACAGGAAAATTTTTAATTTTTTTTTATAAATATGTCATTTAGTTTAAAAAAAAAACTCTTTTAACTTACGACAAACAATATTTAGTAAATTATTGTAATTTACTCTGTAATTTACGATTTACATTCTTGTCTGCATAATATTTTGAAAACTACAAATGATACGGTCTCGTTTAAATTCATCAATTCATTATTAATTAATTTCTTTTTTAGAGCAAGCGAGCAACGGAACCTCAAATTAGAGGTCCATATAATGCTAATAAACGATCACGATACGTTGAACTAGTTTTAGTAGTTGATAATCGAGAATATAAGGATATGAATGAGAATTTAAGTAAGGTTTATAAACATTGCAAAGAAATAGCTAATATAATAAATGGAGTAAGTATAGTAACAATTACATAAATTCCAGAAATGTTCTACTCATGTTTTCTTTTAGTTGTATTCGTCGTTAAACATATTCATCGCATTAGTCGGCGTTGTAGTGTGGACTGAACATGACGAAATAGACTTGTCGCCAAGCGGTGATAAAACTCTTACAAATTTTTTACATTACCGTAGAGAAAAATTAATTAAGGAGCATCCTAATGACAATGCGCAACTTTTAACGTAAGCTAATGTAATTACAATTAAAAACAATAATAATGTAAGTATAATTTGTTTACAGTAAATTCGTGTTCAATAAAGGTGTTGTTGGTAAAGCTTTGAAAGGACCAATTTGTACCTTCGAATATTCTGGTGGAGTATCAATGGATCACTCTACAGTTGTTAGTTTGGTGGCTACTACTGTTGCTCATGAAATGGGACATAATTTCGGTAATAAATTATTTACACAACAATTCATGCATTCTAATCATTGACTCACTCATTGCATTGTTAAATTCGTCTAAGAAGAAGATTCCATTCATTCCAATTCATAAACTAAGTATAGATATACGTGCAATGAAACCTTTTACATATTGCCCACAATTTATCTATATATCCTTGATCATTTCTGATTCAGGCTGTTGACTGTTTATTCCAGGTGTCCCAAGCAATCCTTGACATAGCAATTTAACATGGGAAAACATTTTTTTTATTTTCAAATATTTACCCCTATTCTGTAACTCAATCGATAATAGTTATCGATCGATAATAATTTTTGACAAATAGAAATGAATGTATCATCTGTCAGTTTCATTTTTTATTCAGTGTCAGTTTTTTTTTATATAGTAAAAATTTTTAGGCAGAGTAGTCACGTCATCAAAGTTTGTAACTAGATAATGACGTCACGAAATTAGTAGGTTTACATGGTACACTAATTTAATTTTAGAAAATAATTGTATTTACCTGCGATGCTAATTTATGTGATCAAGTTAATTTATTTAATAGTCGAATAATAATTGAATATTATTGTAAAATGTAATATATTTCCAATTTATGGTATTGAAAATTCGGTGTAGGGCACACCGAGTCGGGTTTCAGAAAGAATATGGGGAGTGAATGAAGCACTTCATGAAAAATAAGAAAATTAATGTTAAATGACATTGAATATATTATTAAAAAAATTGATTTGATTTTATTTAGATTTACAATTCTGTAGTGTTATAGAAAAGTAAAGAGTAGCACTATAAATTCGATTTATTCAAAATATAATTAAAATAACATTTAAAAAATATATTATATTTGATTGAAAATACTACAATTTACAATTATTGAAATTAACACAAACTAAAAACAGAAAAGCTCAAGATCAATCTCAAAGTAACGAACTAATGACAGCAGACGCTTGACAATTCCGGGAGAAACATGTCATGTAAACGTTTAAATATTGAAATCCAATAGTACCAACATGTGGAGAAAAAATGAACTACAATTATTTTAAATAAATTAAAACTTATTAAAAACATTATGTTCGACTTTAAAATAATTGTAAATTTAATTAAAATGTACTTTACTTATAGTATGCAAAAAATAGTATTTATTTTCTTCGTTTTCCTAAACATATACAATACTACAGTGTTTTTTCATTTTGTAATGAAATGATGACGTGACTACTCTGCCTAAAATTTTTTACTATACTAAAATTATTGGCTACAATTTATAATCGATCGATAAATGTTATCGATTGAATTACAGAATAGGGGTGATTATCTGTCTTGTAAAATTAGATAGAGTATCTATTAAAATTTTAGAACATAAAACTCTAAATTTTAGATTTTGAATTTACTTCTTTGGTAACCGATTAAACTTAATGTAAACGTAAAGTCACGATAAAATGGTAAATGGTAAAACTTTTAATACATATTTTCACTTGCCTAGTTCAGGTGTCCCCAACCTTTTTGAGAAGCGGGCCACATACGAAATTTTAAAATATATGACGGATCGCATATTAATTCTTAATGGAAACCCTATTGGATTATAAAAATAAATAAACTTAAATTGCATAATGTGCGTAAGTACTATACTCTGTAAACTATAGACAGTAACTAGAAATTCTAGTGAGAAATTTCAAGTTAACCTTCAAACGTAATTGAAACGTCAAACTCTCAGTAGTTGTCAAATCACTTGTTGAATTTGCACGTGTTTTTTGTTTCATTTATCTTTTTGTGATATTTCACGAAAAAAAAAACAGTTATAATATATAAATTTTTCATCAGGGAATTTCAAAAAATAATGCAATTAATTAATTTATAATTAAAAGTTATGTGTGTGTTATGATTTTATATGAATAATGCCCAATCCTACCATCTCTGGTTAAAATTTTAACTTCCAGTTAAATAAACAATATTACATCGCATTATTGACATCAATTATAAATTTGTCATTTGACAGCTCATTTCGTTTCAGTTTTGTTTATTTAACTGGTAGTTAAAATTTTAACCAGAGGTGGTAATATTGACCCTAAATTAAGTAGATATCTATAATAGTTTTGGTTAATGAAAATATAACCTGGAAAGTATAAATGCTGACGTGACCTTCATTTTAACATTTCAATTCCGCCGCCAAATAAATCTAGTGACTTTTTTTGGTAACTTCTAGCGGTGTATGTGACTTCGTCTAGTGCTGTCTATAGTTTAAAAACACGGTATACCAAAAATTTATACCGTTTTTTTTTTATTATTTATTTTTAAATAGTAACTTTAACACATTGATGACTTGAAAATCAAGGAGTTCTAATTGTAAATTCTCGTCAACATCGTTGATCACAACAAGGATTTAGGAAAAACTGAAATATTTGTGAATTATTTTTAAATTGTAACTCGATAAAGTTTTAGACAAATTATTACAGCATGGGAAATAAGGATTTTTTTTTTTTGAACAAGTTGATTTTTAAATAATTATATTCTTGAAATTAATCAAAACTTACAAAAAATTGCACTAATAAGTTTCAACATCAGGTCAAAAATTACCGCGGGCTGTAGGTTGGGGACCCTGGCCTAGTTAATATATTAATTCCATGATGAATTGTTAAAGTAACAAATATATCCCATTTAAAACTGCTCTATAGCTACATAGAATAATTTTTACTGATTTTTATGAAATGAACAATGGACTGAGATTTGTGTACATGTTTTAATAGAAAAATGAATAAAAGAGACCATTTTCTAATAATTTTACGTATTGGTTACTAAAAAAAAATTGATTGAGCACCAAACAATAATTAATAAACGAATACTAAAAATAAAAATGTTTATATTTCATAAAAAAAAAGTATAACGAACAAAATGTGTGTACTTTAATGATCAAATATTGTGTCTGAAATAATATTTTTGATAAACAGACTTCCATCGTAGTTTTTTGGAGCACCGATTATGAATAATTTGTGGCTGCCCGAATATTAGTTTGTGCGGTGAATAACAAATATTTAGAGATTAAATCAGTATAACTTGGGTGCTTAGTCAATATAATCCTATTTTAAATTACTACAATATTCTGTGTTTATAATAGTAATTTCTTGAAAATTCCTCATATTAAGCAAGATATGATTTTTTAAAAATAATAATGTTTTTTTGGGAAATAATAAGAAAATTCAGGAAAATAAAGAGAAAAATTAAATTTTTAGGAGCAAAACAAATATAATACATAATAACCCTTACATCATTGAAAAGAGAAAAAATAATTATTTTTTTGAGACTAAAATCAGATATGGGTTCCATTTAAAAAAATATAAGCTTGTGTTATATCTCGAAAATTTACGGATATAAAAATTTATTTCGTACGCCACTGGTTAGTTAATAAAAATATCTATCTTTTATATTTGAAACGTTTTTCCCAATTACTAATAGTTTAGAAGTTATTTGAGAAAGAAAAAATCAACAATATTCAGTTTTTCAACATTATCTAGTGCCTTATAAGAATTTTTGGCAAAACAGAAGTAGATCTGAGATGGCCTCCCAAAGGGGCACAAAACGTTCCATGTAACCGACATCGTATCTCTTATAGTTCTCGAAATCCCAATGGTGGCACCTCGAAATGTGACACACTGTATACAAAAAATGATCAAGAATAAGGGATTAATTTATCAATAATATCAAAACAAAAATTAAATAGTGGGTCTCAAACGGTAGAACAAAATTGTTTTTTTAAATGGTAACCCATATAGTTTTTTAGTCCAGTAGATAGAGATTTTTTTTTATTTCAACGCTATAAATATTGTATAGGTATAACAATTATTTTGAGAAAAATAGTATTAAAAATTATAAATAATGTAATAAAAAAAATGGTGTTACTACTTGTGTAACTAGGCAACACTCGTATAAATAGTTAGGTATTGCATAGCCTATTTCAATATTATAACATTATTTCTAATTATGAATACCATTTTCCTCGAAATAATTGTTATACAATCCTATAAAATATTTATATCAATGATGTAATAAAAAAACTATCTATCTAATGGACTGAAAAATTATATGAGGTACTATTTAAAAAAATATAATTTCGTTCTACCATTTGAGAACCACTGCTTGAATTTTTGGTTTGTTATTACTGATAAATTAGACCCTTATTCTTTTTTTGTACATAATATTTTTCATTAGTTCGCCAAAAAAAGCACTGGTTGGTTTAAAGGAAATATCCTGTATAAACGTAGCTGTGGGCAAGGCTTAAAAATTGTTTTTATTACATTGAAATCTTCTTCTTAAGTGAATTCAACCATATGCATATAAATATTCTTATGTAAACAAAATGTTTTTTGGATAAATCAAATATTTCATCCAATGTTATTTCATAAGCTGGTTACAAACAAGATAATCGCCCCTATTCTGTAACTCAATCGATAATAGTTATCGATCGATAATAATTTTTGACAAATAGAAACAAATGTATCATCTGTAAGTTTAATTTTTTATTCAGTGTCTACTATAATTATTGGCTATAATATATTATCGATCGATAAAAGTTATTGACTGAGTTACAGAATACGGGTGATTGTCAGTTGTTTGAAAATGCAGCTGTAATACCAGAACAAATTCTTTTAATAAATAACTTTTTGTACTGTAGGTATGGAACACGATACGAACGAATGCCACTGCCCAGAAGAGCGTTGCATTATGGCACCGAGCAGTTCCTCATTATGGCCAACCCATTGGTCATCGTGCAGCCTGGAGTATCTAGCACTCGCGTTCGAACATGGCATGGATTACTGTCTGCGTAATAAACCACTGTCACTGTTCGACAGCCCAGTGTGCGGTAACGGGTTCGTGGAACCAGGCGAACAGTGCGACTGTGGTTTACCGCACAGTTGTGACAACACGTGCTGCAACGCAACAACGTGTATGTTGTACAGCAATGCTAGTTGTGCTACAGGAGAATGCTGTGATCTAAAGGTAATACTCGAATTCACCATGTATTTTTTTTTAACAGGGCCGCTCGAAAACTAAGTTTTACGACTTCAATAAAATGGAACAAATCTATATGGGGGCCGGTGATAATAATAATAATAATAATATATTTATTTCACTTGACAAAGGTACATGTGTTGAAAAAGTCACAAAAAAGAACAGATAGATACATACATACATAAATTACAAATTTTAAATATTATTAAGAAATCTCATTATTAAAATTATTATATTCTGATACAGAGTAAAAGCAATTATTAACTAAAAATATTTTAAGAGTTTCCTTGAATTTTCGCAAGTTGCTACAGTTTTTAATCTCAGATGGTAATCTATTAAAAACAGCTAGACCTAAATATTGTGGAGATTTTCTTCCTACATTTAATTTGTTAAAAGGCAATCTAAATTCATGTTTATTTCTTGTATTATAATTGTGTAAATCCATGTTTGTTAAAAATTTATGCTTATTTTTGTATACATAATTGCACAATTCCTGTAATAATACACAAGCTAATGGTAAAATATTGAATTTTTTGAATAAATTTCTGCATGAAGTTGACTGTGGGACACCAGCAATACATCTAAGTATTCTTTTCTGGCAAATGAATACGTCAGATGCCATTGAAGAGGAGCCCCAAAAACAAACTGTAATTTAAAGCAGACCCAACATGCGCATAATATAACATTATCAATTGGTCTATATTTAATATATTTTTAACATTTTTTATTAAATACCATGTGGAATTTTTTAATAATATCTTGGCAATGGTTGTTCCACAAACAATGTTCATTCATATGCAAACCTAAGAATTTTGTGTCACTCACTCTTTGCACCGTATTGTTACTTATTTTAATATTCATATCATTTTTATTTAGTTGATTATGAAATCTTATGTAATTAGTTTTATTTTCGTTCAAGAATAATTCGTTTATGTTGAACCAGGTTGAAAGCGAATAGTAAATTTCAGTACAAGTGACTTCTAAAATTTTTGTATCCGAGTGAGACACAATAACTGATGTATCATCAGCGTACATGGTTAAACTAACATTAGTGTTCCCCTGAAACATCAAGTCCATATCATTAATGTACAACAAAAATAAGATGGGTCCTAGAATAGAACCCTGTGGCACACCTATTTTGACTGCAGAAGGCTTCGAGTTAATTATCGATATTTTAAAATTATCATTGTATTTAATAAACACATATTGTTGCATGATGGGGACCAAGTGATGATTTTGTTTTTCCAGAAAGATGCACACGTCACTGTTTAATGACGAAAAACAATTTTTTTTATTCTGAAATGTCCACCTTGTAGAGATTATTTAGAAACTATTGAACATTTTTACGGTTATTGTCAGTCAGAGTAAAAATGTCTTCGGTACTTCCTAAATGTGTATACTGCGTCCCTCTTCTAATAAAGCCATAACGGCATCATTTATTACCAGACCGAGATTCCTGAAAATTCCAAGAAACATCGTATCAAATTAGAAGTATTTAAAAACTAAGCCCTTTAGAATTTAGAAGGCTTATGTTTAATTTATGGTATTTGATGAGTAATGTAAAAAATTATTTCAGACTTGTCGACCCAAGGCAGCTGGCTCGATCTGTAGAGCCGCTGATTATGAATGTGATCTCCCTGAGTATTGTACTGGCCAATCGGAATATTGTCCAGTCGATATTTACAAAATGGACACAGAAATTTGTGATGGAGGAAAGGCTTTCTGTTATCAAGGATCTTGTAGAACTCGTTCAGACCAGTGCAAACTTCTTTGGGGTAACACTGGGAAATCTAGTGATGATCAGTGTTACAACATGAACACAAAAGGAACTAGACATGGAAACTGTGGTTATCATAGGATCAATCAGTCTTATATTAGTTGTGATGATGAGTAAGTTTTAAAATAATTCATATTAAAGGTACATTCACAATCACTTTAGTTTAAAAACTCTACTTAATTTTCACTTGAAATGAAATTTGTTTTCGAAATTTTGGTTAGACATATAAGAATAATATAATAATATACTTTACTTCATTTCACGTAAGAAAATAATGTTGGTTTATAGTTCGTTCACCGAAACGAGAGAATTTGGAACTAACCCGGGATCCGAAGCAAGTCATTCCTATTGGTCGATTATGACAAATTTGAAGTTGAATGCGCACAGTACATTATCATCGAACAATACAAATGACTTGGTTCGGATCCTGGGTTAGTTCCAAATTTTTTCGTTTCGGCGAACGGACTATAGATTAAAAAAATGCCACCTGTCAGTTATCAAATATGAAATAAAATCTATTCAGTACAGAATTAAATGATGTTTATTCAAGTTTTGTTGTAATTTATAATATTCAAGCACATACATTTTTACAGATAATAGTTATTTTACTGTCAAGTGTGTTAATGAAGGTGATTAATGATTTAGACATTTCAACACAGTCACTACGTTCACGCGTGAATTGTTGAGATCATTATTATCTTTTTTTTTCGTTGACAGTATCTTACTGAATTGGAAAACTAATTTTATTTTATGACAAAAATTTTGACACAAGTTTTGACAATTGTTCAGCAATATTATGCGGTATCTATGGTTACTCACTAAAATCGTTCATTAATAAAAAAATCATGCATTAATATGAGTCATTAAAGAATGATTTTCTATATGTTTATTAACATAACCCATTAATAACCGGCCAACGGAAAAACGGTCGGCGCTCGAGCGCCATCTGCTATTGTCTTACGTGAAATGCATGCATGAAATTGTGCGTCAGTTCAAATTTGATTGAGACTGTACCTTAAAAGTATGAGAGCAAAATGGTTTTACTGTCGTATTTTAGAAATGTTTTATGTGGTATGCTTCACTGTCGCCATCTTAATGAAAGATTAGAATTTGGCATGGAATCCGTAGCTATTCTCTCTCAAAGTTTTATAAACTTAAAAGGATCAATAATACCTTGTCGAACAGCAATAGTTGATCTAGGTATTAATCAAGTTGATCCTGGTTTAGCTCCTGATGGAGCCAAATGTGGAGAAGGAAAAATGTGTGTAAATCAAAAATGTATGGCAGTGGCAAGTTTAAGGGCGAATATAAATAAGTGTCCTCAAGATTGTAACGGAAATGGAGTGTGCAATAGTCTTGGGCACTGTCATTGTAAAGATGGCTTTGCGCCTCCATTTTGTGATTACCCGGGACCAGGGGGTTCAGAAGATAGTGGTCCCGCAACTGATCCAAATGGTAAGGTACAATGGAAATATATCTGCACTTATTTTTTTATTATTTTTCCTAATTGTTTTATCTATAAATTTAATTTTTAGTCATGCACCGCTTATCCTTCAAGAACTTTATATACTTAAAAAAAGCTGTCTGGGATTCTGTAGTGCACCTTCTAAAACTAGTATCTACTTCCAAAAAATCTCTTCTTTCTTTATAACATTCACTAACTTTATGGAAGCACTAACTATATTTATCTTATTCTTTACCTTTTTCTGTTTTAAAAGCTTACATTGTAAAAGTTCAACTTTTCAAACTAATAGTTTGAATTTGTTTATATTATATTATTAATTTTTACTAGTAAATGTGTTTATAGTAGTTAGTTTAACACATTTTGCTTCTTTATTTTTTTAACAGCACTTTATTTTTTCTGAAGGTAGTACAACGTATACGAGCCCAGGTTCATAGTAGTTTGGCCGGTTTACATGTTCAACAAACAAATTATAAAACCAACGCGTAAAGTGAAAAACTTCTATAAATTTCTTTCAACTAGTTGAAAATATAAATGTTAATCTCAAATGTAACAAAAGTTTTCAGAAAAAATTAGACCTCTTCATCAAAACTGGTAGGGGAATTATCTTCAATGCGACACAGTTTTTTTAATACCTTGTCTCATTTGTCTTTTCGCGAATCATAAGAAATATTCTTGTCCGTAACTGTTGTTCGTTTTGATATTCCCAGCCGTTATTGTATACTTTTCTACTAAGAAATGCTCAAAAGTCTTCAATCAGTGGCGCCTGAGAAACATTTTGGGGATTATACGCTGTCTCTAAAGTTAGATCTTATTTAGCAATAAAATTTGGAGCGTAATTTTTTTCTCAAAACTTTTGTTACATACGTTATAAAAACTGAATATGTTATTTAAGTATTCCACAATTTGATATTAAGTTATATTGCATTTATTAGTAATACAAGCTTTAATTATATTAGGCATTGTATCCACAAACCCTGCACATTTTTCTGTTAAGAGTATTGTTTCATATATCTTGCAAGATAGGTTTTACTGTGCGCACTGGATTTTTACGAAGCTTTATTTCACGTGTCAAAAGTAAATACTGTTCGTACGAAGTTGTATTTCATTGTACCAAAAATAGAGTCTCGATATAAAATAAATCTGGACTATAAAATAACCCTTGAAATGCCCCGTTTATAATTTGTAGAAAATGTAAGCCGGTCGACCTATTATGAGCCTGGGTTCGTTAGATTAAGAAGTAATTTATATTTATTGTTTTCAGCCCGAAAAGAATTTGTCATGGCAATGTACATTGTATTTTTGGGAATTATCCCAATCATCGCTATAGTAGCCTTTTTAATGTACTATACTAAACATAATGTGAACTTCAAATGGCAGAAGACAAGCGCACCGTACGTAATTTTGAATTGTTTGCGGCATGTTAATTGTGCATGTTGTGGTGGCAGGACAAAAACTAGAATACCAACTCTGTCTCACCAAGTAGCTAACAAACAAAATGGTTCACTAAGAAATTTAAATGTGGAAATTAAACCTACAGGTTTAATATCTACAACTAACACTGATGTGTTAAATAACTTTGCTACATGTCCAAATGTAATACAAGTTCGCCCAGAACAACAAAAACGCAGAATGTCTTTAAAAAATATAAAAAATTTAAAAATTAATACTAGTTTACGATTTAAATCAAATAATACTAATATCAGTCCGAAAACTACAGAAACTTTATGTTCTGATACTGACGAACTTAAATTTGTCTCAGTTAAAAACTTAACGAAACAGTTTCAAAATGGTGGTGGTTCTTCCGGTTATAAACAGTGAAATGTGCATGTATACAGTTGTATTTTTAAAACTATATTTATTAGTACTTCCTAGGGATGTAAAAGCGTAAATTACCAAATTTCGTGTACCGTCGAGAATTTACCAAAAATCCATGTTTGTGCGCATATTGAAATGTCGAGAATAGAGAGAATAAGGGATTGTCTTAACTAACTGTACGTAAACAGACGTCTCTATTGTAAACGGGCGATAGATGTTAGATTTCCACTCAGTGCGAATTAGAACACTTCTGATTAATAAATTCACTTACATCAGCTTTTCTTTTATGTACTTAATATTAGATTTTTTTTTAAGACTTTCTTTTCCTGTTATATGTTTGACTTAACATTTACAATATATATATATATATATATATATATATATATATATATATATATATATATATATATATTATATTTTGTAATTATATAAAAAAAATACTTATTTGTAAATTTCTGCACGGACGGTAATTTGTATTTGGTAATTTAATGGTAATTTAATCGGTAATTTTGTGTTGGTAATTACTGGGGTAGTTTACCCAATAAATAAATTACTGTAATTTTACATCCCTGGTACTTCATAATAGCAGTAGAAAACATTGTTGTTTTGTAAAATAAACTGTTTATGAACAATTTATAATACGTCAGAATATATGCAATTTCATTTACACTTTATTATACAAGATGACAATATTTTAGTATATATTTAATGTACTTATATATCTCGTTACCTTTATAAGAAAATCTCGTAATTCAATAATAGGAAATTTTGTAGGAAACATAAAAACTTTTTATATTGGTAATTACTAAAATAATATGTTGAATTTCTTTACCACATTTACTTAACATGAACGTTAAAAAAACATATTACAGTAAAACACTGTTAAACGTTCTATTTCGTGTAGAAAACAAATATTACATCGTAAATTTTTCCTGAAATTTCGAATGAACTTAATTAAATGAAACACTTAAAATAATAAGGACGAATGGTGTTGCGGGCTTCTCTCGAGGAATAATACACCCATGGGAGATACGTTGTTTTCTATTTTCTTTAATACAAAATTATAATAATGGAACTATAATTTTTGAACAATTTCAAATTTGAGAGAAAATGGAGTTACGCAGTCTTGTCATGAAGGTAACGATGTGTCACTTTATTTTTAATGATTTGTGTTAAGATTATGAGCTTTTGCATGCTTTGCTTTTTAATTTCTAACATTTACTCACTAAGCTTTACATATAATATACAGCTTAAAGCTTTTTCTGCAGGTCCAAACCAGCTTCGAACCAGCGAGGAATGATCACAGAGCCAGCATTACGTACAGACGATAATTCTTCTCTTCTGCAAGACCATCACACTGCTCATAATGCTGGCTTTCAAAATGACTTTTTCGGTCAATTTAAGGGTTTCAAATTATCTCCTGCAAACAAATCGCCTGAGATAAAACCACAGAGAAGTGCTCCTCCAGTGCCTGCAGTTGTTCCAATACCATCTGTTATCAGTTTGAAAACTCCCATGCGATCTGCTACTATTCAAAATCCGTCTTCTCCACTTAATAAACCAGTGGTGCGTACTAACTCGGAAAACTCGGCTTCAGTCGCTAATGCTATATTAAATGCTAACAGTATTTCATCAGCACCCGCTTTGCCCCCTCCAAACCCTGGCTCAAATTCTAGGCCTCTAATATCAAGTCCTATTTTGGAAACGTCCACTTGCACAGCTAAAGAACTCATGTCACCTCTGCGAAGTGCTCCAAAAGTACCTATGAAACCTCTTCCAGAAAATCATACTACAGAAAACAAACGGCCTCTTTCAACTGGCAACCAAATGCCTGTTGTAATATTCGATGATTCAACAACAACAAATAAACCAAAAAGAACTGGAAGTACTTTAAATAGAATTGCTTCGTTTTTAAAATCAAAAGATGATAAATCAAAAACCGTAACTAATACTAATTCTTTGCCAAGGAATAGTAATATAAAAGCAAATAAAATAGATAAGAATGCATTACGTAGTATAGAAATTTCTGGTCCAATTCCACAAAACGAAATTGAAATAAGTGTTTCTACACTATCTGTAGAAGACGAAAAAAATAAAGCAGTTGTAATGAGAGCTCAAAGTTTAAGAGACTCAAATGTAACTCCTCGACCAAATATACCAAATTTTGGTTCGATGAGGCAGCCAAATAAACGTCCAACAAGCATTCCTGTAGGAAATCGACCAAAAAGTCCACCACCTCCTCGACCGCCTTTACCAGAATGTAATCCTACTATCAACAAAGTAACAAAAATACCAGGACTGCCTGGATATCAAAATCCAGTTAAACCTAACATCTCAAAAGATGCTAAAGTAGAATATCAATATGATGATTGTATGAATGAGGCGTTTTTATCAAAAATTAACGAAGAAGTATCTCCAAATAGTGGGGACAATATATACGCAGTAATAGAAGAAAGTCCTAAGTCTTTTGAAACTGTAAAAAGCAATTCCGGTAGTAGTGAAAGTGTTGGTTTGTTAGGGGAAATAGTAACGGAAATTCAAAATAGAAACTTTGATTCTATTTATTCTACTTCTACTCTTGCTCGAAAACAGAAGGAGCATTTGCGTGCACAACAAGAAGCAAATAAGGCTAAAAACGCTGAAAATTCTGCTGGTAGTTGTAAAGAGAATGACACTTACGTAAATACAACTTCAGAATACAAAAGTCCTGAAAGTGTGTATAGCAACATGGAAAACTTTAAATCTAGTGCAAGTTCTACTGCAAGTGGATATATACACCCATCAGCAGTTAACACGCCAAAAGTTAATACTACCAATATTAATACTACTACCACTGTAAACACATTAACAAACAGTAATCCAAAAAATGTTCTTAGTACTTTTAAAACAGATAATAGTTACAAGCCATTCTCTTCTACTTTACAGCGAAATGCTGGACCACTTGCGTCTAAATATAAGTCAAATTCCGTTCATACTTCGACGAAATTACCTGAAAATTCTACACGAAACAGCAACCCAACATCACCAACAATAAAACCTTTAAAAAGGCAAACCACGCCACCTACAATCATTAATAGTCGAACACCTTCACCTAGCATAAGCAGACAAACAACTCCAACAAATTTAAGAACAAAAAAAACTCCAACGAGTACCACTCCGTCATCGCCGAGAATTATATCTAAATCTAGTGCCAAACCAGCGAGTTCTAATAGTCCAGATTTAGTTATAAGTTGCTCTAATACAATCACATCTAGTACGAAATCTCCAGATGTGTTGAATAGTACCGCAAAAATTAATAGCAAACCAAACAATATTTTACCAAAGCCACAGAATATAACACCAAAAGCAACTTCGAAGGTAATCACTAAACATAGTCCCAAAGCTTCAGCGGAAAACAAAACATTGCTTACAAAGTCAAACAGTGATGTGAAACCAACTGTTGGCACTAAAGCTGTTGCCAAAGCGAACTCAGATGTCGGCAGCAATAATGTTAAAGCGTTACCACCTGGTTCTAGATTGGCGGCTAAGCAGTCATCCAATGTCGCATCATTGCAGCAAAAGTTTGAAAATAAGCCACCAATTGCTACAAAAACTGTTATTAAAAAGAAGTAACTCCTATTTAATATTGTAAATAAAATAATTATAAACGAAGACAAATTGCTTTAGCCTACCTCGAATTAGGTAGTATTCAAAGCGATACCTAATTTACAATAATGTAAAAATAAATTAATATTTTTGAATGGAAGAGAGTATGTTGCGTTGGACTAATTTTGATGTTTTGACTGAAAAATTATCATGTTAATAATCGTTGCGTCGCGAGAGTTTTACTACTGCAAACTTTATGAAATATGCGTTCCCAAATGTGAGATATTTATATTTATTAGTTTTAAGTTTATATTTAATAACAAGTTGTGTTCAAGCATTTCATAAGCGTTTCAAGTGGTTTCATTCGCCGACATTTTCAAGACAATCATTTGTTTTTTATACTTATAGATGTACTTTATAGTAGTATTAAATTATATCTGCCTTGACATAACGTGTATTGTAAATATATGCCAAAGATTTTATTATTATATTATTCGTCTTTTACAAACACGATTTATTAAAGCAAATTATTTTTTTATTTTTTATTTCCAGATAATAACCATGATTTACAGCATATTAAGAAATACATTCAGCTAATGACTATCTATATTTTTAATTATTTCTATAGCAAATTCTTTTTTCATGTTAACAGCTTCAACAATAATATTTTCTAAGTTATCTGTATTTGTCCATTTTTCATTAGGTTCATTTAACAGTGTATGAGTTAATTCTGTGCTTTCTTTCAACTGTATAATTTCCGCATATTTTTCATCTGCATGCGGTTGTCCTTCGTTAAAGAATTCTGTTCTATCTGTTTGACTAGACCGGGATATTTTACATGTTTTGTCAAATGAAATTGAATCTGGCACTCTTGTACTACTAATTATTGTTTTGTGTTTGGATTCGTATTCTTTTAATGCTTTTTCTAACGCTTCTATAGTAGATTGTTCTTGCTTAACCCGTCTGTGACGTACTATTCTTGGTTGAACGTCATCTGCTACTCTACAAAAGAATAAAATTCTAGCATTTATTCTTCAATTACTGCACTTATAAAATTACTGTTCTTCTTGTTGATTTTGCCTTCTCAGGTTTAGTAAACTAGCCTCTTCGATTCTTCTCATATAAACTAAACGAACTTTTAGAAAAAGTTATACAATAATTATTTATTGTTTTCACAACTATTAAAATAATACCTGAATCTACAGCATGAACCAACGGTATTTCATTTTCTTCACTTTTCGAACCAAAGCACTCGCATAAATTTCTTATTCTTTGAACAAAGTTAGAAAGACGGTTCCTATTCAAATTTTCTACATGTATTTCGTTTCTGTTATTTGTCACTCTTAAGAGATTTGACATTTTTATTGAATTTTGACATGATTGTATTTGTTTTTCAATGTGCACTGTTGTAAGTAACGGATTAGGGTGACCATCGGTCCCGGATTTTTCGGGATAGTTCTAAATTCTGTTATTTCTTCCGCAACAACAAATGTCTGGGATATGAAAAGTCATTTTTATTTATCTAATTTAATATGTTTAAAATTGCAGCATATGCTTTAGACAGCTTTGGTGGCACTCAATATTCAACAGCATTTATTGCACCTTTTATTAATTTTCACATTGTTGATAATTTTCATTATTTTTTTTATTAGTATATTATACATATTTTTTTTTAATTTATGTGCGACCACCATGGCTATACAGGTATTTCGTAAATGCATGGGACCAATAAATACAAAGGTGTTATTCTACAGTAAAATTTCTGTATGAAAAAATTTTGTCCGAATAACATTCATTTCTGAGATATCATTGATTAAAATCGAAAAAGAACAAGTCTTATTTAAAACAGTAGGCTGGGATTTTGTTTTAACTCTTGTTTTTGTTTGCAACAGTATTTTTGTGGTCTTCGCATTAAAGCAAAAACATGTGTCCTAAAATACTTTAGTTTAAATTTAATTTACACGGATTATTATGCAAGAAAACACAAAATAAATTTTAATACTCATTTTTGTGTATGTAAATATGCTTCTATTCGCGGATTTTAGTAATGATGTTCAAGGCGTTTACCAGGCGTCACCTCACGGGCACACAAAGCTGTTATGAAGAGAGCATCATCACAGGAGTCACTTTTGTGTTATTTGAAAATTGGAAACAATTTAATTTACGATTTGCTTGGATTCTGGTTCGAATCCAGAACACTTGGGTCGCATATCTCATTGTCATCCATACTACTTTGGTCGAGAAAATATTATTAAAGTATAGGTATGTAATTAAAGCTTTTAAGTTAAAGACTTAAACATAAAACGTTCTGTCTCTAGCCCCTATTGTTTTAGAAATGGTACCTATACGTGTCATAAAATTCCAGATCTGCTTGAAATGTAAAACATATATAAAATGGGACTATTAACAAAGGTTTTTTTTATTTATTTATTTTTTTTTTTCAAACGATACCAAAATTTCATTCAAAATAAAACATATTAAACTATGAACACAATTTTATTACTTTAAAATAGAGAAAAGTATTTACCTACATTGGTTTTGTTATTTTATTCAATTTTGACGTTTTAAACTGTCATTATTAACTCCATAGCAACAATTATAAGTAACACTTTTTTCACAAGTGAATTAAATTTTTTTAAATCACTCACATTTTTTTAATTCACTCTGCAACAAATAATTCATTTAAAATAACATCATGCACGAAATTAACACTTACCATAGTATTTATCAGACATCATCAGCCATTTTAATTATTTTTCACGGCACAAATGACAGACAATAAATCTTTTTAAATAGATGACTTGACATCTATCATTGACAATTGTCATGCATAGTCTATTAACTGATTAGTTTTTTGTTTTGTCAAAATTAAATATAATGGTTTTTACTACTATTTCGTCAAAATTGAATAAAATATTGTACAAACCACGTGAGCTAAGAATGTTTATTCACTCGAAGAATTTAACTCACTCGCCCTTATGGGCTCGTGAGCTAAACTTTCTTCTCATGAATAAACATTACCTTAGCTCACTTGGTGTGTAAATATCTATAATGTGACAGTAACAATTTTTTTTGTTAAAATAATTATGCTCCAAGTGCTTTACATAAATAAAGAAATGGTTGCTATGATTTTAATTTTCGGAGTTACGGAGAATGTCAAAGAAAATCAATTAGCGCCCTTCTCTCGGGCTTTCATTGTTTAAATTCGAAATAATTTAATATTTTAGTTACTTCGTTAATGTTTTATCTCATATAAACCAAGAAATAAATGAAAAATACAGACATTGCAATGAAAATAAGTTTTAAAAAAATTTTTTTTTTTTCAAAAAATTGTTGGAAACCCCCAATATCTTGCCCCGGATTGGAATATTCTACAAATGGTCACGTAACAATTATAAGAATATATTTGTATAAAATGTTTCGATATATTTGAACAAAAAAATTAACAACAACAAGAAGATATAAAATCTGATTTTCTCTTTGAGGCTCGGAGTTCTAGCCATTGTTCTTGATTAGGGACGTACATTTCAGCTGGCATTAGTTGGCCACCTTCAGATACTGGAGAATCTGGTTTGTTTTCTTCAACTAAAATAAAATTTATAAATATATTTACATAAACAAGTCAGTGGAAATACTACTTGTTTGTAATGTTTTTTCTGTCATTTTTATAGGTTCTCCCGGTGATCGTAGAAGCAGTTTACCAACTCCCTCGCATCTTCTGAGAACTTCATTTTTCAACATTTTCTTTCTAGTTTCAGGTTTAACTATTGAACAGGCAATTAGCCAGTCGCCAACAGAAGCAAAATCTCGTAAAAGTTGATAAGCTCCATATTGAGAAAATTTTATTTTATTCATATAAATATGATCAAGCCAAGATTCACACATTATTTTTAAAACCATATTACTTATTAGATCATTATTTGTAGCTGCCAAAACCGGTAATAAAACTCGATCTAATTTGAAAATAGAAATATTAAATAGTTATTTATTATACAAGATGATAAAGGGATACTTTACCGACAAGTGGAAGGGGTTAGTGAAAGCAAGTGAAGTATCTTTCACGAGTTGATAAAGTTTCTTTATCGTCGTGTATAATATATTATTTTTTTCTACAGCAGATGTTAAAGTGTGCTTTTATCTACTCAAAATAGTAGAAAAAATAGCATTAGTTCCTGACTAAACGTTCCCATTAAGAATGTCACTTAAGTGATATTTCTCAACATTTTATAGTTAGAAATTCGGACAGCGAGTGTTTTTTCTACTTTGTAGCGCATGAGCGGCAAAGTAACATTTTGCGTTGACAAAAGCGAACGCAAATGCTTACTTTGTATATAGAATGTAGAAAAAATACTTTAATTCTTATTCTTTATATACAAAAACATAAATACTAGGATTTTAAAATTGTGTTTAATTAATAATAACATTTATAATTGGTATTTTATATTTTTTTCTTTGACATTGCTATAAAAAAAAAACAGATTTTTATACACGACAATAAAATTAAATTATCGACTCGTGAAAAAGCTTTCCGCTCATAGATAAAATTATATTTTATAAGTATGTTTATAAAAACAACTATTATTTTGTACCTGTTTTTTTCTTTACATTTTGTATTATTATTTTTATAAAGTGTAAATAAAAATTCAAAATGTAGATAAAAAGTCAAAAGTGTAGATAAAAAGTCAAAGTGTAGATAAAAATTACTTTATCTATTGTCGATGTTATATTGTTACTTTATCAACAAAAAAATGAACGCATAAAATCTACTGTTAACATCAGGAACAAAATAAACGAATTTTAAATTAATATAAAATGAAAAAGTACCTAAATAGGTTGCAACGTAAGACGTAGCTTTCTCTGGAATATCATATCCATTTTGTTTCCAGTATTTTGCGTCTGGAAATACCATTTGTAAATTTGCTAAACTTACTGTCCGGCAAACTGTTGCTAAACAATTTACACATTCTTGTGGTAATTGCTGTAACGAAACAATTTACAATAAAATTATGTTGTTTATATTTACTGAGACCAACAAACTACACATACATACAGATCTAAATTTGCTGGAAATTTAAATTTCCTACCTTTAATTTTTTTACGTTGTCCTGAACTTCAGAAACTAGTTTGCCCCTCATATTTGCACAAACATTTGTATGTTCTTTCAACATTCCTTTAGCAATTTCATCAGTATGATCAGCTAATCGTAAACCATTTAATTGTGCCAAACAGCTGTCGATATCACATTGAGTAACATTGAAAAAACTGAAAACGTTCCAGTTATTGGCCAATCTTTTCGTTTCTGTTTGTGCCCACATTCTAGTTGTATGCACAGAATGATCTGAAAATTATTGTTGTTATTATATACTGTGTATAATATTTTACATTTTTTGATACTTTTGCAAACGATTAAATTTTATATAAAAATTCAATTCATTTCAAAAAATGAACGTCGGATTTTGGAACATAGCAACAAAACAAAAAATCTGTTGTGGCCAGTATAATACCTCTAACCATTTCCATATTAGGCTATATAAAAACCGTCCCTCCAACATCCAGATACACACACACACACACACACACACACACACACACACACACACACAGAGAGAGAGAGAGAGAGATATCGTAAAAATGTTATAATCGGATTCTAGGGACCTTAAAATGTACTTATACCCTAAAATTTGGATATACGATTTTTAGCAAGAACCCAATACTTCTCTTGAGAGGTAAAAATACCCGATGCTCATTTCTTCATTTAATAATGTTATTTTGTTAAATCATTTTTTTTTAATTTTTCAGTTTTACACAATCACCAAGGGCTTATTTGTAGAATTTTGTGCACTAAAATTCTCTATGAAACATTTTCTTAAAAAAATAAATTGCATTTTTAGCGAAAATAAGCTGGCAGATTTGGATTTTGCGTGACTTTTTACTTTGCAATTTAAAAGTATCCTGTACTACAGTCTCTTATCAAATTAGATTTTGTTTACAAACGATTAACCGGAAGTGATACTTTATTTAAAGTTCATTGCTATTTTAAACATGAAATTGATGGGAGGTCATGTGCCGGCCACATCAGATTTTTTACGAATACAAAATAGGCAAACTTGGTGCCGGTAGATTAAAAAAAAAAGTTCCTCAAATTTAATCGGGGTAAGTTTTAGCGCTTTAATGCGCGCAACTTTTCGCACCGGCCGTCACTTGACTTGTTATTTATTTTACTTATATACATATTTTTGTTTTAATATTTTACCAAGTCTGTGTAAAATTGGTATTTGTTCTACTAAAGGAAGATCTTCTAATGGGGCACCAACAGTCCATTCGCTTGTAATTTCACATTGATTGCTCAGTGACACCAAATCATTCAGCATTTCACTGAATAATCGTCCTGTACTGGGATTATTTGGTTTTTTGGATGCTACTAAAGCTAAACGAAAATTCTGATCCCATGAAGTGGACGTTACATGAACTCCTAGAGCGTCTGCCAGAGTTTGTAATGCTGACAAAACAAATCCTGGTATTTCCACTAAAATATTTTTTTTATTTATGTAAAAAAGTAGAAAATATGAGATGTTATTAAGTGTACCGGAAGGTATGAATTGCATGATCCATTCTCTCAAATGTTGGCTAGAATGCGGAGGTCTGATTGAAAGAGGAGATGGGCCCCACCATAAAACTATATGTTCCAAATAATTTCCAACTTCTGCCCACAAAATTTTTTCATAGTAGTCAAGAACCTTTTCTTTGGCTTTTGAATTTATTCCAATTTCACCTAAATTATAATTTAATAAATACCTATATAAATCATTTTGTAATTTACGGAATAAAACATACCATTTTTTGATTTCTTGATACCATCGTTTCCTAAAAACTGTGGTGAAATTCGTATTGCAACTGTTAACAAAAGAAGTGTGTTACTTTCTTCATTTGTTATCATATCTTCCATGCTTCCAAAACTAGTTTCGTTTGTTTCAGAACTTTTTGCAGGGCTACTAGAGTTATTTTTATTTTCATCATTATTTAGTTGATTTTGATTTTGGATATGATTTGGATTATACATTGTAATTGGTGAATGTTCATCTTTCGAAGAATTCATATGTTTCGTTAACGCCCTTAAAAATACATAAAATAAATATTCAAGGTACATATCGGCCTATTAATTTTAGACAATAATGCTTCAAATAAATGTTGTTGAAAATTAAATTCTGCATCTAACTCGATAATCAAAGGCGAATTCTGGCGACGGAAACAAATGTGTGTTCGTGGGAAACATGGAATAACCAAATTCTAGCGACGAACTCATGACGTCATGAGTTAGTAATCCGTCGGATTCTATGGATGCAGCTAGCGAGCAGATTCCATAGCTTTGTCTTTTTCTTATTATAGATCCCTCTCTCTCTCTCTCAAGCAGATATTTGTATTTGTTCTGTCAGTGCATGCAATAGGTTAGGTGGAAATAAATGTTGAAATGACATACTAATACCGAAAATTGGTTATTATGTGGAATGTAAAGTGTGTTATTAGCATAAGAACAGATTCAGGAACATTTTAAGATATTTCATTTTACTGAAATTACTGTACTTGATACAGCATTAAATTGTCTTCCACTATTCATTTTATTTAAAATGCAGTCATATATTATAAACTTATCAACAGAAAATAATACATCAAAATATGATGCCAGTACAGAAATTTCGAAACCGTAACTTTTCAAAATTTTCACTTATTGTTATTAACCATACTACTACTACTGTCGCTCAATCGTTTGATGGAATCAAAACATGGAATTATGCATTCTGGCGTGATGATGGAATCATGATGTATGCATGGATTCTTGACGTCATTGTTTGGAAACAAATTCACGGATTCATGGATTTGTGTTTGTCGCCAGAATTTTATTTTGCAAGTTTCTTAACCGCACAAATTGAATTTAAAATTTTGTAAAAGTTACTTCTTTAAAGTGTTAGCCATGGTATTAAAATAAAATCACAAACAAATGTAATGCCATTTTACTTGTCAGGAACATATCTGTCTCATTGCGACATATTTTAAATGTCAGAAACGCTTTGTTTGAGCATTATTAATAAAAATTGAGAATTATTTCACACAAAGAAAATTATTAAATAGTATTATTTTGTTGAAAATTATATTTTATAATTTCTGAGAGGTAAAATGTGATTACATTTGTTTGTGATTTTATTAAATGAAATATGACTATTACGTTAAATGCATAATTTAATTCTCTACAACATTTATTTGAAGCATTATTGCGCAAGGAAAAACTGTTTACCCATATTAAACGCATATGGCCCGGTTTTTGTGTTACACCCGGTATTAATATTTTCACATACCTGTATATTTCTATACTAGAATTTGAACTCGTCTCATCATCATGGTGATCATTCGATTTGTATGTATTTAATAAACAATCAATTAGTTGATGACAACAAGTTTCTGCTCTATTTTGAGCCAAAATTTGTAAAATTTTAGTAATAGATATTTTTCTCAAAGGATATAATATGTAGGCACTAGTATTACTGCACACACTTATATTTTTTACATATTTTTCATCCAATTTAATACATTGATTATATAAATTCGATAAACTAAAAGAAAATAGATTAATTTTAGGAAAATTCTTATTTTACTTTACTTACGTTAACGTTATTTCTAAAATTCTTTCTCCGTAATATATAAAAAGATGAATTATTTTATTCATTAAAACATGTAATAAATAAGATAATTTTAATTTAACTTTCCATAAATTTTCTTTGGTTTTTTCCATTCTGAAATAAGTTAATTTTGGATGATTTAATTTTAATTTTGGATAAACTTTATTGTATGAATCAACTGCAGTTCTTAATTTTATTACAATTAATTCCAAGTCCTAAAAATATTCACATACATTATAACATTCTTAATTTTATTTTTTTGTACTTACATTAATTCCAAATGGCACATCTATGGAGCTGGTATATATTTTCTTTATATTTCTTCGTTTTAAATCATTTAAAAATATTTCCAAATTTTCTATTAAATTTTCTGTTTCTATTTGTAATTGATTGCATTCTACAAATAGTGTCAAATTGTTTTCGATTTCAAGCGGCAGCCACTTGACTATGTTTATCATTGCTCTCGTCATGAAGAAATCTTTGTTTGAATCTATTTTAACACAAAAATAAAATTCCAATAATACAATCTATTCCTAATGTATATTTTGAAGCGAAGGCTATCGCATATTTTCTTATGTTCGAACGATTACCTATATCCATAAATTTCATGGTTTATAGTTCTAAGTCACGAAATATAGTCAAATGCAGTATAAATAATGCGTCAGACTTGAAGGCCAATGTTATAGATACAAAATGTGATCAATAATTCGTACAAATTGTACCATTTTAATAATTATCTTACTCAAAACGGAAATATATGTTTCATTAGGTAACACTATATTAATTGTTGTATTATTTCTTTAGATATTGCAATATGATTTTATCAAAATTTATACTGCATAATAGAATAGCTAGCATGTCCGTAGCATTCAAAGCCTACACTAACATTGATTACTTTATTGTAATTTGTATAATCAATGATTCTTGAAACGACTGATGAATATTTTACTAATATTCTCGGAAATTAAATATTAGAAGAAAAAAACTGTAACGATAAATAAAATATCATAATATCCAATTTGTTTTTATGCCTAAATACTTTATCACACTTTTGAATCATGATTATTTTCAATAGTTAAAATTTGGAATATTGGCGCATAAAATTTAAATTTATCGTCAAATATTCGCCATCTAGTGTCGAAATTTTGTACTGTCAGTGACAGTTCATCAGCTGTTTTACAAAGTTAGGTTATGTTTTATGTAAATGTCAACGTTTTCTTTTCACCTAAATTTTAAATGTAATGCCTAAAATGGATTTACGAAAATTAACAATTTTGTATGGAAGCCAAACAGGTAATGCGCAAGATGTTGCTGAACGTGTTTGGCGTGAATCGAAAAGATTTTATTTTACCGGACCTGTAAAATATATGGACGAGTATAATGTAAAAGAACTAATAAGTGAAAAATGTATTATATTTGTATGTTCTACAACAGGACAAGGTGACGAACCTGACAACATGAAACAGTTTTGGAAATTTTTACTTAAAAGAAATTTACCAACGAATTTGCTATCAAACTTAAAGTAATCATTCTCATTATATATTTATTATAATTTTATACATGAATGTGTTGAATTCAGATGTGCAGTGCTCGGTTTGGGTGATTCAAGTTACGTGAAGTTCAATTTTGTTGCAAAAAGATTAAACAAAAGATTGTTGCAATTGGGTGCTCAGTTGATTCTACCGTTAGACCTAGCAGATGATCAACATGATTTAGGATACGATGCTGTAGTTGATGATTGGATAAATTCTCTTTGGAAAGAACTTTTGAAGATTTACCCTCTTCCCAAGAGTAAACAGCCTCTAAATAATCTTATAATAAAACCAAGGTCAGTTTTATTGGATTATTAGGAAAAGTAATATACGGTGTTTCATTTGAAACTGCCACCATTAGAATTTCGAAAAATTTACGAGCTTCGACTTCAGTTAATTGGGACTCTATGCTTTTTTAGGAAGCTATTGTTTTCCCAAAAATTCACATAGCCTACTATGATGAAAATTGATTTTGGTTGATCTTTTCTTTTTGTAATAACTTCTAAGTTCTAAACTATTAATTATCGAGAAAAATCAAATAAGAAAGTTAAATATTTTTATTGCATGCTCAGTGTCGTACCAAAATAATTTTAATGGCTTTTAATTTCCGAAATACAACGTATTTTTATAAATGGAACCCATAGAGTGGTAGCAGGAACAAATGATTAAGGGTGATTAGCGAGGAGATGACTTGCAGTGTTTTAGCACTGTCAATCGTTTGTGGATTAATTTAGAGAAAAAAACTTCAGTTATAGAAAAATTAATTATGCACAATTTTATTTGAAGTATTTTTCTCTAAAGTGATCCATAAACAATTGACAGCGCTAAAACAGTGATAGTCATCTCCTCGTTAATCACCCTTAATCACATTTCCATCCATAGTTTTTTTTTTTTAGAATTTTATTCTCACTGGTTCGTAGTACGATCACGGTTTTTAAGAAATGTCAAATTTCATTATTTAATAACAATAATAAATTATATCAAAATATGATTTTAAAGCAGAACATAGTTTGTATTCAAACAAATATTTTTTAAAAAAAATCGTTCTTGAAACATACGGGTGAAATTAAATATTTAAATTTGAATTTGACATTTCTAAAAACAGTGTTTTAGATTAAAACTGTAATCATACTATGAGACAATATGTTTTAAAGTAATTACCTTCAACAATTATAAATTTCACTATTCTTTTCTTCCACTATGTACCTACTTCGAAGTCCTCAATCAATCTTCTTTAAGAATGTTTTCAAAATAATCATAATTGTGTACTATTGCAGCATTAATCCCGTCGTCAGTTGCAAACCTTCTATCCCGTATTTTTTTTCCAAAAAAAATAAATAATCAAAAGTCCTCTAGTGCTCTCTGGTTAATTCTATATTTTCATTCACAACATTAAAAAAAAAAATGCTTTCGCAACTTCCAGATTTTATTATTCTCAATAATTCTAGCGTGACTTGAGTGTGATCACTTTAGAATTTGCAATTTTTCTAACAAACAGTGTCACTTTATACAGTCTTCTACTTATATGTAACTAGATTAGATAGAGCTAGAGAAATTGCAATAGGACAAATACTGATGCCCATTGCTCATAACAATATGTTTTGAAAATATAAAAAGTACATTACAGAAAAAGATAAATTTCCCTATTTTCGCGTACTTATATAAAAGATATGTTTAGGTTTAAAATAAATTTTGGAGAAAAGATCCATTTGGTAAATATTTGTCCTAAACTGTAATTATCACAATAAATAATATAATAGCAGAAGTTTGATTATAATTCGCGGGTTATTTTTATCAAATTTTGTATATGGCGTGGGACTGACTAGTAATGATAATATTATCCGTTTGATAACTTTATCCGATTGATAAAATTATGCGTGATTATAATAACCGGATTCCACTCAAGTTTACAAGTAGAAAAAAATCTGTTGTGGCCAGAACAAGACCAAAAAATAATATATATTTTTTTAAGAAACTACTACTTCCGGTTGTCAAATTGTTACTAAAACCTTTTCAGCTCTTCCCATTAATGTAAGATTAAGGAATATGTAGTTAAATTGGTCTGTAGTCTTATATAATTTGAGAAACCGTCCCTCTAGCACACACACACACACACACACACACACACACACACATTGTAAAAATGTTAAAGTCAGATTCTTGTGATCTTAAAACGTGCTTAGTCACTAATATTTGGATATGCGATTTTTAGCATGAATTCAATACCTCTCTTAGTGAGAGGTAAAAAAATAATTGTGTCCAGCACAATACCTCTCGCCATTTTCATAGGCTATATAGATATTGTACAGCATGGAACAAATTCGAGTTCCTTTATATGAAAAACTTTCTTATTATGCACGCTACAGAAAATTGATGTAGGTCTTTATGGGCCAACTTTTTGAGACAAGTTTAATAGGCACCACAGGAATTTTCTCTCGTCTAAAGTTTTTGAGCTACAGGCTAAAAGTTGTTTTTCGCTTATTTTGAAAATACCTCATATCTCGCTTATTATGTTTAGAAAAATTTTATACTGTTTTTTACTTATTTTATAAGCTCTTCAACGATGTATAAGAGTCTATATTCTTTTGTTTTAAACACGAATAAAACTTGAGATATTAATTTTTTGGGGTGAAAAAATGAAATTTATTCAGAAAAAAATGAAAAAAAATCAATTACAGATCATGAATTGTTTATTTTTAATGTCATTTTTATTATTTTTACTCATTTTCCTAATTTGTATAATTAATAGAGCATATTTTCCACATTTTTGGAATCGTGTCAAACCCAACTACAACGCCGATAAAAAATGAATTAACTAATTCGAAAATGATTGACAAAAAAGAATTTTTAGAATATATTTTTTACAGTGATGTGAAACATCATTGTAAAAATGTTAAAATCGGTTTCTAGGGAACTTAAAATGGGTTTTTTCACTAAAATCTGGATATGAGATTTTTAGCATGAATCCAATATTTATCAAGTTGTAAAAATAGACTTAAATTTGTTTTTGCCATTTTCTAGTAGCATATGAGAATTTTTGGGAAATCAAAACACATCTGAAATGGTCTTTTAAAGGCATAATAGCCGTGACAAACGACAAAAATTAATGATCATTAACGGTTAGAGTTAGTATGCGCACGCGAACTTGAGACTATTGACAGATGTCAAAATTGCGTTTATTAACACACCAGAAAATATTGAATGTAGTAAGCTCGTGCTACTTATTGTATTGTACTCATACAGTATGAAACAATAAGTAACACGTACTTATTAGAATCAATATTTTCTGGTTTGTTAATAGACGCAATTTTGACATCTGTCAATAGTCTCAAGTTCACGTGCGCTCGTGCGCATACTATATCTAACCGTTAATGATCATTAATTTTTGTCGTCTGTCTCAGGTATTAGGTACACAAAATGCCGCATTTAACCAAGATTGTAGCTGGATGGTGGCAGTTTTAAATAAGACACGCTGTATTTGAAAAAAGATAAAGCGGTCACACGTCATACATAAAATATTTTGACTCATACTTCGACGTATAATGGTAGTTATGCACTTAATTAAGAAAACTGTATACACATATTCCTGTGTTATACGTATTAACAAAGAAACTTGATTAAAATAAAAGAAGATACAGTACCATTTCCAATAGGTACCTTTAAAAAATAAAAATGGAATTTTAGATCTTTGGAATTTAAATGCTTCAGTTACGTTTTTAATAATCGATTATTATTTATATTTGATTAATCGATTATTTTTCCCAGCATTGTTTCATGAAGAGAAAATCATTTATAAATGTTTTAGATGGAAAATTGAAGAAATTGGGAAAGAAAAAACTAGTAATAATAACAATAAAAATGCGTATATGTATTATAATGATAAATTGAAAATACCTAAGGACCAGTTGTTAGTTGAATTGACAGAAAATTTGAGAACAACTAGTACAACGCATTTTCAGGTAATTTTCTCATATTTATATATTGTCTGTTATTAAAATGTATCTTTCTCTAGAAATAAAAGTAAACTGATACTCTCGGATATCATATATGACATTATTATTTAATAGTAATAATAGCAAATGTATTTTAGGATGTTCGCTTACTTCGATTTGCTGCCGGCGGACTAAATTATTCACCCGGTGACGTGTTAAATGTTCGACCGAAAAATTCAAAAGACCAAATAAATGAATTTTTTAATGTTTTGATTTCAAATGGTGTAAATATTAACCCTGAAAGTATCTTTAAAGTTTCAGAACTTGAACCTGATATGCCAGTTCCTTTATATTTACAATCTACTTTAAAATTTAAAACTTTAGTTGAAGAGTATTTTGATATAACTTCAATTCCACGAAGATATGTATTTAACATCCTCGCACAATTAACTAGTAGTGAATTAGAAAAGGAAAAATGTATAGAATTTACCACTGCTGAAGGTCAAAATGAATTGTATAATTATTGCAATAGACCAAAAAGAAATATTACTGAAGTACTTCAAGATTTTCCACATGCCGTTAAAAATATAACGATTGATATGTTGTTTGAAATTTTACCACCAATAAAAAGTAGAGCATTTTCTATTGCAAGTAGTATTCAAGCTCACAAAAACGAAATTCATATATTAGTGGCTGTGGTGAAATATAAAACAAAACTTTATAAAGAACGAATAGGTCTATGTTCGAATTGGTTAGCAGATTTAAACGTTGGAGACAAAATTCCAATTTGGATAAGGAAAGGCAGTTTTCGGTTTCCAGAGAAAGAGGTATGTACGCTTCATTATAATTTAAATTACTTGATACAGTAAAACATTATTCTATATTTTCAGAACGTTCCAGTTATCATGGTAGGCCCTGGAACTGGTGTTGCTCCTTTCAGAAGTTACATATACGAACTGAATGAACTAAATAAAGCAAATGCTAATAATATTATATTGTTCTTCGGATGTAGGAAAGAAAATCATGATTTTCATTGTAAAAACGATTTCGTAAAGCTTGTCTCAGATAAAAAATTGTCTTTAGTTTGTGCTTTCTCAAGGGATCAAGAAAATAAAATGTATGTAGATTTATAACATGAATGATATAATTTTTTTAAACAAAAAAGTACTTAAATATATATATATATATATATATATAATAAATACACTGACCTGCACGGAAACAGGCCATTTTTTTTTCTTAAAAGATAAAATGTTAGTATAAAATAAAAACAAAAAATAATGAAAAATCTTACAACCCGATTCTCAAAAATCCTCATTTTTGGATTAGTGAATTCTATTCTATTCCGGTTTTTAAAATTTAATCTTATATTTAATATCAAAAAGGTAGATACTAGGAATAGATTAGACTATATTTTAAGATATAAACTGTCAAAATTAGAGTAGAATTCGCTATGGGTCCCAGTTAAAATTTAAGTTTTTGTTAGGTATATCTAAAAAATTTACTGATAAAAAATTTATTTTCTTCACGCTGCTGGATGAATATTAAGCCCATACTTCAATCAATGGTCTCTTTCGATTCTTGTGGGAAATCCCTCAAATGAATTTTAATTTCCACGTGAAGCAAATTTTTGTTATTAATAATTCCATTTGAGGCTCCAATATTATTAACTTTTCTGACACACAAATATTATTTTATGTACATATTTTATAATTTATTTTTGTTTAAATTTGCATACATAAAATCATAATTTATGACAATATACATTTTGCATAATGTGTATACATACATAAACCTGCTAAAAATAACATATTTGTTTTCTTATTTTAGTTATGTTCAGCACAAAATAAATGAGAATGACAAAAAAATATGGGATTTATTGAATAAGGGAGCTTACATATTTGTAGCTGGCAATTCAAAAAATATGCCTCAGTCTGTGAAAGACTCATTCATTGAAATTATTATGAAACATACCCAAGCGAGTCGCGACGAAGCTGAAACATTAATTACTAATTTAGAAAGAAATAGACGTTACCAAACCGAAACTTGGTCATAATGACAGTAATTCATAAATTGTCAATATTTTACATTGTATAATATTATGAAATTAAATATTCTTATTAGAATTTTTTGTAATTATACTTTTTACTTAGTTCGCCTATTTCCCACTAGGTAGAAAACGAGGGAGAAGGGAGAACACGAGAGAAGGAAAAGGTAAGCACATGCTCTGCTTTAAATGCAAAATGGTAGTTGAGCCGAACTGTGAGTGTAGGCAATCAGTCTTTCTTACCACGTGTTGGTGTGATTTAATTCAATGATTTATTTATAAAAAAAGTATTTCTTGTTATTATTTGGAATTTATTTAAATAGTTATGGTAAGATGATTATTTTTTAGTTTAGGTTAATGCCCAAAATTTACATATGGGGGTAGTTTTATGAAATAGTCATTTATTTAAGTAAAAAAGGAAAGATATGTATCTTTAAATAATTTATGTTCAGGCTGATATAACAATCATTTAAGATTATTTTAATAATTACATTGTATCAAGTGCACTTAATTATTGAGGTTAGCTTTTGTAAATTAAATTTGAATTTTGCTCACATGGTTTTTGTGTATGTTATTGTATTATTATTGTATGAAAATCTTTTATTCTAGTATTTTTCAGTGACAACAAATGATATTTACAATTTTGAATTTTTTCCATTATTTGTTAAAAATATTTATCTTTCTGATTTTTATGTTTTAAAATAAATATGAAAAGTACGTTGTAATATTTATCTTCTTATTTAAATGTAATTACATAAAATATACGTTTTACATAAACGGCAAGTCAGGAAGTTAAACAGGTCATTAAAGATTAACTAAATAATAATAACGGTACCCAATTATTAGTATCTCATCGTCATAAATAATATTTGCTTTTCTGTAAATGGTACAATTAAGCAGATTCTGAACATTTTTTATTTATTTTTGTTTTTCCTACAGTACTTTTCGTATTTTTGTTCAAACAAATTCTATTTCTCATTCATAATTTAAGATTTATATTATATTAATTAGAATTTTAAGATTACATATTTGTGTTTTCGTGAACTATATGCACTTTTGATAAATTATCAGTTTTAAAATATTTAATTTGTATATTAAATAAATATTGTTGATAAAATATGATTATCATATCTATAGTATATAGAAAGAAATGCTGTGTTTTAAAAATATGAATTTGTTTTAGTTTTTCTTGGTCCAACCGTTTAAAATGTTATAAGTACATATAATAACAGTCGAAGAAATAAACAATAAAAATGAGTAGGTCAAAAAAAGAACAGGCTTCTTTATTAACAACAGACAAAAATAGACCAACTGTCGCATCAGTAACAAGAGGTAAGTATTATCATTTCATATGCTGTCAAGACATTTCCGACGTTAACGATTATTGTGGAACGAAATAAACGAGTATAAGTACTCTGATGAAGCAGTGATATGAATGATGCTTCGTATACAATAAAACTTTTCATGAGTGTTCCAAAACATTATTTTCATTTAAAAAATAATTAAATATATGTCATAGAAACTAGGTAATAAGTTTATTGTGAAAATCATCGGTAATCAAAACTTTTTAAAGAATACAAGTTTTAAAAGAATTGAAACTTAATAATATTTAGCCATAAACAAACAACCATAATTAAATATATTTCCAAGTAAAACAGATTTTATTTCTGTTTACTGCACATAGTTTAATGAGAAATAATTTTAACATATTACTACACCGTAAAACACTAATTAAAAATATTAAATGTGCATTGTTTATTGTAGTAAAGTTAAAGTACTGTTAAAAATGCTACCGCATTAAGTTACAAATGTGAAAATCTCTAAATAATTGTTGAAGAGAGTTCTATTCTATTATATACTGTAATACGTAATCACTTTATAGTCTACAATGCATCTTTGTTCCTTGTTCTTGACACTTTAGGCCAGTAGACAGACAGGAAAAAATAATTTGTATAGCAGACATATAAATAAGCAGTATATTTCTTAAAGTGAATTCCCTCAAATTCCGGGGTTCCGCAAAATAAGATGGGTTAATGGGGTATGTGACCATAATCGAATTTCAATATATGTCATAATGTATAAAAACAAACCTCTATAGCTTCTCATTATAATAATAAAAACTAAACATTAGTTTGTAATAATATTATTATTAGCAATTTAATGGAGAAGGGATCTGTGACGTCAGTAGGGTAGAATGGTAGAAGAAGACAGTTAGACTGAGATAGATAATGTCTATCTCAGTCTAACTGTCTTCTTAAGTTTTAATAATTATTTTCTCGTAAACTACGAATAATGAATCAATTTAAAAAAATACGGGTATTTTATTTTTTGGTCTAGTATCATATGTGTAAAAATACTAAAAATCAAAATTTAATCACATACCCCACTATTTGATGAACAATTATGACATACAAATTATCTCGCAAATTATTTAAGAAAAAAATGAAGAAAATAGCGCTGATGTCGATGGCTGGTTTACAATAATATAAAAAATCTGTTGTGGCCAGCACAAGACCTCTCGCCATTTCCATATTAGACTATATAAGTATTGTATTGCACTTCGCTATCGAACCGTCGTTTTATAACAAAATATTACAGGACTTTACCCAAATATTGTTTTTTTATTGTATTTAACATGTCTTCTGCACACATATAATTCTAATTATATCTATTTTACATTGTATGAGGGAGTTTCTAAATGTCACAAATTCTTCCAATTCATTAACCAGATTGGCGGTATTTCTGATGGATATATGCATATTACCTATAATTTCAAATATTTAATTAATAAAACAATAAGAAAAATTAAATGTACTTCCCAGAAAAAGCTATCAAAATGTCACTAAAACTGTTGATTTTGACACTGAAATCTGTCATTTACAAATTATATTATAAACATTTGACTTTGTCAACTGGTTTCCTTAGTGTAGTTTCGCCTACTCGACTTGTTATATCCCGATATTCTCTATATATATAATATATAGCGTCTTTATCTCTAAATTTATAGAAGATATAATAAAAAATTTAAATGTATCAGGTGTAGAATTTGGTTCTTCAAAATTAGTAATATCAAAAATTTTCAAAAATTAATATTTGGAAGAATTTCTTTTAAAAACTACTACTTCCGGTTGTTCAATTGTTACCAAAACCTTTTCAGCTCTTCCCAGGAATGTCAGATTGAGGAATCCATAGTTAAACAGTTCTTAAGTCTTATAGTTTTTGAGGAATCGTGGCTACAACATCCAGACATACACACATACACACATACACACATACACACATACACACATCCACACACACACACACACAGACATCATTTTAAAAATGTTATAAACGGATTATAGGGACCTTAAATCGTGCTTATCCACTAAAATCTGGGTATGCGAATTTTAGCATGAATCCAATACCTCTCTTAGCGAGAGGTAAAAAATCTGAGTCAAGTATGACACCTCTCTATATAATACAACACTGCTCTGGTGTTAATATTTCTCTTGCAGGCCAAAATTATTTTTCTTCAGTGTTTTAAAATATCATTAATTAGTGTCCGACCAATTTAGCAAATTTTGTAAGAAAATAATTTGATATTTAATTTTGTACAATAAAACTTTTAAAATATATTTCGAGTAAAAAACATCCGCTTTAAATTTTTGTTACTGTTATTTTATATTACATAGATATAAAATGAAAATAGTTTTTATATTGAAATATTAAATTTGAACTACAATACGAAACAGTGGCGCACCCAGGAATTTGGATAGGGGGTGCACTATAAAAAAGACAAAAATTGTATTTTTTTATAAGTACTACATATATTAAATACCCCACTATAGAAGGCAATCTATTCTAGCACGAGTGTTTTATACTATTTTCTCTGTTTGGGTTTTCATTTACATTGTTTATAAAAATAGTTGACAATTTTCATTATAGGATATTTTATAGTGATGCGCCGAATATAATTTTGGCTGAACAACCGAACACCGAACTTAACTGAATATTCGGCGTAATATTCAACATTCAAGTTTGAACATAATTAGAACAGCATACTTAAATATTAATTTTCCTGTTTAACACCTTTTTTTCACAATTTTCAGCCACAAGAAATAAAATCTTTATTTATTTATTTGGCATTTATTCAAGGTATGTTAGTATTTTGACGGTTTTATAATATCGTTAATTTTATTTTCGGAAAATTGTTGTTATTCTTATTCTTGGTGGTATTATTATAATAAATTTAACTTTGATATACATATATTAAGTAGTATTGGTTGGTGGAAAAACAACAACTGGTTGAACCCTGTCGTATAACAGAGGTCAAATTACGAGTACGGCATAGATTTTTATTATCATAATAATTAAGGTGAAAAAAAAAAATGAAAATAACAATAACTCTTTTGTTGACAGCTATGTGAGTGATGTGAAACGAATGAAACCTTCAATTACGTTTCATCAATTTTTTATGTTTTCAATTAAAATTATTATTACTGAAATCTTTGTAAATGTTATTTCTATCTTTTCATAGCTAACAGTGACACCAACAAGGAAATAAATTTATTAATACAGAAATGACTGGTTAAATAAAATTTTAAGAACTAAAGAGATAATCAAAATAAATAAATGAACATCTTTAATTATTTTTTGTTTCATTATTTTATTTTTTATCGCCAATGACATTAATAAGAAAATAATTTTATTAATACAGAAATGACTGGTTAAATAAAATTTTAAGAACTAAAGAGATAATCAAAATAAATAAATGAACATCTTTAATTATTTTTTGTTTCATTATTTTATTTTTTATCGCCAATAACATTAATAAGGAAATAATTTTATTAATACAGAAATGACTGGTTAAATAAAATTTAAAGAACTAAAGAGATAATCAATCAAAATAAATAAATGAACATCTTTAATTATTTTTTGTTTCATTATTTTATTTTTTTATCGCCAATGACATGAATAAGGAAATAATTTTATTAATACAGAAATGACTGGTTAAATAAAATTTTAAGAACTAAAGAGATAATCAATCAAAATAAATAAATGAACATCTTTAATTATTTCTTGTTTCATTATTTCTTTTTTTATCACCAATGACATCAATAAGGAACTAATTTTATTAATACAAAAATGACTTGTTAAATAAAATTTTAAGTACTAAAGAGACAATCAAAATAAATAAATGAACATCTTTAATTATTATTAAAATATCTTTCAGAATTCATATTAATAGTTGGAATAATACTAATTTTTTAGTTTAAGTTGTGTATTTTTTATTATAAAACCCAACGTTTCGGCACCATAAACTGGTGCCTTCATCAGGGAAAATTGACATAAAAATGTGAAAAGACAAAAAACAAGTAACCAAGGTAACATGAAAAGTACGTAAATGTTACCTTTTTATGTATACAATTTTCTGAAGAAGGCAACGTTTATGGTGCCGAAACGTTGGGTTTCAATAATAAACAATACAGAACTTAAACTAAAAAGGTACCTAGTATTATTCCAATCTTTAATTATTTTTTGTTTCATTCATGGCAAAATCAGCTGAGTGGAAGTAAACATATGCTATACTTGCCGTCAAATAATTATGGACTGGAGATTTCTACACTGATGCCAAATTTTTTAAGTGTGTACCTGTACAAATATCTGTAATCTGTCAATGTCATTTTATATTCTGACATTTTCGTTAGTACTTGCGTGCGCTTTTTATTCCCAATCCTATAAATTGCATTATATTTAGACTTTTGAAAAGAAAATGAGTGAAACTCACGAATTAAATAGTTTTGGTTCTTATAAAAAACGTTTAGGTAAACAAGATTTAAATGGGCATGCAAAAATAATTATTGCTAATGTACGCAATTTTTTCAAAAATTGGCGTAACATCCTGAAAAAATGTATAATTTATTAAATAACAAGAAAACTTTGAATTTGACTGTAGAAGCATGATCTACTGTTCACCTAATAATCAATTATTCTTACCTTTTAGATTTCACCGGTTATTGTATTTTAACGCAAATGCGACCTTATAGCTTGATGTGTGGGTACTTTGGTCAAAATATAAATATAAATTTTCCACAGAGACAATTTTTATATTTTATATTACCTATTACTGTCTTACCTTACTTATTTGTTATAATATTTTCTTCATTTACGATATATTAAAAAAATTAATTAGTTTTAAATGTATTATATGACATTTGTGTTCATTACTGGTCATGTCAAGTTACAAGCGGCAACACCGCTGGGCAAGGGACAGGGTGCGGAAAGGGATAACAGTTGAACATCAGTCCATAATCATTTGACGGCGGTATGTGATTGACATGTGACATGTTTTTGACATTTGAAGTAATTTATTATATTATATTGACGTCATTTTAAAATATATAAGGTACTATATGATATGGTTTTAATTTAGTAGATTTGTTATTTAATATACAGGGTATTCATTTTAAGTGGCTATCTCGAGAACAATAAGAGCTACGCGGTCGGTTAAATTAGCAAACAATTTCTATTTTATAATACTATTTTAATGAGTCAAACAGGAATTTTTTTATACAAGTGGTTCTCAAATTACGAGATGCAACATTTTTATTTTAAATGGCAACCTTTTTTTATGTGCTTATTCGATTCATGCCGGGTTTCAGCAACATCAAATAAATCTTCGAATAGCTTATTTCATCGACCTTTAAAATAATAGACGCAGCGTACGAGCAAAACGCTTGTCCCGCCATAACGGTGCAGACATAGTATCTCTATCCTTCAACAGTACGGAAGTTAAGAAAACGCGGCAAAATAAAAAAATTGATTTGTCCCTAACTTGTTATACTTGGTGCATAATTGCTGAGAGTATAGATTTAATTTTTTTGTGCATAATTAGTTGTATTATATATTTTTAATACAATATATTATATACATATTATATTATAGGGAACAAGTAATAATTAATAAGGACTTATATATGAAATGACACAGCTGAACCGCGTACGTACTGCTGACTGCACGAAATACACTGTTTCCCCATTATTTTGTCGCATACACACTTCACAACACATATACGTATGTATTGACAGAAATAATTGTAAATGTTCTCCAAAAAAAGTAAATAATACACAGTCACGAAACGTCAAATGTAGATTTTGACAACTATTTAGTGATAGAGAGCGATGTATAGAGGTTTACATATGACTGAAAAAGATGTACAATGAGTACGAACGCATGCGCAGTATACTTTAACTGAGAACTTCCGCACTGTTGAAGGACAGAATATATATTTCTATCCTTTTATGTTGGAGCATTATTCTAACAATAAAAGAATAGGAGACACTTGGTCCATTAGTTTAAAGGTCGATGGCTTATTTATTCGTGGAATAAGTGAAAAATATCGCATCAAAATATGACAGCTAGAATAAATACCGTCATTATGGTTTCGAATTCGATGCGATATTTTTCTCTTATTTGATGATTTATTTGATAAGGATAAAAATGAAAACTCTTGGTTTTTTTGATGCAAAATGTGTATTTTATTTTTATTATTTAAGTCGCAATCGATTTTGGACATCATCAGGCCGACGCTAAAACATATTACAATAAAAAATGCAATGTTGTATTATATATAAAATATCAAAATGTAAAAAATTGAAATTAATTTTGAAATATTCTCAAGTTAGATTATACGTAATTAATTGAAACTTTTATAATAAGAATTAACGTTATGATTACACAAATAATAGTATATTGAAACTTTTCACCGAGGTTTGTATACTGTTTTATTTTCATTTGGAAATTAATAATGTGAAATTGATATTTTAATAACAATAATATCTAAATTTTGAATCTAAGAACTATTATTTTTTATATTATTTACAATTTCATTCGTCATTTTACATATAAAATTTAAAAAAGATATGTTTACAAGACACTGATCTTCAGGTTGGGAATGGAAAATAGCCCCGAAGTTGGGATGTGACAGGTTGGAAAGTATGCATAGAATGAGTATAGCTGAGGTTGGAATATCTAACTTCCCAACTTTTTAAAAGTCGGAAATCGTTACGTTACTAACCGATTGTGAATAAAAATATTATTATGAATAGTTGTGACATATTTGATGTTGGTGAAACCGGGCAATATTCTGAATTCAACTATATCCATATGAAATACCCTAATATTACAAAATATTTGAGAAAAATGCAAAATGAAATATGTATGATTTTTATTTAAATATGACTACACAAAGAGTGTTATGGAAGAAAACAACTAATTACCTACTATATAAAATTTTAATAGGCACTACAGGAAATTTCGATCGACTTTTGTTTTTGAGATATACAGGCTAAAACTTGATTTTAGCTTATTTTGAAAATACCTCTTAATTCGCTTATTATAAAATATAAAGAAACAACGTTTAGATAATTTTTATACTGTTTTTTTACGTAGAATAATGTGATACAATTAGATTTTTTTTTAAACTTAATAATTCTCGAGATATAACAAACATAATATTTTTTAAATGGGAACATATGTTGAAAATAGTCTCATCTTTTCCTTATTTTATAAGCTTTTCAGCGATGTATAAGCATGAGTAAAACATTATTAATTTTTGGGGTGAAAAAAATTAAAAATGAATGTTCTTTTCATTATTTTTACTCATTTTTCTAATTTATAAACTTCACAAAGAATATTAAACCATATTTTGATTTTTGTCAAAGCCAAATACAACGTCGATAAAAAATTAACTAATCCGAAAATAATTGACTGGAAAAAAATTTGAGAATTTAATTCATAGATCAGGGACGGCACTAGGATTGAATTAACAGGTGGGCACATAAATAGTTGGGTGGGCACTTCACTTACATATAAAAGAAGCATGTTATGCGCTATGCCATATTAATATGAGCATGGCGCATGGTACTTAGTGCTCAAAATGCAATTTTATTATTTATACAGTTGGTACATAAATCATAAAAATATAAGTCATAAGTCATTAATAAACTCCGCCGCACATAAATTGTACCAAAGAAATGTGAGCAAAAAATTATTTTTAAAATTAAAGTTTATTAAATACAAATTATTTATAGAAAAACAAATAAGTTTACATACACTATACTTTCAACAATATTAATTAACAATATGTATCTATGTAAAACTGATGTTTGTAAAACGGCGTTTAGTAACATTGATCCTTATCATTAGTAATGGAATGCCGAACAATGAGTCTCTAAAATTTTAAATATTATCATGGCAAACTTCTCATTAAAATTGTGATCCTAATTCATAAATAAAAGTATTTTTTACATTTATTGGATTATTAAATTCTATCATAGATAAAAAGCATCTTTAGTCACTCACGCGGCTTAAAACCCTCGCTGTTCTCGTGTTTTGATTCTGACTCATTCGTGACTAAAAACTAGCTTTACGTATTTGTACTGTAAGTAACTATTAATACGCTTTTCAATTACAATAATTATATAAAAAAAATAAAGGCAACATCATGTTCGGCGCGTATGAATTGGACCATGACTCGAACGTAGAGTTAAATGCGATGTTAAATCTTTATATCTTGATCAAAACAGTAATGCGTAATTTTTTTTTTCAAATATATGATCGAGTCTGCATTATGACTCAATTTTTGTGTTCTTTTGCCCATAATAATCGGGTTTGTTTTTGTGTGCAAGTATTTCTTTAGCCTAATTCATGTGTGACTGAGCTCGTATTTAGAAGGTTTTGTACAGCTTTACAAATACCAGCCTAAAACTAGCCCAAAATACAAGTCGTCGCTTGCAGATTGTCACTCCTTCTCCTCAAACGAGTACCTAAGTTAAAACTTTCTTGGTTCCGTTGCGTACGGGTAAAATGTGTTTCATATATTTATTGCACAGGTATCTATTTCCTTACCTGTCCATTTACGTAAGGTAATTAGCTATATCAATAATACATAATAAATTTATATTTACATTTATAATTTTAAAAAAGTGCGTGGGCACATCCTATTTTTAGGTGGGGAAGTCCCTGTAACATTGTAAACAAATGATGCTCTGTAATTGATTTTTTAATTGTTTCTTAATAAATTACATTTTTTTTTTCATCCTAAAAATTAATAATTCATATTTTACTCATGTTTTCATGTTTAAAACAAAAGAATGTAGACTTGTTACACATCGTTGAAAAGCATATAAAAAAATCTGTTGTGGCCAGCACAAGACCTTCCGTCAATTCCATGTATTTTGTACAAATCCCATACCAAAAGGTCCTTGGAACAGATTCTATATAATATCATGTAAAATTGAACACGAACACATTCTCTACATTCTACAAATTCGACACCAAAAGTTCATTTGAAAAGGTTCTATAAATCCAATAGAATTATAACATTAAACTACACTAAGTAATGTCCTTCCATCTTCTCTTTGGCCTTTCTCTGCGTGTCACTTGCGAGCAACTCTATTTCATACCAATTTTAGATCCTATACTTTTTTCCATATTTGGTTTTGTACTTGCAACTGACATCTGTCAATTAAATTTTTTTGAATAATTATGTCAGATGTTTCCATGATAAATAACAAAGCTGACTAATTTTTGAAAATTAATTTCTTTATAATGCTTTAACTTTACATCTATTGAATATGAAGGAAAATGAATAATCAAACCATATAGAGAAGAGTATTTTCTTTGATAAATGTAATAACAAAATGTCAAAAAATAATATTTAACTGCGTTTTTTTAAGAAAAACTGTTAAAAACTTCAAATAAGTGTACTTCCGGTGGATCAATTATAACCAAAATCTAATCAACTCTTCATATGGATGTACAGAAGAGGAATACGAAAGAATTATAATTTTTAGAATTATAGTATTGGAGTTATCGTCGGAGAAAAATTTGTCACACACGGACACACATACACACACACACGTACATACAGACATCATCTTAAAAATAGTAAATTCGTATTGTAGGGACCCTAAAACGTGCTTATTCATTAAAAACTCACCACCGAATTTTTTGACCAAAGACAATACCTTCCTTACCTAAAGGTGACGGAAGGTAATAAGGAAAAAGATGAGATTATTTTCAACATGTTCCCATTTAAAAAGTAAAAACTAACTTTAATTTCAAAAAAATCTGTTGTGGCCAGCACAAGACCTTCCGTCAATTCAATGCATTTTGTACAAATCCCATACCAAAAGGTCCTTGGAACAGATTCTATATAATATCATGTAAAATCGAACAGGAACACATACTATTTTTTACAAATTCCATACCAAAAGTTCATTTGAAAAGGTTCTATAAATCCAATAAAGTTATAACATAATCTACACTAAGTAATGTCCTTCCATCTTCTCTTTGGCCTTTCTCTGCGTGTCACTTGCGAGCAATACTATGACATACCAATTTTAGATCCTATACTTTTTTCCATATTTGGTTTTGCACTTGCAACTGACATCTGCCAATTAAATTTTTTTGAATAATTATGTCAGCTGTTTCCATGATAAATAACAAAGCTGACTAATTTTTGAAAATTAATTTCTTTATAATGCTTTAACTCTACATCTATTGAATATGAAGGAAAATGAATAATCAAACCATATAGAGAAGAGTATTTTCTTTAATAAATATAAAAACAAAATGTCAAAAAATAATATTTAACTGCGTTTTTTTAAGAAAAACTGTTAAAAACTTCAAATAAGGGTACTTCCGGTGGATCAGTTATAACCAAAATCTAATCAACTCTTCATATGGATGTACAGAAGAGGAATACGAAAGAATTATAATTTTTAGAATTATAGTATTGGAGTTATCGTCGGAGAAAAATTTGTCACACACGGACACACATACACACACACACACACACGGACACACACACACACACACATACATACATACAGACATCATCTTAAAAATAGTAAATTCGTATTGTAGGGACCCTAAAACGTGCTTATTCATTAAAAACTCACCACCGAATTTTTTGACCAAAGACAATACCTTCCTTACCTAAAGGTGACGGAAGGTAAAAAGTAACTTCAATTTCACAAAAAAAAAATTCCTTGTGCATATTGGCTGGTAGTGCGAGCTCGGTTTTAACTAAAACGCTGTTGTAAGAAATGTCAAATTTCGTTACTTAATAATAAAAATAAATAATATCAAATTCATCAAAATATGATTTATAAGCAAAACACAGTTTGTATTCAAACAAATATTTTTAAAAAAATCATTCTTTAAACATAGGGGTGAAATTAAATATTGAAATTTGAATTTGACATTTCTTAAAACAGCGTTTTAGTTAAAACCGAACTCGCTCTACCAGGCATAGTGTCTGGTTGCCAATCTGGTGACCCGGGTTCGATCTGGCCAGTGCAGACTTTTAATCGCACAAAGTGATCCCTGTGGTGCACTCTCCACACCAGGTATGAGTGCCCGTGAAGTGACGCCTGGTAAGCGCCCTCACGGTAAAATATATCATCATTACCGATGTCTACATGCTGTGTTGTTAGATACTGGCCCGCCCAGTATTCCGTGATGATATATTTATTTTATTTAATTTCAGAAAAAATATATCAAAATATCAATTTACCGTTTCCAAAATTGAAGTTACTTTTTCTAAAATTGTAGTTATTTTTTCCGAAATTGAATTTACTTTTCTGAAATTGAAATAACTTTTTCCGAAAATGAATTTATTTTTTTTGAAATTGAAGTTTAAAAGGTATAGTGTGTTATGCATTTCCAAAGAAATGTGCTACTGATGAGATAACTGTTGTATTTATGATGTTGTGGATATTCTTTCTCTATATACTATGGCTAATTGTACAAAACAAAACAAATACTTTTATGTTCTCACGTACGATGCAATTGCAGTAATGTAATATGTAAATATTTAAAGAATTTTTTATGACTTAAACAATACATTTTTATGATATTGGACACTGCAGAAAAAGTGAGCACTTGCATTTCATTCAAGGTTAATGAATATGTCAATAAATTGCTGATAGCGGATTAAGAGTTGTATTACTTGCTTTATAAACTGTAACTTTACTTTTTAATAAAGTGTGAATTTAAAAACTTATTAATAATATAATTATACAGGTGTCTTATTCAGGGCATCGAACCCGCCAAAAACTGGGTTCGGTTTAGGTTCAGGTTAATTTGTTTTTTGAAAGATGGGTTCGGGTGCGATTCTGGTTCAAGCATTAATAAAATTTGCGGTTTAGGTTCGAAATATTGTAAAATGAGAGCCAGAATTTACGCAAAACGCAATCAGAAACGAACACAATTTTCACGAAAAGTCAGCCCAGACAGCATCGCAGACGCCTAAGACGTCGATTATCGGCTGTATTTACTTTTCGAACTAAAAATTAACCTGAACCGGAGTTGAACCCCGAACCTGAATTTTAATACTCGGTTCGGTTTCGACTCAGGTACAATTAAAAATATATCTGAGGTTCGGTTGTCGGTTTGGGTTCCCTAAAATGTTACGATTGGTTCCGATTTTGGTTCGGTTGAGGTTCGGGTTCGATGCCCTGGTCTTATTTAAAATTGCCACCATTGGTATCTCAAAAACTCTAAAAATTACGAATTCAAAATGAGTATTTTTGTGCGCCTTTGAAAATTATGACATGTTTACAAGATGTTTAAATGCAGCGGTAATTTACTCCACATCTAATAAGGTGTTGAATAATTAAATTCTCATTTGAGAAATACTTCGCAGTTATACGCTAAGTGGAAGATCATTCCAGCCATTGCGATAGAGCAGCCAATAGCTTAGTTGGTAAAAGCGTCACTCCGGCAAAGTGAAGGTCTTGGGTTCGAATCCCTATGATTGACATGATCTTTTCACAATTTATTTCAATTCTACACACTGTTATAGTCTATTTGAGAATGACTGGCAGTAATAAATCATTATTTGCAAGAGTAGTATTGGATTTTTTCCAGCAATGCGGCAAATAAAACTACCAGAAAAATCAGTTGAAAATACCCTAGGATGGTCAAAATAAGCCGCACGCTTTGTACCTGGAACGAAACTTACTTGTCGAACAATAGAAATGCCGTCCGATAATCCCTGTCGGACTGTGTCATAGACGTAGATAGGATTTGTAGAGTGATCTGTTTATACATTTACTAAAAATAAAAGTTTTTAATATTTAAATATAACTTTCTCAGTCATTATTATTATATTGCATACATTTAATATTTACATACATACATTCAATATTTACATTTTTATTTGTTACATACTAAAATTTATACTTATTTCATGTGTGTTGTCAAGATATTGATACCTTATTAAAAATCAGAATCTGATTCTGAATCTTGTCCTACTGAAATTATAAATGGCTCGATCGTTTCGTCTATCAGATACATATTTTACATTATATTCAGGTAGTTTCATCTTAATTATTTAAATGACTTTACCTGACCCTGAAAAACAACTTAGACCTAAAACTATATTTCTCTACCGAATTTAGTCATTTCGACTATCCCTGTGCAAACAATTATTGGCGCGCCACTGGAATGTCTTTGACAGAATGATTTATTACTGCCAGTCATTCTCAAATAGACTATAACTCATTGTTATACTTGCCGTCAAATAAATGGTGCTCAATTTTTTTCCCTTCTCCCAACCCTTTCTCTTGCCCTGTGGTGTTGCCACTTCTTCATAACTTAGTATTTTCAACATGACCATTGGCATTGGCAACAGTGTAATCTCCAGTCCATATTTATTTGACGACAAGTAGAATATGTTAAATTTATGCTGTATTTTATAAAACAATAGTAATTAGTTAATATTTGAATAATCATAATCAAACAATCAATTAATCAAACAATGAAATAATCGATTAATCACATAATCAAACAATGAAACAATCGATTAACTATATATGGATTATGATCCAATAATCGATTAACCACATAATCAAACAATCGATTAATTAAATAATGAAATAATCGATTAATCAATTTTTTGAATAATCGATTATTTTGCTCAGCACTACAACATAATATATAAATAATGCTTAAAAACTGTTTTAATTTTTTTACAAATTAAAAGATAATATATGATTATTTTAAGCAAAATGATTTTTTAAATTCCAGTTATAAGTAAATGTACTCACGAACAATAACAAAACTTGTATATTTATTTGTTATTCAAATACGTGTACTACAGAAATTTGTGATAACTGTTTAGATATGAATATAGAACAGTTTGTCATTTTATTTCACTTCATAATGACGCTTCATTTTTATGGAACCGTAAAGGGGTTAACTGGAAAAAGTAATTTAACTGCAAATTTAAACTTATCTAACTGTATACGAGTAAGTAATTGTAAATTAGTTCTTTATGCAATTATATTCAGATTTAAGTTAAATTGCGTTAGGTTTTTAGTTTTTTTATTATACAGTTAAATAAGTGTAAATCTGTAGTTTGAAAATGTGTATTTACATTTTTATTATTACATTGTGGAATTTGAGACGACGCAAAAATATCTGATTTAAAATTTAAATTTAAAAAGTGTTTAATTCATTATAATTTTGTACTAAAGTAGATTAGTCTACTCAATTATGTTACGGTTTTCACGATAAAAATATATATTTATACATCTTTACATCATTTGTATCACTGCATTACGTAATTTAAAAAAATATATATACAAGTGTTCAACAATGTGACAGATGTGAATCATACTAGGTATCTATTGATAACATAGTAATTTAGATGTTTAATATTTGTTTTTAGGGGAAGCAGGTGAAAAGCAGGCATATGTTCCGGTTCGTCTCACACCTGCCTGGGAGGCAACCAACGCCCCAGAGGATGAGCTTAACTTCCGTAACATTACTATGGAGGAAGCTCATCTGCAGCTCAATCCACCAAAAGACAAATATAACCTTGTGTACCTAGTGCTGTTGCTGCATGGCGTTGGTGTGCTTATGCCTTGGAATATGTTTATCACGGCTAAAGCGGTGAGTGCACTAAAATCATTTTACTAAATTTCCCCATGTTTGCTATTTGATTTTCATAAAAAAATAAAATAGAAACGAAAGAAAAATGATGTCCCTCTTTCCTGCGCTAAGAATGTAAGAACAATATAATATTTATTAATTAGAAAAAATATATTGTGGTCATCCAAAAAAAAAGTTTTTTCTCAATATATCATTCATATATTCATAAAAAATCGAGTATGATTCTGTGACGTCATAGTTACGCTGACTTGTCTGCCGTTGTAAATTGTGAAGTACAGTACGGACTCGATAATCCGGACTTATAAAAACCACGGTGGTCCTTATAAGTAAATAATTATTCGGATTAATGAAGCGGAGTAGCTTTTTTTTATTTGAAAAGAAACAATTTCAAAAAAGTACATATATAATAAAATAATTGGATCATACTTAAATCTAAAAGTATAGTATAGTGACACATACGTAGTATCAGTACAAAAAGGTCTTTAAAATAAAACATACCTTTTGATTTTGTCTTTGTTTTTTTTTTATATACCTACTCGTATATATCGGAAATTGTTGATGTTCGTATCGTATTCATTTGCCAATAATTTTCCATTTTTTTACGATTTATTCATTCTATTATATCGGATTTTTGTTTTATTGACAATGTAGTATGTTTTCTTTAAGAAGGCATTTTAATATGTGTTCATATAAAAACTGTAATATATTCTTATATAGCACAACAAACATGTACTTACATATACTATTCAACAACCAACAGCTAAGTAATTATTTTTTGACGCAATGCGATAGCGGTACAATTAAAATAAAGGTACAAATGCTTATGTGAATCCCTATACTATTATTATGTTCGAAAATTCAACCGCGGTTATTGTGGTAATTTTACATGGTAACTGAAAAGTTACGGTTCTCGCGGTAAGAAGTCGAACGCATTGGTAATTCATGTTTATTAATAGCTGTCAAAATCATTTTATTATACATCGCATGATACTTTTGTTCGATACTACTTGTCTTTGGTATCATGGTAGAGTAGTTGTTTTTAGATCAATTTATATTATGTGCCGATAGTAGTTCCGATGAAGACGAAAGAGGTCATTTACATATATTTGTATAGGTACATACCACTAATAATTAATTTCATACTTTTAAGTTTTCAGTAACAGAACTTGCATACAAAATTATTTGTGTTTACATAAAAAGTTAGGTTAGACTACAAATTACCACAAAAACCTTGCTCTGAGCACGGTAACGGCGGTAACTAAAATTTACCACACATTTCAGTTACCGCGTTCGAAAATAAATTTAGGTAGTTAGGGGAATCCCAAAGGTTTTATTTTAGTTTATTTATATAGTTTGAATAAAGTAAACGTATAAATGCTGATCCGGATTACCGAATACTATCAAATCCGAACTATAAAGTATACAATGCATGTGAAATTTTTGGCCGGATTTTAGAAGTTTATGTTGTAATTATTTTTTCATAATACAAAATAATTTCCATATTTATCATATTATGTTTATTTAAAATAATTATAAATCGATACAAACATTATAAGTGGTATTCGCGACGCTGTACTAAGCTCGATTATATGATTCAAGCTTAATTTTTAGTTGAGTTTAACTGAATTTTCTGGAGCTCGGCTAGCGATTATAAAATAGTTCAACGTTATATCATTATTTTTGAGTAGGGTTCCAATTTTTTCTTCTACAATTTACTAACCAGTTTTTCTTTTCTTTGGATCTGCGGGTAATCTATGAAAAAGATTATTAATTAGTTGATGATTACAATTTAATATATTAAAATATGCCAGAAAAAGAAAAACAAGAAAGAATACAGTTTGTTAAGGTTTTTAAAGTTAGAGAAAATGTATTGCGTAAGTAATTAAGCAAATTAAAATATGTACTTATAAATAAATATATCATCACGACATATGACCCATTGCTGGGTGTGCCAATCTGCTTCATACACAGATGTCGGTAATGATGATGTCATATTAGAACCGTGCAGGCGTTTACCAGCCGTCACCATACGGGCACTCATTTCTAGTGTGGAAAGCATGCGACAAGGGTCACTTTTGTGCCATTTAAAATTGGCTTCGGTCGGAATCGAACCGGGGTGTCCAGTTTCGCGATCAGACACGAGACTCCATAAATATTTGCTTGTGAAATTTATAACCATTTCTCGAATGATTTGCACAATTTGAAGCAGAACAACCCGTCATAGTGGATCATTTTGTTCTAAGATTAATAATACTGTAACAATGATACTGAAAGATTGAAGTGAGGTATACACGCTCAGAATCAGAGAATATTTGCTCAGATCTGTCACTTCTTCCAACATAACCAAAGTAACCTACAATTTTTAAAGAGTAGCTAAGCTTGCAACAAAGTTGTTTTTGATTTAAATAATATACAGGATGTTAATTAAAAAGCGGGACATAAAAGTTTAACATGGGAAATCAGTTTTTTATTCCAACATAATCAAGGTAATCTACAATTTTTAAGTGTAGCTAAGCTTGTAACAAGTTGTTTGTGATTTAAATAATATACAGGATGTTAAGTAAAAAGCGGGCCATAGGAGTTTAACATGTGTAATTGATTTTTCCTTGTGTAAAACTTCCCATTTAATTGAAGACAAAAATGTTTCAAATAAAAATTGTAGAGACTTAAATTCGACACCTAAGTTACTAATCAGATTTTGTTTTACTCCTTATTTTACTTCTAAAATCGAATCTGAAATTTTATATCATTTGTAGTTGTAGTGATAGCCATGGAATTTAAACAAAATTACAAATAATTGCATAACATTTGAATTGTTAAAATTTCGATTTTTCAAGTTACAAAATAAAAATAAATAAAATCTGTTCACTGTTTTAAGTGTAGAATATAAAAACAAAATATGTTTAGTGAGTAGGTGTAGAATATAATTGTCTGCAATTTTTATTTAAGTACTGAATTTCTGGCAGTTCAAACGCTATGCATTTCTTTATAATATTAGTTTTAAATTCCATGGCTATCACTAGAAACGAGCAATATTTATAAAATTTGTTCAGAGATTTGGGTGTAGAATTGAATTATAGACAACATTTATTTGAAACATTTTTGTCTAAAATTAATTGGAAACTTTTGTGCAAGAAAAAACTGATTTAGCGTGTTAAACGCCTATGGCCCCTTTTTAATTAACACCCTGTATACAAATAATGAAGTTAAACTTATGTGATATATTTGTGTAAATAGTTTTAAGTACACTGATTTTAAAATTACTTTTAGTTTCGAAAAAAAAAAATTATTAAATTTATCGTTACCATTTTCAATGGGAATTTTTCGCGTGTTTGAGTGTGTTATGTAATAGGTCATAGTTCATGGTTCTGATGGTTCTAATTCGACCGAAAACAATTACATAATTTTCAAATCGCACAAATGACAAATGTGATCCCCGTGGCTTTCTTTCCACGACATCTTTGAGTGCCCGTGAAGTGATGTGTAGTAAGCACCCTTTATGGTAGATATATATCGTCAATACCGGAATCTGTCAATCAAAATTAAAACAATGAGTAAATAGCCGCATTCACAGCCAGAAATTTGTGGAGTTTGTTATGTGACAACGTGTACTTGCGTTCACAGCATCACAGCGATGTAATTTGCTGTACACGAATTACAATTTGTAGAAAAGTTGTAAACTCCAAATATTTTCGGCTAATTTGGGGTGCGGTCTACTTGTGTAAAATATATTTGGAATGAATGAACTCATGTTTTTGACGTTTGGGTGATTATACTGATTTTCGTTGCATTATTTTAATTTGTTTCATATTCTTTATTATTTCTTCAAATATACCTTTTCAAGAATGTACAAAGCAAAATATGTAAATTAATAATAATTAACACAAACTGTTTGTTTATTATAATGGTTCTCCTTTATAATTTCAGGAGAACTAGTATTATGGATACAAACAACAACAATTGTTTTTGATTTGTTTTTCTTTTGCTGTTTGTTGTATATGGAAGAACTAAGTGCCAAGCACTAAAATTTTTTGAAATTTTTAATAATATTTCAATTTTCTCATTTCGTCACTTATACTTCATTTCACATACGATAATATAGCTTTGGTTTAGATAGAGAGATAAATTCTGACATCTAATTGATCAGAATACACACCAAGTTCACAAAAGCGAAAAGAATATCACCCGTCATCCGTCAGTTATAAAATAAATATGACAACATAAAATTATATTTAATCATTTCGACTTTGTAATTTTTAATATTCAGGTATTGTACCTTTTTACTGATAAAAATATTTAGTATTGACAAAGTTAAATTATTTATTTAATTCATGTAAAAACTACTATACAATAATTTTCACAATCATTTTTCCCTACAACAATTTTTAATACATATTTACACACACCATTATAATAAATATATGTTTACCTGTTAACAATAATAAAACACTCAGATAACTAAAAAGGAACTTGACTTCACATGTTTGGTTACATATACAGTCATTCAAAAAAGTCTCCGTACGACAGTAGTTTTAATGTATTTTAGGAAAAATAGCAGTCTAAAACCCAATATATTTAATTTTCTTTTAATCCAAAATGAAAAGCAGTATATTGCGTTATTATAAATATAAAATAAACAAATAATTTACTTAATTTATTTATATTATGGGGGGAACATTGAAAGTATTCATAATTTCATGACAAAAAAGTCTCCGTACGATAACCAAAACATTTAAATAATAAACCATTTATTTATGTTTCCTAAAGAAATATAATATTTGGAGGGTTTTCCTTTGATTCTTCCACCAGTAACTAAGCGATGAGTCATTGAATCTACCAAATTTTTGGTCACCTATGGCATTATATTCTGCCATTTTACTTGTAATTAATTTGAAATTATTTTTTGCTTTATATTCTTAGTTATTTTAAGAATTTTCCGCACTTTCTCAATCTGGTTAAAGTCTGGAGACTGTGAGTGATGATTAAGCATATTTTAAATATTATACAGTACGCATTCTCTTATAGACGCGAATTATTTGTCGAATTTTTCTGATGCATGAAATTAAAATTGTCTTTTAAGGCCCAATCTTGCGGCACTTTGTTTTAAATTTGCTTTTAAAATATCGAGATAACCTTTGCTATCCATTGTTGAAATAATTACTAATTTTCGTACACCCGCTGAGAAAATATAGCCCCTATACATATTGCTGTCACCGCCGTATTTGTTTATTTTATATTTATAATAAGGTAATATACTGCGTTTCATTTTGAATTAAAAGGAAATTAAATATATTGGGTTTTAGACTGCTATTGTTCCTAAAATACATTAAAACTACTGTCGTACGGAGACTTTTTTGTATGACTGTATGATCTCACACAAACCTGTGTATAGAGCGACAAAGTAAAAACAGAAAACATAATGAATACGATATTATTTATAGTTCACAAAAAAAAACAGTTACTTACATTATTTGATTAATAGTTGCACATCTCTATGAAATTAAATAATTATTAATTATATTATCAACAATGGAAACTAAAAGTAAATGATTTATCAGCTATAGGTAAAACAATTTAAGATCGCTGCGCCATCAGCGTACATTCTGTGAACTATTGAGTACGGGACAGTATGGGATTATTGGTTAAGATTACGGGAAGTATGTACTGAACTTTTATCTGAATATACATTTTCCTCTGCCTTATTTACACAAGTAATTTATTTTTTTGGAACAGAAACGACATAGTATTACGAGTAAGTAGTTAATATAAGTGAAATATTGAATAAACAGTAAATATCGTTATATTGTTACTTTCAAATTTTTAGGTTAAAGAAGCTATTCGTTTTCCATTGATATATTTTGTGAATTACATTTATGGAAATAAGAGATCACGATGTATTTATCAAGGAGAAGAGGTTTGTAATGCTGATTCCATTATTTTTTTGTTGCTTCACCGAAAAACAAAAGTACAGTTTGAAAAAATTTATTGTATCTGTAAACAAACGCCTTATAATCACCACACAAAATTGAAGGAGATTTTTTAATTGAAAATAGAAAAGCCAGATTAAAAAATGCTTTGTACGTATAAAGCGGGTAATAGTGGTCGCTGAAAACATATGTATATGAACCACATTAATTCATCGAACCAGAAGTTAAATGTATTACAAAATCGTGATCAAGCTATTTTAATTAATATTCTTATTAGGTTATTATGATATGGTCCTAATTTAACGATTTTGGTGCTTTTGCTTTTGTCTTAGGTTTTAGGATTGCTTTGGATAAATTGATGTTCAAATTCCAAACAAAATGTACAGATCATCGTAACAAAGGCGACTAACGATACTAAGTTTTTGGGAACCCAACGCAACGACCACTATTAACCACTTTTATTTTTTTAAATTATGCTTTTAATTTTCAATTCAAAATACTCTTTCAGTTTTGCTTGGTGGTGATTGCAACGCATTTGTCTCAAGAACAGATGGAACAATTTTTAAATTATCTTATTGTTTTTCAGTTAAAACACTTAAAAATGCGACTAGCACTATAAACTTCTTCTCCTTCACAAACACATCAAGGGAATTTATAAAATATATAATTGAAAAACGAATAGCTTCCTGTACCTAGAAATTTGAAAGTAAAAATATAATTATATATACTCTTTATTCAATGTCTCACTTATGCTAACTAATTATCCCTAGTACTATGTCATCTCTCTTACTAAAAAACAAACATTTTGCATTAATAAGGCAATAAAATATGTATATTAAGATAAAATTCATATATGTGTTTACCGTAACCTTCACAAATAATCCCGGAGTGGATAGTTCTCAAAATGTCCGCCAGGTGGTGTAGCGCTTATCTGGAGTTCCCTATATTATCTAACTTGGTCAAACAGTAGGACTCATCGCTCTGTGATTCGAGAATTTGATGCCGCGGAACTTTATTAACAAAATAATGAATGAAAAGTTTAATATTTTTAAGAAATAGTGTATGATATATGATTGAAATAACTTAAAGTTACATTATGAATAAAAAAATTGAACTTCATTTTTTTTTTGTAAATACCCCGTTTACAATCTAAAATATTTGTAATTTACAATACAAACATCATATGAAATATTTTATCTTATATAAATTTTCTCCTCTTGATGACTTGTCATCTAATCTTGCCCTGGTTCTAATCTAGGCTGCTCTATTCTCTTCTTTCTTTCACGTACTATTAATTAGCCATTACTAATAGCTGAAAATAGAAATTATACATAAGAATAATATTCAGTAATGTGCATTTAGTCTTTAAATACATTTAAGATGATTAACTGGTTTTTTAACTTTGTTATATAAAATTTATAATTTTCCGCAATTTATTATTTTCTACCGCAATCATATAGAATATAAATTAATTACACAACATATAATTTATTGTTTATGAATAGTAATGAAATTTTATTTTTAAAAGAAAATAAAATGTGAACATTAAACGTTGTTAATATTTAATGCAGTTGTTTCATTTGTTAAAATAATATTACTTATGAGTAATTTTTACATGTTATCCGTTTTTTTTTTTCAATGTCATTTGATAAGAAACAACAAATGTATGACTGTCAAGCTATCTATACTTTAAAATGACGGGAAACTAAAATTAATCGTTTAATTATTCGACCAAAATTGACTCGAATAATTATCGTCAATAGGGTCCTCCACCATAACAGAAAATTGAGTAAAAAGTTACTTATTTTGAAAGTAGATAAGATAAAATCATGATTGAGACGATAAAAGTTTTTTAAAAATTGTTAATTTTTGAAATATTAGTGATTTTAAGCATCTATACATCTACGTTACAACGATTGCTATCTTTCTCGCGCAGCCTACTACAGAAACTGGTGCGAGAAAGATGGCAATAGGTTTCTTTAAAAATCAAATGCAGTTGAACTAAAAACAATTATGACTTTTCAATACTACAAATTGCTTCAAAATTAAACAAACTTTCATTTAAAATAATAAAAAAATTAGAGTGGAGGACCCTATTGTGTTCATTTTTTTTTCTGTTAATTATCATAGATCATCGATAATAAAAATATATTTTTTGTTTTTACTAAGTTTTGTTTTATATTATTCTATTTATTATTATGGAAACAAACGCAATTAACAAATAGGTGTTAATATTCTTTAACCTTTATGTTCACATTCACCAAAAATATATTTCGTTTCAGTATTTCGTAGATTACAAACTAAGCGAAAATTATACAGGGATATCATCTAGCTACGCCACGAATTTCATGCCTTATTTAGGATTTGCTGCTCAAGTTCCTAACGTTATTTTTAATTGGGTGAATATTTTCATGCAATTGGGGTAGGTAGTTTTAAAAATAATGCTCTTTGTGTATTATTTTTTATATAATATTTCAGGGGTAATTTGACTACAAGAATAGTTTGGAGTATAACTATTGAAGTTGTCATCTTTATATTCACAATAGTGCTAGCTATGAGTGACAGCCACGATTGGCCGGGAACCTTTTTTTATGTGACGTTGGGTTGTGTCGTCATCTTGAATAGTAAGTGATAAATGTTTGGTTATGATTTATTTTATGTATTAAATGTTATGAGGTGCGGGAGGCCACGTGACTATGACAAGTGCTTGTGGGGCCCAAACATGGTTGCCAAGAATACGGCTTGTGTACGTTGCCTGTGTTGCCAAATAAATTTGAGTGTAAAATTAATAAATTAAATTGTAAAGATAGTTATTATTAATGATTATCATGTTGTTTTACTTTTTAATACATAAACTTAATTTTTAAAATATGCAAAACGTTCAACATCCATCTGATGTTTTTCCTCAAATTTAGCGCGCCAAGAAATCTTTGTATCGTAGATAGCAGCACAAGTCGCATAATTTTTAAAAAATATTTTAAAAATAAGTTTATGTGTTAAAAAGTAAAACAATATGATATTCATTAATAATAACTAGCTTTACAATTTTATTTATTAATTTTACACTAAAATTTATTTGGCAGCACAGGCAACGTACACAAGCCGTATTCTTGGCAACCATGTTTGGGCCCCACAAGCACTTGTCAAAGTCACGTGGCCTCCCGCACCTCATTAGATAATTTATTGAGATTGAGATGTATCGATATATGTATAGAATATATTTTCTTAGTAAAAAATAAAAATATATTTGATATTTTATATCAATACGTTGTATGAAATAGTTATTTTCGTAACAAGTTATGAAATATACCAAATATCATGCGAGTGTAAATTGACGCACGACGCGTAGCGGAGTGCAAGTCAATACACACGAGCTAAGATATTTGTATTTCATACAAGTTATGAACATTATTTTTTAGAAGAGCATAAATAAATTTTACTTTTTTTTCAAAACTGAAATTTAGGTTCAACCGTACGGACAGTTGACAAATGAATAATGTATACATATAGCCAGAAAATAATGACATAGTAACCTAGCAACCGTGTAAACTATTACGATATGAAATATATCGTAACACTAATGTGATAAGTTCAACTTTCAGTGTTAGGATACTACGTTGATATGTCGTACTTATCACAATGGTCGTCTAAAAAAAATATATTTGATTTTATATCAATATGTTGTATGAAAAAATTATTTTCGATAAATTTATGGACTAGAAATAACACTTTCATAGGGCTTTATTTACCCCGGTTGACTCAATAATAAAACATACGCAGAGCCCTTGCTTAATCTATGGATATTATAGGGGACCATATAGGGTAACAATTAAAAACTTTTTCACTAGAAAAGTAAAAAGAATTTTTAAATTATAAATTAAAATTTAATTTTACGTTTAGCATCAAGAAAACAAAAGCTTAAATTATAATAAATGTAAATAAGATACAATGTAAATGTAAAGCAAGCAAGTATACAGTAAAATATTAAAAAAATGTACAATTAAAGAATAGGGTTCTCAAAACCCGGACTATAATATACGTAGTTTTTTGTTTTACTAATTATTATATTAAGGGCCAGTTGTACAATCAAGGGTTAAGGCAAGGGTTAGTAATTACCAGCTGGTTAGTCAAAAAATGTGTTGTACGATAACGGGTTAACCGTAACCATGACTCTTAACCAGAATATTTTTAACTTTTGATGAAATGAGGGGTTAATGATTTAACAAAGTGTTAACGCATGACATTTGACGTTTGTTTAACTATTTGTAATGGCTTTTCGGCGACGTTTGGTAGTTGAAGCTGATTCTGAAGATGAATTATTAGAAAATATGTTTTTAAGAAGTAGAAACTGATGCGATCACAACACAAGATAAGGTAAATAAATTATTATATAAAGTGCCTCAAGTATTCTTGGTTATTGGATAAAAGAAATAAGCAGGAATGCAGTCAATGTATAAAATTTTATTTAGTCAACAACTGACGTTTCGCTTCCTGTGGAAGCTCCTTCAGGGCGAAAGACTAATATTTTTAATCAATTTGTTACACTCGTTAAGAAATTATTTTAAAATATTCAGCAGGAAGCGAAACATCGGCTTTCGATTGAATAAAATTTTATACATTGACTGCATTCCTGCTTATTTCTTTTATCCTATAACTAAGAATACTTCATGAACTTTATATAATAATTTATTTACCTTATCTTGTGTTGTGTTTTTTTATTCTCTATTATATCTTTATACTGGGCGACAAAATCCACTAATTTTAAACAATCATCTATCGTAAAATTAGGTGTTCTATTACGCTTAGTTTTTGACATTTTGTAACTTTAATTTTTATGAAAACTGACGTATATGTCAAAAATGCAATAAAATAAAATTTATGTTTTGTTTTATATAGTATAATTTGGAAAAACTGATCCAGTGTTAATTGACAGACTGCTAGGTAACCTTTAGAAAAATAGAAATGGTACAACTAATTGTGTTTTTTAACGTGGTTAGGTTAACTGTATGTTACGTAACCGTAGATACTAACTGTGTATTGTACAACTGGCCCTAAATTGCTTATTATGCACGATTTTTCAATTTTAACTTTAATCGATAGAGGAATTAAAAATAATAGACCCGTATTTTTATTTTTCCTCAAATCGATCTTTATACTTCATTTCACGTAAGATAGTAGTGATGGGAAGGTAGGTGCAGTTTGATCTTGATTATTGATTGGATAATACTCCGATATTATTCAATCAAACAACAAGATAAAACTGCACCTATGTTCCCATCACTATTTTCTTACGTGAGATGAAGTATAATATTGAAAAATTGCAATTTAAAATGGCATTCTTTAAAACGCGGCTGAATTTCCCCGCTTCGTCCCTCGCCCAGGGACGTATGTTGCTCTCAACAACGGCTATTTTGATTTTCACACTAAATTTGCCGTCAAATAAATATGGGCTGGATATTTCTACACTGTTGCCAATTCATGGTCATGTTGAAAATGATAAGTTATGAAGAAGCGGCAATACCGCAGGGCAAAAGACAGGGTGGGGGAAGGAAAAAATTGAGCATCAGTCCATATTTATTTGACGGCTAGTATAGTTTCTAAACGTAAAATTGACATATTTACATAGTGTACACTTGATGTGTGACGCGTGAATAACTCCAGGCCAAATGAAAATTATATTTATAAAAATTAATAAATTGATATTATTTTAATATATTACAGCATTTCAAATATTTAGATATGCAATTCTCAAATTGTAGTATGTATATATATTTTTCTTTTAGAAATTCTATGTTCATATAACAAGTCTCTATGAAATGAGTCTGAACTTGCAGCTCCAGCAGTTTACGTCACAACATGGTTGGTTTTTGCAACTTTTTAAACATATATTTTAAAACAATTTTGTACAATAAAAAATGTAAATAAATAGTTATTTATGCAACAAGAGTAAAAAGTATAGTCTTATTTCACGAATATGAAAGTTAAACCGATGACCGAACAAGCCGCAGGCGAGTTCGTCAAATCCTATGAGTGAAATAAGATACTTTTTACTCGAGTTGTATACAATTTCTGGTAATAACCGTTTGTTATACAAAATATGTATACAAATTACATATTGTATATAAATTTCTTTTACGACTGTAATAATAGAAATATAGTGTTCTTCACGTAAGAATGTCGTTGCGCAATAAAAACTGTATGATTCTTGACGACACATAAATGAAATGGTCTCTTTTTGCTACACAGGTCATAGAATCTGGTCATAAATCAGATTATTTCATTTACGTATTTCGTCAAGAATCATACACTTGTTATTGCGCAACGACATTCTTACGTGCAGAATACTATATTAACATTATTTTGTTAATAGGTTATTTAAGTATTAAGGGCAGTAAGTACTTCCTACCGGTTGAGGATGATTTTGGAGATCGAGACGAAGTCGAGATTTCCAATACATTCGATATCGGTAGAAGAGCACTTACTGACCGAAATGCTCATTACGCACAAAATTAATAAAAATAAGATTTGAAAATTATTTAAATATATTAAAAATTTTTGGTTGTTATTTTTAAAGTAAGCTTAGGTCGTTAATTTTATTTACTTACCGACTCCGCTTCCGGATACGTAAGTGATCACTTACCGAATTTGTAAATAAACCTTACTGCCTTGGAAACCCTATCGTTAAAGATTTAAAAATATCTGATGTCGACACTACATGACTTCCTTGTACGCTTATTAAACTATACATATTTTGTTAATAACTAAAATATGTATTATAATAGACCCAATCATAAATTGCATGTATTTGACATAATTTTGACATTGACATTCAATTTTTTAATTTGCTATTTTTTGTCCTAATTCATAGCAAACAATTACAAAAACCAAAAAGTATATAATTTTTAAATTTACATATTCCGCTTATACAAAGGTCTAATTTAATAATAATTCATAGGCTAGACGTAGAATTAAATTCTCTAAAACTTTTATTTGAAACATTTATTTTTAAAATCAAAATAAAACTATTTTTTTCAAGAAAAACTTAACAGCTTCAGGCAATGTTTCACTTCCGGTTAGCCCATTTTAACCAAAATCTATAATGTTATTCCCATTGATAGAAAAATCTTACATATCAAATATGAAAAATTTTGGATTATATTTTAATATAGATTTTCATTAAAATCTATTATAGGCTTCAAGTAAAGTACCATTTCCGGAATGCAATAACCAAAAAGGGAGGTGCACAACTATATGTTATAGCAGTCCCAAATACAAAATTTCAAATTTCTACGACTTACAGTTTTTTTTTATTTATGCGAGACGTCACGACGAAATTAGTCAAAATGTCAAAATATTTCCGCTGAAATCTGAAAACCGAAATTTTTCGCGATTACAATACTTCCTTTTCTTCGTACAAGGAAGTAAAAAACCGGTCGTGCAAAAATAACTATTAAATATATAGTTGCAGAAGAAATAACAACACGTAATTAAAAATGATTAACCATGCAAAATAGAATGGAAAATTAATGTGATTATTAATTCTACAAAATGTGAATTTCCTAAACAATTTCTGTAGGAATCTGTCATCATTGTCCTGTCTCTGTGCGGAACGCTGAACACTCAACATCAAAGGAATATGCAATAAACCATTCACCGTCACCGGAACGTGACCTAATTTTTATTTTAACCCTTGCTATAGAGTGCGGCAGAATTTATTAAAGAAATTGTCGGCAAATGCATATTCTATTTAGCTAGCTCTACACCAGACGTAATATTATTAATAACACATGATATTCTTATTCGCAAATTTTAAATATAGGCCTATAAAATGTTAATACTCGTAATAATGTTATTAACTTTCGTTGAAAATAGTAGCATTTTGAAAAGTCAGCAAAAATGTTAATAACATTTATTACTTTTTCCATTAACATGATGATAACATTGGATCGAATTCAGCACTCTTTTTTAACTAAAGAAGCTCAACTAAAAGTAACAAAATAAAGAGACATATACATTGATACATTAATAAGAAAAATATGCAAGTTATTTCCAGAGACGGCCACTACACTAGTGAAGAGTGCTGAATTCGGTCCATTGTTGCTAATTTTGTTAATAAAGAAATTTTGCAATCATTCTGACGGTGTGTAGGCGGTCTAGAGATCAAAGGATGTTAATTAACAAGTTATTTTTGGTGATAACTGTGTTAATAACCTTCTATTATTTACTTCTTGATAATATTAGTTAATATCTTTCATTTCTTTGAATATTTGTTATCAACATGTTTGTAAATACATTGATGTAACATTTTGTTATCATTTTTTTCGAAAATTGCTTATTAACATATTTATTATGAAAATTTTGTTATTAATTTATCAAAACTCAAACAAGTAATTGTAAAAAAAAAATACCATTGAATAGCATTGGAGTAAATAAATTTTCTTTTATTCCATCGAAATCGTAACTTTTAATTTTTTTGCTATGAATTAAATAGTATAATTATTTAATAAAATATAATTTTGTGTTTAACAGTGGCCAATGGAGTATATCAAAATACCGTATATGGCATGGCTGCAAAACTGCCATTTCAATATACGGGCGTCGTCGTTCTGGGGTCCAATATCAGTGGGACATTCACTGCCATCATCAGCATTCTCTCTGACAGTTTTGCATCTAATGCGCGGACTGCAGCTATTTATTATTTCATTACTGCTCTTTTCGTACTTTTACTATGTTTCGATACCTACTTCGCTTTACCGTTAAATGTAAGTATATTAATATTAATACAACCTCATTAAGGAGCTCCTAGTTTTTCAATAATTTTGAACAATATTACTGATCGTCTGGAGAATATATTGAACTTGAACATTTGTGCAATACATTTTGTTAACATAATATATAAAATATTGCAGATATTATTGGAAAATATGACATTTAAGTGTAGTATAAGTTTTTACCGTGGAAGCGTGGTAATAGGTACAAGTGTGAATTTTAATGTACCTGCGGATAGTAAATAAGTAAATAGGCTATTCCATCGTAATTAAAAACATTAACAGCCCGATTCACAAAAAAGTTTAAGCTAATCCTCATTTTTGGATTAGTGAATTCTATTCTATTCCGGTATTTAAAATTTAATTTTCATGATATTATCAATAAAGGTAAAGGTAGATACTAGGAATAGATTAGACTATATTTTAAGATATAAACTGCCAAAATTAGAGTATAATTAGCTAATCAAAAAATGAGGATTAGCTTAAACTCTTTTGTGAATCGGGCTGTTAAAGTTTATTGAAAATATGAAAAATAACAGTCATAAGATACGGAAAATTAATTTTCTTTATTACAAATTACTCCCTCAAAAATGCGAGATGTTTTGTTTTTGATGACGTAAGACATGTACGCGCGATTTTGAGAAAATAGGATCCAAATATGAACTCCTACTTTGTAAAGCTCCGCCTCAACTAAAAATATGCTTATTCGGATGTGAGAAAAAAAGTGAAATAAATTAAGTACAATAATTTATTTTATTTCTCTAATATGTAATGAAATTTAATATTACAATTTAAATATACTTTATTTTGTAATTTGCTCAACATATTTTCGAAAACCTTGTGAACCATTGTTGTTTTACTTCCGGTGTACCCACATTATCTACGTCACAAAGCAAATTTATAATTCGGTATTGTCTCGCTTATTTGGAGGAATTTTTAATTCGGATTTTCACATGTGGTCTTATATTTCCTACTTCACAAAAAAATTAAAATATCGTAGAATAGCCATTGGGTTATTATACATTTTTATCCAGTTTATTAAATTAGACAGTATGGTTTTCTGAAACTATTTTTTTAAATAAAAAAAAAATTAAAAATATCGTGGAGTAGCCTTGGGTTATTGTAAATTTTTATTTAATTTATTAAGGTCAAAATTTTAACTTCTAGTGAAGTAAACAATATTGCATCGTTTTTTTTGACAGCAATGATAAATCTGTTATTTGATATTTCATTTCATTTCAGTTTTGTTTATTTACCTCTTAGTTAAAATTTTAACTAGATATTGAAAAACCGGCCCTAAATGGGATAGTATGGTTTTCTGAAAGTATCTTGCTTGAATCATAAATATTAAATTATAAAGTATTTTCCATTGTGTTAAGCAGATACTCCTTTAAAAAAAAAATCTAGTTTTTTAACAGTCGCGTGGCGGTGTACGTTAAACTTCAATTTCATGGTGGCGCGGTACTCGTGGTGTGGTCGGCGAAATTTTTTTCGTTCAAATTTCATGGCGGTGTTGCAAGCGCGGTAAACGCAGGCTTGACAGCTATACTTCATATCACGTAAGAAAATAGCGTTGGTTTATGTTTATGTAGAGATATAAATTATATGCACCATATATAGGTTATGTCAATTCACAACATTGAACATAGTTCAATATGCGCATGTGTGGAGGTGCGCCTGGTACAAAATATTGAATATTTTCAATTTCTGACACCGCGCCTGCAACACCGTACCATGGTGTTGGCTATAACAAATGGAAGAATTCTATTGGTTAAATTTTCAACACCACGCCGCCAACTTCACCATGACCAAGGCCATTTGTTATTTGGACCGCCCGGGTTCGATGTCGAACTTAAAACTTATTTCTAATTTTCAATTAATACAAAAGTGACTTCTGTGTTGCTCTTTCCAAAATAAGTTTAACAGCGCGTGAGTTGACGCCTAGTAAATGACTTCAATAGCGGTCACTAACTACAGTCAGGTGGTATAGACTTGTTGGACTTACTTGTAGAAACAGGGAATTTATCATGATATTATTCAGAAACAAATATTGTTCAATATTATTGAAGCAATATACTCGTATCTACTATATAGAATGTAAAAATTGTAATATGAACATATCCTATTCTTTTTTATTACAAAATTACAAGGGATAAAAGTTTTATAAATAGCAGCAATTAAAATAAATAATGAACATACCTATTTTTTTTTAAAGAATAAAATATGGAAACGCGCCTTCAGCTCTAATGCAAGCTGACATCAACTAATCAGAGAATTATGAATTATTTAATTTTTTTCCTAGCACTAAACATTTCACAATAAATAAAAAAAAAAACTAAGGTAAAAAATGTCTATTTCAGATTAATTTTGCATTGTTATTTCATTGTTTATTCTTTTGTTTTAAAAGGAGGTTATTTTGTTTAAAAATTAAAAAAAAAAATACTTAATCTCTGATAATTCTGTAACCAAAAGGAATTGGACCTATGTTCATATGACATTTTTTATTCAAAATGATTTCAGGAATACTCTATTATTATTTTATTTTTTTTACACTGGTCTTAATACACCTGTATCTTGTTTTCCGTAGTGACTAATATGTATTTGTTATAGAAATTTTATCGTCATCATGAGATGAAAAATATCAAGGAGGCTCTAATAAAACAGAGGGAAAATCATGGTGCTGTACCAAGGGTACCTTACTGGCACGTATTTAAAACAGCTTTTCCACAACTGTTTAATGTTTTCCTAGTTTTCTTCGTTACGTTATCAGTTTTTCCGGAAGTACATTCAAGTAATTTATTTATAAATGCTCCGAAACTACTAAATACATATATTTTTTAATATTTTAGATATTAAAGAATCAGATTCAGGATTTATATTTGCTGGTAAATTATACACAAGTATAACTTGTTTTTTGACTTTCAACGTGTGTGCTATGTTAGGAAGTTTATTCACGTCATGGATAACTTGGGTAAGTGATTTGTTTTGGTAATATTGTGTAAATTATTAATATGGAGATATTTCCAGCCCAAGCCTAAGTATTTATGGATTCCTGTAACGTTGAGGTTATTTTATATCCCATTGTTTTTATTATGTAATTATCATCCAGCAAAAATTGAAAGAGTGTTTCCTGTGTTAATACATAATGACTATGCGTATTGGATAATCGCTATTACAATGGGGTTAACTAGCGGATATTTCAGTTCTCTTGGTATGATTTATGCGCCAAGGTAAATATAAAATTTATTCCTTTTTTATCTGGCATGCTCGAATTTCTATAGTACAGTAATGCCCGTATTCATAAACACTCGTAAAAAATTTAAACGGTTCGTTATACTATTTATCCAATAAAAACAGTCAACATTGAAAGAAAAATCGAAATTTTATTTGTCAAGTTTGATTCTATTTGTCAAAAAATATAACGAACCGTTTTGAAAATTTACGAGTGTTTATGAATACGGGCGTAAGTGTAGTTAAATTTGAGGTAAGTGATTTATGGCTCTCAAATTTTGAAGATTATTTAGATAAAGGTCTCGTTTAAACCGTGATCCTATAGTGGTATAGTGTAATGTAACTAAACCTTTATCACACACAAAAAAAAAAAAATAGTTGTGTGTTTTCATACATCGCAGTTTTTCTATGAAGGTCAAATTTTATTTGCTAAAATTACTAATGACGACGTTCTTCTCACAATTATTAATATAGGCCTGATTTACACCAAAATGGTGGAACTATATTTTGCCCTACAGATCTGTACGACTACAAATTTTAATTATTGTGCTGACTGGTTGACACCTTCCTTTTTTTTAGGGTTGTGCATTTGACAGTGAAATATTTTTCGATCAATTGACGGACTAATTGACGATCCTTTAATCGTCAATTGACCAAAAAAGCATTTATTAAAAATTACAATTAAAAATTAAAATTGCCATTTATTTCAATGTCGCGGGAAAGTTTACACGATGTAAATTAACTGCTGTATATCGTTTTTCTAATTTTCTCTCTGTACGAGAGAGTGGCGTACAATTTGGTAGTACGTGGTAATATTAATGTAATGCTACGGACAGTATTTACTTGTAGCAGGACGTTAAATTATAGTGCGGTTAATTATTAGTAAATATAATATATTTTTTTGAATATCATTAATGATACAGTTTTAAAGTGAAAGTTATAAAATCGCAAAACAACAAAACAGCGTTGCACCGTACTGGCAGAGCACGACAGAGCTATCAACATGTCAAAGACTATTTGGCTTTGTCTATTATTCACGAAAACAAGTCCGAATTATGAATTGAATATCTTTTTCTGAATTCGGGCCCAGGTGAAGGAATTTGTTGTAACAAACAAAAACTTTTAAAATATCAGACGTTACAAATCTGTTTTATGAAGGTCTGGCTAATAAAACAGGAGAGAAGTGGTCAAATTGCATTGAACATATTAAAAGAAAAGAATAAGAACTCTACCAACTCAACAATATTGTGGAAGATATGGAACTACAATTTACCGTCAATCCTGGCTCATCCAGTGAACTGTGATGGGGTCCCGTGGCCGCGTGCCTGAGTGTCTGGTCGCGAACCTGGGGAACCGGGTTCGATCCCGACTGATGCCAAATATTTCCAATTTTAAATGGCACAAAAGTGACCCCTGTGGTGCACTCTCCACGCCAGCTATGAGTGCCCGTGAGGTGACGTCTGGTAAGCGCCCACACGGTAAAATATATCGTCATCATTACCGACGTCTACATGTGTTGCAGATAATGGCACACCCAGAAATGGGTAATATGCCGTGATGATATATTTATTTATTTTTATTTACTCCTTTCTTCTGTTACATGCAATTTTATGTGACAAATTTAAATACAAAATAAATATTTATGATATCACTTGTCAGCTGTCAATTATCAAATAAAATCGACAAAATTAAATGATATTTAACAATGTTTTGTTGTAATTTTTCATATTCAGGACTCGTACATTTTCGAGTTAAAAATATTGTTATTATTGACAAAGTTTTCCATCTATACGGATTATTTTGTTTGAAATAATACTTCTATAATTAGTAATAACGAATAACGAACCAATAAGAGTTGCTGCACTAAACTAGAAAAGGATATTTTTATCGTTTCTTTTTTGTAAATTGACCCCCACTCCGTTTCATTGGTCGTAAAAAATAATTGAATTTTGTAGTGTAGGTAATTAAATTCTTTACAAGATTGATTATAAGAACTTTTATGCGAAAATGATGTGTTACCTCCGTGACACATCATTTTCGCATTGTGATTTAAAGTGGAAAGAAACTTAAAATTTTGCTAAGTACGCAATTTTAGTCTTGTTTTGAGCTCCATAGCTCCGTTGCTATTAATCGTAGAAAATAACTTCAAATAACTAATTTGCAGGAAATTTTGTCCTCTACAAGTCTTTGCGCTAAAATTCACCAGAAAGAAGTTATAGGCAATAAACTAAAAAAAAGTGTCGATTTTTTGTGTTTTTTACAAGATATCGGAGGAAACGGAGTAGGGGGTATAGTAGAAATTTGGATTTTTCACTAACCAACCATCCTATACAACATATCAAAAACTTCATTCTCTGATAGCATACATCATACATTACATGCTCATTGAATAATATACTATTAATTATTGTTCACTTGAACAGTAATTACAAATAATAAAAATAAACTAAGGTAGCTTGACAGATAAATCGTTAACGTGTGTTAATTTTTTGTTTCAAAAGTACTGGTGCAGTAAGGTATGTAAATAAACAATTTATTTAAATAAATACCAAATCGAACAATCATAGTTCTAATTTAAACCGGTAGAGCTCGACTGTCGTATACGTGAAACTGTGTCGTCAGCTGTAGAAATATTTCAAATTAAACGCAACTTTTAAAAAAATCATATCTCTGATTCTAAAGTCTTGTAAGGTGTAAAACATACACTTACATATTTAATTTGACCTATTTTTTCAAGGAAAAAAATCTGTTGTGGCCAGCACAAAACCTTCCGTCAATTCAATGTATTTCATACAAATCCGATACCAAAAGTTCCTTGGAAAATATTCTGTATATCCTGTAAAATTGTAACACGAACACACTATTTTTTACAAATTCCATATTGCAAGTTCCTTTGGGAAGATTCTATAAATCCAATATTATTATAACACGAATGTACATTCTGTAAATTGCACTTCACACTTCCTCATTCCTATCCAACACAGTTCTTCCTCTCTCAAATATTCTGCTACACAGTCCTTCCATCTTCTCTTTGGCCTTCCTCGTACTCCCGGCATTGAAACTGCAAGTCACTTATGCGAGGGACACTCTGTCACTTATGTTACTTTCTGATCCTATACTTTCCACTTTGGTTTTGCACTTGACACTGACATCTGTCAATTAGAATATTTTTGAATATATATGCTGTTTCCATAATTTCAGCAAAGCTAACTGATTTTTGAAAGTTAACCTCTCTTAATCTCTCTATAACTCTATATCTATTGAATATGAAGGAAAGTGTATAATCAAATTGTATAGAGAATAAGATTTTCTTTCATATTAATGATCACAAAATGTCAAAAAATTATATTTAACTGCGTTTTTCCCAGAAAAACTGTTAAAAACTTCAAATAAGGGTACTTCCGGTTGACCAATTATAACCAAAATCTAATCAGCTCTTCATAAGTTGTAAAGAAGAAGAATACGAAAAAATCATAATTTGTAGAATTTTAGTTTGCGAATTATCGTCGGAGAAAAATTTGTCACACACACACACACACACGGACAGACACACATACAGACATCAATGTAAAATTAGTAATATCGTATTCTAGGGATCTTAAAACGTGCTTATTCATTAAAAATTCACCAACGAATTTTTTGGCGGAAGGTAAAAATCAGAAAATGTGAAATTACCCCACTGCAAAAAGCTGACAATTACTAAACATTTAATATTCATATAATTTTGCATGTTTTTAAATACCTACAAAGGAAAAAAAGGTATGCTACTTAATTCAAATGTTGAAGAGCTACTAGTTTCTCTCATCTCTCTCTTTTCGCACTGACCAACCCTAATTTCTTTGTTTGTTTGTGTTTTCTATTTCCATACCTTGTTTCATGTTAAAAATGAAGTAGGTAACGCTATCATCGACTGTCGTGATCTAGATTCTTCTCCGTGCCACGTCTGGTAATAATGATGTTCATCATCAGGCCGTAATTACGTGGTTCGGCTATAATCTTCTGGACCTGGATTCTGGACGACCAATTTTTTCACTTTTAGATTAGAAGTAGAGTGATGTGGCTCAATGTTTATGGGCTATCCATTTTATGGTATCCTAAATGTTTTACATAAACAAAAGAAAAAAAATTGATAAATAATAAAATAAAACGTACAACTAAACATATTTTAATTTAAATTGCAATGTATTTTTGAGAAAAAAAATATGAAATTGCTGGAATCGCAGATTTAAAAAATGTAAGCTTTCAAAAGTAGGTGCATTCGAATTAGCAGAATAGTATGTAATAACTCAGGAAAAGGTATAATGCGACGAGCAGTAATAAATTTACGGAAAATAGCCTATCTAGAAGCCAATTTGATATACGTAATTTACTTTATATACAACCGGTAAATAATGTTAACTTTATTCTTATCAAAATCATAACTTAATGTGCTTCATTATTTATTGAGGGAGATAAAGTACTCCCTAGGGAAATAAAGTAATTCAAGTTCATTGTTAATTGATATTGATTAACAGATAAGGAATATTATCAATTACATTTATTTTGGAAAAAATTAAAATGATTTTTGTAAAATTAAATTTAAAATAAATAGTTTTTCTTTGTTTATAGAAATGTGCTTCATTCTACGCCCTCAGGATTCAATCTTCGCTCTCGACAAATAATAACGAATTTTACTTCCTTGATATATAAACTATTATTATTTCTGAGACAGCCCCTTAATTTAATAAATATTGAATTAAAATGGTAAACTCGTATACCAGGTGTAACACGAAAAGCGGGCCATAGACGTTTGACATGGGAAAACATATTATCCTTGCGCAAAAATGGCCTATTAGATAATGGGGTATTCAACCGTTGCAAAGAAATAGTAGTAAGGTAGCATACTTTAAACTAAGAATTTTAGTAAAATAAGAATGATGAAATATTACTTCGTTGCAATAAAAATGCTTAACTATTGTAAACGCAACGTCACATTCCCTATAGGTAATTATTGTAAAATTTCGGATGAATTCGCGCTAATTGGACTTATTATTCGTTATTTTTGTTTGAATTCAAATTAAGAACTTGCAACACTACTGTCATCCTCATCACATTCTCAAATTGTTTCATGAAATAGATTAAAATATTATTTATTTTAAACACATATTTATTTATTTTAAAAATTTCTTTTTAACTCTGAATTCATTACTAATTAATATGACAAAGGAAAGAAGTTTTAATAAAAATAAATGAAAATATATACCAGATACAGACAATGCAGATACCCCTCGAAGTACCTGTTTGAGAACCATAATCAGCTCGAGACTATGACGTTACAAATAATTTCACATTTCAAAATTTCGAGATTTTTATATTTAGAAAAAAATATAAAAATTCGGTAGAATATTCCATATTGCTTCAAATAAATATCGTAGAGAATTAAATCATCCTATTTAATAAACACAATTTATTATGCACTGTTCGTAACCGAAAACATCTGAATTTAAAATTTTATGAAAGTTATTTATAGTGTTAGCCATGCTACTTTTAAATTTTAAACTCGATAAATATTTTTTTATTGCAATGTTTGTATACTAGTCAAAGTGTTATTTCATTATTACACCTGTTTATTAAATGTTTCACTGGGCACTGGGTTGTACTAATAATTTTATTATCTGAAACTTTAACGACATTATTCGACTTAAATATGACATCATTCAAAGAAGTTGCCGTTCTCTTAGAATGTGGTTAAAATTAATTGGTCCTTTTTTACGTCAAGTTGCCAAGATATTAGTTATTTATGTATCAAGCTAGATCATATAACTCAACTATATACGTGGAATGTGTTATGCATAGGATCGAGAGAGATAGAAATCAGTGACAAGTACTGCACTGCGCAAGTGTCAACTCGTAGCACGAAGACCACACAATTTTCTAATTCAAATTTGAAATGTTCAATATAAAGAAAGCGGGAGGAATATTCTGAAATGTTCAAGTAAATTTAGTTAAAAAAAATAATTCAACAATTTCGCATTAAGAGTTTTTTCTTCACATTAAAATCATTGCTATTACGATTCATTTGAACAATTACATTTTATTTACTTTGGAACCTACTGTACTTGAACATGTAAACCAGATCTAAGAACATAAAAAAAGTTTTTATTCATTACAGAAGTAGTTAACATATTAGTATATTTATACTTACTCATGCAGATATATTTTGCACTGCTTATATCAGCACAAACAATGCAACACATATAAGGTTTCCCCCAAAAATACGTCGAGCAACGCTTTTCTTCAGGAATGTTCTTAGATGGAACTTGTTTCGTAATCATTAGAAGTGATATGAAAAGAGCACAACTTAATGGAGTTCATATTTTCGCCAAGAACACAACCCCGTGAAACACACTCTTCTACCCATGCGTTCCTCATTTGGTTGTTTTTGGGAAAGCTAAAAAACAATTTAGCCACAGAAAAAATTCTACATTAAGATAACTTTTAATATTAAACAATATAAGTACGATAGTACCTATTATCATAAAAGTTTTGTAAAGAATGATCAATTAAGACTAAATTGTAAATAAATTAAAACTTACCTATGAAATGTAATGTCTAGTTCCATCGAGGAAGCTTTAAGTTCGATAGCAAAACGTACATCATATTTAAAAAAACATACATACATAAAATCAAGCGTTTCCTACTTAGTGGGTTAGCAAAAACCCGAAAACAATAAGAAAAGGTATGAAAGTAAGAGCTCCACTTAATCACTTAAAAAACAAATCGCACAATTAAAAAACTTAAATTATCGAAGTGTTGTCACCAACTACTCAAATTTAAATGAGGCAGATTTACGAATGTATCGCAACGCGTGCAAAGAAAATATCGCGTTGTGAGTCTGCGTACTTGTCTTTGCTCTCTCTATCTCACTCGCTCGTATATAAATCCTTAGTCCATCTTTACAGTGTGTTCCGAAAAAAAAAACCTATTTCGGAGTAGGCTATAAACACAGAAACGTATGTCTGATCATTATTCAATTCAAAAATCAAGTTGTCAAAAGTGATCGTGAAATGTAATTTTAAAAGAAAAGATAATAAAGAAAGATACAGAATATTGCCTCTAATTTATTTCTTTTTTAAAAATAAGGATTCAAGAAGAAAAGCTTTAATTTCTTTCAATAAGATTTTTGACAATAGCTCGTACCAAATTGACATTTAATTAAATACTTTCAAATAGGGGATTCCACTCACATCGAAATTTTATATAAATTATATACCTGCATAATTATTTCTTCCCATACAACTGTGTTATTGATGCAAATTTCTTTTATATACGTTTTATCACTTTTTTTATAAATGCAAAATACATTACACACGGATTTTTCCGGGCTTGATGACGCAACCGAATCCGGCTCTCTTTTATTGGCCGAAACTGTAAGTAGGCGTTCCCATCGTCAAACCAGTGACTGCCAGACTGTTCCACTCAGTGACCTCTATATATTGTATATAGAGGTCACTTCGTATGATAACATTTATTCACGTTGTTCGTTGTTTTTTCTTAGATTTCTTCACTGCTGTCTTGTTGTGTATCAAATCTGAGTTTTTCAATACAAACAGTAACTTTTTTCCAGTTGTGCATCTTTGTTAAAATTAAATTAGTATTTCATCATCTAGATCCATCGTTTTGCAAATCGATCTCCAAAAATTAATTTGTTTGGAGGTTGTAAGGTACAAAAAGCAATAACTGTCAAGTTACATTGTTACTGAGAATCATACTACTACTTTTTTTTGATGTTTTTAATACAGAATATTATGCCTCAAAAAAATCAGATTTTAATTTACGAAAAAATAGTATACGCACCGTGTAAGAAAAGTGATTTTGTTGTACTCGTATGGCATGAACTTGCCATACTCGTCTGGTAAACTTTCACTTTTCTTAACTTGGAACGTAATGTACTATTAATGATGTGATTCCTCTGCATAAAATTTTTTACTGTATGCGTTTGTTGGACGATTGCTATACGTTTGTTGAGCGGTTGCTATGTAAATAGCAACAACAGGCAGTAAAAGTAACATTTTACAGACTGTTAGCTGTCAAAAAATCGCATTTTAATATCAATTGAAAAAAAATAATTTAACCCGAAGTTAACTTACTAGGAATAATTGTGAGAACTTAATTAATTGATATAGAATCAAGAAAATAAAAAAACAAATGATCTGTATCTAATTGATTTTTTTTATTTGTTTCATAATAATTTCCATTATTTCACCCCTAAAACGCGCTGTATTATTAAACAGATGCGTTAAATCCAGTTTTACGTTATATTTTTTTTCTGATTAGAATTTTATATGTATTTAAATTTAGGAACTAGAGTATGGTCCTCCACTAATTTTTTTTAATATTTTTTTACAAAACTTCATCTAAACTGAAAGTGATATGTAATTTTAGAAAGTCTTTATTGTTATTCGTTAAAGCCGTAATGATTTTGTTCTCAAACAGTGGATTTCGCTAATAATAATAATAATAATTGAAGTCACGTATATCTATTTTTTCACCGCTTATAAAATGTATAAATATGTTAAAATAACCCTTGTGGTCAATAATTGGAAATATGGGTGGATAATAAGTAATTTAATGTCATAATTAAAAAAAAATACTACGTATATATTATAGCCTCAAATTTGATTACCACTGGTAGCCTATGTAATTCAACATATCTTTCACTTTCATACCAACGCTTGTAATCTGTCATGGCATCATAAATTTAAACTAGTATTATTTAGTTTATTTCTGTTGTTTTATTGTTGTTATTTTCTGCATTTATATACTTGCAAATGGATTCCGTATTTCAAAAAGGCGATAGCAGAAGGTTTGAAAGTAGTAAGAATGTGGAATAGAATAAATGTGTGACGTAGATATAGAGATTATTTTAGAAACTAATGACTATTTTTAAACTTTGATAGTCCTTAATTTACAGTTTTAAGGTCTAGTTTTAATATAACTGACCCTTCTTCTAATTTGTTACTACGGTGGAGGACCCTGTTTAGCTAGAATAATGTAAAACAGGCTAATGGCCGGTTGAACCAACGTAACTTAAATTAGGCGTTCCTTAAATAGACAATATTGCATCGAAATTAAATGTCAAATTAATTTTATACATTGTTGCATATTTTTTTGCTTAAAATTTAAGCCTTGTTTGTGCAATTGGGCATAAATATTGTTCAAAAAGAGGTCATAAATCATGTGTTCCGAATTTAACAGGGTTTACTATACTCACTTGTCTCCTTGGCCCTACAAGGACTATCTTGCTGTTGATGATAATAAATTGACTAATGTTTCAGGACTGTAGAGCCCCAGTATGCAGCAACTGCCGGCATGTTTGGTGCTGCTTGCCTTATTACGGGAATCTTCTCGGGCATTCTGTTTTCCTTCATATGGCCTGGATTCGTAGCATATGTACCAGGTTTTTAACAAAGACTATTCTGTTAGGCATCATTACTGCCTAACAATTCAACAGTGTTCAGTACTATCGAAGAGGTATGAAATATAATTACAATACTATGTACTTAAAGTACTGATGTATTTTGTATTACTTTCTCCGTCATATACGTTATCATTTTTGGGATTATGTAGTCTAAACATTATTACAATGTTACTTATTGGAGATAGTAAACATTTTGTGTTCTGACTACAATATAGAATATAAAAATGAAAGTTGTATACAGAATGTTATGTAATTAAATGTACAAATATTAACCTATGGTAGAACTGATCCGATAGATAGTAAATCTGGCAATAATTTTTGTTTAACATGCTTCCTATAAGAACTGGAGGCCTTTAAAACTGACCAATCATGTCATAGTTAAAAATTTTGTAAAAAACTAAAAATCAGTGTGTTCTCTGGAAAAACTATTGATTGTCAAAACTGACGTCAAATGTTTTTTGCATAGACATGTAATTATTTATAATAGTAGTATTCCATTTGCCAAGCTTCAGATGTGCAAATGGAACAACCACCGTTCGGTTAATGTCACTATTTGTAAAAAATAGTAAAGAAATTATATTTTATAAAAAAATAACTTAAAACTCATTCTAAATAAAATATGTATAAAATAATCAACATATTTTATAAATTTGTAATTTATAAAGGAAGAACTACATAATAAAAAATAAAATGAAGTCTATCATGTACCTACTGAGGAGTTACGCTTATGTGCGTAAAAAACAAAATAATGCTTTTTGGCTTTTTAGTTTTCGTTAAAAATATAGTTGTGAACTCTATTTTTATTCTAATGTATACTTTGTATTCTTTTTTGCATTATATACTTGTAATGTATCCATGTTCAGAAATTGAATTTAAATTACCCACAATTTTATTAAACTGATCCGTAACTGAACAAACTGCACCAAGTATTTTGAGGATTACTTCGTAGTGAGCGGGATCAGTAAATTTAGTGGTGGGTGTAAACTGATCCGTGCAAATGAAATGACAAAATAAGTGAACTAATTCAAAAGTGTAAGTTAGATTTGATCCGAGTGGCAAATGTAATACGCCTATTGTTTTTTATTTTTTTTTTGATATTCTCAAAATGCCAATTACCTTCACCAATCAAGAGTACGCAGATATGCATATGCATATGGTTTATGGCGACATTACGAAATAGTCGTGCTACTGCAAGACGGTACAGAGAGGTATTTCCAATAAACGTCAATGATCTTATATGTCATTTGTGACAAAGAACACATTGGTCGCGTTCAGCACTTCTTATCGCTGATCTCCGAAATTTGTCGAACACAATGAATGGACGAATGTAATTGGTCCAGCAATTGCGTTTGGCAATCATCGGCACGCAGCGGTGCTCATCGCTGCCGGACGCGCCCATAGATTTTTACTTTTTTATAAAATTTTGAACTATGACTTTATTGGTCAGTTTTAATGGCCTCTGGTTTTTGTAGAAAGCATGTTAAACAAAAATTATGCCAGATTTACAATCTAAGGGGTCAATTTTACCATTGGTTAATCGTTGTATACATACTTACATAACACCCCTGTATATGCAGTGTTGGATTACGAAAACGTTTTCACATTAAATATTTTTACAAAAATTCTAAATTTGAGGTTAGCATATTAAAGAATAAATTCATAAAATATCTCACGTTTTCAAGCATAAGTTATAATTTTAATAGCCTGGCAAACGCCCGCATGGTACGCATATATCATCATTAGCGATATCTGTATACAAAGCAGTTTGGCATATTTATTTATTTTCGTCTTTCACAAAAGTGTGGAAACTTTTTTTATGGTATTATGTACATCTCGAGGGTTAACAGAAACAAACAAATTTAAATTATAACTTTTGTTTGAAAATGAGCGATATGTTGCAAATAATATGCTGGGTTAAAAATATATGCAAAATTTAATAAAGGTGAGATTTTTTGTAAAAATAATACAATGAAAAAAATTCTATGCTTCGAACACTACATGTTTTTATTTCATATAAGAATAACAACAAAACTGACAGAATATATTTATAAAGATTAGAAATATTTTGGCCATTATTATCAACTGCCATATAAGTATTATGCCCATTTAAAATTAAGAAAAATAATGATATTCATATATTGGATTTGTTTTTGAAAAATGTATATAATTAAAATTTCTATGATACAGATGTATGCTTATATGGATGGCAGGATATGATAATGTGTCAACTTTTATTATTTATTTTGGTAATTATTTATTGAAGATTTTTTGCGTAGTAAAACCAGAAACCAATTCTTCTCTCGATGAGGTGACAACACAAATTCTTTTAATATTTTTATTAAATATAATGACTTCTCAACTTTTAAAACTTCATTAAACATCTTTGTAATTCATTTTATACAAAATATTAGCAATAATGTGTTGTTATGTAAATAGATATATTTTACGACAGATTTTTTTGTCTGATGTTATTCTCTCTTCACTACCGGAATAACCGAAAATATATTGTGCGCTAATTTATATTTTTCTCCACATTGTAATTTTAAACACCAGCTCATATTACCGCAATAACTACATATTAATTCAAGCATGGCTTCCTAACTCTTTCACGTGTACAATAATGTTAAGTTATTGAGAATTTAGAGTAAGTATGTCAATAATTATTGACAAATGAGACAGATTTTTCTAGTACAGGGTTATGTAAAGTAAAATAATGTAGTTCGAACTTATTAATTTTTAATCATTATGAGATAACTGTTTTTTTTTTCTTTTTATTTGTTTCATATAGGTAGAATTGTTATTAATTATTGTGTGCCTTTGTATTTTTAATGACGTTAATTCATATAACATTTACATGTTTGAGCAAGTAAGTTGTCATTTTAATTTATATTTATACTTTTATAATAATTAATTTAATTTATGCCAGTGAGTTCATTTCGTAATGCTTGTATTTAAAATGCAAATATGTAATTAGTAATTAATAATAGTCTCCCTTACTACGTAAATATTACAGTAAAATCATTTAAATTATAAAAATGTGGAAACGACCAGTACACAACTAATAATTTGTCACAAGCTTTAAGTGTACTTTTGATTAACTTATGATCATTAATTTTTAACCATTTAGTTCATTTCATCAAAACAAAAAATAGAAATAAAATTATTTAACGCCCCAGAAATATAAAGTTACAAAGAAACAAAACGTTCATACATAAATTGCTTTAAGTATTGTAAAAAGGCCCGGGTGTGGATTCCATGAAAATTGTTATCTTTAACGACATAATCCATCTTTAAGTGTACTTTTTATTTACATGCAAATGACAATTTGTATCAGTAAACTTGCCCGATGTATGTTATTTATTTATTATCATCACTTACTGGGACTAACATCAAACTGGCTTTATATTTAAGAGAAGGAACTCCAACCCTGTACCGTATTTAAAAAACTAATGAGTATTTATAATTTTGATTAATGGAGGTTATAATTTTAACTTTCTTTGAATTCATAAATGCGGAGCGTTTTCTTGTTTTATGACGAATTTTTGGGTTTTGATGACATGATTTATGTGTATTTACATTACATTAAAAATGCATTAAATACCACTTAAAGTTGAACTGCCAATAGAACGACTTGACTCTGTTCGCGAATTGGTGCAAAATTTTTTCGCGAATGAAATTATTCCTTTAAGTAAAATTTGATACACATGTCCACAGACAGACGTGTAGACGAACTAGATCTTCCGAAAATATAAACTTTGATCATAATCACAATATTTTTCTTAAATAATTATAACAAAATAATGAAATTGAAATGCAGCGTACACTTTAAAAATTAAATTATTATTATATTAAATATTCGAACTATAAAATTGAAATTCATAATTCGTGATTTGTAAAAAATTGTAATTTAATTACATAATCTCATTAATTTTAGAAACCATGTATAATTCATGTAAAATAATAGAAATGTATTTATTCATAATATATTCATATAAAAATGATTTTGCAAACATTTTCTCATATAAAAATAATTTTACCTGGTAGTACAATATGACCAAAAATTGTATTAGGAATATGTACAGTTTATTCTATGTACACTTTTACATTTATAAGACCAATGTATGTGTAAATAATCAGATGCTTTTTTTTATTAAGTAAAGATTGGTTATACTATAAATTTTATTGAAATGAAATTTTATAAATTTGTTAAAATTGTAAAAACTTAATTTACATTTAATGGAACAATATTTTAGTGCAGCAATACTGAGGCAGAACATGATAAGGTTAAGTTTTAACTTATTTAATGAATTTAGGGTGTATTGTCTCCCGGCGTCGGTATCCATATTAATCCCGGTTTTGTAATTATATCGTTTGCCTAGGCGTTTTACAATATGGCTAGACGTTGAGTGAGGTTATTGTTGTTATATTTATAGAAATATATGTCTACACGACTAGCCAGATTGAAAATCATCGAAGGCTTGACAATCTGATGGCATTTTACTTATTATGTAACGTCATTACAAAACCGGGATTAATACCGATACCGGCGCCGGGAGACTAGACTCATCCTTGTATTCATTATTGTGTGTTTATATTAATCGTGGTTGCTTTGTTTTTATACTGATATATTTTATATTTACACACATATCTTTCAGTTTTAAACACCTAGGGCTGGTTTTTCAATATCTGGTTAAAATTTAACTAAGAGTTAAACAAAATTGAAACGAAATGAACTGTCAAATGACATGTATCATTGCTGTCAACAAAACGATGCAATATTGTTTACTTAACTAGAAGTTTGAAAACCGGCCCTTAGGTCGCCAGTATGAACTACCGATTAAGTGTGATTAGCGTGCACTTGATTAGCATTGTTTTATCTCTGTCAAACGTTTATGGATTATTTAAGAGATTTTTTTTTTAATAATAGATGCGTACAATTAATTTTTCTATAACTTTTATTTGAAATATTTTTCCTTAAAATAATTCATAAACATTTGACAGAGATTAAATAATTAATTAATCAGTTGTTCATTCTAACGGCCTTGCATTTTAATCTGTTTTTCTAATGATACAGTAGACTCTCCCATACCCGGATTCGTCGGTCTGACTAACATCATTATCATATGTATAAGGGTTTTTCCTAATATAATTTAATTCAGTGCATTGAATTTGGAAGGTATTTGATTTATAATGATGCCAGTGAAATTTATTTATTTCAGAAACAAAATTTACGGAATAGAGCTGAAGCAAGAATTTGTATATGCCATCTAAGCATTTAATTTAATTAAAAATTATTCTTTAAATAGTCTCAATTTTGAAAATATCACGAAACATCCATTAGATATACGACTAATTATTGAAATTTGTGTAATATTTTGAAAAACTCACATGATCTGAAGGAAAATGTGGTGTCATAGTTCATACAGCTTAATATGTGACAAACTACGTTTATTTATATAAATAACGTAGGTGATGCAGAAACTCCTTTCCTATTGGCTATGAAAAACCTGCTGCTGTTTGTACTGTGCTAGGAGTGGGAGGTTGTTTTTATGACAATTTTTGGCGCCAGTTTTAGTATTTAATTATTTATGAAAATAACTTAATTATTGAAGTGAAATTTCTTTACGGAGGATGTAAACTAAAAAAACTGAAGTTGAAACACGCGTTACAGAAGTTGAAACACTCTGAGACTGTCGGACTGTCGAAGTGAAACTTATTTATGGAGGATGTAACGGAACGCTGGCTTCACGACATGCGCATTATAGTGCGCACGCACTTCCTATCCCATTCTCTCTTCAATAGAACGAGCTGGGGAATGAAAAAGCGTGTTTGTGTTAGCGATGAGCAAAACTGTTCTGCTTTCGGATTCATTAAGTAGTTTCATGTCAGCTGTGTGGTCTAAGCACACACACATTTTTTTTATTTATTTTTTATTACCATGAAAAATATTGCAAACTTAAAAATACTTTTTGAAAAATGTGAAATCTACTCATTATTGCAGAATTGTAAAAACGTTGCCTTGTAAATATTTTCAGACTTCCACTTATTCCTCATGCTCACAGATTTGATTATTTGTCTTTTTTTTATAAAAATAATCTGCCAGGATGGGATTTTTTTTCACATACTCGTTTAAATAAATCTCTTCCTCCTGCTACTCTCATTCTCACGAATCTTCCGGATATGCAAGAGTCCTGATACTGGAGGGTTTACTGTAATATCATAATAATGATTATGATAATAGAAGAATATAAAATGTCGTGTATCTTGGTTTCTAAATCAATTCAGGCAGCAGCTTGTTCATATTTGCATGGACTATTATTCAAATGATGGAAAATCAGTTATATGTTTTTTTATGTATGTAACTACTATAAAATATATTTGGTGTACTGTAGAACCTCGATAAACCGAACACAAAAAACACAGAGGTAAAACTTTGCAAAGATACTTTAGTATTTTTTTAAAGATTAAATTAGGTGAAAAGTTGAAACTTAGCAATTTTATTGATTCATAATAAAATTATTGACGTTTCATGACAAGTTTTCGGATTTTCGATATTCTACTATAGACATTATTTTGTATTCTACAACTTTGTATTACCCAGTAAACAAATTTTAGTTTCAGCAACGTTGCCAGAATATCAACATTTCAAATGCGATGTTATCATTTACATTATCATGTCTATCACATATATGTTGCGGAAACTGCCTATGTCCGCCCTCAGGAACGTTTCCTTGAAACGTTTATGAAACATTTTGTTACGATTTTGATATATTCCAGCAACGTTCATATATACATTTATGCAACATACACACATTGATCTACTTAAATGTTCTTGAAACATGCACAAAGCAGTCTACAAAAACAATGCTGAAATGTTTTTCTTTTAAAAATGATAGGTTAGGTTTTTATAATTAATTTTAAAAATGCAATTCATAGTTTATTACATTTGAATATAAATATTTAACAAAAATAAAATATGTCTTTATAAATATAAAACTTCTTACAAAGTAGTTAGGTACAGCAGTTGAAAAATATGTAGTATTTAAAAAGATACTATAACATTATACAATAAAAAACAAATTAATACTGCTTTTGATGTAAACAGGAAACAATATGCAAACTGCCTGTTTAATTCCAGCTCACTAATACTACACGTTAAAACATGTATAACCAACCACTTATTGAACACAAATACCGAGAAAACGATTGATACACTGATACAACAAGAAATGGCGGAACATACGAACAATGAACCATAGACAAAGAAAGATATATACTAGACCGAGCTTCCATCATGGCGGCAATGTCCAGCTTTGTGCCGAATTGAATAAATATCGAGACGCTAATTCTAGTGTAAATTCTACAACATAATGAAAAAAAGTAACTATGCAGTAACGTAAATTATGTATTTTACATCATTTCTTCATTTCAAAATAATAAAGCTCAGTCGCCCAATAAAAAGTACGAACAATATTTAATTTACATTATTTTTACAATAATTATAATAAATATTTTCTTCAGTTGTAGTGAATTTTATTTATTTATGTTGGCAGCCCAGCAATTTGTCATTTCTGTTAGTGAGAGTTTTTCAATTTTATTTCTTTGGTTAGTATTTGTTTACAAAGCTTGTTTCGCTATTTGTTTTATGTACAAATATATTTTATTATTGAATTTGATTGTTTTCAGACTTTACCGTATACATATGTCTATATTTTGTTAGTTTCAGTAAACATATTTTTCCTATTTTTAAATTTCCCGCCTTTCTATTAGCGTCTCGTTATGGCGCCCATCGATTCTATTTGGCACAAACTCCTAACATTGTAAACTCGGTCTAGTATATATCTTTCCTTGTCTATGCAATGAACACAGCCTTCCAGTCAAGATGTTGCTGCGACTGCGCAATTGTATGCTGCGACTGCGCAGTTGTACAAAGTTGCAAGGTTTTCAAGTAAACATTTCTGATGTACCAACTCGCGCAAGTCTTTGCAACAATAGGTTGCACTTGCGACATTCCTGCAAGGTTTGCAAGTGAACATTTCCGATGTACCAACTCGCGCAAGTCTTTGCAACATTTCATAAAAATTATTAAGTAAATAACGTTTCGATGACATCACTGAAGCTTTTTACTAAACATTTCATTAACGTAGCAGTAGGAACATTTTGGGATGTTTCAAAAACAAAACATGTTTACTGGGTAGTTTCTTTCTCTTCTGATTACATTTATGTAGTTGGTAAATCATTCAAATTATTGTTGCGAATCTATAGACTCTTTCTCGAAAAAGAGCCTCTGAAAATTATGGCATCTAACTTTTAGGTCTAGATTTGGATCGCTGTATAAATACGAAATAATCAATGAAATACACAATAACAAAAAATTAACATTTTAGTAAAGCAAACAATCTTTCATTACCAGCAAATAGATAATTAAAGAAATAATTTTTTTTCTTGACATTCCAAAAAAAAAAAAACTCCAATGTTCATTTTATATTCGTATTTCAATAATTCATTTTAACATAAATTTAAAAATAGGATGTCAGATACTTATACGATTTCGATAGAGCCCGAAAGTATGTGGTGGTATTTAACATAACACTATTTTATGTTTAAATGGCTAAAAGATGCGAAGCAAATGTAATATCTTTTCAATTTAAACATAATAGTGTTGTGCCTTGTAAAAAATGCAGCATAGTTTTGCATTTTGCTAGTAAGCGAGCATTTGGCTCTACTTTTGGTCTGAACTGTGGATGAAGTATAATACATAAATAGTGGTTATTAGTAGCACAGAAAGAAAATACCTTCCATAGTGACAGTACTGTTGTACTGTTAATCATAATGCATCTTATACTTTGACAATAATAAATTATTTAAAATAGATATATTTCTTTACATGAATTAAAAAGAAATCAAGAACAAAGATTTCTGTTAGACGGAAAACTATATTGACATTTTTTCATAATAAATAAATAAATATATACTTCTATAATTCAATGACCTATTGCACTTTTCTCCATTTGCGTAACAATAGTTTACTCATCTAACAGAATTGAGATAAGGAACAATATTTTAAATAATTTATACACATTATTTTAAATTTTAACGTCGTTACAATGACTGATGATGAAGTAGAGTAATATGTATTTAAAAATATGTAATAATATTTTGTAACTGTATAAATCTAATGTAATAGATTCATAAAATAAAATGTTAATAGTTTTAACTTTTAATAATGAATTATATTATTGTAGTAGATAGTCCATAGCCGAGTACACACACAAAAAATGGTAATTATATATGTATAAGGGTAAAATACATATTGTGTCACCAATGTATGGAAAAGAGATGGAATCTCCCAAAATGATATATTAATTTTAACTATACAAGATAACGACAAAAATCATCATCACCATTCGAAAGAAAAGAAAATTATCTTAAAGAAATGTAAGTATTTATATTGTACATATTTGCAAAAATTGAAATTAATAAAATTTACTTTTTGTTTGCATCGTGATATGTCTAAAACCCAATATAATTAATTTTCTTTTAATCCAAAATGAAACGCGTTATATTACGTTCTTCTTATAAATAAAAATCTGATGTGGCCAACACAAAACCTCCCGCTATTTAATTTTTTATTAATTTAAATACAAACCTACGTATTTATTAACGCTGCAAACTATTCCATTGCATAAAACTATTGCTTTATTTACTATTTTCTTTTTAAAATGTCACTATTATTAATTTGAAGTGATTAGTTTTTTGACAGTGACAGTTGCTGTCAGTTACATTCATTTGAAATATGAACTGTGTAACAAAGGAATTGTGTTTTTCTTAGGCTTCGGGACTTGTAAAAAAAAAATATTTTTATATTTATCTGTAAAGTATATAGAAAAAGTATTAATGTATTCCTGTAGAAAATTCAATAATCTTTAATTTTCATAACGACAAAATCCAAAAAAATGGCATTTAATGGTATTTTTTGAAGAAAAACCATTATGAGCTTCGAGTAAAGTGCCATTTCCGGTTATCCCATTTACACCAAAATCTAATGGCTTCTTTTCATATTAGAATAGGGTATAAATACAAGGTTTCAGAATTTTCTGAATGATAGTATTTGAGTTAGAGCGAAGACAAAATCCCTACACATACACACACACACACACACATACATACACACACACACACACACACACACATACAGACATCATCGTGAAAATGTTAAATTTGGATTCTAGGGACCTTAAAACGTGGTCATTTACTAAAATCTCAATAAGTGATTTTTAGCACGATCCCTATACCTCCCTTAGTAAAAAATAAATAATATATTTATTTTATTTATAGTATGAGGTTCATAATTTCATGACAAATAAGTCTCCGTACGATAACCAAAACATTTAAATAATAAAGCATTTATTTATGTTCATAAAGAAATATAATATTTGAATGGGTTTCCTTTGGTTTTTCCACCGGTAACTAAGCGATCAGCTATTGAATCTATCAAATTTTTGGTCACCGATGGCATATTTTGCCATTTTTCTTGTAATTAATTTTAAATTCTTTTTTACCACCCTCTACCCTTGGTAAGGGAGGTATACGGATCGTGCTAAAAATCTCATATCGAGATTTTAGTAAATGACCACGTTTTAAGGTCCCTAGAATCCATTTTTAACATTTTCACGATGATGTCTGTATGTGTGTATGTATGTGTGAATGTGTGTATGTATGTATGTATATGTGTGTGTATGTATGTGTGTGTATGTATATGTGTGTGTATGTATGTGTGTGTGTGTGTATGTGTATGGATTTTGTCTTCGCTCTAACTCAAATACTATCATTCAGAAAATTCTGAAACCTTGTATTTCTATCCTATTCTAATATGAAAAGAAGCCATTAGATTTTGGTGTAAATCAGATAACAGGAAATGGCACTTTACCTGAAGCTCATAGTGGGTTTTCTTCAAAAAATACCATTAAATGCCATTTTTTCGAATTTTATGTCTTATGAAAATTAAAGATTATTGATTTTTCTACAGGAATACATTAATACTTTTTCTATATATTTTACAGATAAATTTAAAAATAATTTTTTTTGTTAGTCGCGAAGCCTAAGATAAAAACTATTCCTTTGTTACACAGTTCATTTATCAAATTAATGTAACTAACAGTAAATGTCACTGTCAAAAAACTAACCACTTCAAATTAATAATAGTGACATTTTAAAAAGAAAATAGTAAATAAAGCAATAGTTTTCTGCAATGGAACAGTTTGCAGCGTTAGTAAATACGTAGGTAGGTATGTATTTAAATTAATAAAAATTAAATAGCGGGAGATTTTGTGTTGGCCATATCAGATTTTTTGGTTTATATTTTTATTTGTTTTAAGAATTTTCCGCACTTTCTTAATCTGGGTAAAGTACGAAGACTGTGGGGGATAATTAAGCATATTTTCAATATTATACAATAGCCATTCTCTTATAAGACGCGAATTATTTGTCGGATTGTTCTAATGTATGAAATTATAATTGTGTGCTAAGGACCTATTTTTCAGAACTTTGTTTTAAATTTCGTTTTAAAATATCGGGGTAATTTTTGCTATCCATGATTGTTGCAATAATTAAATTTCAGAGTTTTTCTAATTATACTCACGTTACCAGAAAACCTAATAAAGAATTAAAACTTTTTATTTAAAAGTAGAAAATTTAAGGCATTTAATTGTAAGTTAAATACGGCGGTGACAGCATTATGTTTTGGGGGTTTATTTAGTTTGCTGGAGTACGAAAATTATAGTAATTATTGCACCAATCATAGGTAGCAAAGATTACCTTGATATTTTGAAGGTAAATTTAAAGCAAGTATCGCAAAATAGGGTTAGCTGGTTAGCAGACAACTTTAATTTCATGCATGAGAACGACAATTAATTCGCACCTTCTAAGAAAATGGCTATTGTATAATATTGAAAATAAGCTTAATCATTCCCCACAGACTTAGGACTAACCAGATTGAGAAAAGCGGAAAATTCTTAAAATCAGTAAGAATATAAACCAAAAAAGAATTGAAAATTAATTACAAGAAGAACGGCTAATATAATGCCATCAATGATCAAATGTTGGCAAATTCAATGGAGTGCCATTGAAATACTAATGTTTTATTAATTTTTATTTGATATTTAACTTGTGACATATTATTGTTACAATTAATTTTGAATGTTATAATAATATACCATTCATGAATCATTTTATACTTTCTTTTTGTGTTTAATTAATTATACTTTTAATAATTATATAAAAAAAATTATTGATAAGAGTAGGATTATGAGATTTGTTAAATAAAAAAATTAAATATCTATTTCAATGGCACTCTGAAATTTGCCGTAAATTGCGAATTTTAATTTGCGTTTTTTTTGTGAAATAAAATGAAATTGTGATTAATTTTAGTTTCATATTGCGTAGTTTTTAATTCTGAACAATTTTTTTTATTTGAAATTTTTCTCTAAATTTAATTGGTCAGTAACTACAGCAAAATGAAAAAAATAACATTCTATACCCTGTATTACGGTTTTCAAGTAGGTATCCGCTAGAATTTAAAAAAGGGAAAAAACAACTATTACTATTTCCATTTAAGACAATATATTTACTATTATTATATTGAAAATAACAACTATAATTAAATGTTACAAATTATTAAACCCAGAATAAATGTATTGACAATTTTTTTTTGTATCACTACACATTTACATAACGAATACTTTTTCTGCTTTTTTATATGGGATTATATCTTTTGTTTTTGGACATATAATTTGGCCATTGTTTTCTAATGCCATTTTTTGGAGAGCCTAAAAAATAATTACATATTAATAATGTTACAATGTTGTAGAGAATGTTATCACTTGACACGGATTTAATTATTATAGATGTCTACTTTAAATTTTAACTTACTTTATCACCATAAACATAACCATTGGGCAAAATCATTGGTTGATTATGTTCATTCAATGGCAAACCTGAGATATGACAAAACAATCTTGACTGTGAACAATGAGCAAACGGCAAAGGGTCTGCCAGTTCATTCCAATGCTCTTGGCAAATTGGACAACTAGGATTCCGATTTTCTCGATTTTCTGTGTAACACTGAGTATGTATTATTAAGGAAATAATAACTACAAATATATCTAAAATATAACTTGTATCTAAAAGGATATGGAGTTTTGAGGGCAGATAGACCAGCTTGAAGTGCAACTGTAAATACAGACTGACTAGCAAGTTGGAATAGTCTGTAATTTTCTTGTCTGAATTGTTCTACCAGTGTCTGCCAGCGATTTTCATCCATTAATTCCTTATATGGACTTAATTCTGAAATAAATTTCTTATTATTATCGCAACTAGTTTTATCTGTAAACGACTGGAAAATATATATTCGTTTCGGACAATTTTTTAATGAGTGGCTACTTTATCGAACTAGTTATGAAAGTTCTACTTGAAAATTATTAAGAAACAAATGAAAAACCTATGACATCACCTTTTTTTATTTTAATTCTTTATCTATAAATTACGTTTTCAAAATTATTCTCAATCAATTACTTTCGGGTTAGTTTAATTATATTTTATCGACGTTATAGTTGGCTTTGACACAATTCGAAAAAAGAAAATAAGAAAAACTGATGAAAGTAATATTAAAATAAACAAAACGTGATCTGCAATAGATTTTTTCAAATAACTAATTCATGTTTTACTCAAGTCTAAAACAAAAGAATGTATATTTGTTATATATCATTGAAATTTCTCTAATTAATTTTCTATCATAATAAATAAGATATGAGTTTTTTGAAATTAGCGGAAAACGAGTTTTTGCCTGTACCTCAAAAACAAAAGAAGATCGAAAATTCCTGTGGTGATTAATAAACTTTGTCCGAAAATAATAGTAGTTTATATATCAAGGGAGTAAAGTTCGTCATTATTTATCGAGAGCGAAGATTGAGCGAATCGCTTGAATCAAATAATGACAGTTTTCTCCCGTGTTATATACAATATTTTATATACAACCGGTAAATAATGCTAACTTTATTCTTATCAAAATCATAACTTAATGTGCTTCATTATTTATTGAGGGAAATAAAGTACTCCCTAGGGAAATAATATTGATATTGATTAACAAATAAGGAATATTATTAATTATATTTATTTTGGAAAAAATAAATGATTTTTGTAAAATTAAATTCAAAATAAATAGTTTTTCTTCGTTTAAAAAAATGTGCTTCATTCTTTTCCGTTTGTATATAAATTTTTGTTAATGGTGGCAACCCTACACGAAGTATGGTATGTTTTTTACCAAAGTAGATCTTTTTCGTATTTTCAAGCGCATTGGGAGAAAATTTTAATTCTGGCAAAATTCAGTGAACACATCTGTTTTTATTGTTATTTGGAAAAGAATTTAGATTTAGATGAACACAATCTATATCAATAACAAAAAACATTAACACTATCAATACTAGAATTTTATAAAATCAACGAATTTGAAAAATTTTAGAAATATTTTTCATGAAAAAAAAGTAGTTTTAATCCAACAGATTTTCTTGATGGCCTGTTCATAACACCTATCACCAAGAGGTAAGAAAACATCACAAAGAACGAAAATTTACAGTTGGAGATCAATGCGATGGAAATCGGGTTTGTAAATCAAGGAAACGATTTTTTTTTATTCAGATCCTTAAAGTAACATTTATTAACTTTGTTTTAAGTGCTTATAGTTGAAGGGTAAATACGTTGAATAAGAATATATTTCAAAAATATTTTGTTTCGATAAACTTACCAGTACCCCCTGTTTTACTATCCTTACCAGTGTTTACAGGAAATGCAAGTAAAGCCATACAATGCTGAATTGAAATAAGCTGTTCATCTTCGAATGTTGAAAAGTATTTCCTAGCATGTTTTATGGCATCCATTCTTCTATCAGATCGTATCAGTTCAACAAATTCTTGAATTCGTAAATTAAATTCCATGTTCGATTTCAACTTTCGCAATTTGGAACGATTGTCGTGACACCACGCTAGACATTTTGAGGTTTCTCGATTTGCGAGAGATTTCTCTACTTCTCGAGAAATCATGAAAACATCTAAAATTGATACGACATAATTTTACGTAAAATTTTGAATACAATGAAAACAAACCTATGTTAGTTAAATCTTCCAAGCCAGATTTGTTAGCCAATTTCAGTGCAGAATTATAATGCCCATTTCTGAGAAAATATTCCACAAGCATTCTGTCAAGGCGTTTCCTTCGCCACTGATTAACAGCTCCTTGGGAAACAAGTTTATTTTGACTAGAGGAACCATGACCTTTCAAGTGTTCCAATCGACGTTTACAAACTTCTCCAGACTGTAATTCATCGGAAATACTTTCCCCAGCTTTCCGTTTCAAAACTTGAATTTTCTCAGCCTATTCAATTATCCTCATAAGTACATCTTAAGAAAGAAGAATGAAAATTACTCACCATGCCGCCCAAAAGTTTAGTCACATCTGTAACTTGAATATTTTCCTCTGAAATAATTTTCTCTATTTCAGCAGCAGCTTGTTGGACATGCGATACTTCTCTATCTAAAGTTTTTTGAGCAGTACGAAATTTTTTATTAAGTAGTTCATAGGGCACCTATTCGAAATAAAAAAAAAAAATGAATATGTCTAATATTAAAATTCACTTTACTTACCTTGAGAGTGGGATGTTCAAAAGATTTAATATCAGCCATTTTATAAAACAACAATTGCGTACAACTTTGATCACTATTTGATGACAGAAAATTGAAAATACGCAAATTATTGCATCTAAATAAATGGCATTGTAAACTGCGTATATTTTTTACACCACAATTGTCTACTTGTTAAACAATAGCAATAGCATATGTGCAAATCAGCTGTTGTTCTATTTATACACTTATTGTACTATGAATTTCGATAGATGGCACAACCAACGACCAAATAAATTTGTAATTTTTGTTTTTATGTTACATTCATTGTTTTACGAATCATAAAATTCTAGTTTAAATTAGAAATATTTAATAATATAATTAAAATTCGAATTCAAAATAATAATTAGTCTTCAATAAATTGTGCATTTCTTTACTTAAATTCAACTGTTTTATTTTTTTTTATCAATGTAAACCCATATAATTTTTTGAATTTATATATCATTCTTCGAATTTAACTACTGTGCTAACAAATAAAACATGAATATGATAAAATACAAATTTCAAATTTAGAAAACATGTGAAGTTAGCTTCACTCATACAAAATTTTAAATACTTTTTAAGAAAGAAAATACGTAATAGAGTTTCTTAAAAATATTATACTGTGCATATAAAACAAGAAATGTAAATCATTACTTAGTTGTTACTAAATTGTATCATATATCAGATTACTTGTAACATCTTGAAATGCATACCCAACCACATAACTGGTTTACTGTAGGATTATGGCGCGAGGGGAATCAGTGCGAGGGGAGAATGTAAGGCAACGATACCTAGCGCTGGCGGCACCAAATTGTCCGCCATTTTCTTAACTAAAGTGGGGATTTTGTAAGCATCAAGCGTTTTGCAAGAAATCTGTGTAAGTGCATCTAAAAACTATCATATATTTTAGTAGTGTGTGAATTATTAAAAGTTAAAACATCTTGACAGCGTATGATTATTAAAAAGTGCGTGTGTTTATGTGTTTTTGGGCGAATATTATAAGTGCAAGTTGAAACCTAGCAGCGTGGCTACCGCCGCTTTTCCTTTGTTTCTGTCATAGTAGCGTTTTAAGGTAAGCAGTAGATGTAACTGCCATGGCCCACTTTAATAACATCCTTATATTATCTTATTTTGTTTATCGATGTTTTCTTTGCGTATTTTTATGCTTCTTAGAACATTGATCATCTACTTTTCTACTACAGTTCATGTAGGTTTAATGTCTCATTGGATATGCCAAACATGTTTCTGTTTTTGCCGGCTTTATAACTTTTTATTCAGTCTTGGACAAACTTGCTAGGTGGGTAAATGTAAACTAGAAAGATATTTAAAGTTCACTTAACCGGCGTACCGCAAAAAACAACTACTGTTTTATATAGTGCACCTTATTTACAATTAAAAAATACACCTTAATTTTTACGTTAGTGTTACTACCAATGAGGAGTTTACTATAACAGTTTAACTTGTCGGTTTTCTTTAAACTTTGATTCGTCCTATATTTTGTAGGACTATTTGTTCACTCAAGAGTAATTAAAAGCATTATAATAAATTTATTTAGAAATGAAAAAAAAAAACTTGCTTGTGACCTTGAAATAAGTATTTGTAATTACGAAATATCCTGTTATACGTTCCGTTGTGCAATGAAAGATTGTTAAGATTCTAAAGTAGCCATAGGGTAGGAATTAGCAGCTCAAATATGACAAATCAGGAAACAAGAAAGAATAATATTTGTGCATACGTAACACCACATTTATGGATACTAAAATTGCAAAATAATAAAAAGTAATAAATAATAATTGTTTGTAGGTTAGTCGTAATTCGTTTCAGTTCAAAGAGTGGCAACATTTACGTGCTTAAAACTTAGATTGTAATTCAACAGTTGGCAGTAACCTATTTTGTCTATTTTTTTCTTGCTTAATAATCTGTATACAAAATATATTATATTTAAATAGTACAAATTTTTCTAGTTAAAAGTTATTAGATAAAAACCAACATTTCGAAACACTCAACGCCTTCTAGATAACGTTAAAAATTATAATCAGAAAATAAATAACATGTAAACATAGTAGCACAATTCATTTCACAAATTATTTCATGTAGGAAAGCGTGTCCTACTAACGCTCAAACTATCATTTTGATTGAGGTTGATATTAATTTTTTATACATATGTCAATGGATCTGTAATCAAGCGAGCAAATTTGCAAATCTGAATTTATATTATCTTGCAGTACATTTTTGTGTGTTACATGTACTGGGTGACAATGACCTCAATAATACGCATTTGTGTCTGGCATACATTCAATGTGCTTTGCTTGCGTTATACCGTTTACTTATCCACATAAATGAAAGTAAGCATTACTAGGTGCTATTACTGCTATGGAATTAACAACTCAGCGCTTCAATGCTCGAGAAATGTGCCACTTATTATTTTTTTGTGGAGATTGTACTTAGAAAAAGGTGTCACACAACGTTTGTTCTTAAAGTTTACATCAAATCTTGTACTATTTACTTGTAGCTTAAAATAGATACATTTCCACTCAAAGGAGCTATAGAAATAAATTTCCAAGCAATATTTTTGTATTTCTCTATATGATACGACCAGAAAATTTTATTTACATAATATGTAATGGTTTACAGCGTTGGCATCACGATCGTGCATGTATGTGTGGGTGCGTAATTTAATTATTTTAAAAGTCCTCATCAGGTGATTTTATTATCAATCGACAATCCGGACTTGTTTTTTTTTTTTAGTTGTCATTGTTTAACTGTGTGTTTATGTAAATAAGAGAGTATTTTATATTCTAGAAATTTTGTTTAAAGTGTTTTTTTTTATCTTTTATGTACTTAATACATGTAAAAGTAAAAAGTTATAAAAAACATTCCATATTATTAAAAAAGCATCTTCCTATTAACGTTTTTATCTGGTGAGAAGTATCCACAAATTAGTCATTGTATATAATGCCTGAAGCACTTTTAACAACTTGTGTTGTATAATATATAAATGATAATTTTTATGATTGCGATTATATTTAAAACATTCAGATTATTGAGATGTAACAGTGTCCCTTTAAAATGTATTATCTGACCTGTAACCTTATAATTTCCCTCTTAATTTCCATATTGGTATGCAAACAAAAACAATTTTTTCCTAATAATTCACTTGTTATTGTTTTTCATACATTTTATTGCATAAATACATACATACAAAATGTAAAATTTACGAATTCGACAACATTTGTTTTGTATAACAAATATTGTGTTAATGTGCAATGTAGATTTATAAATACCAGTAATTCAATTGCGACCAAGACGTCCTACAAAATTTCGTTTTATTATCCGGAATTTTCACTAATGTAAATAATTAAAAATTGCTTTCGATAACTGTGTTTGATAAGATTTATTTTTCTTCACTGATAGCCTTTTCATATATTTTTATTACTGAAACTTATTCTTATCACTATAATCGTCATAAGAAAAAAGTAAATAAAAGTTCAAAATTTGTATTTTTTCATTTTCAAGGTTATTGATAATCTTTTACAAGTGTTATTAATTTATTCAGACCGTACGATACCGAGAAAAATGACATATTTAATCGCATGTACATAATGATAAAAAAGAAAGTTGTTTGTTCCTTATGCTTATACATTTAGATATAGTGCAATGTAAATCTGTACTGTATTGTGTAAGGCGATTTTCTCATTCAGAAGAAGGTCAACAACTACTTCCAGTTTTAAATATAAAAATATCGTATATCAATCTACTTATCTTTATACAAATAATATTCAAATATTTTGCTATATGAACAAGGCAATATTGGAATTTAGGAATTATTGGTTTGTTAGGGTGAAATGGTGAAGATATAGCTTGTCTCATTTTACAATGGATTGACTTTACTTCTCTGATGATATGGTAAACCTCGTCTCACAAATTAGTTGTTTTATATACCTACGGGTCTGGGGGGGATTATTAATAATTAAATAATTGTATTTTTTTTTTTAATCTAATGGGGTATTCTAATATATATATTTGAAGGTTTCACTTATAAATCTAAAATTTTGAGTGCTTTTTTTACCTCCCGCTACCCTAGGTAAGGGAGGTATAGGGATCGTGCTAAAAATCGCTTATAGAGATTTTCGTGAAGAAGCACGTTTGGTGTCCCCCGAATTCGATTTTAACATTTTTACAATGATGTTTATGGGTATGTAAGGTTGTGGATCGTGTGGGCACCGGAAGTATCACTTATATAAGCTTTTAATAGTTTTTCTTGTAAAAATTCATTGAATATAATTTGTCAGTAACTTTTACTAATAAAAATTGAATATAATGGTACAATATTCAAGTCAATGATTATAGCATTTAGTAAATAACTTCTATGAAAAATTCTAATGAAATGATATCGCTTAGTGTTGCTTTATAATATTGAATAAAACAGGCCATTATTTGCGCCGCTGTTTTGGAATGAAGACATGCATCGCCTGGTACTTCTACCTGCCCTGAGTGCTCTGTATAGTGAAATAATCTTACTATTCCTTTAATATAAATGCTATTTTGTTTGAAATATTTTTTGGAACTACAGTTTTCATTTTCATAAGAAATTATTCCAAACAAAAATAGCATTTATTTTATGTTAAAGGAACAGTAAGATAATTTTTCTATACAGAGCATAATTTCATTTGATCAGAGCGGCTCATTTATCGTATTATTGCTGAACACAACACTCAATTTTTCTGACTATAGGTAGGCTTTTTAGTTGAATTATACAAGCTATTTTGTTGGCAAGATTATAAGGGTAAATACAAATATATCATCACGGCATATTACCCATTGTATGTACCCAATGATGATGACATATTTGTACCATGTGGGCGTGTACCAGGAGTCATCTCACGGGCATTCATTGCTGGCGTGGAGAGTGCACCATAGGGATCACTGTTGCGCCATTTAAAATTCTAATTAATTTTAGCGTCGGTCGTGATCAAACCCGGTTACCCAGATTTGCGACTAGACACTGAGGCTGGCACACGAGACCACATTGATAAGGACAGTACATTACTCGAATTATCAATTATCCAATAATAATAAATTTATTTGTGTCCTAAAAATATTACAGGAATATATATAAATTGAGTTGACAATTAATTATATGAACATAAAATACAAAACTATTCAGAATTTCTTTTCTGGTTGCTATAAATAGAATTTTCTAAAAGGTAATCTTTAATGATCTATAATTTTACATTAGTAGTTTTTGTCAGTTGTGAGTGCGGTGAAAACCAAACTATAATCATATGAATCATCTCCTCATTTGCCCAAACCTTCCGAATAGATGCACCGTACAAGACCTTGCGGAAGGAAAAATTCTTCTGCAATTATTAATTGTTCACGACATTGCATGTTTTGTATATTAATTCGTTATTTTATTTTGTTGTATATTATGTAGTTTATATTTTATAGTTTGCATTTTATATTTACGCAAACGGATATACTAAATGGAACAAGTTGTTTTTGTTTTAAAATTAACAAAATTATGGCTGCCAATTACATAGCAAGTGATTCCTAAATATCTGACGCTGATTAGTCGGTAAAAGAATCTCCCGCGTAAACGGAAGCTGCTTTAGTGTAGTCACTTCAGTCTATCTTGAAACACTTATTTGTGAAGATAAGATATTTAACGTAAATTTTATGCTACTTCTAAATTGAAAAATATTTTATTATTATTTTTATTGTCCGTAAATAACCTATTTTCATTTTCTCTGTAATGAAAGCATGCTCCCTTATGTGCAGTGCAAGCAACCGAAGCAATTCTTTTTCAAGGTCATGATGGTATCTTCTGTCGATGAAGTGGTTTTGGCGCGTAAATTTTTGTTCTATTTATTTACATACTGTGCAGAGTTGGTAGATGCATGTTTGGTATGCTTACTCATTGAAATTTAATATAATTCTACAAGGACATTACTATTTCTGAACATTATTAAGTATTTATGTAATGGAATCATTAATATATAATTAAATTGTTTGAAAGACATGAATAATGATTTTTTACCAAGTTTGTAATAATCGCATTAAGGACATTTTCTTTAATCTAGTACGTACAAGTTTCAACTGTAATTAAAACTTGGATACCTGTAAGAAAATCATTATTTTGAAAATTACGATTTTAATTTGAATATGTGAACCTGCCAATGGTGTTCTCCACTGTTGTAACAAATAAGAACATGGATTATTTATATTACAACTAGACCTTAAAACTGTATGTTTATGACTATCAAAGTTTAAAATAGTTATTAGTTTTTAATACCATTTCCTTATCTCTATTTCTACTCAAACTTTCTGCTATCGCCTTTTTGGAATATGGAATGCATTTTCAAGTATATGAATGCAGAAAATAATGAAACAACAGAAGTAAACCAAAAAAATAATTATTTAAATGTATGATGGCAAGCTAGAGAAATATTTCATGCGTTTGAATGAAAGTGAAAGATATGTTGAATGACGTAGGCCGGTAGCATTCAAACGTTGGACTATGCAGTAGGAGATGCAAAATAGACAAAAGTTTACTAATAAACTCATATTTGGAAACATACATATAAATAGTAGAGGACTCAATTACAATGAAAATGTGTAATGTCTGTCAATTGTTCAATAAATATATGCATATGTAGGTATGTATAATGTATGTGGCACGTGGCTGAGTGCATTATGTGATGGGTTACTAGTGGTGGTTCTGAAGGCCAAGTTAAAAATGAAAATTATTTATAAATAAATGTTTTAATCTATCATGCGATGCTGAGTAAGCGCCTTCTACTGTATAAATATACTCATTAACGAAATCTGCGAATAAAAAGAATCAGGTTGGCACACTCAGCAAATGTGTATCAATTATTAATTATAAAGCTTGTTTTACATTTACTACAACTACACTAGTATTTAGATTTTTTTCTGGAAGACACACTAGTTTTCTTCCAAATTAATTTTACATTGTTTTAACTAATCAGGTGATACATGTAATCAGTTTGCAATGTGATATGAAATTTTTGACACAGTAAACATGAACAGGGCAACGAACTTATCTAATTTTTTAGACATTATAAACGATAAATATATACATAAATCACTTCACAATTATATGCTTCGTTAAATTTCCAAATAAAATATTTTTCCTACGACCACTGTTAAAAGTAGTGTTTTTAACGGTTGCTTAGCGAGTTAAAAATAACAGTTTATAACACAGTGAATACTTTTAAATCGTTGTCATTGACAACGGATTAAAAGTAAAAAACAAATTTACTTTTAACACTAGTGTTAAAAAAGAACTAAATCTAGTTACATTTAGTTTTAAAAATATAACTAAATCTAGTTACATTTAGTGTTCATAAGTACATGTAGTTTCATTTTATATTTATTTTTGTACTGAAATTATGTATACAGTATGTCCCATTTAGAGGTGCCACCATTGGGATCTCGAGAACTATAAGAGATGCGATGTCGGTTAAATGGAACTTTTTGTGCGCCTTTGGGAGGCCATCTCAGATGTGCTTTTATTTTTCCAAAAATACTCATAGGGCACTAGATAATGACGAAAAACTGAATATTGTTGATTTTTTATTAACTAATCAGTGCTGTGCGGAAATAAATTTTTATATCCGTAAATTTTTGAGATATAACACAAACTTATATTTTTTTAAATGGAACCCATATCTGATTTTAGTCTCAAAAAATAAATATTTTTTTCTCTTTTCAACGATAAGGGTTATATTTGTTTTGCCTTCAAAATTATTATTTTTTCCTTATTTTGTATTAAATTTACAATTATTTTGAAAATATTGGTAGATTTCTATTTAGAAATACTCCTTGTATTTAAATAATTTATTTCGTTAAAAAATTTTGCTCAATTTATAAAATTTTGTATAAGGTTGCCCTTGGCACATCATAGTGTAATTTGTAATTATGAGTCTATAATGAAAATATTAAGTAATAAAGGCATAAAACAAATTATTTTGATCAAATACAATATAATTAATAAAAATAATAATGTTTTTTTGGGGAAATAATAAGAAAATTCTGGAAAATAAAGAGAAAAATTAAATTTTAGGAGCAAAACAAATATAATTCATAATAACCATTACATCATTGAAAAGAGAAAAAAATAATTATTTTTTTGAGACTAAAATCGGATATGGGTTCCATTTAAAAAAATATAAGTTTCTGTTTGTGTTATATCTCGAAAATTTACGGATATAAAAATTTATTTCGTACGCCACTGGTTAGTTAATAAAAATATCTATCTTTTATATTTGAAACGTTTTTCTTAATTACTAATAGTTTAGAAGTTATTTGAGAAAGAAAAAATCAACTATTCAGTTTTTCGACATTATCTAGTGCCCTATAAGAATTTTTGGAAAAACAAAAGCACATCTGAGATGGCCTCGCACAAAAAGTTACATTTAACCGACATCGTATCTCTTATAGTTCTCGAAATCCCAATGGTGGCACCTCTAAATGGGACACACTCTATACGTATTTTGTTAGAAGTACACATTATTTTGGAACGTTTATTGTTATAGTACAATTATTACAATTGTTTATAGTAATTCCTTGCAAGGCGCTTGAAGAATTGGAATTTAAAACAATATTGTTGAAAGTAGAGGTTAGAATTTTGTTGGAAGTAGAGGTTAGAATATCATGACCTGTCATAAATGTCATTCTATAATTTTTAGTTTTTACTAATTCATAACTAGGGGCGTAGGAAAAATAGTGTATGATATTCGTGTTAAAAGTGATTTTATTTCGTTCGTGGGGTTTGTTTTACTCGGCTTCGCCTCGTTTCACAAACTTCCCCACTCACTCATAAAAATATCACTTTTAACACTTATATCATAAAAAATAACTATTGTTGTTTATACCTATGTTGGAATTATTGTATTGTAACAGCGCACAAGTTTATTATGAAACTTGGATGGAAAATAGTGTCGGAGCTATTTCGGAAAAAGAAAAAGTTTGTAGTATGGAATCAGAGCGGTCAACAGCCAGAGAATCATGTAAAAGTCAGATAATGTAGTACCTGGAAAAGTTATGGAATTTTATTAATTGCAAAAAGAAATATTTTTTGTATAATCAAGCGAGAGATAAAATTCCCAAACTTAAAATTAGTGATAAAAATAGCCAATAGGGGTTTTCATGGTTTTTTCATTTTTGCCTCTCTGTAAGATCCAGATTGTGTGTGTGTGTGTGTGTGTGTGTGTGTGTGTGTGTGTGTGTGTGTGTGTGTGTGTGCGTGCGTGCGTGCGTGCGTGTGTGTGTGTGCGTGTGTGTATGAAAATTAATAGGAAAAGGTAGCATTTTGAAGCTTATTAAAGGGAGAACAAGTTTGTAAAGTGTACTTTGTTTGAGGCGTTTAATTTCTCCACGCCATTAATGTTATATCCACCCATTACCTTTTTTGAAATACCTCTACATGTAGGAACAAAAAAATATAATGGAAATTAATCATTATTGAAAAATTAAATTTCGTCAGTGACTAGCGCTTTATCCTGTTTTATATTATAATTTTTGATTAAAATCTAATTTCATTACTGCACCTAGATTTTAGCAAAAAAATCTGTTGTGGCCAGCACAAAACCTTCCGTCAATTCGATATATTTTGTATATATCCCATACCAAAAGTTCCTTGAAAAAGATTCTGTATATCCTATAAAATTGTAACACGAACACACTATTTTTTACAAATTCTATACCGAAAGTTCCTTTCCCTATTTTATTAGGGGTCGCTGTTTCTTACTCTTCTCTTTTAATCATTCCTGTCTAACGATTCTTCTTCACACAATTCTTTCTCTCTCAAATCTTCTGCTACACAGTCCTTCCATCTTCTTCTCTTTGGAGGCACACTATATCACATTCACACATAACTTTCTGACTCTTTACTTGCAACTTTGGTTTTGCATTTGACACTGACATCTGTCAATTAAATTTTTCTGAATATGTCTGTTGTTTCCATAATTTTAACAAGGCTGACTAATTTTTGAAAGTTAATCTCTCTTAATGTCTCTATAACTCTATATCTATTGAATATGAACGAAACTGTATAATCAAACCTTATAGAGAATAAGATATTCTTTCATACTGATAATCACAAAATGTCGAAAAATAATATTTAACTGCGTTTTTTTCAAGAAAAACTGTTAAAAACTTCAAATAAGGGTACTTCCGGTGGATCAATTATAACCAAAATCTAATCAGCTCTTCATATGGATGTAAAGATGAGGAATACGAAAGAATTATAATTTTTAGAATTGTAGTATTGGAATTATCGTCGGAGAAAAATTTGTCACACACGGACACACACACGGACACACACACGGACACACACACACGGACACACACACACGGACACACACACACACACACACACACACACACACACACACACGGACACACACACATACAGACATCATCTTAAAAATAGTAAATTCGTATTCTAGGAGCCCTAAAACGTGCTTATTCATTAAAAACTCACCAACGAATTTTTTGACCAAAGACAATACCTTCCTTTTACGGAAGGTAAAAAGAGCATTGTAAAAGAATAATAATAAGCTGTAATGATACAGATGGTTTTTACTATTATTATTAAATTATCGAACAAAATTATGCCATTTGGTGGGTGGACTTACCATTATAGCTTGAGTACCTGTTCTTTGTGTTAAATCATAACAGAATCTAAGCTAATGAGTAATAAAAAGTTATATATATATATATATATATATATATATATATATATATATATATATATATATATATATATATATATACGAATTTATTTAATAAATAATAAGTCTGATGTATTTTATTTCGGACTCGTGAAAGTTTATTAATTTTATATAAAAAATGTGATATGTTAATGCCCGTATTCATAAACAATCGTAAAAATTTTAAACGGTTCGTTACAATTTTTATCCAATAAAAACAGTCGACATTGAAAGAAAAATCGAAAATTTATTTGTCAAGTTTGATCTATTTGTCAAAAATTATAACGAACCGTTTTGAAACTTTGCGAGTGTTTATGAATATGGGCATAAGTGTTTTATAATATGTGGGACTTTGTGGCATCAAGTTTCAAACAACTTATATACTGTATAATATACTATGTAGTAGCTTAGAAACAACGTTGGGAATTTGTGAACTTTATGTACCTGAAACTGATGGCATTTCAACATGTTACAGATAACTTTCCAACTAATTGAACAAGAGTTTGAATAAATTTTAATATATGTACATACGTAGGTATATTTAAAACTTGTTTTTCATTATTCAGTATACAAAAAATATTTGTATTAAATATCTAATATAACTTTTGTAAATTTTAATTTACAAACATTTTCGTAAACATTTTGAATTGAATCTTATAAATATAGGTCAGAATAAAAACGAGGCTGAAATTAACTTTTTGATCTAACTAAACATTTCCCAACATGCTATATTAATTTAATTATAAAAAGGTAAATAAAAATCTGCTGAGGTCGGCACAATTCCTTCCGCTTCACCTTCCGTTAATTCTATTTTATTTTATTTTAAGTATCGTGCACCGAGCGAGATTTGTGTGTAAATTCGTTATAAATTATTTTCTGATCATATTACACTTTTTATTTCCACCAAATTTTTATCACGAATTTAATATAACTGCATACTTGATTTTTGACATTGGCATTTATCTCTCAAATACAGACATTTGAATTTCCTTGGTTAATATGGATTATGAACTACGAGATTTATTACAACAGATTATTTGTACATATATATTTTTTATATATAAATCAATAGAAGATATAATGAAAAATAACAGATAGAGCATTTAATATTCTTTAGTATTTATAATAATACAAATTTATAAATAATAATATTCAGTTCAGATCTAATTTTTTTTTTGAAAAACTTTTTACTGCTTCAAATGAACTACTCCCCTGGTTGATTTCCTGTTATTTTTATTTCATTTTTTAAAGCTTTATCTCAATTGAAAGCGATTTGTAGATCTAGAAAGTCTTAATTAGTTTTCGTTAAAGCCGTAATAATTTTTTTAAATATCCTATTACATAGTTGTTAATTTCGTAATAGTGAAGCCATATAAATTGATCGATTTCAATAAATATATATATATAAATGTACAGGTATTCCACCATAACAAAAAATAAGAAAAATTTCAATTTAAGTTTGGTTCAAAAAATAGTAAAAACAATGAAAACATTTTTTAAATAATTACTTTACGAGATATTTCACATTTGCTAAAAGGGGATATTGACATCATACAATTGTTATCTTTTTCTCGTAGCGTACTTAGAGCAGTGTGTGTGAGAAAGAAGTACAGGGGGAATGTGACGTTACACTGATTTCTCGAAAATAAAATACTGTTAAACTAGAAACAATTAAGATTTTTTAATACTATGAATTGCTTCAAAACTGAATGAAGTTTTATTTAAAATAATAATAATAATAATAATAAAAAAAAAAAAATTGAGTGGAATACTCCGTACGCGGATAATAAGCAATGTAATAAAATAATTACCAAAAGAAAAACTACATTTATATTATAGTCCCAAATTTTGATTGCCACTGGCAATATTTTGCTACTATGTCCAACATATCTTTCATTTCCATACGAACGCATGTGTTTTCCCCTCTGGCGTACCATTTTAAATTCAGACAAGTGTTATTTGGTTTTCTTTCGTTATTTTCTGAATTCATTTATTTAAAAATGGATTCCAGGCGTCAGAAGGCTTGAAAATAGTAAGAATTTGGAATAGAGTATGTGTAACGTGTTACGGACATTAAAAACTTAATTATTTTAAACACCAACGATTTTTTTTAAACCTTTGATAGACCCTAACATACCGTTTAATGATCCAGTTTTAAAACTCGTTTTAAAAGTATAATTCCAATTTTCTAATTTGTTACTATGGCTATGACGTATAGAATGAGGAATATGAAGTTTCATGTTTTACTCATAGTATTTGAGAAATTATTCTGACAACGTCCACACATAATCTTAAAAATGTTATAATTGATTTCTAGGGCTTAAGGTGTTTATTCACTAAAATATCGATATTTGATATACCTCCCTTACCTATAGTAATTTGAATTCATATGATGTGATAACTAAACAAAATTCGATAAACAATTAATGAAAGAGCATATTAAATGGAAACAAAATATTTATTTGCATTTTAAATCCTTTCGAAGAACTGTTTTCACAACCAACCGCCACGCAACCAGGCATCTAAAATATATACCTTAATATTAGACATTTTTAGTAATTTTGACAGTTAACCTAAAAAAGATGTTATGTTAATAAATATTACTTTGAGTTATAAATATACAAATACACGTGTAATATAATTATGTGCACTATCTAAAATATAAGTATAATATAATTACCTTCAATTCACGTATAATTCACGTAACAAATCTGAAAATGTCACTTTGTCGGCATAATATCCGCCATATTTAGGCAAATTCGCGCCGACCAATCAAAATCGATCCCTCTATTGGCCACACTATATATATACAGTCACTATAGTTTTACCTGTTTAAAGCGACATTTTAAAGATTTAAAGGGGATGCGATGTTTTGTAAATATTTACAAAAGAGATAGACATCATGTAATGTAGGTATTTACATTTGTTCCAACGCTTTATACCTACCTGTTACATTTTGTATCTCATTTATAATAGTCCTGCAATTGGGATATTTATCCGGTAGGATTGATTTTCAATAAATAAATAAATAGATAATGAACACAGTATGTGAATATGTCACATACTATTTTGATTTTTAACTTCGTATTGTGTAAAATAATTAATATTGTTTAAACACTAAAGCAAATAACACTACAGTAAATATTACGCTAAAATCGCACTGTCAGACAGACTAAGCCACGTGTAAATTGTATTGTATTGATGAATTTCAAGGTCAAAAACAATGACGTTAGAAATTTATAAGTTATATTTTATTAGATTTAAAGCGGCCCATAGATTTTCAATAATTTGATACAATATTCAATTCAGTATTCAATAATAAACAATATTTTGTCAATCAAAATTTATTTACATAATATTTAGGTTATGATTAGCCTCCCGGCGCCGGTATCCGATTAATCCCGGTTTTGGAATTATGTCATAGTCCAGAGCCAGAGCTGGGAAAGATACTTTATAAAAGTAACTAAAGTTAAAAGATTAAAGATACTTTTAAATATTGTTACGAAGTTACAAGATAAAAGATACTTTTTTTTTATAAAGTAAAAGGTACAAGATACTTTGTAACTATAAGTTACTTATATAGTTACTTTATTTAGGATACTTTTATTATGTTAACTAAAAATATGGCTTTTAGAGTAATGAAAACAAATAATGAAGATAAATCATGTAATATATTTATGAGACTGAAGCTAGCAGCCGATTCGTAGCAGCCGATTCGTAGAGTAAAATACTTTGGACAACCCTGGTGCCATAAATTTGTAACAAGTACAAAGCTGTATTTACTTATAAAATGTAAGACTGTACACCTAATATCCAATGTAATAAAGTCATATTCACAGGGATTGTTCTGTACATATCCTTTAATATAGAACAACACCAATACTTCCAAATTTCAGGGGGTAAGAATAATTTATAACACATAATAATATTAAAAACATTCAATTAAGAGTAAAACTGACGAGATTAATCACATATAGAGCAGGTAATATTAGCTGTAACAAAATCATATTCACAGGATTTACTCACCATACATCCCTTAATATGCAACATGATCAGAATTTTCAAAATTCAGGGGAAGAGGGTAATTTATAACACATTATATAAATGCAAAAGTAGGATTGAGAAGATTAAACATCCTTACACCCCAAAATATTAACTGTAACAGAACCAAATTCGCAGGGTTTATTCAGCATGCATTTCTTAATATAGAGCAACATCAAAAATTTATAATAATAGGGGATGGGGCTAACTTATAACATCATATTATTTAATAAATGCAATAGTAGAATTGAGAAGATATACCACCCTTACAACCCGTAATATTAACTGTAACAAAACCAAATTCTCGGGGTTTATTTAGAGTACATCCCTTAATATGAAGCAATATTAAAAGTTTTATTTTTCAGGGGACGAGGGTAAATTATAACATATTATTTAATAAATAAAATAGTAAGATTGATAAATTTAACCACCCTTACAACCCGTATTATTAACTGTAACAATACCAAATTTGCAGGATTTATTTAGAATATATCCCTTAATATAAAGCAACATTAAAAGTTTTGAATTTAAAGAAATGAGGGTAAATTACAACATATTATTTATTAAATGCAATAGTAGGATTGATAAATTTAACCACCCTTACAACCCGTAATATTCACTGTAACAAAACTAAATTATCAGGGTTTATTTAGAACACATCCCTTAATATAAAACAGCATTAAAAGTTTTAAATTTCAGGGAACGAGGATAATTATAAAACTTATTTTTTACTGAATGCAGTAGGACTGATAAATTTAACCAAAACTTACAATCCGTATTATTATTTGTAAGAAAACCAAATTATCAGGATTTATTTAGAATACATTTCTTAATATAAAACCGCATGAAAAGTTTTAAATTTCCGGGGACGAGGGTAAATTATAACATATTATTTAATAAATGCAATAGTAGGATCGATAAATTTAACCACTCTTACAACCCGTAATATTAACTGTAACAAAGCCAAATTCTCAGGGTTTATTTGGGATACATCCCTTAATTCAAAGCAGCATTAAAAGTTTTAAATTTCAGGGGACGAGGGTAAAATATAACATTTAATTTTTACTAAATGCTATAGGAGGATTAATAAATTTAATCAATCTTTCAATCCGTAATTTTAACTGTAACAAAACCAAATTTTTAGGGTATATTTAAAATACATCCCTTAATTTAAAACAGCATTAACAGTTTTAAATTTCAGGGGACGAGGGTAAATTATAATATATTATTTAATAAATGAAATAGGTTTGATAAATGTAACCACCCTTACAACTCGTAATATTATCTGTAACAAAACTAAATTCTCAGGGTTTATTTAATAAATGCAATAGTAGGATCGATAAATTTAACCACTCTTACAACCCCCAAAATATTAACTGTAACAGAACCATATTCTCACGGTTTATTTAGGATACATCTCTTAATATAAAACAGCATTAAAAGTTTCAAATTTCTGAGGACGAGGGTAAATTATAATATATTATTTAATAAATGAAATAGTAAGATTGATAAATTTAACCACCCTTACAACCCGGAATATTAACTGTAACAAGACCAAATTCTCGGGGTTTATTTAGAATACATCCCTGAATATAAAACAGCATTAAAAGTTTTAAATTTCGGGGGACGAGGGTAAATTATAACATATTATTTAATAAATTAAATAGCAAGATTGTTAAATTTAACCACACTCACAACCCGTAATATTAACTGTAACAAAACCAAATTCTCAGGGTTAATTTAGAACACATCCCTTAATATAAAGCAGCATTATAAGTTTTAAATTTCAGGGGACGAGGGTAAATTATTACATATTATTTAATAAATGAATTAGTAAGATTGATAAATTTAACCACCCTTAAAACCCGGAATATTAACTGTAACAAAACCAAATTCTCAGGGTATATTTAGAATACATCCCTTAATATAAAGCAGCGTTAAAAGTTTTAAATTTCAGGGGACGAGGGTAATTATAACACTTATTTTTTACTAAATGCTATAGTACGATTGATAAATTTGACCAGCCTTACAATTCGTATAATTAACTATAACAAATCCAAATTCTCAAACTTTTAATGCTGCTTTGTATTAAGGGATGTATCCTAAATAAACCCTGAGAATTTGGTTTTGTTTTTATTACAGTTACTATTCCGAGTTGTAAGAGTGGTTAAATTTATGAATCTTACTATTTCATTTATTAAACAATATGTTATAATTTACCCTCGTCCTCTAAAATTTAAAACTTTTAATGCTGCTTTGTATTAGGGGATGTGTTCTAAATAAACATTGAGAATTTGGTTTTGTTACAGTTTAAATTCCGGGTTGTAAGGGTGGTTAAATTTATCAATTTTACTATTTCATATGTTAAATAATATGTTATAATTTACCCTCGTCCCCTGAAATTTAAAACGTTTAATGCTGTTTTATATTAAAGGCTGTGTTCTAAATAAACCCTGAGAATTTGGTTTTGTTACAGTTAATATTCCGGGTTGTAAGGGTGGATAAATTTATCAATTTTACTATTTCATATGTTAAATAATATGTTATAATTTACCCTCGTCCCCTGAAATTTAAAACATTTAATGCTGTTTTATATTAAGGGATGTGTTCTAAATAAACCCTGAGAATTTGGTTTTGTTACATTTAATATTACGGGTTGTAAGGGTGGTTAAATTTATCAATTTTACTATTTCATATGTTAAATAATATGTTATAATTTACCCTCGTCACCTGAAATTTAAAACTTTTAATGCTGTTTTATATTAAGGGGTGTGTTCTAAATAAACCCTGAGAATTTGGTATTGTTTTAGTTAATATTCCGGGTTGTAAGGGCGGTTAAATTTATCAATTTTACTATTTCATATGTTAAATAATATGTGATAATTTACCCTCGTCCACTGAAATTTAAAACTTTGAACGCTGTTTTATATTAAGGGATGAGTTCTAAATAAACCCTGAGAATTTGGATTTGTTACAGGTAATATTACGGGTTGTAAGGGTGGTTAAATTTATCAATCTTACTATTTCATTTATTAAATAATATATTATAATTTACCCTCGTCCTCTGAAATTTAATACTTTTAATGCTGTTTTATATTAAGGGATGTGTTCTAAATTAACCCTGAGAATTTGGTTTTGGTACAGTTAATATGACGGGTTGTAATTGTGGTTAAATTTATCAATCTTACTATTTCATTTATTAAATAATATGTTATAATTTACCCTCGTCCCCTGAAATTTAAAACTTTTAATGCTGCTTTATATTAAGGGATGTGTTCTAAATAAATCCTGAGAATTTGGTTTTGTTACAGTTAGTAATACGGGTTGTAAGGGTGGTGAAATTTATCAATCCTACTATTGCATTTAGTAAATAATATGTTATAATTTACCCTCGTCCCCTGAAATTTAAAACTTTTAATGCTGCTTTATATTAAGGGATGTGTTCTTAATTAACCCTGAGAATTTGATTTGGTTACAGTTAATATTACGGGTTGTAAGGGTGGTTAAATTTATCAATCTTACTAATTCATTTATTAAATAATATGTTATAATTTACCCTCGTGTCCTGAAATTTAAAACTTTTAATGCTGTTTTATATTAAGGGATGTATCCTAAATAAACCCGGAGAATATGGTTTTGTTACAGTTAATATTACGGGTTGTAAGGGTGGTTAAATTTATAAATCCTATTTCATTTATTAAATAATATATTAAAATTTACCCTCGTCCCCCGAAACTTAAAACTTTTAATGCTGTTTTATATTAAGGGATGTGTTCTAAATAAACCCCGAGAATTTGGTCTTGTTACAGTTAATATTTCGGGTTGTAAGGGTGGTTAAATTTATCAATCTTACTATTTCATTTATTAAATAATATGTTATAATTTACCCTCGTCCCCGGAAATATAAAACTTTAATGCTGCTTTATATTAAGGGATGTGTTCTAAATTAACCCTGATAATTTGGCTTTGTTACAGTTAATATTACGGGTTGTAAGAGTGGTTAAATTTATCGATTCTACTATTGCATTTATTAAATAATATGTTATAATTTACCCTCGTCCCCGGAAATTTAAAACTTTTCATGCGGTTTTATATTAAGAAATGTATTCTAAATAAATCCTGATAATTTGGTTTTCTTACAGATAATAATACGGATTGTAAGTTTTGGTTAAATTTATCAGTCCTACTGCATTCAGTAAAAAATAAGTTTTATAATTATCCTCGTTCCCTGAAATTTAAAACTTTTAATGCTGTTTTATATTAAGGGATGTGTTCTAAATAAACCCTGATAATTTAGTTTTGTTACAGTGAATATTACGGGTTGTAAGGGTGGTTAAATTTATCATTCCTACTATTGCATTTAATAAATAATATGTGTTGTAATTTACCCTCATTTCTTTAAATTCAAAACTATTAATGTTGCTTTATATTAAGGGATATATTCTAAATAAACCCTGCAAATTTGGTATTGTTACAGTTAATAATACGGGTTGTAAGGGTGGTTAAATTTATCAATCTTACTATTTTATTTATTAAATAATATGTTATAATTTACCCTCGTTCCCTGAAAAATAAAACTTTTAATATTGCTTCATATTAAGGGATGTACTCTAAATAAACCCCGAGAATTTGGTTTTGTTACAGTTAATATTACGGGTTGTAAGGGTGGTATATCTTCTCAATTCTACTATTGCATTTATTAAATAATATGATGTTATAAGTTAGCCCCATCCCCTATTATTATAAATTTTTGATGTTGCTCTATATTAAGAGATGCATGCTGAATAAACCCTGCGAATTTGGTTCTGTTACAGTTAATATTTTGGGGTGTAAGGATGTTTAATCTTCTCAATCCTACTTTTGTATTTATATAATGTGTTATAAATTACCCTCTTCCCCTGAATTTTGAAAATTCTGATCATGTTGCATATTAAGGGATGTATGGTGAGTAAATCCTGTGAATATGATTTTGTTACAGCTAATATTACCTGCTCTATATGTGATTAATCTCGTCAGTTTTACTCTTAATTGAATGTTTTTAATATTATTATGTGTTATAAATTATTCTTACCCCCTGAAATTTGGAAGTATTGGTGTTGTTCTATATTAAAGGATATGTACAGAACAATCCCTGTGAATATGACTTTATTACATTGGATATTAGGTGTACAGTCTTACATTTTATAAGTAAATACAGCTTTGTACTTGTTACAAATTTATGGCACCAGGGTTGTCCAAAGTATTTTACTCTACGAATCGGCTGCTACGAATCGGCTGCTAGCTTCAGTCTCATAATATATTTATAAAAATACAAACAAATGGCTAATTTTTAATAACAAAATACACATATATTCTAAAATAAGAAACAATACTCTTAAAAGTGAAAAAGTATTTATTTATTAACCTTATACACCTTATACGTACGTACTAGGTACTACGTAGTATAACGTTAAAAAACACAACAGTGGTTAGCTTTCGCTAAAACCAAATTTTCAAAATAGGAATCTGAGAGTGCGTGCCGTTATACGTACGTACTAGGTACTACGTAGTATAACGTTAAAAAACACAACAGTGGTTAGCTTTCGCTAAAACCAAATTTTCAAAATAGGAATCTGAGAGTGCGTGCCGTTATACGTACGTACTAGGTACTACGTAGTATAACGTTAAATAACACAACAGTGGTTAGCTTTCGCTAAAACCAAATTTTTAAAATTGGAATCTGAGAGTGCGTGCCGTTTTTATCATACCGCAGCTGAAGTAACTTTTATCTTTACAAAGTAACTTTGATGCTTTTTATTTAAAAGTAACTATTGATAAAAAGATAAAAGATACTTCTGCATAAAAATATCTAAGTTATTTGTATCTAAGTTACTTTTTTCTAACTAAGATACTTTTAGTATCTTTTATATTGTATCTTTCCCAGCTCTGTCGTAGTCAGATTGTAAAATTAGCCACAGTATAAAATCACTAGGCGTTTTTCAAAATAGCTAGACGATTTATAAAACGACGAATAGCTTACAGCCACCTTGTAATATGCCTATTATTTTTGCTTGTAATATCTCTAAATATATCAACAATAACCTCACCTAACGCACAAAAGTCACTCTTGCGAGAACTTAGTGCGAGATTTGTTCGTTAAATGAGGTTATTGTTGTTATATTTAGAGATATGTACAAGCTAAGTCTACACGACTAGCTATATTATAAATTATCGCTAAGTCAACGAAGATTTGACAATCTGGAGACTTTTTACAATCGTGCTACGACATACTGTTATGTGACGTCATTACAAAACCAGAATTGATACGGATTCTGGTACCCATTATTTATTTGAAGTATTGGTCTGTCTAACAGGCCTATTCTACTAAAAAAATATTTATCGTTATGACTCGTTACTAGGCGATAAGTCGTTATGATAACGATTTTTGCCAAAACCTTATTTTGTTAATTTATTTATCGTTACGAATCGTTACATATCGTTATTTCATATCGTTTATTAACGACAAGTTCACATGCATCGTTGAAGTCGTAAAGTTAGACATATTTTGAGAACAAAAGTAAAAATGGCTGAAGAAGATATTTTGTTAATTGTAGCTGAGAAAGAGATTCTGCAAAGATGAGTATTTATTCACTTCTGTACACTAATTATATATATATATTATACTTTTTAGTATTAGACATTTTATTTATATTTCAGAAATATATTTAAAAATTTAGATTTAGGTAATATTTAGTGGACGAAGGACTCCAGGCTGTTCTGCATGTTGATAAGGGTAGAAAAAAGAAAAATCCAAGGTTTTTTCTACCCTTAGATAATATTATTTAATATATTGATATATAATATAATATAGAATATAGATGCACTATCTATGTATTAAAATATTATATATTTGTATAGGGATGTCAGATTATATAATCGCACACTGCGTGATACATCAGATCCTTTTACCCGGTCCCACAGAATTTAAATGACTTGTAAGTCTTCTCCATAGTTCTTCCAATTCTTCAGTGGACAATTTATTAATTTTTAATGAACTGTTATTTTCCAGTTCTTCAACATATATTTCATACTGTCTTTGAGTTGTCCTCGAAGCCCTTTTCTTTATATCCATTGTCAAATTTAATTAAATAAACATATAAAAATTTATTCTGTCAAAATGTACATGAAGTTAGATATTATCGTTATAATCCTGATAACGATAATTTATAAGGATATGATTAGTAGAATAGGTTTTTGGCATTTGTTGTTATTAAAGTCGTTTAACCAAATGCTTAGCTACAGTCGTTCAGTAACGATATCGTTTCCTTTTTTTTTAGTAGAATAGGCCTGTAAGTGTCTACTAGTAGTTCTATGAAATTTTAAAAAATGCAGTGTGGAGCAGTGCAGTTTAGTGTAGGTTGCAGTGTACACTAGTTCCACTTTTCCAAAAAGCACGGAAGTACACCAGGAAACTTGAACTACATGTAACAGCTGTCAGAATCATAACACCATATATAAAAATAAATGTTGACATAAATTGAAATTGCTATGTTAAATTCAGTGGAATTGGATAATTCATTTTGGTTCAAGCAGTGAAAGCGTTTTGGAAATAGAAACGCACTTAAAGACAAAAATAAACAACATCAAAAACTATTTTGAAGAAGTTATGCAAGGGTACAGTAGTGACGATTTTTTTCGTTATTGTGGTATTAATCACCAGTTACTCTATTCTACCTGGCCGATAAAATGAATTTGAGTCTTCCAATGAATTAAAAGAAAATAACTAATCGCTTCTGTCTAGCGGGAGTAAAATAATTTTCAAAATTGACATTTAATCATCTTGAAATAACTACACTATCAGAAAAGTGAGGTCAGAAAAGTGTGCACTAGTTTTACAATCGCACAAATTGCACCAAACACTAGTGTCTAGTCTTCAGTGTCAAAAAAGTTAACATTGGTATTTCCTAGTGCAAGTCATCGAACAGATCTATTATTGGTATTATGATAAATTCAAGTACAAGTTATGGCTTTGAATAATCTGACTGCGACTGCTGATAGTAAAAGAATGAATTGAATTGCTGTACAATTCAATTTGTTTATTATAAAAAAGTCTAAATAAATTAGCTATTGTTTCTCAAACACTTTTTATAATTTAAAAATGACTTCAGTCTATACTACTCCGGAAACTGGAGCGTCTATTATATATTTTAATATTTTAATTTTGTTTAACACCGCATGTTATAAAAATTATAATTTTTAATTGGATTGATCCAACTGTTAAAATCAATTAACTAATAATTTAATGAAGATAAACTCAGGTAGCAAAAAGAAACGGGCCATTATTTTTTCTTTCTATTTTTATTGTCTCAACAACTATAAGAGCTACGATGTAGGTTAATTAAACAAAAGTTGTCCTATATTAGGATGCCGTTTAGCAATATATTGTTTTTTCAGAAGAAACGGCTAGGTTTACTAGATGCAGACAAATATGTAAATTTTGCAGTCGTTATTTGTTTTTGCAAATCTTGTAAGTAACTCTGGATTTTGATTTGCACTTCTTTAAAACAATATTTTAAGCTCTATCGAATGGCGATATTCATTTTTTTTTTGTCCCTATTGGATTTCAAGCTAGTCCCAAATTTACCTTATAATTACATATTTAATTGTTATTATTATTATTGTCCATTAAAGAAACTGATAAGTACCATCTGTTACCTTTTCGTACACCGTAATAGTTTGTCTTTCATTGGATAAAGTTAAATGTTTTATTTAAAATGTTTTAAAAGCAATGCTTTTAACATAAATGAAAATAAAAAGTCGCCCGTTTTTTGCACCTGAGTGTATTTTTGTGCCTGAACACACAACTTTCACCTCGTCTTTGCCGTAAATATCAATATTAATTAATATTTCATAATATTTTCAATTATAATTCTATAATTTCTTTAATGTTTACTTTAAAATTTAGCGAGACCAAAAACAACCACGTTGTCTATGTTCATGTCCATGTATGGTAGATAAGTCACAACACACACAATACTTTCACCAGTTCACTAGTACAACTTACAGTTATACCGTTCGTTCCATTTATCACTGTTCGTAATCGTAAAAACATGTTAATGTTAAACATTAAATAATCATGATGATATAGTTTGAGTGTTCGTGAAAAATCGACTTCTCCAAGGCAGCGATTCCTAAACGGTTTTACTGACTACTTTAAAATTCACAATAGGTACATGTACGCACTCGTCACTTGTAATGAATTTGTGTTATTTGCGTTAAAAAATATGTTGTCGCCAGCATAATACCTCCCGCCAATCGCGGAATAAGAAAATTCTTCACATAAATTGTAATATAGGCCTAGTAAATAAACACGACAATTGATTGCAATATTTATATATTATTATTTTACTTTTAGATATATTTATTATTAGTATTTTTGTTTTTTAACATGTTGACTGCGCTATATATCTCCGGGGGCCGGTATCAATTATTCTATACAGACGACCTCATTTTGCTATTTTACGAATTGCCAAATTTTTTTCGAATTTTAATATAGCCGAAAAGTGACTCCTGTGGTGCCTTTTCCACGCCAGCAATGAGTGCTCTTGAGGGTTAAATATCTAAATATGACGTATCTATAATTACGTCTTTTTAATTAGTCAAATAAATACAAATAAGAACAATATTAAAATGTAATAAAAAAACAATATAACTAAAATCAAAATTAAGCCATATTATTCAGATCATTTTGCTGTACATATGTAATTTTATTTAATTTATGTTATAATATCAGATGGATGAAAAAAATTAATAAGAATAAACTATTGTTACAAATATAATGGTACGTAGGGTACGCTTGCTGATTGCATTCCATCTGCAGATAATGTATTATAATAACAAATATTTAATAATTACAGTGAGTCATTTTTTTCAAATACGGGTAGATACAATATTTATACCATTGAAATCAGAAAAAAATCTAATATAATTTGTAATAATAGACAACACTTAAAAAGATTTCAATGAAAAATTTGTTTAAAAAATAAAAAATCCTTTACAATTTTTAAAAGCTATTGGAGCAGGTTTTTAAATCAGGGTTGTTGTAATTTTGCCCGACCCAAAAAAACCCACCCGGGTTTTTTAAAAAAAAAAAAACCATATAAAAACCCACTTTTATGAAATCATATTTTATTAATTAAATATGGTACACACATTTATACATAAATATGTACATAAATTTTTGTCACCGGCAACATTTTATAATCAATTTCATTTTGTGTACTTCGTGTTTGATCATTTTTAATATATTTTACATTGCTATGCGAACTGAACACAGTGTTTCTTTTATATTTGAACAACTCCAATCCTGGTGTCAGCATTTTCATCATTTTTTGAGTTGTGTATTAAACATACTATTAGTTGTGACACTTGGATCTTATTCTTGTGCACACTTGCATTGCGCTATTAATATTAATTCGTGTACGCATGTACACTCTCTAGTTAATTTATTGTTTATTACATTACAGCCAAAAAAAATATTAATAATATTAATATCTATTATCTATTAGGCAGACTTGTGTATGTGTATTAAGATACAGTGGAATCCGCTTGTAGTGAACTTCAAGGGACCAGGTATTTGGTTCACTATAACCGAGTGTTCACTATAAAGGAGTACACATTTTATTTTTTAAATTTTATTAAAATATATTTGCATGCAGGTTAATGTACAAAATATTTTATTTATTATTATTTTTTAAAATAATCAGTAATTTTTGTTTGAACGTCTTTCTTTTTCAGGAAATAATTTACTAATATCATTTATAATTTATTTAGATGAACATATATTTCTTTATTTGTTCCTTCGCACTGAAAATAATGTTATTAAATATTAAATTTATCATTTATTGTAAAAGGACACCGTTTCTTATTTTCAGCTTCCATTTAGGAAAACTTCGATTTTCAAACATTAAACTGAAACAATACACGAACCAAAATTCTGGAGTAACACACATACATTATGGAAACTTCATTCAGGGTGGCCAGATGATAACTATGAAATTTCACCAAAAGATGGCAAAAAAGTCGTGGTCGAGTTCGTATACAGTGAACGCAAAAAGTAAATTTGGTCCATTATAGCCGAAAGTTTACTATATACGAGTTCATTATATGTGTTTTGATTTACAATAGGTGAAATATGTATTTAGTTGGGACTCAATATATGCGTTCATTATAAGCGAATGTACATTTTAAGTGAGTTCACTATAAGTGGATTACACTGTACTTTATAAAACTAAAGTTAAAAATGATACTATATTTCGATGTTTGTCAATAAAACCCGGATTTTATTAAAAAACCCAGGTGGGCTGGTTTTTTTTATAAAAAACCCGGGTTTTTTTCAACCCTGTTTTAAATAAATGATCAGTAATTTATAATAAAATTTTAAACCAGGGTTGGCAAAAATCATGATTTCATTAAAAAAATAAAAAATCATTGATTTTTTTTAAATCAAATAAATCATGATTTTTTTGATTTTTTAATTTTTAATGATCTGTTGGTTTTATTGCACTTTTTTTAAATTGTTTTAAAAACAATGTAAATAATTTATTTCATAAAGAAAAACGAAATCTGTAAGGGTCCATTTGAAATTTTGCTTATACATGATACATAACGCGTCTACGCACGGGCGTCTTTTAAACCATGTCTAACTAAAAACTAAATCATCAGGTTAAATCAATGTAATCAGTAATCTGCTTTCGAATTCGAATACAGCCCATATTTTTGTTGTTATTTATACTTTTGTAGCAAATAAATACATTTTTATTATAATTTTTTTTTTAATCTTTGATAAAAATCAACGATTTTTATTAAAAAAATCATGCCAACTCTGTTTTAAACTTGATATAATATAACTTAATATAAACTAACACCAACTAACTTACCCATATCTATCCTGGACACAGTATGTATTCGTATTTATTGGTCATTTTCATTTATTTTATAAAATTTATGTAAAAATAAAAATATACTGGTCAAATTAATTGAAGTGTTTCAAAAATCAGAAGAAACAAACAATATTCTTTTTGTTAGATCAAAGTGAATGTAATAAGATAAGGTAGCAATTGCTAAATATGTTGTTTGAATATAAATGTATAACATTCGTATTCACAAGTCTACAGGTACGCTTTCGCTAATCGTTACGCAACGGAAATGGAGAAATTGATATTCTACTGGCAATAGACGTAGACACACTTGTTGTTATAGCAGCATTTATTTGCTATTCATTTTCATCATGAAATAAAATCTAATTTTTTGTATGTAAAATAAAGTTAACCTTCCACGGGTCGCTCTTGACCTAACAGATCACAAAAAAATATTTATAACACATATTTTGGCTTATTTCCATTAATTTCTGTACTTTTAGAAAATGAGGTAGGTTAGCAACTATAGCAAAGCCAAGAATCATTATACGTTGAACAAATAACATTTATTTTTTTCTTAAATAACTCTCAGATTCATCTGTCTGTAGTCAAATGAATTTTAAGTCGAAATTTTCTAACATCATTTGAATTAAAGATGACGTACAGTACGGTTAAAAAATATGGGTACTTATAATTAAGGGAAAGCAATAAAAATATAATTAGAGATGGTTTTGTTCTCGCTTATAATTTGAGTTACGTAAATTGATCTTTTTCAGCACTTATAAAAAATATATAAACATCATAAAAAATAGGTTAATAATTTATTGGAAATGTATGTGGGGATAATAAACAATTTAATAAAATAATTATTAAAAATAAACTACGTATATTGTAGTCCAAGGTTTGAGTAACACCGGTATATCATTCAACATATTCACTTTCATACTGACGCATGGACTCTCTATGAAGTGCTATCATAAATTTAAGCAAGAGTTATTCGGTTTACTTCCGTTGTTTCGGTATTTTTTACGTTCATATAGTTGAAAATGGATTCCGTATTTGGCTTGAAAGTAGTGAGAATTTGGAATACAGTAAATGTGTGACGTAGATATAGAGATGAGGAAATGGTATTAAATCCACGACTGTTTTAAAAACCAACAACTTTTTTTAAAAATTTTGATAGTCTACAAGGTGTTGAGACTGGGCGAGCCTAGCTCCTGGTTTGTAGTTTGTAAAGTTAAAGTTAAATATATAGTTTTTGGGAAGGACTCGTTCATTAAATTTGGCTCGGTATTCCTCGTCACGTGTATGAGACATAAAGATTATATTTGTTTTTTTCAAAACCAAGCTTGTAAAAACTTCAAATAACACATGACACATTAGATAGAATCATGAATCATTAAGATTGTATAAAAGTTGCTAAGCATTTTTTGTAAATACATAACTGTAGAACTGACATTTTTATAAAATTACAGTAAAGTTTGAAAAACATGTATATTTTTATAGAGATTAATATGTTCGTTTCGCTACTTTGCGTCTACAGTTTACTGCATCGTCCGTTCAAATTCAATGGAACCGGCAGTAAACCATGGACGCAAAATAGCGAAACGAAGAAACCTATTCTGTAATAAAAATAATCAAATATGTACTATTATATTTATTAATTAACTATACAGTGTGTCCCATTTAGAAATGCCACCATTGGAATCTCGAGAACTATAAGAGATACGATGACGGTTAAATGGAACTTTTTGTGCGCGTTTGGGAGGCCATCTCAGATGTGCTTTTGTTTTTCCAAATATTCTCATAGGGCATTAGATAATGACGAAAAACTGAATATTCTTGATTTTTTCTTTTGCAGATAACTTCTAAACTATTAGTAATTGAGAAAAACGTTTCAAATATTAAAGATATATATTTTTATTAACTAACCAGTGGCGTAGAAAATAAATTTTTATATCCATAAATTTTCGAGATATAACACAAACTTATATTTTTTTAAATGGAACCCATATCTTATTTTAGTCTCAAAAAAATTAAAATCTATTTTTTTTCTTTATTTTTGTGAATTTTCTTATTATTTCTCAAAAAAAATTATTATTTTTATTAATTATATTGTATTTGATCGATATAATTTATTTTATGCCTTTATTACTTAATATTTTTATTCTAGACTTATAATTACAAATTACACTATAATGTGCCAAGAGCGACCTGATACAATATATTTTAAAAATTAATTTGATACGAGTTTTGAGCAAATTTTTCTAACGAAATAAATTATTTAAATACAAATAGTATTTCTAAATAAAAATCTACTAATATTTTCAAAAAAATTGTAAATTTAATACAAAATAAGGAAAAAATAATAATTTTGAAGGAAAAACAAATATGAAACATAATAACCCTTACAACATTGAAATGAGAAAAAAATAGTTATTTTTTTGAGACTAAAATCAGATATGGGTTCCATTTAAAAAAATATAAGTTTGTGTTTGTTTCGTACGCCACTGGTTAGATAATAAAAATATCTATCTTTTATATTTGAAACGTTTTTCTCAATTACCAATAGTTTAGAAGTTATTTGAAAAAGAAAAAATCAACAATAATCAGTTTTTCATCATTATCTAGTGCCCTATGAAAATTTTTGGAAAAACAAAAGCACATCTGAGATGGCCTCATAAAGGCGCACAAAAAGTTACATTTAACCGACATCGTATCTCTTATAGTTCTCGAGATTCCAATGGTGGACTTCTAAGTGGGACACACTGTATAATAATTATTACGTCAAACTTTAAAATTATATCCAATTTTAAAATAATAAAAATATGATATTGTCCCCTCTCACCACAGCTTTGAAAGCCCGTGAAGTGGAATCTGGAAATCGTTCTGAATGGAATAGTTTTTAAACTCGATGGATTGGCATAAAACGATTAAACACCCATGGATTGTGCAGCTACAAACAAACCTTCTTAAATCGTTAAATGACGATTCTTTGAATGTAATAAAAATATACTAATGCCCGTATTCATAAACATTCGTAAAATTTTTAAACGGTTCGTTATAATATGTATCCAATAAAAACAGTCGACATTGAAAAAAAAAAACAAATTTTATTTGTCAAGTTTGATTCTATTTGTCAAAAATTATAACGAGCCGTTTTGAAACTTTACGAGTGTTTATGAATATGGGCATAAGTATACTTATGTTTTAGACGACCATTGTGATAATGATAAGTATGACATATCAACATAGTATCCTAACACTGAAAGTTGAACTTATGACATTAGTGTTACGATATATTTCATATCGTAATAGTTGACATGGTTGCTAGGTTACTATGTCATTATTTTCTGGCTATATGTATACATTATTCATTTGTCAGCTGTCTGTACGTTTGAACCTAACTTTCAGTTTTGTAAAAAAAGTAAAATTTATTTAAGCTCGTCTAAAAAATAATGTTCATAACTTGTATGAAATACAAATATCTTAGCTCGTGTGTATAGACTTGCACTCGCATGATATTTGGTATTTTTCATAACTTGTTACGAAAATAACTATATCGTAACGAAAAAATGTAGATTGGCACAACCAGAAATGGACAATGAGACTAATAAGCCGCGGTGATTAATTTATTTATAAAAATTAGAAAAGGTTTGTAAATAGAATATGTACTCGTACATTATTTTACAATAATGTGTAAGTATATCCCAGTATATCTTATTTATGCAAACGTAAAATTGATATTTTCACTAATTTAACACTGTGAAAGTCTTAACTACATTAAAATAAATAATGTATTGATATTTTAAGACTAAAAATAGTGTAACCTGTTGGTACACTGGTACCATCTGATAGACAGATTTTGTCATGTAGAATTAGAGCCAGATTAAAATTGTGTCAAAATTTGTATCACCCATAAATCGAAAAATAAATACTGCCATGTAATATTTCATATTAAAATTGGCGGGAACAGAGAAATCTGAATCATTCCATGTTTTCTGTTTTATCGTTTTCCTGGAAGACTACTGATTACACTGCTACAGTATATATAAATAATATTTTCGCGCCATTTGTGTACATTGCTGAGTAGATAAATTTTGATAAAAATAGGCTTCAATCTCGAAACTTAATAGGATGAGGTCATCGCCTAAGATTACTCATTAAAACGTTTCTACTCACCTACAAAACGTAAATGAAGTATGTTTATATTATCAAGTTTTCATCATCACAAGTGCGAGAATTAAGGTTAAACTTTTATTTGTAGTAGTATTTTATAATTAACCATTAAATCATGTTTTGAAAATGCAAATTTTAATCATTTACCAAAAGTCTACGTTAGCACTTGACTTGCGTTTGACGTTTGTGACAATTTATGTATTCATAAGTGTTTCAGTAGTTAATGAATTATCACAAAAAAAAAACGTAGAGGGGACTATTCTTTATTAAAATTATGAATGAAAAGTATTATAGACAGCGCGAGCAGGTATTGATTCCAGCAACCTTGAAATGCAAAAATCAGCTGATTTATCTGCGTTTGTTACTTCACAATTTTATTTTCTTATTTTGCTCATTTATTAATGTTTTCAGAGTACCTATTCAAATTATTCTTTTATAAAATATGGAACAAGATATTTCATTCATATTAGTATTAATAATATCTGAAATTATTTGAAAAATTTTGGTGCTCACGAATAATGAGTAATATTTCCAATAGGTTTGGAAGGGAAATTTAAAACATAGAAAAAAATAATGCAAAGAATAAAATATATGAAATCATTTATTACTTGTTTTCCTAATTTCGTTTGTTGTATTGTTTGAAAATTGTAAAAACGACTATTTAGATTTTCAGCAGTTTCCGAGATGAAAAATGAGTTTTTATGAATAAGCACGATTTAAGGTCCCTAAAATCCGAATATAACATTTTGAAAATGATGTGTGTGTGTGTGTGTGTGTGTGTGTGTGTGTGTGTGTGTGTGTGTGTGTGTGTATGTACGTCTGGATGTTGTAGACACGATTCCTCAAAAACTATAAGACTTAAGAACTGTTTAACTATGAATTCCTCAATCTGACATTCCTGGGAAGAGCTGAAAAGGTTTTGGTAACAATTGAACAACCGTAGTAATAGTTTCTGAGAAAAATTCTTCTAAATATAATTTTTTGCAAATTTTTGTTATTAAATATTAAAGAACATAAAATTCTCCATCTAATACACTTAAAATTTTTATTATATCTTATAGATTTAGATAAAAACAGTATAATATATAGAGTAATTTAATCACAGAGACTAAGGCACTAAGGAAACCAGTTGACAAATTCCAATGTTTATAACATAGTTTTTAAATGAGACATGACAGTGTCAAAAATCAACAGTTTTAGTGACATTCTGATAGCTTTTTCTGGGAAGTATATTTAATCTTTCTTATTGTTTTATTAATTATATATTTGAAATTATAAGTAAAATGCATATATCCATCAGAAATACCTCCAATCTGGTTAATGAATTGGAAGAATCTCTCACATTTAGAATCTTCCTCATACAATGAAAAATAGGTATAATTAGAATTATATGTGTGCAGAAGACATGTTAAATACAATAAAAAACAATATTTGGGTAAAGTTCTGTAATTTTTTGTTATATAACGACGGTTCGAAAGGGAAATGCAATATAATACTTATATAGCCTAATATGGAAATGGCGAGAGGTCTTATGCTGGCCACAACAGATTTTTTTTTATAGAAAAAGAGTATGCTTGGATAGAGTTGCCATTTCTAAACTGACGGAAATTAGGATATTCAAGGTCAAATGCCTTATAATTGGAAGTTTAATTTTTAAAGGGATAAGAAGCTGCATATTTTCCCCTTTCATGTACAAAAACAAATTGCCAGATCACAGAACATTTTAGAAATACAGCAACCATACTAGCTTTTAAGATGTGAATATTGCAAACAATAGCTGCAATACTCAATTCGATTATGGTTATGCTACATTCTCACACTAGCCACTAGTCTATATCTATAACATTTTCTGTCACCATTTAACATATAGTGAAATATATATTGAGATTATTTTAATAAAAAGTAGGACTAAAGAGGATATTAACTTAGAAGAGTATAATACTCTAAAAAAAAGAGTACGTCTGGCAAATGTTCACGGAGTGTGTATTCATTTTTTATTTGGTGACAGAACTACCATTCTGAGAACGAAGTTATAATTTAGGGACAAATCTATTATTTCGAGAACGAGGCTTTTACTCCAAAGATAAATTATGAGCTTTTATCTTGTATACAAATTAACATGAATTTGGGCATTTGTACCTGGGGGCATTGTTAATTAATCTGAGAATAAAAATATTTCATTAATTATTAATTAATTAGAGCATATGATTTGATAACAAATATAAACTTTAGTGACAGAAAATGTTGTTCCCTTATTGTTTTATGATTGGATGTATTTATAGATTTACATTTAAAATGTAGGGGCTGGTTTATAATGAATTTAATTTATAAATGTACATTTAGAAATTTTGATTAAAATTTACAATTTTCTCTCTGCTTTATGTTCGATTTTGAAATTCTGGATCTGACCAATCAGTATCTATCACCTGACTTGTCACTCTTGTCATTTGACGTTTCACCAATTATCATCCAGTTCAGATTTTAGGTTACAATGTTATGTTCATAGCCATGAATTTGTTAGACTCTAATGAACTAGATAATTTTTACCTCCCGCTACCCTTGGTAAGGGAGGTATAGGGATCGTGCTAAAAATCACATATCGAGATTTTAGTAAAAGACCACGTTTTAAGGTCCCTAGAATCCAATTTTAACATTTTCACGATGATGTCTGCATGTGTATGTGTATGTGTATGTGTGTGTGTGTGTGTGTGTGTGTGTGTGTGTGTATGTGTACGAATTTTGTTTGCACTCTTACTCAAATACTATCATTCAGAAAATTCTGAAACCTTGTATTTCTACCCTATTCTAATACGAATAGAAGCCATTAGATTTTGGTGTAAATCGGATAAACGGAAATGGTACTTTACTTGATGCTCATCATTATGAAGAAAAACCATTGTTTTTCTTCAAAAATACCATTAAATGCCATTTTTTCGTATTTAATGTCATTGGAAAATTATAGATTATTGAATTTTGTACAGGTATACATTAACACTTTTTCTATATATTTTACAGATAAACACAATTCCTTTGTTACACAGTTTATTTTTCAAATGAATGTAACTGACAGGTAAACGTCATTGTCAAAAAACTAATCACTTCAAATTAATAATAGTGACATATTAAATAATAAAGAAAATAGCGGGAGGTTTTGTGTTGACCACATCAGATTTTTACCTCTCGCTAAGAGAGGTATTGGATTCATGCTAAAATTCGCATATCCAGATTTTATTGAATAAGCACGATTTAAGGTCCCTACAATCCGATTATAACATTTTTAAAATGATGTCTGTGTGTGTGTGTGGATGTGTGTATGTGTGTATGTCTGGATGTTGTAGCCACGATTGCTCAAAAACTATAAGACTTAAAAAATATTTAACTGCAGTTTCCTCAATCTGACATTCCTGGGAAGAGCTGATTAGATTTTGGTAACAATTGAACAACCGGAAGTAGTAGTTTCTTAGAAAAATTATTCTAAATATAATTTTTTGGGATTTTTTTTTATTAAATATTGAAGAACATAAAATTCTCCATCTAATACACTTAAAAATTTTATTATATCTTGCATAGATTTAGAGATAAAGACACTATAATTTATAGAGTACACTTATCGCAGAGGCTAAGGCACTAAGGAAATCAGTTGACAAATTCCAATGTTTATAACATGACACATGTCATTGTCAAATATCAACAGTTTTAGTGACATTCTGATAGCTTTTTCTGGGAAGTATATTTAATTTTTCTTATTGTTTTATTAATTAAATATTTGAAATTATAGGTAAAATTGTGGTAAAATACATATATCCATCAGAAATACCGCCAATCTGGTTAATGAATTGGAACAATCTCTTACATTTAGAAACTTCCTCATACAATGGAAATATATATAATTAGAATTATATGTGTGCAAAAGACATGTTAAATACAATAAAAAACAATATTTGGGTAAAGTTCTGTAATATTTTGTTATAAAACGACGGTTCGAAAGCGAAGTGCAGTACAATACTTATATAGCCTAATATGGAAATGGCGAGAGGTCTTGTGCTGGCCACAACAGATTTTTTAATAATGTTTTTTACTATTATTGATGTGTATAATAAATAAAACTTGAAAAACTTAGATGGTCTGTTAGGCCGTGGTTAGGCCTATGTACACATTGATTTGTCAACTGGAAGTATCATAGTTTCTTTCTGAAAGTGAAATAACAAGATCATGAACAACTCTTCAAATATACTCGTATTTATAATTCCTTGCTATCCCTCGTTGCATTGAAACTACGCAAACATTTTTATTTTTGTATAATTCATTTGCTTTGTCGTACAAATTACGATGTTCGCGAATACTGCATATTAACAAAAAACAAAATAGCATTTTGTTCATGTCAATCCTTCAAAATATCAAAATCTCACAAACAAAAAAGATAGCTGACGGATGAAGCAAAGTTATACCTTACCGCCATATTTAATAGTTCTTTCTTGTGATTGGTCGAATTTGAAATTTACATTTGGAAAAATAAAATATAGTTATATACCAAATCTAAATTTCTAAATTGCAAATCGTTCATAAATAATCATATGCGTTTTAAGCGAGTTTATATTTTAAAACATAAATTGTAAATTCGTAAATTAAATTCATCAATTAAATTCATCATAAACTGGCCCTAATACATAATTTATAAATTAAAAATCATAAATCTAAATTTTAACTTAAATTCATCAAAAACCAAAAGTGTATTGTATAAATATTTAAATGGTATTGTGAGTAGGAAATATGTTGTTAAGTTTATAACATGCAACGGATTAAAAATTGATTATGCTTGAATCCATCTGAGTGTGTATATAGAGAAGGGACATATTACATTTACGTAATGTGAAGTTGTAATGTTGATTATGCAAAATCAGCAAATATACTTGCTAACATTAACATTGTTATGATTTGATTTACTGAATATTGATTTTTCGTCGTTCACTTCTACCCCTTGTTTTGTTAATTAATACCGTGTTTAATTATGTCATAATTAATTACGAACTCTGTTTAAAACTTATTCAATATGCACGATTACATTTCTAGATCATGTTTAGAAATTATTTGTTGTCTTTTCATTCTCATATGTATAAGGATGGAACAAGAAAGTTTTGCACGTATTTTGGTGAACAATAACACATAATATGTGAAAGAAAATAAGTTTATTCCCTAATTACCGCAGGGTCTGCATATATTTGCTTTGTCCACTCAGTTTTGTCTCGGTCGAAGACGTCAACTAGACCTGGATACTAATTCTTCAAACAGTGAGAAATCTGTAACGTGAGATGAGAAATATTTTTCACTTTCTTCTCATCACGCATACGATCGATAGTTTCGATAAAATATGTGAGATTTTCACGCCAGTTTAGGTTATGCAGTGAGATATTTTATGCGCGTGCAACGTATTAGTGATAAAATATTTCAAGATGTTTATCAACGTTTATTTAAAATTTGTGGTTGACAGTTCATTATTGTATGTTAAAACGAAATGGAGAATGAAAACAAGAAATATGCCACGAATGAGCAGAAATCTTATTGTTAATTAGACAATTTTTTAAGGTACATGAGTTGTAGGTACTTACGGGCTACGAATAATTTTAAATTCACTGGAAGAAATTTTTACAATGTATTAAAGTTTTTTATAAATAAATTCTGTTTAATTTGATTTTTTATGTCACAAAATACTTTTTTTGTATATTGTACATATATTACCTACACAATAAGAAACAAAAAAAATGTTCTCTATAAACAATAGAATTTATTTATAGAAAACTTAAATACATTCCTAACACCAGCCAATTTAACCCCTAAACAAACAACAACAAAGCAATAATAATGTAGCTAAACACATGTTAGTAAACAATCATACTTTCGATAAGTCTAGCTTAGAATTTATATTTTTACTTAAATTTTATCTTTTAATTCATATGCACATAAATTCTTACATTATATATTAATGTGTGCTGACTGGTTTGTCAAATATACAAATATTTAACTTTAAAAGGCTATAACCAATGACGCACTGGCTTAATTTTAAAAGAATATTTCAAACAAGTGGTAGAGAAAATGGGGTATTCCACCATAACAAAAAAATTAAGAAAATTTCAATTTAAGTATGGCTCAATAAATAATAGTTAAAACAATGAAAACATTTTTTAAATAATTACTTTACGAGATATTTCATATTTGTTAAAAGGGAAAATTGACGTCATACAATTGTTATCTTTCTCTCGCAGCATACTCAGAGCAGTGTGAGTGAGAAAGACAAGTATAGAGGAAATTATTGAGTTGAGCGTTGAAGTGTTCACATGTGCTTGCATGTGCTCCGCAGTTTTATATAAAATTCAAGTGTAATTTACTAATGTAACTATCTTAAGTGCTATAAATAGACTCGTTATTAAACTGTGCGTATTTTGATATATAATTTGTGCCGTGAACTGGAAATAAAATAATATATAATATAATCCAATAATTGAGTGAAATGCTCCTAAAAAATGTCTAAGTGTGGAAAGTGCGAAAACGATTTTAAAAGGAGTGACAAATATATTGTATGCGGAGGGCTGTGTGAAAGATTTTACCATACAGCGTGTGCCAAATTAAAAGATGAAGAAGTGAAAATTTTAAATGAGAATAACAGTATATTGTGGTTTTGCAAGAACTGCAATGACAATTTATATTATAAACTTAAAGTATGGATAAAGGAAATGTCAGACGTCGTCAAAGATCAAAACACGAAGGTAAATGAGTTTCATAAGATTCTAATAGAAGCAAGGGAAGATGTTGCATCGATCAAGAAAAAGAATGATGAAGTTCATGAGGAATTAAATAAAACAACTTATGCGAAAGTACTAAAAACAAATGTCTCCGAGCCTGTTGTCGTTATCAAACCGAAACAGGAACAAAAATCGGCTGAAACAAAGAAGCAGATAAAGAAGAAAATCGATCCTACTAACTTAGGTATATCGGGGGTGAGAAATATAACAAATGGCGGTGTCATTATACAGTGTAAGAGTGTGGATTCTAGTAAAAAAATACAAAACGAAGTAGCTCAAAAACTGGGGAATGATTATGAGGTCAAAGTACCAGAACAACGTAAACCACGAATCAAAATTGTAGGACTTTCCGAGAAGCTCAGTGCAGATGACATAACAACCAAAATTAAGTTGCAAAATGAATTTTTAGGCAGTGATCTCAAACTAACAGTAATACATGTGGGAAATATGAATAGAGGTAACGGATATTATGCGATTGCTGAAGTTGATGGTAAAAGTTTTGTGAGCATCCTACAAGCTGAGAAAATAAATATATCTTGGGATAGATGCAAAGTGTATGAAGCTTTAAGAATAAACAGATGCTACAATTGTTCGGGCTTCAATCATAGGGCGTCCGACTGCAAATCTAGAGAGGGATGTCCAAAGTGTGGTGGTGAACATTCAATAAAAGTTTGCAAAGCTAGTGACAGTGAAGTGAAATGTGCGAACTGTGTACGTGTAAACGCCAAGTTAAACCTAAAAGTAGATGTGAATCACACAGCCTGGAGTTCGGAGTGTCCAGTGTACATGCGTAAATTACAGCAGGAGAGAAATAAAATAAACTATTCACAATAATGCATTACAAACAATTTAAACTTTATTATCAGAATGTTAGAGGACTGCGTACCAAAACTAATATTTTTCTCGAAAATTTGTTATCAGAAAATTATGATATAATTTTTTTAACTGAAACCTGGCTAAACGAAGATATTAAGGACTGTGAACTTTTTGATGACAGATATAGGATATATAGGCATGATAGATGTCAAATAAATTCAGGCAAATCCAGAGGCGGAGGTGTATTGATTGCTGTCAATAATAAATTGAAGTCATCTAAAATTATAATTAATACAAAAGTAGAATCTGTTTGGGTAAAAGTAACGGTTAATAATACTAGTTATTATTTAAACGCGGTCTACTTTGAACCTCAAGTCAACTCTTCCACCTTTTTAGACTATTTCGAAAAAGTGGAAAGCTGTGTTGAAATATATGACTCAGAAATCTTAATATGTGGTGATTTCAATTTATCTATTACTGGTAGTCGGTACAACTTGCTAAATGGAAATACTGTTGAGAAGGAACTATTTTCATTTATGAACTTATTTAACTTAAAATCTTACAATAATGTCTTAAATTTTCAAGGGAAAACACTAGATCTAATATTATCCAATTTAAATTTAGATGTAAAATATGAAGAATATCCATTGGTAAATATAGATAGTTATCACCCGGCATTGAATATAGACTTTATTGGTGAAAAATCTTTCACTTTACAAAATAACGTAAATAATGAAATCCAAAATTACAATTTTAAAAAAGGGGATTTTTATAAATGCTATAAACTTCTGGAAGAATCAGACTGGAAAAAAATAGACAAACTATCTACTGTAGATGAAGCAGTGGATTATTTCTATTCCACAATTTATACTGTTTTCGATACATGTTTTCCAAAAGGCAAATTTAAAAATAGTAAATACCCTCCTTGGTTTACTAAGGATTTAATTAATGACATTAAATCAAAAAAATATTATAGAAAACGGAAACACATTTCAAATTTTTATCTTAATAAGTATCATGAATTAAGGAAAAAAATTAAATTACAAATTAAATAAAATGAAATTAGTGCAGGAAATCTTAAAAGTTTCTGGTTTCACACTAAACAGAACAGAAAAAAATTGCAAAACCAGCAGGTTTTCAAATGGGACAACAATACATTTAACTCACCACAGGAAATATGTGAAGGATTTGCAAATTATTTCAAATCGGTGTATAATGACAAAAACTGCAACTATAATTAATGACGTAACACAAGCGGAAACGTTTCATTTATCTGAAGTCAGCAAAAAAGAAGTTATTCAAGCAATAAAGAAATTAAAACCAAAAAAATCCGCTGGACCTGATCTCATTCCACCTTATATAATAAAGGGCTGTTCTGAAATATTGTGGGAACCTTTACTACTAATTTTTAATAAATCAATTAAATCAGGGGCATTTCCATTTATGTGGAAAACAAGTAAAATCACACCGATATTTAAATCCGGTGATATATCTCACATACAAAATTACAGGCCTATATCAATTATATCTGCAGTATGTAAAGTTTACGAGCAGTTGTTATTTGAGAGAATTTATTATCATGTTAAAAACATAATATGTGAAGAACAACATGGATTTGTAAGAGGTAAATCAGTACAGACAAATTTAACAGAGTTTATGGAGTATGTGACACAAGAATTAGATAAGGGGAATTGTGTAGATGTGATTTATACTGATTTTGCAAAAGCTTTTGACAAAGTAGATCATACCATTATGTTAAATAAGCTATCCATAAGTGGTTTCTCTAATAATACAATGTCACTATTGAAATCATATTTACACTCAAGGTATCAATTCGTAACCTACCAAAGTCATTATTCTGAAAAATTTAAGGTTCTATCAGGTGTACCGCAAGGGTCCAACTTAGGACCCCTACTTTTTCTTCTTTATATAAACGATCTACCTACATGTGTAAAAAGTTCAAACAAACTTCTTTTTGCTGACGACTTCAAAATTTTTCGAGCACTAAACGATCAAAATGACGCCGAATTATTACAAAAAGATTTAGATAATGTTTACGAGTGGAGCGTACGGAATAACTTGCTATTGAATTTAGATAAATGTTACCATGTTAAATATTCCACAAAGAAAACTAATAGCAATTATAATTATTTAATAAATAATCGAGTAATATACAAAAAACCCGACATTAAAGATTTAGGAATAAACTTCCAAGAAAATTTGAAATTTAATAATCACATAGATATAATAGTAAACAGTGCAGTAAAATCATTAGGTTATATAATAAGAAACTCGTATCTTTTCAGATCAACTCAACCACTTGTTCTTCTTTTTAATGCATTAGTAAGATCTAAACTAGAATATGCTAGTGTAATTTGGAATCCATCTGAGCTATATCTCAAGGAAATAGTTGAAAAAGTTCAAAAGAAATTTTTAAGATATCTGTACTTTAAGAAATTTAAAACATATCCAACTTTCATGCCATATACCACACTACTAAGCATTTTTAACTTCTTGAAATTAGAAACCAGACGAAACATTTCAGATATTATTTTTATTTGTAAAATAGTTCAGAATATTATTCAGTGTCCTAACTTACTATCAAAATTACCTTTTTATGCTCCAATGTATATTTTTTCGAAACCAAAAGATATATTTTATATTAAAAGATATAAATTAGAAATTAGGAAAAATTCCCCTTTAATAAGATGTTGCCTAATTTGTAATAATATTAATAACAATAATGTAGATATATATACAGATAATATAGTTACATTAGTTAAGTATTTGAAAGTATTTTTTAGAGTAAGTTAATCTAGTGTATAAGTTAGTTTTTAATGAAACTATGTAATTAGGCCCTTGTGCCTGTTTAGTTTCAATAAATAAATAAATGTGACGTTACACTGATTTCTCGAAAATAAAATACTCTTAAACTAGGAACATTTAAGATTTTTTAATACTATGAATTGCTTCAAAACTGAATGAAGTTTTATTTAAAATAATAAAAAAAATTGAGTGGAACACCCCATTGTTATATACAAAGAATGATTAGGAATAAGTAATATATCAGCAATAAACCAAAAATTCATAGTTATTAAACGTTAGAACAAAATTACGTTTTTTTAAATAGTAACCTGTATAATTTTTTTTAGTAAGATATTTTTTTCTTATTTCAAAGATATACACTAAATATTGTATTGGGTTAACAATTATTTCGAGAAAAATGGTATTAAAAATTGGAAATAATGTTATCTCGAATGTTACAATATTGAAGTACACGATATTGATGCCACTGTTGCCTAAGTTGCAATAGTATTGTCAAATTGCATCTAATTTTAATACCATTTTTTTCGAAATAATTCTTTAAAAAAATCTATCTAATGAACAAAACATTATATACGTTACCATTAAAAATATATACTCGTACATATATAATTTTGCTCTACTTTTTAATAACCACCGGTTGCATTTTTGGTTTGTTATTACTACTTTTTCCTGATCACTTTTTGTTTTTCTCTAATGTTAGTTCGCCCAAAAAACTGGTTGTTTTAAAGGAAACACTTTGTATATAGGTACCTTCTAAATCTTCGAATTTTGAGAATCAAAATAAAATAAAACGTATGTAGCACGAGCATAATCAAGGTTATGGCACTCGGGAAATGAAAAGTTAATACATAATAATAATAATAATAATAATAATAATAATAATAATAATAATAATAGTGTTTTATTCTGTCGACAAGTGTACATAACATGTATAGAAACGTCAAAAGTACAAAGATAATGAAAAATTGCATAAAAAATTACAAAAGCCTAAGTGTTCTTTAGTATTGATCCGAAAACGAGAGGAAATTACTTTGGCATAAATTCATTTAATGTATAAAAAGATTTTTGTAGCAAAAATGTTTTTAATAATTTGTTAAATGTACTTTTACTATTTTCTGATCTAATATTTTCAGGAAGTTTATTAAAAATGGTTAGACCTTGCACTGAAATTTTATCTAAAGTTGTATATTTATTTTTTGGTATATAAAACATTTCTTTTTGTTTTGTATTGCATGAATGCAAATCTGAAATTTTTTGAAAATTACTTTTGTTGTTGAAAATAAACGTACATATTTCAAAAATATAAAGAGATATAACTGTTAAAACTTTAAATTGTGAAAACAAATTTCTACAGGAGGTCCTACATGAAACACCTGCGATTGTACGTATTATGCGTTTCTGTACGATGAACACATTACTTGAAGAAGATGACATCCCTCATAAACAAATGCCATATCTAAGTCTTGATTCTACCTGTACATAAAGAACTATTATATGTGGTAGACCCATCGTCTCCAGAAAAAATAATAAAAAATAAAAGCTGATAGTTGTATCTGTAAACCTGACTATATAAAAAAAATCTATAGCTGCCATTAAATAGTATATTTAAAATAATAAATGTTTTATATTTGCCATTTTTTTCTATTATAATAAAAAAGTTTGGTTTGCTAGTTAGTTATCATTAATTTTGACACTGTTGCCTTGACAACCTGTTTGATTTAACAACATCTTATTACTCCCAACCGGCAATAGGTTTTCAATGAATGAGTTGTAATTTGTTGACAAGATATCGAATTCACCTATAATCACCGAATTGCTTTTTCTTCGGTGCTATTGGGCACTTGTTTAGATACTTCTTAAAGATAGGAATGTGCTGATAATTTTATTTAAAAACTGGTTTCAAAGGAGCAAAATTGTGGATAATAAAACAACGCAGACTAGCTACTATGTTAAATGAATAATACGATTATTTTCCAAAAAAATGTTTTCTGAAATCTAATTTATAACAATGTGAATCATCAAAATGTAAATAAAATTTAAGAATGAAACAGGTGGAATTTTATCTAAATTATTAGCTTCCATACTATTATAATAATCAGTTATTTGACCTTGTATATGTAACAGCTACTCATAGAATTTGGTAAACAGAAATTTCAAACAATATAAAATTATAGAAATAATTTATAATTTTCATATTGGAAACGACTTTATAAAAATATTTTCTGTGCATATGTTATACCTACTGAAAAGAAAATTAAATAATAAATATAAAAATCAATCTACTAAGGCATAATTTGATAATAAATCTAAGTTAATATTTATACCCATAACTAAACTTAAATAAACTGGGTGGTAGTATGAACAAGTGATTAAGTGTGATTAACTAGGAGATGCCTAGCAGTGTTTTAGCGCTGTCAATCGTTTATGGTTTTAGAGAAAAATATTTCAAATAAAAGTTGCGTACAATTAATTTTTCTATAACTGCTATTTGAAGTATTTTTCTCTAAAATAAACGATTGACAGCACTAAAACACTGCTAGTCATCTCCTAGCTAATCACCCTTAATGACTTGTTCATACTACCATCCACTGTGTTTATGTATGTATGTATGTATGTATGTATCACAGATACGTTTTTTGTTGTATGTGTTTTATTACTTATAATCAAAGCAAAGCTTATACATGTATTATTAATGGATAAATTTATAATATTGAAAGAGTCGCAAAGAAAAAGTTTAAGAGCCACTGGTGCATATTTCCATTCATTCATTATACAGGACTACTTTGCCGGAGGCTCGGCCGGAGATTTAAATGACTTATCAAATATTCTATTTCTACTATAAAAAAATAAAAGTAAAAATCTGTTGTGGCCAGCACAAGACCTCTCGCATTTTCCATATTAGGCTATATAAGTATTGTATTGCACTTTGCTATCGAACCGTCGTTTTATAACAAAATATTACAGAACTTTACCCAAATATTGTTTTTTATTGTATTTAACATGTCTTCTGCACACATACAATTCTAATTATATCTATTTTTTATTGTATGAGGAAGTTCCTAAATATCAGAGATTCTTCCAATTCATGAACAAGACTGGCGGTATTTCTAATGGATATATGCAGGTTACCTATAATTTTAAAAATGTCACTAAAACTTTTGATTTTTGACACTGATATCTGTCATTTACATATTATGTTATAAACATTTGAATTTGTCAACTGGTTTCCTTTGTGTAGTTTCGCCTACTCGATTTATTATTTCTCGATATTCTATATATTATAGCGTCTTTATCTCTAAATCTACCATTGTCAAGTATAATTCAGAAATTCAATTGTTGCACTTTTTTGTTGTTCGTTGTTTCCATAGCAGCCTTCGATTTACTTTTTTCAATTCAATTTTAGTATAAATAACAATTTGTGTTCATTTTTCTGTTAATTATAAAAATAAATTATTATTGTTTTATATCATTGTAAAGCTAAAAAAAATCTTTAAAAAAATATTTAAAAATGCCACAGCTTAATATGACCTCCATATGAAAAATAAAAGTTGCTATCAGTAACTCGTAAATGGTTAGATATAAAAATTTTTTGAGTACTTCTGCAAATTCACCATATAAAAGTGCCTTAAGAGAGTGCAAACCAGAATCTCTTATTATTTCATATAACAAAGTTCTAAGCAAAAAAAGAAAATCGCTAAATTTACATTTTCACCTATATCTAGTGACCTATGCATTTTTTCGCAAATAACAAAACACGTCGTAGCTCTTACGGTTCTCGAGATACCAATGCATTCGTACCTTAAATGTATATCATATTTGTATTAGCCTAAAGCTATTTAATAAATATTGTTATTATTATAAGAAACCTCTACGATGATTTAAAATTACAATTACAAATTTTACACAACGTTAATCCTGCGTTTCAGCAGGTTTAAATGGCTTAAATTTGTAAACGAAAAGTTTTGTGAACAGGTTTAATATTTATTTACACCAAAATGATTCTGTTGCTATGGATACGTAGGGTTAATTTTTAAACTAAACCGGTTTTAGAAAATATTATTGATAAAGGATTAAACTTTTTTGTGAATATGGTTTAGCTTAACTTGATTGTTTTAATCGACTTTAAGTGCTAATCTTGTTCTGTGAATTCGGCTGCATATTATTACAATTTCATTTATTGTAATAAAATCAAAATATCTAGCAACGATGTTGTTTTTCCAATATACGCACCTACGTCTAATCATTATTTATTTTATTTTTTTCAATAAAAACCATTGATCCAATTTTATCTGATAAAGAAAATAATAATAAGAAAATGGGAATATCATTTATTAATTATGAAAGTAATATTGATATGGGCACTCATAATATCAAAAATATTATTGGTAAGATATAGAGAAAGTTTTGGTTCTACATTATAATTAACATTAATAATGCATATAAAAGTTGACGTACGTTTTTATCGGATAAGTTCAATGTGTAATTTTGACTAGAAAATGTACCTATGGATGTAGGAGTATACTACCTACAACAAGAATGACGCATCACAAGAATATATTATTCATTAATTACTTATTGTCAGAGATGGGATAACGTTATCGAAACGTTACGTTATTTGATAACGTTATAAAAAGTGAATTCGTTACATAACGTTATAAATAAATTAAGAAGAAATACAGTAACGTTATTTTATAATTTGTAACGTTATTAAAAAAATAATAAATGAAACGTTATTATAACGTTATTGGGTACCGTTACTTTACGTGTTCCATCCCTGCTTATTATGCATAAATTTCAATACAACTTAGTGTATATAAATAATATGGAATAATATGGAAATGGTATTTCGAATAAATGCGATTTTTTATTGTTAAATTTAACTGTATTATTCACATATTCAATTTTACCTCTATGGAGAGTAACATCAAAAGATAGAACACCTAAAATTAAACAATATTTGGGTTTAGTTATGTAGATTTTTTATTAAAATTAACAACGTTTCGACTTCCCTTCTCCCCACCCTGTTCCTTGGCCTGCGGTGTTGCCGCTTCTTCATGACCAACGGAGTTGGCAACAGTGTAGAAATCTACAGTCCATATTTATTTGACGGCAAGTATGATAAATAGGTATCAATTTTTGTGAACATTCAGCTAGACGTCAATATACGTAAACCCTCCTTTTATTACATTTCGATTCGCCCATGTACGAATTTTAGGTTCATTGTCAACTTAACCCGCGGCAGCTATACTGCTATACACCGTCTAGATGCTATACTTGCCGTCAAATAATTATGGGCTGGAGATTTATGGATATGTAATCTGGCAATGTCATTTTATATTCTGACATTTTCGTTAGTACTTGCTTGCGCTTTTTATTCCTAAACCTATAAATTGCATTATATTTAGGAATTTGAAAAGAAAATCAGTGAAACTCATAAATTAACTAGTCCTGGTTCTTATAAAAAAAATTGGAAAACAAGATTTAAATGGATAGGCAAAAACAATTATTGCCAATGTACCTACACAATTTTTTCAAAAAATTGGCGTTACATTCTGAAAAAAATTATAATTTATTAAATAACAAGAAAACTGTGGATTTGGCTGCAGAAGCATGTTGTGTTGGCAGATCTACTGTTCACCTAATAATCAATTATTCTTACCTTTTATTTAGATATCACCGGTTATCATATTTTAACGCAAACGCGACCTTAGCTTGATGTGTGGAAACTTTGGGCAAAATATAAATATAAATTTTCCACAGAGACAATATTTATATTTTATATTACGTATTACTGTCTTTACATATTTGTTATAATATTTTCTTCATTTACGATGTATTAAAATTTTTAATTAGTTTTAAATGTATTATATGACATTTGCGTTCATACCTGGTCATGTCAAGTTACAAGCGGCAACACCGAGGGGCAGGGTGCGGAAAGGGATAAAAGTTGAACATCAGTCCATAATCATTTGACGGCGAGTATAGTCTATTCGTTGTTTTTGTATGAATTCTAAAGTGGTGCCCTAGTAACAGTATCACCATCCTAACTACATTGTCAAAATGTTTTATAAAGTAGAATAAATAAATCTTGTTCCAAACAAATGTTTCTATTTTAGGCTCATTTATGCACGCCACTTGCATCACATCAACTGTCAAAAGAATGCAATCGTACCCACGTGTAGTGGCTTCGAAATTCAGTTCTATTCCTATTACAATTTCAATCCTCAATGTTGAATGAGATTAGTAAAAAAGTTGATTTCTTAAATCAAATCTCATATTACGCTACTATTACGCATACAAGTATTTATAAATATTTAATATTATACTTTTCATTCATGATTACCGTCATAATCGCGGGTCTGATTCTTTGACGTAATAAGTAGGTAGTTTTCATACACATACAGTGCTAGTCACGCACACACTGCATGTGAAGTGTTAGTGCAGAGAGCCTAACAGTATTTAAGGTCAGAGTTATTACTAATATTCTAATAACCAATATAACCCACCATTTTGAGAGTGTCGCTAAGCTTGTAGTAACAGGTAGTTTTTGATTTAAAACTGTAAGGCAGGGCAGAAGAGACAAAACAACTTGTTGCAGTCAATATTTCAAGATAACACAAACATCAACTGTAGTTTTAATTTTATTCTAAAGGAACAGACAATATTATGAAACTAGAAATTTTTGTGACAAAATATATTACCTATTTATACCTACATATGGTTTATTGAGTCAAAACGAAGACTCCCCGAGAGCTTGCCCGTAAAGTCGACAACTGTTGCAATGGGGTATCCTAATAATTTTGAGTTTTTTTTTTTTTTTAATTTAATTTGAGCGAGATCTGAATTTTTAAATCTGATGTGGTGGAGGAGCTGACACACGAAATGTAATAAAAATAACACGAACTTATTGACATCGCAATGGGAGAAAAAAAAATCTTTTTGTTAAAAGTACAGCTATATGTACAAATTTCGTTAGAAATGGCATCACTCATTCGTGTCACAAACCACGTGATACCATTTTAGCACCAATATAAATTACGTTAAAATACCCCAATAATATCTAAAAACCGTGCCATTTATAACCTCCAGATTGGCATCTAATCCTATTTCTTGAAAATCTTGTTCTACTATTGAAACTAGATATTAGTAAAAAAAACCTTCCTTGTACGCCTATAACTACACTTATTTTTTTAATAACTAAAATATTAATTTAACTTCAAGGAGGATATACAGGGTGTCTCTTAAATAGAGGGACATGGCTTAACCACAGATTCCTGAGGCTAAAATAAAACGATTTAACTAAACTTACTTCTACCGGAAAGTGTACCATTTAGCCAGAATTCTGCTTCAAAGTTCTTCGAAAAAAAATAAATTAATTTTGCTTGTAATAACAGAACGCTTTATACGATTTGGATGAAATTTGGTATGACAGTTCATATGGTTATGTCATCTTTTAAGGTGATACTTGTTATTATTAGTGAACCAGTAGTGACTAGTGTATGAAACTTAGGTGTCCCAACATTGATTAGACCGTACCTTTTTAATGGCCACGCCGATAACATAAAATTATTTTTTTTTCAGAAAGATACATTCAATAGTAAACTTTTCTCTCTCTCTGTTTAATTTGTGATATCTGTTACGGTTCACACAGAAAAAAATAAAACTTGAGTTACTGCATCGTGAATTTTTTTAAAATAAATTTAATCTAGCAGTCTTTCCAAATGTCAAACACCTAATTTTTAATGACAGTAACGAGTTGTTAATCTTCTCAACTTGTTTAGGAGTAAGCTAACATATTTATTCGTGTTATTTATAATAATGGTAGTAAAATACTATTAGGTTCGAACAAGCGGATGTTACTAGTTTCTGAATATTGTGAAGAAATTTTTTGACAACCCATAAACAATTGTTACTGTCATTAGAAATTAGGTGTTTGACATTTGGATAGACTGCTAGATTAAATTTATTTTAAAAAAATTCACGATGTAGTCACTCAGGTTTTATTTTTTTCTGTGCGAACCGTAACAGATATCAAAAATTAAACACGGAGAGAAAAGTTTACTATTGAATGCATCTTTTTGAAAAAAAATAATTTTATGTTATCGGCTTGGCCATTAAAAAGTTACGGTCTAATCAATGTTGGGACACCTAAGTTTCATACACTAGTGGTTCACTAATAACAACAAGAATCACCTTAAAACATGACTTATAACCATATGAACTGTCATACCAAATTTCATCTAAATCGTATAAAGCGTTCTGTTATTACAAGCAAAAAATTTTTTTTTTTCCGAAGAACTTTGAAGCAGAATTCTGGCTCAATGGTACACTTTCAGGTAGAAGCAAGTTTAGTTAAATCGTCTTATTTTAGCCTCAGGAATCTGTGGTTAAGCCATGTCCCCCTATTTAAGAGACACCTGTATAGTAATCATAAGGGGAGGTGCATATTATTTATTTTTTTTTTTTGTTTTTTTTTGTCCTAATCCATAGCAAACTTAAAATTAAAAAGTATATAATTTTTAAATTTACATATTTTTTAAAATTTTGGTAAAAAGTAAAGTATGATTTCTTTTTATAATCTGCTTAGCAGTTTTTCATAAGTATTTGTTGTTTTTATATAATAAGTGTAAAATTTTAGGGGCGGTCCGGACCTACTAGACCTTCCCCCTGTGTGCGCCCCTGCATACTACATACAAACTTTTTCAGATTTTTTTCAAACGAGTCTCGACGGTATTCCTCATCCAAGTTTCTTTCTAGACTTGAGCACTGTGCATACAATACAGTAATGCCAATATAATGTGTAAACGTGAAAATATTTTGTGAAGAAAGAACGAAGTGATTTATATATTTTCTCGTTGTAATAATGTCGTTTAAAAATTTACAAGTGTCAAAAACTGTACACCATACAATGTGAAAATAGTTGGTTAGTTTCCAAGAATCAACTGCTTAGTTAAAACAACGCTATATAACTTGAATGAAAATTAGTATGTCTTCTCGCCAAGAAAAGTTTCTAAACCGAGTATAGAATTTAACAAAAAAAATCTGATGTGGCCAGTCCATAAACTCCCGCTGGGTATTTAACCATTAACATTAATCATTATGTACAAATATTTTTATATTCACACATAACAATCTTTATTTTACATTCAACAAATATATCATACACAAAATAAATTTCACATATATTGACAAAACTAATAGAAAACTTTAAAAAAATTAAAATAGTACTCGCATCATTACACAAAGTCTTTTCAGAGCCGAAGACAATGAAGCAAATCAATATTTTTCTATGATTGGAAATATATTATTCTTACAAACCTTAATTTTTTTTATATTCAAATACATATATTATTACTAAATTCTCTTTAACACGTTTCATTATGAATTTTAATGTCATTGCTTCCTGAAAGTGACATTTGTTTAAATATGTCAAAATTGTTATTAAAATAATGGGTGGAATTCAGTGGGTTGTATTAAGGTCTTTATTAAATCTTGTATTAAGTATATGGTAACATTGTAATATTTTCCATATGTATCAATGAGATTCAATTGTGATTTAGAAATTTTAGCACAGGGAAAAGTAATACAGATTTCCTTTAGTCAAATGAGGAAGTATTATTGTAAATGGAAGGTGTAAAAGGAAACTCATTATTGCAAAATTAGGTTAGAAATATGTCAAATTTTATGTGTCAAATATTTCATACCTTAATATTAATGAATTTTAAAATATCTCAACCCCCGTTTTGATCAGTTTTGACATTTGTCCTTTTTTTCTTACATCTGTTAATAATATTTTTTTCTTTATTTGATCGTTTGGTCTCTCACTTTTTTCTGACACGAATTACAAAGTTGCCAAAATATTTTTGACAAAGGACTCTTAGCTTAAAACACGCTAATACAACCCACTGAATCTCACCCAATATGTTTATGTTTGACGCCTAGGCAAGGTGATGTATGAAAATAAATTATATTATAAATTTATATTGAAAGTTATTTAGAGTTATTTACTAAATGCTATTATCGTAGAATTAAAGATTGTACCATTATATTCAATTTTTATTAGTAAAAGTTACAGAAAAATGATATTCAATGAATTTTTTTCAAGAAAAACTGTTAAAAGCTTGTATAAGTGATACTTCCGTTTATCCGATATACATTAAAAACTAATGAGCTCTTCCCACATTAGTATAGAATGGGTATACAAAATTTCAAAATTTTCTGATTGATGGTATTTGAGTAATCGTGTCCACAGGATACACACACACACACACACACACACACACACACACACACACACACACACACACACACACACACACACACACACACACACACACACACAGAGAAACATTGTAAAAATGTTAAAATTGTGTTCTGGGGATATCGAAACGTGCTTATTCACTAAAATCTCTACATGCGATTTTTAGCACGATCCCTATATCTCCCTTACCTAGGGTAGCGGGAGGTAATAAAGTACAGTACGCGAGCAGAAACATGACTCGAGCGACCTTATAATACATCAGCTGATTTGTGTGCGCTTGTCACTTTACAATAATTTTATTTTGCAAGCGTATATGTACTAGTGATGGGCAAAATGGTTCCGATTTCGGATCATTAAGAAGTTAAGATAAGGAATATTATCATTTACATTTGTTTTGGAAAAAAATATAATGGTGTTTGTAAAATTAAATTTAAAATAAATAGTTTTTCTTCGTTTATAGAAATGTGCTTCATCCTTCTTCTTTTCCGTTTGTATATAAAATATTGTATATAACACGGGAGTAAAGTGTCATTATTTGCCTCAAGCGATTGCATCCCTCGGGCTCCGCCCTCAGGATTCAATCTTCGCTCTTGACAAATAATGACGAACTTTACTCCCTTGATATATAAACTATTATTTCTTAAATAAAATATAGAAAAAGAAATTTATAAATATGTGTTTCTTCTACGTAATATTACAGGGTTGAAAAAAACCCGGGTTTTATTAAATAAAAGCGGGTTTTATTGACAAACATCGAATTATAGTATGTATCACTTTTAACTTTAGTTTTATAAAGTATCTTAATACACATACACAAGTCGGCGTAATAGATAATAGATATTAATATTATTAATATTTTCTTTTTTTTTTTGACGACTGTAATGTAATAAACAATAAATTAACTAGAGAGTGTATAAGTTACACATTAATATTAATAGTTGCAAGTCTGTGCAATGCAAGTGTGTACAAGAATTAGATTCAAGTTATTTCAGTAGTTGTTACAGCCGCGTTAAACAAATAGTATGATTAACACACAACTCAGAAAATAATGAAAATGCTGACACAAGGGTTGGAGTTGTTCAAATATAAAAGAAACACCGTGCATAGTTCGTACAGCAATGAAATAGATTGTAAAATGTTGCCGGTGACAAAAATTGATGTATATATGTGTGTACCATATAAGTATGTACCAAATTTTAATTAATAAAATAAGATTTCATAAAAGTGGGTTTTTTAGATGTTTATTTTGGGTTTTTTTAGATGGGTTTTTTTAAAAAAACCCGGGTGGGTTTTTTTGGGTCGGGCAAAATTACAACTACCCTGTAATATTATGTAGAATAATTATTGTTTGAAAATATTTATTACTCATGAAGTCATGAATCATGATTATAACGAGTAAGATTCCAATAGATTTAGGAGGGAAATCAAAATTGAAATTGAGGAAAAATAAATGCAAAGATAAAGCATGAAAACCTTTTGTTACTTTATGTGTTGTAAAATAAAAGCTTTTTAGCAGTTTAGAATCATAATTTATGAAAATACTGTTCCTATTAAAATGACAAATGCACATAAATCAGCTGATTTCAAGCATTTCAAGGTCTACTTTAGTGGGAGTTGTCGATCTGGCGGTTCTTCAGTGGCACGCTCTTTGGCTCTTTAGATACTACGGTAACTAGATGAAGCCGTTGTGCCGTTGTCTACTGAAGGACGTTTCATTTTGCGTTCTGCTGCAAGCGAAAGCAAAGTCAATAATACCGGCGCGAAAGTTATTTCGTACGCATTTCGGAATTGAAACACCAACTCGGAAGACAGGCAGCAACGTGTAGGAGAGAGTATGAGTAAGAGAATGGAGTATGTGACATGTGACCTTGATTAAATTTAGAAAAAAATATTTATAGGTATATTATTAAAATATAACATTGTTTTATTACCGTAAACCTTGAAAACTTATTTACTTAAGTAGATAATACTCCCATCTAATCATTATTGTATTTTTATTAAAATATAACTAGAGAACGTGTAACAGTGTAACGTATTAATCGATGGGTGGAGTTATTTGAATGACTCATTACTTTTTGGGAGTTCCATTTTTTAACTATAGCTGTTACTCCCAGATATACACATTACACGATTCAAATAATGTCAAAGGCCGTTTTTCTTGAATTCTATTATTTTAAAAAATAAGGATACATTCTTTTTAAGAATAAAATTCTGTGAATGGGGGATTACACCATTTTTTTTTTTTATAATTTCATCTGAAAATATTATGAAAACTAAGACTATTGATGAAAATCCGGTGAAAAAATTCCTATTAATAAGCGAGTTATGGTCTCCCGAATTTTGAAAAGATTGACGTGACGTCACATTTATGTGTTTTTATATCAAACTGTTATCATCATGGACCTAAATGTTCTTGAAATATATGCTATTTTAAGTTATATTTACATAAAAATAAATGAATATTATAATTACAGGTGTATTTAAATTATTAAGTTTAATGCAAGAAATTTATGTTAAAATAAAAACTGTTTGGAAACTGTAGTACAGGAATGTTAGCCCCTCCTTTCGAATTTGAATTTGTTAACTTCCATTGGTAGTAATCCCACCTCCTAACACGCTATTTGTAATGCATGTATAGGCGGTTTCTCAGTCGCCAATCAAAATATTTTCATATTAGTGTCGAAGCGTTATAAAAAAAACCCTTTATTTCCGAAATATCTCAATTATACCATTTCATTTTTTTATTTTATTCGTTATTCAGCACATACATTTATATTTTTTTTTACTATTTTCCTTTAATTCGATTGAGCTGTAATCCCCTATTGAAAGCGGTGGAAATCAAAAAAATTGTAATATAAGTAACAAGTATTGTTGATTACTGGGGTCACATTACCATGTGAGAAAGACAATAAATTATATTATCATAGGTCGTCACCAATTTCCGCGTAAACGAATAGATAATGTTTATATTAAAAATATGGTGGATAAGATGATAAACGATGATAATTCCAGTGCATGGATCAAAATATTATAAATGAGTACACCTGTCTTGAATATTTTAAAGATTTATTCATTATATTCCAAAGACAACTTTGTTTAAAAACAGACTAGTTTTAAAAAAGTTCATAAAAGTATCCATCATTTAAATTATCTTCATAATATAATATATTTTGCTATTGTTATTATCTTTTTGAAGATATCATCTGAAAAACGAAGTGGTTATACCAGGGTTGAAAAAAACCCGGGCTTTTTATAAAAAACCCAGCCCACCTGTTTTTTTTTTTAATAAAACCCGGGTTTTATTAAATAAAAGCGGGTTTTATAGACACATCGAATTATAGTATGTATTACTTTTAACTTTAGTTTTATAAAGTATCATAATACACATACACAAGTCGGCGTAATAGATAGTAGATATTAATATTATTAATATTTTCTTTTTTTTAAGACTGTAATGTAATAAACAATAAATTAACTAGAGAATGTACATGTGTATAAGTTATGAATTAATATTAATAGTTGCAAGTCTGTGCAATGCAAGTGTGTACAAGAATTAGATTCAAGTTATTTCAGTAGTTGTTACAGCCGCGTTAAACAAATAGTATGATTAACACACAACTCAAAAATAATGAAAATACTCACACAAGGGTTGGAGTTGTTCAAATATAAAAAAACACCGTGCAAAGTTCGTACAGCAATGAAATTGATTGTAAAATTTTGCCGGTGACGAAAATTGATGTATATATATATATATATATATATGTATGTGTGTGTGTACCATATACAGAGAATTTATTTTAAAATGCAACATTATGGTTCATCACTTCCATGGTTACTCACTATTGTCAAAAAATGACAGCAATGTAATATTTGTCCATTTTAAAATGCAACATTATAAATAGTATTGCAGCTCAGGAGATACCTCCAGAACACATCATAAATGGTGTCAATTCTTTTTATGACCGACTAGAATAGTGCCTTATTGTGAATGGGGGTATTTTTTAACATTTATTACATGAAAGTTATGAATTTTTGTAAGCTGAAGTTTGTTAAGATGTGCAACACTCATGTTTTGATTTTTTGTTAATCGTATATACGCTAATATATTGGAAATTAGTTTTGATAATACGAAACTACAAATTTTGTATGTTGCATTTTAAAATGGACAAATATTACATTGCTGTCATTTTTTGACAATAGTGAGTAACCATGGAAGTGACTGACCATAAATAACTTGTTAAAATAAAGTCCCTGTAAGTATGTACCATATTTAATTAACAAAATAAGATTTCATAAAAGTGGGTTTTTTAGATGTTTTTTTGGGTTTTTTTAGATGGGTTTTTTTAAAAAAACCCGGGTGGGTTTTTTTGGGTCGGGCAAAATTACAACAACCCTGGGTTATACAAATGAAGTTAAAATTTATGGAAGTACTATAGGAGTGTACTTTAATTTGTCATTCTTAAAAATGTGTGCATCTGAAGACAGTGTTCCACTCGCTGTCAGTTGTCAGTTTTCTAGCGTCGCATCATCAAAAAAATGTTACGCGCTCATGTTACATTCCTTGTTTGTGAGTGTGGACAAGTCAGAAACAAATTATTGATATGGAGCGCAGTATCTGGTGGCGAAGTTACAGTACACTAAAAAATAACGTGACGTCGACGCGTGGTAGAAAATTATTACGCAACGGTGTTCCTTACGATAATTTGTACATGTGTGTACCCACTCTATGAGATCTAACACATTCAAAAAGTAAGGATTAGGATTAGGACGTCATTTACAAAGTAGATGTGAGTGAAATTATTGGAAATATGAATTGTTTTGTTCTTCAACCCTATAGCTTTGCAGCTATGATGGTTATCGTGCACTATTAACTCATAACTCAAGAACTGAAGGACAATACTATTAAAATAAAATACTGATATGTGCTGGAGTTTTCAATTATCAATTTGATACATTACCTATGTTTCGTTTGTGGTCGTACAAATGAAATATTGATTTGTATTCATACGAGCGAATGGATCCGAAGATTGGTGTCACTCCAGGGTTAAGGAAAGCCGGTGTGAAGAGGGGGCAAATGCCCATGGCGCCGAGATTCTGAGATGACTGGAAGCCAAAACTCCGTTTTTGTTGCGTAGACGAAATAATAAATTCATAGAAAACTGTTACAGACGAATATGGAAAATTATAGAGTCACATGAACTTTTTTGTCTGTACATAGTGCCAAATTATCCAGTTAAGGCCCTGGTGGAACCGGGTATTCGGATCCAATTTTTTTCGGTTACTAATAAATGGTTATTATCTCAAAGTGAGTGTTCCGAAGTTTTCAACTAAAACTGAGAGTTTTTACCACCACTTTACTGTATTATTTGTAATAATTTAATGTAATAAATGGTTAAGAATAATGTTGATAACATAATTAACATATGTACTCAAAATAATGATCTGTAATAGATTTTTTCTTTTGTTTCTTAATAATTTATTTTTTTCGCCCCAATAAATTAATAATTTATGTTTTATTTTTGTTTAAAACAAAAGAATATAGACTTCTTATATACTGCTGAAAAGTTTTGGTATATTTTGAATCCAACCCAAGAGCTTCTGTTCAAATGGCCTCTGATGAATTAAGTGTAGGGACGGTGCATAAAATCTTAAAACGACACATATGCAAATTCTATTCAAGTTCAACACTTGCAACCTGGTGATTATGACCGCAGACTTGATTTCTGCCATTTAATTTTTAATAAGGAATTGATATTTTAAAATCTGTTATTTGGCCGGAATAAGCAAATTTTTGCAATAATGAAATGTTTAATGTAAAAAATAAACATTATTGGAGTACCGAGAATCCTATTACGGTACGTGAAAGAAATTTTCGTAGAAAATTTAATATAAATGTTTAGTGTGTTATTTTGCATGATACAGTGTTTTTTTTTCACATGTATGAAGGTACCCTAACTGGCGATCGTTAAGCCGGATTTATAGTTTACATAACGTAACATAGCATAGCATAACGTAACATAACATAAGATTTTTTTTAGATTTTATAGTACGAGACGTAAGCATAAGATATAGCACGAGAAGATGAAGAATTGTTCTGAAAAATGTTCATAGTGTAGTATTATTACTATATTCATTACTGTTTTCACATTTCATTTTATCATTCTTTGTACACGTTAAATTTTAGAACATTTCGCGAAAACGTGATTTGTTTAGATAAAAATGGCTGATGACAATGCTATGATAGTAGCTGTTGCAGTATCTTGTGCATTATTATTATTAACTCTGCACAATAACTTAACTATTTATTTAACGTAAATATCTCATCAGAAACAAAAAATAACCTCACAATTTGTTTGTAAACAACAAGCAAATGCGAGCACTCCAACGCTCCAAGATTTCGCTGCTCTTCCAATAGAGCCGAATTGAGCCGAATATTCCCGAACACCATAACATAACATAACGAAATAAAATATGGTCATTTCTTATGTTATGCTATGTTATGTTATGTTATAAAACTATAAAATGCCATACGGACTTATGTGTTTTTATATTTTCACTATGTTATGTTATGTAAACTATAAATCCGGCTTTACTTAGAATTTTTAAGAACCACACTTGATGATATATTGGATGATCTGCCATTAAATATTGTTAGAGATCTACACTTTCAACAGGATGGAGCACCGGCCCATAACTCTCGTCAAGTAACGGCGTCCTGAAAGAAAGATTTTCAAATTAATGGATTGGTACCAAAAGACCCATTGCATGGCCTGCAAGTCCCGATAAGCAAAAAAAAAGAAAAAAAGAAAACTATTTTCAACATAGGTTCCTGGTTCCCATTTAAAAATCCTTAAATATTATATCTCTAGAAATAGAATTATTTGATTTTCATAAAATCTAATTACACATTGTATTCTACGCAAAAAAAAATAGTAAAAAAATTGTCTAAACAATTTTACTGCATCCATAATAAGATAGAAAATTAGGTTCCAGGTTCCCATTCAAAAATCCTTAAATATTATATCTCTAGAAATAGAATTATTTGGTTTTTATAAAATCTAATTACACATTTTATTCTACGCAAAAAAAATAGTAAAAAATTTGTCTAAACAATTTTACTGCATCCATCCATAATAAGATAAAAAATTCCTGTGGCGTTTAGGTACTAAACTTTTATAATAAGTTAAGCGTGGATTGTACAAACTGTTTTGCTCTATCGATAATATTATTCGAGATACCTTTAAAACCCAAACATCGAAATTAAGATATTCTGTATATTAAAATGTAAATGTATTTGAGTTTTATATTTATTTTTTATCTAAAATAAAAATTTTAAAGTGAAGTAATGTAATTCATGAATAACACACAAGGAAAACATGATGTAGAAAATAAAGCTTTCAGTGACGTCCGTCTATTTTTAATTAGAAAATGATAGTTCATGTCCCACTTTGTGCTGTGCCTGTCTCATTGTCGATGTTTTTAAGGTATCTCGGATAATATGTAGAGCAAAATGGTTTTTCATTAATATTATCCTAGATAGCTGAAAGAAAAAAAAACAAAAAAAAAAAAACATCGAAAATAAGACACCTGTACATAGTAAAACTCATAAGATTTAAGAAATTTTGTAAAGTATGTGTTTATGTGTGCTACAATATTTATCATCTACGAATAACTTTCGTGTTTATATGTATTAGGGACAATCGTTTCGCTACTCTGCTTCTTCCGTACTTCCGTTTACTTCTGCTCGGTTGACGTAGCGGTAAACTGTAAAGTCATTGGGTTCTTTTCGTTTCACTTTCCTACTAACTTAATGTAAAACACCGCGGTACCCGCAGTAAGAAATTTAATAGCTTCTTATGATTCATTGGTAATGAAATAATCTGCGGGAATGTTCGCGCCTATATAAGCAGTGGTACGGTGAAGTGAAGACTGAAAAATGTGTGTGGTAGTAAAAATTGTTTTTAATATTTATAAATATGTATTGTTAAAATTGTTGAATTTGAATATATTTGTAAAATAAAATGATATTTGCATTAAGAAATATAGGTTTGATAATAATAAATTATGACAAACAAATACAAAAGAAAGGATGACTCAAAATACATAAAATAAATATCTTGATAAATATATTTTCCTTATAACGATAATAGCGTTGGAAGTGTTGACGAGAATAATTAAATTACTACAATGAATCGACACAGAATTTTTTTTTATCGACAGATGTATATAGGCATTTTGCAAATATTTTTAAGGTGAAAGTACTAAAATTATAAACTGTTTTTATACAGATGTTTTTAACATTCATATCATAACCGTGAACGATTTAATTAGGTACTGAATAGGTAATGAAGTAAGATGTCTAGTAGGATGCTATGAAATCCCCTATCGCCTGTCCTCTTGAATTTTTTTTTTATCTTTAGTGCTAGCCTAATATTAAATGTTTAATTAGTAAAAAAGAGAAATTATCACTTTACGAGACTACGTTCTATTTTACTATTTTTGACATTTATTTATTGAAGTTTCCAATTTATGGTGAAAATGTCTTTCGTTTTCGATTACGTCACATTATGAGCAACAAGTTTTAGAAAAACCAAGCAAAGCTCGCGAAATATAAGAAAGTACATTTGTATTTCTTTGAAGTTGTAAGACAATGTTTCATTACTAAATAAAACAGAACTTTGGACTTCCATTGTCTTTATTATTGATAAACAAAAAAAAACTGTTATAACAATAACACAACGTTTCGGTAGCTATGTATCTGCTGCCGAAACGTTGTGTTAATATTGTTATAACAGTTTTTTTTGTTTATCAATAATAAAGACAATGGAAGTCCAAAGTTCTGTTTTATTTAGTAAAGTACATTTGTTTTTTTTACAAAAACGAATTTAGAATTGAATTAAAACTTTTGCATATCTTTTCATTTTTACATCCAATGTCCAATCAACAGGCAAAAGAAATCTTTTATAGGCATATTTTGACGTATATATAACCGGAAAATTAGTTGAAAGTAGCAGTCTGACATTTCTAAAAGTATACCTTAACAAAACATAAGCTAGTGAACGAACACGAACGCATGAGTTTTGCGTGTTAGGTTCGGTTAGGTTATGATAAAGGTATGTATATGTATTTAGAAAAGTCGGAACTCTACTTTTAATTATTTTCGTCTTGATTGGATGAATAGGATAGAAATTTTTTGATTCAATTCTGAAATGAAGACAGTTTCAGCCTTTCAGGTCACCATCTTTCAAACGCTGTAAGCCAAAAAAGAGTATAATGTGAAACAGGCTTTACTTAAATTTGAGCTTAAGTTATTAATGAATTTAATAAAAGCGTGTGTGAAAAATACTAAATTATTAGGTACCTAAATTATTTTTAATCTCCTCGATATTATTTCATATATTTTTATTAAATACAAGTGTGTTTTTGTGCAAGTTTATATATTTTGTATCAGGAGAACAGAAGATTATATTAAAGAAAACCTAGAAATGATAACTCTGATGTTCTATGTATATAGGTCGAACCGAAGCCACACGAAATAACAGGACTGAATGCTTATTTCGTGACGTCACAGCGAGAGGCGAACGAGTGCATTATAAGCATGTTTTGCAACATTCAGAATTGAGAATGATTTAAGTATTTAAATATCGACGAAAAATTCATAAATTTCACCGGAACTTGTACCCAGGACATTCTGTGTAGTAAGATCCTCTGCCATAGGGTTGTCAAAAACCCGTTTTTTTTTTTGTGAATTTTCTAACTTATTGGATTTTATCTCATAAACCCAATCCATCCTTGGATTTTATTTTTTGAATCATATAATAGGTAAATTGGGACGTTGGAAAGGTGACTCGAGCCGGGCCTAGACGAGCGGCGCGTTTCCTTTGACTCGTGACAAATTTACCCAACAACTGAAGGGTAGCCCTAGCCGAGCCACGAGTCACCCCATTCCTAGCGAGGGGAAGTCGGTTTTACAATAACTTAACAGTAACGAGGAATTTAAAAGGTCCTTGTACAAGACGATGAAGGATACATTAGTCGAGGCGTAGGTATACAAAACTTCGATATTCTAGCTTTACCTGTTCCCGTAAAAACTAAAGATATAGGCGAAGTTAGACTTTAAAATTGGGGGGTGCTTAAGTCCCAACTGCGGATGCAGGTGAAATTTGAAGGGGGAATGTAGGGTTGCCAACTCTGAATTTTCTCAAAAGCGTACCTACATCGATATATTAAAAATTTAAAGAAAATTTTCAAGGTAAAACCTGTTTTAATGCAAAGTAAGATAATATTCTTTCTTTACAATGAAGCAAATAGGCTATTCCACGATATTTTTTTTATTTTTTTATCTTGAACTACATAAGTATGTAAGACAATATGTGAAAATCCGAGTTTAAAATTCCTCCAAATAAGCGAGATATTGAGGTATGAATTATAAATTTCATTTGTGACGTAGGTAATGTGGGTATACCAGAAATAAGCAAACAGTGGTTCAGAGACTTACGAAAAAATGTTGAGCAAATTACAAAATAATGTATATTTGAATTGTAATATTATATTTTATTATTAGGGAAAGAAAATATATTATTGCAATTAATTTATTTTACTTTTTTTCTTATTTTATAAAAACATTTTGACATTCTCGAAGTTGGTAGTGCACAGCGCATGGTTCGTGACTCTCGATTTCAAACAAATTACAAAGGAGTGCGGCAGATAGAGCAACGAAGATGCAAAGACAAGAAAATCACCCGAACAGCATCCGAACATATCCGACCCACCCCAATAATTATATTCTTAGTTGTAGCGAAGTGAGAGCAGAGCTCCATACAGTCGGTGTTCAAACTTAAATCCTATTTGCTTAAACGCCCGTGCACATGTCTTACGTCATCAAAAGTAGAACTCCCCGTATTTTTAGAGGGAGTAATTAAATAAAAATAGTTGGTATTTTTCTTATCGTTTAACTGTTATCTTTCATATTTTTGATAAACTTTTACTCTTTTCGATTACAGTGGAATAGCCTATTTAACACATTGTTAAAAAAAAATCTGATAGAAGTGGAAAACTCACAGTAACTAATGAGCAGGGTTCGGAATTTATGGATTCTAAAGTTGAAATAGGTAAATAAATATCTGATGAACAGAAAAGTGTTACTATAAGTTAGTGATGCCGTCTAGATCTAGACTTTCTAGACTCTTGTCTTGTCTTGTCTAGATTATCAAGACTAGACTGGCAAAAGTCTTGTCTTGAAATTTCAAGACAAGACAAGACTTTCCTGTTCTAGATCAAGACTCTTGACAAAATTCTAGACAATTTTCAAGATTCTAGATTAACTAGTAGTAGTAGGTATAATATGAATTTTTATAATTCGATTCATAATAATATTATGAGGTAAGTACAAAGTTTCAATAAAAATTGAAAGTATTGCTATTAGTTAACATTAAGAAGGTTTATACTTAAGTACTTACCTACTCAATAAATCAATAAATGTAATGATGATTCTGATAAAACAGATTACAGTTCCAGTTATTTTCCCATTTTCAAAATTTCTATTCTGCCAATATTTTTATAATTCGAGGAAATTGTTATATTAAAAAATACACTTCAATTGTGATAATCTAATGCTAACAAAAACAAAAAACTATAGATGGTATAGATAGGTAAGGTAATATAAGAAAAACGTAATATACAATGTAAAAAAAGCTAATTTATTATTTTTTTTAAAATTAAAAATGCGTTACAGTTCAAACATATGAACCAAATACAGGGGAAAATAGCGAAAAAATGCCGAAGAGTTATCTCTGTCCTTGTCTAATGCGCAAGCGCAGGTTAATCTAGAGTCTTGAAACAATCTAGAGTCTTGATATCTAGACAAGACTTTAACCAGACTTTAATCTAGACTTAGACTTAATTAAGTTTTGTCTAGACGGCAACACTACTATAAGTATAGAGACATTTTATCATTCTGTGTCGATGCTTCGTATTAAGATGAAAATAATCATTATTAAAATTTACAGAAATTTTGTGTGGGGGTGTAAATTCAAAATCTGGGGTGCTGTAGACACCCCCAAATACCCCCTAACAACGCCTATGCAGATGTACTAAGCATCAGCCTTATTCTTGTGAGCCTTGTTAAGCGAATAACAATTGTTATATGTAACAATATTGTTAATATTACAATACAGTGATGAATTTGTATTCACGTAATCATTGATGTTTGTTAGCAATTGTCTGCTGAGCAATATTGTTACACTTGATATTAATATTGTTATTTTGGCAATCTCCTAATTCTTGTGACCTCTATTACCTTGTTATTACAACAAGAATTGTTATTTCTGATTGCTAGACAGGCGAGAACTAAAACTTGTCGCCTGAGTGCAACATTGTTATATTTTAAAGTTAAGTATATTTTGAATAAATATGGCAAATATAGATTTGGTTTTACTTTTGGAAGCAATTGAAAACGAAGAACAGAAGTAAAATAATAATCAATATTTTTCTTGTAATTTAAATATTGGAACATAAAAATTTCAGATACAATTTAAGGTTAGAACGACAACAACTTCGTGATTCAAGTAATCCGTTAATGAAGTAACGCTATTTCGATTTTTTTAAATTTTATTTTATTTTATGAATAGACAAGAATAGGTTTCATATTTTTGTAAATGAAACCGAGTGCATACTCAACACCCGAATATTCAAAACTAGAATATTCAAAACTAGAATATTCAAAAGCAGAATATGCATACCCAAATCCTTCAAATCCCGATTATTCAAAGGCAGAATCGCGCATTGCCCGAAAGCGTATTAGCAGAACCATCGCTAACCAACGTAAACATAATCTATACTCCTCCTGGCCCCGCCCACATACTCGGTTTATGAATCATTCGGGCAAAGCGCTTTCTGGCGATGCACGATTCGGTTCTTGAATATTCGGAATTTAAATGATTCTGTGAGTGCATATTCTGGTGTTAAATATTCTGATTTTGAATATTCGGATGTTAAAGGCTTTCCCAATGAAACCTATAATATTTGAAATAAGTGGCATTTATAAATTTAATTTATTTTTATTTCTTTTATTTTTAATATTAAAGTTCACATTTGACAGTTGAAGTAGCGATTTTTCGGAAGTAGTGCTATTTCAAGATGTTAGAATACGGGCCATAGCCACTAGATTAAACGTCAAATGATTAATATATTCAGTCAACTGCTTAATGTCCCTAGATTTCATCAAAAATTTCCCTAAATTCATTGCCAAGTAGTAACAATTGTTATGATACTGAAATTGTTGAACGTCAATAACAAGGGTGCCACCTGAATACAAAATCAAAACAATATTGCTAACACCCTTGTTAGGAAAATTGTTATTTTAGCAATCTTGCTATAATTACAAGAGTCACAAAAATAAGCCCGATTATCTGCTTGATACATGCTCGACTAACGGAGGGTCAATCTCCAACTTATTAAATGCTTTTTTTCTAGTAAAAATATTTGAAACAATATGGAAAGTATTAAAAATTATTGAAATATAAAATTATTAATGTATACTGCAAAACCCAGGGGTATTTACAGTCGCATATTGTTTGTGTCTATGTATAGAACAATAAAACAGTAGAGATGTTATTTGAAATGTAAGCAGCTAAGTTGTATAGTGAGTGCAATTATCGATTGCAGTCCGTCCCTGTGGCGCGTACTTAATTAAAGTTACCGCGTTGGAGCCCTGCTATCCCCCTCCACAGCAGCACAGACACGCCTTGCCTTCACCCTTTTTAGGGCATGCTGGGAGCGAGTGAACAAGTTTGTAATTGTGGTCGCTCGGCGCAACAATTGTTAATAACTTTGTTTCGGTTTCATTGTTTATTAACTTTGATCTGGGGCGTAGTTTTACCAAATTAACTGCGGCTCGTCCCGCTCCGCGGTTCCACAATGTTTTACGAAGTTTGTTCAGCTATTTGCCCGTGTTTGTTTTACTCTTACACTCAGTTTTCTACAAGTTAAACAAATTCAAACAATTTGTCACACTATTGATTTAATATTGTTCTACTTATTGTCATTTTGTCATCTTTCTAAATCTATGTAAATAATTTGTTTTTATTTTATTGTTGTATAAGCAAAAAAACTTAAGTAGGTCAACCGACACCGACTAATAACGTTTTAGAATTGTTTCTAGTTATTAATGAGGACGTTTTTTATATTCAATTTAAAAGCAAAATGTTTTATTTATATTGTATTCTAAAAACATTAATATAAGAAATATAGTTGAATTCACCTGATTCCCGTCACTTAAATACAGGGAATTTATTTTAACATGCAACATATGGTCAATCATTTCCATGGTTATTCACTATTGTCAAAAAATGACAGCAATGTAATATTTGTCCATTTTAAAATGCAACATACAAAATTTCAAATCAAAACATGAATGTTGCGCATCTCAGCAAACTTTAGCTTACCAAAATTTTTAACTTTCATGTAATAAATGTTAAAAAAAAATACCCCCAGTCACACTGAGGCATTATTCTAGTCGGTCGTAATAAAAATTGACACCGTTTGTGATATGTTCTGGAGGTATCTCCTGTGCTGCAATGCTATATATAATGTTGCATTTTAAAATGGACAAATATTACATTGCAATTACCATGACAACGCAAACTTATTTTTTGGGACTTAGAATAATTTTCAACTAAAACGACCAATTTTCCATTTTTATTTGAAACTAAAAGAAAATTTGAAAATGTTAAAACTGAATTGGCCGTTTCGGGACATCCAAAAACTTTTATCAAGAATACATTTTTTTTGTAAAATAAAAAATAAAAAAGTTTTTCCTCTTTGGAACTCGATCCGTGGACATACGGTATATTTTTTTTGATTGGTGGCTGTATGACTTCCTGTAAATGTAAAACGAATACCGAGTTAGGACGGTCGTACTACCTATGGAAGTATTAAATTCAAATAGCGGAGACGTTTTCATCAGTTCAGTACTGCAATTCTCAATCAGTTTTTATTTGAATATAAATGTCTAGCATTAATCATAATATTTAAAATACACTTGCAATTAGTGTTACAATATTCATTTATTCTTTATAAATATAATTTAAAAATAGCTTACATATATTTCAAGAACATATAGATCCACGAAGAAAGCAATTTGACATGACAACTTATACTCGCGATGTCACATCTATTTTCAAACTTTAGGGGACCTTAACTCGCTTATAAAAAATTTCCACTGAATTTTCACCAATAGTTACTTTCAGACGAAATTATATAAAAAATCTGATGTGGCCAAAAACCTCCCGCTATTTAATTTTTATTTATTTAAATACATACCTACGTATTTAGTAATGTTGCAAACTATATTATGTTCCATTGCATATAACTATTGCTTTATTTACGATTTTCTTTATTATTTAATATGCCACTATCATTAATTTGAAGTGATTAGCTGACGTTTACCTGTCAGTTACATTCATTTGAAAAATGAACTGTGTAACAAAGGAAATGTGTTTGTCTTAGGCTTCGGGATTAAAAAAATAAAATGATTTTTAAATATATCTATAAAATATATAAAAAAAGTATTAATATATACTTGTAGAAAATAATCTTTAATTTTCATACTGACATAAAATGCGAAAAAATGGCATTTAATGGTATTTTTTGAAGAAAAACCATTATGAGCTTCAAGTAAAGTGCCATTTTCGTTTGACCGATGTACACCAAAATCTAATGGTTTCTTTTTTCATATTAGAATAGGGTAGAAATACAAGGTTTCAGAATTTTCTGAATGATAGTATTTGAGTTAGAGCGAAGACAAAATTCATACAAATACATACATACACACACACACACACACACACACACACACGCGCGCGCGCGCACACACACATGCAAACATATAGACATCATCGTGAAAATGTTAAAATTGGATTCTAGGGACCTTAAAACGAAGTCATTTACTAAAATCTCGATATGTGATTTTTAACACGATCCATATACCTCCCTTACCAAGGGTAGCGGGAGGTAAAAAGGTGGGATCCCCCATTACAAACTACTCTCTGTTAAATGTGGTGATCCTGACGTCATTACTTTGTGAACTAAGAATGAACAATCAATTTTATATCTTGTCACTTACATTCTTCTTTCGCTGTTCATGAAATGTCTGTGTTACATGTTCAATCTCTTTCTAACTACTTGAAAAAAAAAAGAGAAAGAGATATTGTAGGTTACAACTTCAAAGACGTAGATGTCAAATGTCAGATTACAATAATAACACTGATATTTTATTTACGATAGGTTTCAATGAATGAAATTAGTTTGCACGTAGCAAAATATTCGTAACAAATTCACAAACACTTGTTCACGACGATTAAATATAACATAACCTTACTTTTGTAAATATGAAACTCGTCAGCGTTATCAGTGACTTTAAAACAATGGTCTTCATTCTAAAATAAGAAATTTATTGCAAGTAACAATAAATTTCAAAGTAATTTGTAAAATGATACAGTTTTAGCTATTTAATTTATTTCAAAATACTTTAATGTATGAAATATTAACTTACATTTTTTGTTCATTGTAACTGGTTGTGAACCACGGAAATTTTATGTCGTCATTGGCACGTCATTGGAAATCTGCCCCCACCATATAAAATTTAATCCAGACACTTGTGACAACAATTGATGACGTATGTTTTACTATATTTAAAACTGACTGTAAGTGCGGGAAGACATACTTCCCACATGAGAGCTGTTCTAAAACACGAATGCTGGGATGATATCTTCTTCTCTCAACATATTTAAATTAAAAAAATTTGATGTGGCCAATACAAAACCTCCCGCTATTTAATTTTTATTAATTTAAATACATACCTACGGATTTACTAACGCTTCAAACTGTTCCATTGCATAAAACTATTGCACTATTTACTATCTTCTTTTTAAAATATCACTATTATTAATTTGAAGTGATTAGTTTTTTGTCAGTTACATTCATTTGAAATATGAACTGTGTAACAAAGGAATTGTGTTTTTCTTAGGCTTCGGGACTTGTAAAAAAAAATATTTTTAAATTTATCTGTAAAATATATAGAAAAAAGTATTAATGTATTCCTGTAGAATATTCAATAATCTTTAATTTTCATAACGACAAAATGCGAAAAAATGGCATTTAATGGTATTTTTTGAAGAAAAACCATTATAAGCTTCAGGTAAAGTGCCATTTCCGGTTATCTGATTTACACCAAAATCTAATGGCTTCTTTTCATATTAGAATAGGGTATAAATACAAGGTTTCAAAATTTTCTGAATGATAGTATTTGAGTTAGAGCAAAGACAAAATCCCTACACATACACACATACATACATACACACACACATACATACATACACACACACACACACATACATACACACACACACATACATACGTACAGACATCATCGTGAAAATGTTAAAATTGGATTCTAGGGACCTTAAAACGTGGTCATTTACTAAAATCTCGATATGTGATTTTTAACATGATCCCCTATACCTCCCTTACCAAGGGTAGCGGGAGGTAATTATTAACACAGTAAAAATTTGGTCGATATACTCATTTAATTTGAGGTTATGTTTTATTTTGACAGTTGATGACAAATTGCATTGCAGCATTTAAATTTATTATGAAAATATATGAAATTATGGATGATTTTGTGACTCGCGGAAATACTGTATTATATAATAAATTTTATTATTTGTTCCAGAATGCCAGGAAAAACCAGTGCATTTTGAAAATTTTCCCAGTTACGTACTAGGAAATTGACATTTCCGGTTATCAGCAGAATAATTGTAAGTACAAACCTGTTTCCATCATTAATTATAAAAATTGCACAACAAATAAACGTTTAATCTCACTTCATGCACTTTTGAACACATATGTAATCTTAACTCTTAACTTAAATATTTTGTTCACAAGGGTGACAAAACATTTTCGTGTGTAACAAACAAGTCCCAAAAGTAATGAGATTATTTCTTTTTATACCTGTTGTGACAACCATATGATCTATTAACACAAACCATATTATACCTTGGTCCTTCCTCTATCCTATCCTACTGCACTTGACATTGATATCCATAGACTAATAATACTCTTTAGGCCTGACACTCATGTGTATTTCAACTGAACATTACACCTGGTGGTTGGAATAGAACTAAAGTGTAACAGCAACCCTTCACCGAAAGGTGACGGAAGGTAAAAAGTATTACAATAGTCAATCAAATTATTTAGTGTACGTATACTTTTATTTAAATATTCCAAATAGGCGTATCCATTAATCCGAACATTACGCAGACATCAGTGCACTAAATTTGTATATATTACCGACAGAGTATCATTATCAGTTGTAGATGACACGTAACTATGGAATCTCCTTTGTATAAAACTACTACTATACTAAAAATATGAAGCGAAAATTCAAGTAAATTGTTCCTGTAACATTTTAAATATTCAACACTGGACATACACTTCTGTTATTAACCTGCATTTTAAAAAAATAATTATTGAAATCTATTAGTATTTGACTTTTGATTTCAATTTTTTTTTTTTTTAATGCAGGTTAATATCGGAAGTATGTCTGTCTAGTGTTGATTTTTTTATAATGTTAATAGTTCTATTACCTGCAACAGAAACAATTTTTTAAAATTTTCGCTTCATAGTTTAGTACAAGGGTAACATTTTCTTAAGTCATCTACTGTGTAAGTATGAGATAGTATAAATTTCAATCTCATGCCGTGCCCAGTTAGTCATTGTCTCTGCAAAGAGACGTCCGTTACGCCACACTGATGAGCTCCAATAAGAGCGAACTCGTCTGTAGTCACTAACTGGGCGCGGCGACCGAGAGGTTGATTCAGATGCTGAAATCTTGCGAAACATGGCGAATGTTTTTCTAATAATTTTTTCTACTCCCAATATATATATATATTATTTATTCGCACGCTGAACAGTGTAGATATGTCCACTCTACTCTAGGGTGAATTTGAAAAACAACTGAATTATTTTTTGTAACGAAATCAGTAGATTTTATACTGCACTGAATTTTAAATATAAAAGAATTAAAGTAATTAAACCTATTCGATGGTATATACAATTTTGTATACAAGGTTTTTACATTTTTTATTTGAAATATGATCTCAAAATATTATTTAATTAAAAAATATCTTTTTTTTTTTTATTTGTCTTGGTCGTAGAAAAAGCATACTGGGCAACTCGAGTGGAATGCTCATATCCCATTCGGGTGTTTGTGGAGTCGTACCCCAAACTTCATCCTCAAGGGATATGCGCATCATATCCACTCTTGTTGTACAGTATACTATATGTCTTCGCTATTGCACTTCTTTTATTATGTATGTATTTATATAGAAAAACTAAAACAGAAAATATGGGATGAGGTCTGGTCACTTCCTACGCCCAAATATGAAAGAAAAAACCTTACTTATGTGGAATATATTTTAATTTCAAATAATGTTGCGGACAATAGAAAACAATAAACAGTAAGTATTTTTCATAATTTTTAAAATAATCACATGAAAATATAATTATATTTAGTTTTCTTTGCAATAATATTGTCCACAAAATGTATATAAAGCTAAAATATTTTTCACATATAATGTTCTTTTTTCTATGAAAGTTATCATAGAAATACGGTGTATAAATTGTTAAAAACTCATAGAATAGCAAGATTTTAAATAAATTTGACATGTCAGATTGACATAAAGCTGTTAACTTGGTGCGCTTCGTAGCGGTTTTTCCTGTAAGGTGTACAAATTGCGGACACATATTTTAAGGAGTCGTTGAGGCTGGTAAGAAGCAAACATACGAGTTGTACTATTCATACACTGGTGTTTACCTTTTTTCCGAACAGAAAATTCAATGTTAAAATTTTGATTTGGCAATATCTCTTTACCTATTGATTTTAGAATAAACATGTAATGAAGAAAAATGTTTTGAATGAAAAACTGCATCGATTCAGTATCAAGTTTGTTGTTCAATAGTTTATGTACGAGTTAGAAGCAAAAGAAAATACACTAAGAAAATAATAATTAATGTTTGTTGTTTCTGGCATACCTGACAGATTTGACTCAATCGATGCAGTTTTTCATTTTAAATATTTTTCTTCCTAACACTTTTGTTCTAAAATTAATAGGTAAAGAGATATCGCCAAATCTAATTTTAACATTGAATGTTCGAAAAAAAAAAGTAAACACCCGGTATACCGCGAGAAAGTTTATCAGCTGAAATATTTGCTTTCTGGTTGAAATAAATCTATTGTTAAACGCTGACTCAAGAGTTGAAGCGAGTGGTGTGTATGTGCAAGGAAAAAAGAGCTTTGGCTTTAATAGCGAAGTTCGTTCGTCGTTCGTGATGTAAGCATGGTAGCTCCAGCTCGTATTGCCCTAGCTTTGAAGCTAGTCCCTTAGCCGGGACGGGAAACTCTGGTACGGTGTAAAACTCCACGCCACGCCTATGGCACATCTAGACGCGGATTTCATCTCCGCGATGTCAGCTATTTTTTCCACGCGGTCAGCATTTGTTAGTTTCGCTGACTGCCGACTGTATACTGCTGACTACTGCTTTTGTTTATTACTCAATTATTTGAAAAAATTCTTCTCTCTGCAAATACCTAATCTTCATTTACTGTTTTGATTTATCATCCTTGTTGTATCCAAACATTATTTTAAATACGAGTGAGTTAAAGCTTCAAATATTTTAATCACATTGTTTTTGTATTAAAGTATTCATTACATCAGTGGCGTCACTAGAGTGGGTGTCCCCTCCTAGTGCGCTAGCTTATCGTGACAACTTAATAGTTCGAATATAATTAAAATAAAAGAGATAATATTTACTACACTTTCTATTTAGACAGAAGTTAAGCCTTTTATAGGGTTGACTCGACATTTTCAAGCTGCTTTAAATTTCGTTCGTTTATTTGCAAAGCGGCGTTCACAAGCAAGTAATTTCAATGGGGATTACACCATTTTTTTTTTTATAATTTCATCTGAAAATATTAGGATAACTAAGACTATTGATGAAAATCCGGTGAAAAAATTCCTATTAATAAGCGAGTTATGGTCTCCCGAATTTTGAAAAGATTGACGTGACGTCACATTTATGTGTTTTTTATATCAAACTGTTTTCATCATGGACCTAAATGTTCTTGAAATATATGCTGTTTTAAGTTATATTTACATAAAAATAAATGAATATTATAACACTGTATAAAGTATACATACTTTATAATTACAGGTGTATTTAAATTATTAAGTTTAATGCAAGAAATTTATGTTAAAATAAAAACTGTTTGGAAACTGTAGTACAGGAATGTTAGCCCCTCCTTTCGAATTTGAATTTCTTAACTTCCATTGGTAGTAATCCCACCTCCTAACACGCTATTTGTAATGCATGTATAGGCGGTTTCTCGGTCGCCAATCAAAATATTTTCATATTAGTGTCGAAGCGTTATAACAAAAAACCCTTTATTTCCGAAATATCTCATTTATACCATTTCATTTTTTTATTAGTATTCGTTACTCAGCATATACATTCGTATTTTTTTACTATTTTCCTTTAATTCGATTGAGCCGTAATCCCCCATTTCCAATTTAAATTTCTACTTTGCGTCCAAAGCTTGGAACATGTGCTTGAATATGTGTTCATAAATAAATATATCATCACGGCATATTACCCATTTCTGGGTGTGCCAGTATCTACAACACATGTAGACATCGGTAATAATGACGATATATTTTACCTTGTGGGCGCTTATCAGGCGTCACCTCACGGGCACTCATAGCTGGTGTGGAGAGTGCACCACAGGGATCACTTTTGTGCCATTTTAAAATTGGAAATATATGGCGTCTGTCGGGATCAAACCCGGTTCCCATGTTCGCGACCAGACACTCAGGCACGCGGCCAGGGGACCCCATGAATATGTGTTCACAACAACATAATAACACTTTTCAATTCCAATGGCGTACGGTACCGATTTTTTTTTTTTTTTTAATTTAATTGAATAAACTGATGCATTTTAGCTTTTGTTAGACTTTCCATAAATAAGTGTATGGTTTTGGAAATATGTTTTTAAAAATTTTCATCAATTTTAAATTTATATGTGATGTCAGATTTTTAATTGTCTGTCAGCTGTCATCTATTCACATGTTAGCAGTGTGAGTTGTCGTTGAAGGAGAGATTCTGTTTGCAATGTGTTCTTTAAAACAATTTTATAATTTATAAAATATGGAAGATGCTCAAAAATTAATGTCAAGGTGGTTAACTGTCACTGTCAAAAAAACCAGCTGTACCTTGTCAGAGACAAAATCTGTCGTTATAAATATTTTTAATAAATGTTTTATTTTAATAAAAATCATAAGTGTGTTATACATTTTCATGTAATATGGAAATTATTGTATATATAACTATATGGATTTTATTTTCACAAATTTTGAATAATATAATAGTATATTGTGATACAAGTGTATAAGCAGTGGCTTTAATATCGTAGTGCTTTAAAGGCTAGCTTATATATACACGTGTATCATACGCTATTTTTTATTATAAATGCATCATAACCATTTAAAACTGAAAATTATTGCAAATCATACGGTTTTGATTTTTGATCTAGTGAGTATTTGAGCGTTTCCAAGGATACAGTTAGCAATTATTGGTATTGTTTGCGTTAAGTCAACAAGTCAATATTTTTTTTCATTGTTTTAGTTGTTATTCATAATTGTCATTTTTGTTTTAATGGTCGATTTATGTTTTAAAGAGCGATTATGATGCATGTATAATAAAAAATTATATTCTTTTCACTTAGTATTACTTTAACTGAATTGCAGTTGTGACGTCATATCGTTATAGCACCCATAGTTTTTATTAAATTTATGAATGAAAAGTTTTATATTTTAAAAATATTTTGGTTCAAAATCATTTAAAATTAGTAATGTTTTCATAATATGTATATACAGTGAGTATTTTTTAACGTGAAACATTGGGTTTGTCATATCCATGGTTACGACTTGACATTTGATTGACAGCAATGTATTTGCCCGTTCCATTTAAAATGAAACATAGGGAACGAATTTGACATTTGATAAGACGTCAATAGAGATTAATTTTGTTTAAATAATTATACCTGCATTCTAAATTAAAATTAGTTGTAGAAAAAATTTCTTACAATATTTAAATATAATACTTCTGTCAAATTCAGTCACCATGTGTCATTTTAAATGAGACAGACAAATACATTGCTGTCAATCAAATGTCAAATCAAACTTATAGGAAAATTCAACCAATTCAACGGTTATCTGTCATATTGACAAGATGTCATTAGAGATTAATTTTGTTTAAATAATTATACCAGTTTTCTAAAAATTAAATTTAGTTGTAGGACAAATATTGTGTGCACCTTGTGCCCGAAATATGTTTAGTGCTCTCGTGTGGTTTTCTGACTCCGCTAAATTTCTTACAATATTTAAATAGAATACTTCTGTCATATTTGTTCCCTATGTTTCATTTTAAATGGAACGGGCAAATACATTGCTGTCAATCAAATATCAAGTCGTAACTATGGATATAACAAACCCAATGTTTTACGTTAAAAAATACTCACGGTATAACAAAATATGTACAACTTTTTTTAGAACCGGACCCCATTTGAAGTAACGTATGTGTACAGTGTTGATGAACGTCAGAGGTCAAGCTCAACTGTCATTATTTTGTTAGGCTTGGAGGTTATTGTGAAACTTTAAAAATGAATCGCTAAATAGCTGTTCAGCTTCAGTTATCTTTTGTCAAAAGTTTCGAAATGTGTGCAGAAATGTGGACAAAAATCACAATATGCGCACGCCTCGTGTGTCAGGACTAAATACTAGATCGGCCAAAGAAATTATTGTGAACTTGTACTAAGGAGGCAAGCCGAGCCAAACTCGACGAGTGGGAATCCAGTTTTATATCGAAAGGAGAAATGGGGTATTCCACCATAACAACAAAATTAAGAAAATTTCAATTTAACATAAAGTATGGCTCAATAAATAATAGTTAAAACAATGAAAACATTTTTTAAATCATTACTTTACGAGATATTTCACATTTGCTAAAAGGGAAAATTGACGTCATACAATTGTTATCCTTCTCTCGCAGCGTACTCAGAGCAGTGTGTGTGAGAAAGACAAGTATAAAGGAAATGTGACGTTACACTGATTTCTCGAAAATAAAATACTCTGAAACTAGGAACAATTAAGATTTTTTAATACTATGAATTGCTTCAAAACTGAATGAAGTTTTATTTAAAATAATAAAAAAAATTGAGTGGAATACCCCATTTTATATAACTTAAACATACGATGTTGGTAGTTTGATTGAAGTTATTAATCCATAACCTTTCGTTACCTCGTTAGACATATATAGGTGGATTACACTTCGATTCAGCCTTCTAATGTATATGTAATGATATCGTGTTTTATGTTGAAGAAAACAATTAAACTTTTTTATACTGGCCACGAAGTTCGTCGGAAAACTTTTAGATTTATAACTTGTACTTCGATATAAAATTTTTAACGAATTCCTACTTTTGTGAAATAAAAAAAGTCTCTGAGATAATTTAAAACTTTTGCTCAAGTCATTTTAATTTGACGTGCGGAATTTCTGGAAATTAATTATCATAGATTACGGAGTTTACGAAGTTGCCAGAAAAGTAATCACTGGACATGAACCGCGACGGGCGGGGGAGGGGTTATCTGTGGAAACCTACTCGCTTCTCTCGCCCTCAATCTCTCTCACTCTCTCCTATCCTCTCTCTCTCATTCGTTAATCACCAATCGTAATTTACAAAGTAATGTAAATTAACTGATAACACCATAATTACATTTTCCTTCAGAAAGATCTGATAAATATACAATTACATTTTACATTTCATTTTTGTTTTTGTCAACTTCTCAAATTTAATAAGTAGCGAAATTATTTTAATAAAAAAAACAATAAAAAAATGGGTCACCATAGTTTATAACCCATTTCTGTGGGCAGAATTTTGCTTTTATTTGCACATTATCAAGCCTCTCATACAGAGTAGAGAGTAGGTACTACTTGTACAACCAGTCATTTAACACAATAAACCACATACACCACACACACGACCTATATAAAAAGTATGTCTATGTACTATTTCTGCTTTCCTAATTTGGAGTTAATAGTTAATATGCATGCATTCTGAGAATAAAAAGTGAGTCTGCTAAACGTGGAAAATGTTTTTGTTATAAAACAAATAGGTTATTTAGCAAACACCTACCTTCATATTGGACTTTGGAACAAAAATATTTTTGATATAAATAAAATTCCATTGTAAAAAAATGCATTTGTTTTGCATGCATCATTCGATTTGATCTCGTTTCCCAATTTTCAAGATTCGAGAAAATAAACTATTGAATTTGTTATATATTTCACGGGAAAATAATTATTTTTAGGAAAATGATATATCTTAGTAGGTAAATAATATTTGACAGATCAGTTTTCTTGTTCAGGCCTATACTTCGTTTAGAAATGAGCTAAAGTACATAATAAAACAAAATTTGCAAGAATAATATTGGATTTTTATCAGGGATGCGGCAAATAAACCCACCAGAATAATTATATCTTTTCAACTTCAATTTCAGAAAAAGTATTTTCAATTTCAGAAAAAGTATATTCAATTTCGGAAAAAATAAATTCAATTTCAGAAAAAGTAAATTCAGTTTGAGAAAAAGTAACTTCAATTTCAGAAAAAGTAACTTCAGTTTCAGAAAAAGTAATTTCAGTTTCAGAAAAATTATATGAAAATATCAATTTACCTTTTCCGAAATTGAATTTACTTTTTCTGAAATTCAAGTCACTTTTCCTAAAACTGAATTTACTTCTTACGAAATTGAATTCTTACTATTTCTGAAATTGAAAATTAATTTAATTTATCTGAAATTTATAGGGCAATTCTGAACAAATCTGTAAGTCTTACAGATCTGTAAATCTGTAAATACGTGACAAAAACGCATCTATTTTTGTTTATTAATATAAAATTATACATTAGGGTAGCAACTTTCGTTTCGATTTTGTTCATTTATTTACAGATTTACAGATCTGTAAGACTTACAGATTTGCTCAGAATTGACCCATAAATTTACTCTTTCTGAAATTGAAGTTGAAAAGATATAGCTATAATTTTATTTTTACTAGGATGCCGTCCGCTTTGTACCTCGAACAAAATTTACTTGTCTAAAATCGCCGTTAAATAAGTACGGACTGATGCTCAACTTTATCCCTTCTTCGCACCCTGTTCCTTGCCTTGCGGTGTTGACGCTTATTCATAACTTAGCATTTGCAACATTACCACTGCACTGGCAATAGTATAGAAATCTCAAGTCCATACTTTTTGGCGGCAACTATAACAATAGCTACCAATAAAACGAGCCAATAAACCTTTTGAAAACTTTTGCATAGCCGGAGAAAAAAATTTTCAGAGAGATTTGTTTATGAAATTTATATTATGTACAAATAAAAGTTCTTTATCAAAATTTATATTTATTTTAAAGTAAAGTGACTTCAGCTGATCTCGAAAAATTAAAAATTAATTCAGTTTTTTCGACTAACCAAAACAATTATTGACCCGCCACTGGAATATGTTTGACGAAGATAGTTTTATATGATTAGGTATAGTTTTTATTCAATTTTGACGTTTTAAACTGTCATTATTAACTCCATAGCAACAACTATAAGCAACACTTTATTCATAAGTGAATTAATAGTTATTTATGTACCTAGGACAAAAAATTGCATATTACAGCAGAGCTTGAGTTTGCTTTCCGAGGCGAAGCCGAGGTAAAGCAAACAAGCGAGGCTATAATATGCATTTTTTGCCGAGGTACATATTGCATTTTTCTGTCTACCTTACTTTACGTAATAGATCTAGAAATAAATACACGTTTTTTTAAATTCGTAAAATCTTATTATTTATTATATGAATAGGATAATATATTATATCTTCTGCCATTTTCACAAAATTATAATTCTTAGCTCTGTTTTAGTTTGAAGGAAGATACACTACACTCACAGACACATCAACACTATTTGACAGGTGAAAATAAACAAAATCAACAAAATATCCTCGAAAACAACTCTATCCAGCGGCATCTTAGATTAACAATTAGTCATGTCAAAATTAATAATTTTTAGTATAGTTAATTTCATTATTAATTGCGCACATATTTAAATTAAATTTATCATTAAAATAATATTTTTATTTGCTCATTTGATATTTGTTATTTACAACTCAGGTGGTACACACAATGGGGTCCTATACCATTTTTCTTTTATTTTTTTTCCTGTAAGAACAGGATAAAATAAGAACTTCAGTGCAAACGCGACTTAAAAATTTTACGTAATAAGCGAGATATGAATTTTTAAAGTTTAAGAATTTGTGCGTGACGTAGCGGGTACTAACGAGTGATCGACAAACAATGGGACAAACTGTTAGTTATACTGGAAACAATTTTTTTCATGTTTGCATAGCTGAAATGTTTTTATATTAAAACTTATACGTTATATTTACGAAGAAATTATTATTAAGTATAAATAACATAAATAATAAGCATTTAACAAGGATTTCTTCCTAATAAATTACAGAACATTGAAACAGTTTGACAATATTACACAAAGTATGACGACGGATGGCGCTTATGTTTGCCTGTTTTGAAGTTTCAATATTAATTTAATTAATATTATTATTAATTTAATTCATATTACAAATTGATTTATTTATAAATACATAATTATTGTTAATATTACTAGATGCTATAATTAAACAAATTCATCAAACACAAAATTGTTAAATGTTTTGTTAGGTTATAGAGCATCATGACATTTCATATTCTTTCAAAGGTGACCGCTACAGACGCGCGAATCTTCTTTTTAAAATCAGGCGACCAATCAAATTCTTAGTACCTAACACGTCATACCCAATTAGTAATCAGGTTCAATCGCTTGTAGTTTGTGACCTAGTTAATATTTAAAGAAAATTTTTTCACTAATACGCATTAATTTATGTATATTTTCGTCTTCTTATTTAAGATAGTTGAAATATGACTATGGTATAGGACCCTATTGCAATAATCATAAAATCGTAGTAGGCTTAGCGTACGAAAAAGGTTTGCGGACGAAAAGTGATAACGTTCAGAAAAGTGTCATTTTTCTTCCGAAAATAAGTACGTAAAATTTCACTTTTCGTATAGGTAGACAGAAAAATTTTTTAAATCACTCTCACAAAATTTTAACTCACTCTTCAACAAATAATGCATTTAAAATAACATCAGGCACGAAAATAACATTTACAATAGTATTTATCAGACATTATCAGCCATTTTCATTATTTTTCACGGCACAAATAACAGACAATAAAGCTTTTTAAAAAGATGACATGACGTCTATCAGCGACGATTGTCATGCTCAGCCTACTAACTGATCAGTTTTTTATTTTGTCAAAATTAAATTTTATATTGGTTTTTATTATTATTTCGTCAAAATTGAATAAAATATTGTACAAACCATGTGAGCTAAGGTAATGTTTATTTACTTTCTTCTCATGAATAAACATTACCTTAGCTCACTTGGTGTGTAAATATCTATTATTGGTAAAATATATTTTAAGAGGGCAAAATTTGTAACATGAGCCGGAGGCGAATGTTGTATTTGGTTCAAATAGAATACATACTACAATTATTCATGTACGAGTGTATAGTAGGAAACTTTTCGGCATGGATAAATTTGCGAATTTAAAAATAAATGTGACATATGACACAAATACCACGATATACATAATTTGAAACTCAACAGTTCGCGCTTTTCAGTGTTATCAATGCCCCATAATTTATATTAAAAAACAAAAAAATGTGTAAATATACATAGTCGGAATCCTCCTGTACTTAATTAGTGTCGCGATGATGAATTATTCTTCTATTATTCTTTCCTAAATTTCTTCCACCTTAGCACGGTTTCTGTTATTATTTATGCTTGTCTTGTTAACGCGTTACGCTTCTTCCATATTTCATCAATATTGTTCCAGTTCAACACCTAAATTTTCACTGTGTTGCATTTCTACAGTGTAAAAAAAGTTACTTTCAAACTAAGAGCGGAAAGACAGTTCCCACATGAGCACTGTTTTAAAACTCGAGAAAAGCGAATGCCTTTTCTTTCGCCTGATGATGTATTTGGAAACATAGTTGTAAAAGAGTGTTTTGAGCCAGTGTGTCCAAATAGAACTAATAATAGAGAAAAAAATATTTCTAGTAGTGTCCCGAAACGAAGAAAGAAGAATGAAATGGTTGTGGCAAGTAAAGATAAAAACCGATAAAAACATTTACAAAATTAAAACTTCTTTGTTGTGAAGGTTATTTTGATGTAAATATATTTTTATAATTAAGAACTATTAAATATATATTTTTTAATCTTTAGCTGGAAATTGATACCAAAAATTGGATTGACGTTAATGTGTACCATGTTACATTTTCTTTCCACATCAGTCACTGGCTAAGTATCCTTTGGAAGTCACAGGTAGAGTATTTGGCGCCAATTCAAAAAGCATGCTTTTAAATTGTACTGCGCTTAATGTATACAGAAATTTGAACAGAAAATTGTATTTAATAATGGTATAGAACGTACTTATTTGAATTTAAGAAGAAAAAATATATGTTAATTTTTGCAATACCTCATTGCCAAACCATAGTTAGTTAACGAAACGTCGCATATGTGGAACTAAAATTTCCAGGGTTGTCAAAAACCCGAATTTTTTCGAGATATGCCCAGCCCACTGGTTTTTTTTATATAGCCCAACCCATTTTTTTTTTTCTTTTTTTCTTCAAATCAATATATTACCTACATTGTTCATGTAATACAAGTTAAAAATTACAAGAAACACTAGTTTATTATGTTTCAATTAATTACAATATAATGTAATATACGATTTTTACTAGTGATGCACTCGATTTCGAGCTTTGGCCCGGCCCGGCCCGAAGCCCGCCTAGACTTCGAATCGATCATCGAGCCGGGCCGAAGATTTTTTTTATCGGGCCGAATCGGGCTAATCATTAGCAAAAGTTGAGGCGAGTCGGACTTTTGACTTTGGCCCGGCCCGAAAATTCGAGCTTTTCGGGCCGGCCCGAAAAATCCTATTGGTCAATCAAATGCACAGTTTCCTTAATATTTTAATAAAAATGTATGGAGTTAAAAAGGATCAAAATGATTTAATAACATCATACTTCACATCTTAACAAATAAAAATGTTATTTTACTTCAAGAATTCAAGGTTATTCACTAAAGCATAATAATGCTATTGTGATGTTGTTATTATTACTATTGTTACCACTCGTAAACTTAAATAAAAGTGATTTTTGTCCCTATCATAATGATTTCTTGTCTTATTTTTGAGCACAAAGTTAGATAAAAAATCATTATGTAAATGATATTTTTTGTATAAGATTTGTGAAAAAGTTGTTTCAATTTTCGAACGCCTTTGGTAAACAAAGTGTTAAATACGGATAGGTCTGTAATTTTTATAACAAACTTACACTAGAAGTGTCTTTTTTTAATTGCTTCAGTTAACTAATGTGGAACGTTATAAGGATGTAGAGGTTTTTTTTTAAGTTTGACTTGAAAAAAGTTAAATATTTCGCCTCACTTAAAATCAAAATTATGAATGCCGGATGCACTTAATTTCGAGTTTAGGCCCGGCCCGATTTCGGGTCAATTTTCTAGTCGGGCCAGCTAATTTTTTATCGAGTCGATCTTCGAATCGGGCCGGCAATTTTTATTTTCGGGCCGAGTCGATCCAACCTCAAAGCCCCGTCCGACCCGGCCCAAATGCATATCTAATTTTTACTAAACTGTAAAGTTTATTCGTGATATTTTCATGCGTATAGTCTTCTAGGTTCTGGCGAACTTATAAGAACGAGCTCGCCGTGCCGCTTGTGTTTTGGTTTCTGGATGAACATACTATTTAACTAAAGTTCGTAGTTGAGTTTCAAGCATAATAGTCATCATGCCGAAAGTAGAGGGTTCTGGGAGAAAACAGTCAATAAACGGGGCAAATGTTGTTAAAACAAATGAACTTATACAATTCTGTAATCAATTCTTTAACATGCCTAAATTTTTTATAATAACTGGGTTTTTAACGGGTTTTTTCAAGTGGGTTTTTTCGGGATGGGTTTTTTCGTGACAACTCTGAAAATTTCTTTCTTCTCCCGCCATTTTGAATATCGAATGCTGAGTGTTGACACCTGCCATGGTTTATCGATGATTATAAACTGTTTTAAATTGAAACATCTATTTTTATATTTGCAAAATGCTGTGTAATCGAGCTACCAATGTCAATCAAAAATCAAATATGATATATGTCAGCTATGAATGACAATTCACTCTTGTAAAAATAGTTGAATAAGAATGTTGCCAGTTGGTGTACAGTTACTTCCGAAGACGTAGCGCCGTTCGACCTTCGGTGTTAAATCACTATGCCATTTGTTTGAGTTTGACAAATGACATTTGACAAAGTTTTAATAATGATTGATTTCATTAAATTATTTATAAATAAGTTTACCACATCAATAAAAAATAATTTAAATATTAATTTAATAAAATCAATAATTATTAATAGTGATTCGGTCGAGACAAGACGAGACAAGAAAATCATTGTCTCGTCTTGTTTCAAATTCATAAAATTATGTCACGTCTCCAAATTTTTCTCGTCTCGTATAATAATATAGGGAATGTGTAGCCGAAGCAAATAAAAAATGCTGTGGAAGAAACAATACCACATCCAAAATATCTGTTGCTAAGTTATTAAAAAAATTTAATGAAATTCGTACAGTTCAAATAACAACCGAGAAATCTCGAAACAGTTTTCGAGAATCGAGATCTCGGCTAATATATCTCATCTCGCAAAATATTTTTTATATTTCTGTCTCGTCTCGTCGAGACGAGAAATCGTGAGTGCGAGACGAGACGAGAATCGAGAAATATCTCGTCTCGACGGAATCACTAATTATTAAAACTGTATGACAGATGTCACCTGTCAAAACCCAAATAATACAAATGTTTCATATTTTTGTTCTATTTATCATGGCAGTCCAACTAAAAATTACATCTTTTATTTTGATTTTCGCGAACGAAACGCTTGTAACTTGTAACAATATTTTATTTACATCTATTTAAAAAAAAAAAACACTTTTTTTTTCATTAAAATGAATTTATAAAGTATGTCTTTTTGTAAAAGTGCCGTAACGTTTCATTATTTCACCCATTTGCGTTAAAAAACGTGCACATTTTCACACTTTTATTGTAGACGTAAAAAATAATTGTATGCAACTCCAGTAAAAAGTGTCTTATTTCACTCACAGGATTTAACGAACCTGTCTAGTTCAGTCAAATTTTCCTATTCGTGAAATAAGACTATAACTTTTTACTCTTGTTACATAAATTACTAATGAGATGCAGTTTTTTTTATTCTGAACAGTTTTTGTATTTACATTTTCTTCTAAAATTAATAGGTTAGAAATTGCAACTATATGAAAATTTTACAAATGCATTTTCTTATAGTATAGTCATAGTCCGCAGAAAAAGTATTTGTCCAAGTAATTCTAATCTGAATTAACGTAACGTAATTTAACTGATTGTTTACACATTTCATGTGCATAGCCAGTTGTTTGTACATAATTTGTGTAGAAATTAAAAAGAAAACCACAAGCATTTACAATATACAAATTAAACTATATTGAAAAAATTGGATGATAAAATAGCATTTACCTATGCACTGAACCCTGAATCTCTAATCCGAATATAACTTAAACATGTTGATAGTAATGCACTCTATTCAAGCCATAGATTATTTAAAAGGGGTCATTTCACTTTTACCGCTACTTAGATGAGCGGAGGTGACCCAATTTTATAGTGATTCAAGCTTCAAGTTGACACCACGCAATTAGGAAGAAACAAACTTTTCAGGTGTAGCATGTTTAAACTCCATTGTTATAGTTTTGACTTACAAATTTGTTGTTCATAAAGTAATAAGGATAGTGTTACGTGATGTTCAAAGTGAATTATGAATTTTATTTAATTAAACAAGTGAATTTTAATAGTGTAAACATTTTGTTACTTCTATTCGAAAGTAAAAACACGTAACCTACTTTGATGTACATATATTAATTCATCAGGTTTGGTTTATTTTTTGTATTGAAATGACAGATTAATTGAATTTGAAATTTTCTGTTAAAAAAATGTGGCCAGCATATTACCTTCCGCCAATTCAATGTATTTTGTACAAATCCCATACCGAAAGTTCCTTGGAAAAGATTCTATATATCCAGTAAAATTGTAACACTAACATATATTATTTTTTATAAATTCCATACCAAAAGTTCATTGGAAAATTAGAATTATTTGAACATATCAGCAGTTTACATGGTTATTTATTACATAGTTGGCTGATTTATAAATGTTAATCTCTTTAACTCCTTATCTATTGAATATGAAGGAAAATGTGAAATTAAACCGTATAGACAATAAGATATTCTTACATTTTTATAATAACACAAAATGCCAAAAAATATTTCAGTGCGTTGTTTCAAGAAAAACTGTTAAAAATTTCAAATACGGGCACGCCCGGTTGACTAATGGGGGATTACACCATTTTTTTTTTTATATAATTTCATCTGAAAATATTAGGAAAACTAAGACTATTGATGAAAATCCGGTGAAAAAATTCCTATTAATAAGCGAGTTATGGTCTCCCGAATTTAGAAAAGATTGACGTGACGTAACATAAAAATAAATGAATATTATAACACTGTATAAGTATAAATACTTTATAATTACAGGTGTATTTATATTATTAAGTTTAATGCAAGAAATTTATGTTAAAATAAAAACTGTTTGGAAACTGTAGTACAGGAATGTTACCCCCTCCTTTCGAATTTGAATTTCTTAACTTCAATCAAAATATTTTCATATTAGTGTCGAAGCGCTATAACAAAAAACCCTTTATTTCCGAAATATCTCAATTATACCATTTCATTTTTACCTCCCGCTACTCTTGGTAAGGGAGGTATAGGGATCGTGCTAAAAATTACTTATCGAGATTTTAGTAAATGACCACGTTTTAAGGTCCCTAGGATCCAATTTTAACATTTTCACGATGATGTCTGTATGTGTGTATGTATGTATGTATGTATGTATGTATGTATGTGTGTGTGTGTGTGTGTGTGTGTGTGTGTGTGTGTATGTGTGTATGTATGTGTAGGGATTTTGTCTTCACTCTAACTCAAATACTATCATTCAGAAAATTCTGAAACATTGTATTTCCATTCCGTTCTAATATGAAAAGAAGCCATTAGATTTTGGTGTAAATCGGATAACCGGAAATGGCACTTTACCTGAAGCTCATAATGGTTTTTCTTCAAAAAGTACCATTAAATGCCATTTTTTCGCATTTTATGTCTTATGGAAATTAAAGATTATTGAATTTTCTACTGGAATACATTAATACTTTTTCTATATATTTTACAGATAAATTTAAAAATAATTTTTTTTATTAGTCGCGAAGCCTAAAATAAACACAATTCCTTTGGTACACAGTTCATATTTCAAATGAATGTAACTGACAGTAAATGTCACTGTCAAAAAACTAATCACTTCAAATTAATAATAGTGACATTTTAAAAAGAAAATAGTAAATAAAGCAATAGTTTTCTGCAATGGAACAGTTTGCAGCGTTAGTAAATACGTAAGTATGTATTTAAATTAATAAAAATTCAATAGCGGGAGGTTTTGTGTTGGCCACATCAGATTTTTTTTTATTAATATTCGTTATTCAGCCTATACATTCGTATTTTTTTACTATTTTCCTTTAATTCGATTGAGCCGTAATCCCCCATTATAACCAAAAACTTATGAGCTCCTCATGTGGGTGTAAAGAAGAGGAATACGACAGAATTATAATTTTTAGAATTTTAGTGTTGGAGTTATTGTCGGAGAAATTTCTGTCACACACATACAGATTTCATCGTTAAATTAGTAAAATCGTATTCTAGGGACCCAGAAAGGTGCTTAGTCATTAAAAACACCACCGAAGACAATACCTTCCTTATCTAAAGGGGATGGAAGGTAAAAACTAAAAAGTAAGCATTATTAATTATATATATAGAGGTCCGATTTTTTTTTATCTCTGGATAAAGTGTCAGTTAACTGTTAACTGTTAACATGTGTGTAGTTTTGTTAGTTAATATATAAACATATACACACACATACACACATACACGCATACACACACACATACACGCATATACACACACACACACACACACACACACACACACACACACACACACACAAACAAGTAGAAAAAAAATGTATGACGAACTCTTTTCATAATAATTGTCAGTTATTTTGTTCGAAGGGTTGGACCACTCCGCTAACTTCCTTGTCACAAAATAAAATGTCAATATTGTCAATTATGACATTCGTTTTTTAATATACTATGTTTTGTATTTATCGTAGATAAAATATTGTACAATACACATTGTACGTAAAAGCATCAGACTAAAGACTAGCTTTACGTGCTTGTATCGTAAATAATTATTTTGTATATCAACTTATTAAAAGTTATTACAATTTGCATATATATAGATGGGAATGAGTAAATTTTACATTATATTTTGTAACATTATAACTGATGGTGATGAGATGATGAAAGGATATATGCACACAGACATCCATACCTTACCCGGGATTCGACCTCGGGACCTTTGGGTCGTGAATTGGCCACTACACTATCGGGGTCGGTCAATTAACGTACCGTTGATTGGAGATTTTTTTTCCATGGCAAACATTTTTCGGTTTCTAACTCGTATACTAAATCATTAATTAATAAAAAATTGTGAAGTAGCGAAATTAATGAAACCTATAAGTAAACAATCAACGGAATTTACATTTTATGTGTTGATACACAATATAAATATAAATTATAACTTCATATCATTGTCCCTTTGAAGTTTCTACCATTGATTTTGTTTAAATAAATAATTTAACACCACTTATTTTCCTTTGCTGGGTCGTATACCAATATGATTTTCTTGGAACATTTGGCGATATACAGTGTGTCCCATTTAGAGGTGCCACCATTGGGATCTCGAGAACTATAAGAGATACGATGTCGGTTATATGGAACTTTTTGTGCGCCTTTGAGAGGCCATCTCAGATGTGCTTTTGTTTTTTCAAAAATTCTCATAGGGCACTAGATAATGAGGAAAAACTGAATATTGTTGATTTTTTCTTTTTCAAATAACTTCTATACTATTATTAATTGAGAAAAACATTTCAAATACAAAAGATAGATATTTTTATTAACTAACCAGTGGCGTACGAAATAAATTTTTATATCCGTAAATTTTCGAAATATAACAAACTTATATTTTTTTCAATGGAACCCATATATGATTTTAGTCTCAAAAAAATCATTATTTTTTTCTCTTTTCAGTGATGTAAGGGTTATTATGTTTTATATTTGTTTTGCCCCTAAAATTTAATTTTTCTTTTTATTTTCCTGAATTTTCTTATTATATCCCAAAAAAACATTATTGTTTTAATTAATTACAGTGTATTTGATCGATATAATTTATTTTATGCCTTTGTTACTTAATGTTTTATTCTAGACTCATAATTACAAATTACACTATCATGTGCCAAGGGCGACCTGAGATACAAAATATTATAAAAATTAATTTAATACGAGTTTTGAGCAAAATTTTGTAACGAAATAAATTATTTAAATACAAGGAGTTTTTCTAAATATAAATCTACCAATATTTTCAAAATAATTGTAAATTTACTACAAAAGAAGGAAAAAATAATAATTTTGACGACAAAACAAATATAAAATATAATAACCCTTATATCATTGAAAAGAGAAAAAAATAATGATTTTTTTGAGATTAAAATCATATATGGGTTCCATTTAAAAAAATAAAAGTAAAAAAGTTTGTGTTATATCTCGAAAAATTACGGATATAAAAATTTATTTCGTACGCCATTGGTTAGTTAATAAAAATATCTATCTTTTGTATTTGAACCTTTACTCAATTACTAATACATAGTTTAGAAGTTATTTGAAAAAGAAAAAAATCAACAATATTCAGTTTTTCGTCATTATCTAGTGCCCTATGAGAATTTTTGGAAAAATAAAAGCACATCTGAGATGGCCTCCCAAAGACACACAAAAAGTTCCATTTAACCGACATCGTATCTCTTATAGTTCTCGAGATCCTAATGGTGGCACCTCTAAATGGGACATACTGTATTTGTACCGATAAATGGTATTTACTAGGCTTCACCTCACGAGCTCTCAAAGTTATTGCGGAAAGAGCAAATTGGTAATAATCATGTGAGACGTCAGTCGGATTTAAACCTGGGTCTTAAAACCACAACAGTTCACAAAACGTATTCCTGCCTAATATCTTTTTTTAAAGATATCTAATTTAAAATTTCATGAAAATGTTCACGTGTTCTCTTGTTACACACTGTACTAGTAAAATTCAAATTAAATGAAACACTTTTATATTTTGATTATAAAGTAGATTATGTTATGCTAATTTCATAAAAAGAAATGTGTAGAGTGACAAAACCACAATAGGTAATTTGTACTTCAATAAATATAAAATAAAAAATTATAATAAACAAAATTAAAATGGAAAGAATACGGAAGCCCTGTAAAAGGATGTATAGGTATTCAAAATATGTCAATAGTATTTTTTATTGGGACAAATAACGCCCCACAGTATTAAAACTGAAAAAGTTTTTATTGATACAAAGAAAAATCTATTTATTTGCACTTTAGTGACTAAAGTGCACAAAAAAAACATTAAAAGTTCAGAAATCGGCACTAAAATAATCCATTATACGACGATTACATGCAAATGCAGTCTTGCCAACTGAGTGATAATTATTGTACATGTAAGAGGAGGTTAATTTGGGCAGGTGTACGATGTACAATAGTAGTTTGTATGTAAAATAAGAAAAAATATATGCAAGAAGAACAAACTAAATACAATTCCAATGAAGAAGTTTGAGAAACGTGCATAATACACATAAATTTGAGTGTTTTTTACAACTTCAAAGTTCGAGATTAGCTTCATTGAATGACAGACTGACATGATGTAAATATAACCTATAAAAAATCTGTTGTGGCCAGCACAAAACCTTCCGTCAATTCAATGTATTTGTACAAATCAGATACCAAAAGTTCCTTGGAAAAGATTCTATATATCCTGTAAAATTGTAACACGAACACACTATTTTTTACAAATTCCATATTGCAAGTTCCTTTGAAAAGATTCTATAAATCCAATATAATTATAACACGAATGTACATTCTGGAAATTGTACTTCACACTTCCTCATTCCTCTCCAACGCATCTTCTTCACACAGTTCTTCCTCTCTCAAATATTCTGCTACACAGTCCTTCCATCTTCTCTTTGGCCTTCCTCGTACTCCCGGCATTGAAACTGCAAGTCACTTGCGAAGGACACTCTGTCACTTATGTTACTTTCTGATCCTATTCTTTCCACTTTGGTTTTATAGTTGACACTGACATCTGTCAATTAGAATTTTTTGAATATATCTGTTGTTTCCATAATTTTTGCAAAGCAGACTGATTTTTGAAAGTTAATCTGTCTTAATCTCTCTATAACTCTATATTTATTGAATATGAAGGAAAATGTATAATCAAATCTTACAGAGAATAAAATTTTCTTTCATATTAATGATCATAAAATGTCGAAAAATGATATTTAACTGGGTTTTTTCCAGAAAAACTGTTAAGATCTTCAAATAAGGGTTGTAAAGAAGAGGAATACGAAAGAATAATAATTTTTAGAATTGTAGTTTTGGAGTTATCGTCGGAGAAAAATTTGTCACACACACACACACAGACACACACACACACACAGACACACACACACAGACACACACACAGACACACACACACAGACACACACACAGACACACACACACACACACACACACAGACACACACACACACACAGACACACACACAGACACACACACAGACACACACACAGACACACACACAGACACACACACAGACACACACACAGACACACACACACAGACACACACACAGACACACACACAGACACACACACAGACACACACACACAGACACACACACACACACACACACAGACACACACACACACACACACACACACACACACACACACACACACACACACACACACACACACACACACACACACACACACACACACACACACACACACACACACACACACACACACACACACACACATTGAAAACTCACCACCGAATTTTTTGACCAAAAACAATACCTTCCTTTTGACGGAAGGTAAAAAAAACCTTTCATTTTCACAATTTTTCGATTTAAAATAAAATTTAATAAGCACGTCGACAGTTTATTTTTATCACTTATATGGTTTATTTTCTTCGGCCTAACGGGCATCGACAAATAAATTTCAGATTCGTGCTAAAAAGTAGAAATTTAATTCCTTGATACATAGTATTTTAAATGAAAAATGATATCTAATCAGAATTAGAACATTATTTATATTTAAAAACAAAGTTGGCTAAAATCATGATTTATTTAAAAAAATAAAAATCATTGATTTAAAAAAAAATATATTTTTAAAGATCTGTTAGTGTAATGCACTTTTCAGTTGGTCTAAAATAAATATAAATATTTTATTTCATAAACAAAAACGAAATAAACAAAAAAAAAGTATTTGAATTTTTGCTTATACTTAGCATATAACGCGTCCACGCGTGCGACTTTTTAAACCATGCCGACCTACATAAAACAGGTCAATTGAACGATCTTTCTCTTCTTCTGGACTTGTGCACATCAATCTAAGAAATAAACTGGGTACCGAAAAACCGGGGAAATTGGTGTTCTTATTCAAATATTATAATCAAATAGATTCGACTGAATAAAACCAAAAATGAATTTTTACTCTTTTCTTTTGTTATGAAAATGAAAGTGATAAAATATGATTTATTTTTTAAAGATTATACTCGCCGTCAAATGAGTATGGATTGATGTTCAACATTTTCTCTTCATCGCACCCTGTCCCTTGTCCTGCGGTGTTGCCACTTCTTTACAACTAAGCATTTCCAGCATTGCCCCTGAATTGGCAATAGTGTAGAAATCTCCAGTCCATATTTATTTGACGGCAACTATAGTATACCCAAATCATTCCAGCAGCCAATGCACGTCACCACTTAGTGTAAAAACCTTAATGCATTAAAATCACTAATAGTGAAAAATGAAATAAAATTTCAATCATTTTTAACCGTCAAAAAGTATATGGCCTTATATTATTATTATTAAGATAAATAGTAGAGTTTATTACTTATCGTATAATATGACATGAATAACATATAAATAATGTACATCTACTTTATATTATTTGTTTATTTGTTACTATTGTTGGCAACATTGATAATTTGTATGTTCATACTGTCAAAGTTATTATTTAAAAATATTTGTATCGTGTTTGAAACATTTTTGTGCGTTGTAAAAGCCTATTTAAAATAAAGTACCATTAAACGCAACGCAACGACGAAACATGACCGGATAACGAAAACACAAAATCTGTGATTTATATAATAAACGCCAAAGACAGCTCTTTTAATTCAGAATCAGAAGAATTGGGTATATTTCTTTAGAAATTTGGCTCACTTTCATTTATTGCCATTATATGGCATACATAAGTATAAATAAGGTTAGTATTATAAAATAATTTATGCACGGACATATCATAATTTGACAATTATACACGAATTTCTTTGACATAAACGTCATTTTACAGCCCGTCAAACCAAATTATAACCTACAATATAAACAATTTAAACAGGTAACATGTAAAGTTTTTATTAAAAATCGAAAAAAATATATTTTTTATTGAAAAATGAAAATTAAATAAAAATAAAAATAAATATATCATCACCCATTTCTGGGTGTGCCAGTATCTACAACACATGTAGACATCGGTAATGATGACGATATATTTTACCGTGTGGGCGCTTACCAGGCGTCACCTCACGGGCACTCATAGCTGGTGTGGAGAGTGCACCACAGGGGTCACTTTTGTGCCATTTAAAATTGGAAAAAAAAATGAAAATTAATTTTGTGATATTTATATGGAAAGCACGGAGATACACAAAATAAAACTAAAATGACATAACTAATAAACAAACAATAAACTGTTGTTCTCCGCTTTCATAGCAACACTAGATACTGGATGTACGAGGACAAATTCTTTTTTAAACAATTTTTCTAACACTCATAATTTGAAATTTTTCGTCCGTGGACAAAGTTTTGTATGTACCACGAGCGTAACTTGCTTTTATGTCCGTTGACGTGTTTTTATCCCTCGGCTTACGCCTCGGGCTCAAATACACGCCGCAGGCCATAAAAGCCTCCTTACGTTCTTAATACATAAATAACTATTAAATAGAAATGGACAGTGATGAAATATAGTATTTATTTTGTAGATGGGACAGTTCATGAACATGTCGATAATACAGATTGCAATCTATATAACTCTTTTCATAAAGATTCTAAAACCTTTGTAAACGTACCAATACATGACGTCACATATCTAGTTACTTTTATTCAATTTTTATTAATGACGTGCATTGGCTGCTTGAATGATTTGGGTGTAGTATATACAGCACATATTTTTGTTGTTATTTATACTTTTGTACCAAATAAATACATTTTTATTGTAATTTAAATCATTTTTACCTCCCGCTACCCTAGGTAAGGGAGGTATAGGGATCGTGCTAAAAATCACATATAGAGATTTTAGTGAATAAGCACGTTTTGATGTCCCCAGAACCCGATTTTAACATTTTTACAATGATGTCTGTGTGTATGTATGTGTGTGTGTATGTGTGTGTGGATCTGGTGGACACGATTACTCAAATACTATCAATCAGAAAATTTTGAAATTTTGTATATTCATTCTACACTAATGTGGGAAGAGCTGATTAGTTTTCAGTGTATATCGGATAACCGATACAACTTGTACAAGTTTTTAACAGTTTTTCTTAAAAAAAATTCATTGAATATAATTTTTCAGCAACTTTTACTAATAATAATGAAATATAATGGTACAATCTTCAATACGATAATAGCATTTAGTAAATAACTCTAAATAACTTTCAATATAAATTTATAATATAATTTATTTTCATATATCATTTTGCCTATGCCTCAAACAAAAACAATATTTTAATAACAATTTGACATATTTAAACAAATGTCACTGTCAGGTTGCAACTACATTAAAATTAATAGTGAAACCGTGTTAAGGAGAATGTAGTAATAATATATGTATTTGAATCTAATAAAATTAAGGTTAGTAAAAATAATATATTTTCAATCGTACATAAATATTAGAATTACTATTGATTTGCTTCATTGGCTTCCAGAATACGGGTTTGAAAAGAGTAAAATAAAAACTGTTATGAGTGAATGTAAAAATATTTGAACATAATGATTGCTTTACTTATACTGCATGGTTAATTACCCAGCGGGAGGTTATGGGCTGGCCACATCAGATTTTTTCATCTTTGATCATAAAAATCAATGTTTTTTTATTTTAAAAAAATCAGTTAATTTAAATCAAGTTTTAAACTTAAACCAAATCATTTAAAAAGTAAATCATTAATGCGAATTATTATAAATTAACGTTGTTCCGGCTGTTATATTAGCAACAAGTAAATAGGTTTCGTTATAAATATCTATGCTGCAGGTATAAAGAAAACAACGCTGCATTACGTCTACACTAATTTCCAATCTCTATAACTGCATCTATTGGCGCGAATTGTGTTTGTTCTTGGTTAATACAAGTATAAACTATTACAATGTACGATTTGCCTCCAGTTTTGGGACAATGTAGAACCAACAGTAGGATATGAATGTGTCTGGGACACTCTAGTCCCCGGAGTAGAGAACGGGTTAAAACTTTGAAAGTTTACTTACAAATGATGCTTATCATATTATTGCATTACTTATTAGTAGTTACTGTATAAGACAATAATTTGTTTCTCTACTATTTTGAAACACATGTATTTGCGTTTTCGGTATAATTCATAATAAATAGCTATAAATTGAAATTATACCTTTAAGAAGTTTGCTGAACTCATTAGTATGTTGCATGAACAAGAATTTATAGAGTTAGAAGGCCGGTCTTTATTTAAGCACTTAAGTAGATACAGTTTCTCTGTAACTCCTACACGAAGCATGCAGCGGGAATTATTACTGTGTCATAGCCGATTCCGATTCATTCTGCTTTAGTTAGACTTACTAGAGTGCGTAATCCGTACACGTACTATAAGTTTATATTTTATTTTATTTTACTTCAACTTAAGAGATCGTTATATAACAATGAAACACTTTTCAATTACCTTTTCAAAGAATGACGGATGATAAATTATCCCAAGAAGATATGATGCCTGTAGAGGTAACTAACCACATGTAGAACCATATATCGACAACGCCGTAAAGCTAGGCCAGTAATAAAATACATATACAATAATAGTATATTATACGCCAAGGTTGAGAAGATAATCATTATTGACCCAGCGCCAAGATTGTAGACCGAGGGCGAAGACCGAGGGATACAAGGCGCCTGGTCAATAATGATCTTCTCAACTGTGGTTTATATACTATTTTTTTCACTACTAGCACATAAACCCTATTTGAATTTTTTTTATTGATAATAATCATTTTGACATTAATAATTACGTTACTTGTTTGTTAACATTCACAAAAACAAAGTAGGCTGCATTTGTTTTTATATCTGACGTTTCGCTCATTTCGCTGGTTTGTTAACCTCACTTATGAGTCTTGATTTGTTTTTGATTTAATTATTTAATAAAAAAAAAAACACTTTGTGCTGTTACAGTGAGCAGCGTAATTAGTTTATTATTATTTTTAAATGAATCAATTGAAATGTATGTACAAAAACAAAAAAGAAAAATGTGATTTATTCATTTCTACATCTACACATCTGTTTTACATCTTCACCAAAACAGCACAGCGGCCGGCGAGGTGAGGCGAGGCGGCAGCGTAGATCAGTTTAAAATTAAGCGGCAAATTTAAATTATATACTTTTCTTGAGTTTAATGAGAAAATAATATTTGGATTTGGAGGCTTGAGTTTGATTGAAAAGTGACAGTTTGCATTATAGACCAAGTTTAATAATAAATTATTATTGACCTAGGTTACCATGGTTACAAGCAAGCGGTAGTTAAAAACAATTTCTCATGTCAAATAAAAGTAAATAATAGTGGGTTCCTAGGCTAGTAGTGAAAAAAGTACATTATTACGATTCTTGGTGAAAGTGTTCTAATTTCTAATATCACATTTTAAATAATCTGTCCACTCAACCTAGTCAATACCTCCTGGAGGCTTCAGTGCATCACACTGATGAGCTTCAATAAGAGCGAAACGTGTCTGTGGTCCTGGTTGAGTGGACCAGTCCCTGAACGTGTCAATTATGATTTTTTTAAATATATTTTATTTACTTAAAACTTAGTCATACTACAATAGGGGATTCCACTCATATCAAATTTTTATATAAATTATATACATAATTATTTCTTCCCATATAACTGAGTTATTGACGCAAATATCTTTTGTATATGTCTTATGAGTTATTTTATAAACGCTAAAATATGTTTCACATTTTCAAAACGCACAGATTTTTCCTGGCTTGATAACGCTACCGAACCCGGCTTTCTTTTATTGGCCGACACTGTAAGCAGGCGTTCCCATCATCAAACCAGTGATTGTCAGACTGTTCCACTAGATTGTTTAGTTACGGGTTATGCGACTACAGCTACACACTATTATTTTTTCAAATACTTATATACTAATAAACTATAATTACAATATACAAAATTTAAGATAAGTGAAAGAAAAGAGAACCTCTGGTAACAGCAGCTGCTGAGAGAGAAAGCACGATATAATGCCATTGCTCTCCACTACTGGATTCGCTTACGTCGTAAGGCGGGAAACGGTGGATATCAAATATTTGCCATTTTTTCTTCCGTAAGAACCCGAATTAAAAAATCTGATGTGGCCAGCACATGACCTCCCGACAATTCCATGTTTAAAATAGCAATGAGCTTTAAGTAAAGTTTCACTTCCGATTGATCGTTTGTAAACAAAATCTACTTTGTTGTTCCTATAAAAAGAACGGTTTGTAATACGAAATTTTGGATTATATTTTATTATGTTTTTCCTGAAAAATCTGTTAGAGCTTCAAATTAAGTACTACATCCGGTTTATAATATATAGTCAAAATCTAATATGTTGTTTCAAATTATATAAGAGTATTAAATACCTACCAACTTTGCGAAGTTTTGGATCATTAATATATTTTAAGGAAAAATCGTCACACAATTATTGTCAAAATCATCACCAACTTCCTTATGCTCTAAAACGCAATCTGTGTAAATTCTTCGCCGTACATTATCCATTTCGTAAATGTATAGTTGCAAACTATTATTTGACACTTAGAAATCACGTTCTTATTGAGAGCTGTTCGATATACGAGCCCCCACAACTATAGGTTCGGACACTTTAATTTTTTCTCTGTACAGTTATATTTGAGACATAGATAATGAATAAAAAGAATAACATAAATAATTTTAAATACTATTACTAACAGGCTTACTTCTATGAACATTTTTAAAAGAAGAGAGTTTTCAATATTATTTTTAAAATATATTTTAAAAATATTGAAGAATTTGCTTGTCAACTAAATCTTCGGACGCTTCAGACCTACATTATTTTCATAAAGATATTGGGCAGAATAGTCTGTGGAAAAAAAATGAACTGTTTCTATGTGTCAATTAAATTGTTTCTACGTTTATTTTATAATCGTAATTGTGAATGGATGTGAATCATGGCTCGTGGAATAGCAACAAACGTGGAAATTCGCAATATTATTAAAAAATTGCATTTTAGTGGTATAAGTGGAAGAAAAATATCACGAAATCTTAAGTTACCTGTGTCTACAGTTGCTGATATTATAAAAAAAATATTGTTCGCTTGGCTCAATTAAAATAGGCAAAAGTACAGGACGAAAACGTTTAATAACTGATAGAAACATTCGGACCTTAATTTATATTACTAAAGAAAATCGTCGCAGTAGTTTGCGTGAATTAAGTAAATTATGGTCAGAAAGAATAAATAGGATTGTATCAACCGAAACCACACGAAAATATCTCAGAAAACAGGGATACAAATTTTATAAGGTATGTTATTATTCTTATCTTAATTTCAGTAAATGACTAAATTTATATGTCATGAAACAGGCGAAAAAAAAACCATTATTAACCACTTCCCAAAAACAAAAACGATTAAATTGGGCTAAGGAAAGACGTAATTGGAAACAGAAACAATGGGACATTATATTATTTAGTGACCAATCCAAATTTGATGTATGTGTTGGTGATATGCGAAAAAGAGTCATAAGGAACAAGTCTGAAGCTTATCATAAAGATTGCTTGAAAAGGACTGTTAAATTTCCTGCTAGTGTCATGGTTTGGGGCGTCGGAAAATTGCACTTCATTAATGGCATTGTAAACTCCCAGAAATATATAGAGATATTGAGAACCAGTCTAATCCCATCAGTTGAAACATTAAGTGACAATGGCGAATGGACGTTTCAGCAAGATGGTGCATCTTGTCATATGGCTAAAATGACTAAAAATTGGTTTAATGAAAATAATATTAACGTTCTTGAATGGCCATCGAGTAGTCCGGATCTCAATCCCATTGAAAGTCTATGGGGAATCATGAAAAGAAAATTACGTAGTGATCCTCAAAGAACCGTTGATGGATTGAAGACAAAAATCGTTGAAATATGGAATTCCATAACACAAGAAGACTGTAAAAAGTTAATAAATTCAATGCCATTTAGATTAAATGCTGTTATTAAAGTTAAAGGTGATGTTACGCAGTATTAGTGCCACTAATTGGAAGTGTGTCCGAAGATTTAATTGACAAGTAATTTGTATATATATTTTTTTCAATAAATACTTAAAATAAAAAAAGCACATACATCAATGAATAATTTTCTTAAAATTAAGAGTGTAAGTTATAGTATTTAAAATTATTAATACAATGTTTATAAATTTATTATGTATTATGCAAAATCTACTACAATGATAAAAAAGGAAGTGTCCGAACCTATAGTTGTGGGGGCTCGTATAATGCTGCAAACATCAAACTTAAATCGAATTATCTTGTATATCTAATATTTATGTATGATGGAAAATATATTATTTTTACAAACCTTAATGCCATTAGAATCATATTTAAACTACTAAATTCTTCTTAACACGGTTTCATTATTAATTTTAATAAAAACTGCTTCGTGACAGTGACATTTGTTTAAATGTGTCAAAATTTGTTATTAAAGTATTGTTTTTGTTTGACGCAGAGGCAAAGTGATGTACAAAATAAATTATTTTATAATATAATATAAAGTTATTTCAAGTTATTTACTAAATGCTATTATCGTAGAATGGGGGATTACGCCATTTTTTTTTTATAATTTCATCTGAAAATATTAGGAAAACTAAGACTATTGATGTAAATCCGGTGAAAAAATTCCTATTAATAAGCGAGTTATGGTCTCCCGAATTTTGAAAAGATGGACGTGACGTCACATTTATGTGTTTTTATATCAAACTGTTTTCATCATGGACCTAAATGTTCTTGAAATATATGCTATTTTAAGTTATATTTACATAAAAATAAATGAATATTATAACACTGTATCAGTCTACATACTTTATAATTACAGGTGTATTTAAATTATTAAGTTTAATGCAAGAAATTTATGTTAAAATAAAAACTGTTTGAAAACTGCTGTACAGGAATGTTAGCCCCTCCTTTCGAATTTGAATTTCTTAACTTCCATTGGTAGTAATCCCCACCTCTCCTAACATGCTATTTGTAATGCATGTATAGGTGGTCTCTCGGCCGCTAATCAAAATATTTTCATATTAGTGTCGAAGCGCTATAACAAAAAACCCTTTATTTCCGAAATATCTCAATTATACCATTTAATTTTCTTTATTAATATTCACTATTCAGCATATACATTCTTATTTTTTTACTATTTTCCTTTAATTCAATTGAGCCGTAATCCCCCATTGAAGATTGTGCCATTATATTTAATTTGTATTGGTGAAAGTTGCTAAAAAATTATATTCAATGAATTTTTTACAAGAAAAACTGTTAAAAGCTTGTATAAATGATACTTCCGGTTATCCGATATACACTAAAAACTAATGAGCTCTTCCCACATTAGTATAGAATGGATATACAAAATTTCAAATTTTTCTGATTGATAGTATTTGAGTAATCGTGTCCACATGATCCACACACACACACACACAGACACACACACAGACACACACACATACATACCTACAGACATCATTGTAAAAATGTTAAAATCGGATTCTGGGGACATCAAAACGTGCTTATTCACTAAAATCTCTATATCCGATTTTTAGCACGATCCCTATACCTCCCTTACCTAGGGTAGCGGGAGGTAAAAAAAAAAGAAAAATTAAGTCATTTCTGAATTTAAAAATACTATAACATTTAAAAAAATTAAAAGTCGTGGAATCCCCCATTATTCATAAAAATCCAACGTTTCAGTACCAATGTAAGAAAAGTAAGAAGTGTATACCGACACGTTGGTTTTGTAAACATAAATGCTGTTGACTAAGATTTCGAGTAATTGGTAACACCCAAATCACATCCAAATTCGAGAAATTTATCCCTTAATTCTACTTTTATGACCCTCCACTGAACAAATTGTAACTATTTTGTAAAAGATTTAGGTGCAGGCATGCCAGATAGAAATAAAATTGGCCTACAAATTAATTGTCATGGATCATATATCATTACATGTGTATATTTGAAACAGTTGATCATCTCGACAGACGCCAAATATTTCCAATTTTAAATGGCACAAAAGTGACCCCTGTGGTGCACTCTACACACCAGCTATGAGTGCCCGTGCGGTAAGCACCCACACGGTAAAATATATCGTCATCATTACCGATGTCTACATGTGTTGTAGATACTGGCACACCCAGAAATGGATAATATGCCGTGATGATATATTTATTTATTTATAGTTGATTATGTTAACAACATTCTCGATTATCATCAATGTTTATTCAATATTAGTTGTAAAATGAAAGTATTGTTTCTCTAAAGGCCTATTTATAATGAAGTAACGCAAGCGGTAACGCAGTTGCAGTAAGGTAACGCAAAAGATAAATGTACGGTATAGCATATACCGTTTTATAATGAAACGCAACGCAGAGCCGGAGAAGTAACGTAACGCAACGCCAAAGCTGACCAACTTTCATCTTTCTACGTTACTTTTGTACCTGTAGCCAATCAGAATTCAGTGTTTCAGTTTTACTATAAAAATCTGTATTATCGATATGTTCCTGAACTGTCAAAATTACATAATAAATTCTACATTTTATGGTTAGACCGGTTAGATTTTCAAAGCGATACGAAGAATAATTATGGATGATAGGAAATCGAATTAATCCAGAATCACCGAGCCAGAAACAGTATTGCCGCAGCTATATCGTCGTCACTGTCCATTTCTAATCAAATTATTTTATACATTTATTTATGTCATGTGTCATAAAGACTATAAATAAAAGCGAGTTGAATTTCAACAATATATACAGAATTCTTTTGATTGGTTAGAAATGCTGTCTTCGGCGTTATTATAAATCACATATTTTGTGTTTACGTTACTGCTTACGTTGCGTCGTTGCGTTGCGTTTTACGTTACTTCATTATAAATAGGCCTTTACAGTCGGAGCGACGCGCCGATATATGCCTTCTGTCACGTGGACGCTCCAATTCAAAATAAATGCGAAAGGAAGAGGGAGAAGACTTTATAATAATAAAACAACAAATGAAAGTGTTTTTAACACTCTATAAAACAAATAACAATAAATAGAAACCACGTCTATAAAGAAGTCATAAGCTTGAACAAGAATTGATATAATTAGAACTAGAAGTAGCGTTTGTGTATTTAAGCAGTTAAATGTAGTTGCGAACTGAAAATGAATCTGTGCAATCGACGGATGAGCTTAGCCTAGCCCCGTAGTCAGTGCGCGGCGCGCAGCTGAGAGCGAGAGCGAGAGGTTGAGCGGGCGAGAAGTACGGCGAACTTGTAAATGGTGAAACTTTGTTGCTTGCGCGAGACGCCAGCGCGACTACGGCGGGGCACGGCGCGAACGAGACGAGGACCCCAAAACGCAGTCTGTAAACTCTGCAGGGTCGAGGTGTCATCGATCGGCCTACGGACATACCCTGGGCGATACAGGGAAGCCCCCGCTGCCTTGCCCTTCCATTCCCTGCCCTGCTTTATCATTCTTCCAGCCTTGCTCCTGCTGCCTGTCTTACGGCATCGCATGGCCTTTGCTACTTGATTTCTGCTGCAAACCAACCAGTGCCGGCGACACCGTTCTTCTCACCATCAACAAACATTCCAGAAAAATTTAAATCTTTTTTTATGTTCTAAGAACTATCACATCGCAAACTTTTTCTTTTGTACGCTAAAAAGATTTTGTTTTTAAAACTTTTAAGTTCTTATTTCTTATCAGTTTGAAGAATTGCATTTTAATTTGCATTCTCGCATTCTGGCATTTAAATGTTGTTGTTGTTGTTGTTATTTAGCTCATTACCAATTAAATTAATTATTAATTTTATTTACGTTTTTATGTAATGGGGTATGTGACCAAAATGGAATTTCAATATATGGGTCTTAAAATATTAAAATCACTATAGATTCACATTATAATAATACTTTTATTTTACCTCTCTCTCGCGAATGAAACGCATATAAACAATAATTTTGGGCGTTTTAGATGCAGATTTTAATTCTGACCATTTTTCGTATTTACATTTTTGTTTACAGCCATATGAAAATTTCAGGTAATATTAACGATAAAACAAAATCCTCTCGAATAAACATAAAAAATGCATGGGACACACTGGACACTGGGTGATTTCATTAAAACTAGAACTATTATCATAAAACGATAAAAAGGCTCTAAAGAACTATAAATAATTAATGTAAATACTATCATAAATCAAAATTAAAATACATTCTGTCACTGTGTGCTTATTTAAATATTACCTACATAATAGTATGTGTGTGTCTCTCTCTCTCTCTGTGTGTGTGTGTGTGTGTGTGTGTGTGTGTGTGTGTGTGTGTGTGTGTGTGTGTGTGTGCGTGCGCGTGTGCGTGTGTGTGTGTGTGTGTGTGCGAGCGTGTGCGTGTGTGTGCGTGTGTGTGTGTGTATGTGGAGGGACGATTCCTCATAAATTATAATACTTAAGACTAATTTAACTACGTATTCCTTAATTTGACATTAAATTGGACAACCGGAAGTAGTACTTTCTTAAAAAAAATCTTCTAAATATTATTTTTAGGAAATATATATTTATAATTTTCTATCTCTAAATTTATAGAAGATATAATAAAAATGTTCAATGTATTTGATAGAGAATTTTATATTCTATGTAATATAATAAATTTCCTAAAAGTAATATAAATAATCCATTGTATAATGAATCAAATAGCCCATGGAAACCAGCTGATAAATTAAAATGTTTGTACTCGACATAAATGTCAGCGTCAAAAATCCTGGGACATTAAGGCTTTTTCTGGGAAGTACATTTAATATTTCTTATTTTATCATTAATTAAATTCGTACTTGGGCAAGTCGAGATATAATAGTAATTATAATACTACGCTATTGTTGTAGCAAGGAAAAGACTCCATCAACATTTAAATTTGATATAAAAAGAAAGGAGATTCATTTATAAGTATGTACAGTATCAGTGTTCAACTAAACACGCGATTGCTGTACATATATTTCATTGTATACCCTTCAGAAATACCGCCAATCTCCTCAATGAATTGGAAGAATCTCGAACATTTAGAAGGGTAGGAGGAAACTTGTTCATAGAATGAATTGAGAAAAGAAGAATAGATGTAATTAGAATTTTTGTGTGTACCAGAAATGTTAAATGCAATACCTACATATATAGCCTAATATGAAAATGGCGAGAGGTATTGTGCTGGCCACAACATATTTTTTTTAATACAAAAGGAGTTAGATAATAATGGTTGGGTTTGTTAGATCTGATACTGCTCTGCTGAAATAGTGTAAATATTATTATGTTACATTACAAATCTTTAAAAATTAAAGCTGCAAAGAAATTAAGAACTGCATCTAGAATTTTCAGTGGAAGATTGCATTATTGATTTACCCCATATTTAAGGTCAACAACTGTTGGCTTAGTGTTCATGTATAAATACTATTTAGCATTTTTAAAGTTGACTGGAGAGCCAGTAAAACGATAAAAACCAACAGAAACGAATGATATTTTCCAGTCAGAAGCAATCAGTCAGTATGTGCTATATATAACAATACGAAGAATAGTATTCTAATATTCTAAAAATAAAGCAATGTTATGAAATGACAATTTATATTTGGGAAGACTTGTATTTTATTTTTTCAGTTGTACTTTTTACCACTGAACTACATTCCATAATAAATATCAAACACCTGTTGCTTTATTGATATGTACGTTTTATTAGCTGTGATGTACGTGTATAAGGCACGTTTCATTTATTATTATAATTTATTACAATACTCAAAATATTTTATTATCAGCTAAAGATAAAATGTTAAATATATTTCCTGAGTTTTTCTAATTATTATTATGTTTGAATAATAAATGTGCTATATACACGAACATATAATAAATTCAAGTTTTTGTCTTTTAGCCTATTATAAAATATTTTACGACGTTACCAAAATTGGTGCTATAATTTGTAAGAAACGATATTTTTATTGTACAGCGCAGAAAATTTTATTTATTGAATTAACATTAACCATTTTTATATTTTCAAATTAGATTTGATAATAGCGTCACGAAATTACTAGGTATATACGGTATACTAATTTCTTTTTAAAAAATCTGTTGTCGCCAGTACAAGACCTCTCGCCATTTCCATATTAGGCTATATAAGTATTGTACATATTTGACATTTCTGATACACACAAAAACACATATCTTCTTTATATATTTTTATATTTTTTAATTCATTCTATTCACTCTTATTCTTCTAATGTTCGAGATTTTTCCAATTCATTGATGAGATTGGCGGCATTTCTGAAGGGTATATGTATCTATAATTATAAATATTTAATTATTAATAAAATAAGAAATATTAAATATACTTCCCAGGAAGTCTTCAGTAATGTCTCTGGCTTTTTGACACTCACATTTATCTGTCAATTACAAACATTTTAATTTTTTCACTTGTTTTCCATGGGCTGCAAGATAAATTTACACCTCATTATTTTATGTATTTATATGTCTCTATCTTTAACTTCATAGACGATACAATAAAAATTTTAAATGTATCGGATAGAGATTTTTATATTCTTTAATATTAGTTAAATAATATTTAGAAGAATTTTTTAAAGAAACTTACTTCCGGTTGTCCAATTGTTACCAAAATCTAACCAGCTCTTTCTAGGAAACTGCATTTAAATATATTTATAGTATAATATACTATAAAGTCTTATAGTATTTGAGAAACCGTGGTTCCAACATCCACACATACACACGGACATTATCGTAAAAATGTTATAATCGGATTATAGGGACCTTGAAACCTGCTTATCCACTAAAATCTGGATATTCGATTTTTAGCATGATTCCAATACCTCTCTTAGCGAGAGGTAAAATTGTAATGTGTGTTGCTTAATTGTATTTACGTGCGAATAATAATTAAATATCATTGTAAACGTAATATACGTCCAGTTTATGGTATTGAAATTTCGGTATAGGGCACACCAACTAGGATTTCAAAAGGGAAAAATTATACACTTGATAAAAAAAAATAAGATAAAATCGAATGACAACACCACATGGCCAATCGTCAAGATATATGTCGTATTAAATGAGGGATAATGGTAGTTATTATTTATGTGGATGACTTTTGCGTCACGAGCCGTAGGCGAGTGATGCAAATCATCCGAGTGAATAATGACCATAATTTCGAATATAATGCTAAATTTTTTTACTCCTATAAATTTGTAAATAACTTGAATAAATATTTTAGAAACAACTTTACAAATTCACAATTTATTGGAACAATATTTATCAAACTGAACAATAAATTGTTTTTTGATTTACGATATTAAGTGGCGATTGGCGTGAAAATGTATTGTAAAATTTCTACAATAAGCTGATTTCACATTTATTAAAAAGTAGTATTTTAAATGCAAGTTTATGCAATATTTTATCACAGTAATAACAAAAATAATAATAATTTATTGTTATTGACGTAAATAATTAAACAAAAAGATTGGCGCCAGAAAAATTCATGAACTAGAGAACATACAACACGTCATTAAGCCAATGGGAAAACGTGAATAATTGATTTCTGGTGTTGTGATTGGCTGAGAAGAGTGTATTATGAATTATGGCTAATATAATTAATCGAAAAAATAATGGGGATATATTTTTACAGGAGTAGAAAAACGGATACATATATTTTCAAATTCAGTACTTCAGTAGTGCCAACGTTTTGTGAAAGAAATGAACTACAATTACTTTAAACAAATTAAAAATGCGTTAAAAATATTATATAATATAAATAAATATATAAATAATATAATAAATATTATATCTATAATCTGTTTATTCTAGATTAATTTTAACATTTAATATGACTCTTGTATTCTTCGGAAACAGTGACATGTAGGTTATATTCTAAACTGGAAACTTTTACATATATTTGTAACGTGAAAGGCGATGTCATGGAAAGAAGAATGTCGCTGAAGGCCTAAATTGGCTTGTCCAAGTTTATTATTATTGTTTTATATTTATATCAGAAATTTGAAAATAGCAATTCCGTAATTTTTTATTCTTTGAAATAATGCACAGTAATAGATACAATTATTGTTAAAGTTTTAGCGCGAAAGTTGAGACATCTGCGTCACTGCCGCATGCGAAGTGTTAACCGAACCGAAATACGTTAGTGTGCAAATGCATTCTACATGTCATTTGTCAATACTATTAAACGTCAGTCGTGTCTTTGTCTAAACTATAGTCACGTCAGCATCACTAATTGACATAAATTCAGTTATAAACATAATGTACTGTTGAGTTTTTCATTAATAAAAAAGTACAATGTTTCGTATTTTAGAAAAATTATATTTCAAGATTGTGGAAAACATCATGTTTAGCACACGTGAGCATGTCTTTTTCTCACTTTTCCAAACGGGTGAGACATACTTTGTTCACTTGTACTAAAAATAGCTATAATATAAATAAATATATCCCCACACACTCATTGCAGAGTGCATCACAGTGGTCACTTTTGTACTATTTAAAATTCTATATAATTTTGACGTCAGTCGGGATCGAAGTCAGAACCCCAGATTCACGAACAGACGACACTCATGCATAATGCATACGGCCAATAATAATATTTATCCACTTCTGTTGAATTATACATCTATTATGTTTTTTTTTTTTTTTTATCAACAGGTTATGTATGCATCTCTCGGGGAAGGTTTAAATACATGAAACATTAATCTATGATAAAAGAAAGCCGAGTAGTGGCGCTTTTAGTAAAGTTGATGAGAAAACGGCCGTGCGAATACTTTCTTGGGTGCCTAAACCGATAAAGATATATATGCAAACATTGTATGGAAGAATTATTATTGAGTTTAAAAAGTTCTAAAAAGTTCGCGCCAGCATATACGTATCTTTAAATGAAATCCCATAATAAGCGTTTTTATGTTATAGTTTGCAGTTAAAAAACAACATTAAACTTACGAATCGTTTTTAAAAAGAATTAGTTAATCGTTATCAGAATAAATTGTTTATTCAGCTTAAATATAAAATGTAGATCAAATATGTTAATTGCAAGATGTAATTTGTATTTATAGTTGCAGTGTGTTAGCCGACTGATGGAGCACAATACATTTGATGATAAATTAAAAATTGCTACCTGACGAAGGATTAAAAATATTTAAAATATTTGTAGAAACTGTTTAGAGTCACTGAAACATCGTTCAATCTTATGAATTGCATAAAAATTTAAATAAAGTTTAAGGACTCCTGTTATACCAACTAAATATACAGGGTGTTAATTAAAAAGCGAGCCATAGGCGTTTAACATGGGAAATCAGTTTTCCTTGCGCAAAACTTCCCATTTGATTTTAGACAAAATTGTTTCAAATAAATGTTGTTGACCATTAAATTCTACACTCAGATAACTTATCAGATTTTATTTTGCATGCGTAGTAACCATCAAAAATTAATTTGAAGTGATAGCCATGGAATTTAAACGAAATTACAAAAAAATGGATATATTATATTCTACACCCTAAAAATATTTTGTTTTCATAATCTACATCTAAATCACTGCACAAATTTTATTTATTTTTATTTTGTAACCTGCAAAATCGAAATTCTGACAAATCAGACCATATGTAATTCTTTGTAATTTTGTTTAAATTCCATGGAAATTTCATATTGGATTTTACAGCTTTGTTAAAAAATATGTAAAATAAAGTATGATTAGTGATTTGAGTGTAGAATTTAATTTATTTGAAACATTTTTGTCTAAAATTAAATGGGAAGTTTTGCGCAAGGAAAAACTGATTTACCATGTTAAACGGCTATGGCCTGCTTTTTTATTTAATATAAGTAATAAGCATTCTATGTGTGGGTTTGTATTATTTGTAGCCAGCTAGAAAATCATAAATTAATGGTAAAAGCAAAAATTGTGACAACAGTGGGGTATGTAACCTTGATTAAGTTTACCGAGTATCTACTTTTTTTCTGAACATAGCAAATACAAAGTTAAAATTTAACAAATAAAAGTTGCTCAGAATTAAATATAACATCTAGTGAGCTCAAAATTATAGGTCAAATATCTATGTATCTCGTGAAAAATATTAAATAATTTAAACAGTTTTTTTAAGTATATTAAAGTAAAACAAATTGTCTTCTTAAATAAATTATGATTTTCGGGTTTTACGGTATGACAGTTGTAAAATAATAATTGTTAGAGTGTCTAAAATATTGCTGAAAGATATCTTTCCATGATTAGCGAATCCATACAATCCTTTAATCTCAATTATACGATACAGTATGTAGTATGTATGTATGATAATTAGTTTTCGCAGAAAAATGTTTATTTCTATTTCGGAAATACCACAGAAATAAACGTATGTGAATAAATTGTTAAATGATTTATCTCAATGAATTTACCTCAAAATAGAATTTTTGTTAATAATTAGATGAGAAATGCAAACGGTGTATTTTTCATTGAAAAGGAAGTTTAATATTTTGTAAATATTTAGTTACTTTTAATTCTTGTTAAAAGATTAAAATAGTTATTTTGTAGTTATTTGTAACAAATTGTGTATATTGGTACAATTTTATTTCTATTTTTTGTGCAGTTTTCTTGTTTTTGAGATGTGACCGGAAATTTTGTAATGTATAATTATTCTGTTGTATCCTTAAGATGTTTTGTTAATACTTCAATATGTTTACATTACAATCTGATTTATTCATTACGATGTAAATTTATATTATGTCAATTAAATAATAAATTTTATTTAAAGTACACATTTGGAAACAGTTTAAGAGCCACTGGGAATTTCTTCGTCTTGTTTGTATAAAAAATTAATGCGACACAAAAACAAAACAAATTTCAAGTTCATAATATAATCTAGAGATCACTGGAAATACTGGAAGAAAATGTCAAGAATTTGACTGACGAACTGATTTATGCCGCGTGACAAAAATCTTTGTAAGAGAAAATTGAGAGTTATGCTAATTAATGATGCACTATGCACACTATGTTATTGAGTCATAGTTATTTAAAAATATAAACATATGCAAGTGTTTTGATCATTTTGAATCATCTGTATGATAAATGTAATATAATCGTAAGATGTGTGTGATTGTTATGGATGATCCTTGGTTTGTCGAGCAGCACAACGCGGCCAAATATTCACATTAGCTCCTCTGCGTAGCTCCGGCCACTGCCCTACTGCCTAGTCGACACCCTTGCTTCTCGATCTCTGTCTGCGAGCACTGGACATCGGACAATCAATAAATACCTGGTAGGGGAACACCCACAATAAGATGACGCATCATTGTTGGAGCACACGCTGATTTCTTCCTTTCTAATTCAATCCAATACACATATACTTGTTATATTTATAGTTATGTATATGTAACGTAACAAGTAAACGCATTCCACGTCAACATCGTAGGCCACCCCCTCCCCTGTTGCGCCGTGTAATTAAACTGTATTGCGGAGATTAAAGTTTCGAAAAGAAAGCTTGGAAATTAAATACAAGACGAGGATAAAATATAAGCGCTCAAGTTAGACAAGGAAACAAGTTTCCTCGACAACTTTACCGAGTCTTAAACTTTTAACTAGACTCCCGACATGGCAAACTTTGGTTGCGAACTAAAACTTCTTCGGTGTTACAAAAGTGTAAGTTTATATACTTATGGACAAAAGTTAGTTTAGGGGGAACTGTAGATCGATAGAACAAACTTTGCAAAGTTATATGGCCTCCAACAGTTGAGTTTTAGCTTTTAAAAACTTTATATGTCTGGTTTTAGCAGAGGTTTTAACTCTAATTTTTGTTTAATGTGGTTACGTCACGAATATGCGCCATTTCCCGTCTTTGACAAAACCTTTTATTGGTTTTTGTTTTTGTTGTTGTGAATGGAATTTAATTGTGTACCTTTGCAAGCGATATAATGCAAGATAATAATATGTACTGTTTTGTTACTAGGTCGTCTTCATGCGTCACTATGGAGTATACAGTCAGTCGCGAAGTGTAACTTAGCAGCGCAGTCGAAGACAAGAGTCCGTGGAACAGCCACAGCAGTAGGTTAGGATCGCAACGCAGCTAGCCGTCAGCCGCCGCCGCCGCTCAAGTAACGACGACGACGGCCACTAGCTCACCTTCCCCTGTTTTTTCTTCCTTGGTTGTTTGTTATTGTCTTTGACACAAAGACCGGCGAATTGTGGCTTCATTGTATGCCTGTTCGATAGATTGATAGGGCGCATCGTGCACCAATGGACAAACGTAAAATGATGGCAAAAAGACCACGCGTTGAAAACTTACGCGGCCCGATTTCAGCCAATGGGCCGATGCAAACACGACCTTTAGTCGCGCTTCTCGATGGACGGGACTGTTCGATCGAAATGCCGATTCTTAAAGACGTCGCGACCGTTGCTTTTTGTGATGCGCAAAGTACTAGTGAGATCCATGAAAAAGTGTTAAATGAAGCAGTGGGTGCACTCATGTGGCACACGATCATTCTCACGAAAGAGGACCTTGAAAAATTTAAAACCTTAAGAATTATAGTTCGTATCGGTTCGGGCGTTGACAATATAGACGTGAAAGCAGCTGGTGAGTTGGGCATCGCTGTATGTAACGTGCCGGGCTACGGCGTCGAGGAGGTCGCCGATACCACGCTGTGCCTCATTCTCAACTTATACCGCCGAACGTACTGGCTGGCGAACATGGTACGCGAAGGCAAGAAGTTCACCGGACCGGAACAAGTGCGAGAAGCAGCACAGGGCTGCGCACGAATACGTGGAGACACGCTGGGCATCGTGGGCTTGGGACGCATCGGATCCGCCGTAGCGTTACGGGCCAAAGCGTTCGGATTCAACGTCATCTTCTACGATCCCTATCTTCCCGATGGCATCGAGAAGAGTCTGGGGCTGACACGCGTCTACACGCTGCAAGACCTTTTGTTCCAGAGCGACTGCGTGTCCCTGCATTGCACGTTAAACGAGCACAATCACCATTTAATAAACGAATTTACCATCAAGCAAATGCGGCCGGGTGCGTTCCTTGTGAACACAGCGCGCGGAGGGTTAGTGGACGACGACGCACTCGCTACGGCATTGAAGCAAGGCCGCATTCGCGCTGCTGCTCTGGATGTGCACGAGAACGAGCCATATAACGTGTTTCAAGGTCCGCTGAAGGACGCGCCTAACTTGTTGTGTACGCCACATGCTGCATTCTACAGTGACGCCAGTGCCACCGAGCTGAGGGAGATGGCTGCCAGTGAGATCCGCCGAGCCATCATGGGCCGCATTCCAGACTGCTTGCGGAATTGCGTCAACAAGGAATACTTTATGGGTCCAGGAGCGTATCCTGAAGGTAGTATTATTATAATAGTGTTATTTAGATGTAGAGTAAATGAGAGCAATAATAAATGTGTAATGTCTAGTATCACCTGCTGGTATCAATGGAGGCTACTACACAGGCACGCTGCCAGTCCAACAAGCACATTCGACGACGCCGCACGAAGCACCGCATTCGGTGGCGCAGACGCCAGCAGCGCCCACGCCGCAGCCCGCGCCGCCCGCCGTCCCGGTACTGCCCCACACACTTGTGAGTACTGCCGCCGCCGCCGCCGTCGCGGCCACCACGAACGGCAAGTCCACGGACGCCGAGCGGCAGCCGCCAGCGCAGTGAGTCTCGGCCACGGCCTGCCGCTCGTCGTTGTCGTCGCCGTCGCGTAGCCAGTCGGTGTCGGTGTACTAGTGTACTCTGTTGGCTGCTGTACGCTAAATTAGTGTTGATGATGTTGCAGCCACTAAGCACACCCGATCCAGCCAACCACCACGCCCCTAAACCCGAGTCGTCTGAAGTCCACTAACACTGTCGCAGCGAGCGAGAGAGTTGACAGAGCGTAATTTACATACAAACAGACAGACGTTCATTGCACCCAGCATATTCAAACAGAACATGTTATTTTTACATTAGCCAGGACATTGTAGTTTAAGTCATTTTTGTTTTATTTGCTACTTAAGGTAAATTCTATTGATTCATTTACATTTGATTGCATCATTCAATTCAATGAGGTATACATATCGTAATACATTTGGTGAACTAGCCACTTGTTTTTGATACATCACAAAATCATTTCATTATCGGTTGCTGTATAGCGGGCGCTGCGGGCGGATGTAAATTTTAAATGTGTGCTCGGATGTACAATGTGAACAAAACATTGAATATGCGAGCTGTTACCGCCATCTCCGCTGTTACGTTGTATAGATAGAGAAATTGAAAAAGAAATGAAATTCACACTCGTGTTTTGTAAAATATCTAAGAGAACGGTACATGCTTTCATTTTTATTTTTTAATTTCTAAGAGAATTATTTGAAAATATCGCAAACAAAAGACCTAAGCTCCCGCGTAGAGTGTCAAAAGAAGCTATATTTCGTTCGAGAATCATTATTTTATTGTCTGTTATAACATTATAAAGTCAAAATGAACGAAGATGCTCTACTCGGTCTCTGTTTGAACTTGAGCTTGCCTCACTCGTTGATTGCGATATTTTTTATTACAAAATATAGTTATATATAATAAAAATAAGGACCGATTTCATAGAGTTTTTTATACCCATTAACAGAACAGCCGACACATTGGTTCTTTTTACATGAAGACTAAACAATTAAATATTCTACATACAAATTCATTTATTGATTAGTATACAAAGCTCTTTGAAAGTAATCTCAGATAACTTTCTTATTATATGAAGTGCGTTTTCCACTTAACGAAACCTGTGTGGTATTTTTACCGTAAAAGTATTCACCTTTATTTAAGAATGAGAATAACTCCGTGTTCTATTTTTGAATAAATGTAAAATTTACCTCTCATTAAAAAGCAAAAATCATAACATGTTGAATGAACACTATAAACTAAGGTGAATATTTCTATAAAAAATGCAGTTTTTGTGTGTATGTCGACAACAAATCAGCCCAACATTTTGTTTTATTTCATATAGGAAAAAAATAAACTACTATATAAGTATATTATATATATTGAAAAAGACTTATGTTTATATATATATACACGTATATATAATACACAAGTGAATGATTCATAAACTCAAGTGAACAGAGAGGAGTGAGGTGATAAAAAGTGCGTGTAACATGATTATTTTTTTTGTGAAAATGTAGAATTTTTAGTAACTTTTAGTGATATTTGTGTTTGTTTTCAGTAAGCAGTGAATCAGACCCGTTTTAATTTTTTTTGTAATATATGTCCATGCATATTTTTGATTTGAAATTTTCAATTAATATTGTTTTATTTAATAAGTTGAACATTCCAGTTTATTATTAAATAGATGTATTTTTCAGTTGGGATATAAAATTGTATAATATTGTAAAAATTGTCTATATTTTTATGTGTAACATGTATCTGTTACAACTGTGTTGCAGAAAAAATATTTTGCTCTGAGAAAAAGTAAAGTTTACATGTTTATTGATTATAATTACTATATAATTAATAAATATATAGTACCAAAAGTAAAATTTCAAACCAAAAATGAGCATTGATGTGCATACAAAACTCAGCATAAGACAACATACATTACAGTAAGAACTGTAGGGCTATTGGACTTCCACAAAATTTTGAAATAAATCTCTAATATTTAAACAGAAGTAAATTTTATTTTAATATTTACACATTTCTGGTTTTAGCAAGATCGGCTGCAATTAAGTTTCGCAGATAATAAATATCTTCTGTTGTTTCAAATGGATTTGCCAGTCGTTGACGAATAGAGCCTCTGCTTCCTATAGGGTTTCCTCCTAATTCCATTTGAATGTGCATTAAGGATTTACCTTTTATATCAATGACAAACATAGTTATAAATATAAAACCAACGATAGATATACCCATTAAAATCCATATTGACGCGTATGTTGCCAGGTGTAATTTACAGTAAAAATATAAACGTGCAACTACAAACAATATAATCCATTGAAGAACAATCATTATTTTTCTTAAAAAGTCATAAATCTGACACGGTGTGTACGCATAAAGTGTTATTTCTGGACATAAATTCATACCTATATCATAACTAACGCCATACATAGTAAAAAATATTAACATGCATCCATTTATAGGTACCACCACATAATTCATAGATGAAAGAAAGCATATTAAACCCAACACAAATAATAGTATTGAAACGAGAACCATACTAATCATCATTGGTTTCCGAACTCCAAAATTTCCATATATGTGATAAAAGCATGCAAATAGCCGACTTATCAACCATAATATCGTCACTATTATAGTGTCTGTTTGTTGACTAAAAGCAGTATCCGATTTAGCGATAATTCGATTACTGTCCATTAGGAATACATAATAACCAGTACATATTTTAAAAAACTGAAGACAAATAATTATTATTATAGCTTTAATAACCACTTTAGAGGATAACATATATTTGTTAGTGTCAAATCCAAAATTTAAAAAATGTCTTTGTTGTCTGACCATATTTAATTCATATCCTACTCTTTCTTTGCCCATATAAAATTTCAAGGAATTTTCAGCTCGAGTTACACTTTTAAGAATAAGAAAATGAGGAGAATCTGGTAAAGTCAAAACAATAGCGGCAAAAGTTATGGACTGAAGAGATAATATTATGCACAACCATGTTCTGTCTACAAGTGGAGAAATTATATCCATTGACAACGCTCCTAAAATTATAAAACTTCTAAAAACTGCGAAAAATATTTTAATAGTGTTTCTATGTACACATTCAAGGAGGAAAATTTCACCAGCAAAAAGATAACTGGAGGTGCAAAACGAAGCCGCTAGTACACAGCCCCAATAGAAATTGTACGTTTCCGATACAGCAATTAAAAACCAACATAGAATGAGCAATATTGTAGATACTATTAATGTTTTCTTTGGACCCATTCTGATGGTTGAAATTCCCCATATGCCAACTCCTATCGCTGTGCCCAGGGGTGCAACACATGCAATCCAATTATGAAGAAGAGAAATTCCATGATGTTCAAATTGTTTTATATGTTCCAAAGCTGCTTCGTTCCAAACAAGGATTTGTCCATAAGAAAATGAACCAATACACACTATAAAAATTCGTTTAAATGCCAATTTTAATAATAAGTCTGTAATTTTAACTTACTTGCGAAAGTTAAAGTAATTTGAGAATACAACGATCCTAATTCTTTGCGTATCGGGTGCTGAATAAAGAAATTGTTTAAAGTTTCTGTGGGATTTGCAGACATTTTAAAATGTATATGCTATATTTATTTTTAAATAAACTTTTCGTATTCATGTAAATGTCATTTTTGACAATTTCAAATAATGACAGAAATATTTGTTCCATTTAAATATTTTTGTAAATATGCTTCCCTGCAGTTCTTTACATATTATTTTTATTTTGACATAGTTTTTTTTAAAAAGAATTATTTCTTTTGAATATCCCGCCAAATTACATTACATTTGTATAACCATGGCCTACTACAACAGTGAATGTTATCTAGTAGGCTAGGGAAACTTTTTTAGTGCAAGGTAAAATGGCGTAGTTATAAGTGTATATATTTGTGGTGCTATTTATTTTAATAAGTTTTGCAAATAAAGTTTACATAATGTGGCAACCAGTGGTGGACAGTAATTCCTATGGAGTAGGTTAGTGTAAAAATAATGTTTAATTATCAGTTAATTTTTTAAAGTTTGTTTTGAAGCTGAACATTGGAACACTTGTTGATTGCTCTCCTGCGTGATTTGCTTCAACACTGATTTTTTTTTATTTTAAATTCATCTTTAATTATAATCTTATTACATAAGTAATTATTGTTAATTTTGAATTATTACTGCTTGTTATTAACTATTTCATGACCCCTCCCATTTTATATCTGCCAAATATGAACTTCCTTGTCCGTCATTTATGATTCATAAATTGCTAAGCTACTCCCCAACAATCATTGAACATAATATATGAACAATTAAGATATTAGGAAGATATGTTACAATTTTACTTACATATTTTTCAGCTTTTAGTCACTTTATTTAGGAAATCTTACCATTTGTACAATTTAAAAATATCCTATAAATATTTGTTTGCTTTACAGCAATACATAATTACAATGAGGATAAAGATTACCGTATATCGTTAACTGTTGGTGACACAATATGTATAAAAGAAGAAACAGATAATTGGTACCGAGGATATGCAATAAAAAATAACACATTTGTGGGAATATTTCCAAAATGTTATGTTCACTTAATAAAGCCAGACAGCGAACATCCTCCAATTCTACAAGAAATTACTTCTGTGCTGCGAGAATGGGGCACGCATTGGAAGAATTTATACGTTGTACGTAACGTATTTTAATTTGCTGGATGAAGTTAATGTTTAAATATTAATTGCAGACAAACAATCCAGATTTCGAACAAATACAGAAACAAATTTATGAACTAATTAGGTATAGAAGCAAAATATTGAGTGGTACCTTACCTATTGATGAATTGAAAGAACTGAAAAAAATAGTTACGTCTAAAATTGATATGGGAAACAAAATACTCGGACTGGATTTGGTAGTGAGGGACGAACATGGAAATTTATTAAACCCTGAAGAAACAAGTACATTACAATTATATTATCAACATAAATTAGCAACAGATCGAATTAAGAAAGCTACGGTAAATATTTTTGCGTATTACGCCCTGCTTATTATTTATAAATCATCATACTGCGTGATATAATTGGACCTAATATACAGGTAGTTTCAAAAGTGTCGCTCCTTCTATTGGGATTAAATTCAGGAAGCTGAAACACATTAAAAATTAAAATTTTCCGATTATCCATATTTATCAAAAACAAATATTAATATTTAAACTTTATTCAAAACTAATATTAGAAAACAAGATATTTTCCTTATCTGTTGTCACAAAATATGTTCAAATAATTTGCCTTCAAGTAGAAGGCAAATATTCGCACGATTTATCATGGAAGCAATATAAAGTTTAAAGACCAGTTACTCCATTTGTGTAACATATATCAATTAGGTGGCTGGGTAGGTTCGTGGTTCGTATCACTCTACTGTGGCGCTAATAGGCGAAAATATGCTACAAACCGTTCATGCTTCTATATATTTTTAAATTCAGCGAAAGTGACGTAGATCTCACTGATGACATTTATAAATTCTTACAGCGTTGTCTAAACAAAGAAATACACTTGCAATTGTTAGTTATGCAATAGACGGGGAGAGCGGAATTACGTTGGACAAATGGTATTATTAACTAATTACTATATCTACCATTTCATGGGATTAAAAAACAATAGCTTAATTAATCTTGATTAGGAGTAAATACTACCACTTATTGATATCCGAGTTTTCTTTACAATCTTTAAAAACAGTATCACGTTTAATGTAATTTGTTTCCAAATTTGTAAAAATATCAACAGATAAGCTTACATGTTTGCTTAGTAATTTAGTAAGTAGATTAATACTACAAAATAAAAAGTAGAAAAAATTGAGAAAATAATACAGTGCATTGGTACTAAAATTAAAAAAAAAATGTAAATCGCTTTGGCGTACGAAAAACTTAGTAAACAAAAATAAATATCAAGGTTTATGTACAAAATTCATTACAAATGTGAAGAAGGAGATAAACGTCACAAATTTTACTCGCTAAACTATCCTGTATAGTTAAAAAAAAGTGTCCCAAATTATGAGGGCATATAGTACTGACCAAAATGAGTAAAAAAAGTTTAATAAACATGGGTCGATCTTCAATAGTTTCTGAGATAAAAGACAATGAAAAATGAGTTTTTTCGGTGTTTACCTAGGGTGACCAGATATTAGATCACGAAAGGAGGACACAGCAAACAAAAAAGGATGATTTTTAGTAGAAAAGGATGACAAAATAATAATAGCAAAAAACAAACATATATTTTATAAAACACTTGAAAAGAAATAAAAAAAATAACATTTATTTGAACTTAACAACAATTTAGCTGGTCGACAGCGCGAGTACCGAGACTCAACGAACAAATCCGATTCTTATTAGACGGCAATGCCTGCGACGAATTCAGCACGTGCGAGTGCGGAAAAAAGTTGTGTTCTAGTACTGTGCGGTAAAAACGATTTTTTTCATTATTTCGTGAAAAAGCCGGACGTAAATAAAAGCCGGCTGGACATTCATATTTCTGTTAAAAAGCCGGACAAATCCGGCTTTATCCGGACGTCTGGTCACCCTAGTTTACCTCTGCTATCTCAAAAACTGTAAGAGTTACGACTTTGATTAAATGAGACATTTTGTTTACCTTTCAGAGGTCGTCTTAGATGGCCTTAGTTTAAAAAAAAAAAAAAAAATAATCAGATAATTGTACTAAGGCAAAAGTTGAGGCGACCTTGGCCAATATTTAGTTTTCAAATATCTTCGTAACTATTAGAAAATGACAAAAATGTTTTTTATAAAATGTTGTTTTTTTATAGTCTATTTACTGTCAAAGACAAAATTTTGTTCTACCACTATTTTAGTCAATTTTTCTTCAATTCTAATACAAAATGGCATCTTTCTCAAAAACAGTTGAAGATCGGACCCATGTTGATTAAAATTTTCAACTCTTTTTGGTTAGTATTATATGTCCTCATAATTTGTGACACTTATTTTTTAACAACCTGTAGTTAAAATAATTTTAAGTAATTTTTTCATTACTGTGTTATTTTTTAATGTGATCTCCAAAATTAATTAGACTTTTAAATTACAGGTGATTCACAAAATGTTTCATGCTTTTTTCGGCGTGTTTTATATCACTTTAATCTATTCATGACAAATTAATTACATCATAAATTTTTACCAATCTATGCCATGAATGGATTATAAAATGATTTCAATCGCACAAAAAAAAAACTTCTAGTTCTCAGGTCCGTAAAATTATGTGAAACACCTGTATGTAGCAAAAATCGGAGTATCCTAATGCCACTTTTATTATGATCTAAGAGCCGTGCTCCAACTTGGGATTACACCACAATCGAATTACGAGAAATAAATAAAATAGAACTTAATAATGAATGTTAATAAAGAAATAAAATGATATCATTGAAATATCTCGGAAATAAGGGAGTTTTTTTATAGCGGCTCGTCACGAATATGAATTCATTATGTATTATTTTGATTGGCGACTGAAAGGCCACCTATAAATATATAACGAATTCCGAGTTAGGAGGAGGTCCGTACTACCAATGGAAATAATGAAATTTAAATAGCGGAGGCGTGGCTATCAGTCCAGCACTGCTTTTATTTGCCTTAAACTTAATAATTTAAATACACTTGCAATTATAAAATATGAAAGCATTTATAGTGTTATAATAATATAATATATAATTTGGAAATAGCATATATTTCAAGAACAATTACGTCCATGAAGAAAACAACAGTCTTTTTTTATTTACACTTTCAGATACTTGTGATTTTGAATTTACAAAAGCTTTCGTGCCTCGGTTCTTCTGCTTATTTAGAATTTTTTAATTTTTAGTCTGAACATGTACCTAAACCAGCGAAACAAGCAATACAGTATTCACATATATTTTTCGTTTCCGTCCGTAATTTTACAACAAAAATGACTGAAGATGCAGAGCTACTCATGACACTCTACGACGCCAAGGAACGAAGAGCAATAACAGAGAATTATGTAGTTCGGTGGTGTAAAGAAGGTTTAGCATTTGACCTGGATCAGTTACATAATTTAAGAGTTCTTTTTACGGTAGTTATACTTTAAAATATACTAAATATAATAAATAACAATTTGAATTTATAGGATTTAGGCAGTAGTGATTTACAACGTGAAAGAATGTATTTGGTATGCTATGTAATAAGAGTTGGAAGTATGGATACTAAAGAAATAGATCATCGACGAAGTTCTGTAGCAGCGGCTCCCAAGAAAGGACAAACTGAAGGAATTCGAAGACCATTTGGAGTTGCTGCTATGGATGTTACCCCTTATATTTCTGGAAGATTAGAAACAGATGATGAAAAACAAATGTGTATACCATTTTTACAGTAAGTAATAATAATTATTTTTATAACAAGTGCCAAAAATCCATATTTATTGCTCAAGACTTTGACAAGTGTTTCATGCATAGGAACAATAATAGTATATTAAAAAACGAGTTTTATAAGACATATTTTTCTAAATGATAAGTGCGAAGAAAAGTCTTATAAAATGAGTCCTTTAAACTATTTTTTTTTTATATTTTGCGTCTTTATATACTATACTTCATTCGCTGAGACAAAAGAATATGGAACTATACTTCATTTCACGTAAGATGGCGCTTGAGTGCCGAACGTTTTTAATAAATAAATAATTTAAATTCGTGATACCAAACTGTGTCAAAACTAAATATTTTTATCTGCAAAAATGTAACATACCTGAATATTAAAATCACAAGGTCAAAATCAAAAAGGGCTTAAATGTCATTTAATTCTTTCAATTTTTTGACAGCTAACAGTTGATATTTTTTTCGTTTTAGTAAACTACGCTTGCATTCTGACCAATCAGATGGCAGAATTTATATTCCTATCTAAACCACTGCTGTTTTCTTACGTTAAATGAATTATAACTCTTGAACAGAAACAAGTCATTCTATTGGTCCGGCTCCAAAATAATCCTCATTTGATTAATAAAATGACTTGCCTCTGTTCAAGAATTAGTTCTACATTTTCTTATTTAGTTGATTAGGGAAATTTGTATGTGTAATATTGTAGTTGGTAACATTGGATTAATTGAAAGTTCATGTCAGTTCTGATTTATGACGTTTAAAATTTAAGTAAATATCATATATAGGCCATCCAGCGAATCAAGCGGTTTACGTCATCGTTTAGGGATTTTTGAAATTTTCTTTATTTTTTTAAATATATTTTATTAACGGTATTTTATTGGTTTTTTTATTATTATCATGTATTTGACACCTTTAATAGAAATAATTATATTTGGATATATTATTATTAAGTAAAATTTTGTAAATTTTTGCAAAATGACGTTTGATTATATTTTTTTAATATTGGTAATTCTGAACATGTATATTACTAAATATTATATGTCTATATTATACTTTTCAACGTGTATTGTGATTTCATTTTGTTTTTGGTTTCGTTGTTCATTGTCAAAATGTCAAATGCTCTGTCATGTCAAATTCAAGAGCTTGTAGTTAATTTATTGACTTATTTTGAAAATGAAAAATAGATTGGTGGGTTTTTACTTTCACTGAAATCTAATATTGAGGTAATATTTGGTTCTATTTGTTAGTAATAATTTGAAAATTAAATCTTTATATGTACAACGTGTGGCAAACGCTATACGCAATGTACAGAAACAGTGAGAAATTGTATGATATGCAGTATTCTGTATTTTTTTTTAAGGATCTCACATAATACTAGATAGTTTGTTGCATATACTACAAGAATGAAGTATTTATAACGGCGTAAGCAGTATCGTTCGGAATATTTTAAATAAAATTGGATTTCGCTGGAAAAATATTATACCAGATGTGTTTTTAAGAAAAATTTGGGTTTATGAAGGCAACCCACAGATTTTAATCCGTTTTACATGCTCATGTAAACTTTTTAACATATGACGTCATTGTTTCTAGTGATATTGTATTTATGACGTAAACCGCTTAATTCGCTGGATGGCCTATACCTATTAACTAATATATTGCTAATGCTCGTATCTCTCCCATAAGAGTAGGTGAAGGAAACACTGTGAAATGGAAATATCATTTCTGCATAAGTCTATCTCTCACAAACACCCAACCGGCAATTATGCGCATGCTCGGAAATCTTGACTACTATTGGCTAACGCTGACAGCGTCGCTGGCTGGGCTGCGTTCCAAAATCCTACTCTTAGAGTACGAAATTATTCAAAGTCGTTTCTAAACTAATAACCTTACTCTCAGAGTTTACTCAACCTGTTCCAAAACAGCCAGAGTTTACTCCAAAGTGATGTTCTACTTACTCTACTAACGAGGAGGGTATAGATATTACTCCACAATATTTTTAAACGTAAATGCTAACGATTCTCAACATATGAAAGTAATTTGCCTTCTTGAGGAAGAAAACATGCTTTTGGTTGAAAATAAACATAAGTAAATACGTTGGCGTGTATTACGAGCATACTTTTATAATAAAAGCGCTTTTATGAAGCGTACTTTCACATTATATTGAGGAGAGTGCTCCATAAAAGCGCTTTTATTATGGGCTTGACATTAATGTTGTAATTATTAGTTTTGTTGGTTTTATAAAATTATTTTTAATTTAGTTTCAATTTTTTACTTCATCAAAACTCTCATTCGTTCCAAAACACAACACATCATACTCTACGCCAAAACTCGGTATTCTCGGTTTTGGAACGCTGCCCTATTGATGCAGCGAGCACATGGTTTGACTTTGACGTTTGATTTCATTTCTATTTGTAGTTGCACTTCGAAAGCATTTGCTTTGTGTTTCATACAGTAATTTATTGTCACCTAAATAAATTAATCCTGACCAGATTGTATTTCTATTATTTTTACAGTACAACAAAGTAAATTATTTAATTCAAATTTAGCAATAGAATATGTCAATGTTTTTATTATTACTAATATTTATATTCAAGAATTTACATACAAAATAAATAGTAGGTACATTGTTTAATTTCTCAAATTTAAATTTAAAATTTCTCGCGCTAGCCGTTAATAAACAGAACTCTGTGATTCGCAAAAAGTGATCATGATTTTCTCGTTAGCCAATAGTAGTCAAGTTTCCAAGCTTGCGCATAATTCGCGGTTGGGCGTTTGTGTGAGATAGACTTAAGCAGAAATGATATTTCCATTTCACAGTGTTTCCTTCAAGAAAAGCAAAGGATCCGCAATATATTAGTTAATAGGTATATGGATTTATGACGTTTAAAATTTAAGTAAATATCATTAAGTACCAACCTTCTAAAACAAAAAATTGCTTATCGAAGGAGCCTGCATTTTCGTAATGGTTTCCTCATGACCGCAAAATATAAAAAATATTTTTATAAAATATAGAACAGAAAATTTATACATGTTTCTATTAGATAATAGAATTATTGTTTGCAATGATTAGGGAAATTTAAAATGAGAAAAAAAAGGATCTAGATAAAAATTAATACAATCTTTTAATACTTTTTTTTTTAAATATGTGTACTGAAAATTCTAAATTAACTTTGTATCAGTTTAAAATCAAAATATTTCAAAACTGTAACAGGCGCACACGAATCTGCTCGCATTTTATAGAATTTCAAACAATATTTTAATTTTACTATCAAAAAAAAGTTACATGTTTGCTTTGTTTGTTTTCATAATGCATGTTACTAAAGACAACGTGGAATAACACAAAATGTGTACAGTAAATTTTTTGAAAGAAGTCCGATCAAGGCCATCTACGAATTGTATCTATTAAATTAAGATTTTGTGCTGTCAAATTTAGTAGTGTCTTTTATTTAGTTTTTATTATATATATATCTTGTGTACCTCATAAAAACTATGTAAACAACACTACTAAATGGTCGCGTTCAGCCGCACCTAGCAGCTATCTAGCTGCTAGCTAGCGCTAGATAGCAGTGGTCGTGGTAATTCGACCGGCCCATAATGCTAGTACTGACATCTATATACATTAACATCTACAAATAAAACGTATTCTCACCTCATAATAAAATTTTATATTACATAGTATGTAAAAGTTTACTAAATTGAATATGCTTGTGAATTTCTCTGCTTTCATTTACCAAATATGACATATTTTCATATACATATTGTATTATTTCATTTGAATTTGAATTTACTAGCGCCATATTTCCTATTTTTGACAGTTATAGCAGTACGCTAGGTCATCTAGCACGTTTTGTTTTCGCTAGCCCGCTAGACTAGCAGCTAGAATCTAGCGGTCGGTCAGTGGACCGTTCAACGACGTTCGCTAGGTTAGCGAGCTAGCAGCTAGGTGCGGCTGAACGCGACCAATTTGACAGCATAAAATCTTAATTCATAGATGCAATTTGTAGATGGCCTTGATCGGACTTCTTTCAAAAATATTACTGTACATGCTTTCTTTTTTGACGATCGTAAAAAAACAAAAGAAATTTAGTGAATATTTTTTGTTCATTCTCTTTTTGTTTAAGAAGCTGTGACAAAGATAACTTAGATAGTACATTACGTAAATTATTAAATAAAGAAGTTAATAAAAGTGACAAAAGTAATCAAGGGCTATGGGTTAGTTTAAAACTTCTTCATGGTGATATTAAACAGGTACGTTCATAAAATATTTATATAACTAATCAAATTAATTCTTATTTATATGATGAATTACAGGTACGGGAAGAGCACCCACATTTGGTTTTGGGTAATGTTGTAGTGGCACGAAAAATGGGATTTCCTGAAGTAATATTACCTGGTGATGTAAGGAATGACTTGTATTTAACGTTAATATCCGGTGAATTTCCCAAGGGCAATAAAACTAGTGATAAAAATGTAGAAGTTACTGTAACAGTGTGCAATGAAAAGGGAGTTACAATACCGGTAAGTTAAAAATGTTATTTATATTTAGCGGTAGAATATCTGTGCACATTAAAACGCTGGTGCAAAACCCCAAGAAAATTTCGGCATGCTTATTATGACCCATCATTTTTTAATGTAGAATGGATTAGAAAGTGAGTTGCTTTAATAACTGTATAAAGAATTATTTCAATATTAGGATCTTGTAGAGCATAAACAGTTGATTTTTCCTCGATTATATTTCATTTCGCCAACCCCACAAGCCAACTCTCACAAACTCAAAACACAATCACGAAATGTAAAATTGAAATGATAAAACTGAATGCATTTACGCGCGAAGTAAACAAGAAATACCCTTCCCATAAAGATCTTTGACCAATACTATCGAACATAAATTTTCTGTTATTTAAAAATTATTACTTAAAAATAATACTTTTCCATTTATTTAAAAAAAATTACTTCTAATGCTGTACAGAATACAAATTAAACACTCATTCAATAAAACGAAATACCGAGCAACACATATCAACTTGATAAATGATAATCAATCTTTATTAGGTGGCTATATTTAGGTGTTATATCGTCATTTGTTATTTGTTGTACGTGTAGAATTAATTAACAACACAAACATGAAAGCCGGAGGTTTAAAACTTTCTTACATATATAGTCTTTTTATGTTCCCCTAATTTTGCCGGTTTGTATATGCTAATATAAATTTCAATTCATTATATTTCACAGATTATACTAAAACTGTAAATTATTGATAAACTACGAATTCAAATAGAATCAGTATGCGTAGTCACTCAAAAAAATTCGTTCCGTCCCTTCAGTGCGACGTGAATAGGATACGCGTACTTTAATTGATAAAATACATTGCGCAATTGTTCAATAACCCTCCGTCCAAACGATGAATAATATTGTTCAGTAACAAATATTGTGAAAAAATACTGGGAGCCGCTTGAGAAACTCTTCATTTTAATGATTATATATTTTTATAGGGTGTTATATCTTTGGGAGGAGGATCCGACGTACTAAATGAATATCACTCGGTAATTTATTATCATGAATGCAATCCAAGCTGGTATGAAACATTTAAAGTAGCAGTACCCATAGAAGAATTTAAAAACAGCCACTTAAAGTTTTCTTTCAAACATCGTTCATCAAATGAAGCTAAAGATAAAAGTGAAAAACCTTTTGCCATGTCTTACGTTAAATTAATGCAAGATAATGGTACTACGTTGAACGATACAAATCATAATTTGTTGGTTTATAAAATTGATTATAAAAAATTTGATGAAAATAGTGTCGACTATTTTAAATTACCATCTACAGCCGCAGAATGTAAAGAAGATCAAAAAGTTCAAGTACCTGGTTTAATTTTAAGCAAGAAAGATTTATTTACGATATCTTCTAATGTGTGCTCTACAAAATTAACACAAAATGGTAAGTATTATAAGTATAATTCTAGTATATCTTTATTTCAATAAGTTATAGCAAATTCAACTTCATGCCGTATTTAATTAATTTATGCCTAGTTGCACCAACAAGACTTAAATTTTAAGCGACTCTTAAACGAAAAAATGCAAATCGAAAATTTAACAGCAATACATAAAAATTACCATTACCTCTCATACACTCCTGTATCATTAATACAGTCGACTCCATTCTGCTACAACATTCTGATCAATTTTAAAGCTTCACACCCTTTACTTTTCTATTTTGTTGTTTAAAGTATTTGGGGTAATCATTTTCTGTAATACTGACAACTTGCTTTTACTTTTTGAAACAGTACATATAGCGTATCTCATGTCAATATTTTAACTATATATTCTTTTAAGCGTTAAAAGTTCGAATAAACGTATGTCTTCTCTCCTCAAATTTGAGAGCGGTTATAGATGGAATTATGAAACTTGGTATGATTGCTACTTCATATAAGGAAAATATTTTATATTTAAAATTTTTCGCAACACTTTTTGATTGGTCTGGGAGGTAGTGACCCTCACCACTCCAATCTTAGACTATAATGATTTTTTTTTATTTGAAGGTCAGCTTTAAATAAAAAAATGTACATTCGATAAATTATACCGGTTTCGAGATATTTAAACTGATAAAACATAAACAATGTAAAACAAACTATAGAAATGTAATTTATTGAGAAAACCTCTATTTATAAATAAAATGAATTTTGCTAAATGGTTTTCTTGAAAAAGGAACATCTATTACTCGCTAATATTACAATACGGTTGAACAAGCTAAAAGCAATAATTCAGAAAAAATGTCAGGAATAGTCAAGAAAAAAATGTTTTCCCAGGACAATGCACCTGTTCATTCAAGTGCAATCGCTCAGCGAAAATTGTCGGAATTGAAGTTCGAAATACTTCCGCATCCACCGAATTCAGCTGATTTGGCTTTGACCCGAAATTCTAACATTTTGGTCGATGGTCGAATGAAGAAGTGATCGAAGTTGTAAACGGTCATTTTGGGGAGAAGCTGGAAAAACGTTGGATTAAGGGATTAATTTAAATCAGATATATTTGGTTTCCATTGTCATTTCGGAAACTTTTCTTAGTCTCCTGTCATATATGGTGCCCGTTTTTCGAGAGTTATCATTGAAATCTCGGAAAACTGAGCAAATTAAAAAAGTGACCTAAAGAAAATTCCATATTTAGAAGTTATTTGTAAAAATAATTAGAATTTTTGTAAAACAACTTTAAATGGTCTACAAATGAACCAGTTTTGCTTTAATTAAACTGATGCGAGCGCTGATTGGCACTGATGCGCCAAGATCATCCAGGATGGCGGCGTTCAATTGGTCACAAAACGCTGTATCTAACTTGGCCCCTGCAAGCTATCCAGTTATGTATAGAGATCAGTGATATTAAGTTATTTATTAAAGCAAAGAAAGTTTCCAAGTGCGAAGTGTATGTGGATAGAAATGTATAACGAAGAATGATTTTTGTATGACTTATGTATTATTGATTCCAACGTACATTATTAGAATATACAAATAATTTTGTGAATTTAATTCTAGTTGATCTGTTGGGTTTATTGAACTGGGTATCACATCAAGATACATTGGATAAGTCGTTAGAAGCTTTAATGAAAGTAAAAGGAGAAGAAGTTGTTAAATTTTTACAGGACGTACTCGATGCATTATTTAATATTTTAATGCAGAATTCCGACTCAAATACGTATGATTCAATGGTATTCAATTGTTTATTGTACGTAATTTCTTTAATAAGTGATAGGAAGTATCAGCATTTTCAACCTGTTTTGGATTTATATATTAAAGAAAGCTTTAGTGCTACTTTAGCTTACAAGTAAGTGTTTTCGTCAAATATGCGGACAATGGGGGCATTAACCTTAAACGAATTTAGTGTTTATAATAATAATTAGTTCACATCTACTTAATAACAAAAAACACCTAAATTAAATTAAAATATTTTTTTAATAGATATTTTTAATTAATAATAATAAATAAATAGCTTATAATTTGAGTCATAAGATCAGGAGCTCGGCTATTACAGATAGAAGTTATTTTATTTACTGGATATTCGGAAAATTGATCGCGAAGAAAATTTGTCGCTGTTATTTATTGCCGGGAAATTTGTTGTATATTGTACAGAATGTACCGCCAGTAAATTAGAAAAAAAAAATAATAGCAAAGAGTAGTTAGTAAGAAAATTGATCTCAGGAAAAATATTGATCGCCAGGAAGTCATTATTAAAAGTAATTTATAACCTACTTTGAAAAACGATAACAATTAGTAAATAGAATATTCAGAAAGAAATTAATATTGTAACAAATCACAATAATTATTACATAAAAACAAATGTCATTTTTTAATATATTTTTTAACATCATTAGATTATCACCACGCCTGCGTTTGATGGCTCGTATACGAGAAGTCCAATTTTCAGTCAAATTTTGGTATATTTTACGCAGAGCTGGGCTAAGTACCTAACAAATTTACTTGAGTATTGAGTACGAGTACTCATAGTAAAAAGTACTCTTGAATATTTTTCTTGAATATTTGAAAAACCGTTCTGCGCTGAGTACAGAGTACAAAAAGTACTCAATACTCTATGAGTATTGAGTACTTATGATGTCATCATAGTAAATACGAGTAATTTTATTCAAATGTTTATTGTTTATCAATGCAAAACAATAATAAATTAAATTATTAGTTATCATTACATATAAATACAAATAAGAAATATGATAAGTACTAAATAAATAACATGTTCGGTCTACTCATACTTTGAAAAAAAAACATAGAGTATAAGTATTTAAAGTACTCACAATTTTAAAAATACTCAGAGTATTTAAAAATACTCTGAGTACTTTTAATGTACTTAGAGTACCATTCAGAGTATTGAGTACGAGTACTATAGCAAAAATCTTTAGAGTATGAGTATAAGTATTGATATTTCAAATGTACTCAAGTACGAGTACAGAGTACCAAATTTGTACTTTGAGTACTACTTTTGAGTAATGTATTCGAGTATTGCCCAGCTGTGATTTTACGTCGTATGTTCTTCTTCAATTCTTGAATTGTCTTTGGCTTATTGGAGTACTACATGAGTGACTTCAAATAAACTTGGAGAAAACGTCTAGAAGCGTAATATAAATATTATTATGGTTTTATATTTTATCCAAGAATTATTTTGTCATTTTATGGGCTCTTTGGAATATAGCAGTAATTCTTAAACTGATTCTATTCTGAACAAATCTGTAAGTCTTACAGATCTGTAAATAAACGAACAAAATCGCAACGAAAGTTGTAAGACTTACAGATTTGTTCAGAATTGGCCTATTAGATGAACACGATGTTGGTGCACTTGTTGTATCTTCGATCATTTGATTTTCGTGTTCCAAGTAATTGGAAATCTGATTTGTAATTATTAATAATAATTAATACCAGTAGGTACGCCATTTAATTTAAAACAAAGTATTTACCACTAATATTTAGAGATGTTCGATGTCTTTGTTGAGAAATATCATGTTTAATGATTTGTCTTTTATTATTAGTACATATTTAAATACAGGGGACAGTTTAGAAATACGAGAGGGAATTATATCTTTCTTTAAATGAAAATGTTTCAGTGGTACCTACAAATAAATACAACTTTATATAATGGTAAAAAAAATAATTGATAATATTTGAGATTATGACTAGCAGTCATAAATTACTTATAGTCTTTAACGATGTCATCAAGTTTGAAATGATTTTCGCAGACAAAATCTTTTGTTGACAAAATTCTGTCAGTTTTGTGAATAATTTTTCTTTAAATATTTAGTTTTTCTTCATTTTTTTGGAGCACTACTTTGTCTTTATTTGATTTGTAGCTCGAAGAACAGTTTGGCATGAAACCCCTTTTTGCCCATTTTTTATGACATAAGGGTAAAAAGTCACGAAAGTAAAAAAAAAAATTAACCTATAGCAAGTAAGCGCTATTAAAATACAGAAGAATGTGTCCTATATTTTCCTTCGTAATCCGAATATACAATTTGAAAAACCTGTATGTTTTTAACAGTATTAGTGTAAAATAATTCGACAAAGTTTTGCCTGCATTGTCGTACGAACTCATACCTAGCGATCAATTTTCCTTGAAATCAATTTTCAGTACGAGCAATTTTCTAATTTTTGCTCGATTAATTTACCGGCAACAAATTTTCTTAGCGACCAATTTTCCTTACGGTTAATGTTCCTGTGACCAATCTCCTAGCAATCATTTTTTTGCACGATGTGTTTTAACAATTAAGTTTGTGTTATTGAATGCAGTTTTGTCGAACTTAAAAAAAAAAATGGTTAATGACTCCATTATTCATCTTTTTTAAATTAATTATGACGAGTATTTTGTGCTTATATTACAGCAAATTAATAACAGTATTAAGGGAACATATTGAAAATGCTTGCAACATGCCTATAGATAATAACACAGATAGTAATGTGTACCAAAATAAAGAAAATATTTTATATAAAGCAATGAAATCCCTTCAGTATTGCATCCGTTTTATAGTTCGTTCCCGATTGTTATTTTCTGAACTGTATTGCGGACGAGATCAAGATAGCTTTGAATCAAATTTCAAGCAATTATTACAAAGTATTGTAAATATGATGAGTTTTACGAAAGATTGTACGTTAATTGTGCAAGGAGCCTGTTTGAAATACTTACCTCATACAATATCAGATATTCTAAAGGTTTATGATGCTAAGAAGTTGAGGTAAGTGAATGTATTAAACTTTATTTCAAGTTTTATTATTTGTGAATTGCAGTATGCACTTGGCAGAAATGTTAACGAAGATACCAAAGAATAGATTAACCAAACAGAAAATGATGACTGTAAATGATATTATCCATAGCGAATTATTTCTTTATCCAGAATGCCGAAATGTATTAATGCCGATTATTACAAAACAAGTTAGGGAATTATTTGAAGTTTGTGAAGAGGTAAGTTTATTAACAATATTTTTTATAATACTACTAAAAAATTTAATAATTGCATTCAAATGCATGATTTGAAATTTTTTATACTACATAAAATTACATTATAATTCAAAAATAAATTTTATATTATTATGCATATACGTCAATTCTGATATATAAGAGTAAAAAATTCAACGGGAAAGTAACATTTTTCGATATTACGAAAACTAGTATTTTCCAAATATTTCTGTTTTGATAATATAAAAATTCATGAGAAATATTTTTAATTTTTTGATTCGTCTCACTCGCGGTTAAGTGATAAGATATTGGTATATTCAGTAAGCACAATAAAAAGTGGGATTTGTGATATATGATCCTTATATTCTGATAACAGAAAAATTTTACACCAAAATTATAAAGATAAGTATGAAGTTACCGAAATAACGTAGGTAACAAAAGTTTTGAGAAAAAGTTAGACCTCTTCGTCATATAGAAAGAATTTTTTTATTGAAACATTTGTATTAACTTGTTCGGTTTTTACGAACCTCGGCTATAACGAACCATTTTGGATGACAGGTATTGGTTCGTTACAAGCGAATACTACTGTACATCACCTAGCTGTATGTGTTAGATGACCGATTGTGATTTGAACAGCGTCAGATTCGACTCCGACGGATGTCAAACTTGAAACTTGAAAACAATTTCTAATTTTCAAATAACACAAAAGTGACCCGTGTGGTGTTCATTCCACGACAACTTTGAGAGTTCGTGAGTGATGCTTAGTAAACGCTCTCAATGGTATAGATATTTCGTCTTTACTACAGAAATCTGCGAATAGAAGCAAATTGGTACACCCAAAAATGGGTAATAACCCGTGATGTTGAATTAAAAAAAAAAATTGTCACTTCTACGACAAAAGTTAGTTTGAGATAGGAAATAAAAGTTATAAATTAAGTTTCCACATTTTGTTGTATTTACTGTACGTTGTCTTACCATTTTTGATGAAGCGCGCACAAAATTAAGTCGCGTTAATAATATTATTAATAAAAAGAAAAAACAAATAATATATATTTTTTTAATTTATCCGATCTCACTTTTTTATAATTGATTGTATATGCATAAAAATTAAATATTGCATTTGAAGCAGAACGCTTTATATTAATTATAATTGTTGTAAATAATAAACAGCAAATACATTGATTTCATTATTACATGTATTCATATATTAACTGCATTTATTTGTGCATTAATACGTGCTTATAATTTATTTATGCAGGAGAATTTATGTATTTGAATTTTTAGATAGTTTGTGTTTGTGATAGTTAATTATCCTGCATTTAAAATAGCACATCACTGTTTTTTAAATTTTTTATGTGTAGCATGCAATTTTAGCACTGTTTTAAATTTATATGTTATGTTCGTGCTTTATATTTTTAATTGCATATGTTTAATTTACACTATTTCATACTGCACACATTTTAATTTTAATAATAGTGGTGAAAAATATCTTTCACAAGCTTTCACTAGAGCAGAGTGACCTTGGCCACCAAGCGAAGAAATAAACTTCTTTTATGAACACACTATGAAATCTACAAAATTTTCTGTTACTGGTTTGTCTCTACATACTGTCATTGTTCTGTCTTATGTTTAGTAGTTATTGTATATTGCTTGTCTCTTTATTCTGTAAAGAACACTATTGCATGGTATTTAGTATTGCGAATAATATTGAAAAGTATTTTTTCTAAAACTTGGAAATGTTACAATTTACTCTAAAAACAGGTTGATGTGTTATGGATTACACTAGCTTTGGTGATGGTTTCCTTTGATTATTGCATGAATTTGTTTAGTTATGTAGTTTATTAGAATGGAATAAATAGTATATCAGTATTTTGTATAGGTGTATATACATTTTAGATTAATAATTAAATTTAAATATTTACATGATACCATTTTTTTAATTATATATAGTGTGATTGAAAATCAAATGCTTTCATAAGTTTATTATAAAGTATTTGTTAACGAGATAATAAAATCGAATGCTCATTAAAATTATAAAAATTAACCAGTTAATTAAAATAATTAACGTCATTTAATAATGTTTTTTATTGGAATTTATTATCATGCCAAAACTATTGATTTTATGTAAAATAGAATAGTCAGTATTACGAACGCAGTATTATATATAATAGTACTACATCGAAGTGCGCCTTTAAATTATATTCTTTTAAGGTCAAACGTCATTTTCAACAAAAACACTATAAAAAAAAATTCCAATTTTATACATTATAATTGATAATTATGTATTAAGAGCGTAAGGAGGCTTTTATGGCCTGCGGCGGGATTTTGAGCCCGAGGCGTAAGCCGAGGGATAAAAACACGTCAAAGGCCATAAAAGCAAGTTACGCTCTTGGTACATACAAAACTTTATGCACAGACAAAAGTTTTCAAAAAAAAATTGTAGCGAAAATAATTTGTCCTCGTACATCTAGTATTCTAGTGTTGCTATGAAAGCGGAAAACAACAGTTTATTGTTTATTTTTTAGTTCTGTCATTTGAGTTTTATTTTGTGTATCTCCGTGCTTTCCATATAAATATCACAAAATCATTTTTCATTAAAGAATATAAAATTTTTCGATTTGTAATAGAAACTTTTCATGTTGCCTGTTTAAATTGTTTATATTGTAGGTTATAATTTGGTTTGACGTTTCATTAAAGACCGGCGGGCTATAATGAGGCCCGTGGGCTATAAAATAACGGTTATGTCAAAGAAATTCGTGTATAATTGTCAAATTATGATACGTCCGTGCATAAATTATGTTAAATTGCGGCTATTATAATATTGATGTACTACATAACTCAGTGTAAGAATTTTGTATATGGTAATAAATTAATACCTTGGCAAGTAGTTGCACTCCCATATACAGTTGACGCTGAAAAACGTGCCACTCAAAATAAATTATTTATAATTATTTTTAAATTTTCTTGGTATATTTGTAAACTAAGCTTGGAGGCTCACAAATAATGGTATTTGACATGATGGTAGTTCTTCCGGTTTAACCGGAAATAACATTAACTTTAATTAATTTCAACGATATATTTGAAGTGCATTTTACTGAAGAAATAAATTACAAAAACGTATGATATTGAGTAATATTTAAGTTGTTTAATGCCCAGTTTCACCAACAAGATTTAAATTTTAAGCGACCCTAAACCGAAAACATACAAATCGAAATTATGACAGCAATGCATAATTATGTATTTGACATTTCATTTCGATGCAATATTGTCAGTTTAAGGAACGCTTAAAATTTAAATTACATTGGTGCAACTGGCCATTAATATACCCAAATCATTCAAGCAGCCAATGCACGTCATCACTTAGTGTAAAAACCTTAATGCATTAAAATCACTAATGGTGAAAAATGAAATAAAATTTCAGTCATTTTTAACCGTCAAAAAGTGTATAGCCTTATATAATTATTATTAAGATGAATAGTAGAGTTCATTACTTATCGTATATGGCATGAATAATATATAAATAATGTACATCAACGTCATATTATTCGTTTAATTGTTGCTATAGTTGGCAACATTGATAATTTGTATGTTCATACTGTCAAAGTTATTATTTGAAAAATATTTGTATCGTGTTTGAAACATTTTTGTGCGTTGTAAAGGTCTATTTATAATAAAGTAATGTTAAACGCAACGCAACGACGCAACGTGACCATTAACGCAAACACAAAATCTGTGAATCTGCCAAAGATAGCACTTCTAATCAATCAGAAGAATTCGGTATATTTCTTTGAAATTCGACTCACTTTTATTTATTGCCTTTATATGGCATACATAAGTATCAATAAGGTTAGTATTATAAAATAATTTAAATAGAAATAGACAGTGACGAAAATATAGTATTTATACATGTCGATAATATAGATTGCAATCTGTATAACTCTTTTTATAAAGATTCTAAAACCTCTGCAAACGTAGCAGTACATGGCATCACACATCTAGTTACTAAAATTCAATTTTTATTAATGACGTGCATTGGCTGCTTGAATGATTTAGGTTTACAAATATAATAATTTTTGTAAAATTTTATATTGTGTTACAAAAAAATGATCAATTTGTTATCACAACCTACCTGATATGGCTTACCAGATTAATTATTCATAATTCTCTCTTACGTTTTTGTAATTTATTTCTTCAATAAAAATTCACTTCAAGCATATCGTTGAAATTGTACTTTTACGTAGATTCCAAATATGTAAAAATAGATAGGGTATCCCATTTGTGAGCCCCTAAACCTAGTTTACAAATATATCAAGAAAATTAAAAAAATATTGTAAATGAAAAAGTTATTTTGAGTGGCCCATTTTTCTGTGTCACCCGATTTGGTTACCGAAATATTTGATCTGAATGTGTTAGCTCCGTCTCTCTGTGAATAATTTTTAGTTTTAAAACTCCCCGTAGGATGGCAAAATTAGGAGGCGTAGCTTAGCCGGTATGCTGCCGAATCGCTATATCAAAGGCTTCGCGCCTATAAATCAGGAGGCGGAGCTTAGCCGGTTTTCTGTGGAATCGCTAGATCAGAGGCACCACTGAGGAGTGCAATTACTGTTTGTATTTATATTGTGACCTGGATCGTACTACAAACACACTGCTGTAATAATAGTGCTATTATGAAGCGAGCTTTTAGATATTGTATTTGTATTAGGTTAAACGTCACTGTTACAAAAATGGGTTCGAATTCGTAATACAGGCCCATTGTATCATTAATATTTACTATGTAATAAGCATATGAAAGCATTTCCATATTTTTGAATCAGTCTATATTTGAAGTGTAAGTAAAATACATTATTCTAACTGGGTTTATGGTGAATGTGATAATATAACAACAGCATTAGTGTTTTATTGTTTGGGGAGTTGAGTAGATACTTAACCAAGGTCTTGTTGCGTGGGTTGACTCTTGTAGGTTGGTAGTTGCCGGCCAGAACATCGCAGTAAAGCTCGCTCGGTGGCTAAGGTTGCCAAGGTTCTTGGTGCTAGTGAATATCGACTCAATCAGCATCGTGGATACTCAGAGGAGGTGATCACGAATAATGTTTAAAGTAGTTTTAGTATTTAGCAAAAAGTAGTTTCACATATTTCTTTCTTTCAGTAGGGTATAATAATTCTTAATTTCTAAAAATAAATAATTCAATATTTATCATAATATACAGGTATGCAGGAAAGGTGTTCAACATGGGGATCTTAAGAGATTCGAAGTCGAATAAATTAGAAAAAAGTTGCAACGTTACGATGATGTTTTAGGGATGTATTATTTATCCGGAAGAAAAACATAGGTCACTAGATATAGGCAAAAATGTAAATTTTGCTGTTTTTTATTTTCGATTTTTTTTAAATAATTGTATTTTTGCCCTTTGTAACAGATGAGTAAGGACAAATTATACATACGTAGGTGAATATCAAAAACATATTTTATTTACCGTGAATAAGGACAAATTATACATACGTAGTTGAATATCAAAAACATATTTTATTTACAGTGATGTAAGTTTCTACTACGCCCATATTATGGCTATTTTTTAAATAAGACGAGTGAAAAGTAGTGCTGTCAAGAACCGGAAAAATTTGGAACCGGGTACCCGGTTCCAAAACTATCCGGGTACCCGGGTGCCCGGGTAGTGGAACCGATCTTCGGTTCCGAGTAATGGAACCGGTCATCGGTTCCGGTTCCGGGTAATGGAACCGATCTTCGGTTCCAGTTTCGAGTAATAGAACCGATCTTCGGTTCCGGTTCCGGGTAGAGGAACCGGTTCTCTGGAATAGAGCTTCAGATTCGGGTTATGGAATCAATGATATTATTCAATTATAATTTTAAATTAGCCTCGCTATTTTTGAGAAATAAACAGATTTTCTGTTTTATTTGAGAAATATTATTGAACGAAATTATTTTTTTTAAGTAACTTAATTGCATATAATAATGTGTAAATAATATTATACCATATGCAGGAGGATATTGTAATCGCATAATTGCAACTTACACTTTCAGTTTCATATTATATATTTTCAATTTACATTCAATATGGTTTATTACAGTAGCTTGACCTTGAGTGATGTTCTAAGATATTGGTACCTACGTACATAATGACAATAGTGACCATAAAATGAAGGGGCAAAGCAATAAATATTTCCTAGATTCCAGAACCGAGAACCGATGAGTTTCGGTTCCAGAACCGAGAACCGGGTAGTTTCGGTTCCAGAACCGAGAACCGGGTAGTTTCGGTTCCAGAACCGAGAACCGGGTAGTTTCGGTTCCAGAACCGAGAACCGGGTAGTTTCGGTTCCAGAACCGAGAACCGGGTAGTTTTGGTTCCAGAACCGAGAACCGGGTAGTTTCGGTTCCAGAACCGAGAACCGGGTAGTTTCGGTTCCAGAACCGGGTAGTCTTGGAATCGGAACCGAGAACCGGGTAGTTACACATTCAAATAACCGGGTACCCGGGTAATTTTGGAACCGGAACCGAACCGAACCGGAACCGGTTCCCACCACTAGTGAAAAGTGTTGCCATGAATGAGCGATGAAATCGCAAGTGTATTATTTTTCGTGAGTGAATAATTAAAATTCTATTGTATCTATAGCAGATTATAAAAAAATAAGAAAAATCAATTATAAATTAATTTATTGTAGAAAGAAATGAGGCCTTTAAGTTCCAATAAATATTCTTTTATTAAATAGATGTTTCGGTACATTACAACGTTAATATATGTAGTTCCCAACCAGTGGCGTAACTAACGGGCCCGCGGCGCGGGCGGGCCTCGGGTCCGAAAGAGACCCCAAGATGAATCTATTTAAATATATCATTTATTTTTCATGCTATTACGGTAAGTTATTTTGATAATTATGTTGTTACATAATTACTCGCAATCCAAACCAATTGAATATGTATATCCTGTTTTATTTTCTTTTCGAAATCTAAAACCGTTTTGAATAAAGAGGGCCCCCAAAAAATTCTTGCGGGCGGGCCCCCGAACTCTTAGTTACGCCACTGTTCCGAACACACAAAATGCAAATTAATTTATTATTCAAGCACAATTTTAAAATTTAATATTTAATCTTGCTGGTAACATTAATGCACCAACTGTCAAAGTTTATAATGTATTTAATTTAATAGGGTCCTATACCATAGTCATATTTTAACTATCTTAAATAAGAAGACGAAAATATACATAAATTAATGAGTATTAGTGAAAAAAATTTCTTTAAATATTAACTAGGTCACAAACTACAAGCGATTGAACCTGATTACTAATTGGGTATGGTTTTTTGAACATTGTCTCACGTTCGGGACTATAGCCATTTCCTTTAAATTTTTGTCTTTATTTAGTGATCTATGCATTTTGTCCGAATAAACATACATTGCTAAAATTGCCTCCTACCTAATATGGCAATTTTGAACCGACTTATATCTCGAGATCCGCATGCTAGGCAAGTTATCCTGTACAACCTGTATCCGATCACCAAAAATATAAATGAAAATACATACTTATATAATATGTATGAAGTTTCATAAATTTTTCTCTTTATTAATTCTTTTTATTGAAATTAAATAATAAAATAATATTTTATGGCGTTAGAATATAGAAAGTTTTTATTGTATTTTTAAATTAGTCATGCCCGGTTGCGTAAAGCCATTCCGCTGTATAGTAGAGCGCGGGCGATGTTCTGAAGCGCTCAGAACTTCGACGGAGGTGATTTCGTAATTAGACAAACCTTAGCGCAATACAGAGACCTCTGTAGTTGTGGCAGCTCTGAGCCACCGGCATTTATCAACCCTAAGAGTACAAACAGCTTACTTAGCTTGTACACTTCTTTAAAAATCTAACGCTCAAAAGTAACGCTTTTAAAATATTTGTGCGTTAGGTTGTTGTTATTAAATATCAGACAAATGTCAGTGTGTCTTAAAGGTACCACAATAACAATGGACTCTATTGCTTTGGGGTTTGACAAATAAGAGTGAAGTATCTCCTCCGTCAAAGTTTTGAGCGGTATAGAACATTGCTCACTCTGTATTGTACTACTACGCTGCCCGGTTTTACAAAAAAAAGAGTATTGGAATTCGAAGAGTAAAAATGAAGGATACGGGGAAAATATATAGCGTATATCCATTCTAGCATTTATCTATTCCACATTAATACCTATATAATTTTTTATGGGGTCCCGTGGCCGCGTGCCAGAGTGTCTGGTCGTGAACCTGGGGAACCGGGTTCGATTCCGACCGACGCCAAATATTTCGAATTTTAAATGGCACAAAGTGACCCCTGTGGTGCACTCTCCACGCCAGTCATGAGTGCCCGTGAGGTGACGCCTGGTAAGCGCCCGCACGGTACAAATATGTCATCATCATTACCGATATCTGCGATAAAGTAGACTGTGGCACACCCAGAAATGGGTAATATGCCGTGATGATATATTTATATTTTATTTAATTTTTATCCATTCTATATAGGGTTTATCCGTTCCACAATATAGTATTATTCAGTCTATATTGTTTATTTTTTTCTGTACAAATCTATTTCTCTTGTACACCATGACTAATATATACATACAGGTGTTAAAAAATAAGTGTAACATACTATGAGGGCATATAGTACTGACCAAAATGAGTAAAAAAGCTTAATCAACATGGGCCCGATCTTCAATAGTTTCTGAGATATAAGGCAGTAAAAAATGACTTTTTCGGTGTTTACCTCAGCTATCTCGAAAACTATGAGTTACGACTTTGAATAAATAAGACTTTGTTTACCTTTCAGAGGTCATTTTAGATGTGTTTTACAAAAAAAATCGAATAATTGTACTAAGACAAATGTTGTGGCGACCTTGGCCAATATTTAGCTTTCATATAACTTCGTAACTATTAGAAAGTGAAAAAATCTGATGTGGCCAGCACATGACCTCCCGCCAATTCTATGTTTAAAATAGCAATGAGCTTTAAGTAAAGTATCACTTCCGATTGATCTTTTGTAAACATAATCTACTTTGTTGTTCCAATAAATAGAAAAGTTTGTAATACGAAATTTTGGATTATATTTTATTATGTTTTTCTGGAAAATCTGTGACCAAATACCAACTTTGCGAAGTTTTGGATCATTAATATATTTTAAGGAAAAATCGTCACAAACACATTATTGTCAAAATCAGCACCAACTCCCTTTTATGCTCTAAAACGCAATCTATGTAAATTCTTCGCCGTACATGATCCATTTCGTAATTGTGTAGTTGCAAACTATTATTTGACGCTTTGAAATCACGTTCTTATTGAGAGCTGTTTGATATATAATGCTGCAAACATCAAACTTAAGTCGAATTATCCTGTATATCTAATATTTATGTATGATGGAAAATATATTATTTTTACAAACCTTAATTTCATTAGAATCATATTTAAGCTGCTAAATTTTTCTTAACACGGTTTCATTATTAATTTTAATGTAATTATGCTTCGTGACAGTGACATTTGTTTAAATATGTCAAATTTGTTATTAATGTATTGTTTTTGTTTGACGCAGAGGCAAAGTGATGTACACAAATAAATTATGTTATAATTTAATATTTAATGTTATTTCAACTTATTTACTAAATGCTATTACCGTAGAATTGAAGATTGTGCCATTATATTCAATTTGTATTGGTAAAAGTTGCTAAAAAATTATATTCAATGAATTTTTTACAAGAAAAACTGTTAAAAGCTTGTATCAGTGATACTTCCGGTTATCCGATATACACTAAAAACTAATGAGCTCTTCCCACATTAGTATAGAATGAGTATACAAATTTCAAAATTTTCTGATTGATAGTATTTGAGTAATCGTGTCCACACGATCCACACACACAGACACACAGACACACAGACACACACACACACACACACACACACACACACACACACACACACACACACACACACACACACACACACACACACACACACACACGTACAGACATCATTGTAAAAATGATAAAATCGGATTCTGGGGACATCAAAACGTGCTTATTCACTAAAATCTCTATATCCAATTTTTAGCACGATCCCTATACCTCCCTTACCTATGGTGGCGGGAGGTAAAAAATGTGTCATATAAAATGTTATTGTTTTTTTATAGTCTATTTACTGGCATAGACAAAATTTTGTTCGACCACTATCTTTGTCAGTTTTTGTTCGATTCTAATACAAAATGGTCTCTTTCTCAAAAACAGTTGAAGATCGGACCTATGTTGATTAAACTTTTTTTACTCATTTTGGTCAGTATTATATGCCCTCATAATTTATAACACTTATTTTTTAACATGCTGTATGTATGTATTTTAATATAATATTTAATTTATTCTTATTAAAATTTTGATTCGAAAGTTGTCGTCAGCGTATAAAAATATGAAAAAATTACAAGATTTTTATTAAAATTTATTACAATTCTAAATTTCCATGCAATGTGTAATTTATAAAAAGTCGTACACTTGGACTCATTACATTTAAAAATTAAACTTATGAATTAAGGCTATCGCACACTGTTCGGAACCGATCGGATCGGCAGCGCGCCCATCGGCTGAAATAAGTTTACATTTTTTTTATGGAGGTGCGCACACTAGTCGGCACGGCGGTGCTGCGTTGCAAACGGAAGACTTCGAAATACTCCAGAATATTTTTCCGTGCTGTTCCGAGGTGGTCGCCCCATATTCGACAAGTGTGCGATAGGAAACGACCACATCGGCAATATCTTTCTACTCGGCCTAGCCTAAAACACCTAAAAAACGATTGACTATGTAGGTAATCAGTCAATTCTCATTTGTATTGAGCTTTAAAAAGTTATGTGTTTAGAACCATGACTGCTGAGGAAGAAAAACTAATCGATTTAATTAATAAATATCCGGTACTCTATGATATGATTAAATTTAACGGGTCATTATATCTGTAAATAATGATTGCTATTCGCCTTTCGTTGGTCTTTTTTGCCAGTGTCATGTATCCAGCGTTTCCTTCTTTTTTTCTTTCTTTCTTTCTTTTCTTTCAGCTTCTTCACAAGCTAGGGCAACATACATATATTGTTTTTTTTCTCAATATCTTTCTTTCGCTGACTGTGAATCGTCGGTTCTGAACAGTGTGCGATGGCCTCTAATAATAAAAAGAATTAATCAAGCCAGAATAAATTGAGAAATATTCTGTATGTATTATATAATATTTTAAATCATAACTATTATTTGAAATCAAATATAGTGCAGTAATATTATTTATTAAATTCAATATTGTATCAGTACTCATATGGAATTAATAAATTATTATTCTTTAATTAGGTTGAGCTGTGCGTAAAAATTTTAAGCGATATCCTGAATTTACTCTTCCGTAATGATGTTGGTTCAACTGTGATGGACGTTAATGAAATAATGTTAACAGATTTAAGAACAGTTATACAAACTACAATATCTATGACCAGGGAAAATCCGCTAGTGGTAAATAGATATAGAGAAACACATTTTAATGTATTTCCTAATCATTTATTATTGTTTTCAGGGAAATTTAGTTGCAATAATGATAGCAATATTTCGACAAATGACTCCCTATCATTACGACATGTACATAAATCAGTTTTCGACAAGAACAGATATACTCGACTTTTTGATGGAAATATTGTTAGTATTTAAAGACCTGGTTAACAAATCAGTATATGCTCCAGATTGGTGTGAAATGATATTGCTCCAAAATTCAGTGTTATTAAAGTGCTTGAAATTCTTTTCTTTAACAATTAGAGACTTATTTAGTAATAAGTTTGATAACCAAGCATGGAATAATTTCTTTTATTGTGCTATTGCATTTATGACACAACCAGCATTACAACTCGAAAATTTTTCTTCCAATAAACGCAGTAAAATACTTCATCGATATAAGGATATGCGACTTGAAATGGCCAAGGAAATTATATCCATGTGGTTTAGTTTAGGACAATACAAAGTACAATTTGTACCTGGTTTAGTTGAATCATTTTTGGAAATGACATTAATTCCTGAATCCGAATTAAGGAAACTTACTCTGTCTATATTTTTCGACATGATGCAGTGTGAATTTTATTCCTCGAAATTTTTGTTTGAAAGTTATGGCGATACAAAGCGAGATTCTAGTCAAATTAAAGGACATTTCTCTGAGTTTGAAAATGAAATGATAGCAAAGTTGGATAGCTTAATTGAAGGTGGAAAAGGAGATGAAAATTATAAGAATCTGTTTAGTACTATTATGAAAGAACATTGCGAAAGGCATACATCAATGAGAGAAGCAGGATTGAAATTTGTTGATATGGTTACACGATTAATGGAGCGATTATTGGAATATCGCTGCATTATTAATGATGACAATAATGAAAATAGGATGAGTTGCACCGTTAATTTATTAGTGAGTACATTTTATTCTTTTATATTAACAATGAAAATTATTTTAAATGTATGATGGGAGAATATGTATAGTGGGGAAAAGTATGAATCTATACAGAGTGTTCGTCTATAAATAAACCAGTAATTATTTCGCTTTATTATTGTTACCGAATTTGTATAAGTCAGGACTGGTCTTATTTTTCCGTACAAAAAAAAACCCGCCCGTTTTTTTAACCCACTGTGTTTTTCGCACTAGACATGAAGATGCCATGTACGAAAAATACGATTTTGCAACGAATCACAGTGCAGGCTGGGGCAGAGCAACTTGCTTATTTAGAAATTCAAATAAAAAAGTAAATTATATAATATATTTAATTCTTTGAACAGAATCAAGTACAACATTTAAATTTTAGATTTACACAGTTTTAAAGATGATATCAGGCAGATGGTATCCATTAATCTCAATACACTGCGTTAATAGAACTCGGAAGTTTCGTTCAACTCTTTCCAGCATATCGACGGGTATATTGGCGACAGCTTGACGAACCGAATTTATTAAAAATTTAAATTGATGCCCACCTACTTGAATACATTTTAAGCAACACTACTTCAGAAAATGTGTACGCATTTACTGATATTTAATAATTACACTTTTCATTTAACGTCAAGTAATATTAATAGAATATGAGATGTGATATTCAAAAAAGTGAATTGCATTTAATAAAAATCTAATATGTTCATCATTCACCATTGTTTTAAATTAGATGTCCCATACGAAAATTAAAAGACAATGGGGAAGTTTAGCATGGTAAAAATTCTACATAACATACTATTTTCTGACAAATATAACACAAATGACAGCTGAAATTGAAATTAAAAATTAAAATTATTGCTCCATTTATTTATAATTAATATTTTTTGGGTAAACTGTAAGTACGTCACAAGTCAGTTATGTGCAAACTCAGACAGAACGGTGAAATCGAACCACTTGAACGTAGGTCGTAACAAAGCGTAAAAGCGCTTCAAACCGCAACCGCGTGCGTCAGTGTATAAATCGACATACGTTGCGCCAAGCCTCTACCGATGTCATCACAGCTTAAAATCTGCTTTTCCGGAAAATCTGTGCATTTTTGAAAAAAATAAAACATGTGACATCATTTTTCAAGTCATTTCCCATGGAATAAAAAAATTAAAAATATCGGTAAACTTCCCCATTACTCGAAAATTGGAAGTAATGGTATTGAACTATTTCCGAAATTATGTAGAAGGCTTTATATACTATAATTTATATTATATTTGAATATGAATATCCTAAAATTAATAATAATAATAACAACATAGATATTTCCTGTTTTATTTATAGACAGACATGTTGGATATTTCAGTTAAGAGGGGAGTAGATGGAACATTATAACATGATATTCAAATAGTTTTACAGGTATTAAATTAATTATTTGAAGTTGTAAAACAAAACTTTGGTATACTTCACACTCGACTTCACATATATATGTGTACATATTTGCAAATTATTACTAACAGTTTTACTTCAAATGCATCGGATAACTGAGAGCACGCGAGTAGTTGTAGCCAAAATGCCTTAACTAGTCTCTGTTTGTCATGTTGAAGGTGGAAGAAATAGAGTTGTTTGTATTTGTTCATCCTTTCTGCATTTTAACATCACTAGTTAAACGTCTGAAAAACAGAGAGACATGGTGAATCGAACACAACAAACACACTGAAAGCAATAAGTTGTTGAAAGCCTAGACTGAAAACAATTCTCACAAAATTAGCGCAGTTTTCGTGTTTCCAATTTCTCATCAAGACCAATTGGATTCTTACCCATTAATCTTGAAATAGTCACACTCACACAACCAAAATATCTGAATTAATAAGTTTATGTGCTAGTAATGGAAATTTTGTATTCCATATTTTATAAAAAGAATATTTCGAAGTAACTGTCCTCTACTAATTCGTGTGCGCTTTTCACTTCACAATTTTATTTTGTTATTTTGCTCTTTTACATTTTTTTTAATAGAGGTACTTCATTGATTGAAAATACTTTGTTGCTCATGATTAGTGAGTAAGATTCCAATAGGTTTAGAAAAAATATATTATTACTTGTGAATTGTGAAATAATAACTTTCTAACAGTTTAAAATTTCGTTCAAAATGTCTTCTCGAAGTGACAAGCGACAAATCAGCTAATTTCAAGAAATTCAAGGCCGTTCGAGTCACATGCGTACCTGCACCCTTTAAAGATTATCTAAATATTATAAAGAATAATGCTTTTTAATTTTCAAATTTATACTTATTAATAAAAATTAAGAAAAAAAGAAAAATTTTATAATATGTAAATATTCCATTTTACGTCTGTGACCTTCAATCTGACAGATAAATTCGAAGACACGATTGGTTAAAGCAGAATGGTACTGTGTGCCTATGGCTCACGTTTAGGCTGAGCGCTGACCAATCTGAGGGCAGAAATCATTTCATATTCAAACCATCATAGTGGATCATCCCATTCTTTACTAAAACGAAGCAAGATGTTAAAGTTTGAGTGCAGTGTTTTGATGACTGAATATTTGTGTAGCATTCTTTGTAGAGGAATGGAAACGAATTGTAAGGTATTAAGAAATTTGGGTAACATTGTTTCAAGAGATATTAAATTGAGTGAATATAATGGAATAGTTCTGTCTGTTTTAGTGTGTAGTAATGACTGTATTTTTACAAGGTATTGGGACAAATTGAATTTTGAATAACTAATTTTGTACAAGTTGTTGTTGGGAGAATGGTAATATTATCGTCATAAAGTCAAAACCTCGTATCTGTAATACATACAGTAGGTTTTTAGAAAACACAAGACATGAAATATGAGATTTTCATCCCGTATTTCCAATCATTTTCAGATACGAGTATTTAATATTACTAGGTACGCTTGTACATTTCTTCGTAACTTGATACAGGGTTTTGCATTCGATGTGGAATTAGTTGCCACGACGAAATAATTCAGAAATGTCAAAAATATAGATACATGGTTTTGATTTTAAAACAACACGGTTCGGATTATGGTTCGGTTCGGTTTGGTTCAATGATTCGGCTCGGGTAACTTTAGCAATATTGGTGTTATTCGAAACTTCTACATAATACTAGACATAGTACGCTCGCTTGCTAGATCAAAACTTTACTACGAAATTCGATTCGAACCAAATTACATTTTGGATGATCAAGGGTTCGGTTCACAATTTCACAATATTGAAGATATTCGTACTGAATCAAATCACATTTTGGAAGATGCAGTGGTTCATCTCGCGGTTCACAAGATTAAAAATATTAGGTTCGTGGTGCACAAGAATTAAGGCGGTTCGGTTCAACGATTCGATCTAGTTCAGTTTGCAGTTCTGGTTAGGGGTGTGTGTCTCTTGAATACTTGTTATTACTTGTGTTTTAAAGAAAAGGAGAGTTGTATAAGTGTATTTGGATAGGAATTTGTGATGAAACATAATTAGGTGTGCTGCTATAATGGAATTCAAGACAAAGAATTAATTAATATTACAAATTAAACATAAAAACAGTAATGCAAAAATACTCAATATCATTTTTTTAACATGGTATGTTGTCTATAGTTCAGCGCGTAAAACTTATGATCTAAATCTACTTCTTTTCTCATAAATTTTGTGCCGTAAAGCTGCAGCTGGATGGCGGCCGTAGATGATCTGTCAACTGATATTTATACTTATTTATTTATTCTTACTTATTGGTGTTACTATAAATTTGAAAGGAAATTACATTAAACTTGATATTATTTTCATAGTTTGCAAAAAAAAACAACTGTGATCAATGTTTTCAAACGTTATTCAACATAATTTCCATCAGTTGCACATGTATTTCGCTTTTTAACTCATAGATAATGCCGTACGCATTTGCAAATTGCATGCAGGAAGGTTTACGTTACACGCGCAAAATTTAAAATATGTAATAATTGTTGAAAAAATATATTTCACTATATTAAAGTGAAAAAAACCTCAAAATTAAATTAAATTTCATGCAGCAGTAGTACAAAAAAAGTAGTAGGACACCCTTATGTTGTACGATACCAAATTATATTGAGAATTATATACACTATACAGGCTGAACACAAGAATTCATGACATTATCGTTTAACATGACAAAAAAAGAAGAAATATCTGTTGCGTAAAAGGAGTAGTTATAAAATTCTGATTTTTTTGATGCCAAAATTTTTGAATTTACGTCTATGGTAACCGAGTAAACTTAATTGAAAATTATGATAAAAATAGATTTAGTATGCAATTGTTTAAGAAAAATGAACGTCGCTTATACAGTAGAACTGGTATAATAATAAAAGTTCTATGTTCATTTTTTGAACACATTTTAAATTAAATTTACTCGGTTACTAAAGACGTAAATTCAGAGATCTGGCATAAAAAAATTTAAAATTTTGTGTACTAAAATTATACGTAATCCCGTAAGTTTTTACAGGACACATACTATTTGAAAGAAATTATTTTGCTACGTTAAACGCTGATTCTCGTGTCCATCCTGTCCTGTAGTGTATTTATAACGTCAAAATTTTCATTATTTTTTTTGTTTAACAGGATTTTTACTCGGAAATAAATAGGAAAGAAATGTACATAAGATACGTAAATAAATTATGTGACTTACATTTAGAATGTGATAACTACACAGAGGCTGCGTATACATTAAAACTTCATAGCAATTTGTTAAATTGGTCTGACCAAATTCTTCAGCCACTGTTGAAAAGCAACAGATATCCTCAGTGTCAGACACATCGTGAATTAAAAGAGGCCTTATATCATAATATCATCGAATATTTCGACAAGGGGAAAATGTGGGAATGTGCCTTACAAGTTTGCCAAGAATTGGCCAAACAATACGAAGAAGAAATTTTTGATTATGAATCATTAAGTGCACTTCATATCAAAATGGCATCTTTTTATGATTCTATTTTGAAGCAAATAAGACCAGAAGCGGAGTATTTTAGAGTAGCATATTATGGACGAGGATTTCCTGCTCTTTTGCAGAATAAAGTTTACATACATCGTGGAAAGGAGTACGAATTGTTGAGTGATTTTTCTAGCCGAACATTGAATGAACATCCGTATGCTGAGCTTATGAACAAATTAACTCCACCTGGTGACGATATTCTAGAGTCCCCAAATCAATGTAGGTATCCTTTTCATCTACTCGTATACAAAGTGTTCGGATTTCGAAGGTTACTATTGGGATTTCGGAACTATAAGAGATACGATTTCTGTTAAATGGAACATGTGCTGGGCCTTTGGGAGGCCATCTTAAATGTGCTTTTGTCTTATCAAAAATTTTCACAGTGTGCTAGATAATGACGAAAAACTGATTTTGGTCGAAATTTAATTTTCATCTAAGTTTAAAAATAATTGGTAAGCTAAGAATATGTTTCAAATTAAAAAGGTAGATAATTTTATTGTTCATTCTACGGCATACGAAAGTATTTATTTATCAGTAAGTTTTCGAGATAAAACACTAATTTTTTTAAACTATTTTTTTAATAGAATCCATATATTTGATTTTTGCGTCAAAACAATATTTATTTTTTCTTTCAATTGGTATAAGAGTTACTGTGTCATATTCGTTATTTTATTTAAATATATTATTTTATTGCAACTAAAAATATTTTGGTCTATAAAATTAATGAATTTAAAAACATTTTTTTAACTCAAAATTAATTTGTGAAGTATGATAGATATGGAAAACTTACCCAAGTATAATAAAATAAATTTTAAAAAACTGATGAAATCATTGACAAAAAAAAATAAGAGATTTAATGAAAATTAATAATAATTTTAAGGCCAAAATAAATTTAAAACATAACCCGTACACCAATCGAAAGAAAAATAAAAAAAATATTTGTAATTATGAGTCTAGAATGAAAATATTAAGTAATAAAGGCATAAAATAAATTATATCGATCAAATACAATGTAATTAATTAAGATAATAATGTTTTTTTGGGATATAATAAGAAAATTCAGGAAAATAAAGAGAAAAATTAAATTTTAGGAGCAAAACAAATATAAAACATAATAACCCTTATATTATTGAAAAGAGAAAAAAAATAATGATTTTTTTGGGACTAAAATCAGATATAGGTTTCATTTAAAAAAATATAAGTTTGTGTTATATCTCGAAAATTTACGGATATAAAAATTAATTTTGTACGCCACTGGTTAGTTAATAAAAATATCTATTTTTATATTTGAAACGTTTTTCTCAATTACTAATAGTTCAGAAGTTATTTAAAAAAGAAAAATCAACAATATTCAGTTTTTCGTCATTATCTAGTGCCCTATGAAATTTTTTGGAAAAACAAAAGCATATCTGAAATGGCCTCCCAAAGGCGCACAAAAAGTTCCATTTAACCGACATCGTATCTCTCACAGTTCTCGAGATCCCAATGGTGGCACCTCTAAATGGGACACACTGTATTTCGAAATATAAAAATATATCAAATAACATTGCTTTTTATCGTTTTGACTTTGATAATTTCCTTAATTATTTCTTTACAGTTATACAAATCAACAAAGTAGATCCAATTATGGATAATCAGAACAAACGATTCTCAGGGAAACCTATATCCGATCAAATATTACAGTACTACAAAGTAAATGACGTACAAAAATTTCAGTTTTCTCGACCATTTCATCGTAAAGATCCTAGTTTCGAAAATGATAATGAATTTGCTAGTCTGTGGTTAGAAAGGACTGTGATGACTACTACGTACCCATTGCCTGGAATTTTAAGATGGTTTCCAGTACAAGATACACATACATATGAAATTTCACCACTGCAAAATGCTATAGAAACCATGGAGGAAGCTAATAAAACATTGAAGAAATTGGTTTTAACTCATCATCGTGATAAAACGTTAAATTTGAATCCATTGAGCTTGAAATTAAGTGGTGAGTTTTAGGCAATACTTCGTCATATTATTAGGTTAATTGTAAAGGATTTTACATTATCAATGTCCGGATTTTGAAATTAGATAAAAATTAAACGAAATCTAATAGGGGTTTCCAAGTTTTTTCACTTTTTAATATGTTAATCTGTACAAGAAAATATTACAGCCGTATTTTGTATTTTCACCGAAAAGTTTCTAATACGCAAGAAAAAAATTATTAAAATTTCAATGAGTGAGGACCGAGAAAATCGACGGCGCGTGTGGCGTCGCCTACACAAAGATAATACCGTCCAATGCGAACATGGAGGAGGGGAGACAAGCCCCCGGCTGGTGACATTAGCCACTAGTATTTGCCCGTGTCCAGTACGTCACAAATATGGCTGATACTGAATTTCAAGCGCTCAATTTAAATGCATTAAAGTTTCATTTTGATATTAGGGTAATAAAAATCAGAAAATTAACGATTATATTCACCTTGCTATTACTTATACATGATGAACATTGATATCTAATAAGTATTTTTTTAAAAGTCGTAGATTTGGAAATCCTTGTTCCGATAAACGTTTATTATTTAATGAAAGTATAATCATTGATATTAATAATAGAAAATAACATCACGGCTGCGCTTGACAGCTGTCATACGAAAAATGCAATATTCAATCATATTTGAGACTCTATACCGGCCTTTTTGCGTCGTACATGAGTGACTTCAAATAACCCCAGAGAAAAAGTTTAGGTGTTAAATTAAACGGTCATGGCAGCCAATGGGCTACTTGCGTGGTACTGAAAATCCGATTTCTATCACTATATACGTAATGTTATATTGAAAACATATATAAAAATATAAATTTTATTTAAAAAAAATAGTTTTTTAGTAAATTAAGAAAGAAAAATTTCTGTGACGTCATTATATTGAACTGGAGAAGAAAACCATGTTTAAAAATGTAACATATAGATGGCATGGCGTGCAAGAAAGTTTTAATTTGAATTTGACAGTTCATTTTTCTCTCTCTGGTCTCTCATATATATATATATATATATATTTACATCCCGCTATCATTGCTGCGTCCTTTCGTGGCTAGGACATTGTGGCAACCACCGAAAGGAATAGAGATAGGCTTCGACTTTATAAAGTATATCTACTTATTTTTCCCCCTGATTATGAATTTCGGTTCAAATTTCAATAAAGTCGATTTACAACGATATACGTTTCCGTTCATTTGACGACATTATGAGCTCCTCCACACTGAGTGAATCCGACGTCCACAGTATATACTTCATACATAATCAGTACTTATGACGTCCAATTTGTATATTTTTATTCATACTACCGTTACAGTGACGTCCAGCAGCGTTGCCAATATTAAATACATTATTCTGATGTAGAAACCAAAGCACACTCTTTCACAACAATATGCATACTTAGCTGCAACATCATAGATTATTACAATGTTTGATAATGGTAATTTCTTTTGGCAATCCGTAAGCAATTTGAAAATGGAACTTCTAATTTGTCATTTAAAATGTCATTGTAAATAATTAACACTTTTGTTCTAAAATTATTAGGAAAAAAAATTCTCCAAATTAAAATTTAACCGTTGTATTTCTTATACATATAACAAAAATAAAGTAGATACCCGGTATACAAGTAAACAATGACAAAAATCTTAATAATGTATTTACAGTAAAAGAACTCGCTGGTACAAAATGTGATAGAAATGTGAAATGTTCTTGCACTTGGTGTACAAGAACAACAATTCCATTTTCTAAGACGGTATATGTAAATATGTGAAAATAAGTGAAGAATGAACTATTTAAATGTATTTATTTAAATAGCCCCAAAATCTTACAATTAAAAAGTACAGATATTTTCATATTCACTCATAACAAACTTTATTTTACATTTAACAAATATATCATAGACAAAATAAATTTCACGAATATTGACAAAACTAATTGAAAAACTTAACGAAAATTCAAAATAGTATTCGTATTTTTACACAAAGTTCACACACACACGCACACATACACACACACAGACACACATACATACCTACAGACATCATTGTAAAAATGTTAAAATCGGATTCTGGGGACATCAAAACGTGCTTCTTCACTAAAATCTCTATATGCGATTTTTAGCATAATCCCTATACCTCCCTTACTTAGGGTAGCGGGAGGTAAAAATTTTATTTGATGAACAAATTATTTGTTACGTGTCAATAAAATAGTAAAAATATCTGCAAAGCAACCATTTTGGTTCACTTGGGCTATTTGTACGAAAATTATAATAATAAGGTTAACATGAATATTAATCTCCGGTTTTAATACGTTTATTCCAAGTAAATAGGTATTTGTTAAACAAATTATTTGTTACATGTTAAAAAAATAGTGAAAATATATAAAAAGCAACCGTTTGGATGCACTTCGGCTATTTGTGCAATAAATTCAAATTTTTATCAAATTTATAATAATAAGCTTGTTATTAATATTCAATTTTAATACGCTTATTCTAAGTAAATATGTATTTGTTGAACAAATTATTTTTCATATGCCAATAAAATAGCGAAAACATATGAAAAGCAGTCGTTTGGATTCACTTCGGCTATTTTTACAACAAATTGAAATTTTTACGGATATTACAATATTATTAAGAAAATTCTAATTGACATATGTCAGTGTCAAGTGTAAATTACATTATACGTTTTTGTTATAATTTTACTGAAAATATAGAAACTTTCTATGTGGTATTTGTACAAAATACATAGAACTGATGGAAGATAATGTGATGGCAACATCAGATTTTTTTATTTAACATAAGAGTATAGTCGAAATTCTGGATATTTGATAAAATATTATAAATCACAGCAAAAGATAATTTTAGAGCTTTAGCTTGTGAACTGTTCTGAAATTATCAATCTCCCCTGAGTGTTAGTGAGCTTCTTCTGACAAAATAAAATGAAAAAATCTGATGTGGCCAACACAATACCTCACGCTATTTCATTTTTATTAATTTAAAAACATACCTGCATATGCTGCAAACTATATTAACTTCCATTGCATAGAACTATTGCTTTATTTTTATTTATTTTTATAGTTTATCTTTAAAACATAGGTTTCGGGATTTATAAAAAAAATATTTTTTAAATTTATCTGTAAAATATATAAAAAAATTATGAATGTATACCTGCAGAAAATTCAATTAGCTTTAATTTTCATGGCAAAAAATGCGAAAAAATGACATCTAATAGTATTTTTTGACGAAAAATCATTATGAGCTTCAAGTAAAGTGTCGATTCCGATTATCCGATTTACACCAAAATCTAATGGTTTCTTTCCATATTACAATAGGGTTAAAACACGAGAATTTTCTGAATGATAGTATTTGAGTTAGAGCGTCGATAAAATCTACACACACATATATAGACATCATCGTGAAAATATTAAAATCGGACCTTAAAACGTGGTCATTTACCAAAATCTCAAGATGCGATTTTTAGCAAGATCCCTATACCTACCTCCCTTACCAAGGGTAGCGGCAGGTAAAAACAAATAAGTGAAATTTATGAAATATCTATTATTACATCGAACAGTCCTGCTTATTTCCAGAAAGAGTATTTCATAAACATAAATTTGTTTCATTAATATTTAGTTGTTACACATAAAAAAATTACTTCTCTGTGTTTCTTTCTAAGTTTGCATATAGATTGCAATAAAAATACGGTGTTTTCAAGTCATTACTTTTGATCATTTATATTTTTACATATCTCACTAGCGCATATAATAAAATTTTTCAAATTACAATATAATAAAAAAAATCTGATGTGGCCAACACAAAACCTCCCGCTATTTAATTTTTATTAATTTGAATACATACCTCCGTATTTACTAATGCTGCAAACTTGTCCATTGCATATAACTATTTCTTTATTTAATATTTTCTTTTTAAAATGTCACTATTATTAATTTGAAGTAATTAGTTTTTTGATAATGACATTCACCTGTATTTACATTCATTTGAAATATGAACTATGTAACAAAGGAATTGTGTTTACCTTAGGCTTCGGGATTTTTTTTTTATATAATTTTTTGAAGAAAAACCATTATGAGCTTCAGGTAAAGTGCCATTTCCGGTTATCCGATTTACACCAAAATCGAATGGTGTCTTGCCATATTAGAATACGGTAGAAATACAAGGTTTCAGAATTTCTGAATGATAGTATTTGAGTTAGAGCGTTAACAAAATCCATACACATACATACACACACACACACACACACACAAACATACATACATACATACATACATACATACACACATACAGACATCATCGTGAAAATGTTAAAATTGGATTCTAGGGACCTTAAAACGTGGTCATTTACTAAAATCTCGATATCTAAAATGTATAAAAATATTTTCTAATTAAATGAAAACACTTTATTGAAACACTTCAAAGTAGAGGAGAAATAGGAAGAAGTACCTAGAGTAAAAAATATCTATATATAATAAATCGTTTGTAGTACATATTAATATGTTTAAAACATTTTTTTTTAATAATTATTTCTACACTCTCTTTTTCGACACACTTAAAATTTCGGTCTTCGTATTTTAGATCAAAAGTTTCTAAATATTTTATTTATATATTTCACTGTGGCATACTGTTCTCATATTTATTCCATACATTTAATCATTAATCTTCTTACCCTTACATTTGGCTTTTGTTTACAATTTACACAATATTTTGTAATTAATAATTCAGCTTTATGATACGAGCATTTAAATAATTACCTTTTTTCAATTTATTACATTGACACCATACATTTTGACTTTGTATTTACTAAGAGGATTTTGCAAAACAAAAGTTTGATTACATAAATATTAATTTAAATACTATCATGTGTGCACAATATAGCTTTAAATACGATTAGAAGAGTTGCGCGCTAATGTAGTAACCCAATGTTACACTGTTGCCAAGCGTACGGAGTTCAGAATGACGGTGGAATGAAACTTCAGTATATACAGCGTATATACGCCTGACGACACTAGCGCCGCAAGTGGAATTTTTTTGAACTACAAAAAATATACATTTTCCATTCCGCTATCATTCTGACGTCCATAACAAATTTTGCGATACGATACTAGAGGCCCCCCTGATGTCAGAAAAAAATTTATAAGGCCATGTGCATATGACGTCCGGTATACGGACGTCTTATGCACAAGGACGTCACTTTGAATGTAGAAAATTACACAGGGGACGCCACAATGGTAGTGGGATGTAAATATATATATATATATATATATATATATATATATATATATATATATATATATATATATATATATTTATTACTTCAGAAATAAACACATAAGTAGTTACATGTAATTTAAAATATCGATACCAAAGAGACAAATTATAATACTAACCTCCAAATTATTGTTGAAACGTCAAACAGGAGATCTACATTACCAGTACAAACAAACGCTATGGCTTTACGACCATTCATTAGTGTGGCGTAATTCTACGTCATACATGGCGGTAATTCAAATAATCAAGTTTCATTATTTATTTTCTGGCTAATTAATAAAAAAATTGTCAAAAGAAAAAATTTGGGTAGCAAGTTTTTACCTGCTCTTCAAAAATATTAAATAAAAAAGGTAGCAAGTAGCCCATTCAAATAGCTGTTTTGCGAAGTTAAATGTCCAAGGAACTTTTTCCGCTAAATTCTAATTCTATGTAAAAATGTTAACACGTATACATTTTTTCCATTCGTGGTACTCTTATTATAGCCAGATATTAATCAAATTAGTATAAAACTTTACATGCATTTTTCTCAAAAATTGGTTATGTAAAGGGTATAAAAGTATTGTATCATTGAATACAGAACTAATTCTCTAACGAATGAGGAAATAAAAAATAGATGTTCTTATTTAAAATAAAAAAGTTGGGTCTCATATTTTGAGAACCACTGATCGAAAAAATATTTTTTCTTTTCTTTAAATTTGCTTGTGAAATAGAAATTGTTTGCCCATTTAACCGTCTTTGTAGCTTTTATCGTTCTCGAGATAGCAATGGTGGCCCATTTAAAATGAACAACCTGTATAGTCAAAATCTAATATGTCGTTTTCATTAATACAAAATTCATGCAACTGGGCATGAGAAGATGTTTAAAAATTCATAGGGTTGCTAGATGAAAGCAATTTAAAATTCGGACATACAATTTGAAAAATCTTGTATATAAAGAAGATATCTTTAATTTTGTTTTTCTTAATTTACAAATTGGATATTTTTAAATTGTCTAAAATTCTATTTCGAGATTTGTAACAAAAAGTAAAAAATTGCGCAGTCTTCCCAATGTCAAGCAATTTTAAATCGAAATAGTTTTTTAATGAGTTTTATATAAATAAATATTTTTAGACAGCTTAATATTTTTTACTGTAAATATTTATTTCGTAGGTATTCTTGATCCTGCTGTAATGGGTGGTATAATGAACTATGAAAAATCATTCTTTATTCCGTCATATGTGGAGAATCATCCAGATGACATAATATTGGTTGATAAATTAAAGAATTTAATAGCGGAACAAATTCCTTTATTGGAATTCGGTGTTCAGGTTCATAAAGAAAGAGCTCCAGTTAGTTTAGCTCCTTTCCAACAAAGACTTGAAGAATGTTTCGCAGAAATGCAACTTAGTGTTGTTGAAAAATATGGAAAACGGGTATGTGATGAATTTTGTATGTCAAAATAATATATTAAAAATTTTGTTTATTTTTGTAGGAATGTGATTTAAAAATGAACAGTTCAAATACAGTAACAATGAGGAGACAGTTTAGTCTTTCGGATAGGAACTCTGAATTATCTTCCGTATCTGAGTAAGTTTCATTTTCTTATTAATATTAAATGTTTTCATTGTTTTACGGTTGAATTTTGTTTCTTATTTAAGTTTTTTTATTTGCTACTATTCAACTAATTAAATAATGCTTAATGAACGACATGAACAAAAAAATTTAAAGCTATTTTCAAACGATTCTGAGCCATTGTTTTTCAGTTTTCAGATTAAATCATATGTATTTGTGTACGTAATTACGTAGGTAAAGAAATTGCGTAAAAATATAGGAGCGCTATTTTAGTAAATATGCTTTACATTATGCAGGGCGTATCAGGAGTAGTGTAAAAAAATTATTACCGTGTTCCTGACATCGTTTTGAGTAAAAAATGTCATATGAACATAGGTCCTATTCCTTTTGGTTACGGAATTAAAAAGGATCAAAGTTTAATAAATAGCAGTAATTAAAAAAAAGAAATAATTTAATCAAGATATCTACTGTGGAAACAAAAGAACAAACAATGAAACAACAATGTAAAATTAATCTGAAATTTACATTTTTTGCTTGAGTTTTTTTTAACTTATTGTGAAATGGATAAAGTTTAGTGTTGCTGAATACAATTTTTGTAATTCATAATAATTCTCTGATTGGTCGATATCAACTTGGATTGGAGCTGAAGGAACACATATTGTTCTTTTGTTTTTTGTTTGTTTGTTTTACATTAGTTATGATACAATAGTCAATTTTACTAAAAAAAAAGTCTGTAACAAAATTATTAAAAATTTTAAATTTTGTGGATGTAACGTATATGTATTTCCTCTATGACCGATGCCATTTAGAAATGTTTACAGCCACGGATCGCTTACATAGGGCTGAAAATGTTTAAAAATATTGATTTCCAAGTTGTTTTTTTCACAATCTATATAAAATGTAAGGTGTAATATAATTATTTGCTTGAAAGATACGGTTAAATAATTATAAATATCACCTGATAGATCATTTCGTTTTATGGTACACAGTTAAAATGAGATTGCGTGACCGTGTGCGTATAGTGTCTGGTTGCCAATCTGGTGACCCGGGTTCGATCCCGGTCAGTGTAGACTTTTAATCGCACAAAAGTGATCCCTGTGGTGCACTTTCCACAACAGCTTTGAGTGCCCGTGAGGTGACGCCTGGTAAACGCCCACACAAATATATGTCGTCATCATTACCGATGTCTACATGTATTGTAGATACTGGCGCACCTAGTTATGGATAATATGCTGTGATGATATATTTATTTATTTATGTAAAAAACCTAAATTTCAAGTTTAGTCATTATATTATATGTATAGGCAACATAAAAAAAATCGTGGAATAGTTTATTTTGGGCCTATGTTCCGAAATGGTGATGGTTTAGACAAAAATACATAGTCCATCTTCTTCACTTCATATTCTAATTTCAAACAATAGAATTTTGTTCATGTCTTTCCGTAAACGGTATTGTTTTGCAATATTTTTATTTTGCTTTGTTCTGTAGTACAAATAATCGTTCGAGAGTGTCTAGTTTAACACGAGCTCAAGTTCATAATATAAAATCCCTTACTACATCTTTCATTTCTTCAAGCAGTAATTCTCCTTCTCTTCATAGGTGCGTATATAAATACATATATAAATTAGTTTTATAGCTGGTATACGTTGTGGAAGTATCTGATTCTTCTTATTAATAAGCGTGATTATTTTTTCAGAAGGCCAAGTCTAATGTTTTTGAGGATTAACTCTGAATCACAAGCCTAAATTTATACTTATATTTTTAATTAATTTCTTAATACTTTCCTATCCTTTACATGGATAGTCTTTGGGACGACTAATGGTAAATAACAATCTAACTGTCATGCATTTGCTTACTTACTGCATTCTTCCTGCTTTTATTATTAAATAATAACTCATTTTATTTTTCCTGCATGCTTTATTTGCTATTTCATTTACTTTTAAGTAGTTTAATAGTAGAACTAAGAATACTACGTAAATCTTTATGTACCATTCTTAACTAATAATTATATTTTATGTATAGTGTCAAATGAATTCACAAATTATATTATAAAATTATAGTATTCTTTGTTGCTTGTAATATGTTGTCCTGTTGTATATAAATCCAGCTTTAAATAACTCGAGTTTATATGACATTAGAAAATTATGTTGCTCTATTATTTGGTGTATATATTTTACTGATTCAACGCAACACACGTGATGTTATATTATTTTTTTTAAAATGAGAGCTGTTATGGACGGTTTTTTAATTTACTGGTAGAAAAACATATATTTAACTGCCACATAAATTTACCATAAACTTAATAGGAAAATGATAAACACTAATGTTGAAAGTCCTAATTGTAATAGGAAAAGCTTTTGATTTTAAATAAATTTCGGTATTGCGTTGATGAATAAATGTATTTTATCAGTGAATTTAATATAAGATTTTGTTTCATCATTAAAAAACGGCTTGAATCTATAGACTAACGGTGACTCCGCAAACAAAAATAGTAGTTACTCGTGGCACACGGCAAATAAATTAAATTTTAGTTTCTGATATAAAAAATTGTAACACAATTAATTATGGAAAAACAGTGTGTGGTGTATAGATTCGATCCAGTACTTCTATCAATGTTCTTTAATTTATTTTATTGATTGGAAATTGCCTCTATTGTGGAGAAATGACTGTGAAGGCCTCGTATTCAACTGATTATAGAGCGTCAAAATTTAAAAAAATATATATTATTCTGAATATACTTTTGTATTTTGTTCAAATTATAAAGGACGTATTCATCGTGGTAGAAATTTTAACTAAATGTACATATTCAAAATAAAATTTGAATACACTTTTAAGAGTCACTGAAATTTGTTTTAATCTTGTGGATTACATCTAAATTATATTTTCCAATCCAATAGTATGTAGACAACGTAAGCACACATGTGACCTTGAAATTCTCAAAATCAGCTGAAATGAATGTGTTTGTTATTATTTGATAAGATCAATGGTTTGAATGTTTTGAACTACATTAACCGGTAAAAAAAGTTGGCCACTATAATTTTTTAATTTAATTTTTTTCAAAAAGTCCTCTTAACTGGATATTTTACAATTAAATAGGAAACTGAGCTGATTGTTTTTAGTTATTAATAATTTAAAGTGCTTAATTCATTCTGAATTTAATTTATAAAATTAATTCATTCATTTTTTTTTACCTCTCGCTAAGAGAGGTATTGGATTCATGCTAAAATTCGCATATCCAGATTTTATTGAATAAGCACGATTTAAGGTCCCTACAATCCGATTATAACATTTTTAAAATGATGTCTGTGTGTGTGTGTGGATGTGTGTATGTGTGTATGACTGGATGTTGTAGCCACGATTGCTCAAAAACTATAAGACTTAAAAAATATTTAACTGCAGTTTCCTCAATCTGACATTCCTGGGAAGAGCTGATTAGATTTTGGTAACAATTGAACAACCGGAAGTAGTAGTTTCTTAGAAAAATTATTCTAAATATAATTTTTTGGGATTTTTTTTTATTAAATATTGAAGAACATAAAATTCTCCATCTAATACACTTAAAAATTTTATTATATCTTGCATAGATTTAGAGATAAAGACACTATAATTTATAGAGTACACTTATCGCAGAGGCTAAGGCACTAAGGAAACCAGTTGACAAATTCCAATGTTTATAACATGACACATGTCATTGTCAAATATCAACAGTTTTAGTGACATTCTGATAGCTTTTTCTGGGAAGTATATTTAATTTTTCTTATTGTTTTATTAATTAAATATTTGAAATTATAGGTAAAATTGTGGTAAAATACATATATCCATCAGAAATACCGCCAATCTGGTTAATGAATTGGAACAATCTCTTACATTTAGAAACTTCCTCATACAATGGAAATATATATAATTAGAATTATATGTGTGCAAAAGACATGTTAAATACAATAAAAAACAATATTTGGGTAAAGTTCTGTAATATTTTGTTATAAAACGACGGTTCGAAAGCGAAGTGCAGTACAATACTTATATAGCCTAATATGGAAATGGCGAGAGGTCTTGTGCTGGCCACAACAGATTTTTCTATATTGTAAAAAACATAGCTCAGCTCCCTATTTAGCTATAAAATTCCCGGTTAAGGGGAATTTTATATACAAAATTCAAAGTGGTCGATTTTTTTGCCGGTCAATGTATATTGATTTTGAACTAATGAAAAGTTACTGTTTTATAATATTTACACAATATAAAAATATAAATAGTATGTACTTAAAGCTAAATAACATATAATAATAGATTATATTAATATTTTTATTCTTTTTTGCATTTTTTTTTTTTGTTGAATTTACAGGCGCGCTCATTTCAAATGATTTTAATTATTTCAAGGACACTCGAGTAATGTGTCTGCTTGCAGCCTATAAAGTTTAGAGGCCGGCTTGGTTTTTGTAAGTCTTTTAAAAGTAAGTTAATACATTTACGTAAATAAATAAATGTATCATCACGGAATATTATTCATTGCTGGGTGTGCCAATCTGCTGTGTACACAGATCTTGATAATGATGATGATATATTTGTGCCTTGCGGGCGTTTACGAGGCGTCACCTCACGAACACTCATTGCTGGCATGGAGAGTGCACTAGATGGGTTACTTTGTGCCATTTAAAATTCGAAATAATTTTGGTGTCTCTCAGGATCAAACTCGGGTTCCCAGATTCGCTACCAGACATTCAGACACACATAATATTTATGAAAAAACGTTATGAATATTGTTGTTTGGACAAAATACACTACGAGTAATACGACTACTCGTTCATAATCTACTTTTTTTTTACTTTCGTGTAACGCTGAGATAAAACTTTGATCTTCTTACTTACAATTTAAAGTATTGTAATATAAAAATATTTAATTACATTAATTTATTAGTAGTAAATAAATTGCGAGACCTTTGAAAGACATTTACATCTACCTCAAGCCGGTCCTGATAAAGGCAACTGACTTGTATGCAACATACAAAAATAAATATTTTATATAGAATAAACCTAATATATTTATATTATCCATTTTTTATTTCAGTAAACAATCTTCTGTAAGTTCATTGAAACATGTCAGCCTCATGTCACCAAACAATAGCAAACTGAATAGTCACTCTCCAAACAGTAAATCAAAAGCAAATAAAACTCCGAAAGATAAACGACGTTGCAGTAAATCTGAAAGAGAATCACTAGTAAACCAGGCCATTGTAGCTAGCGGCACACAGTGGTACACAGTAGATACTGACCTCTTGTCTCCAGCGGGATCTACCACGCCAGTCTTTGAACTCCGACAAGAAGTAAGACATTTCTAAAAAAGTAAAAATAATGGGTGGTAGCATGAATGGTGATGACTAGCAGTGTTTTAACTCTGTCAATCGTTTATGGTTTATTTTAGAGAAAAAAACTTCAAGTAACAGTTAAAGAAAAATTAATTGTACTCAACTTTTATTTCAAGTAAACGATTGACAGAATCAAAACACTGGTAGTCATCTCCTCCTCCATTCATGCTACCACCCAATGTAATTTGTATTATATTCTGTTTGTAATTACAGTTAACCCCTAAAAGACCGTTGCGTTCTGAAATTGAGAAAGAAAAGAGGTTGAGTCGACCTCCTAGTGGTACTTTTCAGAATTCACGACCTTCAAGTACGATAGTGCAGACTAGGGGTAATAGCAGTTCTGGAAATAGTAGTAATCGGGATTCTGTAGGTAAGACTACTTTTCATATTCCCTATTGTAATTATATCATTTAAAAAAGTAAAGAACTTTTAAAGTATTAAAAAATATTTTTCCTACAAAAGTGGCGGCACCGCCCACTAATGGGCGATTTCCGATATGTGTGGGCGACAAAAAAAAAATCTTAACAGTTTTTTGTTTATAAAATTATTTATTTAATTTTTTATATTTAGGATGCAGGATAACGTGATTAATTTGATTTTTGTGCCCCGGCATTGGTTGCAATAACTAATAATTTCTATATTATATTTGTTAAATAAATATTGTTGATTTATTATTTTCTTCATATATCTTGCCCTAAAGAAATGCTAAATCAAAATTCTATATTTCATACTAGGAAGTTACTTGTAAAAATAAAAATCATCTTTAATGATGTAATAATGGAACAACTTTGTTCTAATTTAACAGATTTCGTATCTCTTAATCTCCATGGTCCAAAAACGGATACCTGTATATCCCTACTACAATTAATATGTTAGTACTTCTTTCTTTTTCTTAAAATTACACCATAGATTTCAGTAGTGCGCAGTATGATTAAGTATTTTATAATTATTTTTTTTTATCTCTACATTGTTAACAAAATATATTAAACTGAAAAACGACGTTTAAACCAATTAAAAGAAAAAAACAGTTTTAAAAATATCTCTTTCGGTTTCCAAAAACTATTTTTTTTGTTTGTATACACATTTTCAATTTCAGAATTTATGGGTTCATACATTTTAAGGCATCATGCTTCCAGTTTGTGGTAGATTCACATCTGCACGTGCAGCCACATACACACACGCGTACACATATACACGAATACACCGTTTCACGGACGTCATGTAAAAATTTAATTCTACGGACACGTGCATATCTACAAGAATATCATTACACTACATCGATTATATTTAACTTGGCGGGAGATAAAATCATATTTTTGCACATCCGGGCGTAAAAGTCGGAGAAATAACATTATTTTAACTGCGAAATGACACTCTTTTTCGACCGAGGGCGAAAAAGTAGTCATTTTCGCCCTAGAGCTTTTCGTGCCCAGTTAAAATAATTACATCTATCATTAACTTGCTTGTTTTCATTGTTATCCGTGACAACGTACATATGTCAAATAGACTACTTTGATCTAAATTTGATTTGAACATCATTTTACTTTGATCACGGTGATGAAGTAACACTACTCCGGATGTGCAAAAATTATTGTATGTATATATTTTGGCCCTAGGTGCATTGTAACCCTCCGCTACGCGTCGGGCTTCAATCTTGCACCGCGGGCCAAAATCTATATCATTTCGCCCTTAATACATAAATAGCTATATATTTTAAAAGATGTTTTCAGAACTCATTATAATTAAAATTAAACAATATTTGCGTTAGTTCTGTATAAAAAAAAAATTACTTCAATTTTCTGTGACGAATACTATATACTCTCATCATTCATAGTTTTTTATATTAATAAAACTTATAATATTAAATTTAATAATAAAAAAATATTTTTGTCACACAATTTATTCATAAGGCGACGTATGTCATAACTCTGCTCAGGAAACAAATAGGAATTATTAGCATCGAAAATATACATATATCGCGAGCGTAAAGTTATAAAAACTAGTAAAATGTTGTTCGTAGGGTAATCGCTCAATAGCAGCTGTAGACACGTGTTTCGCTCTTAGCATCGTTCGTATACATTGGCCTGTATTTTAGCATTTTTGTGTAGTGTTGATTTACGTAATTTATCAATAATGTCATAAAAAAAATATAAAAAGGGGTATGATAATGGTTTTGTTTACATGTGCATTTCTAGATGCAGAAAAATATAGGCGCTATTCTCACTTCTTGTTGAAGTAGCGCTACTTCCGAAAAATCTCTACTTCAGCAGTCAAATGTCAACTTTAATATACAAAATTAGAGAAATAAAAATAAATTAAATTGTGAATAGCGCTTTTTTCAAATATTATAGGTTTCATTTATAAAAATATGAAACCTATTCTTGTCTATTCATAAAATCAAATAAAATTTAAAAAATCGAAATAGCGCTACTTCAAGAAGTGAGAATACGGGCCATAGTTTCCAAGAAGGTGTCAACATAGATTATAGAGCAAATTGAACTACAAATATTATTTATTAAATGGTCTGTGGCTAACGTTTCGACCCCCGCTGAGACCATTATTACAGATGTAAAACAACAATACTATCGTTATTTCCGGCTTTTAGTAAGCTAACTTGACGTCACGGTGTAGAGATCGATACGAATCATATTATTTTTTAAATAACTTTTTTGAAATATGTATATAATAACAATAACTGATTACTTTTATTACAGTATACATATATATATATATATATATATATATATATATATATATATATATATATATATATATTATTATGGGTCACATTGCAAACAAATAATAATTTTATTAAAATTCAACATATAATTACTAGCCCATTAGATTTTTTAATGGGAATTTATGTAAGATATATGCTTATATTGTCCTTATTTTATGCGTTTTTGAAGGCACAACCGACTCTACCGCGAGTGAAGAAGACAACATACCACCTCCATTACCGCAGAAATTGCGTGAGGCTGACTACTGCAACATTCCAGAGTGTGAAAATATAAGTTTTCTATATTCTGGTCGAGTATCCCTGCGCATACCCAACAAGCCGCTGCCTCCCGAACCAGTGGAGGAGCTACTACCGCCAACACCGCCTCCTAAACCGCCCAAACCATAACCAACCCTAACCAGTGCTGTAATCAATACGTATTGTTATGTAGAATTTTTAAAGCCATATTTTTGTAAATATGTACATTTAACTTGTTTATATATACATTTCGGAATTTGTATTTTGTTACCTTCATAGTGCCATTTGTTTGTCTTACACATTTCATTAGGTTTTCGTGACATGAATATATATTTTGTTATGTTTAACATTTATAACTAAGTGACTACGAGATAAATTTATTAACTCTGTTTTTTAGTTAAAGATATAAATGTAATTATTTTATTTATATAAAATTAGAGCATTATGACATTTTATTTCATTAGAATATATTTTATTAATTATTTATATATTGAATGTTTAGCCAAAGATATATTTTAAGTAAATACATTATTCGAACTAATGTTACAATTTTTCAAAGTAATCCCTAGACCTAGTCGTCGAGTGTCATTATACATGAACTATTCCTAATAATTAAAAAAATATATATCGCTCCCGGCTGTAATAGAGGCAAAAATAAAAAAAATCTGTTGTGGCCACTAACCTTCTGTCAATTCGATGTATTTTGTACAAAACCTATACCAGAAGTTCCTTGGAAAAGATTCTATACATGTATATACAGTTGTTCCCGGATTGAATTTACAAAAGGTAAAAAATTCTTATTTTTTCAATACCTACGCCGAAAGTGCCACCTTTCGTGCCTGTTTTGAGGGACGAAAGTGGTCATCTTCAGCTGAACGAGTCTTTGTTTCCCTAGTGACCCAAAGTAATGACGTAGCGGGATGTATGACACTCAAGGTGGCATTTTCGGCGCAGGTATTGAAAAAAATATCGTGTGCGCTACGGGACGAAAGCATTTCGCCCTTTTCGTCCCTAGTTGCACAATATACTATTTTTACTTTACGAAAAAATGACAAATGAAAAAATTTTGTTTGATTTAAAACGCATATTTCAGGCATGTTAACGTTAGAACAAAAAATCTTTTTAGTACAATGATATGGTATGGAGAGTAACGGTTACCGCTACATAATTGAAAAGAAATACTGAAAAGTTTCTTGGTATTTATGTGTCACGTGTGGGTGTACAGAAGCTTATACAAAATATTTTAAGAACTGGTTCAATGAATAATGTAAAGAAAATACGTTGAGTCAAGAAGGATCAACTGGTGTAAAGAAAATACAGCAAGTACATAATGAAGAGGACGCTGCTACATTACTAGTAGAAGATTCACTACGAACTTATACAAAATTATTTTTACGAAGACGAGCACTCCAATGTGGTATCAACAAATCATATTACTGAGCCAGTTCTTAAATTTTTTTCAATAATGTAGCAGTAACTTTTACTCCCCATACCACAACATTGATTGTACTAAAAACATTTTTGTTCTATCATTAACATTTCTAACAAATTCTTTATTTTGGTATTACTATCTTACTTTATGATAAAAAGAATTAATTTTGACCATAGACCGTATACACTATTCTAGATAAGAAATGTACATGTTAAGCATCGGTACATCGATGGCGCCATCTGGTGTATGGAAGCAAAATTAAGTGTAAAAACTCAACCGGTATAATCATTACCTACAATTAATATTGGTATAATCGGTTTATTAATTACCTTTAATTAGTACAATTTGTAGTTGAAGTAATTTTTTCGCAAAATACTATCATTACGTAGTATTTTATGAGAAATCTACTTCATCTACAAATCAGTCTTACAAAGATTACATAAAATGAGCAAAAAATATTGCATTAAGAAAATATAATTTCATTTAAGAAAGATAAAATACTAATAGCTAGGTGCATTAGGTGAGACCATTAGCTTATGGAGTCAACTCCAACTTCCTTTTACTCGTAACTGCTAGTGACTGAAGCAGGGATTGCATCATATCTTCTGAAAAGCAAAGAAGCTTATTATTGTACACAATCACGGGATCTAAAATTCGCAGTTCATCCATGTTTAATACTTCTAGCCACTTGACAAATAAATCCCGATGAGTTCGAGGATGTGGAAATCTATTCTATGTCATTCCTAGAATGTGATGTTGTAATATGTTTTACTGGTATAAAAATACAATTATATAAAAATATATTTCCACTTACCGGTAGCAGTACAATTTGGTACACAACACTTTATTCGTGTCATCACAGATTAGTACATTAATAATTAATTTGTGCTCTGTGGTGTCATCTTAATAACAAGTTTTTTCATACAAACTACTTATAAGACAAAAAAAGAAAACATGAACACATTGACAGTCAAAAATGTTTCAAATGAAAATAACAAATGTCAAAATTAGAGCAATAAATTAACACACTAATGATACTGGTGTCGCCATCTAGTGTATGGAAGCAAAACTAAAAATGCTATCTCAGTATCCGCCATTTGCATTTCCCGGGCCTGATTTTGAGGTTTAATTATTTGTCAAAATAGGCGCGTTCAATAGAGTTAGCAAGCTAGCGCTAGCGAAGTAGCAAAATAAAGTTAGCAAAACGTTTACTGAACGGCAACTTTGGCGCGAATATGAATATTTGACGTTTGTTCTTTTGTGGTTGTGTTGTTCAGATAATGTAATGCTACGTTGAATGACCCACTGCGCTTTATTTTTAAAATGGATGTTCATTATCCTTCTCATTTTCTATTAATTCACCATCAAAACATTTTACAACAAATTTAGATTTACTTCAACATAACAACAAATGTCAAAACATACCCGCTGTGATGCCAATATAATTGTTATTTTCCGACATTTAGCTACCGTCTTCATTTAAAACGTGATTTAAAAACTTATTTTTTATTCCATTTTAAATTTGTTGTACTAGCAGCACTTAGCAGATCAAGCTAGCGAAGTAATCGGCGCTAGCATTTCTCGCTAGCAAAGCATTAAATATGACGTCACTTATAACGTCATATACAATTAGCTAGCGTAGCAAGTTGGTTTGCTAACTTCATTGAACGCACCGAATAATATTTCAAAGTTAACTAAAATAATATTAGACTCAACATAATAACTGTATTATTAGGAGGAGAAAATTAGGAAAAAACGTTATAATAAAAGAACCTTGCATTAATTAAAAGTTTTAATAACTGAAATATGCATTTTAATTCAAGAAAATTTTTTTCTTCCCTCGGCATTTTTTCGTAAAATCAAAAATAAGAGTTATTTTCCTTTCGTAAACACAATCCGGGGACATATTGTATTCCGAGCGACACTGAAAAACAGGCCACTGGAAATAACTTTTTTATTCATAATTATTTTTTAATTTTGTTTATTTATTTATAAACTAGGCTCAGGGGCTCACAAATCATGATATTTGGCATGATGGTAGCGCTTCCGGTTTACCTGGAAGTGACATTACCTTTCATATTTCAAGTGGAGCATCCTCTATGACTAGATAAAATTGTTTTTATACCTTAAGGTGGTGTGCGGCTGTGTAGAATTTAGATCGGTAAGGCTTCCTTAATCCGGGAAAACCCGAGAGAATCCCAATTTTCTTCCAAATGACTCAAGTAACCTAAATCCCCAACACTGGGTGCAACAATAATCATCAAAATCACGAAATTTCGCAACGTATGTCTATCGCTCTTGAAAGCCGATCTACCAAGAAGCAACAAAAATTGTTTCTTTTGCCAAATTTAACAGTTTACATCAGGAGATTTAAACTATCGCATGAGTGGGGATAAATTTAAATAATTTTTAAAAACTGCTACAAATCTCCAACATGCCTTACCAGTATCGCGGGTGGCGCGACTTGAAGGCGTTTAAAACATCGTGTGTGACCTGACCTCAGCGTATGCGCTCTGCGATATTGATCGAGACGAATGATCCCAGTCAAAATGACAGATAAAAAGTATAAAATAGAAGAGTTAGAAGAAAAATAGGCGAAATTAAATTCATCAAGAAATGTTTTTTTAGGTCTCAAGATTCAATCAGTTTGAGTCGGCAATAATATTCCATAATCGATATCTAATCTAAATTTTCGCGGGTTATTTTAAATCAGATTATTTTTTTATTTTACAAATAAGATCCATACTATTACGATTTTACATACTTTTATAAACGGATTTGAACATTTTCAAATGTTCGTGTACGGAGCAGAAATAGGTTAGAAAAAAAAAATGAATGAACATGAAATGCACTTCAACTTTGTTGAAATAGAAATATTTTATGATATTTAACTTTATTTTAATTTGATAATATATAACAATACATTGCAGTTTATGGAGATGTCTCTAGTGCATCTAATTTCGCTCCAAAAAGAAAATTGAAAATTCAAAGTTCTCATGGATTTTGTAGAATAGGAATGTGGAAGAGTGATAGTGATATATGCATATCATATACATATGCAACATATGTACAACCTGTTTGTATTAACAAGGTGTATGTTAGTTTATTTCAATGCTTATGAATAGTCATAAATGCAAAAATCGTGATTTAAATTATTTTTCGGTGAGAAAATTTATATAGTTTTATAATAACTTCTAAAAACATTTCTGCTAATACAGCATGCAATAATAAGCTTTGATTTCATCTAAACATTACGTTGATACATATTTTGAAGTAGCGCTAAATAAGAATAAGTTGCTTTTAAAATCTAAAATGAAAAATGCAATTAGAAAAATAAAAGTTATAATATCTATAAATTACCATAACGAATGTAGCAAGGGACATGGGATACACTCCACCAACAGTTAAAATAGATGGTTTTTGCGCTCGACATAATAATATGAGTAGAGCTTGTTTCACTCGTTTGGAAAATAAGTACCAATGACTTTCTGCCACAGAATTTGCCACGTTCAGACTCTGCAAAAATATCAATGGATGCATTGCACAGTAATTGCCCTCTGACGTCATATTAAGTCTGTCATCTAGCGATATTTTTGTAAAGCTTTGTAGAGATGATGCTCTGTTGCCACATAATTGATATATAATTAAATCAGATTGTATTAATTAAAAATTATTCTAATAATGCCAAAACAAATAAATTATTGCAATTTTGAATTTAAATATGATATATCCAATAAAGAAAAATGAATTTTGTTTCAAAATTAAGTTTTAAACAATAGTAAAATTTAATAATAAAAGCACTGGCAACAATGGATTATCTGTCATGTAATGAATGTGCTTGTGCTTAGTTTGTGAAGCGTTGTTGAAATGTTATAAGTTCAAAAAATAATTCAAAACTATGGCACAAATAGAAGTAAAATATGTTAAGAAACACAAATTATTTCGAAAATATTGTTCCGTAGCTTCTTGTAATGCGTCATCCCAATTATTATCGTATCATAGATTTCCAAAGAACCCAGAAATGAGAAAAAAGTTGTTAATTTCATTAAAAATTAATACAGAAGTAAAGTAATTCGCATTTGTCTGTTGTAAACATTTTAAGGAATCTGATTTCATACCAAGCTTTTTGAATTTAAAACTGACAACTATTTCATTTTATCATCTCTATGCGCAGAAAAACATCTGCGCTTTGAAAACATCTTATTTTTTACTATCTCTCTCACTTTGTGCAATGCATCCATTTGTAATATATCTTATTTCTATTTTAATATAATTTTTTTCTATAGCATATTTTAAAATGTGCTTTTGTTTTAGCATTTTAATCGCAAGGGTACGTAAAATAATAAATAATACTTTATAGTTGGAGGAAGGAATCTATGAAACACATTACAATTACCCGTTATAAAGTTTTATGGTCTTTGCGGTAAGGGTTCTTAGAGCCAGGTAGATTTTTCTGTCCCTGGACCGTAGCCGAAATTTGCGTCAAGATGTTTTTGTTATAATGTATTTTTGTTTTCTTTATCTGACTGCAGTATACTATGTGCTCTGTACTAAATCTCTATTTTATTATGTGTTGTTTTTTATATGTAAATATTTTTTCCCAGTTAATACACTAAAATATTGTTTTTGTCTTATTTTATTATTATATTTATTCTTGCCTAACCGGCTTAGAATCTACATATTCTATATATCCTACAATGAATTGTAGTACTACATCATAAATTAACCCCTCGTTTCTCGATGACTTTTTTCATCTAATCTTGTCCCGACCCTATATCGCCTAACAGAACCGTTTCTTTTCTTCCTTCTCTCGTAACTTCCCTGCACGAAATCCTTAAATGCCTGATAGTTTCCTCTTCTCTCGCGCATAGCCTGCAACTTCTCTCATCACTTGATAGCAAGTATTTATTGTTTCTTTCTTCATTACCACATCTGAACCTGGCAATCATCTTGATGTTTTTCTTTTCATCCAATAAATACCTTGGTATTGACGTCGTTTGTTTTAGTTTATATCTCTTGTTGTAATTCGAGATGTTTATCTTACTTTGTTGTTCTTGCCGCCGTATGTCCTAATCACTCTGGTGTAGTTCGTAATATGTAATTTCTCCATTTATGCGTAGCCTTTCTATTTGTATAGTGGAATTTCTATTTCTTTCGTAATAGGCTTTTCTTGCTTGTTCTCATTTTGTTAGCCTGTTGTTTTCCTCTCCTTGTCTATTTCCACGTTAGCATTCTTGCAGAAATGAGTTTTGATTGCTTCTTACTCTTTCCTCATATTTTACTGCTCTCTTTCCTGTTTCTACTCTAATTTTTAATGCTTTCATCTCTTCCATTACTATATATTCTGCTGTGCTTCTATCCAGATCCAAAATCCATTTTAGGTTTATGTACCGTATTTGTATGTCCTCTATTTGTTTATATTCTCTCCATCCATATATTTCCGCCCTGTAGAGTAATATACTTTTGAATAAAACTCGATTTCTGGACTGACATTATCTTTATTGAAAACACAAAATTATGTTTCACAACGTGTTTTCAATAAAAATAATGTCAGTCCAGAAATCGAGTTTTATTCAGAGTAATACATTATGTTGTGAGTTAAAGTTTAAAGACAATATACTTTTGACTATGGCTTCAAACATCATCCTTCTTATTCTAAGATTTATTTGAAATCTTCTTTCCCCTAAACTCCATATTTGTTTCATTGCGAAGATTGCTTTATTTTTTTGATATTCTAAGTGCTTCGTATGTTGATTGTTTCTCTGAAATGTATATCCTAAATATCTGAATTCTTTCACTTCCTCAATATCTTCATCAGCCCACTTCCACACTTCTTTTGTTTCTCTCCTTCCTCCATTTTTAAATTTCATTATTTTTGATTTTTGAACGTTTAATGATAATTCTTTCTTACTTAAGTATTGCTTAAACTTTTTCATTATGGTTTTCATATTAGTTGGATTTTTTGTAACTATTACTATGGCGTCTGCATAAGCTAATGACCATATTTTCTTCCTTCCGATGACAACGCCGCCCGTTTGACTGTACTAAGAAATTCGTCCAAGTCTGCTATGTATAGGTAAAATAAAGTTGGGCTTAAAGGGCCTTAATCCTTTCTCTCCAAAATTCTTCTATGTATTTGTTATCTATTTATACTGAACTTGTCTCTCTGTAAATGTTCTGTAAAGCTGCCAGTCTATATTAATTTTTTCAAGAGTTCTGAAAAGATTTCTGTTAACATTATCAAATGCTGCTTTCAGGCCTACAAAGAATGCGTTTAATTTTCCTTTTTCTTTGCATAATTCATTCTATATCATTTGATTTAGTTTAAATCCTGCCTGATTTTCTGAGATCAAGATTTTTGCCATTATCTCTTCTTCTAGTTTTTCATGTAAAATCATTGCGTATATTTTGAAGGCTGTATTCAACAACGTTACTCTTCTGAAATTTTGTACTTTGTCGGTATCTTTTCTCCGTCTTTTGGGTATTTCGACCGTGCACCAAATCTTATTTATAATATTTTTTAGCGTCGTGATTACCTTTTCGTCTGCATTTATCCATGTTTCATTTGTAACTTCATCTTCCCCTGATGCTTTTTTTTTTTAGTTTATTAATTTGTATTTTTAGATCGCTTACATTTATTTCATTTTTAACTGTGTCTGCTTGAAGTTTATATTCTTCTGTTCTTGTTATTTTTCTCTCATTTCCGTTTAGCAGTTTACAAAAGTGTTCTTTCCATTCTTCTTGTGATATTAGCTTGGATATATCTCGTCTGTCTTTCCTTTCTTTACTTATAAACTTCCATGCATCTCTTTCTGTTTTTGTAGCTTTCAAATCTTCTTCTAACTCTCTTTTCTTATGTTCTTTCTGTTTTTCACATACCTCTTTATATTCTTTTAGTTCCTGTTTGTCATCTTTCCACAGCCGCCGTTTCTTTCTCATTTGCCGTTTCTTTTCCAAACTGTTTTTATTCCACTAGTTATTACGAACTGGCATTCCAGTTTTTACTAATATTTGTTTCTTGTTTGTGGCCTCATTTACTTTTCCTACTAGTTCGTCGAGTGCCTCGCCTATGTTCCTATTTGTAAAAATTAAATTTTTCGTTTTATTTTTGCAATCTTCCACGTCCTCTTTTCGCCACATTGCCTTTCTTATTACTATTTGTTCTTCTTTTTCTTTTGCTATGTGATTTTTAAGTTCCAAAATTAAGAAGCAGGTGATCGGATTCGACAGAATTTAAGATTTTCATATTCTTTATCTTCCCCCAGCTTTCCTGATTTACAATTACATATTCAATTACTGTCTTTCTCCTCTTTTACCTATATATGTAAAGTGTCCTTCTTCGTCACCTTCTATGTTACCATTTAAAACTGTTCAATCTCTGTCTTCAATTTCTTGTATTAAGATTTTTCCGTCTTTATTTTGTTTTACTCTTTGTGCTTCTTGTTTCCAGATTCCATAAACCACCTCTTTCCCCTATTCTGGCATTAAAATCTCCACCAATTACCAGATTACTTTCTTCCGTATCTTTTACCTTGTCTCTAATTTCTCCAAGTATTTCGTTCGTCTTATTGTTATTATACACTGTCAAAATTCTCCAATTTTCCTTATTAATTTTTATTTTTCTCTCCATGATATTTCCTTGAAGACTTCCGTTTGTATTTCTTCAATATGCTTTTTAATTCCAGTGATAATACCACCCATCGCTCTTCTTTTTTTATTTGCTTTTATCATATGTTTGTTGTCTTATTTATTATATAGTTTCAATTAATAAAATTTATACAAAAATTGAGTACGATTTTTTTTAATACGGCACATTTCTTACCCTAAAAGTAAAAGTGATACCTTCCAGTTCGAATCATTTATAAGTCCTGACCGCAAAGAAGCCCACCCGTCCATAAAAGGTTGTAAACCGTGCATAAGATTATAAATTTTGGCGGTTTATTTTAATAATAATTTCAGTTATTGTACAATTATAGTTATTATAGAAAGATTTACTCGTACCTATTCTTGATGGAATAGAACAACTTATATTAAATTTTAAAATTGTGCTTTAATAATAATTTAATTTATAAATGACTTTTCTTTTTTTTTTTTTTTTAGATATCTATGTTCCCGCTCGTAGATAAAATATCATTTTATCGTCTTGTATAAAAAATAACTATTAATTATATACCTCCACAGTTACTTCGTTTGCATACCAATAAAATATAAATAACTGCGTTAATAAAAATAGAAAATATACCATATTTAGTATTAGTGTGACACTGAATCCTGCCTGAAATAAAATATTTTGGTATTATTTTGATTTTATGATATTTTAACTTTTTACAATTATTAATTCAAACCCGACAGAACAAATCATCCAAGAGCATATTAAGAAATTTATCATAATTATTGGGTTGATTAAATTTTCCAAATCACTTAGATATCTGAAAAATATAGGTTTTAGTTAGTATCTTTTTTTAAAACATTGAATTGTTTACTCTAGTATTCTGCAATGATGTTTGACAATATCAACGATTTTATGGTGAATGTCCATAATGTCTTCTATACTATAAACTTCCTTTTCTTCTTCAGTTAATATGTGCATGTTTTTAAGTGCGCTTTGGATCATTCGAAACTGTCCAGTAGCAAAGATCATGAATGATATAATTAAAGGGTCTCCAAGTCCTACATGATTACTAGCTATCAAAGTAGAAATTATTTGATGAAAATATGTGGATTCATAGTAACCAGATGCAAATTTGTCATATGGATACCAGGTACTAATTATCAAAGGAACCTTTCCATGATGTATTTCTTGTGGGCCAACTATTATGAATTCAAGCGGACGAGAAATATAGAATGTGCAGGCTGTCACCCAAGTCAATGACCAAAACGTTTTTGTAATGAACCAGTTTCGATTGACAGCTTCGTTGTATATATCTATTTCTTCTTCTGGACGATTAAGAGCTCGATGTTCTTCTTGTGCAATCTACGATATTAATGAAAAATTCATTATAATTTGTTATGAAATTGGTTTAACCCTTTAGATTAGATTCCAATTTTTACCTCTCGCTAAGAGAGGTATTGCAATCATGCTAAAAATTGCATATCGATGATTAAACTGCAAAACCTCGTAAGCCAACTTTGCTAATTTTTCTTTTATTGGTGTTCGGTTTAAAAATTAAAACTTCTTTTAATCTGCAAAACTTTGTAACTCCAAGTTTATATTAAAAGACATTAAGCTCCATCTGTTGAAAAACATATATAACAAAAAATTAAATATTTTTCTTATCTCCTGTAAAATTTACTAAAAGTGACTCTCAAGGTTCTGCAGTTTAACCATTGATATCCAGATTTTACTGAATAAGCACGTTTTAAGGTCACTAGAATCCGATTTTCACTTTTTTACAATGACCTCTCTCTCTGTATGTGTGTGGATGTGTGTGTGTCTGTGGAAGTGTGTATGTTTGGCTGGATGTTCGACGGACGGTTTCTCAAATTCTATAAGACTAAAGACCAATTTAACTACGTATATACTTATTCCTTAATCTGACATTAATGGGAAGAGCTGAAAAGGTTCTGGTAACAATTGGACAACCGAAAGTAGTAGTTTCTTAAAAAAATCTTTTAAATATTATTTTTTTGGAAATTTATGTTATTACAAATATTAAAGAATATAAAATTCTCTATCCAATACAGTGAACATTTTTATTATATCTTCTATAGATTTAGAGATAGACTGAATTATAACTATATAAAATAATACATTGTAATGAATCAATCAGTCTATGGAAACCAGTTGAAAAATTAAAATTTTTGTAATAGACATAAATGTCAGTGTCAAAAATCCAAACATTACTGATGATTTTTCTGGAAAGTACATTTAATATTTCTTATTTTATCATTAATTAAATATTTAAAATTATAGATATAGAATACATACACGTAGAAGTCGAAATGTAATAGTAATATAATGAGCTGTTGTTATAACAAGGAAAAGGCTCCGCCATCATCTAAAATTGGTATAAAAAAGGGGATTCATTTATAAGCCAAAATATGTACAGTATTAGTGTCAACTAAACACGCGCTTGCTATACATATTATTCGTCATATACCCGATAGAAATATCGCCAATCTCGACAATGAATTGGAAGAATCTCGAACATTTAGAAGAGTAGGAGGAAACATTAAAAAATAAAGAATAGGTGTAATTAGAATTTTTTGTGTGTACCGCAAAAATGTTAAATACAATACTTATATAGCCTAATATGAAATTGGCGAGAGGTGTTGTGCTGGCCACAATAGATTTTTATTCTTGTTTTCCAATTTACCACTGAGATCAGTACAGCCACATATGGATAAATTTTTCAAAGATCTGTATTTAAGCTTTTAGATATATCTACTTATATAGCAACGCGCTGATTCTAAGGCTGTGTCCGATGTTGCACTTTTATCACCCTAATATCTAAATCCTAAATTTACATTCCCTAAATCTAGTGATTATTTAGGAATTAGATTTTAGGGTTCTACAGGAGCACACTACGCCTTGAAGTTGACGCGCACTAATTAAACAAATTATGTCCTTTGCTATAATTTGTGTAAAACGTCAAATTTTCTGTCAAAGAATAGCTTCTTAGCTTCTATTTTGTGAAATATAATATTAACATTTACTTTCAAGCATCAAATTGAGTTGAATTGTATAATTCATTTTTGTTGTTCTAAAGTGTTGTCATACGAACCAATGGATATCACTAGAGTGCCATTCGAAGTTGTATTTATGTGTAGAAGACCTAAATCCTAAATACCAAGTGCCAAAATGCGACATCGGACACAGCCTAAAATTTCAAACCACAAATTAATACTACTTTTAGTTCATGAGATATATGTGCTCAAACTTGAATCTCAAAAATGGTATAACCCAAAAATGGGTAGAGATAAGTACATGCCTGTAGACTTTGCCATATAATTCTACGGACAAAGTTGTACAAGTCTACAAATTATCGAACAAGGGATACTATTTCTAGAACTAAATTAACCGAAAATGACCAGAAAATGCAAAAATCTAAGGTTTACTCAATATCATTACCCAGAAATGGGAGTTTTAAATGTAAATATTTCGAGAACGCGACGAGATATTGTCTGCGATTTGAAAATTTGTAATCGGCGCATTAAGATTTATATAAATATATATAAATATTTGAATTTCATTTTTTTTAAGATTTTGAATAAAATGGGCGAATTTGTATTTTGAGATCTATAACTAGGCAAAAGGCTGAATGTATTTTTAATATATTTATTTTCTGTTGGACGTCGTCAATACTTGTTCGCGACAAAAACAGTGCAAACAAATAACTTTGTTTATATTTTCTTATACTTACAACACTTGTTTAATGAATAATATCCGATTATAGAAAATAGTGTATTAATAATAGTTATTTATGTATCAAGGCACAAGGCACTGAGGTTCTATTTTTACCTTCCGTCACCTTTAGGTAAGGAAGGTATTGTCTTTGGTCAAAAAATTCGGTAGTGAGTTTTTAATAAATAAGCACGTTTTAGGGTCCCTACAATACTAATTTACTATTTTTAAGATGATGTCTGTATGTATGTATGTATGTGTGTGTGTGTGTGTGTGTGTGTGTGTGTATGTGTATGTGTGTGTGTGTGTGACAAATTTTTCTCCGACGATAACTCCAATACTATAATTCTAAAAATTATAATTCTTTCGAATTCCTCTTCTGTACATCCATATGAAGAGTTGATTAGATTTTGGTTATAATTGATCCACCGGAAGTACCCTTATTTGAAGTTTTTAACAGTTTTTCTTAAAAAAACGCAGTTAAATATTACTTTTTGACATTTTGTTATTATATTTATTAAAGATAATACTCTTCTCTATATGGTTTGATTATTCATTTTCCTTCATATTCAATAGATGTAGAGTTAAAGCATTATAAAGAAATTAATTTTCAAATATTAGTCAGCTTTGCTATTTATCATGGAAACAGCTGACATAATTATTCAAAAAAATTTAATTGACAGATGTCAGTTGCAAGTGCAAAACCAAATATGGAAAAAAGTATAGGATCTAAAATTGGTATATCATAGTGTTTCTCGCAAGTGAAAGGCCAAAGAGAAGATGGAAGGACATTACTTAGTGTAGTTCATGTTATAATTTTATTGGATTTATAGAACCTTTTCAAATGAACTTTTGGTATGGAATTTGTAAAAAATAGTATGTGTTAGTGTTCGATTTTACATGATATTATATAGAATCTGTTCCAAGGACCTTTTGGTATGGGATTTGTATAAAATACATGGAATTGACGGAAGGTCTTGTGCTGGCCATAACAGATTTTTTATCTCGAATGTGGGATACAAAGGAACTTCACTGCCGAGGTGCATATTAAATTTTATTTGAAATCGTCACTAAAGTGCACAAAAATGGCCAGTAAAAGCTCAGAAATCGGCACTAAAGTGATCCATTATACGACGATTTCATGCAATAGCATGATAATTGCTGTACATGTAAAATAATTCAAGCAGGTGTACAATGTAAAATAGTAAATTTGTACGTAAAATAACGAAAATAAGTACAAGAAAAACGAACTAAATAATTCCGATGAATAAGTTTGAGATAAAACATAATTTTTATTGTTATTTACGATAACTTCTTTGTCCGAAGTTAGCAACATTGACTGTCAGACTGACAGATTTTTTTAAGCTAACCTACAAAATAAATATTCCTTATATTTTCACATTTTTTTGATTTCAAATAATTTTTTTTTTATTACAATGATTTTCATTTTCTAGAATTTAAAACGTGCTAATCCAGTGGCGTATTATTCTACAATTCCATGAAGCCCGGGCTCAAGGGCACAAAATATTACAGGGCGCATAAAATATATTGATACCATCTGAACATTTGTAATCACAATGATGCCTACATTGGTGTAATTTATCTATAAGTATATTAAATAAAATATTTGTTCTTACCACATTCAAAAGTCGTTTAATTCTGTTTTTCCTAAATAAAATTGTTCCAGTTATAAATATTACACTTGTACATTGAAAAGTTGACCCAGTATTTTCGATTAAAAGTGGAAGATCATCTTTTACAGAAATCATTTCAATTGTTTGTAAAATATTAAATGAGAAAAACACAAACCATATTACTAAACTGTAAATTTTATATAAAATTTCCTTACACCCTTGTAATTCGTAATAATCCCAAAGACCGACAAAACATAATAGTCTTAAATTTCGGCGAATATAATTTACATTTGAATACATTTTAAAAGATTGTCTGAACGAAGGCTTGGAAATTATTGCGGCTTATGAGAAACAAGTAAAGTTTTCATTATATTTATATTGGGGTGCATGAGAAAAGTGAATTCTTAAGTATAGCATTTATCCAGGAAATGCATGTGGTTTCGCATACAAAATAAATTGCGTAAAATGCACATATGTGCATACAAAATTAATAAGATTTAATTACAAACTTCGATACATAACTAATAATTATCCGTTTAACTATTTATGTATTTATGTAAAATTCCTATACATGGATATGTATATTAATTATTGATTCATTATATTTTTTCTTTTCGATATGTGTCCTATAATTATGCAAATATAAGAAATCAATATACATGGAATTATATATGTTATGCCTTATGTTTATACACTGATCGGCACGAAAAACGGGCCATATTTGTTTAACAAAAATACTAATAACATTTAATTTCAGTAATTTCTATAAAATATTGTTATTGATAGATGTCAAATGAACTACCTCAACCTCGCATCAATCATCAATTCCTTAAAAACATTACTAATTAACTTCAATATTCCTATTCTTAACTTGTCATAACGAAATCACAAAAAATAATAAAATGTATCCAGACGTTTATATTGGTTTTATTTATTTCATTTGCTTGTTTTATTGTTTATTTGTCAATTCAATGTGTTGGAAATGGCACTGAGTGCAGAAACTGTAGCTTCTATTGTTACATTAATTGAAGATGGAAGAAATCAACATTATGTTGCAAACCGATATAATGTATCACCATTGATTTTATACATTACGATAGTATATATAATCAATAGTATCACGCAGTTCTGTACAACGTGTGTACACGCGTTTTTTGGAAACAGGTTTGTACACCAGAAGACCAGGAACTGGCCCTCGAAGACGTACCTGCAATCAAGACGATTGTTTTATTGTTTCACTCACTAGCACTGCGAAATCGCCATACAACTGCCATAGAGGCCCAAAACACGTTACTACACGTACGTAATGTCAATATTAGTGAACGTACTGTGAGAAGAAGATTAGAAGGGGCTGGTTTTCATGCTCGAAGACCCGTCATGGGACCAGAACTCCTTCGACAGGACCACAGAATATATACTTGACTAACGTCAACAGAAGCGACATTGTTGTATGTATTGCCGTCCGTGTGCTTATGGTTATGTGCGTGAACTTAGACCAGGGAGGGGTAACGCAAGGAGACTGGGCATACTCCAGTACGCCCGGCTATGCCAGTGACTGACGGCGTTCGTGCGTAGGACTTTTCAGCGTAAGAATATTACAACTACCAGTGTAATAATAGTAGGCTTCTTAGTTTATTTTGTTAAAAATAAGATAGTTGAATTATTATAAATTGACATATGTAATGTAATAAATGTTTTCTTGTAATATACAATTACATAAAACTATTACTGTTGTTTAATATAAAAATACCAATTGGAAGAAACTAGAACATGGCGCAGCCGGTGAAAAACTAAAAGTAACAATAAAAAATCTGTTGTGGCCAGCACAAGACCTTCCGTCAATTCCATATATTTTGTACAAATCCCATACCAAAAGGTCCTTGGAACAGATTCTATATAATATCATGTAAAATCGAACAGGAACACATACTATTTTTTACAAATTAAATTTTTTTGAATAATTATGTCAGCTGTTTCCTTGATAAATAACAAAGCTGACTAATTTTTGAAAATTAATTTCTTTATAATGCTTTAACTCTACATCTATTGAATATGAAGGAAAATGAATAATCAAACCATATAGAGAAGAGTATTTTCTTTAATAAATATAAAAACAAAATGTCAAAAAATAATATTTAACTGCGTTTTTTTAAGAAAAACTGTTAAAAACTTCAAATAAGGGTACTTCCGGTGGATCAGTTATAACCAAAATCTAATCAACTCTTCATATGGATGTACAGAAGAGGAATACGAAAGAATTATAATTTTTAGAATTATAGTATTGGAGTTATCGTCGGAGAAAAATTTGTCACACACGGACACACATACACACACACACACACACATACATACATACATACAGACATCATCTTAAAAATAGTAAATTCGTATTGTAGGGACCCTAAACCGTGCTTATTCATTAAAAACTCACCACCGAATTTTTTGACCAAAGACAATACCTTCCTTACCTAAAGGTGACGGAAGGTAAAAAGGAAAATGGAATTTAAACCGCCAAAAAGCCTCGAATTGTCCGGAAACATTTGTGAAAACTTTAGGAAGTTCAAACAGGCCTTTCAAATATATATGAAAGCCGCAGGTCATGAATCGAAACCAGAGGATATTAAAATTGCCATATTACTCAATGTAATTGGAGAAGATGCTGTCGAACTATATAACACATTTGATTTAACAGAAGAGAAGTCATTCGATAAAGTATTTGAAGCTTCTGAAAATTATGCGAATCCTAAAAAGAACACAGTAATGGAAAGGTTTATATTTAATAAGAGACAACAGCAAGAAGGTGAAACATTTGTCAACTTTCTAACAGAAATAAAGAAGTTAGTAAAGTCATGCGAGTATGGTGACATCAAAGATTTTCTTGTTTAACGTTTCTTATATTTTTAATGTTAACCTTCCTACCTTAATATCTTAAAATAGCTTTGTATTATAAAATATAAATATGAAAAAATAAGTAGGCACATGAAATTATTTAGTCGCCCCCCCCTAGACCAAAATCCTGGGAACGCCACTGATTCTAGTGTCAGAATTTGTCTAGATCCGAGTGAGTTGAATAAAGTAATGGGCTACTTGCATGGTACTGAAAATCCGATTTCTATTACTGTATACGTAATGTTATGTTGAAAACATATATAAAAATATAAATTTTATTTTAAAAAAGTTATTTGTTTTTTAGTAAATTAAGAAAGAAAATTTTCTGTGACGTCATTATATTGAACCGAGGAAGAGAACCATGTTTAAGAATGTAACTTATAGATGGCATTGCGTGCGAGAAAGTTTTAATTTGAATTTAACATTTTGCTCTCTCTGGGCTCTCAAATATATTAATTACTTCACAAATAAACACATAGGTAGTTACATGTAATTTAAAATATCGATACGAAAAAAACAAACTAAAATACTAACCTCCAAACTATTGTTGAAACGTCAAACAGGAAATCTACATTACCCGTACAAACAAACGCTATGGCTTTACGATCACTCATTGGTGCGGCGTAATTCTACGTCATACATGGCGGGAATTCAAATAATCAAGTTTCATTATTTATTTTCTGGCTAATTAATAAATATTTTGTCAAAAGAAAAAATAGGGGTAGCAAGTTTTTACCTGCTCTTCAAAAATATCAAATAAAAAAAAGGTGCGCAAGTAGCCCATTAAACGTGAGCGTTATCTAATTCCAACTGTAGAAGAGCTTTCAAATAAACTTTGTAATAAGAATATTTTTACAGTAATGGATCTTAAAGATGGATTTTATCAGGTGGAATTAGATAATGTAATGTAATACTGTACGTTTTCAACGCCATTTGGGCTCAAAATTGCTCCAGAAGTATTTCAAAAGTATAATGAAAAAAATTTTAGAGACATTGAAGGTGTATCAGTATATTTCGATGATATACTAATAGCTGCTAAAAATAGTGATGAACATGATAAGATTATGAAACAAGTAGTTGACAGAGCAAGACAATATAATGTAAAGTTTAATAAAAAGAAATTACAATTCAAAATACCTGAAGTTAAGTACGTGGGTCATGTTTTTTCAGCTGCTGGTATAAAACCAGATCCAGAACATATAAAAGCAATTTCTGCTATAGAAGCTCCGTCTAATAAAAAAGAGTTACAAAGATTGCTAGGTTTCGTAAATTATTTAAGAAACTATGTACCTAACATGGCAACGATAACAGCGCCTTTAAGAGAGCTACTAAAAAATAACATTGAATTTTGTTGGAATACAATACATGATGAAGCGTTGTTAAACATTAAAAACTCAATAGTTAAAGCTCATATACTTGCTAATTTTGATATTGATAAAGAGATAACTATTCAGTGTGACAGTTCAAAAGATGGTTTGGGTTATGTGTTACTACAAAATGGTAAACCAGTTTGTTATGGTTCAAGGTCATTAACAACAACAGACAAGGGATACGCCCAAATTGAAAAAGAAATGTTGGCCATTGTAGCAGCATGCAATAAATTTCATTATTTAATATGGGGTAAAAAAGAACCCATTCAAGTATTAACTGATCATAAACCCATAGTGTTAATAATGAAAAATAATGTAGGGGATGTTAAATCTAGTAGACTACAAAGAATGCGTTTAAAAATTCTTAAATATAATCTAAAAGTAAATTACCGGGTAAATTAATGCACGTAGCAGATTTATTATCACGATCATATATAAAAGATAAAGTGGAAGATGATCCATCAATGTTGCAGTGCAGTTAGTACATGCATTGGCAAAATATGTTTCAGATAGGGTAAAAAATAAAATAGCAGAGTAAACCAAAAAAGATAATAGTCTATCGTTAGCACTTTTGTATATTAAAAATGGGTGGCCAATGGAAAAAAATCTAAGTTCTGAATTAAAACATTATTATAACCTACAAAATAAATTGTGTGTAGAAAATAATTTACTGTTTATGAGTAATAGAGTTATCATTCCCATGTCAATGCGTAATTATATATTAAAACAACTACATAAACCCCACATGGGTATTGAGAAATCAAAGGCTAGGGCTAGACAAGTAGTATATTGACCAAATATATCAAATGATATACAACAACATGTTAAAAAGTGTAGAATCTGTGATAAATATCAACTAAAGAACCATTAATACCACATTTAACCCCAAATTTGCCATTTGAGAAAGTTGGTGTAGATTTATTTGAATTCTCAAACAGTGATTATTTAACAGTAGTAGATTATTACTCAAAGTGGATTGAGTTAGTAGGTACCGTTAAAAAATAAATCTTGTAAAGAAGTAATAAATAAACTTAAAGTTATATTCGCAACGCATGGTGTACCACAAGAAGTAGTGTCTGATAATGTTCCATTTAATTCATGGGAATATAAACAGTTTACACAGGAATGGAATTTCAATTATACTTTCAGTAGTCCAAGATATCCTAAGTCAAATGGGCTGGCTGAAAAGGCTGTGGGTATATGTAAACGATTACTTAAAAAATCAAATGATCTACAGAGTGCACTATTAGAATATCGAAACACACCAATAACCGGACTGAAGTATTCACCAACGCAAATGTTGATGAGTAGATTAACTAGAACAAAATTACCTATAAAGGCATCTTTATTAAAACCACAAGTTAAAACAGATGTAAAAGAACAATTTGAGCGTGGTCAAATTAATTATAAACGTAATTATGACAAAAGTGCTAAAGAAAGACCCGAGTTTAAACAAGGTGATAATGTTCTTTTACTTAAAGACAAAATTTGGGAACATGCTCAAGTTGAGTCTAAGTATGATACACCTAGATCATATGTTGTAAGAGATCAAACTACAATAAGTATAGACGTAATTCTAGTTTTTTAAGAAAAACGTGTAATGAGCCTATATTTAAAAGGACGGAGGAGTCTGATGATAATTTTAGTAATGAGTTAAATTTAGCAATCAGTGAATCTGCTGATATATGTGATAATGGTGCTACTACTAACAATAATAATAATTTAAATTCACTAGGTAATGAAACAGCAGTCACGAATCGTTTAAATCAATCAGACTCATCCGTTATAAAAACTAGGTCTGGTAGAATTGTTAAGTATCCCGCTAAATATAAAGATTTTGTAAAAGGGAAGATGTAATAATAGTAGGCTTCTTAGTTTATTTTGTTAAAAATAAGATAGTTGAATTATTATAAATTCACATATGTAATATAATAAATGTTTTCTTGTAATATACAATTACATAAAACTATTACTGTTGTTTAATATAAAAATACCAATTGGAAGAAACTAGAACAACCAGACTAGACTATTAGACATAATGCCGGTTGCTATATATTGTTGCGTAAAAGGCTTTAAAGGTTTAAGTTTTATAGTATTAACATTGATATCAAAATAAATAATCTTTCTTCCTAGACACCTAGGCAGATATCTTACGTACGCCTAAGCTAGCGCTCAAAGTTGGCGTAAAGGCTGGTTTATGCAAGCTGTAAACTTATGCATTTACCTTAGAATTAGCATTATGACTTTGCATTAAACTTTACATTACGCTGTCTGGTTCATGTACTTCTTAGGGCAAACCAATGGGAGCAGGCCGGTAATGTCACTTTTTGTAAAATCGATACGTCTTTTTATCATAAATATATCTACATTGTTCAATTATCTGTATTAGTTGGACATATTTTTCAATGACACTCATTTTTAGTCAAGACAATGTGACAGAAATATTCAAAAATAACAAAATGATGACAGATGTCAATTGACTGTCGCAAATATCGCCTGAATCAAGCTGTCGTTCACGAACATATATTTTTCTGATTGGTTGGCATTAGCCTTATGACTTGAATTGTCATATTCTAGGGTAACGGCAACGAGCTATAAGTAAATATAGAGTGACGGATTAGCGCTGCTGGCCGTACACACTTGGACGCCATGTCTACTATAACCTGCCAGGCAGGTTGCAGCCTACCAGTAATATTTCTGAATTATTTTTAACGAAATAATTTACCTTTTATGTTAGAATTATATATAACTAATGCAACTTGTGGCGAAAAGTTTTATTCTGACATATATCATATTTCGCAATAAGTAAATAAATTAATACATATTTAGTGTCACAGATATATAATATGGATGATGTGAAACTATTGATAAATTAATATAATTTAAGAATTTTTACTGTGAATCCTTATTATGTTATAATATTTTACGATAATAAATAACAATTAATATGAAAAATGTAACTGCATTAATCCAATATATTGAAAAAGTAGCAAGGTAGGTAGATAGATACATAAAAACGAAAATACTGAAAATTAAATTATATATTTTATTATGACAATAATAACGTATATAAAAAATATAACATATAAAATACAATAACAAAAACATATTCTTTAAATAAAATAAACAAAATTGTGAAAATAATCACTACATATATGTCGAATGTTAGTTCCTTGAATATCTGTAGAAACAGTCCTACTATTTACACAGAAAACTGATTACCTATAATAATTATTCTTGTATTTATTTTAATTATAACAGAAATTTTTGTTTCAATAAAGAAAATTTGATTGTAATAATAAATATCAGTAATTACATAAAAATAAATTGATTATATTCGTTGTTGGATTTAGGCGAGAAACTATTATCAGACTACAGGCGGTAAAATCGTAAATCCGTCGCTAATTAAAACTTTGAGTTAAAATTTTTGAACATAAAATTTACCTGTGAAACGACTTGCAACTATTTCTAATTTATCTGTTTCCACACTGAGGAACAACACACTTTGCGGGCATTTTTAATAAATAGTGCAATAAGCACTGAGAAAAACAACGTATAGCGTCTGAGCTCAACGCTCAGTTATCAGTTATCAGTAATGGCCGCCGACCTAAGCATTCAACTGTGTACGGGTAAAGTACGCGTTCAGCATGCGATGCGCCACTCTATATTTACTTATAGCTCGTTGGGTAACGGCATAATGCTAAGGTTAAGGTTATAGCTACATGTATCACAGCATGCATTTGTCTATACTTGAATTATTAATGCAAAGTCATAATGCTAATGCTAAGGTAAACGCATAAGTTTACAGCTTACATAAACCAGCTTTAAAGCGAGCCTGTTGAAGGTCACCAGACTGTAATACACACGTGTAGGGTAGTGTCGTACCAGTGACAGGACCGAGTAGCTCGTTTGCGATTTGCGAGAGAACATGTCATTTGGGATGAAGCTGATTGGAGTCGTGTTTTATTCACGGATGAATCAAGATTTTGCTTGAGGTCTCCATATGGGCGTAAAAGAGTGTGAAGACGAAATGGGGAACGCTACGCACCGTGCACTTTTAGTCATATGGTTAGTTTCCAAGGAGGATCAGTCATGGTGTGGGCTGGTAAATCAATGGAGGCGAAAACGGATTTATACCTTGTTCCTAGGGGATCATTTAATGCCGATAGTTTGTGACGAAGTCACATTGTTTCGCCATGAAATTTCAGCATGCCATCGTCCAGAGAACATCACCGGCCACTGTGGGGCTGCAGAGTAGCATGTAATCGTTCTCCAGAAGCCGCTGTAGCACAAGAACAGGATTCTGCAGTCCAAACTGGCCGTACAATGTCCATAACCTCACATTCAGCACATGGTTAGCACGCGGTATTTTCCATGAAGCTTCACCGTCCACTTCGGGGCCGTATCACAGCGTGTAAACATTCTCCAGAGACAACTGTGACACGAAAACAGAATTCGACAGTTTAAAATTGTTGTTAACATGCCCTTAACCTTACCTGTAGCACATGATGAGCACGCGGTAACAGCCGACGAATTATCCTCTAATTTCCAGCCTGCCACTATCTTTCCGGGGTTTTCGTGGCCGGCATTCATTCTACACATCACACGGACATTTCAAAAGCAACCGTTCACCTCACCTAGATTTCACAACTAGAGCACGCATTCCACACCTGTCAAGACCGCAGCGCCAAATCCAGGCGGCATAAACTAGAACTTGAGATATTTGTTAATTTCTATTTTATTGTAATATTATTGTATATATTTTACCTGTTAGTTTCAAGCAAGAAAAACTGGATTTTCGCATTTTCACTTGCGTATAGAATTTTCTAGAAATATTTTAAGAGCCCAGCCTCACGACCAATAGTAAGCCGAGTCTGTTCTCCCACTCGGCCAATCAAATACGAATAAAGCCCTTCCACATAAACCGCGCGCGTTTGAACGAGAATTACCAAAATCCGGCTATAAAAGACGCAGCAGCAGCCTTAGAATTCATTCTGTCTTCTGGCTAGCCGTTCTAGTCAGAACCAGGAGTTCTATAGCCGTAGAATAAAGTTCCAGTACCAGCCCCAGAAGGCAGAGTCCAGATTTTCTACAGCTGTTCTGTAGAATTCAGTCACCGAGTGTCGCTGTTCGACAAGTCTACGTTTTACAGAGTGAATGTTACTTCATTTCACTACTACTATTTCACGTACTAAGTTTCTCAGAGTTAATATTTTACGTACCAAGTTTCACGGAGTAAAGATTTCACGTACAAGTTCTCAGAGTAAATATTATTTCAAGTTTGTCAAGAGTATAAATAATATTTCGCGTACTAAGTTCAGAAAGTTGATATATCCAGTTTTACTTGATAATAAAATTCTCAGTAGTTTGAATAACATTAGTCACAGTTTCGCATTCATTTATTAAATTGTACATAGTGTGTAAATAAACATAGTCTTAGTATACTGCATTTTTCACTACACAAAAACAACCTAAGAATCCTGGCCTACACGACTAGCTATCCGCAAATTTTCCACATCTTTCTCTCAGTTACACGGAGATACAAGATGGCGCCCGAGCATGAAACAACCCAGACAGCAGCGATAGAGGGTGAGGATGACGTCACAATTTGGCGACCGAATAATGACGTCACAATTTGGCGATCGAACAATGACGTCACAAAATGGCGCCAGAGCAGTGTCGTTACAAGTTACATTAGGGAAATTTTGGAAGATTATGTAGTCCCTTACGTACCATTCGTGGGTGATAATTTCATACTGATGCATGATAATGCGCGTCCTTATGTCAATGCTATCGTCGTCAATTATTTAGATACTGTTATATCAATTACATGATGTGGCCAGCGCGGAGTCCGGATCTAAATCCCATTGAACACGTGTGGGATTGCTTGGTCGAAAGATTCGGAGCCGTGTGCCTGCTCCCAATTCCCTAGAAACAATTAGGGAAGCACTTTTCAAGAGTGGAATAATATCCGACAAGCGGACATCAGGGAGCTCATCTGCAGTACCTAAGCCTGGACGGTTGACTGAGAACATATAAGCCCGCGGAGGCAATACGCGTTATTAGTTTTAATTTTTATCGTTCATTTATGTTTTTGATAAGTTTTTTCCTATTATTGTTTGTTGTCCTTTGAGGGCTTAATTTTTATTTTTTCCAAATAAATAATTATTAGATATTTTAATCTGTCATTTAATAATATCAAATAGTCACCTATAAACCCATAATAAACATACAGGGTGTCTCAATAAGCTTGCTCACTATTGGTAACTTTTTTATTTGAAGAGATTCGAGGTTGGTTAAATTAGCAAAATTGTGCCATTTTATATTAGAAAATTGGTCATGTAGACAAAATAAAAATTGTGTCAGCGGTTCTCAAAATTTGGGACAGAATATATATTTTTTAAATGGAACTATATATTTTTTATTATCTTATTAGAAAGAGTATTTTTTTCTCTTTCCAATAAGGTAATGTTGTATATGTACAATTTTTTCAAAAAATATATGGTTCCATTTAAAAAATATATATATATTGTCCCAAATTTTGAGAACCGCTGCCACAAATTTTATTTTGTCTACATGAGCAATTTTCTAATATAAAATAGCACAATTTTGCTCATTTAACCAACCTCGTATCTCTTCAAATAAAAAAGTTACCAATGGTGAGCAAGCTTATTGAGACACCCTGTATATGTAATAATTTTACAAAATAATTAGCAATAACAACATTTTTACCTCCCGCTACCCTAGGTAAGGGAGGTATAGGGATCGTGCTAAAAATCAGATATAGAGATTTTAGTGAATAAGCACGTTTTGATGTCCTCAGAATCCGATTTTAACATTCTTACAATGATGTCTGTAGGTATGTGTGTGTGTCTGTGTGTGTGGATCTTGTGGACACGATTACTCAAATACCATCAATCAGAAAAATTTGAAATTTTGTATACCCATTCTATACTAACGTGGGAAGAGCTCATTAGTTTTTAGTGTATATCGGATAACCGGAAGTATCATTTATACAAGCTTTTAACAGATTTTCTTGTAAAAAATTCCTTGAATATAATTTTTTAGTAACTTTTACTAATTAAATTTGAATATAATTGTATAATCTTCAATTCTACGATAATAACATTTAGTAAATAACTCTAAATAACTTTAAATATGAATATATAATATAATTTATTTTCATGTATCGTCTTGCCTATGCGTCAAACAAAAACATAATGTTAATAACAATTTTGACATATTAAAACAAATGTCACTGTCAGGAAGCATTTATATTAAAATTAATAATGAAACCGTGTTAAGGGGAATATAATGGTAAAATATTTAATTCTAATGAAATTAAGGTGTGTAAAAATAATATATTTTCCATCATACATAAATATTAGATGTACAGGCAGGATGATCTGATTTAATTTTTTTCTATTTTTGCAGCACTATAAATTAATATTAATTTACAACTACACATTTACGAAATGGATCTTGTACGACGAAGAATTTACAAAGATTGCGTTTTAGAGCACCTAGAAGTTGATGCTGATTTTTATAAGAATGTGTGTGTGACGATTTTCCCTTAAAGTCTATTAAAATATGATTCAAAACTTCTCAAATTTGGTATTTAAAACTCATATATAATTTGAAACAACATATCAGATTTAAATATATATGATAAATAGGATGTGGTACTTAATTTGGAGCTCTAACAGATTTTTGAGGAAAAACAATAAAACATAATCCTAAATTTCGTATTACAGACTTTTCTATTTATTGGACAACAATTTTATTTACAACCGATCAACCGGAAGTGATACTTTACGTAAAGCTCACTGCTATTTTAAACATGGAATTGGCGGGAGGTCATGTGCTGGCCACATCAGATTTTTTTATAAAAAAAGGCCCGTTTTCGTGCCGGTCAGTGTATATTTATATCATGTTATTTATTTTTATCACATATTTTTGATATCAAGTAATCATTTATGTCATCTAGCATTATTCTTGGTTATAAAAAACAGTGGTTAATATATGTTATCGACACGAACCAACACAAATCATAAGTACCGTAATTAAATAAACAATATACTTATACAATTAATTAACATTATAATTCCTTAATTATACTAAATAATCGATAACATCGGGCCATACTGCCATGTGTGCATCCTCACATGCATTCTTAAGGTGTGTCCAGACTACTTGTACTCGGGCTCGTGCTCGCGGCATTCGCAATGATCTAGAGACTTGTGAAGCTTCAGCTTGTACTCATCTAATTTGTGTCCAGATGGACTTCAGATCAGTTGCTCGCGAGGTTTTGACTTGAGAGGATCCGTATTTAGGTGCGTGATTTTTCAATGGATCGTAATTGTTAATAATGAAACTTAAACTAATTACAAATTACATGTCAGTCAATATTTTTCAAAACAATTAAATTTTTCATTTAGAATTTTGTTAATAAATTAGGTCGATATTTTTGTTCTTTTAATAAACAAGAAATAGATAAACTGATAAAAGACAAATTCATTATTTACAGAAATGATAATAAAATATAGATTAGGCTACTTATTGTAATCAAAAGATAGGCAAGTTGTTGTAAAAGATAGCGTAGTATTATCACAGTATTATATTCGTCCACTAGAGAGTTAAGTATCTTACTGCCAAGTGACGTGACGGTAGAAATTTCAATTTAGTTATTAATTCAAAAAAAATATATTTTGAACACTGAGGTGACAACATTATCCATTTCTGAAAGTGTTAATCTTCTTATACTTGCAGATTTAGGAAGTAATGATAACATCCAAAATCTAAAATTTCAATTCTTCAAATCTGTTTTTCAAAGGTATATCTTATGGTTGATCACAAGCTACTACTGGCAAAAATGAAATATAATGGTGTAATCGTGTAATTTACCGTATTTTTCTGATAAATTCCAACCACTAGTTTTTAACCATTCATGATGCAACACACAAAAAAAAAATCAATCAATGGGAACTGTAACACTAATAAGATTCCGTTACACCGATAAATTTCCTCTACCAAGTAAATAACAGTTTTTATTGTTTGTAACTGTCAGTGTGACAGTGACTTAATATTTCAAGTTTAAAAATAATTTCTAATTAATTGTTTCACTTTGCGCGTTGTTTTTGAAATTTATCTCACCAAATACATACGACCTCGTTGATTTTTCTAAGATAAACTTTTATTTTTAAGCACTCATTTTTTTTTTTATTTTAAGCAAAATCATTTACGCAGACTAACATTAAGTAAAACCCCTCTTCCTTCGTAGTCAGGATTTTCCATGCAGTTTGCTTTCGTGTTTGTTGCTAAGCAAAAAATTCGTGCAAAATAAAAATTATCGACAAAATCAGGAGATCTTATGATATTACTTCTGATAATATACACTGAGTATTTTTTAACGTGAAACATTGGGTTTGTTACATCCATGGTTGCGATTCGACATTTGATTGACAGCAATGTATTTGTCTGTCCATTTTAAAATATAAAACATATAGAACGAATTTGACATAAGTATTATATTTAAATATTGTAAGAAATTTATCCGAATCAGAAAACCACTCGAGAGTACTAAACATATTTCGGGCATAAGGTGCACACAATATTTTTTCTATAACTAAATTTAATTTTTAGAAAACAGGTTTAATTATTTAAACAAAATTAGCCTCTAATGATATCTTGTCAATATGACAGATAACCGTTGAATTTTCCTATAAGTTAAGACTTGACATTTCATTGACAGCATTGTATTTGCCTGTCATTTAAAATGAAACATAGGGAATGAATCTGACCGAACTATGTTTAAATATTGTAAGAAATTTAGTCGAGCCAGAAAATCACTCGGGCACGAGGTGCACACAGTATTTTTACTACAACTAAATTTAATTTAGAAAACAGGGATAATTATTTAAATAAAATTAACCTCTATTGACGTTTTGTCAAATGTCAAATTTGTTCTCTATGTTTCATTTTAAATGGGACGGGCAAATACATTGCTGTCAATCCAATGTCAAGTCGTAACCATGGATATGATAAATCCAATTTTTCATGTTATAAAATACTCACGGTATACATATCCAGGGGTATTGGTGGAAAAGTGATCTTAAAATTCGAAATAGTAAAGGTGATATGCATTTTTGATTGTCTCAAATTATCTGTGACATCACGGCCCCGAATTGCTTATGCTTCTCAAACAATTAATTTCTAGGGGTCTTTGCATGATTTCTTTCACTTGTAATTAGTAAAGCATACAGAAATAAGGAAAAATGTTTAAAATAAGTATTATTTCGTACTATTTCATGAAATATTTTGAGAATGTTGTTAGGATGTCGTTTCTATTGCTAAGGTACTACATATGATCAGTGGCGGACTTTGAGTAGTTTTTATATTCTTTAATGAACAATGAAAATTAATTTTGTAATATTTATATGGAAAGCACGGAGATACACAAAATAAAACTCAAATGACATAACTAATAAACAAACAATAAACTGTTGTTCTCCGCTTTCATAGCACCACTAGATACTGGATGTACGAGGACAAATTCTTTTCGATACAATTTTTCTAACACTCATAATTTGAAAATTTTCGTCCGTGCATAAAGTTTTGTATGTACCACGAGCGTAACTTGCTTTTATGGCCTTTGACGTGTTTTTATCCCTCGGCTTACGCCTCGGGCTCAAAATTCCGCCACAGGCCACAAAAGCCTCCTTACGCTCTTAATACATAAATAACTATTATATCTGAAGTATTTTAATTATATCATTTTATTTCTTTATTAACATTCATTATTACTTTCACTTTTTTTTTTACTAATTTCTCATCATTCAATGAGTTGGAATAACCCTATTATTTTATAAATTGAATTAATGAAGCACATAATCTATACCACAGTCGAGAAATTTCCCGCATTTAATTAATGATATTTTATTTAATAATACATAGGTGCGTTCAATGAGGCTAGCGAAATACGATATATATGGTGGGAATATTTAAAAATCAGTTGTAATTTGGTGCGTAAATTAAAATGTTTATATACTGCATAGCTTATCATAATAATTAAAGAAAAATATTTTTAAATATAAATCTCTATTTTATTTATTAATAATGTATTCCGAAATTAAACCACGGTAACCACTGAAAATGGTTACGGTTTAACCGCGGTTCGACACCGCACTGGAGAAATGGACCAGCTAACAGTTAACCTCAACTTGACAAATTTAAATTAGTTGTTGATACTACTACTGTTCATCTGCCCTTCGCCAAAATGTAACCACACCACAACCGCCGAACTAGCGCGGTTAGCGTGGTTACAGAAAAGTTACCAGCTTTCTGTAACTGCGTTCCGAAAATATAACCAGTTACTGAAAAAGTAACCGCGGTTAGCGTGGTTCAATTTCGGAATGCACTATAAATTTTAATTTTCTTCTTGTACGTACATGTTAAACGTAAGAACATGGAAAATTGTAATTATAAATTAATATTTCTGTTTCTGACAAATTCTGTATTATTTAATATATCATTAAAAATATTTTTCTCTATATATCTGTATACAAGTACCTACAAAATAAAATATTATATGAATTAATATATGTCGCAATTATATCTATGTACATTTATTCATAAAATTGCTACTAATTTTTTCCATATTCATTTCTTTTCACGAAATTTCACATCAAATAGGTAGGAACTCCCTGAATTCAAACATGAAACCGCAAAGTAAGTTAGCAAACCGTTCAATATGACTGATTTGACAGCTTAGCACAGGTTAGCAAATGCTAGATATACTAGCTTCATTGAATGCACTGTATAAGATTATTTTTAAATATTGTTAATAAATAAAAATTGGACAAATCCACATCTAGTAGGAAAATAAACTGTTCGTGTCACCCCTAGCTACCCTGGCACCCAGGGCAGACAACACCCCCGCTCCACCCCTCCTAGTCCAACACTGCATATGATTTCAAACAAGAACAACGAATAGCACGTATATTTCACCCGAAATCATCCGAATTTTTACAATAATAATAGATTCGGGCCAGTGACGTTAACTTTAATTTCTATTATAAAACAGTAATATTTCATAATTATCTTTTTAGTAAAACTCAAAATTAAAGTATGCTACCTAATAATGTGTAGGTTTCACATTTTTTAAATGTATTTTAAATGAAAGCTTACGTCAATATGATAAAAGTAGGCTATGATATTCTATTGTTTATACCTGTAACTTCTGTCACACATGAAAATTGGCTACGTAGGGGTTTTCCTTTGAATAAAATTATGTCTAATAAAGCAAGTAATAGAATTATTAGCATTGATGATTTACAAAATTATTAATACTTTTATTTAAATATCAAGAAGCAAAATCTAATACAACATAATATTATTATAAATTTTGATACAGCCCAACGTTTATTATTATTTGATCTGTGGAAACAGCAAAGCGTATAAACTTTTTCGCTATTACTGTAACCGACGTTCATTTTTCTTAGTTAAATAAGAATCTTAACACCTTTCTCACTATTACAATCAGTATTATTAAATCTGTGACAGATGTTACTGGTATAAACAATATAATATCACAGCCTACTTTTATCGTATTTCTATTTGCTTTATTAGACATTTAAAAGTAAACTCTTACTTGTTATACATCATTGTAAAGAGAAATTTATTTAGAATTTTATTCCGTAAAAATATACAGAGTATTCCATTTAAAAAATCAAAGTTAAATATTTTTCTGAAAAATTGGTAGGCCTTGGAAAAAAATATTTATGCTAAATTATAGACCAGATTGTATCAAATAACTTTTCTGAAAGATATTTTAATAATTTTCTATATAACTTTAATATTTCAGAATATATATATATATATATATATATATATATATATATATATATATAATAATAATAATAATAATAATAATAATAATAATAAATTACAGACATAAAAATTTACATTACATCGAAAGATTCAATTTATCTTTAAATTCCTTAAAGTTATAATAAAAATGAAGTTCAAAACAAACAGTATTATATGAACGACATACTCATTTCGTTAATGGGTGAATTGAAATGGTAATTTCTTGAGAAATTACAAACAAACGTATTTTCATTTCTAGTATTATAATTGTTTACATAAAAATTAATTTCCAACAATAAATTTGAGTCATCAATAGAAATAACTGATATTTAAGGCCTTGCAATTCGCAAGTAGTTTCTGGACGTGTAAATACAAGATTTTGTGCTCATACTTTTTTCTAAATTTATTAAATGAATTTAATTTATTATCCAAAAATGAAATCCTAGAGATTTTTTTTATGTTGGTAACATCCGAAAAATTGAATAATAACAAATGATGTGGAATTAAAATCCTAACCTAAAAACTCAGCTATCATTTTTTATCGGTTTTGCATTTCAAATTCAAATATGATTACTTACATTTATCTTAAAATGTGTCACAATTAACTATTTAGTATTAAAAGTTGTTAAACATTAGCTAATTCTTATATTGAAAATATTTTAAAATACATATAGTTGCCATTTCACTAGAAAAATACTAACGTAACCATAAAATTCCCTATCTCTTTGCGCTTAGATTAGTAACAATCTGTTGTGGCCAGCACAAGACCTTCCGTCAATTCGATGTATTTTGTACAAATCCCATACCGAAAGTTCCTTGGAAAAGATTCTATACAGGGTGATTCAGGACTAATATTACAAACTTTAACAGATTATTTCTGAGGCCATTTTAAGCAAAAAATTCTATATGAACATAAGTCTTATCACTTCTTTACCAAAATACAAGAGGTTACAGTTTTATAAAAAAGCTCAAAATTTTCAAATTTTTGTAATCAAGATACTTCTGAAAAAGAAGAGTTTTATTGAAAAGTTTATGAAAATAAACGTGTATTGCTAAAAAGTATGAAAAGAAAGAACATAATTAGGACAACAAAACACAAGATGACGCAATTAAACAGACAGATAAACAAATTATAAATACAGAACAACATAACAACATTTACAGGGCTATTCTGTAAGCGATCGTTATGACATATCGAATCGTTATATCGTTAAAATAATGATAATCGTTAAAGTGGTATTCTGTAAGCAAAAATTCAAATGTTCATAACGACAAGATGATAACGATTTTCGTAAAATCGTTATTTTTTAACGACAAGAAAAAACTGATCGTTATGTTAACGATTTGTTGCATTTCAATCACATTTCAATATTCTTGAAATATTAATTGCCATTATAATGAATGGTGATCCCGAATTATTATTATTTCTTCACTTTTTCGAAGAAAATAATGAAAGGTATTTTAAAAATATGTCAGATTATATTCAAATTTTACTAAATATATTTAACAGGAAAAATCTTCAAAAAATTCATAGGGCTTTAAGAGATAAAAGTGATCCTTTTACTATCCCACAGGAAAATTTTGAAATTTAGAGATTTTACTGAACTGTTGCCATTCCTAGAAGCAAATACAATTCTCCTACAAATGCTCTATATTAATCATACTTTTACATATGCTTTATTTTACTGAGTGCATTTAATCCCCTAGCCAATTCAGCATATGCTTCTTCAATCTGATTTGGATTCTCTGGATAATATTTATTTGTTCTCAGAGCGACATTACTTGCAAGAAAGTCTACATAATAGCATATTGTTCTTTTGTAGTTTTTGAGGCCCTCGTTTACTTATCCATATCTAATATAATAGAGAATAATATAATAAATAGCCATTAATAAAATGAAATAATAATATAAATCTTCACCAACAATTTTCAAAATGAAATTTAAATGTCAGTTTCAATAGTGAATTGAGTAACCAATAGTACCAATCAAAAAAATTATAACGATTTCGTTATCAATTAAATTCAACGATAATGTTTTAACGATCGATCTTACAGAATACAAAAATAACGATTTTCGTAAAATACAAATAACGATTTTCATAACAACGATTATCGTTATGATAACGATTCGTTAAGCGAATGTTTTACAGAATAGGCCTGTTAGAATACATACCAAACACAATATGAAATGAGAACAAATTAGAAATATTTTATAGTAAAAGCAAAGCTCAAAATGAGCATCTTGATCTCGTATGCATGCTTCACAGCGGCGAATCATGGAATGATAGACACGATCAATTACATTACAATCATTACGAATGGCAGCAGATACATTCGTAATTCGCTGAAGTAACTGCTCACGCAAGTTTATTTCTACCCTATAAACTTCTTCTTTTAAGAATCCCCACTGATAATAATCCAGAGGGTTTAAATCTGGAGATCGGGGAGGCCAATTGGTAGGACCTCCACTTCCAATCCACCGATTGGGAAAAAAAAGGAGCACCATCATGCTGGTACCACATGTGCTGCCGTGCAAGAAGTGGAACATCTTCTATTAGCTCGTATAATCTGTTTTCAATAAAAAATCTAAACCATCAGCTGTTAGCAAGTCATTTAAAACTACAATTTCTAGTAAACCAGTAATAAAAATCCCTGCCCAGAAATTTATGCTAAATCTTTCCTGAAAACGGGACTGCACTATAGCGTGAGGATTTTAAATACTCTATAAATGTTGATTATGAAAATTATTTACTTCTCATAAATTGAGCTTCATCAGACCTTAACAATTTGGAAATAAAATCTGGATTATTCGCAGTTTAACAGAGTAACCAGCGGCAAAATTCTAGACGAGGACCATAGTTTCTTGGTTGCAGTGCTTGAACTCGCTGAAAGTGGTAGGAATGTAATTCCTCACGTTTTAATATCCGCCAAACACTGCTTTGAGACATGTGCAATTATGCAGCGACACGTCTCGTGCTGATATGAGGATTATCATCAACTACATTCTCTTCCTCTTCATGGTTATTAACAATACCAATACCAATAATACCATCATTTCGTACAGCAGTAGATCCAGTTTCTCTTAGTCGCTGAAATACGCGCGCAAACATGGTATGGGAAGGTTGACGTCTAAGGGCCGGTATTTCCGATTATAATTTTTTTGTTTAGTAACCTTTAGTTATATTAACTACAAAGTTAACTATTAGTTTAATTTATACTTGTTTTTTACCTTCCGTCACCTTTAGGTAAGGAAGGTATTGTCTTTGGTCAAAAAATTCAGTGATGAATTTTTAATGAATAAGCACGTTTTAGGGTCCCTACAATACGAATTTACTATTTTTAAGATAATGTCTGTATGTATGTATGTGTGTGTGTATGTGTGTGTGTGTCCGTGTGTGTGTGTGTGTGTGTATGTGTGTCCGTGTGTGACAAATTTTTCTCCAACGATAACTCCAATACTACAATTCTAAAAATTATAATTCTTTCGTATTCCTCTTCTGTACATTCATATGAAGAGTTGATGAGATTTTGGTTATAATTGATCCACCGGAAGTACCCTTATTTGAAGTTATTAACAGTTTTTCTTAAGAAAACGCAGTTAAATATTATTTTTTGGCATTTTGTTATTATATATATATATATATATATATATATATATATATATATATATATATTAAAGAAAATACTCTTCTCTATACGGTTTGATTATACATTTTCCTTCACATTCAATATATACAGTGTGTCCCATTTAGAGGTGCCACCATTGGGATCTCGAGAACTATAAGAGATATGATGTCGGTTAAATGGAACTTTTTGTGCACCTTTGGGAGGTCATCTCACATGGGCTTTTGTTTTTCCAAAAATTCTCATAGGACACTAGATAATGACGAAAAACTGAATATTGTTGATTTTTTCTTTCTCAAATAACTTCTAAACTATTAATAATTGAGAAAAACGTTTCAAATATAAAAGATAGATATTTTTATTAACTAACCAGTGGCGTACGAAATAAATTTTCATATCCGTAAATTTTCGAGATATAACACAAACTTATATTTTTTTAAATGGAACCCATATCTGATTTTAGTCTCAAAAAAATCAATATTTTTTTCTCTTTTCAATGGTGTAAGTGTTATTATGTTTTATATTTGTTTTGCGCCTAAAATTTAATTTTTCTCTTTATTTTCCTGAATTTTCTAATTATTTCCCAAAAAAACATCATTATTTTTATTAATTATATTGTATTTGATCAAAATAATTTGTTTTATGCCTTTATTATTTAATATTTTCATTCTAGACTCATAATTACAAATTACACTATGATGTGCCAAGGGCGACCTGATACAAATTATTATAAAAATTAATTTGATACGAATTTTGAGCAAATATTTTTAAGGAAATAAATTATTTAAATACAAGGAGTATTTCCAAATAGAAATCTACCAATATTTTCAAAATAATTGTAAATTTAATACAAAATAAGGAAAAAATAATAATTTTTGAAGGCAAAACAAATATAAAACATAATAACCCTTACATCGTTTAAAAGAGAAAAAAATATTTATTTTTTTGAGACTAAAATCAGATATGGGTTCCATTTAAAAAAATATAAGTTTGTGTTGTATCTCAAAAATTTACAAATATAAAAATTTATTTCGTACGCCACTGGTTAGTTAATAAAAATATCTATCTTTCATATTTAAAACTTTTTTCTCAATTATTAACAATTTAGAAGTTATTTGAAAAAGAAAAAATCAACAATATTCAGTTTTTCGTCATTATCTAGTGCCCTATGAGAATTTTTGGAAAAATATAAGCACATCTGAGATGGCCTCCCAAAGGCGCATAAAAAGTTCCATTTAACCGACATCGTATCTCTTACAGTTCTCGAGATCCCAATGGTGGCATCTCTAAATGGGACACACTGTATAGAATTATAAAGAAATTAATTTTCAAAAATTAGTCAGCTTTGCTATTTATCATGCAAACAGCTGATACATTCAAGAAATTATAATTGACAGATGTCTGTTGCAAGTGCAAAGCCAAATATGGAAAGTATAGGATCAAACATTGGTATATGTCATAGTGTTCCTCGTAAGTGACATGCAGTGAAAGGCCAACGAGAATATGGAAGGACTGTATCGCAGAAGACTTGAGTAAGAAAGGAATGTGTGAAGAAGATGCGTTGGACAAGAATGAGTGGAAGAGAAGAGGAAACAGCGACCCCTAATAAAATAGTGGAAAGCTGAAGCAGAAAGAAGGAAGTGTCAAGTGCATTTTACATACACTATGGCTCGTAGTATGATCACGGTTTTAACTAAAACACTGTTTTAAGAAATGTCAAATTCAAATTTAAATATTTAATTTAACCTTTATATGTAAAGCATGATTTTTTTAAAAATATTTGTTTGAATACAACCCATGTCCTGCTTTAAAATCATATTTTTATAAATTTGATATTATTTGTTATTGTTATTAAATAACGAAATTTGACATTTCTTAAAACAGCGTTTTAGTTAAAACCGTGATCATACTACCAGCCAATATGTTTATGTTATAATTTTATTGGATTTATACAACCTTTTCAAATGAACTTTTGGTATGGAATTTCTAAAAAATAGTATGTGTTCGTGTTCGATTTTACATGATACTATACAGAAACTGTTCCAAGGTCCAAATTGACGGAAGGTCTTGTGCTGGCCACAACAGATTTTTATTATTTAGTTAAGTTACTAAAAGTTAACTAATCAGTACTCTGCATTGGCAGCACTGAATGAATGGTTTGTTTATATTTGAACGAACTCAATTTGACGTATAACCTCGAAAGTGTCACTGACAGGTGACAGATAATAGATGATAATAAGTTATTCTGGTAAATTATAAAAATGCCTGGTGATAAAAAAGGGTAACTAATTTTACAAATGAAGAAGAAGGACTTCTTTTTGCCAGAGTCGTGGAATATGAAAACTGAAAACATAATAGAATGTAAAAAAGTGGAAGTGGGAACCTACTGGCAACAAAAACAAAAAAACCTAGAAAAACATTGAAAACAAATTTAATGCTAACATAAATAATAATATGTTCAGAGACTTTGAAGTGCTGTAATAAAAGTATAATAATATCAAAAAGCTAGCATACCCGAAGTACTCAGTAAATAAACAAAATATAATACTACTTCGAGATCAACTTTATAACATTTCTTTTTGAAAAGCGAAAACGCTGAAAAAATTCTTTGTCGTTCCCCAATTCAAAAATTTATTTTGTTTTATATACATATATTTTAATTCGTATCTCTTCCACTATATACATTTACGTCAAAATCATCCATGACATGAGAAATGCAATTCTCACTTTGGTAATTTTAGGTTATAATTCCGTTAACTAACTAAATGAATCTAATATAACCAAAAACTGTAAAACATAATTTAATTTCTTACTATTCGTTAAAATTACTTTATGAGTTAACCAGCCATTGAAATACCGGGCCTAAGTGGGTATCTGCCATGATATTCTCTGCACGAATGACGGGCATTACCATTACAAAATCCATAAATAAAAATTATATCTGCATATTTAGCAGTACCTACTAAAACTATCCATTATTACACAATGGTATAATAATTTTTAAAATAAGTAAATAAATATATCATCACGGCATATTACCCATTTCTGGGTGTGCCAGTATCTACAACACATGTAGACATCGGTAATGATGACGATATATTCTACCGTGTGGGCGCTTACCAGGCGTCACCTCACGGGCACTCATAGCTGGTGTGGAGAGTGCACCACAAGGGTCACTTTTATGCCATTTAAAATTGGAAATTTTGGCGTTTGTCGAGATCGAACCTGGTTCCCCCAGGTTCGCGACCAGACACTTAGGCACGCGGTCACGTACTCCAGGCAATGAAAGTTCCAATGCTGAGGACAGGTTGCAACTGCATGTCATTTGTGAGGAACACTTTGATATACCACCTTCTGACGCTATACTTTCCATCTTTGGTTTTGCACTTGACACTGACATCTGTCAAATAGAATTTTTTGAATATATCAGCTGTTTCCACGATAAATAGCAAAGCTGACTGATTTTTGAAAGTTAATCTTTTTATAACTCTTTAACTTTATATATGATGAATAAGAAGGAAAATGTATAATCAAAACGTATAGAGACGAGCATTTTCTTTAATATTTATAATAACATAAAAAATACAAAAAAATAATATTTAATTGCGTTTTTACCTCCCGCTACCCTAGGTAAGGGAGGTATAGGGATCGTGCTAAAAATCACATATAGAGATTTTAGTGAATAAGCACGTTTTGATGTCCCTAGAACCTGATTTTAACATTTTTACAATGATGTCTGTGGGTATGTATGTGTGTGTGTGTGTGTGTGTGTGTGTGTGTGTGTGTGTGTGTGTGTATGTGTGTGTGGATCTGGTGGACACGATTACTCAAATACTATCAATCAGAAAATTTTGAAATTTTGTATATCCATTCTACACTAATATGGGAAGAGCTGATTAGTTTTCAGTGTATATCGGATAACCGGAAGTATCACTTGTACAAGTTTTTAACAGTTTTTCTTGAAAAAAATTCGTTGAATATAATTTTTCAGCAACTTTTACTAATAATAATGAAATATAATGGTACAATCTTCAATTCTACGATAATAGCATTTAGTAAATAACTCTAAATAACTTTAAATATAAATTATAATATAATTTATTTTCATATATCATTTTGCCTATGCCTCAACAAAAACAATATTTTAATAACAATTTTGACATATTTAAACAAATGTCACTGTCAGGTTGCAACTATATTAAAATTAATAGTGAAACCGTGTTAAGGAGAATGTAGTAATAATATATGTATTTGAATCTAATAAAATTAAGGTTAGTAAAAATAACATATTTTCAATCGTTACTATTGAATGCTTCATTGGCTTCCAGAATACGGGTTTGAAAAGACTTTGTGTCAAGATGCAAGTACTATTTTGATTTTTGTTAAGTGTTTCTATTATTTTTGTCAATATTTGTGAAATTTATTTTGTGTATGATATATTTGTTAAATGTAAAATAAAAATTGTTATGTGTGAATGCAAAAATAGTTGAACATAATGGTTGCTTTCTTTATACTGCGTGGTTAAATATCCAGCGGGAGGTTATGGGCTGGCCACATCAGATTTTTTAAGAAATACTATTAAAATCTTCATATAAGGATACTTTTGAGGAATCAATTATAACCAAAATCTAATCAGCTTTTCATATGGATGTAAAGAAGAGGAATGCGAAAGAATTATAATTTTTAGCAATATAGTGTTGGAGTTATCGTCGGAGAAAAATTTGTCACACACGGACACACACGGACACACACAGACACACATACAGACATCTTGAAAATAGTAAATTCGTATTCTAGAGACCCTAAAACGTTCTTATTTTTTAAAAACTCACCACCGAATTTTTTGACCAAAGGCAATACCTTCCTTACCTAAAGGTGACGGAAGGTAAAAAAGTGCTTCTGGGCGATTTAGAGATATGTAAAACAAGCTATAGCGGACGAAAGTACATAAAGAAGTATTTCATTTTGTATTGAGTGCCATTTCAATAGTTTTTAGAGGAAATTAAAATCTATGAAAAGATCCTTGTAATGTGCTTGTTGCGTGTCTCCATTACAAGGAACAGGAGTAGGGAATTAGGATTCACTTAGGTAAACACGAAACAGCAAATGTCCGTGTTTGTTAACGTCTCACTACATCCTACATTTTCCCCAAACATCTTAATATAATAGATCTTAAATAACAACTATTAATGATTTGATTAATTACAAGCAGTACGTAATATCTATTTATAATTTACTTAATTAGTAACTCTCTATACACTACAACCCTAAAGTCAAAAACCAGAACTAAACCGTGAATTTGTTGACCATGATTTCTTAATTCTGAAATCATGTTGGTGCATTAGATATCCAGATCAGCTTCATTCTTTAATCAGCTGATCATTAATCAACGAATTAATGGTGAATTTAGCCTTCAGAAATTAAATTGTTGAATTAGCACACATGTTGATCCACGGATCAATTTGATTCCTTAATCCCATGATCATTAATCAATGGACTAATGAAAGATTCGGTTGAAGTGTGATATCTCCTTTAGCAAGTCGGTGAACAATACTCAAAAAGTTCGAAGAAATCTTTTAAAAGATAGTAAACGAAATAAACTGTTTAGTATTCTGTCTGTAAACGAACCGCACAAGTGCACCTACATAAGTCTGACGTTTAATAAATTACATTCCTGGAAAATAGTGTATATTCCTTAACATTTGCTAGCGAAGTAATAAAAAGGTTTATTTAAGATTTTAAAAAAATATCTACTAAGACAATAAAATTGACTTAACGTAGGTTTAAGTATCGATTTTTAAGACAAACAACAAGTTCTTGTACAAATCCATTTGGGAAAGGCTGTTTAAATAATTTTAAAATGAATTACAAAGTTTTTGAAGTTGATGTTTCAGTCATGCGCAGAAATAAATTTTGCTAAATAAGCTCATATATCTTTCAGGTGCGTCCGATAATTCACTCAGTCTCTTATCAAGCGTTTGTGCGTGGAGAAGTCAAACTCTTAAATATTGTCAACTTATATAAGTTTGTGAATGACGCTTTTGTTATTTTCTTCGGAATGTGGTGAATCTATTTAAATAACATTTATATATCTGATTTGCTATATAATTAACAAGTGATGTTTGAATTTAAATAAGTAAACAATGTTTTGAACAGATGTGGTCCACAAGTTTGAGCTGTTTACTTACGCTAGATGCGTTCAGTGCGAAGACAAGATGTGGGATTGTTTATTTTCGATGGACGAAGTATTTGCAATGTTACGTATTCCTACTGCTGCTCATTTCCTCTTGCCAGCTAAATTTTGCACAGGTAAGCTAAGAAACTGCTTCCATTATTTGTCCTGATCTTCAATTTGTTATAATAGAAATTGCACATTCTTTTAACTCGCGCCTGCTAATTAGTTATAAATAAGAATTAATACATGTCAATGTTATTGGCAATGTATATTTATGTTATTAGTACGTATTGTATACAGAAAGAGTTTGAAATTCTTCCCGGCTCGCTGATTGAGTAGAACAAACATATTTAAAAGTTTGTAGTTTCTTTGAACTTCGGTCGGACGGAACTACGTAAATATTGGTTTACTTTATACCAAAACGATTTAATCTTTATTTTATATTTATAAATTACATTTTAAACAATTTGCTTCATTAGCTTCATTTAAGTTAGGTTTAACTTAAACAGAACTATCTTAAAATTAAGTTTAGTGTAAAATAATAAAATGACAGTTTTTAAATACATTATGGCCGGTTTTATAAAGAAATTATATCTTCACTTAAAATTTAGTTATCAAGTAAATTTAATGAAATGAACAAATTCGAATCAGTTTTTCTGTTCTTGTGACATTTGTAACATTGCTGTCAAAAAAACGCGTTGCATTTTTTCATTTCATTAAATTACCATGGAAGTAAATTTTAAGTGAAAATTAAATTTCTTTATAAAACCAACCATTATACAATTAAATTAACTTTTTTTTTTAAATTTTAGTGTCATAACAATTGATTTATGCGATTTATTTTATATTTAAAATAAGTTTTCATTATATAAAATATATGCCTGTAATAATACGCATATTTGAAAGTAATTTTACAAACAAAATAAATAAAAAAAATATATTATTTGTCTATTTTCTGTACTTTTTGTTTTGTGAAGGTACCTGATCGATTTAGTAAATTAACGATTCAAATTTATTCGTTAGAAATTTTCAAAGTAAAAATTAAGTTTTAAGCAGATATATAAGCAGTGCGGTAAAGTAAAGGCTCAGGTTCAAATCCCGGTGGCTAACAAGATCTTTTCACAATTTATTTCTAATATAAATAGTCTGTTAACTCTCCCATAATTATAGAAATTTGTTATTTAATACGTATTGTCTTAAGAAGTGTGCATGGATAGGAATGTGTGGCGAAGGATGATTGTTGCGTAACTATTATTGTGGTCCGGATGCGGTTATTCGCTACCGAAAATCGGTCACATTAATATGTTCTTTGTATGAATGTTATGATGATTTTGGACAAGGCGAAAGAAGAATGTTTTTAAAGAGTTAAGTGATTCAGTGGAGCTCTTACTTTCATCCCTTTTCTTATTATTTCCGGGTTTTTGCTAACCCACTAAGTGGGAAACGCGTGATTTTATGTACACTGTAAAAAAAAAGTCTGTAAATTTACATGCAAAACATAGGCAACTATATTGCCTAGGTTTTAACTGTAATTTTACAGACGCATGTAATTTTGCAATAAGTATGTAAAGTAAGTTACAGAAATATTATGTAAAAATATTAATATACAAATAAAGTAATATTACACATAAAATTCGGAATTTTACAGGCATAGAGTAGATAATAATTATTTAATTATACATATATTTTCTGTAGTTTTCCATATATAATATGTTTAATTGTTACAAATAATTTTCTTAAAATTACAGATTTTTTATAAAATATTACTAAATGTTTGTATTTTTTCTAGATACGTTGTAAATTTACATGAAATTTCTGTATTAAAAATACATATTGTGTTCCAAAAATTACTTAAAAGTTTATGTGTTTTTACAATTATTTTGTAAATTTGCATACTTTTATTGTAATAATTTTACAGATGAATCCTTGAATTTTACAAATATTATCCAAAAATTTCGTAACTATTCTGAAATATTTTGAGTTAGGATGGGAAGAAAGGTAAAATAAAGTATCGTTTTATTAATTTATTTATTAAATAACGTAAAAAAAATAGCATTATTTGCTAAGAGTACTATAAATAAAATCACAGACATAAAAACATATAAAAGAAAACAAATAATCTTCTATGGCAAAAACTCTAATATTATTAGATGGCGAATTAAAAAAAAAATATGTTTAAAGCATAATTTTTTATAAACCTATTAGTTCAAATTATTCAGGACTGTGAAATTCTCGCAATTTCTTCATAAGACTTAAAACTTTGTTTAGTATACTTAAAGTTTTAGTCGATTTAGAGCTTGATTTAGATCCTTCTTCTGGGTTCACTTTCAAAATGTATCTTTGAAGAAACTCTAATGTCAAAGACGCTGCCGCAGGATATTTCAAATTTAAAATATAATATAAAGCAAAAACTTGTTTAACAGCAGAAATTAATGTTGTACATTCTTGCACGATGATTTTTTCTGCAACTATGTAACACTTTTTATCTGAAATTAAAAATTATTAATTCATTACTAGTTTTCAAACGGCAAGAGCCATTGCAAGTTTTAGAGTAGCGGGAAGTCTAATTGAACGCGCACAGATAAAAATATATTTATTGGCAAAATAACATGATATCTCGTTTATTATATTTACCTATTTATTTGTTAATTGTGAATAATCATTTATTCATTATTTTGTGTATCTACTTGTTTTATACAGGTATTGTCTAAATTTTTCAATAAATATATTTACCTTTGTTCGTTCATTTAGAATTCCCGCTTCTCTACAAAGTGGGTTTTATCAAAATTTAGTAAAAACATCGTGTTTGAGTCCTTATTACGCAACAATATTTTCATTTCTCTCAATTTAAGAATTAAATTGATTTGAAAGCATCAAATTTTCGTCCAAATATTTAACCATTATTTGAGAAACTATAGCGTGAATTGCAATGCTTTACTAATAATCAATTTTTATTTTAATTATTTAATAATATTCAGCATATACCCACTTTTTACATGTATTAAATACGGGGTTGATATATTATCTTCACATATTATTTCGTCTTTCGGTATATGTTCCTGTAAAAAAAAAAAAATCACAACCTTAAACAAATATAATATATTTATTACCTCTTTTTCTTGGATTATGTATTTTAATTTTTCCTTGAAATGTGTTGTGACAACAATAAAAAAATGTGTAATGATTTCATCATCATTTTCTAGTGCGCAAGGTATATTTGTTAAAAAATGAAGTACTTTTTTCATTTTTTTTATTCCATCTACAAATATTTCTTCCATGTTGCAACCAGTTAAAGTAAAAAAATGTCGTAGCATATATTTTTCATAGAATAAAAATGGCCATTCCCTCATTATACTGTCCATTGTTGGTATTTCTTTTTTATTTAAAAATAAACGTTGCGTAGCGTACGTCAATTCCATCAATTTTTCTACTTCTTCATTATCAATTTGTTTAGCATGGAGTTGTGTAAGTTTCAATTTTTTTTCATTAATAGTTTCTTCAGTCTCTTCGGTCGGATTATTTGGTTGCCAGTTCTTAAATGTTAATGCTTTCTTTCTTTTATAATTTACTTTCAAACGAGAACTTAAATCTGGACTATTAATTGATCTATTCAGATAATTACATCTATCTTCCAGCTTTTTCAATAATGTTGTATATCCTGTTCCTATTAATTTTTCATCTTCATCTAAATCCCCTAAAGACGGGTACTTTTTCAGTAGACCTTCACATATGGTTTTGAACATTTTTCGCCCAGGATATTTTATATTCTGACTTCGTAAGTAATCTACTAATAGATGTACAAACAATGTAAATTGTTTTTGATCCAGGGACTTCTTGTCAACTAGTTTACATGCTATATCAAGTGGCAAATTAAATTCAAACGTTGTCAGATTAATACATGCATCATCTTGTTTTGTTGGCGTAGATTCAACGTTGCTTTGAGTTAAGGAAGTGGAAGATTCGGATGATACGGCAGTGCTTGTACTGGTATTGTCCCAATCTTTATCAATCCAAGTCTCATTGTCTTGTAAAATTATTAAAGTCTCCGTTTTGACCATATCTAAAGTATCATTATCTTCAATACATGTTCCGTCAGTTTCCAATACTATGGAATGAACTGGTATGTTAAATTTTTCAGAAGCTGTATGAAAACCATAAAAAGTTAATTTAAATTAATCTTTTGGCATAGTTAGAAATTACCTGTTGTTTTTAATAAATTTATATCTAATTCGGGAGCATTTACAAATTTTTTCAATTTCCTGTCTGAAGTCCAAAGTTTAAATACAGGCATCTAAAAAAAAAAAAAATTAAAATTCATCAAAAAATGCATGTTTTGGGCAAAAATATGAAATGTTGGTGTTGGTAATATGCTTGCAAAGAGGGATACAATCTAACAATTCTGAATATTCGCATATGATTTCATCTTTAGCATTTAAATTCACAAATGAATATAATCCCTCATGTGGATTTTCCATTATCTCACATTCTGATCCTATAAAATAAATTTTATTATAGGATTTATTTATAAATATTGAAAAAATTTCACATAGTTTATAAGAATATCTTTCATTATCCTTTTTTAACACTAAGAACATTCCTTTTTGGTAATAGATACCTCTATATAGAATCTTCTGAGATTCAATCAGATCATCAATGTAACCAAAAAAATAAGATTTAATTTTTTCTGAGTACATATTTATATTTATTTCATTTACGTTATCCGCGATTACTTTTTCATCAAAAAAGCATCCAGAACTGAAATAAGATTGCAAAAGCTGATGACGTTCAGAGAGTGAGTGAGTTAAATTTTTAAAGTTACCGATAAAACGAACTACTTTCTTAAAATAACTATGTTTGCTCTCAAATCTTAGTGTCCAAAATCTTATTAAGGGGCCAAACTGCCTCGTTAATTCACCATAATGTGTTACATAGTGATGTTTAGGACGTAAAGGAACATCTGGAAAACATTCTTTTCGCAAATTTAAATAGTCACTAAAATACATATCAATTAAAACTGTTTGTGAAATTGACAATTTTGGGGCACACACTAAATCCACTGCTTTCCTTAAAGTAAGTAATAACATCCAAACTTTATCTTCAACACATATTTTGTTTATTACAGCAAGTGGAATAATTTGCAACAGTCTACGAGTTTCAGAGGCTTGGGCAATAATTTTTGTGTTTTTAGTATTGATCAGCGGTACATTTGTTTGATTATTCTTATCAACTTTTATCGATTGTAATTTAGTGTTCAAATAGGATTCTGATATCCAATTATTTCTGACAAAATATTTTATGATTAACATTAAGTCGAATTGAACAATACCTTCAAAAAGGTCGTGAGCAATGCAAGGGGGTAACCCTGGATTACAGACATGATAATAAGATAAAATGTTTAGAACTGAATGTTGTTTAACACCACAGACGTGCAACTGATCGGTACTTACAGCTTGTTCGGCATTTTCATTATAATTTTGCGGGGTTCTAATTTCTTTTTTAAATATGTCACCATTTTTAAGATTTTCTTTAGTAAATAAACAGAAACGACAAAGATAATTAGTTGATGAAAAATTTTCAGTGAAACCTCCTAACAAATGGCTACCTAAGTTATCCCCTGTGACAGCAATTAATCTGAAATTGTATTTCTCATCACGATCATTTATGCGAAGAACGATACCGTCAGTTTCCAATCGTTTTAAATCAGCTATGAAAGGTGCGAAAACACTGTTTAAACCAAAATATTTTACATGTTTCTCATAGCATAATAAAACTAATTGAATGGGATCTACTTTCGACTGATTATAAGAGTATAAATTTGCCAATGTAAAATACACTGCTAATAATTTATGCTTTGATTTTGCAGAACCTAAAGGGTTACATACTTCAAATGCATCCTGATATGCAATTATTTTTATAGTTTTTTCTTCATTATAGAAATGTTTATTTAAAGTTCCGTCATAAAAATCTACTAAAATATTTTCTTTACATTGTTTTGGATTTTTAATTTGATTTTCTACACTAACATTGCTCACAAATGCACGTATAGAATCTTCAATTGGTATGTAATGATAGTGGCATGAAGTATGACTTGAATTTGATCCCAAAAAATATTTTTGCGGGCTGACATAGTTGAAATATTTTTTGTAGGTACATTTTCTGCTATAGTTGCTTCGAAGTAATCCATTATGTTGTTTGCTATGATAATTGTCAAAAAAGTTACTTTGCTCTAATTCTACAAAAACTAAATCTCTAATTTTAGTGTCAATGTTATTTTGCAGAAATACATTATTTAGTTTATTTTTAATTATTTTGTTATTTATTACATTTATTTCAGAAATTACTTCAATAACACTCTGCACTGTTCCATTTGTTAAAAAATTTTTTGATTCTAACTTTAAGAAAAACAATGCTAAATTTTTCTGTATTTTATCGTGTTCATTATTGGTTATGTTAAAATCGCGATGTAATGGAGCATTATTTTCATATTTACTGTTTACATTGTCGCTATCTGAATAAGTACTATCATTTTCCAAAATATTTGAATTTCTTGGGGTTGAGACGTCATTTTGTGGGATATCATGTATGCCTTTACCTGCTGCATTAGCATTATGATGCCTGTACATATGACATTTATAAGAATTCAAATTATTGTAGAGTGTTTTATTAGTACATGTTGATACAGCGCATTTCACTGATTCACCTGTTAAAATGTGTGTTTTAGAATGCTTAATTATATTTATTATTTTATTGCAATTAAAATTACATGAAAAACTACCACAGTGGAATATATTTTTATTTACTTCAACATCTTTTACTACAACAGATGCAGATGATGATACTTTAGTATGATTTCGATACTTATGACTAAAAAAAGATTGATATTTAGAAAACTGCAGCCGGCAATGAGATATTGGACAGATAAATTTGACATTTCTATTGTGTCGATGAGTATAAATGTGTTTTTCGTATAACAACTCTGTTTTAATATTAATGTGACAAATATTGCAAATAAACATATCGAAAATGAAACAGAATACTGATAAAGGTTTCATGGATTTTGAGGTTAGGATATAACACTATAAGTTACCACCAATTAATTCCAATTCACTAAAAATAATGACTGGTAAGTACTATAATAGTTCTTAAGCTTAAATTTAAAATAATTCTTATACCTACCCTTAATTTTTTTGTTGGTAGCTTGTAAATGGAAATATAAATAATCTTTCTTTTCACGGAAAGGCACTTCACGTTGTCGTCAGGACTCAGGACCAGCTTTGTCTTCATGTATTTTACATCGCATTCGTAGTACGTAGTTACGAAACAGACCATCTACGATGTCATTCTACACTATCGAAAACTGGTGGTCGGCGCACAGGTCAGCTGCGCACCGTTCATGCACTCTGATTGGCGGACTGGTACGCGGCAAACAATTTTTTTACAGAAATCTTCTGTAGTTTTGTATAAAAATTGTTGAATTTTACAAAGTTTGGTATGCGGCAAACTTCAAACAATTTTTTTTACAGGAATCTTCTGTAGTTCTGTATTAAAATTGTTGAAATTTACAAAGTTCTATTTTATTTTCCTTACGTGTTAGTGTTTTAATTCTAATACATTTTTGATTCACTTCCGCCTATCCTACCAACTTAATAATTTGCAAACATAAATAGTTACGATAACAAAATCAAAGTTTTTGAATAATAAGCATGTTTTTACATTCCGATAATAATATTTATACCATACCATACCAGTTATTTTCTGTGACACAAACAATTCAAATTTCATTACAGTTAAAAATAAATTTTACTAGTTTCAAATAAAAAAATTACACTGCAAATGTAAAAAAAAATATTTATTGTAAATATTTTGTATTTTTACTGTCATAATTAGTAAATTTTGCGAGTTTTCCAGAAATTTTCTGTAATATATTATTTACATACATAGTGTAGTAATTGAATTTGTAAAACAGTAGTAAATTTACAGAATATATGGGGAAAATCGCTATTTATAATTTATATTACATAATTATTGAAAAATTACGTAGTTATTTCTGAATAATACTGATTACACAATTTTTATGTATAATTTTTACTACGCTATATATGTAAAATCGCGATTTTTTTTTACAGTGTATGTATGTATGTATGTATGTATGTATGTATGTATGTATGTATGTATGTATTGTCTTAAGCCCCGGTTTCATAAAACTAATTCATCTAAGTATAATTAAGATTTAATTAAAAATGCAACGCGATTTTTTGGCAGCAATAAATTTAATGTCACATAAAAATATGGAAAGTGATACGAATTGTTCATATAATTAATTTATATTAGAAGTAAATTTAATTGGGCGTTTATGAAACCGGCCTTTACACAGGTTTTTCAGGTAGTATAGGTATCTTAAATTGCAAAAACTGTTTCACACGCACAACGCAAAATAACTATGAAATGTATTTATTTGAATTCGAATTAGGAATTAAGGACTAAACTTTTTGATAATTTTTTTTTTGTGAACTACGAACTGGTCTGTTCTCAGAATCAACTTTACAAGAGCAGAAGGCAGTAATATCGCCGACGTAGAAGTTTGAAAAAGTTAAATATTTTGTAAATGGTTTTGCATATTTCTCAGAAAATACTACAAAGCAATTATAATACGCGTATTACAATTTGTTTATTGCTACAATGAATCATTCCGTTTTTTTGAACTGTAGTTTAAAGTGTACTTTGTAAAACAGGGGAATAATAATATACAGTTTGTTTTAAACTTTGCTTAAGTACTTAAATTTTAAAATTAGATCACAGTGGTGTGTGGGCATAGCTAGACCATACCATATCGTACCTACATGGCTACATAGGTAACATATTTTGAAGTTTTACGAAGAATTATTTGATATAATAATAAGAATAATAGAGTTAGAACATTTACGGCCATTTTTACATCCCGCTACCCTTGGTAAGGGAGGTATAGGGATAGTGCTAGAAATCACATCGAGATTTTAGTAAATGACCACGTTTTAAGGTCCCTAGAATCCAATTTCAACATTTTAACGATGATGTCTGTATGTGTGTATGTGTAAGAATTTTGTCTTCGCTCTAACTCAAATACTATCATTCAGAAAATTCTGAAACCTTGTATTTCTTCCCTATTCTAATAAGAAAAGAAGCCATTAGATTTTGGTGTAAATCGGATAACCGGAAATGGCATTTTATCTGAAGCTCTTCATAAAAATACCATTAAATGCCATTTTTTGCATTCTGTCATTATGAAAATTAAAGATTATTGAATTTTCTACAAGAATACATTAATACTTTTTCTATATATTGTACAGATCAATTAAAAAATAATTTTTTTTATGAGTCCCGAAGCCTAAGATAAACACAATTCCTTTGTTACACAGTTCATATTTCAAATGAATATAACTGACAGTAAATGTCACTGTCAAAAAACTAATCACTTCAAATTAATAATAGTGACATTTTAAAAAGAAAATAGTAAATAAAGCAATAGTTTTATGCAATGGGACAGTTTGCAGTGTTAGTAAATACGTAGGTATGTATTTAAATTAATAAAAATTAAATAACGGGAGGTTTTGTGTTGGCCACATCTGATTTTTTAATTGGAAATCTTTCCTCACCAAAATGTTTATTCGGGTTCATGTACTACTGCTTCGCTATCTAGAGGCATTTTATCTTAATAATGTCAAATGGTGACGTATAACTATATCATGCTAGTACGGTATTTATAATAAGTTAAGTGCATGATATTTTCAACTTTCTTAATTACGTCGTTTAAAAAAAATATCATCACGGCATATTATCCATTGCTGTGTGTCAGTCTGCTTTGTACACAGATATCGGTGGTGATGACATATTTGTACAGTACGGGCGTTAACAGGCATTACCTCACGGACACTCATTGCTGGCGTGTAAAGTGCGTCATAGGGTCACTTTCGCGTTATTTTTTACTTTGCTTAAAGCTCATAATTGATTTTCTTCAAAAAATGTCATTAAATGCCATTTTTTCGCATTTTATGTCTATAAAAATGAAAGAATATTTAAATTTCTACAGGTATGCATGAATCTTTTTTCCTCCCGCTACCCTAGGTAAGGGAGGTATAGGCATCGTGCTAAAAATCGCATATAGAGATTTTAGTGAATAAGCACCTTTTGATGTCCCCAGAATCCGATTTTAGCAATTTTACAATGATGGCTGTAGGTATGTATGTATGTATGTGTGTGTATGTGTGTTTGTCTCTCTCTCTCTCTTTGTGTGTGGATCTTGTGGACATGATTACTCAAATACTATCAATCAGAAAAAAATTAAATTTTGTGTACCCATTCTATACTGTAATGTGGGAAGAGCTTATTCGTTTATTGTGTATCGGATAATCGGAAGTATCATTTAAACAAGCTTTTAACAATTTTTCTTGTAATAATTATATTGAATATAATATTTTAGCAACTTTTACTAATTAAAATTGAATATAATGGTACAATCTTCAATTTCAATAACATTTAGTAAATAACTCTAAATAAATATGAATATATAATATAATTTATTTTCATATATCATCTTACCTATGCGTCAAACAAAAACATAATTTTAATAACAATTTTGACATATTTAAACAAATGTCACTGACAGGAAGCAATTACATTAAAATTAATAATGAAATCATGTTAAGGAGAATATAATAGTAAAATATTGAATTCTAATGAAATTAAGGTTTGTAAAAATAATATATTTTCCATCATACATAAATGTTAGATGTACAGGATGATCTGATTTAAATTTGCTATTTTCGCAACACTATAAATTAATATTACTTTACAACTACACATTTACGAAATGGATCATGTACGGCGAAGAATTTACAAAGATTAAATCTCTAACAGATTTTTGAGGTAAAACATAATAAAATATATCCAAAATTTCGTATTACACACTTTTCTATTTATTGGTACAACAAATTAGATTTTGTTCACATACATATTTTTAACAGGGAGGGCGCAACAGGACGCACTTTTAGAACGAAATAATTAAAAATGACATTTAATAAATGAATAATTTTATTATAAAAATATCTCTACATAAACCAGAAACATAAAATGTACTATAGGAAAAATATGATTCAGTAATTTATTATTTATATAACATATAGGTAGCCAAATTTTAATTTAATATATATCAAATACATTACTTATTAGTAGGTAATATTACCTCATTTCTTCTATTAGTTCTACGAGCAAATTTACGAGTATATATAATATCATCTACATCAATATCATCGACACCCTCAATTGACATTAGGACTATTGCGCTAAGTCGCTCCTGGTTTATCCTGGATCTTAATGGATTTTAATCGTTTTAATACACAGAATGATCGCTCACATGAACATGAACTAATAGGTATTATTACTGCCAATTTCAGAAGAGCGTGTAAGTTGGGTAAACATGTTTTACTCAATGATTTTAATATAAATTGTATAGCCTACACAATTTACAATTAATTTTTTTTAGCAGCAATGCATTCATGTTTAATATTCTCAGATATATGATAATGTGTAACCAGAGGAAGAAAGGAGTTATAACTCAGATAATTTTTTGATGTTGGGTTTAAGGCATGAATTGCTTCATATACATATGTTATAATTTTCATTGGAAAATCTACTCTCTAACTCCGCTATGATTCTATAGGTGCGTTCTGTAAATCATACGGAGTTGGAGTATTTACGGAGCGGTGTTGGAGTGGAGTGGGAGTAGAGCTGGAGTTGGAGTAGATCGAGGGAACAAGGTACACTCCTTTATTTGTGATTAACCGAACGAGTGGAGTTAAAATTTTGGTGCACGTATATAATAACCTCCTTTTTTGACAATCTGATATACTGCACTGATAAAAAAAATAAATAATGAACCATACAGAAGTTATTCAGTTCGGTATTATTCTTTAATGATTCTGAAGAAAGTATATATTAGAAATGGTACAGAATTCTTACCGTTCCGACATACTGTGCCTTGTTATATTACAAAACAATATTATAAATATAAAATAATTGTGTATAATAAAACATTTCAACATAAAAATACAAAATGATCTGACAGATGTCAAATAAAACAAAAAAACTCCATGTATGCTTGCATATCGAGCTTGGACTTATGGAGTTAACACTTTTCACTCCACTTGACTCCATTCTGCATTTGCCGAACGCTCCATTTTAAGACGCTTCTCACTCCATGTAATTACCGAACGGTGCTAGGAGTGTACAGAGTGAAAAGAGTGAAGAGAACTCATTTGCCGAACGCACCTTATGTATAAGATGGGGTAAAATGTATGATATTTGAAGTATATCAAAAAATAGTAAAAAATTCAGAATGATTTTTATTATTTTATTTAAAACAAACTGAGGGGCGCAAAATTAAACAAGGGGGGAGATGCAAAATTAAACAGGGAGGGCGTAAGCCCCCACGCCCCTGAATGCTGGGCTCTTTAGACCGGCTCGGGAAATAAGATCCTGGTACCGGAATCCCCCTTGGCAAAAAACAGGATATCAAAAAACAGGATATAAAAATTACATGTTTTTATTATTATGTGTATAATATTACAATTTTCATTAAATCTGGATAATTTAACAAACATAGCAATATTTTTTCAATAGTTTTTTTTACAACGCTCATTATTACAAACTTTTCTAAATTATCTTGTGCAAGCCGATTTCTAAGTGTTATAAACATTTTACGTTCCACTACCCTTGGAAGGGAGGTACAGGGATCGTGCTTAAAATTGCTTGGCGATATTTCGGTAAATCACCACGTTTTAAGGTCCCTAGAATCCGATTTTAACATTTTTACGATGATGTGTGTGTGTACGGAATTTGTCAATGCGCCAACTCAAATACTATCAATCGGAACATTCTGAAACCTTGTATTTCGACCTTATTCTAATATAGAAAGAAGTCGTTAGATTTTGGTGTAAATCAGGAAACCCGAAATGGCACTTTACTTGAAGCTCAAAATAGTTTTTCTCGAAAAATATCTTTAAATGTATTTTTTCGCGATTTGTGTTATTATGAGAATTAAATTCTTACTTTTTCTACATATGTTATAGATAAATATATAAAATAATCTAATTTATAAGTCCAGGAACCTATGTTTTAAATATAAACATAATTCCTTTGTTACACAATTCAGATTTGAAATGTATGAAACTGACAGATAAATGTCACTGTCGAAAATCCTATCATTTCATATTATTAATGATAACGTTTTAAAAAGAAAATTGTAATAGTAAATAAAACAATAGTTATATTATACGAATGCAAAGGAACATAATATAAAGTGTCTTTCAATAGGGGTGATAGTTTTTTCAGTAGAGATTTCTCGGTTTCTGAGAGTATTTTTTTTATTGTCAGGTGTCAAAATATTCACTATAGTTTGCAGTTTCATCTTTCCCGAACGTTTAGAAATCATTAAAAAATATTACCAAAGTTCAAGCTCAGTTGTGGGTGCTCAATGTTTATTCGATAGTAATACCATTAGAGGTTTGATTTGGCCGGATATTTTTACCTCTCGCTAAGAGAGGTATTGGATTCATGCTAAAATTCGCATATCCAGATTTTATTGAATAAGCACGATTTAAGGTCCCTACAATCCGATTATAACATTTTTAAAATGATGTCTGTGTGTGTGTGTGTGTGTGTGTGTGGATGTGTGTATGTGTGTGCGTGTGTATGTATGCATGTTGGAGGGACGATTCCTCAAAAACTATAAGACTTAAAAAATATTTAACTGTAGTTTCTTAAATCTGACAGACCTGAAAAGGTTTTGGTAACAATTGAACAACCGGAAGTAGTAGTTTCTTAAAAAAATTCTTCTAAATATAATTTTTTGGGAGTTTTTTTTATTAACACGTTCAGTGCCAGCCCATTTGCTGCTCCTATCTCAAATGCCGATACTTGAAATTATCCAAAAGTTGGATTTTATTATGATTTATTTAATTTCATAACTATGATAGTTGATCTGGTATGTTTCTACAAAATTTGCTACTGTGACACACGTGGTGTGACGTTGGCCGGCACAAGCACAACCTTACACCTAAACAGCCAAGAAAATACTGAATGCTTGAAGTCACGTAACGTATGCCAGCGACACACACCGTGTGTCGTCGGCTCCTGGTGGAAGTAGCCTATGACACACGGTGTGTGTCACCGGCACTGGACGTGTTAAATATTGAAGAACATAAAATTCTCCATCTAATACACTTAAAATTTTTATTATATCTTGTATAGATTTAGAGATAAATACACTATAATTTATAGAGTAAACTAATCGCAGAGGCCAAGGCACTAAGGAAACCAGTTGACAAATTCCAATGTTTATAACATGACACATGCCATTGTCAAATATCAACAGTTTTAGTGATATTCTGATAGCTTTTTCTGGAAAGTATATTTAACTTTTCTTATTGTTTTATTAATTAAATATTTGAAATTATAGGTAAAATTGTGGTAAAATGCATATATCCATCAGAAATACCGCCAATCTGGTTAATGAATTGGAAGAATCTCTGACATTTAGAAACTTCCTCATATAATGAAAAATAGATATAATTAAAAATATATGTGTGCAGAAGACATGTTAAATACAATAAAAAAACAATATTTGAGTAAAGTTCTGTAATTTTTTGTTATAAAACGACGGTTCGAAAGTGAAGTGCAATACAATACTTACATAGCCTAATATGGAAATGGCGAGAGGTCTTGTGCTGGCCACAACATATTTTTTTATTTGTATGAACACATGGTTGCTTGGCATTTTGTTGAAAAGATTTGTCCGGCAAAATCTTTGAAACAAATTGCCATCAAGAAGCCAAGTGTGAATATTTATAAATAAAAAAATATTTCGCGCTAAAAGTCAAACCTCGAGTGGGATTTGTCAAGATAATTCCACGAGTAAAATTCATTTCTTCTTCACGTAATAAACAGAAAAGAAAATAAAATTATTTATTTGACAAATCAAAAATGTTGAAGGTTGAAAACAATGCGTCACCATGGAGAAGGTAAATAAAAAATATCCAATTTATAAATATAAATAATAAATATATCATCACGGCATATTACCCATTTCTGGGTGAGCCAGACACTCAGGCACGCGGCCACGGGACCCCATATCCAATTTATCCACTTGCATTTTGTTTTCCTTCTTATTTTATCGATGGCAAACTGTGATTTTGACGTTTTTGAATGTCTTTTTCTATACAGTAGTGGAATTATCACCAGAAAATTGGAACGCCATCACCGTTATTCTGCTTAGGCTATACGCTGCACTGTGGAAAATTTTGAGCATGAGTTCACTTTACAAGACAATAAGCCACCAACAAGACAACGAAATGTGCGAAGTGAGAAGAATATCGCAGCTGTAGCGGCCAGTGTTGCCGATGAGCCAAATTTGACGATTTCACGACGATTGCAAATATTCGGGCTTTCCCAGATGTTAACTTGCAGAATTTTGCGTAAGGATTTGCGTTTACATCCTTACAAAGTCGTATTGACTCAAGAATTGAAGCAAAACGATCACAGATTGCGTCAGGAGTTTGAGGATTGGGCCTAGAGATGCATTCGAGCCGAGCTGGGCCGGGCTTTGAGGTTTGGATCGACTCGGCCCGAAAATAAAAATTACCGGTCCGATTCGAAAATCGACTCGACAAAAAAATTAGCTAGCCCGGCTCGAAAATTGACTCGAAATCGGGCCGGGCCAAAGCTCGAAATTGGGTGCATCCGGCATTCCTAATGTTGATTTTTATGTTAAGGCGAAATGTTTAACTTTTTTCGTGTCAAACTTATAAAAAATCTTTACATTCTTATAACTTTCAACATTAATTAACATAAGTAGTTAAAAAAGAGACCCTTCTAGTGTAAGTTTGTTATAAATATTACAGACCTACGAGTATTTAACACTTTGTTTACCAAAGAATTTAAACAACTTTTTCACAAATCCTATATAAAAAATATAATTTTAATTTATATAAGGATTTTTTATCTAACTTTGTGGCCGCGTGCCTGAGTGTCTGGTCGCGAACCTGGGGGAACCGGGTTCGATGCCGACAGACGCCAAATATTTCCAATTTTAAATGGCACAAAAGTGACCCCTGTGGTGCACTCTCCACACCAGCGATGAGTGCCCGTGAGGTGACGCCTGGTAAGCGCCCACACGGTAAAATATATCGTCATCATTACCGATGTCTACATGTGTTGTAGATACTGGCACACCCAGAAATGGGTAATATGCCGTGATGATATATTTATTTATTTATTTATTTATTTGTTTCTGCTCAAAAATAGGACAAGAAATCATTATGGTAGGGACAAAAATCACTTTTATTTAAGTATACGAGTAATAACAATAATAATAGCAACATCACAATATAATTATTATGCTTTAATGAATAACCTTGAATTCTTGAAGTAAAATAATACATTTTTATTCATTAATATGTAAAGTGTGTTGTTATTAAATCATTTTGATCCTTTTTAACTTCATCCATTTTCATTAAAATATTAAGGAAACTGTGCATTTGATTGAACTATAAGATTTTACTGGCCGGCCCGAAAAGCTCGAATTTTAGGGCCGGGCCAAAATCAAAAATCCGACTCGCCTCGATTTTTGAAAATGATTAGCCCGATTCGGCCCGATAAAAAATATCTTCGACCCGACTCGATGATCAACTCGAAATCGAGGCGGGCTACGGTCCGGGCCGGGCAAAAGCTCGAAATCTAGTGCATCTCTAATTGGGCCCTTGAGCACTTGGAAGATGATTCTGCTATTCGGCTAAAAAATGGCTTTGTTAGTAAACAAAATTGCCGTTATTGTTGCGAGAACAACACACAAGTGTTACATGAAATGCCGTTGGATCCCGAAAAATTTACTGCGTGGTGCGGTTTATGGCTTGATGGCGTCATCGGACCTTATTTCTGAGGAGGGAACAGCCGTAACCGTCAATGGCGACCGCTTCTATGGCCAGCACTTGAGAACATCGATATTGAAGAGATGTGGTTCCAACAAGACGGCGCTACGTGCCATACAGCTAATGCTACGCTCAATTTACATGGCGATTGGATCATTTCACGACCACGACGAGGATTTGTGAATTAGCCGCCGCGGTCATGTGACCTAACACCCCTAGATTATTTTCTTTGGGGCTACGTCAAAGCAAAAGTCTATGGTGACAATCCATAGACATTGGATCATTTGGAAGTCAACATTTGCCAAGCTATCGCCGGCATACAGCCGCAAATGTTGGACATGGTGATCAAAAATTGGAGCGGTCGGGTGCGTCAGTGTGAACAAAACCGTGGTGGACGTTTGAACAATATATTGTTCCACACATAATTGCATTGTCCAAGCTTCAAAATAATACGTCAAACCGTTTTTGTTTTGTTTAAAATTAAAATTCTATCACTGTTAATGAAAGACCCTTTAGTTTTCAGCATCAATAATATTTGTAGGTATGTATTTAAATTAATAAAAGTTAAAAAAAATATTAATACTTGGTTTAGTTCACAAGAAAAGTATATTTTTACTTTATTATACAATTTTGCCAGTTGCGGCATCATTAGAAGTACTGGTGGGAGGTAGAGTGCAGGCCACAACAGATTTTTACCTCTCTCTTAAAATGATATCTGTGTGTATGTGTGTGTGTATGTCTGGATGTTGTAGGGACTTAAGAACTGTTTAACTATGGATTCCTCAATCTGACATTGCTGGGAAGAGCTGAAAAGGTTTTGGTAACAATTGAACAACCGGAAGTAATAGTTTCTTAGAAAAATTCTTCTAAATATAATTTTTTGGAAATTTTTGTTATTAAATATTGAAGAACATAAAATTCTCCATCTAATACACATCAAATTGTTATTATATCTTGTATGGATTTAGAGATAAAGACACTGTAGTCTAATCGCAGAGGCTAAGGCACTTAAGGCAGTAAGGAAACCAGTCGACAAATTCCAATGTTTATAACATAGTTTGTAAATAACACATGTCAGTGTAGTGATGTACCGCCAAACAATTCCCGTCGGGAATTCGTTTTTTCCTTCAGTAACTATTTGCGGGAAGAAATTTTGTTACGTATTTTCCCGGATTTTTTTGAGAAAAAATAGGCGAAGGCCTATCCCATTCTGAAATGGACTATACCTATACGCACAGTACTGATTCTTCTGATTCTGATGTCTAATTACATATTTGTTTACATTTTAAATTATTTGTTCTTGTATTACCAATGTACACTTTTTCGATATTAATAAATTCCCCTCCCCCCCAGGAAATTTCTCAAAAAAATCTGGGGAAATTCCTGTAACTTTAAATTTCAGGAATTGACCCATCTCTATGTCATTATCCAAAATCAACAGTTTTAGTGACATTCTGATAGCTTTTTCTGGGAAGTATATTTAATCTTTCTTATTGTTTTATTAATTAAATATTTGAAATTATAGGTAAAATGCATATATCCATCAGAAATACCGCCAATCTGGTTAATGAATTGGAAGAATCTCTGACATTTAGGAACTTCCTCATACAATGAAAAATAGATATAATTAGAATTATATGTGTGCAGAAGACATGTTAAATACAATAAAAAACAATATTTGGGTTAAGTTCTGTATTTTTTTGTTCTAAAACGACGGTTCGAAAGCGAAGTGCAATACAATATGTACTTATATAGCCTAATATGGAAATGGCGAGAGGTATTGTGTTGGCCACAACAGATTTTTTATTTAGCTACCTTGCCCACTTGCAATATATATTTACATCATGCGACATCTTGTATAATGTCGCAGCCAGCGTGTACAATCCGTCTTTTAATAAAGCGCGGTCAGATTGTCAAATTTTTGTTGATTTGAGGGATGTTTTACTATCTGGCTGGTCGTCGAGGCCTTTAGGCGGTTTGTAAAATAACACTGCAATATCTATGTTCTATGTCGAACTTTCAGGGCCAAAAATGAACTCTTTCGGCACAATATTTGCACGTTAACAGGGAGGCGCCACTGTGCATATGGTTACGAACATGTAGACAATACGTAATTGAAAAACTTATAAAATAAGGAAAAATATGAGATTATTATCAGCGTAGATTCCCATTTAAAAAATATTAAGTTTGTGTTGCCTACCTACCTCGAGAATTATTAAGTTTTGATAAATCTAATTACACCTCAATATTCTACGTCAAAAACCGTAAAATGATCTCATTTAAAATTCATGTGGTAACTTTTAAAATTGTTTCAGTTGCCCAAAGACTAACATAAATTTTCTGTAGCGTTTTTCATATATAGAACACTAATGTGTTCCATTCTCTATGTACATACAAACATATGTTCCTCAGCTTATGTTATATTATTTTTATACTGTTTAATTTTCATAATAACGTTTTAGACTGTTGGATTTTTTTACGCAATTAAACATGCTGTACAGTACAGTAGGTATGTTTTTCCTTCAAGGGGCTTCCCTTGTTCGAAAATAAACCTGGAAAAATGACATTTCTTGCAAATCATTTTGTGGTGTTTCTATAAGAAATAAACAGTTTTACAATATATATAAATGCCGACCAGTTAGTACTTTGTAGATTATACATACATATCTACAAAACAAATAATTAAAAAAAAAAAATAAGTCTTTTAGAATAGATACAATGTTGATTCTTCGTGTCGCCCCTACCAAGTGTCGCCCATGTGTGACGCACACATCACACTCTATGACGGCGAACCCCTGTTTGCAAATTTGTTAATTTGACTTGACATATTAATTAGAAAAGAAAAATGAGTAACAAATTTTATATACAAAAAAAAAAAACAAATGAAAAACAATTACATATAATTACCTACTAAGGCTGTGTCCGATGTTGTATTTGGCATTTAGTTTTTAGGATTTAGGACTTCTTCACATAAATACAACTCGGTATGGCATACCCCAAGGAGCACAAATTAGTTTGTTATTAGTGCTATTAACTTTTAAAAACTTTTCTTAAAACTTTTTAACTTGTATTATACCTTTTATGCAACGATAATTTACTGATTCTAGCGTTTATACGTCGTTAATGTCAGGCGGGTGGGGAATCTATTCAACTAATTTACAACGTTTTTTTAACTACTATATAACTTTCTATTACCACTAAAGTAACACTTACATGCAATAGTTGCATATGTATTTTGCATGGACTATAATATGTTGGTTTCATTAAAGCTAATTGATAAGAGATATATTCACTAATAAAACTATAATATGGGTTACTATTCAAACTACAATACAGATTTCTCAGCAAACTATTTTCTACCGTAAATTCATATTTTATCATATTACGAGTCGTATAAGTAGTCTAAGCATGACTATGTTGTATAATTATATGTACCAAGACTTGTAATGTCTTCTGCTACTTTTTAAATCTAAGATCATCTTTATAAAGATAATATTTTTTACATATCTGTTGAACTCATTTTATAAACAAATTTATTTTTACTGTGAAATATTATATTATACTTGGAAAAAATTCAAGGGACATTATAATATCCTAAAATAATTAAAAGAGAATTTATGAAATTTTTATGAAAAATTTATTTTTGTATTTTCTTTAAATCTTTCGATATTATAATGAATAAAGTATATTATAATAAACCATATAGGAGAATAATTACTTGCAGAATATTAAAATAAAAATACAATAAAATTAATTTATACTAAATTTTACAAAATGGCTTCTAAACCAGTTTCTGTTTAAATGCATAAATATGGCCGTGCATATTATAATTCGATATTTCAGTTTTAATAACTTCCTAAGAACTACTTTACATCAGTTTTTTAGTTGATGCATTAAGTTACTTAGAAACCATACTCCCACTTTCTTCTGTTTAAAATAAAACTGTTATTTTTGCAGTTATTTAAAAGTTTTAAATAAATTTATAAAACTTTTATAAAACGGTAAAATAACTAATATATGTAATATATGTAAACTTTAATGCATCTATAATAAACAATTATTTTTAAACTTTATTATAAAACTTTAAAATATCTGTTTATAAATAACTGTCAATTACGTTTCTAACACTTCCTTTAATTTAGTGCGAAAGACGTTAATAAAACTAAAACAATCGACGCCAATGAAACTTAAATATAAAACGTTTTAATAACTATTATGTGACCAAATAATAAGTACCACACATCATAACTTTGTATTGTAGTTTAGCAGACTAGAAAAAAGTTGTACAAGGCAAAATAACTTAAAAGTGTTATAATTCCGTTAAATGTAAGTTGCAGTAACAACATTATTAGTTATAATGTCTTAATAAAAACTCAGTGTTCCTTGGGACTAATGACATCCATTGGTTTGGTAACACTTTAAAATATCAAAAAAATAATTTATGCAGTTCGATTTAATTTGATACTTCAGATTAAATATTTATTATATGTTATAAAATATAAGCTAAGCAACTATTCTTTCACAGTAAATTTGACGTTTTGCATAAATTATAGCAATGAACATGATTTGTTTAATTAGTGCGCGTCAACTTCATGACATAGTGTGCTCCTGCAAAACCCTAAAATCTAATTCCTAAAATCCTAAATAATCATTAGATTTAGGGCATATAAATATAAATAAAAAGTGCAACATCGGACACAGCCTAAATACTTTTGGAAATTTGCAAATTCCATAGTTAACGTTGTTCAAAAATCAAAATGTGCTTTCAATAAGAAATTATCGGCATAATCGGCTATGGATTATATAAATATTGTAATGTAAATACTGACATTAGACGAGGGAATTATCTAAATATAAAGATCAGTGTTTAACAACTATTAAAATTTGTGACACTAAATGGTTAATCCATAGCAATATTTAAAATATGTATAACGTTAGTTTAGCAATCTTGAAGTAAAAAAGCTGCTTATGCCGTTAATTTCGTACAGAAAATTAGTGAAACTCAATTTTTAATCCACACCCTAAATCAATTTGCCATTAGATGTACTGTTAAAATCTATGTTACTCTTAGGAATACCATACGTTTGACATACAAACATGCCCATTCAGTAACAATAATTTGAACAGTGTTTAAGTTAAACACTGTTTAAAATTGTCGACGTTGATTATAATTTTGTTCATTAGGAAACACAGTGAGTAAATATTTAAACATTGTTTAAATAAAAACTGTTTAAAAAATCAAATTAAAAATATAATGCACTTTATACCGGGTGTCTACTTGGAATCCGTTATAAGGGGAATACAGTGTTATTTTTTTCATTTTGTTGTAGTTACTGACCTATTAGTTTTAGAGAAAAGTTGTAAATAGAAAAGTTGTTTAGAATTAAAAGCTAAACAATATGAGCCAAAAATCAATCACAATTTCTTTTTATTTTATGAAAGAAACGCAAATTAAAATTCACAATTTGCAGAATATTTCACAGTGCCATTGAATTACTGATGTTTATTGATTTTTATTTACAGATCTCATAATTTTAGAAATTAATTTCAGAAAATAATATACATAATTATTGAAAGTGTAATTAAACACAAAAAGAAAGTGTAAAATGATTCAAGATTGGTAAGTATATTATTATAACATTCAAAATAATATTAATGGCTGGTGGCACCAGCCTTGTTTTAAGTAAAACGCTGTTTTAAGAAATGTCAAATTCAAATTGCAATATTTAATTTCACCCTTACTTTTAAAGAACAATTTATTTTTAAATATTTGTTTGAATACAAACTATGTTCTGCTTTAAAAGCATATTTGGATAAATTTGATATTATTTATTATTATCATTAAACAATTAATTTTGACATTTTTACCTTCCGTCAAAAGGAAGGTATTGTTTTTGGTCAAAAAATTCGGTGGTGAGTTTTTAATGAATAAGCACGTTTTAGAGGCCCTACAATACGAATGTACTATTTTTAAGATGATGTCTGTATGTGTGTATGTGTGTCCGTGTGTGTGTCTGTGTGTGTGTCTGTGTGTGTGTCTGTGTGTGTGTCTGTGTGTGTGTCTGTGTGTGTGTCTGTGTGTGTGTCTGTGTGTGTGTCTGTGTGTGTGTCTGTGTGTGTGTCTGTGTGTGTGTCTGTGTGTGTGTCTGTGTGTGTGTGTGTCCGTGTGTCCTTGTGTGTGTGTGTGTGACAAATTTTTCTCCGACGATAACTCCAAAACTACAATTCTAAAAATTATGATTCTTTCATATTCCTCTTCTTTACAACCATATGAAGAGCTGATTAGATTTTGGTTATAATTGGTCAACCGGAAGTACCCTTATTTGAAGTTCTTAACAGTTTTTCTTGAAAAATCGCAGTTAAATATCATTTTCGACATTTTATGTGATTATCAATAGAAAGAATATCTTATTCTCTATACGGTTCGATTATACATTTTCCTTCATATTCAATAGATATAGAGTTATAGAGAGATTAAGAGAGATTAACTTTCAAAAATTAGTCAGCTTTGTTAAAATTATGGAAACAACAGATATATTCAGAAAAATTTAATTGACAGATGTCAGTGGCAAGTGCAAAACCAAAGTGGAAAGTATTCTGAAAGTGATATAAGTGACAGAGTGTCCCTCGCCAGTGACTTGCATTTGCGGCCTCGCCTCAAGATAGGAACTTATAATGCCAGAAGTACGAGAAAGGCAAAAGAGAAGATGGAAGGACTGTATAGCAGAAGATTTGAGAGAGGAAGAACTGTGTCACGAAGGTGCTTTGGACAGGAATGAGTAGAAGAGAAGAGTAAGAAACAGCGACTTCTAATAAAATAGGGCAAAGTTGAAGCAGGAGGAAGTGTTAAGTGCAATACATAATGTACGTTCGTATTCGTATTAAAATTTTATTAGATTTTAGAATCTTTTCAAAGGAACTTTCAGTATGGATATGTAAAAATAGTGTGTTCTTGTTACAATTATACAGGATATATAGAATCTTTTTCAAGGAACTTTTGGTATAGGATATGTACAAAATACATTACAGTATTGACGGAAGGTTTTGTGCTGGCCACAACAGATTTTTTAAACAGTGCTTTAGTTAAAACAAAACAAGCCATTGTGTCAAAAGTTGAATGTCAAATAAAAACAAATACATCAGTAATTCAATGGTTCTGTAAATTGCGAATTTTAATTTGCATTTTCTCGTACAATAGAAAGAAATTGTGATTAATTTTAGTCTCACCGAGACCGTTAGGCCGAGGCAAAAAAGTTATTCAAACGCGCCAAAAAACACAAATTTCGCCCACGAAATACAAACAATATTCTTTTCTACAATTGTCAAAAAAAGAATTCAATTAATTTAGGTTTATTTAAGTAAATTATAACAAAATATTCAGAATAATATTAATTTGCTACCAATATGAACATGCCTGGTGTGTTGTATCCAATGGAACGTGCAAATGTTGAATAAATAAATAAAGTGTGGATGAATTTGTATTTTCGATCTATCTATATTATTAATTTTTGCTTTAAAACGATGGATTGTGACGAGATCAGTGATAGCGATACTCCTCCTGAGGTAAACTTATTACCAGTCAAATTAAGACGTCAATATGAGAATACTTATATATTTTTTCACACGTGAAAAACAAATAGTTGTAGAAAAAATAGATTGTTCTTCTATTATAAAAATATTATTTTATTGACTTTCAGTTGGATTGTATATCAACATGAAAATATATTACATATTGCATACTTGAATAAATAAGTAGTTGCGTTTCGCGATTTCAAAATTCATTCGTGTGAAGAATGCAATTCTTGTCTCTTATATTAATTTATAAATCTTTAAAATAACTATTTCTGTTAATTATGATTATTTAGAAAAATATGTTTTAAAAGGAGGATTTTAAATATTATAAAGTGATATGATTTTTTTTTGTGATTAATTTTGTTAATTCAATCTAATTTAATGAAAATACTTGTCCACTAAAGATTAAATACCTATATTTAATATTTTAATAGATTAGAAATTAACTTATAATAGGGGATTCCAGCTCAATCGAATTAAAGGAAAATAGTAAAAAAATACGAATGTATATGCTGAATAACGAATATTAATAAAAAAATATGTTGTGGCCAGCACAAGACCTCTCGCCATTTCCATTTTATGTTATAAAAGTATTGTATTGCACTTCGCTATCGAGCCGTCGTTTTATAACAAAAAAATTACAGAACTTTACCAAAATACTGTTTTTTGTTGTATTTAACATGTCTTCTGCACACATACAATTCTTCTTCTTCTTCTATATAGTGCTACAACCCTTGGTGGGTTTTGGCTTCCTCAATGACTTGTCTCCATCGTGCTCGGTCTGTAGCTGCTTCCCTCCAGTTTCCAATGCCCATTTTTTTTAGGTCTTTCTCCACTCCATCTATCCATCTTGCTCTCGGCCTTCCGGACCCTCTTTTCCCTATTCCCAATTCTAATTATATCTATTTTTCATTGTATGAGGAAGTTTCTAAATGTCAGCTATTCTTCCAATTCATTAACAAAATTGGCGGTATTTCTAATGGATATATGCATGTTACCTATAATTTTAAATATTTAATTAATAAAACAATAAGAAAGATTAAATGTACTTCCCAGAAAAAGCTTTCAGAACGTAACTAAAACTTTTGATTTTTGACACTGACATTTGTCATTTACAAATTATGTTATAAACATTTGAATTTGTCAATTGATTTCTTTAGTGTATTTTAGCCTACTCGACTTAATACATCCCGATATTCTATATATTACAGCGTCTTTTTCTCAAAATTTATAGAAGATATAATAAAAATTTTAAATGTATCAGATGTAGAATTTTATGTTCTTCAATATTAGTAATAAAACAATTTTTAAAAAATAATATTTAGAAGAATTTTTTTAAAAACTACTACTTCCGGTTGTCCAATTGTTACCAAAACCTTTTCAGCTCTTCCCATGAATGTCAGATTGAGGAATTCATAGTTAAACTGGTCTTATGTCTTATAGTTTTTGAGTATTCGTCCTTCCAACATCCACACATACATAGACACATACACACACACATACATACACATACGTACCCACATACATACATACACACATCCACACACACACACATAGACTTCATCGTAAAAATGTTAAAATCGGTTTATATGGACCTTAAATCGTGCTTATTCACTTAAATCTCGATATGTGATTTTTAGCATGAATCCAATACCTCTCTTAGCGAGAGGTAAAAATGAAATGGTATAATTGAGATATTTTGGAAATAAGGGGTTTTTTGTTATAGCGCTTCGACACGAATATGAAATCAATATATAATATTTTAATTGGCGACCGAAAGAGCGCCTATACATGCATAACAAATAGCGTGTTAGGAGGTGGGGGTTACTACCAATGGAAGTTAAGAAATTCAAATTCGAAAGGAGGGGCTAACATTCCTGTACTGCAGTTTTCAAACAGTTTTTATTTTAACATAAATTTCTTGCATTAAACTTAATAATTTAAATACACCTGTAATAGGCTATTCCACGATATTTTTTTAATTTTTTTTTCTTGAAGTACATAAAAATATAAGACCACATGTGAAAGTCCGAGTTAAAAATTCCTCCAAATAAGCGAGATATTAAGGTCCGAATTTTGAATTACCTTTGTGACGTAGGTAATGTGGATATACCAGAAGTAAACAAACAGTGGTTCACAAGCTACGAAAAAATGTTAAACAAATTACAAAATAATGTATATTTAAATTGTAATATTATAATTCATTATTAGAGACATAAAATAAATTATTATACTTAATTTTTATTTCACATTTTTTTCTCATTTTATAAAAACAAAGAAATTAGAACGTCACCCGAACAGCAACCGAACAGATCCGACACACCCGAAGAAGTATATTCTTAGCTAGGGCGGGGCTTCTCAAAACCGGAGGTCATACTTGGATCCTATTTGTTCAAACACTCGTGCACATGTCCTGCATCATCAAAAGCAAAACTCCCCGTGTCTTCTAGAAGAAATAATTTATAATAAAAGAAATATGGTTTTCAATAAACTTTTACTATTTTTGATTACTGTGGAATAGCCTATTATAAAGTATGTACACTTATACAGTGTTATAATATTCATTTATTTTATGTAAATATAACTTAAAAAGCATATATTTCAAGAACATTTAGGTCCATGATGAAAACAGTTTGATAAAAAAACACATAAGCGTGACGTCACGTCAATCTTTTCAAAATTCGGGAGACCATAACTCGTTTATTAATAGGAATTTTTTCACCGGATTTTCATCAATAGTCTTAGTTTTTCTAATATTTTCGGATGAAATTATATAAAAAAAGAAAAATGGTAGAATCCCCCATTTTCACCTATAGATTAAAATTATTTATATCTGACTCATCGAAGTTTATTGTCACAATAGCATTAAAATTAAAATCCTTCCGTTTATGGACTTGTCATTTATAAAATGTCCAAAAGAGTGTTTATAAAGTTCGACAAAAAACCGAGCACGGCACTAGTTACAGAAACGAGACATGACACCTGTTGGAATATATAGGAGTTGAGCACAACGCATTTCGACCTTCCGGTCATCGTCAGGTGACTGAATTTGAATTGTTTGTGGAGGTTTTAAATTTTAATATCTTTAACAGTTGGAAGATAATATCTGATTGGCTATTATTTTGGATCTTTATAATCGGTTTATTTAATTTTTCTTTAAAAATTTCTAAGTTTTCTGCTATGCTTAATGCATTGATTTTATTTTGTTGTTTACAAAAAGACATAATGTCTTCAATTCTTCTTTGCTATATGATTATGGTTAAGTAAATGGGTTGCATAATTAAAGTCACTTGTGATTTTAAAATGAGTTAATATGGTCTTTATACCGATCTTTGAATTTTTGTCCTGTTTGGCCGATGTAATTAAGGTTACATGTTAAACATTTTAGTTTACATATACCACTTTTATTATATTTGTTATTATTTTCGATATTTATATTTAGTTTGTTTTTAAGGTTATCTTCAGTTTTGAACGCTATTTTTATGTTAAGATTTTTGAATAGTTTAGTTATGATGTGAGTTAATTTATCAATGTATGTGAAATTACGCCATTGTCCAGTCAATAAAATACATAAAGACATTAAATACAAAATAAAAAATAAAAATAATACACCTAAATCTGACACAGACACTAAACAATATAACGTATAAGCTAGAATAACGATTACCTACACATGTACCAGTAATTTTTCACATTTATTCGGATACATGTAGAGATGCATTCGGGCCGGGCCGGGCCGGGCTTTGAGGTTTGGATCGACTCGGCCCGAAAATAAAAATTACCGGCCCGATTGGAAGATCGACTCGACATAAAAATTAGCTAGCCCGGATCGAAAATTGACTCGAAATTGGGCCGGGCCGGGCCAAAGCTCGAAATTGGGTGTATCCGGCATTCCTAATGTTGATTTTTATGTTAAAGCGAAATGTTTAACTTTTTTCGTGTCAAACTTATAAAAAACCTCTACATTCTTATAACTTTCAACATTAGTTAACATAAGTAGTTAAAAAGACACCCTTCCAGTGTAAGTTTGTTATAAAAATTACAGACCTACGTGTATTTAACACTTTGTTTACCAAAGCCGTTCGAAAATTTAAACAACTTTTTCACAAATCTTATATTAAAAAAATATAATTTACATAAGGATTTTTTATTTAACTTTGTTTCTGCTCAAAAATGGGACAAGAAATTACTTTTATTTAAGTATACGAGTAATAATAATAATAATAATAATAATAATAATAATAATAATAATAATAATAATAATAATAATAGCAACATCATTATTATGCTTTAATGAATAACCTTGAATTTTTGAAGTAAAATAATACATTTTTATTTATTAATATGTGAAGTTTGTTGTTATTGAATTATTTTGATCCTTTTTAACTTCATCCATTTTCATTAAAATATTAAGGAAACTGTGCATTTGATTGAACTATAAGATTTTTCGGGCCGTCCCGAAAAGCTCGAATTTTCGGGCCAAAATCAAAAGTCTGGCTCGCCTCGATTTTTGAAAATGATTAGCCCGATTCGGCCCGATAAAAAATATCTTCGGCCCGGCTCGATGATCGACTCGAAATCGAGGCGGGCTTCGGGTCGGGCCGGGCCAAAGCTCGAAATCGAGTGCATCTCTAGATACATGCGCTGCGAAGGGAGCCGGAAACCTGCCTCACATCCTCCTCCCACTGCCCAGCCGATCCTCACACCGCACCTAACAGCGCCCTTTGCTAAACATGTCTCGGGTACTTTTACTTATGTATATATTATGCAAACTATCTCTCTTTACTATAGATACAAAGATAAAAAAATAATTGAAATCATCCCCTATTGAACCGCCTTGAGGAATGATTTTTCAAAAACGCTAAAACATTTTTTATTTCTTATAACCGTAACTTGAGAAATGATGGGTTCTCCATACAAACTTCCATCCCCTATTTCACCTCCTTCAAGTTTTATTTTTGCGACAAAAGGTAGCCTATGTGCTTTTCCAAGATCCAATGTATCCCTATACCAAAATTCATCAAAATTGGATCAGCGGGAAAAATGATGGGTCTAGTTGAGTTTGACACAAAATAATTTCAAAATTTGTGCAACAAACTAAATAGACTCAATATTTCTCCCTGGCTGGCTACCGAATTCCAATTTTTAAAATGATTTAGTTTGAAAACAAGTACAATTTATTGCAAAACCTCGTATAAAATTTTTATATACCGAGTGTCCTGTTGAAATCTGTTATTTAGGGAATGGAATAATACAATGTTAATTTTTTACCTCTCGCTAAGAGAGGTATTGGATTCATGCTAAAATTCGCATATCCAGATTTTATTGAATAAGCACGATTTAAGGTCCCTACAATCTGATTATAACATTTTTAAAATGATGTCTGTGTGTGTGTGTGTGTGTGTGTGTGTGTGTGTGTGTGGATGTGTGTATGTATGTATGTGTGTGTGTGTGTGTGTGTGTGTGTGTATGTATGTATGTATGTCTAGATGTTGTAGTCACGATTCCTCAAAAACTATAAGACTTAAAAAATATTTAACTGCAGTTTCCTCAATCTGACATTCCTGGGAAGAGCTGAAAAGGTTTTGGTAACAATTGAACAACCGGAAGTAGTAGTTTCTTAGAAAAAATCTTTTAAATATAATTTGTTAGGAGTTTTTTTTTTATTAAATATTGAAGAACATAAAATTCTCCATCTAATACACTTAAAAATTTGATTATGTCTTGTATAGATTTAGAGATAAAGACTCTATAATTATAGAGTAAACTAATCGCAGAGGCCAAGGCACTAAGGAAACCAGTTGACAAATTCCAATGTTTATAACATGACACATGTCATTGTCAAATATCAACAGTTTTAGTGACATTCTGATATAGCTTTTTGTGGGAAGTATATTTAACTTTTCTTATTGTTTTATTAATTAAATATTTGAAATTATAGGTAAAATTGTGGTAAAATGCATATATCTATCAGAAATACCGCCAATCTGGTTAATGAATTGGAACAATATTTGACATTTAGAAACTTCCTCATACAATGAAAAATAGATATAATTTGAATTATATGTGTGTAGAAGACATGCTAAATATAGTAAGAAACAATATTTGGGTAATGTTCTGTAAGATTTTGTTATAAAAGGACGGTTCGAAAGCGAAGTACAATACAATACTTATATAGCCTAATATGGAAATGGCTAGAGGTCTTGTGCTGGCCACAACAGATTTTTTATTTTGCTGTAGTTAGATACTTATTAATTTTAGACAAGTATGTTTCAATTGAAGGTTCCAGATAATAAAATTCTACACCTAAATTACCAATAAGATTTTATTTTCCACGTTTAGAAACCTGTTAAATTTATTTTGAAATTTGATAAATATTGCTCATATGTATAGTGACATCAATGATATTAACACAAAATTACAAACATATACAAAATGTTTGAACTGCGAGAAAAAGTAGTTTATAAGGTTAGATACAAAAATTGTATGTGTTGTTTGTATGTATGTGTAAAAAGATTTTGTAATTATTAATTTAAAATTCATTGATAAGATTTCTATTTGAGATTTGGGTTATATTTTAAAAATTGACTAATATCTTTTCCAAATAAGCACAACAGACCTCCTTGGCTATCAGTGGGAAACTGACGGCTACTCCAAAAATAATTTAGTAGTGGAGTAACCGAACGGCCCGGTCCACTGGCTACCTCGTCTCTCATCTACAAACCCCTGTCAAACTTTGTGACAGAAAGGCAAGACCCTTAACTCAAATTAATTTGGCGGTCCCTTAAAAATCGATTTATATAGGATCGATTGTATTACCTAGCATGAAGGATTTAAGAAATGGTGATGTAGTACGAGGGAAATCATATTAAAAACGCCTAGTCAAATTCGTTCTGTAGTCAGTATCGAGGAGAAATACAAAGTTTTTGTAAATGTGATGTCATTGAATGATTTGTTTATTCCGATAATGAAGTCTGGAGTTTTACTAGCAAAAATTCAAATATATTTGTGTTCTGCAAATAATACACATCTTGTGAAAATATCATCAGAAGCGTAATCTTTTAATTTTCAAAAATTTTCTGTTTGAAGCGCTGTAGCTCGCGATCTATTGGTTATAGAAAAAAAATGTATTAGATGAAAGTAGTAGGAAATTTTATTCTCAACAAATTGAATAATAACTATTTTGCCCTAAAGCAAATAGGTATGAAGAGATATTTAGAAAAACCGCTTTTTTGCGCCTTTTTTCCCAAGTTGGCGATGTTTCCCGAAGGCCCCCGAGGGGGAAAACTTGCATATTTTATTAGAACCCCTAAATATACAAGATATCCAAAAATCAAAAATACCCGACCTTTTGCAGGGTAAATCTACCTAATGACTGGACTACTTGTTAAACACCTATGTCTCACTTTTTGATTTACACCCTGTATATATATGAGACTATTTTATCCACCAAAAATATCCGTGTCGGTTTCATGTTCATATATGGAATTAAATTTCAATTTCCCACAGATTCAATAATTACAATAATTTATTCAAACATTCAATATTTCATTAGCCATGTATGCAAACTACCAAAAGTGTCCTAAGCCAAGTTGGTAAATTACATGCTTTCATAAACAATTACAAGATTAATATTTTGAAATAATGTAATAAGTCGTTTTCGGACTAAAATTAATAAACAA